>CM071926.1:286961-1724330 GCA_016081115.2 Rehmannia glutinosa
CAAATTTAATCAAATTAACACAAACCACGTGAACACACACAAATGTTTTTCTATTGGTTCTTCCAAACTCAAATTAAAAGGGCAAGGGATAATTTAGTAAAAAGGGGAGCTATTTGCACCACGTTTCTTATAAAAACATCCCCTCCCTATTTTAAAAAATTATAATAACTTCAAATGACTATTTTGCCCTTACCATCATGAAAAAATTTAAATACAACCCCCATATTTTATTTTCAGAAATATTTTCTTCTTCCATAGGGCTTAAGAGATAAAAAAAAATTCCGCTAGCGTGCTATTTTAATAGTAGCATTAAGTGCAAAAATATGTCATTTTTGATATATTGTAGGTTTTATAGGTTGAGTTTAAAATAGTGTTGCAAATTTTGAGTTTTTTGTTTCAAATTCGTTCATTTTTTTCACCATGTTCGAATAGACAATATGAACATTTTTTTTCTGGGAAAAAGATGGCATGATCATGTCTCTTTTAATGGATGCACGACCATGACTCTTTTAATGGGTGGCACGACTGTGGCTCATTTAATACATGCAACGATCGTGCCACACGTTTTCTTATTTCCTGATCGCCGATTTTTGTTAAGAAAATGATTCCCGATTTTTCCGATTTTCACGATTTAAAGAGGTTTAACCAGATTTTTGATTATACGAGGCCTTTCGGACCGGGCCTATGACATGTTCCCGGTCCAATTTTTTAAACACTAGCGCTAACACTTAGATAAACAAGGTCTCCAATTTCCATCCTATTTCAACAAATTCACCCGATTTTTGCCGTATTTCAGCGATTTGCCCTTTGTTTTAAGCATAACTCAAATTGGGCTATTTAAAAAAAATGTGTTTATTAAATTGAAAACTCACGAGACCCATTATATCCATAGGAAGAAGTTAGCTATCACAATTGGACTAGGTTTCATTCCGAAAATTGAGCCCCTTTAAGTTGTGATTGGTTGTGCTTTTATTCTATCTAATTTCATTTTATGAGTGAATGCTGGTGAATTTTTTTAAAGGTGAAAGTTGGATGAGTAGAGAAAAATGTAATAGAGCAAGTCTCAACTGTGTTAATGTGATGTAGAATCTTTTAGAGATATTGATTGTTTGTGAATTCTTTTGTTGAAATAATAGTGTATAATATAATGTAAGAAAATTAAATAAAAAATAAAATTTTGAACCAAAAATAGCAATATGGATCTGGTTTTATACCTTTTGTTATCAAGATTAAGAGAAAATTAACAAAAATAGTGATAAATTAAAGAAATTACTGAAATTATTCATATGAATAGGAGGTGAGAAGAGAAATAAATAATATAATTAATTAAGTATTAAGAAGTGTAAAAGAAAAAAGAAATATGAGTTAATTTTAAAAAAAAAGAAAATTTCTTTTAGAAAAAGATCATTTTTTCACAAACAATCACACGCACTATAATTCTTTCTCTAACAGATTAAAAATTTTAGAAAATTTCTTACAGCCAATCACGACTTAACCTCTTAACCTCTGTATTGTCATCTTCCTAAACTCTGCAAACCCTAAACCCCGTCATCGTTGTAAACCTCTTTGTTTATTTCAGAATGTCTGAAAACAAGGCAGCGGTAGGGCTTTCATGGCAACCTCAACTGCCTTTATTTCCATCCACCGAAAAGGAGAAATGCTCCCAAACTGAAATCAGTGCCCTTTACAAACCCAATTCTCAGCTCATCGACGGCCTTTTCCTTCCTCCCAATGACCCCAAAAAGCTTAACAAATTGCTCAAGAAACAAGTCAAGGACACCGCCGGAAAAAACTGGTTCTCAATTTATTTGGTTTCCTCTGAAATTTTATTTCATCATTCCTTTATGTGTTTTCGGCCAAAAATATTGACTTTGCGATGTGTATTGATGTTGTATTTGTGATAGGTTTGATATGCCTGCTCAAACTATCACTCCGGAGTTGAAAAAAGATCTCCAGCTTTTGAAGGTGCTGTTAATTATGTGATTCGTCATAGTGTTTCCACAATTTATTTTCTTGATTTATTCATTTATTTATTTGTGCATTATCATATAACGCTGGAAGGGTTGCTCGGCTGATTTGTTTTTTGGGATCGTTGCTAACATTAGAATCAGACTATGGTTTACTTTTTATATAAGGACTTGAAATTTGAAAAATTGGTTTACTTCACATTAATCATTAATGTATTGGATTGAGTATTGAGCACAAGGCGACACAGTCGAACATCTTAATGTTTTAGTTATAACAGGTTATTGACACTATCATAATTCAGTTACAGAGAAGAATTATTAATCTTTTATAGCTATAGGTAGAACCCAGCGCCAATATGTATGCCCGTATATCAGATTTTGGTAGAATGCTACATGGTTTATTGAAGTCTCGGAAGAAATAGCCTACATTATATGCAAACTCATGATGAGCTTTAGATTTCTAGTGCCTATATACACTCTAGATACTTGCTAGGCATTTGGAAGTCCATAAGTTGCTTGAAAGATAACATGCACAGAATTGGAAGCTCTATTTGTCCTTTTTTTTTGTGCGTGTAGTGTACATTATCACTTCTCTGGGAGTTAAGAAGGTTTAGGGATCAAGTAACGATAAAACACAATCTTAAATCTGCCGATAATAGGGATGCAGATTTTTTGTCTCTTACATATCATGTGAGGTACACGAGTTGGCGAATGCTTAGCTTAGAAACTAATTCTGGTAACTGTTTGCTAGGAAAAATTTACTTCATTCCGTTTTCATATGACATCATCTCCATTAAGTTAATGTTTTGTTCTCCATTTAGTGTAGTAATGTATTTGACCAACACCACCACAAAGTCTCATCCACATCTTAGATTAAACTTCAAGCATTTTGCACCTGTAGAATATGTGATTTTAATTTTAAATACTGCTTTTGTCCTTCCAATATTATCTGTAAATTAAGTTTTCCAGTTTCTTTTTAGACGTTTTTCTTACTGGACAGACTGGAATTGCTCGTAATCATTGGTTAGAATCAGTACAACCAACAGAGAGGATACTTTTTTTTTGTTTTTTTTGGTAGCCATTTTGCTTATTAATTAATCTTTTGTATTGAAGGTCAACATTTTGGTTCCTACTCTCTTAAGAGGCCAAGCTTGTGTTGCAGCTATTTGAGTCTATTGTAATTCATTTGAAATAATTTCTTGATGAATATTTTTTTTTGAACCATTCTGATGATTATTGAAACATTCTGATTGTCACAGTTGAGGAGCGCCATAGATCCAAAGAGGCACTATAAGAAGGGAGATTCTAGATCCAAAACACTGCCCAAGTATTTCCAGGCAAGTCTTTCCGTGATAACAACACTACAACATTTGACTGATTTCCGTTACTTAAGAGGTAGATGATCGAGTCATTTGCTGATTTATCAGGTCGGTACTGTGATAGAGTCAGCATCTGAGTTCTTTACTGGTAGACTTACCAAAAAGGAGAGGAAAGCAACCCTTGCTGATGAGCTTCTTTCTGATGGTACCCTTCGTCACTATAGGTATGTAGAGTACTTGCTGTACACGATACTCATCTTGTTATTTTGATTACAGTAAAGAGCAATTATATGGCAGTGAAATTTTTTGTGTGAAGTTAATAAATACAATAATATTTTTTGGTATTATGCACTGGTAGCAATTAAGAAAAGGAATAACTACAAAAACACCCCTGAGGTTTGGGTTAATTACAAGAAAACCCAGAGATGTTTCAAAATTATAAAAAACCCCTTCAGGTTTCATTTTACCTTAAATTTAAGGGGGTAACTGTAATATTTTCGTAAATGTGAGGGGGGGGGGTTTGAAATGTTTTTGAAAATCACCGGGAAAAATGTAAGACGGAATCAAACCTTAAGGTTTTTTTTGTAATTTTCAAAGAACTCTGGATTTTTTTGCAATTAGCCCAAACCTCAGGGGTGTGTTTGTAAATCCCAAAAAAAAATGTAGCTAGTCATGGCATTGTTGTCTCCTATGCATCTGATTTGTTTTTCTTATACCAATTTCGTGCAGGAAACGCAAGGTTCAAGAGATTGAAGAAGTAAACCGGCCAGGTGGGGTGGACAAGTGGAAGGTGGGCAAGTCAAGGAAGCATGCAAAGACAGGAAAGAGTAATGGAAAGAAAAGAAGGCACTGATATAGCCAACTCCAACTCTGGCAATATTGGCTTCGAAAAGAAGACTCTCTTTTACGGTTAATATCGGCTGACAATGGTTAAGATTCACACTCCCAACTCTGCCAATATATCCAAGAAATGTCTCCAGAGATGCCTTGATGTTATTTGGTTTCTGAGAACTATGTAGATTACCAGTCATCTTCTCCTGGAGCTTTTTTTTTACATTGTTAATGTTATAGGCCATAGTAAAAGTGTTTTCTGTGGTTACCACATGGGAGCTTGTTTTGGCAAATCAAAAATCAAATCATCATTAGTTTATGAAGAGGTTACTTTTTCTTCCCCAGGAAAATATACATAAATTGCACTCCAGAAATTGGTATTCTTTCATTTCAGTTTGCTTGAAGGCTTAAACATTAATGCTTTATCTTTATATGATCTCTGCGTTCAGCTTTGGCCCGAAATCCATGTAGATCGTATAGTTTTCTCCAAGCTGAAACATTTTCATGCCTGTCCTGTTATTTTCTCTTACTTCAAAAGACAAAGTCCTTGGTCATGGTCCAATCATTTTGCAGGACTATGGAGAAGAAAGTGAGGGCCTTCATATTGTTTTGAAGAGCCTTTTTGATTTTGATTCTTCTGTGATAGCACTTGGCCTTATTTTGTAGTTTAAAACTCATTGACAGGCTTGAAAATTGGAGACTCTTTTTTTATTTGCTGTCTTCTGACTTCTCCATCCCTTCAACTTTTTTCATATCATATTACCTTTTAGTTTACATGCCTCTTGTGTTTTCCTACCACTATCATTCATTTATTTAAAAGATCTTATACAGCTTATAGTTTTAGAGCTTATAAGATGTTAGATTTTATTTTAAAATAATTGGTTGAAGTGTTTGGATAAAATAAGATAAAAGAGCTTATAAGATATTAGTAATGACGGTTTTGAAATCGAAATGGCTAAAGTGAAAGTAAATAATGAAAATAAGATCTTAATTTAAAAATAAAGTGGGACATATTTTCTAAAAAAAACTTATAAGCTTCTAACATCTTATTTTGTAATTGAAATGGCTAAAGTGAAAGAAAACAATCAAAATAAGATCTTAATTTGAAAATAAGATGGGACACATTTTCTAAAAAAAGCTTATAAGGAACTAAGGGAGTGCTTGCTTGTGAATTTTTTTTATCCCTTCCAGTTTTTTGACAATTTTGCATAGATATACGATTGCTTGTGAAAAATAAAAAATATACTATTCACTTTTCTTATTTTTCAAATCATCAATCACATCCAATTATAATCTAAACAAAAAAATATCACATCAACTATTATTATTATACAATCATATAATAAACTATTCACTCTCTTATTTTTCAAATTACCAATCAAACTAATTACTATTATACTAAAAAAACTATCACATCAGCTATCATCATCACATTTTTATCTTATATCCAATCATACTCTCAAATTCCATTGTCATTTTTTCAAAATAAAATTTTCACTCTATTCTCTCTAAAAGTTCCGGTCAAGCAATCACTCCCCTAAGCTTCTAACATCTTATTTTGGGAGCTTATAAGAGTTGTTCACAAAACTTTTACAAAACACTTTTAGAGAACTTATAAACTCAAACAACACATAAGATGTTTTGAAGAGCTTATAAGCTTAGCCAACACCTTGTTCTATGTTGTTAAGAAAGATAGCATTAATACACTAATATCCATTCAACACCTATCATACATTTGTGTCAAAAAGGCATGTATTTCTGTCCATAGGAGTGCAAACAAGTGCAAACAGACATATTGAGCTTAGTCTTCATATTCAGTCTCTTCATCATCCTCATCATCATTATTTTCACCATACCTCCAACCTTCTCCCACATTATCCCTTTCCTCTTCCGTTTCTTCGCTATCTTCATCATCATAAATTTCCTCTTTACTCGGCCACGGCTTTTTCACCACATTCAAGTTTCCAGCTGGAGCAATAGAGCTTTTGCGCTGTGGAACTTTTGAAGGAGGCAGCTTCAGATTTGGCTTTGGTTTGTTCCGTTTCTGAATCTTAGCATTGCTACGTTTTCCAGCATATGCGTCCATATCACTCCCTTCGTCCATATCATTTTCGTTCTTAGGTTGTGTGTTTTTGGCATTCTCGTCAGGAAAATGGCCAGGGTGCTCTCTTCTCAGATGAAGATTCAGCTTGTATTCGTGGATATAGGCTTTCTCACAGCCTTCGTATGGACATGCATATGGGCGTTCCGACGATGCGGGGCCCGAAGGTCCTGTGGAAGATTTCGGAGCTTTCACTGGTTTTTCTATCGGGGGAGTATATTTTGGCGCGTCTATGACACTCTGCACGAGTTGCCACAATAATGTTAGGTACGTAGCAGCAAAGAAGAAATCATATGGTAGAATGCAATAAATCTATATTTAATTTGTAGGGATAATTACTACTCTAGGTTTAGCCTAATTACAAAAAACTCAAATTATC
Source organism: Rehmannia glutinosa (assembly GCA_016081115.2). Taxonomy (NCBI): domain Eukaryota; kingdom Viridiplantae; phylum Streptophyta; class Magnoliopsida; order Lamiales; family Orobanchaceae; genus Rehmannia; species Rehmannia glutinosa. The sequence goes on from CM071926.1 coordinate 293,559, forward strand.
TTTCAAAATTACAAACACCCCTTGAGATTTGTATTAACCGAACAAATGCCCCCTGGCCCCCTCTTGAGGGTGCAAATTGTAAAATAGAAACAAATCAAGGCGTAATTGTAATTTTGAAATATAAGTATTTTTCATTTTTTTTTGGGGTGTGTGCGCAATTAGGCTAAGCCTCAGGATATTTTTGGTAATTATCCTTCATTTGTATTTTTGGACCATAAATTTCTCATTGAAAAGCCAAATGATAGAAATTAGACGCTTCCATGGTGGTGCAAGAGAGATGATGTGATTGCATGACCTATAATGATGCTTTGAAAAGGGGGTTTTCCGTAAATAATCTCCTCTCAATGTTTACAAACATCTTGTTTCATGTATCGCAAATAAAATCAAAATCTTGACATCTACGAAAGCAAATTTAGTCCTTCACCTGGACATCACAAAGCAACTCTGTAACCCACCTAAAATTAACACACACGTAAGACATTGTTTACTCAGAAGCACCACAGGTCCACATCCACAATTCTCTTATCTATCCATTGACTTACTAACACAAGTTTATCACCTTATTAAGAAGCATCAGGAATTGTAATAACTATGCGGGGTATAAACAACTAACTTTTAGCATTGATGGAATGTTACAGTCCTTAAAACCAAATCAAGAGTCCTATGCTTAAAGGAGCCAAGCTAGCATTTAGCACTTTGTGAAAACAATTCAACCGAACAATATGAACTCACAGTATAATAAAACAAGAAAAGAAAGATAAAGCTAGCAAAAAGGATGGGAAATTTGCACCTTCTCGTGATGAGACGCAATGTGGTTCTTCAGCTTGTACTCATGGGCATATCGTTTTCCACATTCAGGATATGGGCAAACGTGATAATTCTCCTGCGAATGTGTCTTCATGTGTGACTTTAGATTGAAATCTAAAGAAAATGCCTGTGTAACACGAATTAAAAGATCAGAACTGAGGCAGAGTAACTGTAAGCAAGAAGAAACATTAAAATCTAAGACCCAATTCCAATTATTCATGTAAATTCAAATAAGTTGTCAAAATACAAGACAACTATGGTAGTGCCTATGACAAAAATTAGGATATTTGCACATTCAAGAAGAATGAGAGAAAGTGCAAGACTACAAGGGGAGGGGAATTCTTGTGTGCCTGTGTGGGTGGACGAAAAGGGGATACATTACCAGCTACTTGTTTCATGGATTTAATTTGACACCCCACCCCACCCCACCCCATCCTGGTTCCCTTGAACTCTATTGAAAAGGTATATTTACTCACCTTGCCACAGCCTTCATGTGGGCACACAAAGTGTCTCTCTCCAGTATGAATTAAGAAATGCCTCTTTAGTTTTGAACTATCCAAAAATTTCTGCAAAAATAACCGGCGATTTGTTTATTACCCATGAGAAACTAACAAAAAGAAAATATGATTGAAAGATGGAAACATCTTGTAGTAGAATAAGCACACGATTCTATTGAACAATTCCATCAATTAAAAGCAGATTTGCTCAAGAACATTCCTTCTTTCCATATGTCTTGTACTTTCTACCAAAGCTTCACTTAAGAGCGTGCCAAAAGTCTCACCTGAAGCCCAAGTGATGCAAAAGTTTTTCTGAACATCTATTAAAATCACGTTCCCACGATTGCAGGGGTAATGAGTTTGAAGTGAAGAATTGCATGACAACAAAAATTGGGATCCCCCAATTGGAGAGTTGAATATGTATTACCTTTCCACAATTCTCATAATGGCAAACATATTGTCTCTCCCCATGAATGTGAGAATGCTTCCTCAAGGCACCAACATCAATGAATGTCTTTCCACAACCTTCGTAACTACAAAGAAAAAGAACTTCTGTCGTTGGTTCAGGCTCAGGTTCTACTACTTCTGGTTCTTTTGGTTTCTCTTTCAGGGCCTTCAATGTGGCCTCTGTAAAGCATGACACAAAATTTCTATTTCAAATTTGACCTCTAGCTCATAGTTAAGTATTATTTGTCCTGTTAGAATGACCAACTGAAGAAAAAAGTGAGAAAAAGGTAAAACACATGATTGGCACAATGAGTAGGCCACAAGAAAAATGAATTGCAGGTTCCACCTAAGGACTGTCACAAGAAGGCATAAATATAAAGGAATGAAAGAACAATTAGATTGTATGGACTTTTCCCCATGTTCTGGAGACTAAACAATTACTTTTCTGACCACAGCAACCAAAATCTTCAGTCTATGCATCACCTTTATATATATTTCTCAAAAGCAACCAACATTTCCTCCTAACCCAACAGCACAAGACTGACAATGGTGAGAAAGAAACATCACGCTGCTAACTTCTGTGGACAGGAGAAAGTGAACATAGGAAACACAAGTGCGGATGCACGTACCAGTTACAATGCAATTTGGATAAGGCACCACGTGATACTCAAAATTTTAGAGATCCAATACATCAGAAATACTTAACAAGAGTAACAATAAAAACTAAAAGTACTAATAAATGAATGCAACAATCAATACATATAAAAAATTTGAAGCATATACTAGATATCATAAAAGCATGTTGCATATTAGATAAAGACAATATTGCAATAATAATGCTACCATTGTGTTAAACAAATTTCTTTCAGAGTCGAGTCTTTCTAAAAGTACTAACAAATGAATGCAAAATTAATACTTAAAAAAAGCATTAAAGCATATTCTCGATATCATAAAAGTATGTTGCATATTAGATAAGGACAATATTGCAATAATAATGCTACCGAGTACCGACGTGTTAAGCAATTTTCTTCCAGAGTAGAGACGGAACACCTTTTAGCTACAGATTGTATCTCAATTGTGAAATTTATGTTTTAAATAGTTTGGTGGATCTGCTATGCCCTGGGAGAATCAAAGGAGCATCTTATCACATAGAAGGCTGACTCAGATACCAGAGGGCAGTTGAAGTATCTTCCTAAAAGATAAGCAACATATTGAGCAGTTCCAAAATTTTCTAGTTAATGCCCAGAATACTTACTCAATAAGTTAACTATGAATGTCTACTCTCACTAAGAGTGACATGCACTGTACTGCTCTAGTAGCAAAGCTCTGAAACCAAATATTGTTAAAAGGGACAAATTTTTATTCACTGATCGGCTAAGCATCTCTATCAACAATATTAAACAGCCTAGGGCATCCTTTCATTTGCTTGTTTGGATTATTCTCTTTAAGGGTTTAATGAAAGCACCAACAAAAAGGATTGCATCGACCAATTTCACTGCATTTGAAGTTCTCTGTTCATTTTCTTTTACATTTAGAGGACGGCTTGTCTCCAAACCTTGTATCTTCCTTATCAATAGAGTATCTGATTCTAACCAAAACAAAAATGTCAATGACAGACAACTGAGGCCTCGTTCTGGTCCTCCATAAACAAAGAACAAGAATTTAGCATTGTTTTAAGACACTCTAAAATGTCCAATGAACATATAAAATTCCATTCGATGATTGGCGCCAGTGAGTTTAATGCAACAAAGAAAACAGATAAAACCATAAACCATTACAGTCTACAGACAATCTATCTCTAACAGTCTACAGACAATCTATCTCTAAGATCCTATAAGAAGAAAACAAATAGTATAAATTGGAAAACATAATATACTCTTTACTGAAGACATTAATCAGCTGCATAATAGAAAGATGAGAGCTACAAAACTAACCATTCACCCATTTCAAAACAAGGCATTTCCCACCAGTTGCTACGACGTCCTGTGGCACCCTACAAGAAATAAACAGGTTAGCAAAAAATAAGCCAAAATGTAACCTTCCCCTCCAGCCCCCTCTCCCCCACCCCCCCAACCCAAAAAAAAATTAATAATAATAATAAGAACCTATACGGACATACATTGCATGGATGAAAATTTTCTCATCAAGCTGAAGGAGATACTACAAAAACCAACACCCTACTCATCAAACAACCAAGTCTGACCTAAAATTCAAATGCCATGTTCAGGAAAGCCAGTCAAAGGGCACTAACACAAAGACCATCCAACCAAGCATTTGGGCCAAAATGACCCAACCAAAAGGTCAAGTGAGCCACCCTCCCAAAAGTACAGCATTATCTTTCAATTCTCTTCTCTTTATTTTTTATTTTTACCTCTTCCCACAAATGACCATTGGACCTTCTTCCCAACTTAAAACTAATTCATGCAGATATTCTCTTAACAGCTGCCACAAATTTTTTACTACAGATCAGACTAAAGGAAGAACCCAAAAAAAACGCTTCGAATACAATTTATTATACTCTGCAAAATCATGCAATCAGTGGATTCACATAAGACTCACATTAGCTGGATTACTCAGCACAATTTCAAGACCCATAAAAATGTTTCACTCATTTCGTCATCAGATACACAATTCTATACGCATCAACAGCGGCAAAAATATAAATCCAAATCCACATATAATTTATACAAAAAAAAAAAAAAAAACGTTTAACAGAACACAAAAATTAAAAAAAAAAATTGATGGTTTTCTTTCTTACCATTCTTTGACCCATTTAACCGCAGGGGTTTTAGACTTGGTTATTGGACGTCTGTCGAACAGACTATGAGTGAAGTGAGTCTCCATGCCGTTTTCGTAGATCAATGGAAACTACTACTCATCATAAGCTAAAATTAGGGTTAGGGTATCGCGGGTACAGATACATACATATTCAATAAAGTAAGTTTAATAGAAGGAATATAGCTTTGTAACATTTTCGGAGGTTTTGGAGAACGGAGAAGTAATGGTCGTTTTAAACTGGATTTTTTCCAATACCGGTTCAAGATTGGAAACAGGACCGGTCCGAATCAGGAAAGAGATGGCTGCATGTTTGCATATCATCAAACACATTTTGTCCAAAAAATCAACACACTCATCATTGAACTAATGAATTGCATTTTGCATTGTGCTTTCGGTTTGAGTAGAGCTCTCAAACGGGCCGCGCCGTGCCGGGTCTGTCGGATCAAATTAAAAATCGGGCCGCACGGGTTGGCCATATAGTGATTGGACTGCTATTTTAGAGCCTTGTCCGGCTCAATCCATAAAAATACACATAAAAAGTCGGTCCGTCGGTTTTTTGGGTTGAATGGGACGGGCCAAATAGGCTAGTTCATTTTGGGCATCTAAAAATGAAGCCTCATCCGACCTTTTTACTGGGTCGGACTCATTTTGACAACTCTAGTTTTGAATGAGGATATATTTCCACTTTTTTTTTTCTTTTTAGCATTGAGTTTGTAGTTTTTCATTTTTCAAGTTGATTAAAACTCGTTTGAATTTGGGAATGGATAATAGTCTAATGGTTAAAGACTCTTATGTTACTATCTAGGTTCGATTCCCACCAGTCTCTTTCTTCCCAAAATTTTGTTGTTAATTTGGTCTTGAGAAATGGGTGTTGACCCGATTTTGACCAAATAATTAAGTGATTTCCATTTGTGAAAAATGGAATTAAATTATTTGTAAAAATTCTACTAAGAGAGTAGATGAGAATAGCATTTGGAATTTCTCAAAACCGATTTCGGGTGAATGAGAAATTAATGTAGAAGTTAGTCACTTAATACAAATAAATGGTATGAAAAATGGAAAATGTGGGGAAGGAGAGATGCTCCATCCCACATAGGAAAAAGAGGATAAAGTTGCACACTTAATATATCTCAAGTTGAACATATGGGTTTGTGCCATTGGGAGCACCCAAGTTTTTAAAGGGGTGAGGACCTACATGCTTGTGGGTTTGGTTCAAAACACACGCGCGTGCCGCCAGCCGGCTCGGCTCGGGTCGTGGGTTTGGGCTTCAAGGCCCATATTCTTTTTTGACCAAAAACCTTTAAAATTAAATGTTTAATTATTTTTTGTATTTAATTAAATAGATTTAATTAATTTTCCGTAATTAATTAAAAGAGTTCAACCTGGGAAAAGGTTCGGCCACGTGCACGGGCGGAAGCACGGCCCCGTCGCGTCAGGCCAGGTCGTGCTACTGCCGGTTTTGCGTCCCGGGCGCGACGGGCGCGCGCCGCGCCCGTGGCCTGGGTCGTGTGCCATGCCGAATGTTGGAGCTCCCGCGCACGACCCGTGCGTCTGGTCGTGCTCCCCTGCGCAGGTACGTCTATTTAGTGCAAAGGTGTCTTTTCGAGCCAAAAGACGCGATCTTTCCATACGAGGCACCTGAGGCCTATAATTATTCGCCCCTGCAGATTGAAAACACACGAAATCCAAAGATAATAACATGTCATTTGCATCATACGAGCATATTGACTTCCCTCCTTCAAAAGCTTGAAAGTTCAGACATTTTTGGTTGTTCGTCGAAGTTCCGGTTTTGCTAGTGCTGCTAGCCGGAACGAAAAGTCGTTGTATCTTAGAGACGAGCGTCGGAACCATAAGCACTCGGTATATGGAGCGTTTTCGTCTTGCGGAGACTGAATCTAATCCGGGCCTCGACTTAAGCCTAAATACTTTATTCCTGCCATTTTCTTCCTATACATAAACCTTACACCATATATTTTTATCCAACAATCGCAAGACGAAAATTTTTAGTTTCTGTTGAAGACGATGACATCAAGTTCGATCTCTTTCACACCAATGGCTGCTGCTCCCGCTCACGGCAAAAAGCCGCCCAAGTTTTTCGGCGCCGACTTCAAACCTTGGCAACAGAAGATGTTGTTCTACCTCACCACATTGGGGTTGTCTCGTTTTCTGAAAGACGACCCCCCTACCGCCGTTGAAGATGACGAAGTTGATAACAACCGGAGAATCGCTGTAGATGCCTGGCATAACAACGATTTTCTATGTCGCAACTACGTGTTGAATGGGCTAGACGACACCTGCTCTACAACGCCTATAAAGACGTTCAAGACGCCCAAGAACCGTGGGATTCCTTGGAGAAGAAGTACAAAAACGGAAGATGTCGGACAAAGAAATTTGTTGTCGACAAATTCCTCGAGTACAAGATGGTTGACACCAAGACGGTGATCAACCAAGTTCGAGAGATTCAAATCATCCTTCACGACTTAGTGTCGAAGGGATGATTTTGAATGAATCTTTCAAGTGGCCGCAATTATCGAAAAGTTGCCGCCATTGTGGAAGGATTTCAAAAACTACCTCAAGCACAAGCGCAAAGAGATGGGACTTGAGGATCTGATTGTTCGGCTTCGCATTGAAGAAGACAACCGAAAATCAGATGTGAAATCCAGCAAGTCTGGAATGGAGACTAAGGCTAATCTTGCAGAATCGAGCACTAGCAAGAAACGCAAGCACTCCGGGAAGGATAAAGGAAAAGACAAAAAGTTCAAGGGGAATTGCTACAATTGTGGCAAACCGAACCACATGGCGAAGGATTGTCGACACCCTAAAAAGGGCAATCAAGGTGGCAACCAACAAGCCAATGTGACAGAGGACAAGTTGGTTCCAATAGACTTGTCGGAGCTTGATCTCTCCGCCGTTATGTTTGAAGCCAATATGGTGGATAACCCAAGGGAGTGGTGGATAGATACAGGGGCTACTCGTCACATTCGTGCCGACAAGGAGATGTTCTCCTCCTACACTCCGGTTAATGGAAGGAATTTGTTCATGGGGAACTCTTCGACTTCCAACATCGTTGGGCTTGGAAAGGTGGTGCTCAAGATGACTTCCGGGAAGGAGCTTACGCTTGTAGATGTGTTGCATGTCCCAAACATCCGCAAGAACTTGGTTTCCGGTCCTTTGCTTAGCAAGGCCGGCTTTAGACTAGTGTTTGAGTCCGACAAGTTTGTAATGACCATGAATGGTCAGTTTTTATGTAAAGGTTACCTTGATAATGGCATGTTTAAAATGTCTGTAATGTCTGTTTTCTACCAAGAGGCGAAGAATAAAACGTTACTTCTGTTTACTTGTTGGATTGATCTAATTTATGGCATGATAGATTAGGACACGTAAACTTCAACACAATTAAAATGTTAGTGAATCTGGAATTAATACCTACGTTTAAAACCGATTCACAAGACAAATGCGAAATTTGTGAAGCAAAATCGCAAAGCAATCAAGTTTCATTCTGAACGAGAAGTACCAAACCACTCGAGTTAATTCATACAAATGTGTGTGATTTAAAACTTGTGCAAACTCGAGGTGGGAAAAAGTACTTCATAACGTTTATAGACGATTGCACAAGATATTGCTATGTGTATCTCTTGAAAAGCAAAGATGAAGCTTTAGTAGCTTGTAAGACTTATAAGAATGAAGTTGAAAACCTGCTTAATCTGAAAATTAAGATGATTCGAAGTGATAGAGGCGGAGAGTATGTTGCTCCATTTGAGGAATTTTGCTCGGAAACGGGTATAATTCATCAAACGACTGCACCTTACTCACCTTAATCAAATGGAGTTGCAGAACGCAAAAATCGTACTCTTAAGGAGGTGATGAATGCGATGTTGATAAGTTCTGGCTTACCCAAAACTTGTGGGGGAAGCCATACTTTCTGAAAATTACATTCTTAATAAGATCCCACACAAAGGTAAAAACGAAACTCCATATGAGTTATGGAAGGGGCGTAAACCGTCATATAAATACCTCGAAGTGTGGGGGTGTTTGGCTAAAGTCAAAGTACCTAAGCCGAAATAAGTTAGAATAGGTCTGAAGGCGATCGATTGTGCTTTCATTGGATATGCTAACAATAGTAGTGCATATCGCTTTTTAGTGCACAAGTCAACAATTCCTGATATAAATGAAGGTATGATCATTGAATCAAGGAATGTTGTATTCTTCGAGAATATCTTTCCGAACAAAGAACGGAAAGAGGAAAGTTTGAGTAAACGAACTTATGAAACTGTAAGGTTACCTCAAAGTGATAATGAAGAGGGACCAAGACGCAGTAAAAGGAAAAAAGTAGCTAAGTCTTTTGGTCCTGATTTTCTAACTTATATGTTAGAAAACGAACCCCAAACTATTCAAGAAGCTTTGTCTAGCCCAGAAGCTCCTCTCTGGAAAGAAGCTATCAATAATGAGATTGATTCCATCATGCAAAATCACACTTGGAAGTTGGTTGATCTCCCACCGGGTTGCAAACCTTTGGGATGCAAGTGGATCCTTCAAAGGAAGTATAAAACAGATGGATCTATTGACAAGTATAAAGCCCGATTGGTAGCTAAAGGGTTTAGACAAAAGGAGGGATATGACTTCTTCGATACATATTCTCCTGTCACGAGGATTACGTCCAGTGTTCTCATTGCTATTACAGCTTTGCATAACCTTGAGATACATCAAATGGACGTTAAGACTGCCTTCTTGAATGGTGAGCTTGAAGAGGAGATCTATATGGAACAACCCGAAGGGTACGTTGCACCCGATCAAGAGCGAAAGGTCTGTAAACTTGTTAAGTCATTTTATGGACTAAAACAAGCACCTAAGCAATGGCATGAAAAGTTTGACTCGACTATAAAGTCAAACGATTTCAAGATCAATGAATGTGACACGTGTGTCTACATTAAAGTTACTACAAATGATTACGTCATAGTATGCCTTTATGTAGATGATATGTTGATTATGGGAAGTAGTCATGATTTAATCATGAATACTAAGAACATGTTGAAGAAGAACTTTGACATGAAGGATATGGGATTATCTGATGTTATATTAGGAATTAAAATCTCTAGAACTTCAGATGGAATTGTCTTGACACAGTCCCATTATGTCGAAAGCATACTTAGAAGGTTTAATGCTTTTGATAGTCCTCCGACTAAAACACACGTAGATCTAAGCCTACACTTGGCCAAGAATAGAGGCGAACCAGTTTCTCAGCTGGAATATGCAAGGGTAATTGGCAGTCTGATGTACTTAACGAATTGTACACGTCCAGACATTGCATATTCAGTGAGTAAACTGAGTAGGTTCACAAGTAACCCGAGTACGAATCACTGGAAAGCTGTGACAAGGGTACTTAGATATTTAAAGTATACCACGAACTATGTAATACTTTATACAAGATATCCAACAGTATTAAAGGATACTGTGATGCCAATTGGATATCAGACACAAAAGACTCCAAATCCACAAGTGGATTTGTTTTCACAATAGGTGGAGGAGCGGTGTCGTGGAAGTCTTCTAAGCAGACATGTATAGCTCGATCCACTATGGAATCCGAGTTCATTGCTTTGGATAAAGCTGGAGAAGAAGCATAATGGCTTAGAAACTTCTTAGACGACATTCCTTGTTGGAATAAGCCTGTGCCTGCTGTTATGATACATTGTGATAGTCGATCAGCAATCGGAAGGGCACAAAGCAGTGTGTATAATGGTAAGTCTAGACATATACGTCGAGACACAATACCATTAGAGTTGATTTCGAATGGGGTTATTTCGGTTGACTACGTGAAGTCAAAGGAAAACCTTATGGATCCGCTTACGAAAGGCATAAATCAAGATCAACTGTATAAACTGTTAAGGGGAATGGGTTTAAAATCCACAACTTCAAAAATATTCATAGCGGTAACCCAACCTTGTGAATTGGAGATCCCAAGACCTTGGTTCAATGGGACAACTAAGTTATGAATGTTCAGTTGAACACTTGGAAAATATGTTAGCTCATTCTCGATACATCCAAGTGAATGTAAACCTGCTGAATGTGGTGATGTTAAGTTTAAGACTTTTAATGATTCCTATACCGAAAGGTGGAGTATTGCGGAGATACTTTTCAATAGGAGATTACCTATAAGTGAGAAGTAATGGCAACACTTATGAATCTAAGATATGGTCCATGGCGAAATGGACACAACGTGAGAACAAATGTGTTAGAGTTGTTATTGTGTAAGTAATGTTGTCTTGGTTTACACGAACGACGAGTAGTTCAAGACATCGCGTCAACTAGCGGCCACTATAAATCAAGAACTGAGTATTTTGCTAAGGAAGGTTCAAAGCCACAAGCTACCTATCCTGATGCAATAACGATTCGCCGAGACTTTCAAGCGAATCGCATACACGCATGCATTAATTTCATTCATGTGGGGGATTGTTGGAAATTTGGTCTTAAGAAATGGGTGTTGACCCGATTTTGACCAAATAATTAAGTAGTTTCTATTTGTGAAAAAAGAAATTAAATTATTTTTAAAAATTACTAAGAGAGTAGATGAGAATAGCATTTGGAATTTCTCAAAACCGATTCCGGGTGAATGAGAAATTAATGCTTTAAGTTAGCCACTTAATACAAATAAATGATATGGAAAATAGAAAATGTGGGGAAGGAGAGATCCCACATCCCACAGGAAAAAAGAGGATAAAGTTGCACACTTAATATATCTCAAGTTGAACATATGGGTTTGTGCCCTTGGTGGCACCCAAGTTTCTAAAGGGTTGAGGACCTACATGCTTGTGGGTTTGGTTCAAAGAACACACGCGCGCGCGCCGCCAGCCGGCTCGGCCCGGCCCGGGTCGTGGGTCGTGGGTCGTGGGCTTGGGCTTGAACTTTAAGGCCCTTATTCTTTTTGGACCAAAAACCTTTAAAATTAAATGTTTAATTAATTTTTGTAATTAATTAAATAGATTTAATTAATTTTTCATAATTAATTAAAAGAGTTCAACCTGGGAAAAGGTTTGCCCACAAGACGCTGGAAAAGCACGGCCCGTCGGTCGGGTCGTGCTACCTACCGAAGTTTTGCGTCTGGACGCACGGGCAGGCGCACGACCCGTGCGTCTGGGTCGTGTGCCATGCCGAACGTTGGAGCACCCCGCACGGGCAGGCGCACAGCTCGTGCGTCTGGTCGTGCTCCCCTGCGCAGTGCGTTTGTTCGATCAAAGTGTATTTTCGAGCCAAAAGACGCGATCTTTCCATACGAGGCACCTGAGGCCTATAATTATTCGCCCATGCAGATTGAAAACACACGAAATCCAAAGATAATAACATGTCATTTGTATCATACGAGCATATTGACTTCCCTCCTTCAAAAACTTGAAAGTTCAGACATTTTTGGTTGTTCGCCGAAGTTCCGGTTTTGCTAGTCTTTGCTAAGCTAAATGAAAAGTCGTTGTATCTTAGAGACGCGCCGAATCCGTAAGCACTCGGTATACGAGGCGTTTTCGTCTTGCGGAGACTGAATCTAATTCGGGCCTCGACTTAAGCCTAAATACTTTAGTCCTGCCATTTTCTTCTATACAGAAACCTTACACCATATACTTTTATCCAACAAATTTTTGTAGTAAAAAGAACTCGTTCAAATTCGATCCAATTATCATTTATCACCAAACTGAATTTTGAAGCTTGATGAAATTCCAAGAAGCTTGATGAAATTTCAAGAAGCTTGAAAAACAATTCGTATAATTGGTTTAGTTCGGTTCACTTACACCACTAATTTTGAGTTTGATTATTTACACCCCTAATTTTGAGTTTTGATATAACTAAATCAACACAAGTCCTTAGTTTAAGAAGGGGTAAAAGAAAAAGTAAGCAAAGGAAAATATTAACTAAATAAAAAGGCCAGCCATATTTTATCTTGTGTTCCTCTATAAAGTATCGAGAAAAAAATACGCACAAAAATACTAAAGCCCCTAGGGTTCGATTTTATTGTGTTCCTCTATAAAATTTAAATCTACAACAAATTATTAAATGTACAAAACCATTTCATTTCACCTTACAGTCTTCGCTAAATTAATCCAGTAAATTAAAGATTCTTGGTTTACAAAAAAACAAAAAAAGGGAAATCAAGGCCCAAATAATATGGGCTCAATTTGGAATATATTCAGTAGTCTTACTCTTACAAAGTACAGACCATGATTCGACAAACAATTAAAGCCCAAGACATTGGGCCACTTTCACTTGATAATTTCATGATAGTGTAGTGAGGAACTTAAAGCAGCCCTCTCAAGTCTCAACTCTAAAATGTAATTCTGATATTGTAAATAAGAGGAATTTTTTTTGGGTAATATTTACGCCTTGTAACCTATTTTTTTTCAACTAACAACCCAATTGTGCGGTTTTTTCACTTTCAACCTTCGGCCAACCGGAGCTGGAATATTTGGGGCCATATTAACGAAGATTCCTGGAGTATTCCAACTTTGTCTGGGCAGAGATTGCAAACTGATAAACTGTACAGTTAAGATTGTTGGTTGAAAAAAGAAATGTAGGTTGTGAAATGTAAATATGGTTTAAGTTCAGGTTGCAATTTTTCCCCCCTAATAATAATAATATTGGGCAGTGGAACTGAAGCTTAGCCTAGCCAGTCTTCTCATCTTCTGCCATCTTCAAGTACTCTCTTTTTTTTCTTTTTTCTTTTTTTAATTTGGAACTTTGAAATCAACAAAATTTCTCTAAACACTATATAATATCATTAGTCATCATATTTTTTTTTTTAAAAGAGTTTAAACTGATTAGGAAGGCCGAAAACATTATTTCCCCATAATCATGAATATTCATGATGGGCTCGCTCCTATGATCCTATCCTGTCTTGTGCAAATCATTACACAATTTAAATTTGACATATTACCATTTTATTCATTGAAAAGAAATGATGAAAGTCACTCACTCAATATTCCATGGTGATTATTTAGCCAAAAGTAATTTATTATTTTCATTACATCCTAAACACATTAAACTATCTACTTATTAACAACAGAAACATCATTAACAATGCAAAGTTCTTATATGTTAGTGGTGCTTAACTGCTTATGGACTATGGGATGATAATGGGGAGGATCTAAACCCAGACCGCCCGCGTAGAGGTTTTTATTTTATTTTATTTTTATTAATATATATATATATATGTATTTATGAAATATTTTCTTTTAAAATTTTGTCATTGGTCTTTTTTTTTTAATTTTTTTTAGAATTATATATCGACTCTAACGAGTCTAGCAGGTTTAACCCGATTCAATTTGAAGTTAAAGCGGGCCCTCTCAAAACTTTGGCAAAGCGGGTCTTTGGGTTTTGACTAATCCGCCTCATTACCACCCATAAGAGTATATATTGTTTATGTGTGATTATTGCTCCATATGCAAAGAAAATTAAAGCATTTCAAATATCTTAGACATATAACTATAGGGATATTTTACTATACATGGACGTGATGAGTTTGACTTGTCAAAGTTCAAGATTCAACTTCTTAAAATATGAATAGTTATTTTAATGTATAGTAGTATTATATTTGGTTTTAAATTTGAGTAAAGATGTATTACAGTATTAGGGATTAAAAAAAAAAAGAAAGGCCTGAGGTTCAGGCTGTTTACAAAGAAATTCATATGTTTCTGAACATTGCCGAAAACCTATTGAGAGTTGATTCTGTCTTATATTTTCTCTTCATAAGATTTTTTTTTTCATAAACATCCTAGATATTTATAGGAATATTACACTTATCCCTTACATTTAAGACATAATCAAGCCTAAGGGGGCCTTTTGTAATTTTAAAACATCTCTTAATTTTTTTTTCTTGTAATTAGCCCAAACCTAAGAGATTTTTCTATAACTATCCCTATGTATTATATATACATATATACTTTTCAATACATAATAATACCACTGCATTTTATACACGTATACATAAATATACACACATGCATACATACATACATAATGAGTTGCACATAAAACACAAAAATTCAAGAGTCACCTTCAAAACTCTGAAATAAAAGAAGGTGCTTATATTATAAAAAGAAAAAGGTAGAAACGAAATGTAGTGTTACTATCACCTATAATTTTGGTTCACATAAAAGGAAAATAAAGTAGCAGAGAAGGGTAAAATTACTTTACACAAACACTTCTTCTTAAGTTGTTTTGATTGTGACTAATACAAAAGTAAATTTTAAATACTTTTCCTTGTTGGTAAAAATAACTTTTAATACTAAAAGTCATCAAACAAGTAAATTTGAAAACAACTCTAGTTTAATTACTAATCAGAAACCAAGAAAAAATAATGATTATTTTGGAATGTCAACATCTAGTAGTAATAAATTCCGCAATCGCCTAAATCTCGAGACGTTCTTCGAACCAATCATAGACTTTATTGAGATAGGTGACAATCCCCCTCTCAGAACCGTATATGAGACTTTCATCTCGTACAGCTCAAGCAAAAACACCCAAATAAAATAATAGTCGGATACGTAATAGAAAGTTTTGTTTAATTTTTTCTTTTTGAATTTAAGATGAAGCCCTAAAAAGGAAAAGCTTAACAAATTTACAATTTATTTTAACAAAAATAAAAGGCAAACTGCCAGAAATTACTAAATAGGTATGATAATAAAGAATTAAGAAAACCACGAGCTTGTAGCTCAAGTGGTATCGCTCGCCCTTTGTAAGGGTATTGACCAGGGTTCAAACCCTGTATCTTTCAGTTTCTTTGAAATTTATCTCTTCCTCACCAACCACTACTCTCAAACTCTTAAAAAAATAAAGAATTAAGAATAAAAATAACATATGTGATCAACTTGTTCAAATATCAATGTGTATGATTTATAGTTCTCCTCTCGTTAGAGTCCTGGTCATCCCCTGGGTTTTCTCGTTAGGGTTCTTCCCTGGTCTTGGCCTCCCATGAGAGGATTCGTCCATCCATGTGTCTTCTGCTGTTTTCTGCCTTTTCTTTGCTCTTCTCTCTTAACCTCTCCTTCTGACTCTTTTGGCCTGTAGCTAGTTAGGGTTCCTGTTCCATTGAATTGGTTCCTTTTCCTTTTCTTTCCTTTTCTCTTCTTTTTGTTTCTCCCCTATCCGCGTGGTTGTGGTTGTAGCACATTGGAAAGGGAGATCTGCTCAGATTTGTGTGGTAACTCCCCTCAGAGTTTTGGTTCAATTAGGTTTCATTTATTTTTTTTGTCTTTTCTTTTGCAGGGTGTCGAGATAGTGGTTTCGGACCTACGTTGGCCTTGACAGAGAATTGTTTTGGTAGTATGGATGAGTTATCAGAAAAAGAAAACAAGGTTCTCGATCTGGATGAGACAGGGGTGGATACTCGGGATATTAACCAATATCAATCTAGTTGCCTGGTTGGTAAACTCTATATGGATAAAAATTGGAAATCGTTCTACCTAATTGAAGTGATGAAAAAAAGCATGGAAGGCGAATGGAGAAATAATCGCACGGAAATGGGGCGAAAATCTGATCCTTTTTCGATTTGATAACAATGAGGATATGACATGGGTACTCTACAATCAGTCATGGCATTTTGACGGGGGACTTTTCGCTCTCAGGGAATTACGAGCAAACGAACAACCCTCTACAATCGTAATAAATCATGCAGCATTTTGGGTTTGGGTGTACGATGTACCACTTGCATGCATGAACCCTACAGCGGCAAAGTCAATTGCGGAACGACTTGGAGATCTCTGCGCGCAAAAACTTGTTAGAGAATTTTTCTAACCGCAAGTCTACGGTGTCAAGTTTTAATATAGAGAAGTAAGGTTGTCGAATCCACAGGGAATAATTATCTTCACTGCCCAGATTTTTGCCTCCGCGATGCAGCGCGCCTTTTTGGCGCTGAAGTGCCACCCAAACGTCCGAATTTGATTTTGAGTCCTTCATCAAAATTGTAGCCCTATCGCTTAGCTTTCTATAGCCACTTGAATCACCTCAATATCAATTTTGTAGAGATAGTTATGGTCAAAATACGATACCCTGCCAGTGATGGAAATTTCAAACGTATTTGGACGTTTCTTCAAATCAATCTCTCGTTTGATCGTTCATACTTATTTTGATACATGATTCATTAATATGACTATAAACTCAATATAATTGGCCCTCAACATGGATTGACCACTCAAATGACTCGAAACAATGAGAATTACTGCCTAACCTATGAGATATAACAAAAATGACTCAAAATACTCAAAAACAATACAAAACTCAAGTTTAGGAAGCCCAAATCAATGATATAAAACCAAATGAACAGCGTTAGACCACTCAACAGAAGCGATGTTTGGAAAATTTCTGCGGTTCAAAGTTCAGATCGACATTACAAAACCGCTCTAGAGGACGATGACAATCCGCATTAGAGGAAACCAACTGACTCTACCGCTTAAGTATGAGGCACTGCCAATTTACTGTTTTTGTTGCGGACTAATCGAACACTTTTTTTCGCAATTGTGATTCGTATGACCGGAATGAGTGCATGGATACTGCTAGTATGAAATTTGGCCCCTGGCTTAAGACATCACCGCTCAAATGTGCATTGGCTAATCGGGATACACCGGGAGCAGCTACTTCATCGACAATCCAAAACCTATTTGGTAAGGACCCCCATACCCAACCTCTTCGGATTATATCATCATCTCATCCCCTAAAAACCCAACACCCCTATCCCCACCCCTCAACCCCACAAACCCAAATCCATGATATTGACAGCCCCGAACGAGTTGCTACTAATGATCCCCATTTATCCCCGCTAAATGCACAAATTAGACGCTCCCTTCAATCCCTATCCATAATCCCCATTCCAAACTAAAACAATTTGTCGCAAAACACTCTACCAAACGTGGAAACTGAAGCCTTACCCCATCACAAACCCGTCAGATCCCCCTCTCGATAAATTTGATCTTAATAAATGCGCTCCCTCCAACACTGAACTCCCAGCACACCATACCCCACAAAATGCACACACATCTCCATCCACAGCTTCCTCCACAAACACCCCGACTGACACTAATAACCAACACCCAAAAACCAAGTCCAACTCAGCACCCCTCCATTCCCATTCCCCTAGTACCCATACCACATCGTCCACCCCCACCCTAACACAAAAACCAAGCCCAAACCAAAGACACCAAGAACATGGACCCGCCTCAACCAAAAACCAAAAACCCCACCGACGAAACCCACCATACCAGCCAAGAGACCCGCCCCTAATGAGCCACCAATGAATATGTAACTTAATCCGTCTCAACCAAAAAAACAAAGAGAATTCAGGCTCTATGATTTTCAATGCAATTTTAATTTATCGACGGAGGTTGCAAGGGAGCAACCCCGCCGGGACCAATGAGTTGCCTCAGTTGGAACTGTCGGGGGCTTGGGAACCCACCGATAGTTAATGCACTCAACAGAATTATTAGATCCGAAGATCCCATTTTTGTTTTCCTCATGGAGACAAAACTTACGTAGGAAGAGATTCACAACATCAACATGAAATCTGGACTTGATGAGAACTATAGTGTTAACTGTGACACGACGTCGGGATGAAGAAAGGGTGGATTATGTTTGCTCTGGAAAGATACATTTAGTGTTAATATTGTATCATCGTCGTTACACCACATCGACGCATCAATATCAGATGGGGACAGAAATTGGAGATTAACCGGAATTTATGGATGGCCCGAGGACAGACACAAAGCACAGACATGGGAATTGATTCATGAACTTGCGGAAACGAATAATAATCAAGGTTGGCTATGCGTAGGTGATTTCAACGAAATTCTATATAGCTACGAAAAGATCGGGGGCCGAGTCAGAGAGGATAGAAAAATAGAGGATTTTCATGCTTGCATGCATGACACACGACTTGAGGATCTAGGCTGCGAGGGTTTATCTTATACTTGGACGAATGGTCAGAATGGCACAGATAATATACAAGAACGTTTGGATAGATGCTTGGGGACGATGGAATGAATATTTTTATTCCCGGACTACAAGGTTACACATCTACTGCGCGTGGGCTCGGACTATTGCCCGATTTTGATCACATGGAATAAGAAATCTTGTAGTCGGAGACATCATAAGCTGAAAAAACGGAAGGTGTACCGGTTTGAAACAATGTGGTTGTTGGATGAATCGTGCAAAAAGGTGGTGCAAACGGCCTGGCAAGGTGAAACTAGCGCAATATCGGCTGAGAACTTAGCTTGAAAAAATCCACAGGTGTGGGCAAGAATTACAAGAGTGGGAGCGTGAGCATTTTGGTAATGTGACTGACCAAATAAGTGAATGTGAGGCCCAACTAAACCAATAAGGCCCCATGCCCATGACGGATGCGCACATCAGAGATCGAAGTAAGGCAAAAACAAATTTGGCCTATCTCTATAAAAAACAAGAGGCAATGTGGCATCAGAGGTCGAGAACAAACTGGCTTAAGGATGGAGATAAAAATACGGCCTTCTTTCACAAAGTCGCTTCGGGTCGTCGTTCGAGGAATTCAATTGAAATAAATCGAGACATGAATGATGGATGGGTTGATGATGAACAACAAATTAGTGTAATTTTTCAGAATTACTACCATGAACTATTCTCTTCAGAGGCTAACTTAGAGATGAACCAAGCCCTTGACGCTCTTGAAAATAAAATGACGGCTGAAATGAACGACATCCTGATACAACCGTTCACTGTGGAGGAAGTAATGACAGCCATGATGCAGATGCACCCTACCAAAGCGCCAAGACCTGACGGTATGCATGTTATATTTTCCCATAAATTTTGGTCGCTCATTAAATCCGATATCCTTTACATTGTCCTTGATATTCTTATGGCCATAAAAGTCCGAAGGCGCTCAATCACACATTCATAGTTTTGATTCCTAAGAAAAAGAAAGCCGAACGTGTGACTGACTATCGCCCCATAAGTTTATTCAATGTTCTTTTCAAAATTATCACTAAAACCATTGCTAATATACTTAAATCTATCTTATCGAGTCTCATTTTCCACACACAATCCGCTTTTGTCCCCAGTCGACTCATCACGAATAATGCTCTCTTGGCTTTTGAGATCTTCCACTACATGAAAAATAGCCAAGCTAGAAAAAGAGAAAATTTCGCATTTAAACTTGACATGAGCAAGGCTTATGATCGAGTTGAATGGAACTTTCTTCGACACGTAATGATAAAAACTGGGAATTAATGGTGCGTTTGTGGAGCTAAATACGTATCTTCTGTTTCTTTTTCGATATTGATAAATGGCCAGATTGGAGATGCTTTCACCCCTTCCCGTGGGATTCTACAAGGAGACCCGCTTTTCCCGTATCTTTTTATATTTTGTGCAGAAACTTTCTCGGCTATGATTAAAAAAGTCGAATCTTGTGGAAACCTACATGGAATTCAGATTTGTAGGCGCTCACCATACATCTCACATCTATTTTTTTACCGACGATAGTATTATTTTTGGCAGAGCAAATGAGAAGGAGATTGAGGAAACGGGCAAAATCATTTAGGCTTATGAATGGGCATCTGGTCAAAGAATTAATTTGGAGAAGTCGGAGATATCATTTAGTGGGAATATCGATTACTCGAGACAACAACTGGCATCAAAGTTAGGGGTGATCCGGGTTGAGAAGCATGCGATTTACTTGGGCATACCCACTGTAGTAGGGCGGTCAAAAAAAGAAGTGTTCTAGTTGGTTATTGACCGGGTCAGAAAAAGCTGAAACAATGGAAAAGCCAATTCTTATCATCGGCTGGCAAAATGGTGTTGATAAAATCGGTGGCCCAAGCTATACCCTCCTACATTATGAGTTGTTTTTTACTCCCCCAAAAAATTTGCCAATAATTAAATTCTATTGTTAGCAATTTTTGGTGGGGTCAAAAACGTGATGAGAAACGAATCCATTGGTGCTCTTGGAGTCTGCTCACAAAAGCCAAGGATGAGGGTGGTATGGGATTCCGGGATTTGCGGTGTTTTAACGAGGCTATGCATCCAAACAATGCTGGAGGCTCAACCATGAAGAAGAATCGCTATTGGCAAGGTCTCTTCGGGCAAAGTATTACCCAAATAATAATTTTCTCAACACAACAATTGGCTATAATCCATCATACAATGGAATTATTGGAAACGGAGCTGGAGTGAATGTTTGGAGCGACCCTTGGGTGCTGGAGTTCTCCAACTTTCGGATTATGAGTCCTGCCAGAGACAGACCCAATGATCTTAAGGTTCGAGACTTAATTCATGATAATGCGACGATGTGGAATTTAGAGCGTCTAATTGAATTGTTCAATCCCCAATAAGTTAGAGCAATCAGAGCCATTCCGTTAACTCTAAACAGCAGGCCTGATAGAATAATGTGGTATTACACAAAAAATGGGATTTATAGTGTGAGATCTGGGTACAAATTGGCAAAGAAAATGCAAGAAAGTACCACCGACAACCCATCTTTTTCAGGGGGAGATTCCAAAATATGGAAATGGGCGTGGCATTTAGACATTCCTCCAAAAGCTAAAATATTCCTGTGGAAGTGCCTAAAAGGAATTCTCCCAGTAAAGAACAACTTAAATAAAAGAGGCGTGGAGACCGATTTGCTGTGTCGACGATGTGGTATGGAGATTGAAACGGAGGTATATGCGTTGAGGGACTGTCCATGGGCTGGAGTTGTATGGGAAGCAGGGCCGTTATGCCTAAACACTCGAATGTATGCAGGGGAAGGCTCATTGGCGGATTGGATTTGTTGGGAAAAGGACAGACTAGGGGGTAATTCTCATGGTATTTTCGTGATGATTCTTTGGAGTACATGGTATGGAAGAAATCAGATAACCTTCCAACAAAAAAATACTTAAGCCACATAGGTGTATTGAGATGGCATGCAGTGGATTGATTGAATACCAAACAACTGCAAGCGGTCGCACAACATCTTCCAGGGGACGAACCGACGCTGAATCCTGGGAACCGCCCTCTCTTTCATGGCACAAGGTAAACACGGATGCATCTATGATGTTGGGTCAAGGAATAGGGCTGGGGATTGTAGTCAGAGACCACCGAGGACAAACAATCCAACTTTCCTCCAGGCGTATAACCGAAGAACTGAACATGGACGTGGCTGAAGCAACGACATGTCGAGACGGAGTGGTTTTGACGCTTGAAGCTGGCATCCAACACGTTGTGCTGGAGACGAACATCCTACAATTATACCTGGCATTATCTAAGCACTCGACGTACTTCTTGCACCTCAGAAATATTATTGAAGACATTCGGATTCTCCTCCCGCGCTTTCATTCTTATTCTTTTAGTGGGGTTAGACGGACTAGTAATGTAGTGGCGCATCACTTGGCGCGTTTTGCTTTCAATTTACTTCCATTGGTTTCTGTTGGAGGGGGCTTTCCTCAATACATTGAAGACTTGCTCAAGAGGAAGCCCCTGTTGATTTTTTCTGAATGCATTGGTGTTTTCATTCTCATAAAAAAAAATAATAACATGTATACCATTGTTAATAATAAGTAATATATATGATGTATTTTTATGTCTTTTGGACCTTACACTTCCATTATCCCCCACAAAACTTAGAACAAAATAAAATTGAGCTGTAATTGAATTTCGTATACCTTCTAATTTTACTTTCTTCTCAATGATTTCCCCCCAAAAAACAAGTAATTTATATCAAACATCACTTATTACTTCTAATTCTTCTCTTTATTCAATTTATTTACACTCCAACCAAAATATCTCTTATATATCGGCTTAATTGCGAAATGAGGACACTAACTATACCCTAATGATAAAGAAGGACATTAAGTTAGCGGACTTTCAATTTAGGACATTATCTTTAAACTTTTGGCGAATTAAGGACAAATTGAGCCCAAATTGGCAATTCCATGTGGGCCTCAATTTTGCGCCCGAATTGCCCAAATTTAGTCTAATTGCTTATGTCACGTAAAATAAGTCTACAATAATTATTTTAAAAATTTACAAAACAAAGCTGGAAATCTTAAAACCAATTTAAAAATATAAAAATTAATAAGTAGAGTCAAAATATTTATGAATAAATGTGATAATTATTTTAAGAATTTAATAATTAACAATTAAAATATAAACATACGAAAATAAATCTGGAAATAAAAAAATAAATTTAAAAAAATTATCTAATAAATCTTAAAATAACTAAATGAAATCTAAAAATGTGAAATAAGATTTAAAAGTTATTTAATATATCAGAAAATACCGAATAAATCTTGAAATTATTTGAACAAAAATAAGGACTATCAATATATAAAATCTAAACATTATTTAGTAAATCTAAATTTATTTTAAGATGTAAACAATTTAAAGTAATTTCAAATTACAAACCAATATTTTAAAAATTACTTAAAGGAATAAAAGAAAATACTTTTATATGTAACTAAAATAAACTTTTGGGTTCAATTATAATTTTCAGATTTATTTAAGTATTTGAAATTTTAATTTTAATTTTTAATTATTTTATTTCAGTTTTAAAATTTAAATTAAATTTTAGGTTTAATAAATAAGATTTATTTGGATTCATTCAAATATTTCATAATTATTTAGTAATTTTTTTACATATTAAATAAAAAAATTTAATTGTTGTTTCACATTTTCAAACTTCAAATAGTTATTTTTTGATTTATTAAATATTTTCTTTTTTCATATTATCTAGATTTATTTTTGTATATTTACATTTTAATAGTTAATTTGTATACTTAAAAATATTATCAAATTTATTTTCATATATCTAGACTTCACTTGTTAGTATGTAAATTGTTTTTAAAAATTTCAGATATATTTGTAAATTTTGAAAATAATTTGAGACTTATTTTACGTGAAATAAGCAATTAGACTAAATTTGGGCAGTTCAGGCTCAAAATTGAGGTCCACATGATAATTAGCCTGAATTGGGCACTTCAGGCTCAATTTGTCCTCAATTCGCCAAAATTTTAAAGCTTATCATCCTAAATCGAAAGCCCCACACACACTGTCCCTTCTTTGACACTGAGTTATAGTTACTGTCTTAATTTTGCAATTAAGCTCTTATATATCCCAGTACCTGGATATTTTCACACTTAACGTACAACACCTAACTAAGATAAAAGAAATTTCTCATTTTGGGCAGCATGCTGAAATGTACCATACCATTGATGCTGGTCCTGGAAACAGGCTCCATTGATGTTGAGAATGACCTATCAAACTTTCTTAAAAAACCAGGACATGGTACAAAAGCACTAAAAATAGAGGGGCATCAAATAAGGTGGTTAGGGGCTTAGGGCCCGAGTCTTAGTGTTGAGTGTGTATAACTGTAATTCCATCTTCTCCGAAAATCAATTTTACGAAACTAGTAGAGATGACAATGGAGTGGGCGGGTATCTCAATACCCAGACTTGTCCCATCTATCCCCACGATACGAGACGGGTCGACCCACCACATGTCACGTCGCTGGGCGGATCGAGACGTGTTAAAATGATTTTATTATTTTAATGTTTTTCTTGTATTTTATATTATTAATAATTTTTATCTTATATTTTATATTATAAATGCATATTATTTATAAAATTGTCATTATATATGTTAAATATAATATTAAGTACATAAAATTACATTATCTTATATAATATACATGTAAATTATATATTAAATATATTTAAAAAAAATAAAAATACTACACGGGACAGGGCGGGGCTGGTAACCTGGTACCCATGGGGCGCAAAGGTGATACCCAGGCCCGCCAACCCCACCACAGGTCACGAGGCAGGGCAGATCATTTTGCCATTCCTAAAAACTAGGGAAGAAAATTGATTGTTTGTGAAATAATTTCCAAAATTTTCATTTTGGAGAGAAAAAATTTTAAAATGTGTGATTGTTTGTGAGAAAAATGAAAATTTTTCAAAGAAAATTTTATTTCTCTCCAAAATTAATTCATTTTTCTTTTTCTCTTTCACATTTCCCAATACCCAGTTATACTATTTACTTCTTTCTCATCTCTCTATTTATATAAAGAATTCCGATAATTTCTTTAATTTATCTCTGTTTTTATTATTTTTCTCTTAATCTTGTTAACAAAAGGTATAAAATGAGATTCATATTGCCTATTTTTGGATTAATTTTTTATTTTTGTTTAATTTTTTTACATTATATTTTACACTATTACTATAAAGAAAACTCGACCTGCTGATATCCCTATACGAAATTTGGACAATTTTATTTTTTTAATAGAAACAAAAAAACACAGGGGCACCAATGTAAATAAGCTCACACACCAATTTTCACTTTTAACCTCCGCCATTCATGGGGATGTCACAGAAAATTTTACTGTGAAGAGTATGAATCTGCAGCTTTTAATAATAGGTCCTTTTCACTTGGAGCAGTAATTAAAACTTTTTTCTTGGCAGAAAATGGTAAATATTGGGATATGAAGGGCCCAAAAGAGGGAAAGTTAATGGGAACAGAAAAAAATGAGAGAATCAACATTGAATTTAATTACTAACATTTAAGTTGCTGAGTAGTTTGACACATTTTCAGTACACTAAATGTCTGACCAATGGAAAAACTGGGTTTTACTTCAAAAAGGAAGTCCAAGTGGGGACTTTTAATAATAATAAATTTAATAATTATTCTGACAGTACTATTTAATATTGTTTGTTGGTATTATTTTTTTTTCTGAAATGTGATCCAAATATAGTACTTTTTATTTGATTTTTGAAATTTCTTGGTTGGTTGTAAAGAATTGAAGAAAAAAGGGCAATAGAAGGGTCCCTTTCAAGATTTTAACTTTTCTAGTTTATGGGAAAACCAAACAAAGATGGATATGATGTATGAAACAGTAAATCTACTGTACTTATTGCTGCAAGCCACAACTAGTATGGCAAACAAGAACAAATGAGTTATAACTTATTTCAGTGTCATTATATAAGGAAATTAGTGACCAGTAAAAAAATAAAAATTAGGGAATCAGTGTGTGTGTCAATTATTCGTCCATTTGATCTAGGACAAAGAATTATATAGGACGGTCTCATAGATATTTATCCATGAAATGGGCCGAGTCAGATCGGTCGTCAACAGAAAGTCCGCGAGCCAACAAAAAGTTAATTGTCCGCAAAAAATATTCCTGTAATATTTTTTAGAAAAATAATACTTTTAAGACAAGAATACTTTTGAGCAATAAAATAATATTCATTAGAAACATGTAATACTTTTGACACAAAAAGTAATACTCATTGTTAAAAATGGTGTTGAAGATTATTGATACTTTGTAGTTCAACAAATAATATTTTCGCTTAAATATTTAATACGTGTAATACTTTTCACTTAAAACTCTAATACTTTTTAGTTCAACATGTATATTTTGTAGTTCAACATGTAATAACTTTCTTTTAAACGTGTAGTACTTTTCATTTAAACCTATAATACTTTTAAGTTCAACATTTAATATTTTTTACTTAAAAGTCTAATATTATAGGTTTAAAATTTAATACTTTTAATTCAAATTTGAAATACTTTTCACTTAAAAACTATAATACTTTAAGTTAAAATGTAATTATTTTTCAGTGATAGTTTTCACCGATATTTTTCCTTTTCTTTTTCTTCTTCTTTCTTCTTTTTCCCCCCTCGTCATTTCCTTTGTTTTCTCTGTATTTCTTCTTTTTTCCTCTTCATTACGTGGAAAAACCAAAGTTCCAAGTGAATAAAAAAAGATTCATATTAGAGACTTATAATTAAGTGTGGCCCACGCTCCGAACCGCCTGCCTCCGGCCTCCAAAACCGGTTTCTTTGCCTTCCTCATTTTGGAGGAATAGGAATCGAACCGTTGTCTCACTCAAGCTTCTTCTAAAATCTAACCATTCAGATTTGGAATCCTGTTCATTTGGAACCCTGCTTCTGTTTTTAACCGAACCGTTTGTTTATCTCAGAATATTTTTTTTTTTTTAAAAATAGTTTATCAATTTTAGTTACAAACGAAAAAGGAAAAGTAAGAAAAAAGACTTGACTCAATATTCAATTAAGTTTTTATATTTAATATTATAATTATATTAAACTGCCTATATATGCTATTAGAGTATAGATAAATCAAAGTTCACGTAGTTTTAAAACGTGTCTCATGTAGTTACGAATATAAAATATTACAATAAACATTTAACATTTCTTTTAGCATATTTAACCAAAAAACATAAAATCATTGGTTTTAACCTCAAAACCAAATGGTTTAATAGCCAATTCCACCACTTTCTCATATGGTTCTAATCGACGGTTAAAATTGCTTGCCCACGCTTTTTGAGACCAAGAAATCAAAATCGAACCTGTCTATACGGTTCCTGCTTCGCTTTTGAATCAAGTTGACCGTCAACTGGTTAGTGAACCATCACCACTATTTCTTGCTTCGGTTTGGAACCCAACTTTGTTCCATTTGGCCACCCCTATTTATAATGTCCATTAATGGTGTATCGCACCTTCGTGAGCCATTAGCTTCTTATCTACAATTGAATGTGGTTTTCTATTTCCCTGTCGATCCACGATTACATTATGCTCATTGGGGCTGTGATCCACCCTCAATTGAATGATTACATTCACATATGTACAAAGGTCCCAACTTCAACACCATATTTAACATATTGTATCACTTTTTTTATATCAAAAGTATTACATTTTTCAAATAAAAGTATTATTTTTACTCAAAAGTATTACTTGCTTCAAAGGTATTACTTTTTTCTCAAAAAGTATTACCACGTAAGTTTTCATGATCATTGATCAAGGATCCGCCAACCCGTGATTTTATGTTGACTGGATTCGAACCTGATAAGGGTCTTTGTATGCATATTTTATGTGTATATTTGAGTAGACTTCGAGTTATTTTATTGTTAGTTTTGTAAATTTTTGGTTATACATAGTTCATATTACTCCAAGGTGCTTTTATTGATGTAGATTGACCATTTGAGGATAATTCTGGTGAATTTCGGACCATGGATTCATGTCAAAACATCCCGGGGAGTTTAAGGATGCGAAAACGCTCGAAATCCCAAGCCAAACGCGTCATTTCGGGGCCTTTTTGGTCCAACACGGCCTGGGAGTGTCGGGCAACACAACCATGTTAAAACAGGCTTAAAAATCACAATTTTTGGGCTGGATGGCCGACCTCACGACACGGCCAGGCCGTGTTGTGCAACACGCCATGTCGATCAAGAAGAAACAAGATGGCGTGGTGTGTTCTCGCGACATGACCATGTCACGAACATCTTTTTGCAACTTTTCCATGCGAAAATTATGGAAAACTCACCAACCAAACTTTTTGACCACTTTTGTATACCTTTAACACCCAACTTTGCTACATCATGTCCCTATATTCCCTCAATTATCATATGAAAATAATAATTCAACAACCCAACAATGAAAGTGGAGAATTTTTTTAACAAAAGATAGCATTATTGATGTGTTCTTTCACAATAATGATGTCTATAGAAATCAAGAGTTTGAGTTGGGAATGACATTGAATTCATTAGATTCATAGATTCATTTATTAAATTCATTAGACATTGGAGATCAAGAGGTCTTGGAGGAGTAAGCTTGTAGCAACATTGGACAAGAAGACTTGGAGCAACATCATCAATCAAGAAAGAAGTCAATTGAGATTTTGAGAAAGATAAGTACACCATGTCTACAATACTTAAATCTTCTTGTGTAATTTATTCTTTGGTCAAAATCATGTGTAGCTAAACTCCTAGTGTTTGGATGTAATGAACTCTAGAATGGATTTGTGATTAAGGTGTGTATGTTTTTAATAAAATCTTCATGTTTTGTGTGATTCACTTATATTATGCTTCGTTCATTCGAATTGATATATGCGCAATATTGATTTGAAGTTTATTTTTTATCCAGAAAATCGAGAGATTCATGGTGAAATAGAACCTATATAAGTGAAAAGAGTTGCATGCAATCCTAGATATAGGACGACATAAATCTTCTGGATTAGGGTCAAACTTAATATAGGAATTCACAAATCGTTATAATGATGTCTTGGGGGTTTTAACTAGAAAGAGATTTCAGTTAATCAACTTGAGATTATGAGTTTTTCACCTTGAGAAAGGGTTTAACTTAAATCAGGAATTTCTACGGTCCACATAACATGAGATTTTATTAAAAGAGGATGGTTTTTGCTTAAGGGTTCATGGTTGTATTTTTAACTTGTTAAATCACAAAAACATTCTAGAGGGATTTACATTCAAACACATCTCTATCTCTTGATTTCTTATTTTACAAATCTTCCTTCATTTTTACATATTGTAATCAAACAAAAACTCTGAAAATTGTTAGATTAAATAACAAAAAGACGGCAATTATTGGTACTTACAATCCTCGTGGGAATGACACTTGGTACTCACTAATCTATACTATAAAATGATAGGTGCACTTGCTTAAGGTTTTCTAGAGTAGCTTTTTAGCCATCAAGTTTTTGGCGCCGTTGCCGGGGATTGTAATATTAAGAACGCTTTATTTTTATTAATTTAATCATTTTTTTATTATTTTTATTTTACCATCAACTTTCTTTTTATCTATCTTTGTAAGTCTTGGATTACACTTATCCTCTCTATTCACCGCAGTGCATGCCTACTCGTCGTCGAATTTGGAAGCGCGACACTGCCGGTAGCAACACAGAGGAAAATACTAATACAGACCACGAAGAAGATATTAACGAAAGCAAAGATTTTGGCATGGCGGATGAACAAAGAACTATGTACGACTACACCAAACCATCCACGGACGGCACGTCATCTAGTATCATGAGGCCCGCTGTTGCAGCCAATAATTTTGAATTAAAACCAAATGTCATTCAGATGGTGCAACAGTTTGTTCAATTTGACGGCCTACCAAACGAAGATCCGAATAATCATATCGCAAATTTCCTCAAAATCCGCGATACATTCAAAATCAATGGGGTCTCTGACGATGCCATCCGTTTGCGCCTATTCCCATTTACTCTTTGGGGATGGGTTAAACAATGGCTAAATACTTTGCCAAAGGGAACAATCACAACATGGAGCATCATGGCCGAAAACTTTCTTTTGAAATATTTTCCACCGGCCAAAATTGCACGATTGAGGAATGAAATCTCTTCATTCACTCAAGAAGACGACGAGACCTTGTACGACACTTTGGAGAAATTCAAAGAATTGTTGCGAAAATGCCCACATCATGGTCTTCCTATTTGGATGCATGTCTACAATGGGCTACTCTCGTCAACAAGGCAAATGATTGATACGGTGACTGGGGGAACTTTGAACAATAAAACACTAGAAGCTCGCCAAGATCCGATAGAGGGAATGGCCATGAATGGCTATCAATGGCAATCCGTATGAGGTAAACCTAATGAGAATAGTGGTGTTTATAATGCGATGCAAAGTGGTTACACTAGTCGCACAAGTCGAAGCTTTGACCCAAAAGATCGACGATCTAGCGGCTCCTAAACCACCACCACCGCATGTTTTATCTTGTGAAACTTGCGGAGGATTGCATAATCATCAGATCGCCCACATAATAATACCTCACGCCGAACAAAGCAATTACGCTGGGAATCAAGCGCAAAATTACCCAAGTAATCCTTACAAAGAACACATACAATCCTGGGTGGCGACAACATCCTAATTTCGGTTGGGGAAACCAAGGCCAACCACAACCTAATCCCAATCCCGATCTACACACGTCTCCGGATTTCAGCAAATCAAGGTAAACCTAACTTGGAAGATCTTATAACAAAGTTTGTGCAATCAACAGATACCCGATTCCAAAGGCGGTTGAAACATCCTTGAGAAATCAAGAGGCATCCATCCATAACTGGAAAACCAAATAGGCCGATTGAAGATGATTTCTGAAAGGCCATAAGGTAGTTTGCCGGGTAATCGAGCCAAACCTGGAGCACGTAAAGGCAATCACCATCGCTTTTCCACATGAGCATGATTATGCCAATGCCGCCATGCGAAATATACATGGAGGATGACATGCCCAAAGAAAAGCTCATAAAAAGGAGGTTGCGAGAATCAAGCCCAAGATCCCTTTACCTGAGTCTAACCGAAGAAGATAGAAGGGAGGACAAATTTGGTAAGTACCTTGATTCTTTCAAACAATTACATGCCAATATTCCATTTGTTGACCCTCCTTCAAAGCATGTTAGGGATCTTAATGACATAATTCCTAGTGAAAATAAGCTTAACAAATTATCAAATGTGCAATTGAATGATAAATGTCCTTCTAATAAACTACCACAAAAATTTAATGATCCAGGAAGCTTTATTATCCCTTGCACAATTGATGATTTACCTGTTGATAGGGCACTAGCCGACCTGGGAGCTAGTATCAACGTGATGTCTTATGAAATATTCAAGCATGCGGGATTAAGTGAACTTAAACCTATTAGGATGGACATTCAATTAGCCGATAAATCGATTAAACATCCTAGAGGTATTATTCATGATGTGTTAGTCAAGATTGATAAATTCGTGTTTCCCGTCGATTTCGTTATTCTTGACATGCATGATAATATAGAAGTTCCCTTAATTCTAGGGCGTCCCTTTTTGGCTACTACAAAATCTCTCATTGATGTGCATGATGAAAAACTTATTTTGAGAGTAGGGAGTGAACAAGTTATCTTTAAAATTCCCTTGAAAATCACATAGATAATACTTGTTTTCCTATAAACTTGATTGGGAAAAATGATCCTTTGCTTGATACACCATCTAATAAACCCTTGAAAGCATGTGATGTTCAGTATGTAGAAGTGCCCACAGAAAAGTTCATATTTAAAGATGTCGTGCAAAAAAATGATACCGTCAAGGTAAATTGTTCGAAATTTGACTTAGGTGGCGATGTTAAGGATTTTCATAAGTTCAAGGCCCCGCCCGATTAAATCTTCACATTTATGTGACATAGTCCAGCTATACGATGTTAAAGAAGCGCTACCCGAGAGACAACACGATGTTTGTGTGCAACTGTTTTCATTTATTTTATTTTATTTTATTTTTTTTCAAAATAATCACAAGTCATTAGAGTCATTTTCAAATAAAAAAAAAAATCTCTTGAACATCTTCTTGCTTGTCCTCATTGGGAATATTTGAGATTTCACGGTATTCGAGTTGTGTGTTACTTAACTTTGATTAGGTATGAAGATGCCGTTGAAGGTCCCGTACCAAAACAACCGAATGATTGCTCAACACCGATTCCACTATTGTAGTAAGGTCGTATTTTTGTTTTTCCACCTCTTTTATATCATTCTAATTTCTTTGCTTTTTGAGTGTTTTGTGTGTGTTTGTTCATTTATTTCCTTCACATTGAGGACAATGTGAATCTTAAAAGTTGGAGTGGGTACAATAATATTTTCGGAATGCTTGTATGCTTGTTTGTGAGAGATGTGATTTTTTTAACAAATTGAATGTTTGCTAGTCAATAACTTGCCCAATTATACCTATATTAACTTGTTAATTTGTGTTTTCAATGTGAAGCAATTGATTGTCTAGATAGATTGACGTGGATGCAAAAAATTTTGACGAGATTTCCAACACCATAAATACTTGATGTGTTAAGGCATATACGCGATACTTAGTGCTATGAATGTCCGAGAACTCATGATTTAGTAGTGGTTAACTAGTTGTTAAACCAAGCTTGAAAAAAAATAAAAAAAAAAGAAAGCGAAAAAAAATGTGTGTATTTTTATAAAAAAGGAACAAATCGAGGTTATACTACTCTGTTTGTTGTTGCTTAGTAACTAGGAGCATTCATG
Source organism: Rehmannia glutinosa (assembly GCA_016081115.2). Taxonomy (NCBI): domain Eukaryota; kingdom Viridiplantae; phylum Streptophyta; class Magnoliopsida; order Lamiales; family Orobanchaceae; genus Rehmannia; species Rehmannia glutinosa. The sequence goes on from CM071926.1 coordinate 325,890, forward strand.
AGCCCCATGTTTGTCTTTTACGTAAAACGACGGCACAAATATGAGTATGGGACACCACCCTAGGAGTTTTTGGAAAGACATTCAAAATTTAAACCTAGTGGAAGTTTGCCTAAAAAATGTCCTAATTTTATAATTATATGCATACCAACAAAATGTACTCGTTGACTTCTCATAAAGTTCAAGAAGCTTGGTTATATGACTAGTAGGCTAACTACAAAGATCTATTTATGTTGGGAAATTAATTTTTAGATTTTGATGAATGCCATGTAAAACTTAGAATAGAAAGTTGGCACCCCATTTTTGTTGTAAATTGTATTGTAATAGATAGAAATGGGTTGAGCCGAGTTAAGTCGCCTATGCCGAATATGCAAGAAGTCAACCGAGACTAGAAGGAAGACTCACGCGAGGCACTGAGTGTGGCAAAGAAGAGAAGACAGAACTCGATCAAGGTACAACTGAGATGCAAACAGTGAAGTGTCACAAATCAACTCAAGATAGCCAAGTCTCAGTTGAAGTGACAGATGAGTCATCCAATGATTGGAAGTCACTCAAGTCACCTGGGGAAATCAAGGAAATGCGGTCAAGTCGAGATAATCGAAAGAGATCCGCTGCACGAGAAAGTCAAGAAAATTACTTAAACAAGTAATACTTCCATATTGCCTTTCTTAAAGTGCTCACCCCGAGAAGCGTGCAAAAGGAATAAACCAATGGGAAGCTCTGCACCTATGTCAGAACTCTGAAAAGCTGAAGACTCATTCATACGAGGAAATGTCAATTCCAAGGACTGCAACAAGACAAGCCAACGACCGCAAGTGTCTTTTGAAAATTAACCTATCTCTTCAACGGGAAAATTTTCAAAAGAACACTATAAAAGGCTGAGGAATCTATTTGAGAAAAGGTTAACCTTGTTACCTGGAACTTTCAAGCTATTATTCAAACTATAACCTACTCAAGTCATTCAAGTTCAATCCTCAAGCCTACATTACGAAGGAAATCAATCCAACACTCACATGTGAAGGAAAGATGACTTCAATCAGTTGAAGAGAAAATATTTGAAGAATCAAGGGGTCTACATTCCACAAAGGATTGTAGAAAGGTTCAAGGTCGAACCGCCTCAAGTTTTTGGAGGGCTTCGTGATCAAATCCAAGAAGCTTGAGCAAGTGGGTCAGTAATAGCAAAGCGCATTGCCCCGTGAAGAAGCTTTCGAGTCGCACGAGAAGCCACCAGTGACCAATGTATCTCCGTGATCGAGTCCCAAAGGATCAAGTCACCGTGTGATCAAGACTTGCATCCGGACCGATAACCACTCGATAATCGATCAATACTTAGTGGATTCCTCCAGGAGTTGGAGAAGAGAGGAGTAGAAGAATTACCCCATCTTCGAACCTCTATAAAATTTATTGTGTCATTTACATTTCAAAGACTTTAATTTCTCGTGATATTATTTCAATATTTGCCGATAAATTTGCTATCCAATTGATAATCAACAAAGTGCTAAAACCAAGTATTAAAACAAACTTAAACCAAATTCAAGGGTGTTAAGTCTTCCGCTCCAAGTTAAGTTTTAGACTAAACAACTAAGTTATTCTATCAACAAATGCTCGGTTGAGTCCGTTGAGTGCCTAACTCTATTTGTTAACAAACTTAGCTGTCCATCAAGACTTAGCCGTGAAGTATTAACTCAACTTTTAACAGACTAAATCGAAAAATTGGTAAGGTTTATTCACCCCCTTCTAAACCTTACACTCGCACCCCTTGGGACCTACAAGTGGTATCAGAGCGGTTGGTTCATTGAGCCTTCCGCACTGGTTACTGAACTAGATCTCCAAATTTTTCAAAGCTTGCTTTAGCACTTGATCTTTCAAAACTTCTTTATTTAGCAAAATTATTATCATGGAAGCAAATTTGACACGCATCCCTATGTTAACTATCGAGGAATTTGATGACTGAAAATTCGTATACATGCTCATCTATCAACATTGCACGATGAAATGTGGATAGTGATAGAAGATGGGCCACTCCAAATTCTAAAGGTAAACACACCGCAAGGAGAGATGTCCGAATCAAGAAGAAGAAGAAGATCTTTCGCACCTGCACTGGCACTATGGTTGAAAAACCAAGAGTCGAATGGACAAATGATGACAGAAAAGATATAACTTGGACAATGTGGCCAAGAACATTCTTTAGAAAACCTTGACAAAGCCATGTTCAACAAAGTCAAATCATGCAAAACGACAAAAGAAATCAGGGATAAGCTAACTTTGATTTGTGAAGGCTCGAGCAAATCAAGAAAAATAAACTATCTCATTCTTTGTACAAAAGTTTGAAAATTTTAAGATGCTTGCAGGAGAAACCTTGGATCAACCGGATGCTCGGTTCACGTAAATTACCAATGAGCTATCTCGCATTTGGAAAAGAATATACACGAAAAATGTGTATGAAGATTCTAAGTCTCCTAGGCGAATGGGAAATGAAAGTCATGGCCCCGAGATACTCCATGGACCTATCAAAAACATCCAACCATGAGCTATTCTCGATCTCAAAGCCTACGAATTTGAGCCGAGAAGAAAAGACCTGAGAGAGACAAATGTGCCCAAAACAAATGCTTAATAGTTAAGGATGGTAAAAGAGTCGAGGTCAAGGAAGTCATTGACCAAGAGAGATTGCCCGATGGTTAAAAGGTTTAACAAATTCTTCAACAAGAATTACAAAAGAGGCAAAGGTGAATCCTCCGTAAGACACTCACTCTCCTCCAAGTCAAGGAAGATAGGCCACCCAAAAGAACAGCATCAAAAGGTTATGTATCAAAGAGTCGAAAATCCAAGGACGGAAAGAACAAATCAAAAGGTTGAGAATTTATGCTGGAATTGCAGGCAACCTGGTCACTATGCTATTGATTGCCCATATCCTCGTAGTCAACAAATACAGAATGAATGAAGAAAGAAAAAAAGTCTTCGAGAGAAAGAAGACAAGAAAGGAAAAAGGCAATGTTGGTCGCAGAGATTGGCTTTTTGAAAGACAATAAGTCAAAAGACACAATGACTTTAGAGTAGTGAAGTTCGACTACTCAAGTGACTCAAGAAGAAGCCTTGATCTATCTAATGGCCAAAGAACAAGACCAACTCGACCACGAAGATGAGGTACACTCTAACTCATCACACTCGTCGTTCTAGTGATAGTGATTGTGACACACACACTTCATCACCCACTCGATCTTTATGATTCATTAGGCAAAATGATGAAGGACTTTGAACACATTAAATCCTCACACACTACTAAATGAGGAAAACAACCTACTCAAAAGTCAAAACTCACAACTGACTAAGGAGCTGAGTACTCTAAGTCACATAGCTGATGAGAATAAAAGTTTAAAGGCCGAAATGCTAAGCTAATAGCAGAGATAGATGCCACAGAAAAGAGGGAAAATGACCTCAAAAATGTGATTGCCTCATTTACTAAGGCATCTAAATCTTTGGATGATCTTATTATGAGCCAAAGAGAATGTGGAGATAAGACAAGCTTAGGATTTAATTCCTCTATGCTAAGTCAAGCTCCCTAAGTGATTTTGGAAAAAGGATCTTCAAGAAATGAAGCATCTCAAAAATCCAAAACTCCAAATGGTGCTCACACATTCATTCCAAAGCACAATCACAACCAAACTGGTCTTGGTTATAAAGGAAAAGGAAAAACAATAATGAGTATCTTTGAAAGGACAACCGAAAAGAAATCCAAATGAGTTCCTCAAAGAACTCCAAACAGAAAGTACTCTGTAAAAAGAAAAAGAGCTACCAAAAACCCTTAAATTCCATAAAAGGAACACATATGATGGGAATGGTAGAAATTATCCAAGCCAAGCTGATTGGAACAATGTGAACTATCAGCAAAGACCTATGGAATACAAGCCTAAATGGCAAATGCCTAGAACTCAGCAAGGGCCATTCCAAAGGCAAAAGAGCTATCATCAGCACACATATGCACCCAAGCACTATCCTCAAAGATATCACAACCACCCAAACAAAGCAATTGCTAAAACACATACACATGCATACAGACAAAAGAGACAGCTGTATGAACCTAAAACCCCCAAGCAATTTGCCAAAGTTAATTATGATTATGGCACTGATAGATGACAACCTCTTAGAGTAAAATCATTTGGCAATAGGTTGGTTGGATCATCTTACAATACTAACCCCTCAGGACCCAGACAAGTATGGGTACCTAAAACCTAATTTCCTTGATTGCAGGTTCAAGGAGCAGCTGGGTGCTAAGGAACCTGGTACATGGATAGTGGTCGCCCAGCATATGACAGAAACAAGAAAAATCTATCAAAATTCAAGGAGGTTAGAGGTGCAAAAGTCATATTTAGAGGAAATGAAGCTCCAGGAGAAATAAGAGGCACTTGATCCATCAAGAAAAATGGATTAGAAATCACAGATGTTGCATATGTTGAAGGACTCAACTTCAATCTACTAAGTATCATCCAACTCTGTGACAACGGCTACAATGTTGGATTCAATATGGGTGTATGCCAAATCAAGGATACTGAAACAAATGAAGTTGTGGTGCAAGGATGCAGACAAAAGAACATGTATGTAGTAGATTGGTCAATCGCAACACCAAGCACTTGTCTCAGCAAAGAGCACAATCAATCAAGTTGGATGTGGCACAAGAAGGAGTCACCGAACTTCAAAACAATTAACAAGCTTGCAAGGAGCAATCTTGTGGAAGGACTTCCGGACTCGATACAAGAAAAAGTATATGTGATGCATGCCGGATGGGAAAGCAAATCAAATCATCATTCAAGAAAAGACATGTCCATCTTCAACAAGAATATTACACCTGCTACATATGGATCTATTTGGTCCTATTGAACCAGCTAGCATAAGTGGAAAGAAATACACCTTGGTGGTAGTAGATGACTACTCAAGATACACATGGACAATTTTCATGTGTAAGAAGAAAAAAACCCCGCAAAACTACCACAAATGATGAAGAGAATCCAAAATGAGAAGAGTCAAACCATTATGAAAATAAGATCTAACAGAGAACCGAGTTTGTCAACGGTATAATAACTCGGATTGTGTTGAAAATGGTATCGGCCATGAATTATCTCATGAGCAAGGACTCCACAAATGAGAATGGAGTTGCGAGAAAGAAGGAACAAAACTCTCAAAGAAGCGGAAGGACCATGTTAGTCAAGGTTAGGTCGCTAAAAGATTTTGGGTCAAGAATAAACACAAGATGCTATACTCAAAATAGATGCATGATAAACAGACAAAATTGACAAAGACTCCCTATGAGATTTGGACAGGAGAAAGCCAAATGTTGCATATTTTAGAATATTTGGATGCAAATGCTTCATCCATAACAATGGCAAAGACAATTTAAAGGCTTTTGATGCTAAAGTCGATGAAGGTATCTTTTGGGATACTCAAATTGAAAGAAAGACTACGAGTGCTCAACAAGAGGACAATGGTTACGAAGAATCCATCCATATGGTGTTTGATGAGCCCAATGTAAATGGAGAAGACATTGAAGAGTCACCGATAAGTCAATCACCTACCATGCGAAGAGTCCCCGTGTGTTGAAGCCAAGCCGGAATTATAAACCCGGATGAAGATGAGATAGATGAGTCTCAAAGACAACCGGAAAATCAAGCCTAAGTGATGATGATGAGAGAGCCGATCAAAATAACACACTACAAGACGATCAATCCACTAACTTACTCCAACCTTATGTAAGATGGTCGAGAGACCATCCACCGAACTAATCATTGGAGATGTAAGAGAAGGTGTAAAAACCAGATCCAGAGCTCAACAAGAAGCAATGTTCACTTGCTTTATCTCACAGATACAACCAAAAGATGTGTCACAAGCATTGGATGACACACATTGGATTCAAGCCATGCAAGAAGAGCTGAATCAGTTTGAAAGAAACAAAGTATGGGAATTGATTCAAAGACCTACCCTTCAAAATGTTATTGGCACTAAATGGGTGTTCAGAAACAAGATGAATGAGGAAGGTTCTGTGGTAAGAAACAAAGCAAGATTGGTAGCCAAAGGGTATTGCCAAGAAGAAGGAATAGATTTTGATGAAACTTTTGCTACTGTAGCAAGATTGGAAGCCATAAGAATGTTTCTTGCCTATGTTGCTCACAAGAACTTCATTGTATATTAAATGGATGTAAAGAGTGCATTCCTTAATGGGTTATTGTAGGAAGAAGTGTATGTTGAACAACCTCCAGGATTTGAGCGTAAGACTCTTGGAGATAAAGTATACAAACTCAAGAAAGCTTTATATGGATTGAAACAAGCACCAAGAGCATGGTATGATACATTATCACAATTAAGATCGATAACTCGATTCAAAAAAGGCAAAGTGGATAGAACCTTTTTCTTTAATTCAAGATGGGAAGAGTATACTTGCTTGTCCAAATATATGTGGATGACATCATCTTTGGATCCACGACAAAGAGTCCGTGTGATAAATTCTCAAATCTCATGTAAAGCAAATTTGAAATGAGCATGATGGGAGAGCGACATTCTTCCTTGACTCCAAGTAAAACAACAAGGATGGAACCTTCATAAGTCGACAAGAGATTTAATGAAGAAATTTGGTATGGAAGAGAAGTCTTCGAAAATACCAATGAATACATCATCCAAAATGGATATGGATACGATGGCAAGCGAGCAAGTGGATCAAACAAGATCTGAGCACTTATTGGATCATTGCTCTATCTCACAAAGCGAGCCGGACATCACCTTTGTCTTTGAGGTGTATGTGCAAGATTTCAATCTGCTCCAAAAGAAAGCTACATGACTGCAGCCAAAAAAGAATCTTGAGATATTTGAAAGGAAGCCAAGAAGTTGGCTTATAGTATCCTAAGGAAGGTGGATTCAAGCTAATTGGTTACTCGACTGACTATCTTTGGATGTAGAGTTGACAGAAGAGTACCTCGGTACATGTCAAATGCTTGGAAATAGATTAATTTCCTGGTTTAGCAAGAAGCAAAATTCAATAGCCACCTCCACAAAGTGACGGTAAATACATAGGCAAGGGCAAATGTTGTTGCCCAAGTCTTATGGATAAGACAAAGAAGAGAGACTATGAAGTTGAAGAAAAGGAAATTCCAATCATGTGTGACAACACAAGTGCAATTGCAATCACTCGTAATCCTCGTATTGCACTCAAGAACAAAGCACATTGATGTCGATATCACTTCATAAGAGATCATGTTGAAAAGAAGGACATCACCTTGAATATATCTCAACCGATAAACAAGTTAGGCGATATATTCACAAAACCATTATGTGAATCAAGATTTGAAGAACTCAAGCATGAATTAGGGTTAATTGAGCCGAGTTGACACTCGAAGACACAAAGAAAAGAGATGGAACATGAAAAGATGAAAAAGAGTCAACTCTCAAATCAAAAGTGAATTAGCCGATCGGAAAGAAAGTCAGATCTTAGTTAGGCGACAAAGTATTTATTTACATGCGAGGAAAGAAGAGTTAAATCATCTAAGGAATAAGCTGAGTCATTTATGAGCAAAGTGACAAAAACGCAGTGTTTTTACTAAGCGGGAATGTTTTTTTAAGAATGACGTCGGCATAATTATGACGTGTCTGATCAAAAAAAGTCGCACACCAAGCTTATGATTGGATATAAATGTTTGCCGCATTAAATGCAAGAAATTAAACGCTAATCGGCGTGCAAAATCTGAGTCGTTGATCTTGATCAAATTTCAAAAACTACATCCACGTCCTTTCATAACCCATACATATACCATTTCGTCCGATTTTCTCTCACTTTACCAAAACTGTTCATCTCTCTCAAGAGCAAAGAAAGCATTTTTACTCTCAAAACCCTACAAATCTTCAAAGCTTATTTTCAAAGTTTCATTCGGTAAATCTTTGAGAAATGGCATCTACGCATTTACTTTGTCAAATTGGGAAAGCAAATCCACACGGGATCTACTTGTGATTTCGAGGGCATGATCAAACAAGGGTCAGACGAAACCCTTATGAAGAAAATAACAGAGAAGTTGGAGAAATCAGGACTGAAACCCTTTTTGTTGATGAAGTTTCAGATGACCTACGTGGAGGAGGTCGCACAGTTCTATGTGAACGCTGAAGTTCACGATGAGGGCATCAAGTCCTCTGTTCACGGGAAAGACTTCACCATAACTGCCAAGGATTTAGCAGAACATTGTTTGTTGCCGGCGGAAGGAGTGCCGGAGATTTATGAAGCTAATATTAACTTGGCTGCTGCGTGGAAGGAAGTAGCCAAACTCGACTGTGCTGCGAAGGTTGTCTACACAGCTGAGAAGAAGCTGTTGAAGGAGGACTACCACAAACTGCTGGACATTGTTGCCAAATGCATAGACATCAAATTTGGAAGCTTTAACCACCGGTATCAAAAACTAAGTCGATCGTAATGGCCGCGATCATTGAAGAGAAGAAGGTGAAATGGGCCGAGTTTGTATACGTGCAGACTCGCCAGAATATCGGGAATAAATCCTTCAAGGAGGATAGTTCGTTTGGAGGATCCCTGGGGTACGGAATGGTGATTGGCCGGATGATGGAAGTTGTTGGGAAATTATTTTGTAGATTTTGATGAATGCCATGCAAAACTTAGAATAGGAAGTTGGCACCCCATTTTTTTGTTGTAAATTGAATTGTAATAGATAGGGCTGGTCAAGCTGAGTTAAGTGAGCTATGCTTAAACATGTAAGAAGACAAACCGGAGACTAGAAGGAAGACTCATTGCGAGGCAGTAGTATGGCAAATAAGAAAAGACGGAACTCGATCAAGGTGCAAATCGAGATGCACTGAGTGAAGTATCGATCAAGTTAACTCAAGACAGCCAAGTCTCAAGGTTGAAGTAAAAGTCATCAAATGATTGGAAGTCGACTCAAAGTCACCTGGGGATGTTAAGAAAATGCAAATCAAGTCAAGACAATCGAAAGAGATCCGTTGCACGTAAATCAAGAGAATTACTTAAACAAGTAATAGCTCCATACTACCTTTCTTGAAGTGCTCGATTCTAGAAGCGTGCAAAAGAAATAAACCAATGGGAAGCACTCGCACCATGTCGAACTCGAAAAGTCAAGAACAATTCATACGAGGAAGTGGCAATTTCAAGGATCGCAACAAGACAAGCCAACGACCACAAGTGACTTTCAAAAAATAAGCCTATCTCTTCAACGAGCGATTTTTTGAAAGATCACTATAAAAGGCCGAGGAATAACTCGAGAGAAGGTTACTCCAACCACGAACATTCGAGCAAACATCAATCAGAACCTAATATATTCTCAAATCATTTAAGATCAATCCTCAAGCCTACATTACGAAGGAAATTAATCCAACACTCACCTGTGAAGGAAAGATAACTTCAATCAGTTGAAGAGGAAATTTTTGAAGAATCAAGGGTCTACATTCCACGGAGGATTGTAGAAAGGTTCAAGGTCGAACCGGCCTCAAGGTTTTTTTGGAGGGCTTCGTGATCAAATCCAAGAAGCTTGAGCAAGTGGGTCAGAGTAGCAAAGCGCGCTTGCCCCCGTGAAGAAGGCCGAGTCGCATTTAAGCCAAATGCGTGACCAAGACATCTCCGGCCTAAGTCCCAAAGGATCAAGTCACCGTGTGTGATCAAGACTTGTATCCGGATCGTTAACCACTCAGATATCTTGATCAATACTTAGTGGATTCCTCCAGAGTTGGAGAAGAGAGGAGTAGAAGAATTACCCCATCTTCGAACCTCTATAAAATCCTATTGTGTTATTTATATTTCAAAGACTTTAAATTCTCGCACCTTATTGTTATATCTCACGATAAATTTGCTATCCAATTGATAATCAACTCGTGTGCTAAAACCAAGTATTAAAACAAACTTAACCAAATTCAAGGGTGTTAAGTCTTCCGTGAAAACAAATCACAAAAGAGAGTTAAGTCTTTAGTCAAAACAATTTGAATTACTCTATCAACAACGAGTCCGTTGAGTGACTAACTCTCTATTTGATTAACTAACTTAGTCATCCATCAAGGACACAAACAGGTGAAGTATTAACTCGAGTACTTAAAAGGACTAAATTGAAAAATTGGTAAGGTTTATTCAACCCCCTTCTAAACCTTACACTCACACCCCTTGGGACCTACAAGTGGTATCGAGCGGTTGGTTCATTGAGCCTTCCGCATCGTTAACTTGAACTAGATCTCCAAATTTTTCAAAGTCTGTTTTAGTACTTAAGTTTTCAAAACTTTTTACCATCAAAAGTTATTATCATGGAAGCAAATTTGACACGCATTCCTATGTTCACAATTGAAGAATTTGATGATTGGAAAATTCGTATGCGAGCTCATCTATCAAAGATTACATGATGAGATGTGGATAGTGATAGAGGATGGGCCACTCGCAAATTTTAAAAGTGAACACAATGTAAGGAGAGCCGCACTGAAGGTGAAGACGATCTCGCTCCTGCACTACCATGGTTGAAAACCAAGAGCCGAATGGACAAATGATGACAAAAAGATATAACTTGGACAATGTGGCCAAGGACATTCTTTTACAAAACCCTGGACAAAGCTATGTTCAACAAAGTCAAATCATGCAAAACGGCTAAAGAAATGGGACAAGCTAACATTGATTTGTGAAGGCTCGTGAGCAAATCAAGGAAAATAAACTATCGGGTTTGTCTATTTAAATTTGAGAATTTCAAAATGATCGCAGGAGAGACCTTAGATCAACTGGATGCTCGGTTCACGTAAATTACCAATGAGCTATCTCGCACTTGGAAAAGAATATACACAGAAGAAATGTGTATGAAGATTCTAAGAAGTCTCCCCGAATGGGAAATGAAGGTCATGGCACTAAGACATTCCATGGACTGTCCAAGACATCCAACCATGAGCTATTCTCGCATCTCAAAGCCTACGAATTTGATCTCGAGAAGAAAAGACCAAGAGGAGACAACAGTGCCCAAAACAAATTTGCTCTAATTGTTAAGGATGGCAAGAGAGCCGAGGTCAAAGAAGTCATTGACCAAGAGGAAATAGCCCTAATGGTTAAAAGGTTTAACAAGTTCTTCAATAAGAACTACAAGAGAGGCAAGGGCGAATCCTCCATAAGACACTCGCCTCCCCAAGTCAAGGGAAGATAGGCCAACCAAGAGAACAGAGCATCAAAAAGTCAATATCAAAGGGCCGACAATCCAAGAATGGAAAGAGTCGATCAAAAGGTTGAAAATCTATCTTTGAACTATGCAACCAGTCACTATGCCAATGATTGCCCATATCCTCGTAGTCAAAAATACAGGAATGAAGAAGAAAGAAAAAGGTCTTGAGAGAAAGAAGACAAGAAAAGAAAAAGGCAATGTTGGTCGCAGAGATCGCCGAGACAGCCAAGTCAAGAGACACAAATGATTCGAGAGTAGTGAAGCCGACTACTCAAGTGACTCGAAGAAGAAGCCTTGATCCGTTTGATGGCCAAGGAACAAGACCAACCCCAAAGAAGATGAGGTACACTCTAACTCATCACACTCGATTCTAGTTATAGTGATCGTGACACACACACTTCATCACCCACTCGATCTTTATGATTCATTAGACAAAATGATGAAAGATTTTGAACACATTAAATCCTCACACACACTACTAAATGAGGAAAACAACCTACTCAAGAGCCAAACTCACAAATGACTAAGGAGCCGAGTACTCTAAGTCAAATAGTCCGATGAGAATGAAAGTCTAAAGACCGAAAATGCTAAGCTAATAAAGAAATAGTCACTACGAGAAAAAGAGGAAAATGACCTCAAAAATGTGATTGCCTCATTCACTAAGGCATCTAAATCATTGAGTGATCTTATTATGAGTCAAAGAGAATGTGGAGACAAGACATGCTTAAGATTTAATTCATCTCAGTGCTATGTCAAACTCCAAAAGTGATTTTGGAAAAGGATCTTCAAGCAATGAAGATCTCAAAAATCCAAAACTCCAAATGGTACACACACATTCATTCCAAAGCACAATTACAAGCAAACTGGCCTTGGTTATAAAGGAAAAGGAAATGAATCGAATTGAGTGTCTTTGAGAGGACAAAGAGAAGAAATCCGGTGAGTTCCTCAAAGAAACTCCAAACAGGAATACTCAGAAAGAAAAACAGAGCTACCAAAACCTCGAAGTTCTATAAAAGAAATACATATGAAGGGAATGGTAGAAAGCACCCAAGCCAAGTGATTGGAATAATGTGAACTATCAAAAAGACCTGGGAATATAAGCCCAAATGGCAAAGGCCTAGAACTCAAGAAAGGCCATTCCAAAGGTATAAGAGCTTTCATCAAAGACACATATGCACCTAGGCACTACACTCGGAGACATCACAACTACCCAAAGAAGGCAATTGCTAAAACACATACACAAGCATACGACAAAAGAGACAATTTGTATGAACCTAGAACCCCCAAGCAATTTGCCAAAATTAATTATGACTATGGGACTAATAGATGGCAACCCCTTAGAGTCAAATCATTTGGCTATAGGTTGGTTGGATCATCTTACAACACTAACCCCTCAGACCCGCACAAGTATGGGTACCTAAAACTTAATTTCCTTGATTGCGTTCAAAACAATAAAGTGCCAAGGAACCTGGTACATGGATAGTGGTCGCTTCCGCACACACGACAGAAACAAGAACAATCTGTCAAAATTCAAGGAAGTCGAGAGGTGCAAAAGTCATATTTGGAGGAAATGAAGCTCCAGGAGAAATAAGAGGCATTGGATCCATCAAGAAAAATGGATTAGAAATCACGATGTTGCATATGTTGAAGGACTCAACTTCAACTTGCTAAGATCACCAACTCGTGACAAGGGTTATAATGTTGGATTTAACATGGGTATATGCCAAATCAAGGATACTCAATCAAATGAAGTTGTGTTGCAAGGATGCGACAAAAGGACATGTATGTCGTGGATTGGTTAATCGCAACACCAAACACCGTTTATTAGCAAAGAGCACAATCAAGTCAAGTCACAAGTGGGTACGTCTCGAATTTCCCGATTTAACGACAATGCTTGCCGCTGAAGAATCTTGTGGAAGGACTTCCGGACTCTTCGTGATACAAGAAGGAGAGTATATGTGACGATGTCGAAGGGAAAACAAATCAAATCATCATTCAAAGAAAAGACATGTCCATCTTCAACAAGAATATTGATCTCGCTACATATGGATCTATTTGGTCCAATGAACCAACTAGCATAAGTGGAAAGAAATACACCTTGGTGGTAGTAGATGACTATTCAAGATATACATGGACAATATTCATGTGTAAGAAGAAAGAAACTCTACGTAAACTACCACAAATGATGAAGAGGATTCAAAATGAGAAAAGTCAAACCATTATCAAAATAAGATCTGATGAGGAACCGAGTTTGTCAATGGTATAATAACTCAAGATATTGTATAGAAAATGGTATTGGTCATGAATTGTCTGCAGACAAGGACTCCACAAACAGAATGGAGTTGCGAAAGAAGAATAGAACTCTCAAAAGAAGCAAAGACCACCATGTTAGTCAAGCGGGGATACCTAAAAGATTTTCTACCAAGCAATAAACACAAAGATGCTATACTCAAAATAGATGCATGATGAAAAGACAAATGACAAAGACTCCCTATGAGATTTGGACAGGAGAAAGCCAAATGTTGCATATTTTAGAATATTTGGATGCAAATGCTTCATCCATAACAATGGCAAAGATAATTTAAAGGCTTTTGATGCTAAAGTCGATGAAGGTATTTTATTGGGATACTCAACAAAAAGCAAAGCCTCAGAGTACTCAACAAGAGGACTATGGTTACAGAGGAATCCATTCATGTGGTGTTTGATGAGCCAAATGTAAATGGAGAAGACATTGAAGAGTCACCGATAAGTCAATCAATCAACCATGCGAAGAGTCCCTATGTTTGAAGTCGGCCGGAATTATAAACCCGGATGAAGATGAGATAGCTGAGTCTCAAAACAATTTGGAAAATCTGCAATAAGTGATGACGAGAGAGTCGATCAAAGCAACATAGTTGCAAGACGATCAATCCACTAACTTACTCCAACCTGATGTAAGATGGCCGAGAGACCATCCACCGTAATCGTCATTGGAGATGTAAGAGAAGGTGTCAAAACAAGATCCGAACTCAACAAGAAGCAATGTTCACCGCTTCATCTCACAAATAGAGCCTAAAGATGTGTCACAAGCACTCGGATGACACACATTGGATTCAAGCCATGCAAGAAGAGTCAATCAATTTGAAAGAAATAAAGTGTGGGAATCGGTTCAAAGACCTACCCATCAAAATGTTATTGGCACTAAATGGGTATTCGAAACAAGATGAATGAGGAAGGTTATGTGGTAAGAAACAAAGCAAGATTGGTAGCCAAAGGATATTGCCAAGAAGAAGAAATAGATTTTGATGAAACTTTTGCTCCCGTGGCAAGATTGGAAGCCATAAGGATGTTTCTTGCCTATGCACTCACAAGAACTTTATTGTATATCAAATGGATGTAAAGAGTGCATTCCTTAATGGTTTATTGGAAGAAGAAGTATATGTTGAACAACCTCCAGGATTTGAGCGTAAGATTCTTGGAGATAAGGTATACAAACTCAAGAAAGCTCTATATGGATTGAAACAGGCACCCGAGCATGGTATGACACATTATCACAATTCCCGACCGAGAATGGATTCACAAAAGGAAAAGTGGATAGAACACTCTTGAAATTCAAGACAGAAGAGCATACCGCTTGTTCAAATATATGTGGAAGACATCATTTTTGGATCCACAAACAAAGAGTGTGTGATAAATTTTCAAACCTCATGCAAAGCAAATTCGAAATGAGCATGATGGGAGAGTCGACATTCTTCCTTGGACTCCAAGTGAAACAACCAAGGATGGAACCTTCATAAGTCGACAAAATACACCGAGATTTAATGAAGAAATTTGGTATGGAAGAGAAGTCTTCTGTGAAAATACCAATGTATACATCGACCAAAATGGATATGGATGCAGATGGCAAGCCTAGATCAAACAAGATACTGAGCACTTATTGGATCATTGCTCTATCTCACAAAGAAGCGGGCGACATCACCTTTGTCAGAGTGTATGTGCAAGATTTCAATCGCTCCAAAAGAAAGCCACATGATCGCACCAAGAGAATCTTGAGATATTTCAAAGGAAGCCAAGAAGTTGGCTTATGGTATCCAAAGCAAGAGTGGATTCAAGTTAATTGGTTACTCGGACTCGACTATCTTTGGATGTAGATTTGACAGAAAGAGTACCTCGGGCACATGTCAAATGCTTGGAAATAGGCTAATTTCCTGGTTTAGCAAGAAGCAAAATTCAATAGCTACCTCCACAACCGGTGAGCGAGAATAATAGTCAGCGGCAAATGCTAGTACACAAATCTTATAGATGAGACAACAAAATTGAGAGACTATGAAGTTGAAGAAAAGGAAATTCCAATCATGTGTGATAACACAAGTGCAATTGCAATCACTCAAAATCCTGTGTTGCACTCAAGAACAAAGCATATCGATGTCAGATATCACTTCATAAGAGATCATGTTGAAAAGAAGGACATCACCTTGAATATATTTCAACCGATAAACAAATTAGGCGACATATTCACAAAACCATTAAGTGAGTCAAGATTTGAAGAACTCAAGCATGAGTTAGGATTAATTGAGCTGAGTTGACACTCAGAAGACTCAAAGAAAAGAAATGAAACACGAAAAGGGAAAAAGAGCTGAACTCTCAAATCAGCTAAGTGAATTAGCCGTATCGGAAAGAAAGTCATGCCGAGTTAGTGTGACATTGAGTATTTACATGCGAGGAAAGAAGAGTTAAATCACTAAGGGCAAGCCGAGTCATTTATGAGCAAAGTGACAAAAACGCAAATCGTTTTTCTACTAAGCGGGAATGTTTTTAAGAATGACGTCAAAGATAATTATGACGCGTACAGCAAAAGCCGCACACCAAGCTTATGATTGGATATAAATGTTTGCCGCATTAAATACGAGACATTAAATGTAAATCGGCGTGCAAGATCTAAGCCGTTGATTTTGATCACATTTCAAAAACCACCCGCACGCCTTTCATGAACCATACTTAAACCATTTTCGTCCGTTTCTCTCACACTTTACCAAAAACTGCTTCATCTCTCTCTCGAAAGCAAAAGCAAAATTTTCTCTCAAAACCCTTTCAATCCTCAGATCATTTTATAAAGTTTCGTTCGGTAAAATATTGAGAAATGGCATCCACTCATGATTTTTTCAAGCTAGGAAAGCAAATCCACACTGGGTCTACTGTGGATTTCGATGGTATGGTGAAATAGGGGTCCAACGACACCCTAGTGAAGAAGATTCTTGAGAAATTGGAAACGCCTGGGGTCAAACCGCTTTCGATGTTGGAGTTTCCGATGACCTATGTGGAAGAGGTCGCACAGCTTCTACGTGAACACCGAGGTTCACGATGAGGGAATCAAGTCCTCTGTTCATGGAAAGGAGTTCATCATTACCGCCAGGATTTGGCGTAACACCGCTTGTTACCTGCGGCGGAAGGAATGTTGGAAATCAATGAAGCCGATGTTGACTGACTCATCGCTTGGAAGGAAGTAGCCAAGTCCGACTATCTTTGAGAAAGTAGTCTACACAAACTAATAAGAGGCTACTCGAAGGAGGACTACCACAAATTGCTTGGACATCGTTGCCAAATGCATAGATATCAAATTTGGCGGCTTTGACCACCGTATCCAAGCAAAGTTGATCGTAATGGCCGCGATCATTGAAGAAATGAAAAGTGAACTGGCCGAGTTTGTCTACGCCAGACTCTGCGAGAACGTTGGGAACAAATCCTTCAAGCGGGATGGAACGTTTGGAGGTTCCCTAGATACGCGCCTGGTGATTGGCCTACTGATGGAGGTAAAGGAGTCCTCTTCGACATGGAAAGACGCCCATGTAAACAAGAGGATGTTCGATCAAACCTCTCTCGCACACGAAGAGAGCATACGCTAAGAGAGGCGATACGAGTGAGGAGAATCACCACCTCAAGATACAACTGTTTCCTCTCCTCCAAAGAAAAAGGTCGCTCCCCGCACAAGCTAAGAAGATCACGCTCCCGCAACAAAGAAAAAGAAATCGCTCCCCGCCCTCGCAAATGAGTCACTCGCCCCCAGCAGAAGTGTCTCTGCCCGCAACCGCAAGCCGGAGAAGGAATATCAAATACCTTCTCCAGTCTTCAAGAAAAGGAGAACGATAAGCCAAGACGGCCAACTCCTCGTAAGAAAACAACAAAGACCGCCCCCGCCGCCAAGACTCGAAGAAACCTTATCCGAACCGTAAATCCCTCGTACAAACAAGGAGAAGAAGAAGAATTTTCAAGCGTTCCGAGCTTGAGAAACCTAATGAGTCGACCACTCACCGGGAGAAGATACCCGAGACTGGCCGGAGAAGTAGAGTCTCCGGCGTGATCGATGAAACGCCAAGTCTGGGCGAGGCCGATCAAGAGGCAACTCAAGACCCAACCAGAAGCGAGAACAACTAAGGAACAAAGAATGGTTGAGACAACCGAATCACCCGTTGACATGGGTTGTTTCTCCACCGTAACATAGGCTACGAGAGGATGTTGAGCAAATGGGTCTGCTACCCTTAATCCCTAGAAACGAGGGCGGCAAGAGAATGAAGAAGAAGACGATGTCATCATGTACTCTCCATTGTATCCGGACATCCAAAATCGTCTCATGAGAGTGGAGAAAATGGAAGGCGAGCCTATCTAGAGTACAATTTGAAAATCCGAGTTCATTGATGAGGAAGAAGAACTCTTCGGTTTCTTGAGGTGGACACTTTGGTCAAAGCCCTTGATGAGGATAATTGCATCAATATACTGCGCAGATTCGAAAAGAAAATGAACGGGCTAATGCAACAGAGACGCAGAGGCACGTGAGAAGGCCAAAGATCCGCCTCTCACCGGCACCACCGATCATACACACCCTCACCTTGATGTCCTATCGAGAAAGTGATGAGGACCTGGACCCTATTCGCCACAAAAGAGTTGCAAATGCAAAGAAGCAATGCAAGAGTCCGAATCCTTCATGAGCAAAGAATGATGGAGGGACCGGAGAGTCCTCCAAATCACAAACGGAGATAGACCCAATGGGAGTGGTGCAAAGATATTGCCACCGTCGTTGCGCCACCACTTCCCCATCTCATTCGAGAGGAAGGTTTTAAGGAACTCGGCGATGAAACGGGAGTGTGGGGACCCCACAAGCCAACCCCTAATGAAAATGTCTTACCACCTTTGAATGGCTGAATACTCGGTGGGAACAAAATGGAGTCCGGAGACGAGTGACCCCACTCCAAGTCACTCACCGGGTATGCCACCGGTGGGGAAACTCCTCCACCGCAAAAAGGTCGGAGGTCAGCTGCGGTGACTCCACAATAAATCTACGAGGCGAAGTGGAGAAGGATCAATCACGAATACACATCAAGTTGTCATCGACGAGGCTCGAGGCGATTGTGGCCATCTCTCAAATCTGGAAGTGCGAATCGCTTCGAGTAATGACGACGCCGATGCGATCGAGGCACGAGAAGGAACGCCTAGGAGTTAATACTGGCGATGAAAATGCAATCCATGGAGTTGAGACTCCAATGGATGCCACCTCGAAGACCCCAAGACAAAGCGAGCAATCGCCGAAAGGGATGTCCAAGGCCTCGCTGCAGTTGAGACTGCAGGAGGTAATGAAGGCCAACGGGAGGTTGAGACTTCCCGGGGTAGAGAAACTGAAACACAGAACATCTCTCCTGCTATCATTGATCCATCGAGAAAAGGAGATAAGTGCTCTTCACGATTCCCAGGATAATCCTGATGTAACCCTTCTGGGATCGGAAGGAGACGATGAAGCTGAGTCATCCCCTATGACTGATCCCAAAGACTTAGCTGAGGATGTTCCAACCACGAGTAAGTATGACCTCAAGACTACTCGCCAAACATCCACCTTTGATGTTGAGCCACCCATGGAAATCTCATCATCGTCCGATGACGCTTCTGATAAGGCCGAGGACCAGTCAACTCATTTGGAAAAACCACTAAGACCGACGAAGCTATTGAGACAGTGAGGCTCGGCAAGTCGGGTCGACTTCACAATGACCCCCAGTGAAACAGAGTCCACTGCTTAGGCTCCCCAAGCTGCAGCAGGTTCTACTCCACAAGGAACTTCACGAGCACCGCTTATAATTGAACAAATTCCGCTTGCACGTGATGATTCTTTCATAGAATCATTTCCTTCTCTCTGGAGGTACACCTCCCTCCCGAAGAATCGGACAAAGATCGCGAGCGCTTCCACAGACCGATCCTGTCATTCCATCGTGACACCATTGTTCCAAATAACTATGACTTTGACTCTGCTTGGCCGTCACCAAACAGAGGAAGCAAAGATCGGGAGGTGTTCAAAGCCCTATTTGCCGAGATTGAACGGATGGAGAGGCACCAGGCCTCGCCGGACATGAGGTCGGATAACGAGGGGCGCCAACCTCATTCTTTGATTTGAGAGGCATCATAGTCGAGATCCGGGAGTGGTGGCAACAACAAAAACAATGCGTGTGGAACAAGCTCGATATTTGAACATTGTTCAACAAGTTGTTGGTCCGGCGAGAATGCGATGCAAAGACAAAATTGCAAGAGCACATTGAACAAATGCATGAATCTCATACTACGAGATAAAACCTGCTTGTGTGAACATAATAAAAACGAGCTCTGCGTGTGGAAGAGAATATGGATCAAAAATTCGATCTCCTCATGGCTGAGATGAAGTTGGTAGCAGCTGAATCCAACGCCACTCGCTCTGAGTTTCGTGCAGCTTACTCTGCAGCAGATTCGAAGCAGAACTCAACTATCAGCAGACTCGACTTCTTGCTTGCTAGCTTGTTTCCAGGGGTTCCTCTCTCCTTTGATGATGCCAAAAAGGGGGAAGAGGAATACCTAAAGGCGCTGAAGGATCCGAAGGCGAGAAGGAGGAAGCATTTGAAGGGAAAACAATGAGGCAAAAAATAAGAGAGAAGAAAGGGAAGTCTGTTGAGGGGAAGGCTCGAAAGATGTGACCTTGATGATTGCAAAACCCCCAACAAGGTCTTGTCACAAAGTGATATTATCAAAAACTCCCAACGACTCGCCACTCCAACACTCTGCACCAATGGTCCGAAAAGAGAAAGACGATTGAAGGCGGGATGGAGGAAGTGGAAGGAAGAATGAGTTATGGATATTCGAAACAACATGGAGGCATTCCAATATACAGAGACACCTATGCCATTTCGTATGCCGGAATCGAGCCAAGATCTGTTGATGAATTTAAGACGCCGCATCTCGAAGGTTACTTCGCAAACATGTCCATGGCTCAAGCCTGGGATTTGTATCTTGGGAAAAAGGTCTCACACTATGTGAAGAAGGCGACAGCAAAGAAACCACCGCTCTGCACTGTCACTCTGCTAGTCACTCACCGGGAAAAAGAAGGCCCCAAGATAATACACGCCCAGAGGCGAAGGGAAGAAGCGATGGTGGAGGAAGAGGTTTCGGACCTAGAACTCGCCCAAAAACATTGAGTACATAGATCCAGGCAAGAAAGGAGGGATCTATTGAAATGGATTTGACGAAGTAGCCAATCTGCAAGTGGCTAAGAACAATGCCGAGTATGTGAAGAGAATTGAAGAAGAAAATAAAAGACAAACTCAGCTATGGGAGGAAAGAAAAGAAAGACTAAGAAGAGATGAAGCTGCCGGAAGGCGTATGAGAAAAAGAAGGCAACTGAAGATGAGAAGAAAAGGAAAAGGTCGAAGATGACAGAGTCAAGAAGATAAAAGAAGGAAGCGTGACAAAGGAGATGAAGTGTTCTTTGTCCACCCCTTCATGTATTTTTACTATGTAAATACACTTTATGTAAGTCTTCTCGTACATTGAATAAAATTATGCAATTTCATGACGTGAGTAGATATAGAACAACATGGCTCGATACACTCGTAAACAAATTATGTAAAGAACAAGGATGTTATGATCAATAAAAGATCGGTTCTAAACATACATTCTGTGGTTCTACATTTGTCTCGTATATATCTTTGTTTGTTAAATAATTGTATGGATATTTTAAGTTTTAGCATCATCAAAAAGGGGAAATTGTTGGGAAATTATTTTGTAGATTTTGATGAATGCCATGCAAAACTTAGAATAAGAAGTTGGCACCCCATCTTTTTTTTGTAAATTGAATTGTAATAGATAGAATGGTCCAAATGAGTTAAGTCGACTATGCCTAAACATGTAAGAAGACAACCGAGACTAGAAGAAAGACTCATTGTGAGGCGGTGAGTATGGCAAAGAAGAAAAAGACGGAACTCGATCAAGGTGCAACCGAGATGCGGTGAGTGAAGTATCGATCAAGTTAACTCAAGACAAATGACCAAGTCTCAAGGTTGAAATAATGAAAAAGTCATCAAATGATTGGAAGTGACTCAAAGTCACCTGGGGATGTTAAGAAAATGCGGTCAAGTCAAGACAATCGAAAGAGATCCGTTGCCGAAATCAAGAGAATTACTTAAACAAGTAATAGCTCCATACTACCTTTCTTGAAGTGCTCAATTCCAGAAGCGTGCAAAAGAAATAAACCAATGGGAAGCACTGCACCATGTCAGAACTCTGAAAAGTTGAAGAACAATTCATACGAGGAAGTGGCAATTTCAAGGACTGCAACAAGACAAGCCAACGACCACAAGTGACTTTCAAATAATAAGCCTATCTCTTCAACGGGCAGATTTTTGAAAGATCACTATAAAAGGCTGAGGAATAACTCTGAGAGAAGGTTACCTGAACCACGAACATTCGAGCAAACATCTGAACTGTAACCTAATATATTCTCAAATCATTTAAGATCAATCCTCAAGCCTACATTACGAAGGAAATTAATC
The DNA here is from genome assembly GCA_016081115.2 of Rehmannia glutinosa. Lineage (NCBI taxonomy): Eukaryota > Viridiplantae > Streptophyta > Magnoliopsida > Lamiales > Orobanchaceae > Rehmannia > Rehmannia glutinosa. Next base: position 347,875 of record CM071926.1, read on the forward strand.
CAACACTCACCTGTGAAGGAAAGATAACTTCAATCAGTTGAAGAGAAAATATTTTGAAGAATCAAGGGGTCTACATTCCATGGAGGATTGTAGAAAGGTTCAAGGTCGAACCAGTCTCAAGTTTTTTTTTGGAGGGCTTCGTGATCAAATCCAAGAAGCTTGAGCAAGTGGTTTGTAGTAGCAAGGCGGTTGCCCTGTGAAGAAAGGCGAGTCGTCACGAGAAGCCACCGCGTGACCAAGGCATCTCCGGACCGAGTCCCAAAGGATCAAGTCACCAGTGTGATCAAGACTTGTATCGGGTCGTTAACCACTCGTATACTGATCAATACTTAGTGGATTCCTCCAGGAGTTGGAGAAGAGAGGAGTAGAAGAATTACCCCATCTTCGAACCTCTATAAAATCCTATTGTGTTATTTATATTTCAGCACTTTAAATTCTACATCTTATTGTTATATCTCGCGATAAATTTTCTATCCAATTGATAATCAACTCGTGTGCTAAAACCAAGTATTAAAACAAACTTAACCAAATTCAAGGGTGTTAAGTCTTCCACTGAAAACAAATCACAATAGAGTTAAGTCTTTAGTCAAAATAGCTCAATTACTCTATCAACAACTCGATTGAGTCTGTGAGTGACTAACTCGTTGATTAACTAACTTAGCAGTCCATCAAGGACACAAAATTGTGAAGTATTAACTCAATACTTAAAAGGACTAATTTGAAAAGTTGGTAAGGTTTATTCAACCCCCATTCTAAACCTTACACTCACACCCCTTGGGACTACGAGAAGTTAAAGGAGTCCTCTTCGACATGGAAAGCCGTTCCATGTAAACAAGAAAATGTTCCGGTCTAACCTTTCCTGGAGCACGTGAAGCGGCGTACGCCAAGAGGGTCGATACAGTGAGGAGGGGAATCACTGGCCCTGAAGAAACAGTTGTCTCCTCCTCCCCTGGAAGAAGGCCGCCCTGTAGCTACAAAGAAGACCGATGCCCCCCGCAAAGAAAGAAAAAGAAAACAAAAGATGCACTCGCCCTCGCAAAGAAGCACACTGCCCCTTAGCCGCATCGCTGGAGAAAGAACCTCAAATACCTTCTCCTGGGTTGTCAAGAAAAGGAGGATCGACAAGCCTAGAAAGCCACTCCTCGAAAAAGACAACAAGACGCCCCCGCCCCCAGACTCGGAGGAAACTGCATCCGAACCAAATTCCTCTCCGGTAAGGACCAAAAGGAGAAGACTTTTCAAGCGATCGAGCTTGAGAAAACAAATGAGTCGCCGCCACTCACCGAACAGATCAGCGAGAGACAACTGGAGAAGTAGAGTCTCCGATATTATTGATGAAACAAAGCCCAAGTCTCTTTGAAGCCGATCAAAGATAGGCAAATTGAAGACACACGTAGTCGAAACAACCGAGACACAAGAAGTAGGCGAGAAAGCAAACTCTCCTGTGACAGGTTGTATCCCCTCCCCGCAATGCACTGGCTGAGGTGTGGAGCACCAAAGTTTGCTACCTTCAATCCCGAGAACGAGAGACAACAAGGAGATAATGATGAAGAAGATGATGACGTGATGATCCTATCCCCACCATATCCGGACATCCAAAATCGCCTCTGCGAGAATGGAGGAAGTGGAAGCTGAGTTGATCCAGGAACGATTCTAAATACCGGAGTTTATTGAAGAAAAAAACTGTTGAATTTTCTCGGATTGACCACATGTGGTCCAAGCACTGATGAAGAAAATCGCACGATATCTTGCATCTTTAAAGACAAGGAGAAGCGAGATCGCGTAGAAGCTTCGGCTCGTGAGAAAGCCAAGATCTCGCCTCTAATCGAACCACCGATCATACTCATCCACACTTTGATATCTTTGTCGGGGAGCGATGATGATCTCGACCGCTGCGGGCCGAAAAAAATTGGAAATGCAAAGAAGCCATGCGAGAATCCAGGATCTTACATGAGCAAAAGCTGATGGAAGGACCAGGGGAGTCTTCCAGATCACAACTGGAACTTGACCCGATGGGAGTGGTGCAGCATATTGCCACCGTTGTCGCTGCCACCACTTCCCCTGCTCACTCGAGAAGAAGGTGTTAAGGAACTGGCGATGAAACGGGAATGTGGGGACCCCGTTGAGCCAACCCCTAATGAAGGTGTCTTACCACTTGCCCCAATGGCTGAATACTCAAAGGGAACAGTCGGGAGTCTAGAGACGAGTGACCCCATTCCAAGTCACTCACCCTGGTGTGCCACCGAGGGGAAACTCCCCACTGCAGCAAGGTCAGAGGATGCTGCAGCTGACTCCACAACGAATCTTGGAGGTGAAGTGGAGAAGGAACAACAAATGGATACACAGCAAGTTGGCATTGACGAGGCTCAGACAGTTGAGACTGCTCACTGAAGTGCCAACTCGCTTTCTGCAGCCAATGACGCTGCTGATGCGATCGAGGCACGGGGAAGGAACGCCCTAGGAGTAAGGGACTATCCAAGGCCTCGCTACAAATGAGATTGCAGGAGGTAATGAAGGCCAACGGGAGGTTGAGACTTCCCGGGGCAAAGAGACAGAAGCACGAACATCCTCCTAATATCATTGATCCATCCTGAAAAGGAGATAAGTGCTCTTCACGATTCCCAAGACAATCTGATGTAACCTTTCCGGGATCGAAGGTGAAGACGAAGCTGAGTCATCCCCTATTGCCGATCCAAAAGACTTAGCTGAGGATATTCTCCCAAGCACGAGTAAGTCCGACCTTAAGGCTACTCGCCAAACCTTTAATTTTGATGATGAGCCACCCATGCAAATCTCATCATCGTCCGATGACGCTATCGATATGGCCGAGGACCACCAACTCATATGGAAAACCAAATGCGACCAACGAAGGCTGTTGAGACAACTGAGGCTCAGCTCGGCGGGTCAACTCCACAACAGACCACAGCTGAAACAGAGTCAACTGCGCAAGCTCCCCAAGCTGCAGCAGGATCGACTCCACCGGGAACTTCACGAGCACAAGTTATCATTGAGCGATTCCCGTTGCGTGATGATCCGTCCCTTTCTCTGGAGTGCCCGACCTTCTTGAAGAATCGGCTAGAGATCAAGAACGTTTCCATAAACTCCGATCCCATTATTCCAACAGACACCATCGTCCCAAAGAGACTTTGACTTTGATGTCGCTTGGCCGCCAATGAGACAAGTATGACAAATGAGGTTCGAGAAGTTTTCAAGGCCATATTTGCGAGATAGAGAAGATGGAGAGGCACCGAGCCTCACTGACATGAGACCGGATAACCGAGACGCAAATCTTACCCGACCTGCGAGGAATAATTGTCGATCCGGAATGGTGGCAACAACAAAGCAGACAATGCGCGTAGAACAAGCTCGATACTTCAGAACATTGTTCAATAAATTGCTAGTCTGGCGGGCTGAGAATGCTGATATGAAGAGAAGAATGCAAGAAAACATCGATCGAATGCATGAATCTCACAACACAGAGATGCATCTGCTGCGTGAATTTAATAAGAAAGAGCTTCTCGGCGTAGAGAGAACATGGAGAGGAAATTCACCTCCTCATGGTCGAAATGAAGTCGTGACAACAATCCAATGCCACCCGCTCCGACTCCGTGCAAAGATACTCCGCAATGATTCGGCATAACTCAAAGAATCACCGCTTAGACTTCATGATTGCTAGCTTGTTTCAGGGTTTCTCTCTCCTTTGATGATGCCAAAAAGGGGGAAGAGGAATACCTAAAGGCGTTGAAAGGTTCTCGTCGAGAAGAAGGACGTAGTTGTGAAGGAGAAGACAGCTGAGGAACATAGAAGAGAGAAGAAAGGAAAATCTGTTGAGGGGGAAGGTTCGAAAGATATGACCATGATGATTGCTAAAACCCCCAACAAGGACTTGTCGTAGCCGATATCATCGAAAAACTCCCGGTGACTCGCCGCTCCAACACTCCAGATACCCATGGTATCGAAAAGCGAAAAATAGTAGAAGCGGTGATGAAGGAGGTGGAAGGAAAGATGGATGCCCGAGTGACGGATATACTAAAACAATATGGAGGCATTCCGGGAAGAGACACTGATGCCATTTCGACGCGAATCGGAGCCAAGATCTCGTGATGAATTCAAGACGCCGCATCCGAGGGTTACTTTGCAAATATGTCCATGGCTCAAGCCTGATTTGTATTGGGAAAAAGGCCTCAAGCTATGTGAAGAAGCCGACAGCAAGCGACATCGGCGATCGCTCTGGGTCACTCACCGGGAAAAAGAAGGCCCCAAGATAATACACGCCTGCAGGCAAGAGGAAGAAGCGATGGAGGAGGAAGAGGTTTCGGACTGACCTCTCGCCCAAAAACATTGAATATATAGATACAGGCAAGAAATGAGGGATCTATTGGGGATTCGACGAAGTAGCCAACCTACAAGTGGCCAAGAACAATGCCGAGTATGTGAAGAGAATCGAAGAAGAAAATAGAAGACAAACTCACAATTTGTGGGAAGAAAGACAAGAAAGAAAAAGAAGAGATGAAGTCGCGAGGAAAAGCATATGAGAAAAAGAAAGCAACAAGAAGAGAAGAAGAGAAATAGATCAGGAAGAAGACGAGTTGATGAGGAAAGAAGGAGGCGTGAAAGAGATGAAGTGTTGTCATCCACCCCTTCATGTATTTTACTATGTAAATGCATCTTTATGTAAGTCTTACGTACATCAAATAAAATTGTATAATTTCTATACTTGCGTAGATATAGAATAGCATGGTTACCTTAAGCTCTGATACACTCTGTAAACAGCTGTGTAAAGAACAAGAATGTTATGATCAATAAAAGATTGATTCTACGCATACATTCTCGTGATTCTACATTATCTGTACATATCTTTGCTTTTTAATTATTGTATGAATGTTTTAAGTTTTGGCATCATCAAAAAGGGGGAAATTGTTGGGAAATTAATTTTTAGATTTTGATGAATGCCATGTAAAACATATAATAGAAAGTTGGCACCCCATTTTTGTTGTAAATTGCATTGTAATAGATAGGGCTGGTCGAAATGAGTTAAGTCGACCTATGCGAATATGCAAGAAGTCAACTGGAGACTAGAAGGAAGACTCATTGTGAGGCACCGGGTGTGGCAAAGAAGAAAGACAAGAACTCGATCAAGGTACAACTCGAGATGCAACAGTGAAGTGTCGGTCAAGTCAACTCAAGATAGCCAAGTCTCAAGTTGAAGTGAGCGGATGAGTCATCCATGATTGGAAGGCGACTCAAGTCACCTGGGAAGTCAAGGAAATGCAAATCAAGTCGAGATAATCGAAAGAGATCCGTTGCCGCGTAAGTCAAGAAAATTACTTAAACAAGTAATACTTCCATACTGCCTTTCTTAAAGTGCTCAGTCCCAGAAGCGTGCAAAAGGAATAAACCAATGGGAAGCTTTGCACCTGTGTCAGAACTCTGAAAAGCTGAAGACTCATTCATACGAGGTATTATTCATGATGTGTTAGTCAAGATTGATAAATTCGTGTTTCCAGTCGATTTCGTTATTCTTGACATGCATGATAATATAGAAGTTCCCTTAATTCTAGGGCGTCCCTTTTTGGCTACTGCAAAATCTCTCATTGATGTGCATGATGGAAAACTTATTTTGAGAGTAGGGAGTGAACAAGTTATCTTTAAAATTCCCTTGAAAAATCACATAGATGATACTTGTTTACCTATAAACTTGATTGGAAAAAATGATCCTTTGCTTGATACACCATCTAATAAACCCTTGAAAGCATGTGATGTTCAGTATGTAGAAGTGCCCACAGAAAAGTTCATATTTAAAGATGTCGTGCAAAAAAATGATACCGTCAAGGTAAATTGTTCGAAATTTGACTTAGGTGGCGATGTTAAGGATTTTCATAAGTTCAAGGCTCCGCCCGATTAAATCTTCACATTTATGTGACATAGTCCAACTATACGACGTTAAAGAAGCGCTACCCGGGAGACAACCCGATGTTTGTGTGTAACTATTTTCATTTTTTTTTATTTTATTTTCTTTCAAAATAATCACAAGTCATTAGAGTCATTTTCAAATTAAAAAAAAGATCTCTTGAACATCTTCTTGCTTGTCCTCATTGGGAATATTTGAGATTTCACGGTATTCGAGTTGTGTGTTGCTTAACTTTGATTAGGTATGAAGATGCCGTTGAAGGTCCCGTACCAAAACAACCCAATGACCGCTCAACACTGATTCCACTATTGTAGTAAGGTCATATTTTTCTTTTTCCACCTCTTTTATATCATTCTAATTTCTTTGCTTTTTGAGTGTTTTGTGTGTGTTTGTTCATTTATTTCTTTCACATTGAGGACAATGTGAATCTTAAAAGTTGGAGGTGGGTACAATAATATTTTTGGAATGCTTGTATGCTTGTTTGTGAGAGATGTGATTTTTTTTAACAAATTGAATGTTTGCTAGTCAATAGCTTGGCCCAATTATACCTATATTAACTTGTTAATTTGTGTTTTCAATGTGAAGCAATTGATTGTCTAGGATAGATTGACGTGGATGCAGGCTAAATTTTGACGAGATTTCCAACACCATAAATACTTGATGTGTTAAGGCATATACGGCGATACTTAGTTCTATGAATGTCCGAGAACTCATAATCTCTTCAACGGGCAAATTTTCAAAAGAACACTATAAAAGGCTGAGGAATCTATTTGAGAAAAGGTTAACCTTGTTACCTGGAACTTTCAAGCTATTATTCAAACTATAACCTACTCAAGTCATTCAAGTTCAATCCTCAAGCCTACATTACGAAGGAAATCAATCCAACACTCACCGTGAAGGAAAAAGATGACTTCAATCAGTTGAAGAGGAAACATTTGAAGAATCAAGGGGTCTACATTCCACAAAGGATTGTAGAAAGGTTCAAGGTCGAACCCGGTCTCAAGTTTTTGGAGGGCTTCGTGATCAAATCCAAGAAGCTTGAGCAAGTGGGTCAGTAGTAGCAAGGCAAACTGCCTGTGAAAAGTTGAGTCGCACGAGAAGCCACCGTGTGACGAATGCATCTCCGGGGATCGAGTCCCAAAGGATCAAGTCACCGTGTGATCAAGACTTGCATCTGGACCGATAACCACTCGTACATTGATCAATACTTAGTGGATTCCTCCAGAGTTGGAGAAGAGAGGAGTAGAAGAATTACCCCATCTTCGAACCTCTATAAAATTTATTGTGTCATTTACATTTCAAACTTTAATTTCTCGCATATTATTTCAATATTTGCTGATAAATTTTCTATCCAATTGATAATCAACAAAGTGCTAAAACCAAGTATTAAAACAAACTTAACCAAATTCAAGGGTGTTAAGTCTTCCAAAAAACAAATCACGGAGAGTTAAGTCTTTAGTCTAAACAATTGAATTACTCTATCAACAAATCGAATCAGTCTGAGTGCCTAACTCATTGGTTAACTAACTTAGTCATCCATCAGACTTAGCCGTGAAGTATTAACTCAACTTTTAACAGACTAAATCGAAAAATTGGTAAGGTTTATTCAACCCCCTTCTAAAGCTTACACTCGCACCCCTTTGGACCTACAATTTAGTTCTTGTATTTTCATAGCATTATTGAATTGAAGTTGTTCATAATTATCAGTTTTTGGGAGTGATGATTTCAAGTCTGAATAATGCCTGTTGATATTACGGTCTTTCTTGACAATCGATCACTTTGCAAAACTATGTTTTTACTGAATGGTTAATTCGGGTTGAGAAGGCTAAGAACTTGACTGCTTGAGTTCAATGTGTTGAAAAAAAAATTCATTGTGTGTTGTGATTTATTGAATCCCTCTTTTTGATATAATGTTTTGTTTGAGGACAAGCAAAGTTCAAAGTTGGAGGTGGTTTGATAAGGGTCATTGTATGCATGTTTTATGTGTATATTTGAGTAGAATTTGAGTTATTTTATTGTTAGTTTTGTAAGCTTTTGGTTATACATAGTTCATATTACTCCAAGGTGGTTTTATTGATGTAGATTGACCATTTGGGGCTAATTTTGGTGAATTTCGGACCATGGATTCATGTCAAAACATACCGGGGAGTTTAAGGATGCGAAAACACTCGGAATCCCAAGCCAAACGCGTCATTTCGGGGTCTTTTTGGTCCAACACGGCCAGGGGGTGTCGGGCAACACGACCATGTTAAAACAGGGCAAAAAATCACAATTTTTGGGCTTGGACAGCCTCTGACATGGCCAGGCCGTGTTGTGCAACACGGCCATGTCAGACTGAAGAAGAAACAGCATGGCCAGGGTGTGTTCTGCGACATGGCCATGTCAGGGACATCTTTTTGCAACTTTTCCATGCGAAAATTATGGAAAACTCACCAACCAAGCTTTTTGACCACTTTAATTTGTACACCTTTAACACCCAACTTTGCTACATCATGTCCCTATATTCCCTCAATTATCATATGAAAACAATAATTCAACAACCCAACAATGAAAGTGGAGCATTTGTTTAACAAAAGATAACATTATTGATGTGTTCTTTCACAAAAATGATGTCTATAAAAGCCAAGAGTTTGAGTTGTGAAGGACATTGAATTCATTAGATTCATAGATTCATTTATTAAATTCATTAGACATTGGAGATCAAGAGGTCTTGGAGGAGTAAGCTTGTAGCAACATTGGACAAGAAGGCTTGGAGCAACATCATCAATCAAGAAAGAAGTCAATTGAGATTTTGAGAAAGATAAGTACACCATGTCTACAATACTTAAATCTTCTTGTGTAATTTAATTTTTGGTCAAAATCATGTGTAGCTAAACTCCTAGTGTTTGAATGTTGATTGACACGTATTTTGCATGTATTTTGGGCTTAATCTTGGCTAGAATATGTTGATATGCATGCATTATATGAATAAATAGGGTTATATTCCTATTTTGTGGAAAAGAATTACGTTTTGCTCATTTTGTAGGAAATTATCGTTAATTGTAGCACTTTGGCAACAATTCGGAGAATTGCAATCGCCAATATTTGATGTGAAGTACGAAGTTTTGAGTTAAGTCGAGAAGAAGTCAGACGAACCGTGCGAAAAACGAAAGAAAACAGTCGTGTACGCATTGCTATAGGTGAGCACGGGCAGGGCGTGCTCCCTAGCACGACCCGTGCTCAGCCTATATTTAAGGACTTGAAGTTCGGCTACCAGCACGGGCAACCCATGCCATTTGGCACGGCTCGTGCCTCCTGCAAACTTTTGACAACCCGTGCGGCACCCAGCACGGGCTGGGCGTGCCATATGGCACGGCCCGTGCTTCTCTGCGGGAAAAACAGAGTTTGACTCGTTTTCAACTAGGTTTCGACCTAAACGAATTACAAATAGATCTGGGGCCGCCACAAACAGGGACACGCTGATTTTTACCCTAGAAACCAAAGAAAAGAGCAGTTTTCCACCGGAAACTTCGAGAGATCGATCAAGACTGCAACCACACCTTCGAGGATTGAAGATAGATAGAGAGATCGTCATCATCCCCGAGTCACTCATTCCATCGTATCGTTATTTCAATTAGTTAGATTTTTGATTATGAATAATTTGTCTATAAATTGTTTATTTTCAATGTCTGGCTAAACATCTTGTGATTCCCGGGTTTGGGAGTAGGTTAATAAACACTTTTATTTGATGATTAAGGTTAATTGAAGTTAATGTTTTCTTTTTCTATTCAAGTACTTTGCTTTAATTCTTGTTTTATCAAAAGGCCTTTGATCTAAACTTGTTTGATGTATTGATTCATAATTCTAACCGATGAGTTTCAATACTAGATCTTGAGTACTTGACACAAATAGATTGCATGATTGAGAAGTCTGTGAATATTTGTAAGATCTTATAATCTTTTGAACTTTTGGGAGTTGGGTATCTCATGTTGAGTAGAGATGCTAGCATAGATATTCCAATCAACGTTTTTACATACATCTCGAGAGAGAGGGTAAATTACATTGGTGATTGATATATAGAGAAGAATACGTTTAACCTTGGTGTGATTAATCTGAGAATAAAAGTGGGATATTAACTGAAACCATAGCCCAGGAATCCATCCATTCATACCTTATCTTTCAATCGCTCTTTATTTTGTTATTTTAGGATTAATTTCTGCTTTAGTATTAACAAAACCAATCCATCACAGTTCGATCGTTTAGATAAAAATAGGGCTATTATAATCCAATACTTAGTACATTAATTTATTAATTCCTGTGGATTCGACATTGCTAACCCTATTCTATAAACTGATCCGTACACTTGCGGTGAAGCTAAAAAAATAAGGCGAACAAGTTTTTGGCGCCGTTGCCGGGGATTAATCAAATTCTTAGTACTAATATTGCGATAAATAGAACAATTTTTAATCTAGACATTTTTTTTCTTTTTAGTTTGTTGTTTAATTCTACTTTTACTGTGGTTGACTTGTTTTCTTTAGTTGGTTCAGGTAGTGCATGATCACTCGCTCGAAGCAAGGAGAATTAGCACCGTTCATACCGGAGGTTCTCGAATTAGCACTCGCTCGAAATAGTGCGGCTACTAAACGGGCAGAAAGACAACAAGAACAGACTATGACATACATAGAAGGTAACAACGTAGGAAATAATGGGGGCGAAAACGGAGGTAACAACCGGGCCAACAGGGTAAATGTCGAGTTACCAATACCAGAGGTTCCAGTGGCTCCGGCAGTCCAACAATAGGCTATTCGCGATTACTTTCGCCCAATCAATCGCAACTATGGTGGAATTGCCAATGTCCCAATCAATGCGAATAACTTTGAGCTGAAGCCAGCACTGATATCGATGGTGCAGCAAAATCAGTTTGGGGGTTTCCCGTCTCAAGATCCCAACTCTCATCTTGCGAATTTCATACAGATTTGCAATACTATCAAGATGAATGGGGCGACTGATGATGCTATACGTCTTTGCCTATTCCCTTTCTCTTTAAGGGATAAGGCTAGGAACTGGCTAGGCACCCTAACTCAGGGGAGTGTGAACAATTGGGATGAGCTGAGCCAGAGGTTTTTGTTCAAATATTTTCCACCAAGCAAGACACTACATCTTAAAAGCAATATCACTTAGTTCAGGCAGTTTGACTCTGAGCCTTTGTACGAGGCCTGGGAGATATTCCGGGATTTGTTGAGGAGGTGCCCACAGCACAGATTTCCTGAGGATCAACAGCTCTGTTTCTTTTACAATGGGTTAATGGGGCAAACTAGATCATTTGTAGATACTGCAGCTGGGGGCGCGCTACTCGCAAGGTTTCCGGAAGATGCGTTCAACTTGTTGGAGGAGATGGCCATGAATAGCTATCAATGGCCCTCCGAGAGGACTAATGTGAAAAGGGTAGCCGAAGTCTCTGATTCGGACCCAATAAAAGAGTTGGCAGCCCAGATGACCGTATTGACAAACCAGTTGAGTGCTTTGACTAAGGCAAATGACGGAAACGCGGGTGCAAGTACTGGGGGAGTTCCTCTAGATCTGATAGAGGAAGCAAACTATGTGAATAACCAGAATTTCAAAAATTTCCGGAACAATCAAAATCCCACTTATTACCATTCGGGCTTGAGGAACCACGAGAACTTTTCCTACGCAAACACGAAGAACGTGATGCAACCACCACCGGGGTTTAATGTGACAAACGGTGTTATTACTGCAGATCCTAAGCCAACCATGGAGGATATGTTCACCTCGTTTATGAGTGAGACGAGGAACGTGTTCAACAAGGATGAGGCAAAGATGGATAAAATCGAAAACCATGTCACCAAATTAGGGTCCCAGATGAAGAATCTTGAAATCCAAATTGGTCAAATAGCTACGATTATTGGTGGGCAGTATCAGAAAGGCCAATTTCCGAGCAACACTGAGGTAAACCCAAAGGAACAGTGTAAAGCCATTCGTCTGAGGAGTGGAACGGAATACGAGGGGCCAAAAATACCAGAAAATTCTGAAAAATTACAGGACGGCATCCTACTGAAACGGCGATTGATGTGCCAGGAGATGCAGAAACTGAGGCAAATGGCGAGGTTGAGGCCGAGGAAGGAGTTGAGGATCATCGTGCTGAACAAAAAAGGGGCTGAGAAGCTTAAATCTTCCTCTAACCATGGTATTCCTAAGTTTAATATTCCCCTTCCTTTTCCCCAACGTTTTCAAAAGAAAAAGTTAGATGCGCAATTTGCTAAGTTTTTAGATATTTTTAAGAAACTGCATATTAACATTTCTTTTGCAGACGCATTGGAGCAGATGCCTAATTACGCTAAATTCTTGAAGGATGTTATGTCAAAAGAAGTCAAGATGACTGGTTTCGAGACAATAACTGGACAGTGCGAGTGCAGAATATTCCAAAGGAAACTACCATAGAAATTAAAAGATCTGGGGAGTTTCACTATCCCTTGTGCTATTGGTGATGCTTTCTTTAAGAAAGCACTTTGTGATTTAGGAACGAGTATTAACTTAATGCCCTTGTCTATTTTCAGGAAACATAGATTGGGAGAGGTGAAGCCGTCTATGGTCACCCTACAACTCACGGACCGATCACTTACTTATCCAAAGGGAATCATCGAGGATGTATTTGTCAAAGTAGATGTTGGGAAATTAATTTTTAGATTTTGATGAATGCCATGTAAAACTTAAAATAGAAAGTTGGCACCCCATTTTTGTTGTAAATTGCATTGTAATAGATAGGGTTGGTCGAGCCGAGTTAAGTCGGCTATGCCTCAACATGCAAGAAGACAACCGAGACTAAAAGAAAGACTCATTGTGAGGCACTGAGTGTGGCAAAGAAGAAGACAGAACTCGACTAAAGGTGCAAATTTGAGATGCAGTGAGTGAAGTGTCGACAAGTCAACTCAAGATAGCCAAGTCTCAAGATGAAGTGACGGATGAGTCATCCATCGATTGGAAGTCGACTCGAAGTCACCTGGGGAAGTCAAGTAAATACAACAAGTCGAGACAATCGAAAGAGATTTGTTGCACGTAAGTCAAGAGAATTACTTAAACAAGTAATACTTCAAAATCGCGCCTTCTTAAAGTGCTCACCCTGCGTGCAAAAAGAATAAACCAATGGGAAGCACCGCACTGTGTCGAACTCGAAAAGTCAAGAATCATTCATACGAGGAAATGTCAATTCCAAGAATCGCAACAAGACAAGCAAGCCCACCACAAGTGTCTTTTGAAAATTAACATATCTCTTCAACGGGCAAATTTTCAAAAGAACACTATAAAAGGCCGAGGAATCACTTTGAGAAAAGGTTACCTTGACAATCGAAAAACAAATACGAGCAAGAAAAGCAATATATGTAACCTCGAACTATTCTCAAATCATTCAAGTTCAATCCTCAAGCCTACATTACGAAGAAATCAATCCAACACTTACCTCGTGAAGGAAAGACGACTTCAATCAGTTGAAGAGGAAACATTTGAAGAATCAAGGGGGTCTACATTCCAAGGAGGATTGTAGAAAGGTTCAAGGTCGAACCGGTTTCAAGTTTTTGGAGGGCTTCGTGATCAAATCCAAGAACCTTGAGCAAGTGGGTCTGTAGTAGCAAGGCAAACGCCTGAAGAAGCCGAGTCGCATCTGAAAGCCACCAGTGTGTGACCAAGGCATCTCCGAATGAGTCCGAAAGGATCAAGTCACCGTGTGTGATCAAGACTTTCATCCGGGTGATTACCACTTTGTATACTTGATCAATACTTAGTGGATTCCTCCAGAGTTGGAGAATAGAGGATTAGAAGAATTATCCCATCTTCGAACCTCTATAAAAATTTATTGTGTCATTTACATTTCAAAGACTTTAATTTCTCGCATTATTTCAATATTTGCTGAAAAATTTGCTATCCAATTGATAATCAAAAAGTGCTAAAACCAAGTATTAAAACAAACTTAAACCAAATTCAAGGGTGTTAAGTCTTCCATCGAAAACATATCACGCTCGAAGTTAAGTTCTAGTCAAAACAAATGAGTTATTCTATCAACAAAAACAGTCTGGTTGAGTGGCTAACTCAAATGATTAACTAACTTAGTTGTCCATCAAGGACTCAAATTTGTGAAGTATTAACTCAACTTTTAAAAAAAAGGATTAAATCGAAAAGTTGGTAAGGTTTATTCAACCCCCCCTTCTAAACCTTACTCTTATACCCCTTGGGACCTACAGTAGATAAATTCATATTTCCTGTGGATTTCTTGGTGCTGGATATGGAGGAAGACAGAGACGTTCCTTTGATACTTAGGCGTCCATTTCTAGCTACGGGAAAGGCCTTGATAGATGTGCAAAAGGGAGAACTCACATTACGGGTTAATGATGAGCATGTTTTATTTACTATCTATAAAGCACTTCAATTTCATGATGGTGTTAAGACTTGTAATTTCATAGACGTAGTTGAATCTTGTAATTTCATGATTGCGTTTGTGCTTTAGATAATATGCAGGAACTATCGAGGAGCGCAAGAGGCGCACACACACAGAAAAATGTACGAGAGTCAGTTCTACAGGGGCATACGGCCCGTGCTCTAGAGCACGCCCAGGTCGTGCGCATAGCCGAAGAAAAATCTGAAGAAATCAACGACGGCACGGCCCGTGCCAAATGGCACGGGCAACCCGTGCCTATGGTCGAGAAAAAAAAGGAAGACCCTGAAGACAGCACGGCTCGTGCGCCCATCCGACGAGACTATCTCGAACCCAGAACTCAAACCCATGCCCGGGCATCTCAGATATGCATTCCTTGGAGCGAATAACACGAGTCCGGTAATCGTATCATCTCTTTTAACTTCAGTTCAACTCGATAAATTGCTTAGGGTCTTAAGAAAACATAAGTTGGCGATAGGTTGGTCAATCTCTGATTTAAAAGGCATCAGTCCATCGATTGTAATGCATAAGATTAGAATGGAAGATGTCTATAAACCTTCGGTGCAAAATCAAAGAAGATTAAACCCTATAATGAAAGAAGTCATTAGAAAAGAAGTTTTAAAATGGTTAGATGCTGAAATTATATATGCTATTTCTGACAGTTCTTGGGTAAGTCCGGTACAAGTGGTGCCGAAGAAAGGGGGGATGAGAGTAGTGAGAAACGAAAGTGATGAGCTTATTGCGACTAGAGTAGTTACTGGATGGAGAATTTGTATTGATTATAGGAAGTTAAATGATGCTACTCGCAAAGATAACTTTTCCCTTCCCTTTATTGATATGATGCTTGATCGTTTGGCAGGATATGAGTACTATTGTTTTCTCGATGGTTATTCCGGGTATAATCAGATCATGATTGCCCCGGAGGACCAAGAGAAGACGACATTTACATGCCCATATGGTACATTTGCATTTCGCAGAATGCCATTCGACTTTGTAACGCCCCGCTTACTTTTCAAAGATGCATGATGGCTATCTTCCATGATTTCATTGAGAAAATAATGGAGGTTTTTATGGATGATTTTTCTGTGTTTGGAGACTCATATGATCATTGCTTGGATAACCTTTCTCTAGTTTTCTAGAGATGTGAAGAGACTAATCTGGTTTTAAATTGGGAAAAAGTGTCATTTCATGGTACGAGATGGCATTGTTTTAGGCCACCGAGTCTCTTCTACAGGTTTGGGAGTTGATAGAGTGAAGGTCGTGGCAATTGAGAAACTCCCACCTCCAACAAACAAGAATGCCATTCGAAGCTTTTTGGGGCACGCCGGATTCTATAGAAGGTTTATCCGTGACTTTTCTAAAATCACTAAACCTTTAAGTCAGTTATTAGAAAAGATATTGCTTTCAATTTTTCCGATGATTGTTTGCAGGCTTTTGAGATTCTGAAGAAGGCTTTGGTGACAACACCCATTCAAGTAGTTCCGGATTGGAGTCAGCCCTTCGAGCTAATGTGTGATGCCATCGACTTTGCAGTTGGGGCTATTTTGGGTCAGAAAAAGAGACAAGATGTTCAGAGCTATCTACTATGTGAGCAGAACGTTAGACAGTGCCCAGCAAAACTACACCACCACTGAGAAGGAAATGCTGGCAATCGTGTTTGCATTCGACAAGTTTCGGTCTTACTTGATTGGAACTAAGACGATAGTCCACACCGACCACGCGGCAATAAAATATCTATTTGACAAGAAGGATGCCAAACCGAGACTGATTCGGTGGATCCTTTTGTTACATGAATTCGATGTGGAGATTAGGGATAGAAAGGGCTGCGAAAATGTAGTGGCCGATCACTTGTCCAGACTGGAATACAAGAAGGAGGAGAAAGAAAGCATGGAGGCAATTAAGGAGGAGTTCCCCGATGAGCAGCTTCTGATGTTACAAGCTATTTTCCATGGTATGCAGATTTTGTTAACTATTTGGTTGCAGGGGTCTTGCCTCCGGATTTATCATCTTATCAAAAGAAGAAATTCCTCCATGACGTCAAGTTTTATATGTGGGACGACCCTTTGCTCTTTAAGAGATGCGCTGACACCATCATTTGGCGATGTGTGCCTCAAGAAGAGTGGGAGGGAGTTCTACAACAGTGCCATTCTTCACCTTCCGGGGGATACTTCAGTCCAACACGTACGGCGGCAAAGGTATTGCAAAGCGGTTTATACTGGCCTACGTTATCTAATGATTGCTATCTATTTGTACAACAGTGTGATAGGTGCCAGCGGATGGGGAACATCTCGAGACGACATGAGATGCCCATGACCAATGTGATGGAGGTTGAACTCTTCGATGTGTGGGGGATTGACTTCATGGGCCCCTTCCCATCTTCGTCGGGTTATCAATACATTCTACTTGCAGTGGAGTACGTATCTCGATGGGTTAAGGAAATTCCAGCACAGACTAATGATGCGCGAGTAGTGCTCAAATTCTTAAAGAAAAATATATTCACTTGGTTTGGAACCCCGAGAGCTTTGATTAGCAACGGGGGGTCACATTTTGTGAATAAATTAATGAGCACTCTACTTGCGAAGTATGGGGTCAAGCACAAGGTGGCATTAGCATACCATCCGCAAGCAAACGGGAAGACGAGGTAACCAATCGTGAGATTAAGCAGATTTTGGAGAAGACGGTAAACATAAATCGCAAGGATTGGGCCATGAAGCTAGATGACGCATTATGGGCATATAGGACTGCATACAAGACACCATTGGGCACATCTCCATATCAGTTAGTATTCGGGAAATCGTGTCACTTGCCCGTCGAATTGGAGCATAAGGCGTTTTGGGCTGTGAAAAAGTTAAATTTTGACTTCCAAGCAGCGGGTAAGAAGAGGCTCCTACACTTGAACGAGATGGAGGAATTCCGGGATGAAGCTTATGAAAATTCCCGGATTTACAAGGAGCGAACCAAAAGATGGCACGATCGAATGATAAAGAAGAGAGAGTTTTTACCGGGTGAACAAGTCCTATTGTTTAACTTGCGTCTTAAACTCTTTCCGGGAAAACTTAAGTCGAGATGGTCGGGGCCGTTTGTAATAAAGAAGATGTTAAATCCTCCGGGAATAGTGGAGTTGGTGAGCCGAGATGGAGAGACGTTCATGGTGAATGGCCAGAGGATCAAGCATTACTTGAGCCGGGATCAAAAGGAAGAGGTGACACGCCTCACTTTGCTAGAGTCGTGATCGACTAAACAGGCGTCAAGCTATAGATGTTAAATTTAGCACTTGTTGGGAGGCAACCCAATGGTTTTGCTGATTTATTTCTTCCCATGTTTTCTTGGTTTGTTTTTTTCCCTTTTCTAAGTTAGGATTTAATTGCTTTCATAGGTTAGAAGTTTTCCCTATTCTTCCTAAAAAAAAATTCAACAAAACAAGGTACGGGATCTAGCACGGGCAGCCCGTGCGCCTTGCGCACGGCCCGTGCTATACCCGCACCTAGACAGTATTTTGTTCGGCCCCTAGCACGGGCCTCCCGTGCCATTTGTCACGACCCGTGCTCTTTCCAGAATTGGGGCTCGCTAGTTTGGCCCCTAGCACGGGCCGCCCGTGCCAAAGGGCACGGCACGGCCGTCTTATTGTCTCTGACGAGGCAAACTTAAGAGCGGGCAGAGGGCAATTTTCGCCCAAATCTCATCCCCCTCACACACGAACTTAAGAGAGCTCGACCCCCCTCAAATCTTTTCGAAAATTTCTCCTAGATATCATCACTACTCACCTCCCACACTACTCTAAACACGAATTACACTTGTGAAATCGCTTGGAAGCAAGGATTTGGAGTAGAACTCACCTAGGGTTTCAAAATCCGATTTTGTTCAAATTCTCGAGATTTAAGGTATGAATTGCACTTTTTATGTCAATTTTCTTGAGGATTATGGATTATGGTTACTATATGATGATTGTTTGATACTTTTGCCATATATTTGATTGAAATTTTCTATTGGGCATTTTATCGAACACCTTGTGGGTTGTTGAATTAGGATGATTTTAGTTGATTGCTTGATGAATTGTTCATGAACTCGATTGATTGGGTGTTAGTGACTAGGATTCTCTGTAATTATATTGTTGTTTGGGCTTGGAAGCTTAATTGTGTAATTGAATTGTTGAGATGAGCCACTATGCCTTATGTTAATTGTTATATGTAATTCATCGTTTATTTTACTTGGCTTGTACGGATACTCACGATTGTTTTGGCCAGGTACTCATTCAAAAAATGGCAGAACCATAGAACCAAAGAGGTCGGGGTGGACGTCTAAGGAGACCCGCTCAGGAGATTGATCCAGATAGCCCATTAGCTTATGGACTCACCTCCACAGAGCTGGAATTAATGGAAAAATGGAACCGGCTAATCACTCGTACATTCACACCTTCATGATATGCCGACGATGAGTGTACCCGAGCTCTCGGGACCGCCTTCATGCAAGGGTGGTGGCCGACATTCAAAACACTCGCCCTCGAGTTCTTGAGCACGATTTTATTACGAGACGCGAGTAAGAATAAACCTCGTAAAAATCGATTTGATTGGGCAACGCTTTGGAGGAATGTCACCATCGCCGAACTGAACCAAATTTTTGGGGTACCATCAAACGCCCCGTACCAGCCTGTCGCAAATTACAACTCGCGAGAATTATGGAGAATGTTGACTGAAACCCCAGAAACCGGCCTAATGCAATACGCGACGCGCACATCCAAGGCCTCGTCACTCCAAAACCCCATATTTCGATACATTCAGAAAGTGACGGCCCATTCCATGTTCGCTCGCCACAACAACGGGGGTATGCAAGCGAGAGAGCTATACTTACTTTGGTGTATGCTCACCCGCACCCCTTATAATATGGCGGCAAACGTTGTGGGCCATGCCGTTTATATCTCTCAGCAAGACACAGGGATAATCTTAATTGGGGGAATGATCACCCCCATTGCTCGACATTTTGGGGTTGACATGAGCCACATGGAGCCTATAGATGGCAGTCACAGCGTCAACATGCAAGCCCTCCGAACCATGAAGATTATCACTAAAGATGAGCATATCCTCTGTTTTCAACAAAAAGTTGGGTCTGCTTTCCCCCTCCCTAACCCACAGCTCACTGTTGTGGTAGACAACCAAATCAACTGGCTCATGTACTCGGATGCACATATCCAAGCCATGGAAGGTTTGACAACACGGAAAAGGAGAAGGGTAGCCGGGTTACCCGACGAAGAGGACTTGGTGATGGAGGCGCAGGAGTATGATAGGCATGAGAGGGGATTCGAGCAGGGCTTCTAGCAGGGAAGCTTCGAGCAGGGTGGCCCACAGAGGCGAACCGATATTCCAGAGAGCTCCCACCAAGGTGAGGAGCGTGGGGGACAGTACGATCATGATAGATTCTGTGCCTTTGAGGAAAGCTTGCGACAACACAGAGACGACTTCAGTGCTTTCCGAGAAGTCTAGGAGCAAAGGTACCAAACCCAGAGCTTGTGGTACCAAGCACAAGAGCAGCGGGAGTTGGAGATATTGCAGACATTACATCGGATTGAGAATTGGCATATCTCCCAGGGCCACTTTCCACCGCCACCCCCACAGTGATCCAGGTCCTATCCACACTTTTCTTTGAAATTCTACTTTCTCTTTCATGCGCTATAATTTCATTCAAGTTTGGGGGGAAAGGTAGTATTTTATTGATGGGTGTGGCGTTTGCATTCATTTAGTTGCATTTAGAGCATATAGGTTGCATTGCATTAGATGTTTGAATTTATTTTTATGATTTTAGCACGTTTATAGCTTTAGCACGTTTATTGCTTTCCTAGTTGTTAGGGAGTGAGTTTACCGCTATTGTGTGTTTGTTGTGTTTTGATTGTGATCTTGATCTTGGGAGCATTTGCGGATTGGTTTGTGTTGTTTTGAATTGGATGTTGAGTGTGAGTTGACCGGGTTGAGAATAGTTAATATGGAGCATGTGATTATTGGATCATGGTTAACATACTTTGAATTATGCACTTACAAGCCTGTGAGCTTTTGACCCTTTACTGCTTTCATATTATGTAGTCTTATTTGTGATTGAGTGTGTCATTCATGCTGATTTGAATTCTAGAACTTGCTCTGGTATCTCCGTCAAAGTCACATGTTGTATGCATTCATGAAGATGATTTTAGGCCATTTTTGTTAAGCCTTTTTGCCTACCTTATGATATTTGACTTCCCTAGTTAGCCAACTTGAGCATATTACCTGATTTTTTGATAGCCACATTTCAAGCCTTCGAACTTTATGTGATATATATATATGTTACCCTAAGCTTAAGCGTATAGCGTTGAGTAAAAGGGGATGAATAAATGGTTGAATGAATGGGTATCAAGAAGTTAGAAATGTGTAGATGTTGGGTGCTTGGGGGATAAAAGAAAGAGAAAAAAGGTGAAAAATACTCACAAGGAGTCGGAAAAAAAAAATCAACTGCAAAAGGTGAGTCGGCCAGAAGTGAAAAATAGGCTGAGAATTGTGGTGTAAGGCGAAGGGGAATGATGTGTACAAAAAAAGAAGAGAAAGAGAGAAGTGATAGGATATAAGGCGACTGGGAGTACATAGTTGATTTGTATTAGAAAAATGGTTTGAGAAGAACAATGTGTTAACCAATCTATACGCTCGAGTTGAGTCACTTTATCCATATTTCCCTACCTTAACCAAATAGCCTTCATTACAACCTTAAATAAAGTCCTTTATGATTTGTAAATTGCATACAAACGAGTGGCGGAGATGTGAGACGATTTGCAAGCATATGGTAATTCTTCAACATTGATATGATTTGAGCGAATACACATCCCTTATCATTCTAGTGAGTAGATTATACACTTTATCCCTGAGAGGCATGATTTGAAGTATTTTACCATGATTTTTATAAACTTGTGCTCCGTGTTAGCTCTTTGAAACTTGGTTGATTTGTGCTTGATGTCTATGGATAGATGACATGAATTGTGATGCAGTGTTCTTGAGTTACTCTTCTTTACTCCATTTGTGTTGTCTTGTTTATAAAGTGTTGACCGGGACTGTCAACAGTTTAAGTTTGGGGGTTTGATTGACACGTATTTTGCATGTATTTTAGGCTTAATCTTGGCTAGAATATGTTGATATGCATGCATTATATGAATAAACAGGGTTATATTCTTGTTTTGTGGAAAAGAATTACGTTTCGCTCGTTTTGTAGGAAATTATCGTTAATTGTAGCACTTTGGCAACAATTCGGAGCATTGCAATCGCCAATATTTGATGTGAAGTACGAAGTTTGGAGTCAAGTCGAGAAGAAGTCAGACGAACCGTGCGAAAACGAAAGAAAACAGCCATGTACGCATTGCTACAGGTGAGCACGCGCAGGGCGTGCTACCTAGCACGGCCCGTGCTCAGCCTATGTTTGAGGACTTGGAGTTCGGCTACCAGCACGGGCAGCCCGTGCCATTTGGCATGGCCCATGCCTCCTGCAGACTTTTGACAACTAGTGCGGCACCCAGCACAGGTTGGGCGTGCCATATGGCACGGCCCGTGCTCCTCTGTGGGAAAAATAGAGTTTGACTCGTTTTCAACTAGGTTTCGACCCAAACGAAGTACAAATAGATCCGGGGCGGCCACAAACAGGGACACACTGATTTTTACCCTAGAAACCAGAGAAAAGAGCAGTTTTCCACCGGAAACTTCGAGAGATCGATCAAGACCGCAACTAGACCTTCGAGGATTGAAGATAGATCGAGAGATCGTCATCATCCCCGAGTCACTCATTCCATCGTATCGTTATTTCAATTAGTTAGATTTTTGATTATGAATAATTTGTCTATGAATTGTTTATTTTCAATGTCTGGCTAAACATCTTGTGATTCTCGGGTTTGGGAGTAGGTTAATAAACACTTTTATTTGATGATTAAGGATAATTGAAGTTAATGTTTTCTTTCTCTATTCAAGTACTTTGCTTTAATTCTTGTTTTATCAAAAGTCCTTTGATCTAAACTTGTTTGATGTATTGATTCATAATTCTAACCGATGAGTTTCAATACTAGATCTTGAGTACTTGACACAAATAGATTGCATGATTTAGAAGTCTATGAATATTTGTGAGATCTTATAATCTTTTGAACTTTTGGGAGTTGGGTATCTCATGTTGAGTAGAGATGCTAGCATAGATATTCCAATCAACGTTTTTACATACATCTCGAGAGAGAGGGTAACTTACATTGGTGATTGATCTATAGAGAAGAATACGTTTAACCTTGGTTTGATTAATCTGAGAATAAAAGTGGGATATTAACTGAAACCATAGCCCAGGAATCCATCCATTCATACTTGATCTTTCAATCGCTCTTTGCATTGTTATTTTAGTATTAATTTCTGCTTTAGTATTAACAAAACTGGCTAAATTGCAATTTTAGTCCTGTATCTTTGGGCCGGTGGCATTTTTAGTCCTTTAACTATTTAGAGTTGCAGTTTTGGTCCTGGACCATTTTGCCGTTATGGCGGAATAGCATTTTTGGTCCTTTATCTTTAAGAAGGTAGCAATAATAGTCCTATAACTTTCGAGAATTAGCAATATCAATCTTTTCATACCATAACCAGTTTCAATAAACCCAAATTTCATAGATTATAGGAATTTGCTTTTCTGAAACCTATTTTGTTCGTGGCATTCTTACACCTACTTAGATCTAGTCTCTATTTAGAGGTTTTAAATAGATCATGTCGTTTTTCCAACTTATAAAACTCAATAGGACATACATCTGCGAAATTCTCATAATACTAGATAATTTGATTTCAGATTAAGATTTTGATAAAATGGATATAGTCCATTACGACCATATCAGGCCCAACATGCTTCCGTAAAATTAATAAATCCTTTAAAATTCATACCTTCTTTGACTGAAACAGCACCAGGTGAGATGGCTCGCAACACCACCAGTCGGAAAATTACTGCCCCCAGACCTTTTGACAAACAACTCCTCACTATTCAACTTCAACCCCTCGGGAAGATGATCCTCAAGTTATCCGACTCCTTCAAGAATTCGCTCAAAGACAAGTTTCGTTTCCTACTCCAGGCGTACAAGTAATCTTTAAACGGGATAAATTAATAGAACATTATGAAGACATGTTGAAGCAAAAAGCCCTTTTTTTATTAAGAACTTATTGAAATATTTATTACATTAGTAATCCCCTTTTGGGAGGAGAATACTGGTTTAGCCTCTCATATACGAGGCTTGCACTCGAAAATACATAAAACTTAAAACTAAAACACTCAAAATTTTACAAATTTTTCACTCAGGTTTTATTGTAAGAAAACTAAGGGGAATGTTCGATATCACCAGCTTCCTTCAAATCCTGCAATTTATAGAGTTAAGTCCAGACTTGAAAGGCGGACTTCAAATCTTGTTGAAACTTATGACATCACTGCTTACGTCATATCCTGCATTATTGCCTCACCAGCTATCTTCCTTTTCTTTACGCGTGACTCAGCCCATGTGATGGTTGTCGGGGAATCTTTTAAAAAGTTGGTCTGTGTGGTCCCCGAGGAAAACGCGTCTTGTGAGCTGGACCCTTATCCTTTCCAGATGTATGGTCTTGTCAGTCGGGTTTGGGTCGAAACCTTTCCCAAACTCGGGTTCTTTCTCTGTTCGGGGCATGCTTGATGATCCTGGTCGATCCAACGGCCAACATGCGCCATGTTACTGTTACTTCTCCTAAAGTTTCTTTACTTGCGGAATCTTATTCTCCCGCAGAATTCTTCTTTGGTCTCGATGAGTTCCTCTGCAAATCCTGTGGTTGATCCAGTCATCGAATTCAAAAGGAAAGATCCATTTGTTGAATTCTGGAAAAACTTGAATGGATATTTGACTTTGTCCATTTCGGTTAGACAAACCCAAAGACCCCATGCTCGTCTGGTAGAAGCTTCATCTTCAAAAAATGCTCCTACTAATACTGGTCCTTCTTCCGGTGAAGATACTTTTGTATATTTTAAAGCATTTCCATTCGGTCTTCTTAGCTTGATGAAATGAAAAGCTTCATTAAAGCCTTTGTTCGCTGGTTCGGGAGCTGCACTTAGAATATATAGTTCCAAAATGTCTCCTCTGGCCAAGTGTGGATTGTTGGCCTAAGTCTCGTAAACTGCTTCCCCAATCTATTTCGGTAATTTTGAAATTTCTGAGAATCCAGGTGATACAGTATAGATTGAAGCTAGAGCTCCAAACATATACCATTCATGTACTTCATTTGGATGACTTCCTGGCTTCATCCAAACCCTGGGATACTTGCCTGAGATATCAACTATAGTTTTTTCTAGGTTAATATATCTCCTTGTAACTAGTTTCTCCCATTGTCGTTGATATACCTGCATAGGAGAAATCTTAATCTCGTCAGTTTGAACCTTAGATTTGCCGATATGTGGCCTAAGATTCAACTCTCCCTCTTTTACCTCAGAGGTGCTGGTTGACTTGAAGACTCGGGTTGTGACACCGGAGCTTCAACATTCTTCTGATTAGTACACCTCGGGGATGCATCACCTGCAACACTTGTGATTATGGTACTTGAATCCATAACCTCGGGGTTAGAGCCCCGTTCTCTATTCACCCCTTTTTGCACCATAGGAGATGCGGCCTGGAAGAGAGGCCCTTGCAGTGCTAAGAATAATTGTCCTTAAGCGAACTGGCATGCTCGTATTTGACTAGAAACGGATTTCCTGGTCAACTGTTGAAGTCGTCCAACAACTTCGCATTGAGACATAACGCCCCAAAGTCTCGTTCTAGACTCTCTAGGTTTTCCCCGAGATGTGTTACTCGTTTAAGGACCTCACAAGAACGCGTCCCTTCCATCTCGTGTCAAAAATATGCAAGAATATTTTCATGAGATTTTATAATGACAATATCATAATCATAATATTGACATTCATCTTGCCATCTAAGTAATCGAGCCTTTTCTGGTTTTGATTCAATTTTATTTTTCAGAAAAGCCTTAACACTTGAATTATCAATTTTTAAAGTAAACTTTTTAGCCAAGAAAAAATAGAG
This sequence comes from Rehmannia glutinosa, assembly GCA_016081115.2. Classification (NCBI taxonomy): domain Eukaryota; kingdom Viridiplantae; phylum Streptophyta; class Magnoliopsida; order Lamiales; family Orobanchaceae; genus Rehmannia; species Rehmannia glutinosa. The sequence goes on from CM071926.1 coordinate 373,258, forward strand.
GTCATTTTTTAAAAGCCTTTCGATTGCAAAGAATTCTTTTCTCGTTGATATGCCATATGTTTGCTTCACTGGGTGTGAATAAACCGCAATATCCGCATGGCACTTCTTCATTTGGTATGACCTTAGTAAGAATCAAGCCCACCAATCATCACCGCATCTATGTAAAGAACCGATTCGTCCTCGTCTTGGGGAATCGCAAGCTTTGGAAGCTTTTTACAAACTTTTTTAGTTGCTTAATTCTTTGATGTTCATCTTCCCATTTGAATATCGCATCTTTTTAAGCAATGGGCTAAACACATTCCCCGTAGTATGCCGTTGTTAATGAACATCCCAAAGAAAATTAACAACTCCAAGAAAACTCAAGTCGCTTCTTATCTTTCGGTGTATCCGGAAATCCTTGTATCTTTTCTACAATATGACTTTGTAAGATAATTCTAGATTCATCGATTTCACCTGAATTCAATATGTCTTGTTGCAATCATTGTCTTCTTCTCTCAAAGCACTAATCCTTCCTTGTGACAAACATCCGAAAATATCTCATTAGTGCAATTTAGAGTTTTACAAGATAGTTCATAGAAATACGAAACAACATGAACAAGAGAAAATACTAAGATAATAAAGGGGTGGGGACATCATTCCTCGTCCGAAGAGAAACAAGTTCCGGGAATAAGATCTTTGATGAATTTCTTCAACTTGCCGATTGATTTTTGCATTTTGAAGGTCTTTTGCTCCAAAGCCTCATACCTAGCTTCATGAAATGTTCTAAAATCATCATACTCGGCTTGGGTGTACCTCCTAGAAGGTTGAGCATCGGTATTACCCTACGGATTGCTCGGTTTGCCTTCCTCCGCCAATCTCACGGCCTCGGCATCATCAAAGAAGTCGTTTGGATCTGGGGAACCTTGGCCTCTTCCTCTAGCCATTTTAGTTGGTCGGGTGTCCATATTTTTGCGCATAGTGACCATTTGGGAGATGTTATCAATGTCAAAATCATTTTGAAATACCTCCGAATTACACTCCGACGAAGGTAGTCCCGATTGTATAACAAGTTTGCAAATCCAATTGCCCATAACAAACTTCTTATTTCCTTAAGTAATAGACTCAATTAGACATTGGATAAGAATAGCGTCAAAATTAAGCGGTTCCCTTCTAGCAATCTTATAAGTCAAAAAATAGTCCATGTTGCTAGGCATTTTTCCCGCTTTTCCACATATGCAATAGGCGACAATAACCGATATAATCCGGTGTTCAAGAGTCATTGCCAACAATGAATATTTTGGCCACACACTCAAATAAGTCTTGACTTCTTTCATAGAAACCCCCAACATCTCATCATTCCAAATAGCACAAGAAAAATAGTCCCAACCACCTTCTCGCACATGTAAAATCCGACAAATGTCATTAGGAGTCCATCTAAAATGACAACCCCTTACAAACGAATTCAAAGCAAGAGGCTTCCTTTGAGCATCATATTCAACCCACATATTGGCATAAAAATGTAGAATTACATCATCATCATATAAAACATAAGGATGCTCCCATATGTACATCCACCCTTGCTCTTCAAAGAATCCTCTAATAGTATGATATTCATTTGTAAACAAATTAAATCGACAAATTTTCGTACGAGTTATCGATTTTGCACCCATGTTCAAATTTTCATAGTACCACTCCGCAAATTTGTTGATAAAATCTAAAACATTATTAGAGCGAGGAGCTTGAGGTATAAAAGGTTTCTTATTTTTTGCCCAACGACAATTGTTGAATGAAATCATCCCGCGGAGTTCGGCAATTTGAGGATTGGAGAGTACCGGGTTTTCAATATCATCACGTTCTTGAGCTACACTCCTTTGGGTAGCTCGAATATTCCGTTGTTCAGTTTCCTCTTGCCGATTTCTCGAAGAACCCTCTCCGCCCTTTCTTCTCTTGGAAGTGGGATTTTGACCAGTAGAATTTCTTGGAGGTGTCATATATGTAAGATTCTTGCAAAAAGAAGTGGATTAGCAACAAGAATCACAAAGAATGATGAAGAATTGAGGATTATAGAGAAAGAGGGGGGGACGTGCGCTGTGTAAGGGTTTGGGGATTTCTTGTTCTGTTTCTTAAAATGAAGAACAGAAGAGTTTTAACCCAAAATTTTTGCCTGGGCGACCGGTCGAGGTGGGGTGCGACCGGTCGACGTGCAGGGCGACCGGTCGGCCCTGCCTTGACCGTCCCAGTGCAATTTTTCATTCTCCAGATTTTTCCAAAATTCGATTTTTCACCCCAAAAGTTTTAAAACTTTGCAAAAAGATAATTATGAACTAAGCAAATATGAGTTTCGAGAAAACACATATACAAGAAAAACGAGATATAACGAGTAGTGCCCTTTTAAGAAAAATCACAAAGTCATTTAGTGGCACTAAAGGGGTTGAAATGAAATATTTTGAAAGACATGTGCATAAACATGACATGAACATAATATCGAGATCTAAGAAAAATACGAGTGAACATACCTCGATGGTTTAAGAATCTCTTGAAGAAGAAATAGACGATAGCCAATGAATATGAGATATATAACCTACACAATTCTTTAAACAAATTTTGCACAAGATATGATAGCACAAGTGTAGGCCAAGTAATAAGAGATATCACAATAAAAATGTTTATGCTATAGAAATCCATAAGAGTTTAAAAACAACATGTAAGGTCTCATTTTCAAAGGATTTTAAAACCACAAATATTTATTGAGGACCTTAATTTTAAAATTATGAAAACTCATTTTGCAATTTAGACACAAATAAAAACATGCATACTAAATTAAAATGCATATGTAAGTAGGGAGATACGGTTTACCAATTATGCCATTTCCATGGATTGTGTCGATCCCATTGTTGATGAATTTCTTCAACTTGCCGATTGATTTTTGCATTTTGGAGGTCTTTTGCTCCAAAGCCTCATACCTAGCTTCATGAAATGTTCTTAAATCATCATACTCGGCTTGGGTGTACCTCCTAGAAGGTTGAGTACCGGTATTACCCTCCGGATTGCTCGGTTCGCCTTCCTCCGCCAATCTCATGGCCTCGGCATCATCAAAGAAGTCGTTTGATCCGGGAACCTTGGCCTCTTCCTCTAGCCATTTTAGTTGGTCGGATGTCCATATTTTTGCGCATAGTGACCATTTGGGAGATGTTATCAATGTCAAAATCATTTTGAAATACCTCCGAATTACACTCCGACGAAGGTAGTCCCGATTGTATAAGAAGTTTGCAAATCCAATTGCCCATAACAAACTTCTTATTTCCTCGAGTAATAGACTCAATTAGACATTGAATAAGAATAGCGTCAAAAATTAAGCGGTTCCTTCTAGCAATCTTATAAGTCAAAAAATAGTCCATGTTGCTACGCATGTTTCCCGCTTTTCCACATATGCAATAGGCGACAATAACCGATATAATCCGGTGTTCAAGAGTCATTGCCAACAATGAATATTTTGGCCACACACTCAAATAAGTCTTGACTTCTTTCATAGAAACCCCCAACATCTCATCATTCCAAATAGCACAAGAAAAATAGTCCCAACCACCTTCTCGCACATGTAAAATCCGACAAATGTCATTAGGAGTCCATCTAAAATGACAACCCCTTACAAACGAATTCAAAGCAAGAGGCTTCCTTTGAGCATCATATTCAACCCACATATTGGCATAAAAATGTAGAATTACATCATCATCATATAAAACATAAGGATGCTCCCATATGTACATCCACCCTTGCTCTTCAAAGAATCCTCTAATAGTAGGATATTCATTTGTAAACGAATTAAATCGACAAATTTTCGTATGAGTTATCGATTTTGCACCCATGCTCAAATTTTCATAGTACCACTCCGCAAATTTGTTGATAAAATCTAAAACATTATTAGAGCGAGGAGCTTGAGGTATAAAAGGTTTCTTATATTTTGCCCAACGACAATTGTTGAATGAAATCGCCCGCGGAGTTCGCAATTTGAGGATTGAGAGTACCGGTTTTCAATATCATCACGTTCTTGAGCTACACTCCTTTGGGTAGCTCGAATATTCCGTTGTTCAGTTTCCTCTTGCCGATTTCTCGAAGAACCCTCTCCGCCCTTTCTTCTCTTGGAAGTGGGATTTTGACCGGTAGAATTTCTTAGAGGTGCCATATATGTAAGATTCTTGCAAAAAGAAGTGGATTAGCAACAAGAATCACAAAGAATGATGAAGAATTGAGGATTATAGAGAAAGAGGGCGTGCATGTTGTGTGGTTTGGGGATTTCTTGTTCTGCTTTCTTAAAATGAAGAACAAAGAGTTTTAACCAAAAATTTTTTCCTAGGCGACCGGCCGAGGTGGGGTGCTACTTGGCCGACGTGCGGGGCAACCGGTCGGCCACTGACCGGCCCCAAAGGCAATTTTTCATTCTCCGATTTTTCCAAAATTCGATTTTTCACCCCAAAAGTTTTAAAACTTTGCAAAAAGATAATTATGAACTAAGCAAATATGAGTTTCGAAAAACACATATACAAGAAAAACGAGATATAACGTAGTGCCCTTTTAAGAAAAATCACAAAGTCATTTAGTGGCACTAAAGGGGTTGAAATGAAATATTTTGAAAGACATGTGCATAAACATGACATGAACATAATATCGAGATCTAAGAAAAATACGAGTGAACATACCTCGATGGTTTAAGAATCTCTTGAAGAAGAAATAGACGATAGCCAATGAATATGAGATATATAACCTACACAATTCTTTAAACAAATTTTGCACAAGATATGATAGCACAAGTGTAGGCCAAGTAATAAGAGATATCACAATAAAAATGTTTATGCTATAGAAATCCATAAGAGTTTAAAAACAACATGTAAGGTCTCATTTTCAAAGGATTTTAAAAACACAAATATTTATTGAGGACCTTAATTTTAAAATTATGAAAACTCATTTTGCAATTTAGACACAAATAAAAACATGCATACTAAATTAAAATGCATATGTAAGTAGGGAGATACGGTTTACCAATTATGCCATTTCCATGGATTGTGTCGATCCCATTGTTGATGATATCATCCCCTTTGAAAATCATCTTGTTGATGATGGCTTCTCCAATTGCTCAATTTCCAAGCATTATATTCTTCCCATTTTTGATTATATCTTCTTCTTGGAAATTGACTTTGTTGAAAATGTTTTCTCCTTCTTTGATCAAATGAGATGTTCATTTGATGTTTCCTTGCGGTATGAATTTTCTTCGATTATTGTTCCACCGGTACCTAATATAACATTGTTTTGTGGTACCTCAAGTGCTTGGGTCCTTTGGGATTAGTCTTGAGACTTTTAGGTCTCCAACAATAATTAGAGCTATTTCTAGCTCCGACAAGTATTTATCAGTATGACCCTTCTTACCGCAATAAAAAAACAAGTAATATTACTAACATGCATAAGAACACGATTCTTTTTCATATGCTTGACAATATTAGGCTCATGATCAAGTTCACTATTCAAATTATCACAACCATTAACATTCACGATATTGGGCAATTTATTGGTACTCAAGTTTGATTTTGATAAATCATTTTTCATGCAATTCATATCCTCAACAAGAGTACTATTTTGTTTTTCAAGGTTTCTAACCTTGTCAAGTGTGGTGGTGTGAGCACACGATAGTGATTCATAGGAAGTAAATAAACTATCCTTTTCATTTTTCAAAACAATGAATTCCTTTTTCAAATTTTTGTACTTAACAAGTAAATTTTGGAATTCATTTTGAAGATCATCAAAATCATTTTGCAAAACACTATAATCATTTTGAATAACAATATCATAGGAAGTAAAGGGTTTAAGACATACCTCGTTTTCTTCTTCGATGCCCATAAAACATTGTTCGACTACTTCATAGTTGGAAGTTGTAAAAGATTTGTTCCTTAGATTTGAACTTGTATCCCTTTGAGAAGTAGATGCTTTTGTTTGACTCCTTTCATTTGCAAATACTCCACATATGGCTTCTAATTTTTGCCATACTTCATGTGCCGATCGAATTCCTACAATATGTTCATATTCCAAATTAGTAAGTGAATAATACAAAATATTGAGAGCTTTACCGTTTAAGGAGATGATTTTCTTCTCTTCATCATTGAGCTCTTTGAAGGCTTTGGAGGTGTATGGTGTGTCTATCATCGGAATGGATTCTCCATTTATGATGATGTTCCAAATATCGAACCCGCAACCTTGTAGATAACATTCCATTCTTTCTTTCCAAAATATAATTATTTTGGAATCAAATAGTGGTGGCTTGGTGGTGGAGGTGCCGGTAAGGTGAGCTTCATTCGTAGCCGACGATCGTTCCTCTTCACTCGCGATGTGAAACGAGCTTGCCAAAGAGTTTGGCTCTGATACCACTTGTAAGTCCAAGCGGCTACGATAATCTAGAGGGGGGTGAATAGATTATCTCCATCTTTTCGATTTTACCCTCTTTTTCGAACCGAAAGCTCAAAGACAATAATAAAGGTGCGGAATGTAAACAATACACGTCGATTTATAGAGGTTTAACCCACCTAGGGCCTAATCCTCTACCACCCCAGTATATCCGGGATGGATTTCAAAAAGAAAAAGAATTTTATTAATTACCAAAATTAATACAAATTCAACTTACAACGCCTTGAAGAGCACCACACTCTTCAACAACACCACCTTTGGAGATTACCACAATCTCCCTTTGAAGATTACCACAATCTTCCTTCAACGGCACCTTTAAAGATCACCACAATCTTCAATCTTGAAGAATACCAAATTCTTCAACACCTCAAGAGCACCACACTCTTGAAACACCTATCACCTAGATCACCCAAGTGTATTCTTACCACAAGAATACTCACAAGGATATCTTGTGTTGAATGATGACCAAAAATCAAGATTACAACTCAATAATGAATATTACAATATGAGTGCAAAGTGTAATCAAGAATAGCATATACCTCAAGGATGTGAAAGTGATAAGCTAGGCAAAATTACAACAAGAATAATAACTATGACGAACAAGTGTTTGCTTGAAGTGTATCTTGTTGTGTTGTATCTCAATTGTTATTTAGGTTGCTCCAAAACTTCCTCTATTTATAGGAGATGATTGATCAAGCATAGGCTCTCTTTGTGGATTGAAAATCTCTACGAAAAATTCAATTAAAATCAAGAATACAAATTGTTAGAAATCAATCTCACAATTTAAGGAAAAGATGTCTCATTGTCAAACGGTCGAAATTTCTTTGTCAAAACATAGGGCGACTTGGTCGCAAGACGATAAGAGAAAAGAAAAGAACACAAAAATTTACAAGGGGTAACCGATCGACATAGACCTCGACAGTCGACCATCACCCCAATCGATCCCCTAAGGATTTTACAAGAAAGTTTCGCTTACGTTTCAAAAATAATGCCTGTGTACTGTCGACGTCACGGCCGACACTGTCGACGGCCGACCTGGTCATTTTCTCCTCCGTCTCATTTTCTTCTCCAAAATTCATCTTCGTGTGCGGGTTGCCCTCTATGGCGACCGGTTGACCTCGAGATAGAAATATTGTCCGATTTTTGTCGAAAATAAAACTCTATAAATACTCTGAAAATTTAGTAAAAATATTTTAAACCAATCGGGAGTATTTAGACAATATTTAGGAACCTTGTTTTAAAGTAAAAACTTATAAACATAAAATCATTAAAAGTGTTGTCCAATTTTATCTAAAATAAAACTTGAAGAAATACTCCGGAAAATATTAAAACCATTTTAAATCATTTAGGAGTATTTTGGACAACAATTAAAAACATTTTGGTGTAAAAATAAAATCATCAAAATTAAGATAAAAACATGTATCAAACAAGCTTCACCAAATTTCCTTCGATCCGCCATTTTTGGATTGCGAAGTTTGGCTTCAAGACCACACTTGCTGCGAAAATTAATAGGCATTTTTCTATAAAATGCTTCCCGCAATCTCTGGACAATGATCTTATGATTACATAATGTTGTGAAAATAAGTCTTCTTGTCTCATTTTCCTGTGTAAATCTCTTGAATGTTTGTAGGAAATTGTTTCCTAGCAATACATCTGCTCCTGTATCATGGAAATAGATTGGTGGCGTTTTCACTTTGTACCATGGGGTACCGCCTGCGCCTCCGATCATGATTTCTGCTTGTTTAAGAAATCTCTTCCTGCAATAGCTGGCAAGTCTTCTCCAATTTCTTAGGAAAAACATCTGGCTTTGCAGTACATATTCCGGCACCTGAATCAATATAGGCGGCGAAATACTCGGCCTTGTATTCGACATATAACATTCCGATAGAAATGTATATGGAGAATGGACTAGTGGTCATCGATTACTCAGATCTTTTATCACCCACACGTGAATTCCATTCCATCTCGTAATCTTTCCCAAAGTTTATGTTCCTCAAGAAATTCAATTCCCAGTATTAATTGCTCTGGGATTTTTCCCTGCAACTCCTGAGATAGTCAATTCGATTTCACCTATCTTCAGGCTTCCTTGATACCTTCCAACTATTGGTTGTTGGAGATAATATAGAACATCACAAGGAAAAATATTATCTTTTTGAGTGATGTCGAATATTACTTCAACTTCTCGCCATCCTTCTAGACATTTCAGCTCTCCTGCTATTTTGAAAACATCTCGGGATACGCCAATCGCATTTGGTCTCCTTTCTTCCCAATGGCTGTTACTCGTCATTCTGTCCTGTTGGAAAGACATCCTTCTTGGCTCAACTTTAAGACTTCAACTTTTGTTGAAGACAGGTTGATCTTGTATTCTCATATCAATCTCCTTGATAGTTGGAGACTCAATGATTTCTAGTAGAACCACCCTGGCAAAGTCCTAAAAAATTCTTGGGACTTCAATAAATTCCTTTCTCAAGAATACTTCTGAATGATGTGTATTCGAGAGAGCATAGGATATCTTGTATGTGATCGAGTGAGGCATGTTCCCTTCTTTCATCAAATCATCTCTTTTGAAATCTTGATGAAGGGTTAGGACTCTGTTGAAATCTCGATCTCCCAAATTGTATGCAATTCTAGGATAGACATTGAATGCCAATTTTCCTGCATACAAATTTCCTGTAACCGCTCCAAGGAACGAATCATTGAGATGTGAGATTCGCTTGTCAAAGATATCCAAATTGAGTGGCGAATCTATTCTTTCTTTGAATGTTGCTTTAATAATGACTCTTATGGCTCCGATATGAATCCATGAGAGTGTATTTGCAACTTCTCTTTTAACTCTGCTTTTGATCTCCTGGATTTCTCTAATAGGGACCAACCGCATCTCGATCGTTTCCTGGTAAACTCCATTGGAATGGCAAATTCTCCGGTTGTTACCCTGTGGATAATTTGGTGTTTTCTATTACGAAAACCAATTTTATCCAAAGCCTTTTCCATAGCTCCAATTGTAAATCCATCATATATCTGAAGCTTTGGATCTTCCTTCATAATTCTCATAAGAGTCTTATGGGAAACCGTAGTGTGAGAGAGGAATCCCGACATATCCTCCCGACCGTCCCCAAGAATTTCTTCTTCACTCTGATTCTGAACTGGATTCACTTCCATCTTCAGAATAAATTTCCTCTTAGATGCTTTCATCTGAGGGTATATCCTCAAATTGATATACCTGTATAAGATCTTGATAATAGAAAGCTTCCTCCATTTCTGGTGTAGCCTCGAACTGTCTAACTCCTCCCTGTCTCTGGTTGTCTGGATAATCTGTTGAGATATGTCCTCTTGCTCCGCATGTCCAGCAATTACAATCTTTGAAACTTTCATTAGCTCTAGTATGAGCCCGGCTGAAAGTTCTTCTCCCTGGGGTTCTGCTGGTACTCGCTTGATTAGAACCCGATGATGAGGCTCTACTCCCCGCTTAGTCTTTGTGGCTTTGCCCCGATTTGTAACTTCGAGCCTTTTGTTTTGACTAAACCTTCTAGGTCTCCATGAAGACCGCTTTTTTTGTCGCTTTCCCCGGTGGTATGGATGACTTCTATCCTTCTTCTTCTTGTGCCGCCTTGGTTGACTTCCCACAATCTGTGGGATATCATCGTCCACGCAACATAGAGGAACAACTTTGTTAATTCCTCGTAATCTCTTATAATTCCGATGCAATGATGCTTGGTAGCACCATTCAGATAACTTGGCCTTTAATAAAGACATTCTTTTGGCCATTGTATCTAATTCTGCTCCATCCTTGTATTCCCTGATTAGCATTTCTCTCCAGGGACTTGGAATCTTAGCAAAGAATAGCTGTGAAGCTTCTCCTGTCTCCAATCTTGGATTTCCACCTGTATTCGGTGAACAACTTGATATATTCATCAATATGACAAATATCATGTAACTCAAGACTATGGAGGGCTTGTTTATATCTTTTTCTTTTTTCATCCTCTAATCCCTCAAAGTAACTTGTGCCGATAAATTGGATTTTGAATAATTTTGCCATATCATCGACAATTCCTTTTAGTGATTCTCCTGATGTAACCGCGATTTTCGTACTTGCATCGGTCATATCCCAGGCAATCTTTACAGATCCCTCAAGACTCATTTCAAGGAGTAAGATGAATGAATCTTTCGTAAGATCAAGGGTTCCTGCTGCAATCCTCATAGCTGATGCCCATTCATCAATGAGAACTTCTCGATTTTTTAAATCTGGGATATCCAGATTTAACATCAACCCATATGGATGTATTGGGTCGAGATGAGATCTTCCATAAGGCGTTTGATAAACATTTGGCCTTCTAGAAGGTTGTCGAGTTCCTGCAAGAGGTTGTCAAGCTCATGTTCCTGAAAGTGGTTCATCTCATGTGGTGAAATCTCCAACGTGATGCATCATCTCATCCCGGGTTCCCTGATTTGAGCCTGCGCTTTCTTCAACGTTGGGATTTACTGGTGGTGGTGGAGGTGGAATTGGTCTACCTGCTGGGTCATAGGTAACCAAGGCTGATCCATCTCCTGCGTTCATCTTTAAATCTACAATTCCTAATCCTGCGAAGGATTCTGCAAGGTCATGTAGATATTTAAGATTCATCTTTTCCATATCCATCTTTTAATTTATGATGGATTTTCCTTTGATGATAGCAATGAGCTTTTCATCATCCGTCATTTTTCGTACCACTTCGGTTGGTTTCTCCTTTTGATGTAAATAAGGCATCGCCCCGAAATCAATACGCTTCTTTTCTCCGGAAGAACTTGGTCTGTCCTCCAGGTTCTTGACTCGTTTCTGAATACCATGAAGGATTTCAAGAGTTTCTTTCTGATATTTCACCATTGTCTCCATCTCGTTTCAATCATGGACTTGTCTCGTATATGAATATGGCGGTTGCCATAGTTCGCACCGCCTTCCGGATCTCTCTATGATCTCACGAGATCTTAAATGTATCTGGGAAGTATCTCGCTCCACTCTGGTACTCCATCAGGAATCATGATTTTGATGGGAATTTTCATGCACCGCTTCTTGGAGATTCATCAACTCGACATATAAGGTCTGGTTCACGGTCCAGAAACTCATATGATATGCCGCTCGTATTTCGCATTGCCTCAAGGCTTCCCTATCGGCTCCTACGCGTTCTTGTATCTCATATTGGTGATTCTAATATGCGATCTTATCCTGGTGTTCTTGTGCATACATCGTCAGCATTTGACGATATGTCCTGTAGGGTGTACATCTCGGACAATTGTCTGGATCCATATTCTCGGATAAAACTCTCCTCACCAATTGTTAATTACATAAATATAATAAATATAACCAAAAGTTCTTAATAAACCTGGGCTCTGATACCATTTTGAGCAAAATACTTAATCAAATCAGCCATTAGTATGAATAAGGGTATAATGGGTATTATAAAAATATGAAATAAACCCGGTGGACCAATTTTGCCAAAACATGAAACTTACTGGACTAAAATTGCTCAAGTGTAAAACTTATAGGACCAATTTTGCAAAAACTTTTAAAATTACAGGACTAGTTTTGCAAACTCAATACTTTACGGACCGAAATTGCAAACCGTCCATAGTTACATGACCAATTTTGTAATTTACCCTAACAAAACCAATCCATCACAGTTCGATCGTTTAGATAAAAATAGGGCTATTATAATCCAATACTTAGACATTAATTTATTAATCCCTGTGGATTCGACCTTGCAAACCCTATTCTATAAACTGATCCGTACACTCGCGGTGAAGCTAAAAAAATAAGGCGAACAAATGTAATGAACTCTAGAATGGATTTGTGATTAAGGTGTGTATGTTTTTAATAAAATCTTCATGTTTTGTGTGATTCACTTATATTATGCTTCGTTCATTTGAATTGATATATGCGCAATATTGATTTGAAGTTTATTTTTCATCCGGGAAATCGAGAGATTCATGGTGAAATAGAACCTATATAAGTGAAAAGAGTTGCATGCAATCCTAGATATAGGACGACATAAATCTTCTGGATTAGGGTCAAACCTAATATGGGAATTCATAAATCGTTATAATGTTGTCTTGGGGGTTTTAACTAGAAAGAGATTCAGTTAATCAACTTGAGATTAGGAGTTTTTCACCTTGAGAAAGGGTTTAACTTAAATCGGGAATTTCTACAGTCCACATAACATGATATTTTATTAAAAGATGGTGGTTTTGCTTAAGGGTTCATGGTTGTATTTTTAACTTGTTAAATCACAAAAACATTCTAGAGGAATTTACATTCAAACACATCTCTATCTCTTGATTTCTTATTTTACAAATCTTCCTTCATTTTTACATATTGTAGTTCATTAATCAAACATAAACTCTGAAAATTGTTAGATTAAATAACAAAAAGACGACAATTATTAGTATTTACAATCCTCGTGGGAATAACACTCGGTACGAAATAATCTATACGATAAAACGATAGGTGCACTTGCCTACGGTTTTCTAGAGTAGTTTTTCAGCCATCAGAACCGACCCTCTACATGGATAGATCTCCGTGAGACGGTCTCACAAGAGATCTTCTCTTGATCTAATTATTTTGAGGCATTTTGTTTTTATTTTCAAACTTAATTTTTTTTAGTATTCTGGGATTGGAGATATTTTTATTAGGTCTTCATGTAAAAATAAAAATATGTTTACGTTAGTTATATTTCTATGTGGAACTGTATAGTTTAGAAATGAATGGGTTTGAATGAACTTGCAATAATAATTTGTGAATGAGTAATCTTTGCAATTGAGAAATCGTCACATCTTAGGCTCTTTTTTTTTTTTTAAGTACAAATCATGTGAGGGTTGACAGCCTAGTGGTAAAACGTTTATAAAACTCATGTTTGTGTTGGATTCGATTCTCACCTCCTCCTTTACTAAAACTGGCGATGGGTCGAACCGAACTAATCCGGCCCGAGCCCATAGGATTTTTTGAAAAAATTCATATCGGCACAATCCAATTTTGCTCGGGCCCGCAATATGGTTGGCCCAACCCAATCCACGTGTGCATTTTGTGCATAAAAACTTTTAGACCGGATTACAAGTCGGTTCAACCTCGGTCCATGACAACTCAGGGCTGGCCAAATATACCCAAATTTTTGTGGACCTAGAAAACTATGGCCTAGCCCAAACCTCGGGCTAGTCAGCCAACCCATGGGTTGGACTTTAGTTTGCCAACTTTATACGAACATAAATATTAATATGACCATATAAATGTAAAAAAATTTAACTTGGGCTGGTTCCAGTTGGGCTATAAGCCAAGCTCAATTCAATGAGGACTCTCTCTCTCTCTCTCTCTCTCTCTCTCTCTCTCTCTCTCTCTCTCTCTCTCTCTCTCTCTCTCTCTCTCTCTCTCTCTCTCTCTCTCTTCTCCTTTTCTTCTTTAAGTCAGATTTTCGTTCCAAATGAAGCCTATATTTCCATTAATACCAAACAAGAAAGCAGTGCACAACCACTTTTCTGAGGATGTCGTTCCCATACTGGATACATATGCAATGTAATACTTTGTCTGATACTTCATGGATACTCAATGGATACATCTACACATGGAAATAGATAGAATTTATTATAATGTCCATTTTTTCCATATTTTTTTGTGTCTAGGTGCATTATCACATTTCGGATTGAGTACTTATGAAAACTTAATTTTTTATACTTGAACAGTGTTTGTTTAATTGCACTTAGTACGCCTGTATTTTAAAAAATATGAAAATATATATTTTTATATGTAATATATATCGTATCTGTATCTTTAAAATTTCAAAGTATATTGTATTCCCGTACCCATATTGTATCGTGTCGTGTTCCGTAATTCATATTAGTGCTTCACATCATATTAGTGCTTCATAGATACCAAATAAGCGACATTCCTGTAGATGTCGTTTTTCTTGGTTTGGCATTATAGAAATTACATAATTATGGAAAAGATCACTATTTAATTAATTCATACTCCCTTTAGATATTCAATTAAACAATTGTAGGACTAGCTAGGATTTGACATTGTATTTCATTATTCATTCATAAATTAAATTAAACAAAGGTATTTGCATTAAAAAAATCAACTTTAGTTTAAGAAACCAATGTGTGCAAGAGTTCTTACCCAAAATTGCAGAACTTGATTTTGGCCTTCTAGTTATGACAACACACACACACTCTTTATATATAAAATACTAATGTGTTTAAAAGATTCAATTCTACTTGCCTCATTGGCAATGGAACAAGTTGAGGAAGACTACAATTTAAATTTAAAGTTTCAGAAATTCTGCTGAACATATAATAACAACAAACCATAAAATTTTAACAAATTGCAACTAGTAACTAATATATGACATATTCAACAGGTTCAAGTGCCCTTTAAATTAAGCTAAAAGTCAGAATTCCATGGTGTTTTCATTTTTTTTTTTTGATGCAAATAACTTTAATGCCTACTAAGGAAGGCTACGCTTTCAGGTCCTCCTCACTAGTCAGGAGCTCTGTTCTCTCTCTTGCGTGAGGTTGTCACCCTTAGGGTTTCTGTTAGGGTTCTTACCCTTTTCTTTGCGCCGTCAGCACACCTTCATCAACCACCACCCTTCCCCTCACCATCTCCTCCACCATATGACCACCCACAAAACCCCCCCGACAGATTAACCTCCCCCATACTGACCCCCCCGCTCTCCACCATGTCAGGCGAGAAACACCCATACCCCCCATGTGAATAAACCGACAGCCCTCTGACACCCGGTCAGAACCGATCTTTTTTCTTTCTGTGTCAGTACCCAACCATCCGCCCACAAACCCAGCGCATTCTTCTAAATTTCAGAGCCTCTGACATTTATTCCCTTTGTTGAACCCACGTGTTCCCATTCCCCCTACCCACCTTAGTAAACCACAGTCTGTAAAAGCCCCTAAAACATTCCCTTCGTTTTTTGTGCACCCTTTAGTAGACTACCCCCTCTTTCCTCGCGATTTCAGCCAAGGTTTTTAGGGTTTTCTTTTCAGTTTCATCTTCTTCCTTGTTTGGTTTTGCAGGTAGCGCGTTCAAAACAGGACCAGTTCATTGTCAGACGTGGACACGAATGGAGGACCTAACAGATAAAGAAGCTCATGTGGTTGACCTTGACGGAGAAACAGAACAGATACCCGTGGAGAAAGACGTAAGAGGGTTTTGCTTAGCGGGTACCCTACGGACGCACAGAACTTTCAACCCGTTTTACCTCTTAGAGGTCATGAAAAAATCGTGGAAACCTCGAAAAGGGTTCACCGCCAGAGAATGGGGAAAAAACCTATTTCTCTTTCGCTTTGACGATCCGAGTGAACGGGACTGGGTTATATCCAACCAACCTTGGCACTTTGAGGGTTTTCTATTTGCCCTAAAAGAAATATCAGGAACAGAGCAGCCCTCAACCATATCGATCACTGAAACTCCTTTCTGGACTCGTATTTATGATCTACCCGTCGCCTGTATGAACGAAAAGGCCCTCACCATCATGGCGAAACAAATCGGCTCCTTCGTCGCATGGGATACCTCGAGCGACAGTATTTTTGGAAAGTCGGCAAGAATAAAAGTGGCCATTGACATTACAAAACCTCTCACCAGGGGACTCACAATCAGAATCAAAGGTGAGAACAAATGGATCACCCTAAAATATGAATCCCTACCTATCTATTGTTTCTGTTGTGGTATTATCGGACACCATCATCGTGCATGTGAAAAATACAACTGCAATGAAGCCCCCGATCCATCTGATGCCAAATATGGCCCTTGGTTAAAGGCGTCCCCCTTCAAACGCGCAAAAATCATCTCGGATACCACACCCAAACCCAACATAAACCCAAAACCAGCCAAACAACTTGTCTTTACCTATGACCCTAACACCCAGAACACGACGCAATTCACTCAGAAGAAACCACATTATCCACCTGCAACCCCAACACCGGTCGATACTATATCTACAGACCAAATCCCTGTCCCAAACTTTGACTCACTAGCCATAACAACCAACAAGGAACCACTCAACGCACCATGCACCTCATCTTCATCCAACATTCCTTCCCCATACACGTTCAACCCCACCCTATACCAAAATACCGAAATCTTCCATCAAGCCTCAACATCGTCACAACCACCCCTCCCCCCCAATACACTCAAAAACTACCTCCATCCACCACTCCCATACACAGTTACATATCTCATGCCAGCCCACACCCCCAAGTCCACCCTAGACACCAACATCATTCCCCAAACTGAGACCCCTTTGCCCCCCAGCATTACACCATCGACTTGGACCCGTAACAAAAGCCGTAAGCCAACCTCCACCGCTAAACCAACGGATATAACAACCAAAAACGAAAATCAACACCACCCACCCCAACCACAGAATCCAACTACCCGAATTCAACTTCTAAAAAGCCCAAACAATCCCTACAAAATCCAAATGTCACTGAAGTACCAAGCGAAGACATACCAACGGCGGAGACTGCAGAACAGCAGTCCCGCCGATCACAATGAGTTGCTTCAGTTGGAACTGTCGAGGGCTTGGGAACCCTCAGACAGTTCAAGTGCTTACACGAGATATCAAAAGTAAAGATCCCGATATTGTCTTCCTTATGGAGACAAAATTGAAAAAGATAGAAATGGAGAAAATTTGTGGAAAACTCGGTTTCACTGGTTACTTTGTTGTTGATTGTGATACAAGCAATGGCGGTAGAAGAGGGGGACTTTGCCTTATGTGGAAAGATTCCGTCCAACTTCAGGTTAACTACCACTCTCTTCACGGTATAGATGCATCCATTCGTGATGTGACTTCTAATGTCACTTGGCGTCTTACGGGGATATACGGGTGGCCGGAAGAACACATGAAACACCTAACTTGGCAGCTCATCAAAGAACTCTTCACCACTGATGATGTACCTTGGTTATGCATTGGCGACTTTAACGAAGTCTTATATCATACGGAAAAACTAGGAGGCCGACCCAAAGATGATGCTAAATTGAAGGCATTTAGAGAAGTCTTATCGGAGTGTAAACTCGATGACCTGGGCTATGAAGGTTACAGCTTCACTTGGACAAACGGGCAAAAAGGGACGGATAACATCCAAGAAAGACTTGATCGAGGCGTAGCGAATATAGAATGGG
This sequence comes from Rehmannia glutinosa, assembly GCA_016081115.2. Classification (NCBI taxonomy): domain Eukaryota; kingdom Viridiplantae; phylum Streptophyta; class Magnoliopsida; order Lamiales; family Orobanchaceae; genus Rehmannia; species Rehmannia glutinosa. The sequence goes on from CM071926.1 coordinate 390,845, forward strand.
TCAGCCGTTTCCCCCAATATCGGGTCGATCACCTTGTTCGAATCGCTTCAGACCACTGCCCACTGCTCATAACATGGAAACCCTCAAAATCGTCCGGAAAGAAAAAAAGAAGGCGTATTTTCAGATTCGAGAAAATGTGGCTACTAGAAGAATCATGCAAACCATTCATCAAAAGTGCATGGGACATTAATGCAGCATGCAACTCCCCTGGACGGCTTCAGGACAAAATTCATCGACTGGGGCATTCTCTTTTATCCTGGGAGTCGACACACTTCGGAATGGTTACGAAACAACTAGAGGTCGCACGATGCCAACTTGAAAAAGTACAACGCCAACCGCCAAATGATACCAATATAGCAGCGGCCAAAGGAATGGAACACAAAATTCTCAATCTTATGCGACGTGAAGAGACGATGTGGTTTCAAAGAGCAAGAGCGAATTGGATCAAAGACGGGGACAAAAACACGGCCTTTTTTCACAGAGTAGCTAGCGGCAGGAATAAAAGAAATCACATCGACAAAATACGGGCCGCTAATGGTGAATGGGTGGATGAACAGGACAACATTGCAGCTATTCTAAAAAACTATTTCTCAAACTTATTCACCTCCACGTCTGACTCGAACTGGGAATGGGCATTGAACGCAATTAATGCAGACCTCTCGGAAGAGCATAAAGCTGAAATAGGAGACCCATTTTCCGAAGCAGAAATCGTTGCGGCGCTATCTCAAATGCACCCGTCTAAGGCTCCAGGACCGGACGGTATGCCAGCTTTATTTTTTCAACAATTTTGGTCTTGCATTAAAAATGATATTGTAGCTACTATTCTGAACATCCTTAACAACGAAGCCGACCCCTCACCTCTTAACCACACACACATTGTGCTCATTCCGAAGAAAAAACAACCTGAATCCCCGAGCGATTTTAGGCCCATAAGCTTGTGTAACGTGATCATCAAAATCGTTACGAAATGCATAACGAACAGGCTCAAAAATGCCCTCCCACACCTCATACACCCATGCCAATCCGCTTTTGTACCCGGTCGCCTAATAACTGACAATGCACTCTTGGCCTTTGAGATTTTTCATGCTATGAAATCAAACAAAGCCACAAAGAGAGGTTCTTTTGCACTCAAACTTGATATGAGTAAGGCTTATGATAGAGTCGAATGGGGCTTTCTTAAACAGGTTATGCTCCGGGTCGGTATTCCTAGTCACACTGTCTCCCTTATCATGCGTTGTGTTACTACAGTCTCATACTCTGTTCTTACTAATGGTATCCCTGGTGCTATATTTTACCCAACACGGGGGCTTCGCCAAGGAGACCCCCTGTCCCCATTCCTGTTTTTGTTTTGTGCGGAGGCTTTCTCATCCATTATTCGGAAATCGGAATCCGAAAGGAAAATTCATGGTTTCCGAATTTGTAGAAAAGCTCCGCCTATCTCTCACCTATTTTTTGCAGATGATAGTATTATATTTGGAAGAGCAAATACCATTGAAATACAGGAAATCAAGAACATCATCCAGGCATACGGGGAAGCATCCGGACAGGTGGTGAACTTCACCAAGTCAGAAATTACATTCAGTAAAGGAGTTCCACCTTCCAATAGAAATTCATTGGCTGATATACTGGAAGTGCAATTAGTGGAAAAACACCACATATATTTGGGAATTCCGGCCACAGTGGGACGATCCAAGAAGAATATATTTGAATCAATGTTGGACAGGGTGCAGAAAAAACTAAAAAATTGGAAGTCCAACTTGCTCTCGAAAGCCGGCAAAATTACACTCATAAAAAGCGTGGCACAGGCTATTCCTACATACCTCATGAGCTGTTTCCAATTACCACAGGAGGTATGTCAAAAGATTAATAGTCTGATTGCAAATTTTTGGTGGGGACAAAGAAATGAAGAAAGAAAAATCCACTGGAAGCCATGGAACACACTATGCGGACGAAAAGAACAGGAGGATTGGGTTTTCGCGACTTATCGGCATTTAATAAGGCCATGCTAGCAAAACAAGGATGGAGATTGATCCAAGACGATACATCACTACTGGCTCGCTCCCTTAAGGCCAAATACTACCCAAACGGAGATTTCCTTACTGCTACAATCGGACATAACCCCAGTTATACCTGGCGAAGTATTTTAGCGGGTAAGGAAATTATCCAGAAAGGTATTAGATGGCTGATCGGGAACGGGGCTACAGTTCAAATTTGGAAAGACCTTGGATACCACAAAGAAGAGAACTTTCGAGCTCTTAGAATTGAGGAGAGGCCTTGCAACATGACAGTACGGGAATTACTGTTGGAGGAAAGCAATACGTGGAACGAGGAATTGGTCAGAGGGATGTTCGACGCTGACACAGCCCACAACATTCTTAACATCCCACTACGGAATAATTGGGGAGCCGACACACTCTCATGGCACTTCACGTCGTCAGGCCAATATAGCGTCAAATCGGGCTACAAACTGGCTCAAACTCTAGAGTTGAATTCCAACTGCAGCCCATCACACTCGGGACCGCCATCCCCCATATGGAAATGGATCTGGGCGCTAAACATACCCCCGAAGGTACAAGTTCTCTTATGGAAAGCTACACACGGCGCACTACCGGTGCGGGAAAAATTATTCCGAAGGAAAGCCATTCCCGACCCACTCTGTAAAGGTGTGGAGAAGGTGTGAGTCTATTGAACACGCTCTTTCTTCGCGATTGCCCGTGGAGTTATTTCTTTTGGCGAGCTTCACCTCTTCGACTTGATAAACTTGTGAGGACTTCCCACGCATCCATAGCAGACATGATAACGGAAATCTCATCGGTCCCTAACCAAGACTTCCATTGTCACTTCGCAATGCTACTTTGGGCATTATGGTATTCACGTAACATGCTCACGTTTCAAGAGAAAGAGATCTCCCACAAGGACTGCTTCTCATTAGCCATCAGATGTTTGCATGAATACCAGGCCAACAAAGATCACATTAATATGGCCCAAGGAAAAAATACACCGTCTGCATGGCAATGCCCACCTGAAGGAATCACAAAAATTAACACAGATGCATCCATCCTGAAGATGAAGGGTACGGAATTGGAGTGGTTTTTCGAACCCATACAGAGCTATCACACACACCCTATCCAGAAATTTTCGCAGAATTTTCAGGTGGACGCTTGAAGCCATCGCATGCCGGGAGGGTCTTCAACTTGCGCAAAATCTACAAATTCAACATGTGATAATGGAGACTGACTGCCAAAGAGTAGCCCTTGAATTTAACAGTAAGCGGACGAGCCTCACGTACTTGGGTAGTATCGTGGAAGAAATCAGAAACTTGAGCTCTACATTCTCTTCTTTCACCCTCAGATATATACCACGCACAGCTAATATGGTGGCTCATCACCTTGTCGCTTTTGCTTTTTCTCATTCTTGTAATGGTTTTTATCTCGGTAGTTGTCCGACTGAACTAGCCCATCTCTTGCAAGATGGGTGATTTTGCTATTTGATTAATGATATTTTCTTTCCTCAAAAAAAAAAAAAAAAAAAAAAAACAAACCATAAAATTTTATTATTTTCTCACCCCATAAGAACTTTTATATTACTTTATTTATGCTTTAATTATTTAATATCAAAATACATTCATTTCATTTCATACACAATAAAATGCTTTGTTGTACTATCCATTTTCTCCCATGACCTCAATTAATTTATTTAATCAAGACCTAACAGGGTGGCACAGTTCCATTTTGAGAAAAAACACTGAAACAATTGAACAATATAAGTACAAAAGATAAGCAATTTCTTGAATTAAAAATGGACCTCTATCATTGCCAGAGGGAAAGAGGGAAAATATACTTATTTCTTCCTGTGACAAGATTTATGTATGAATATTAAATTAATTGAATAAAGTATTGTTAGTATGATTGAAGATGAGGATGTGGGTTGGTTTTGTATGATTATTTTAATCAATTATTTATTTCATGATTATCTGTACAAAATCAAAGGCAAATATTTAATAAGGAAGAGGGTCCAGTTGGAACTGCCTGGCTGATTATGGCTCATAATTTAAATCCATTCTGGTTGGGTTGGATTTTATATAGAAGGTGACATGATTAGACCACCTTCATACTTTTCTCAAAAGTTTGGGTTTTTTAGGATGTATGGACAAAATTGCCCTTCTCCATATGTTTAATGGCATATGTGGAAACAAATACAAGATCGTAATTCGTATATAGTCGTTATTCATATAATATTGTGAAAGTTGAAGCGTACTTAAGGTAGTTGTTGATAAGTATATTGGACTTACAATTTTGTTGTCCCAAGTTCGAGTTACCTGAAAAGATCAATATTTTGCTTCAACGGTATAAATTTGTGATGTTAGAATTATTGACCCGAGTTTGATATATTTCATGTGAGTGTATGCGTCTCTTCCTCATTTTCAGCGCATTGTACTTAAAAACAAGGGTTTGAGTTACCTGAAGGTAAATAGAGAACCTAATCATAGAAAAGTGATATCATTTATTATTGGGAAGAAAATTGGTCTAATATGTATAAATACAAATATTAGAGGTATAATATTTGTTGGAATTTGGGTTGAAAAATTGGGCGTTGACCAGATTTGACCAAATATTTAAGTGGTTTTCATTGGTTGAAAATAGAATTAAATATATGTTAAAATTCTACTGAGTGTAGATGAGATTGACATTTGAAATTTCTCAAAACCAATTCCAGGTAAATGAGAAATTAATGCTACAAGTTAGCCACTTAAAACTAAAAATTGGTATGGAAAATGGAAATGTAGGGAAGGAGAAAAGCTCCATTTGACATATAATAAATAGCTAAAAATTGCTCTGTTTTTTTTTTTTTTTTTTTGAAACGATAGAACTTTTATTGATTACTCAAACTCAAGATTACAACCGTAGCCAACTCACACTAGAGCCTCCTTGCACTAACAATCGTCAAGGAGGAATACAAAAGCACTCAAATAAACTCAAACACTCCCACCCGAGGAGACTAAGTCACTCCTACCCCCTAAAGCGGAGACTAACCAAACCGATAGAAACAACACAAACACCGAGCACGAACAACCATCACGCACTGCAAGCTAGATAAACTAACCCGCATACGAACTTCGTCCCTCATCCCAAGAACAAAGCGATCAACAAGAAACAGAGACAAAAGAACATAACCAAACACCTAAAAACCCCAACTAACTAGAAAAAAGAAAAACAAAAAAAAAAAACAAAACAAAGAAATGAACTAGTAAAAAAAGAAAAAAAAACAAACATGACAAGAACAAACTCTCCCTCTCCGACGAACCCTTGCACCGCCGCGCCCCGGCCAACCACCTTTCATCGCCCTTGCCGCGTTCACACCGCCCACCTTAAAGAAAAGCCCAAAACTCCACAATTCTACAAGCAACCTTTCGGATCTGACAAAACGAGAGAAGACCCGAGCATCATCATCGTGAAGGCTTTTAAGATGGGGAAACATGTGTCTTATGCTCAAGAGAGAGGAAAATATTTCCAGATCTGTAGAAAAAACCATGGATAGTGGGGTTTCGTGCCGCCAGCCGTGCGCCACGCCGTGACAAATCGGGAGGTGAGGGGGTCAGTAGGGTGGAGGGAGAGAAAAAGGATTTACAACCTTGGGGGAGAAAAACGATGAGGAGAGAATTTTAGTGAGAGAATTTTTGAACTTGGGTTGTAAAAATTACCAAGTTGATAAAAATTGCTCTATTGATATAGCCCAAGTTGGACTAATGAGTTTTGGCCTTTGGGGCACCAAAGTTTTTAAAAGGGTGATGACTTACATGCTTATGCGTTTGATTCAAAACACACACGCACGTCGGCTTGGCCGCCCAGGCCAGTCGTGGGCTTGGGCTTCAAGCAAACGTGAGCGCACCGCGCGGACAGTGGACAAAACCTATCGCGCGCGCAGGTGTGCGCGGACGTGCACTTTCGAATGGATGCACCTGTGAGCAACCAGGTGCACTTTTCGACTATAGACATGTATTTTCGATCCAAAAGACATATCATTTCCATTAGGCACCTTGATGCCTACATATGAGCCCACTGCAGATAAAAATGGACACGAGAATACAGATAATAAATCAAGTCATTCTACATAAAAGCATATTGTTTCATTCTCTTCCTAAAAGTTTTAAAGCCTTAAACACTTGTGTTCGTTGTAGTTTCGACTTTTGCAAGTGTTGCTAAGTCGAAACAGTTAAAGTCGTTGTATCTTTGGAATGATTGTCGGAATCGTAAGCACTTTGTATACGGGGCAATTTCGTCTTGCGGAGACAGTATCAAATACTGGCATCGACTTAATCTTGTCTAGATTTTCCAAACACTCTAGCCTAGTCATTTTCTTGTAAACAGTACCACCCAAACAACAATATTTTCACCTTCCGCATTTTAATAGTTTCATAGGTACAATGCTTACTTACAAAAAAATATATTAAAGAAGAATAATGGCCAAAATCGTAGAAGAAGAAAGTAATTGAATCATTAGGAGTAGTTGATTACAAGTTCTTCAACTTATCAAAAAAGATGAAAAGAAATAGGGCAGAAAGTTATAGAAGAAAAAAAATTAATTGAAGTCTTTAACTCTAAGGAAATAAAACTTTTGCTTTAGCTCTAGAGAGAAGAAGTCAACAGATATTATTGCGTCAATACTGCAGAGATATTTTTAGCTTTATTTTGATTGAGAAAAGCTCACCAATCATCTAATTTCATTAATAAATTAATTATCAATAAGATTTCTACCTATTATATAAGTAGATGAATATTTAATTTCACGAGAATGTTCGATAATTGTTATCACTGTTACAAAATAGGTTCGGCCCGACGGGTTAGTTCGACCAATTCGCATATAGAGATGGGATGGATTGAGCTTCATTTTAGAGCACGAAAAGAACCAGACCTACTTTACCCCAACCCAAACGACTCGAAGTCCGACAAGTCTAAACGGTCTAACGAAAAATACACTTATTAGACTGAACAAGCCCACAAAAAATGAAGCTCAATGAAATTTCGGACTGCTTGGCCTGACATGATTTTATGGATTGGCTCATTGGTCTCGGGTCGAGCTAGCTTTGACCCAACCTAATTCATTATCACGCTATTATTAATAAATGTACTATTCTTGCAGAAAAAATCCATCAATCAAATTCTTCGTTTATCCATATGTTAAAATTTGAGAAAGAAATTTTTAGCATTTATGGTAATTTAATTTAATTAGTGAAAAAAATTGTTTTGCTTTGTGCATTTCAATTAATGGACTCTTAATAAACATGATATAATATTTTTCTTGCCTCATGTTTCATGTCTCTCAAAAAATAGAAAATTTCCTCAAACACAAGTCCAATTTGGTCATTTAGCCAAATTTGCTCCCCAATTTAATGAAAATGGGAAAGTGCTCATACTTTCAAGTTTCAAAACTAGTTGAAAAAAAAAAAAAACAAAAACAACAGAATATAAATTACAAGAAAGTGTGGGGTTGAGTTGGGATGAGCTGTCCTATAGTGCATTAGATGCTTTATCTGATGCTTACCTGCACTGCCCACCTGCCACCCTGGCCTCCACCCCCCTTTTACTACCCAATTTAACCATTTTAATCCCCTATTTTATTTAGTATTTTATATTTCAATATTATTATACTTCCGTAGTTTGTATAATAATGATATCATTTTAAATACTTGAGGTATAGTGATATATGTGAAATTGGCTTAGATGTCATTGAAATATGTGAAATGTCATTCAAAAAACACTTAATTAATTACCTAATTTTAAATATTTAAATAATTTATATCATCAAACCACAGTTTTCAGTGTAACATGACTACACCTGCAAATTGCAGAGGGAGGTAACAAGAATTGGGCAAAAGTAGAAATATTTTCTGTCTAATGTGGAGTGACATGTAGGGAAATTGTCAAATTTCAACACTTTCTGATGTTGTTATTTACTTATTTTTACAGGTGTGTGTGTGTGTGTGTGTGTGTGTGAGTGTAGATTTTAATGTTATGAGTGTGTAATGAATAGAGATGTTTGAATGCAGCAATAATTAAATTTGAGTGTGAGACAGTATAACAATTTTGGTAAAAAAAAGGCCATTTTTCACATGCCCCTTTTTTTAAGAGAATTGAGCATACATGATTTTCCATTATAAAATTAGCCATTATTTTTGCATTAGTCATTATATATTTTATAATTTATTATACATGATATATAATGAAGACAATATAACAGAATATGAAATATAATATATTTATTCATTATCTATTTCATTTTATTCCAATACACTAGATATATGTCAAATAAGAACGGAGCCAAGGGGGTTGTCAGCGACTGTCACCCCATCAACTTCCTTTTTTATAATTAATATAAATTTTACATTCAAAGTTATTAGATAAAGTTTTGTTCCCCTAGAAAAAAATAACTCTTTATCTAATAGTTTTAAGGAAAAATAATTCCCGTCCCACTAATCTTTATAATTTGGCTCCGTTCTTGGTGTTGCATTTACAAGATAATATCGTATTTTATTATTATTATGTATACATTATATACATGACATTAATTTAGAAATATATATAAAATGAAACGAATGGAGTAGAAAATTTCATATACATGTTGTCAATTGAGGTTATTCAGTCAGGTTCGTGTTTGATTTTAGATTGATATCGAGATATGCCAAAATACTTCAAATATTATGTAAAACCTAACATTAGTACACTACTTTGTTTTAGGATAACTTGGTAAAATAGTGTCGGATACGGTTTAGCTAGGTTCACGTAAGGTCGGTTTCATGTTTCTCCCAATAATTTTTTGTCTGGTTCGTGTTGTATCATGAATTGCCACCTCTTCTCTTATTGTACTCCAATCTCCTATTCCATTATCTATTCCATATATTGAATGGAAAATATGTGTACAATTGTGACATTATCTTGTACGCGTGTCATTTATTCGATACAATATAATATGGAGTGGAACATGTTAGTGGAATAGAGAGATCTCAATTCCTACTTGGAGCACCAATTCTCATTCTCTGTTTGCATAATTATTTTTAACACTTATTTCAATTTAATTAATAGATACTAAATATACATTAATTAGTATTATTAATACATATCATTATTTTATACACTTGATATGTATTAATAATACTAAATTAAAAATACAGTAGTAATTAAAATATAATATCAGGTAGCAGCCCACCCACACCCCACCTGTGTGTGTAACTAAGACAAGAGTCAATCAAAAACCAAATAACAAAATACCCCACAAAACTCTTAGTTTAGGTCCCCATTTTCCTGCAAAATAAACACACACACACACACTCTCTCTCTCTCTCTAAGAAGAAAGAAGAAAGAAGAAGGTCAAGATAGAGAGAGAAAGATAAGAAAAATATGGGTTTCATCATCAGACAAGGAAAAAAGCAAACAATTACAAAATATCATCAAACTTGAACCCACCAAGAAAATTCTTTCATTACCCCACCCCCCACATGGACCTCACTGATTCTAAAACCAATAAACAACAATCCACCACCACCACCACTACCACCACCACCTCCACCATTCCCACCACCACCTCCTCCTCCGCACAACCCTACCTCCTCCACCGTCTCCATGGCAGATCCCCTCCCTTCATCTCCTCCCTCCATACGCCACCCACCGGCGGCGGCGGCTCATCACCTCCCTCCACCGCCGCTGCTTCCACCTCTCAACAGCCGCCGCAGCTCGTGGATTCCTCTTTAGCCATCGCCACCAGATCAGAAACCCTAATTGACCCCAAAAGAACGCCCCCCCAACAGGTACAACAGCAACAGAAGCAAGTACAACCATCAACAGCAGGGGAACAACAACCGCCCCCACCCAAAAGATCGACGAAAGACCGCCACACCAAAGTCGACGGACGGGGGCGGCGCATCCGGATGCCGGCGACGTGCGCGGCTAGGGTTTTTCAGCTCACCCGAGAATTAGGCCATAAATCCGACGGCGAAACAATCGAGTGGCTTCTACAGCAAGCCGAGCCGGCCATCATCGCCGCCACCGGTACCGGCACAATTCCGGCCAATTTCTCAACGCTCAACATCTCGCTCAGAAGCAGCGGCTCCACTCTGTCGGCGCCGCCGTCTAAATCCGCGCCGCATTCATTCCACGGCGCGCTCGGCTTAGCCCAGCACCATCCTTATCCCTACGAGGAGAATTTCTCACATATGCTAGGATTCCAACACCACCACCAACAACAACCGCCGCCGCCTCATCTTTTACAGGCGGCTCAAATTTCCGACACCTTAGCCGCCGCCGCCGGCGGCGGCGGACAGGAGGCGACGGAGAATTACCTACGGAAGAGATACAGAGAAGATCTGTTCAAAGAAGAAAATAATCCCCAAAATTCCCAAGGCGAAGGCCCTAGCTCGCCGTCAAACAAGCAATTTAAACCAGAGGATTCCGCCGCCGCCGCCGCAGGCGGCCAATCTCCGGGGAACCTAATGAGACACGGACACCCCAATATGATGCCACCCACCGCCATGTGGGCAGTGACGCCGGCGCCGACGAGCGGCGCCGTCACCGGCAGCACATTCTGGATGCTTCCGGTGACCGGAAACACCGCGCAGACACTAGCTCCGGCGACATCTGGTCACGGCGCGGGGCCATCGGAGACTCCCCAGATGTGGCCCTTCCACGGCGGCGGAGGCGGCGCCGGCAACACGATGCAGGCGCCTCTGCATTTTATGCCGAGATTTAATTATTCGGGGAATCTCGAATTTCAAGGCGGCCGAGTTAGCCCGTTACAGCTGGGCTCGATTCTGATGCAACAACAACAGCAACAACAACAACAGCAACCGTCCCAGCATCTCGGGTTGGGAGTGTCAGCCGAGTCGAATCTGGGAATGTTGGCGGCTTTTAACGCGTATTCGAGAAGTGGTTTGAATATAAATTCCGAAAATATGGAGCAGCAACAACACCAGCATCAAGATACAGATAGTGAAGATGATGCCCAAAACAGTTCTCAGTAATAAAGGTAATTAAATTAATTAATTAGATCATGATTTAATCACGAAAAGGTCCGGGTTCGAGTCACTGCAGTGACAGAGCCTGAGTTTTTAATGGAAAAGAATACATTAAAGAGTGCAGCTATTGGTATTGTTGTTGTTGCAGGTTCAGATTGATTTGTGAAGGGGATGGTGGGTTTCAAGAAAGAAAGACGACAAAGGTACTGATGATGATCAGTTATCATTTTGGAAATTTTCTATTGTTGTGATTTGTTGTTATTATTGTTATTTTTTTTGGTTATTTGTGGTGGAATCTTGTACCTAGATTGGTGTGGGTTGAAGAATTTGAAATGTTTGTGATAGTTTTTGGTCCGAAGGGACAGTAGGAGTAAGAGAGAGATTGTATAGAAGGAGATTGTTTTGTGTGAGTAATTATTACAATTTCAAATTTTGCTATTTTATTTTTTTTATCAACTAGAAAATAGTATTAGTAAGTGTGGGTTAATGATTTGGTCATAAACTGTTTGTTTGTTGTGGATTACAGTGTGATTAATTTTTCTATATCCTGCAAAGTTAATTTGTTCTTCCTTTCTTGGATCCCTCATTTGGTGTTTCATAAAGTGTGGAATATTGAGAAAAATAAAGAAAAAGGAAACAAGATCCCGAGAGAAAGTTCACATGATCTATTCTAAATGTTGTTAAGTTTTGGTTGTGTGCTCCATCAATTTTTTTTTTTTTGACATACGCACATAGTCAGCATTGATATTATATTATGGACAAAAACTCCAGTTAGACGGTTTAATGAGCCAAAATCTATTAGACGGATCCCAAAAATCTACCCAATGACGTTTTTATTTTATTAGTAGGGACCAATATTAGCAGTGCATATGAAAAGTATTTCAATTCCTTATGAAATGTATTAGTATATAATAATTCACTTGAAAGTATTATTTTGTAATATTGGACTGTGATATAATATGTGTTAAAAAGTATTAGGTTTTCATGTAAAAAATATTAGTAGTCATGAAAAGTATTGTTACGTAGTTCACTTGAAAATATTAAATAACTCCTAAAAAATATTTGTTTTTTCCGTCAAAGGTATTAATACTCCCCCTGAAACATATTAGTAGTTTCTCTGAAAAATTATTAGTTTCCCCTTAAAATTTTTTAGTAATTTCCCTTAAAAGTATTAGTTTTTCTAATAAAGATATTAGTAGTCTCACTAAAAAGTGGTAGTAGGTTCTCTAAAAAGTACTAATAGTCGCTAGGCCACTGGTCCGCGGGTCGGAGCCATTAAAAATTTGGATTCGTCTAACCGTTAGACCGTGTAACATGAAACTACCTCTATATTATGTACATATGAAATACATGCGATGAAATATTTAAAGGTATATAAAATCTTGAAATTACACATTCTTATAAATTTATCTCGATTCGAGGTTTTCTATGTCTAAGTAAATCTAGGAATGTAAACGAATCGAGTAGAGTCGAATATAGTATTGTTCAAATTTAATTGAGCTTTTATCAAGTTTCAAAAATTATGTTTGAGATTAGTTTGATTATTAATCGAATCGAGCTTTAGTCGAGCCAACCACGAATCATACTTGAGTAGCTTGATAATTTGACACATTGTGTTATTTTTTTTACTAATCGAGTCGAGCTTTATATTTTACCAAATGGAAAAAATATGTTCAGATTTGGTTCATTATGCCAGCAAAGACTAATATTAGCAGTTTGTATGAAAAGTAATAGCATTCCCTCTGAAATGTATTAATATATAGTTCACTTGAAAGTATTATTTTTTGTAATATTGGACTGTGATATAATATCATGAGAGTGTTGAGAAGTATTAGATTTTCATGTGAAAAGTATTGTTATGTAGTTCACTTGAAAATATAACCCCTAAAAAATATTAATTTTTTCCGTCAAAAATATTAGTAGTCCCCGTGAAACAAAATATTAGTTTTCCCCTTAAAAATTTTCAGTAATTTCCCTTAAAAGCATTAGTAGTCCCACTGAAAAAAGTGTTAGTACTAATATTCGCTAGATCACTGGGCCGCTGGGTCTGTGGGTCGGGTAGAGCCATTAGGCTGGATCTGTCTAACCATTAGACCGTGTAACATGAGACTATATATTATTTACGTATGAAATACATGCGATCAATATTAAAAGGTATATAAAACGCTAGAAATTACACATTCTTATCAATTTTAGCTCGGTTAGAGGTTTTATAAGTCTAAGTAAATCTAGGAATGTAAACGAATCAAGTAGAGTTGAATGTAGTATTATTCAAATTTATTTGAGTTTTTATCAAGTTTCAAATTTGTGGTTGAGTTGGTTTGATTATTAATCGAATCGAGCTTTAAATCGATCCGAACACGAATCATGCTTGAGTAGTTTGATAATTTGACACATATTTTGTTATTTTTTACTAATCGAGCCGAGCTTTATATTTTACCAAACGGAAAAAATGTGTTGGCTTGGTTCATTATCTTTAGCCAACCGAGCTCGAAAGGGTTTTTATTGATTGATTTGAGTCGAGTATCAAATAGTTTGGTTTGATTTTCAACCCTAATTTAGAATAAATCTTATTATACTTGCAATATAACTAATTTGATAAGAATTAATCTTGATTTGGATTTGAATTAATTATCCTCCAGATATATACTGGTGCTGATTCCATGTTCTATCGGATTCTCTAAAAATTTCAAATTGATATAGTGAATCTGAAATAGTAAGATTATTATTATATATTTGGCCTGGCCCGTTTGATACTTTTTATCTTCCATGTTTTTCATGTTTTCTGCTAAAAGCAACCCCACTTCTCCTGGATATCTTCCTAGTTATGGGAACCACTCAATTTTTAAAATTTGAATATATCTTGGACCACCTTATGACAATCTTTTGATTTCTTGATTCATTGACTAGTGAAATTCAATGTTAAGAGTCTGATTGGTAGATACAATATATATATCAGTATTTCATATCATGTTTCAATAAATTCAATTGCTCTTAATTATTCGTCAGCATTTTCAAAGAAAGAAACTACATAAAATCTAAATCTTTGTCGCGTGTAACTATTTGTTAATTTTGAAAGCACTCATCAAATTCGAAATTTAAATTACACAAAACTAATTAAAGTAACAGCTAACGAGTAACGACTATAGTGTTACACCTTCTTGTGGTTGTGGCAATACTAAATCGTTACTTGTTACTTAAATTACACACAATATTTTTTGGAGTAGATAAAACTGGCCAGCCAAACATTAGTCATAGCTAAAAGCTAATGAATAAAATTGCTAAAGAATAAATAGTAATTTAAAAGATTGGAAACAAAGTACATGTTTCGGGGCACTTATTTAGAAAATAGATTTCTTAATAAGTGATTTTTCAAAATGACTTTTAAAAATGGACTTTCCTAGAAGTGTAATTTATCCAAAATTTATTCTAACTTAACTGCAAAACAGTTATTTTTTTGAAAGTAAACTTTTAGATCTAAAAATCCACTTGAAAATTGATATGTGCATGATCCAAACAAGCTGACAGATTTCTCATTTGAAATTTTGAATTGAGTTTGGGGATGGTGGTGGATGGGAAACCAAATGGGGCCAAAAAGAAATTTCTATAAATATTTGAACCAATACAATCTAGTTAAAAAGTGGACACGTGTTACCGAAAGTCATATTTTTACCTCAATTTTTCATCCACTCGAATGAACTTATTATTAGTACCAAAGGAAAATGGATTCTACTTTCACTTTCCACTTTACTTTTTTTTCTTTCCTCCACCCACTATTTCCCTTCCTACATGAAACAACAAACAAATAAATAATTAAATTTAGGGTGCATTTGGATGGGGGATTTGAGAGGAGAGATTTGAAATCATTAACTAAATTCACACCCATATTTGGCATATAAATTCAAATCAATGGATTTTAAATCTCTCTTTAAGTTTTAGTTCATTTTCAAAGGATTTCAAATCCCTCCCAAAAACTAGTCGTTTGAAATCTATTCTTTTTTTTTCCCATTTATGCTCACTTGCATATTCACACACAGTTACACATATTTACATTTTTACACACACTGCACACATTTACACACACTGCACATACATTTACACACACTACACACATTACACATATTTACACACGCTACGCACACCACACACACTACACACACTGCACACACACTACACATACATTTACACACACTACACACATTACACATATTCACACACGCTATACACACATCACACACATTTACACACACTGCATTCTTTTACACACTACACATTTACACACACTGTACACACACACTGCACACATTTACACATACTCTTCTCACATATGCACACGCATTATCATCACACACATATTCAGACATAATAAAAGTCATATATTTCATATTTTTATTAGTGTATAAAATTATAATTATTTACAAAATAATAAAGATTATATCTTTTATTTTTATTTATTAAATATCAATTAAGAAAATAAATAGAGAGCTTCTAAATTCTTTTTTTATCAAAACTTACGATGGATTTGAAATCCATACATAAATTCTCATCATCCAAACAAGAGGTGGATTTCAAATCCAATGACTTTGAAATCCCTTGGAATCCCAAATCCCTCTATCCAAATGGACCCTTAGGGTGAAAGAATGAATGTGGAGTTTATTGGTAAATGTGTTTAGTGACGAAGTTATAAATTTGGTGTAGTAAGACTCGACTAATATATTAATACAAAAATAGAAAATAATATATCAACTCTAAAAATAAAACTACAAATAAGTACCAATTTTGATGACGTAGGTATATTAATTCAAGTACATCTCAATATTCATAAATTAATAACAATTTACAGTTAAAAATTAGTGGTTGGGCTTAAATCCCTTTTATTTTTTTTTATCTATTTATTTATTAAGTTCAACTATTTTTTGAAATTATCCTTTTTTCATTTATTTATTATTTGGGATTTCACGTATTTGCTTTCACAGATTTTGAAATGATTATTAGTCGACAAGTTTCCAAAATTATACTTTTTTTTTATAATTCGTATCTTGTGAACTATTTTTGGTGCTCTGTACTTAAGTATTTTAAATTTTTTTCTTAATTCAGATTAAGTATTTTATTTTTCAGTCGGTTTTTTTTTAGCCATTCTCATCAAACCAAAATATTTTTTAGCCATGTTTTTCAAACACATCTTTTTTAGCCATTTTGGGGTGCGAAAAACCCAATTTACCCTTGAGTCAATCTAACTACACAAAAACACATATCGTTGTGACTTGGCATCGTTATTCTTTGTGACTCGATGTCGAGTTCAGAATCTCGATATTAAGTCATCAGAACTAATCTGACATCGACCATCAGAATTCTTTGTAACTTCGATGTCGACAAATGACTCTATATTGAGTTATAAATGACATCGAAATCACAACACTTATTATAATCCAGTTGTTTTGTTTTTCTTCAAAAAACTTTGAATTCACATAACATTTTCGTTTTAAATCCGTTTTGCATGTATAATATATCAAATTAATCATCTTTTCGATATCTATAATTCAATACGCATATTGCATATTTAAAAACAAAAAATACAGGTTCGATTTTAAAAAAAAAAAGTTTGAAAAAAAAGTAAGAGGATACATAGAGATAAGTGAAAGAGAGAGAAATAATCCAAATATCAACCAAATATGCTAGAAGGGTATAAATATCATTTTACACCCCAAAATGGCTAAAAAAAAGATGTGTCTACAAAAGATGGTTATTTTTCATCTTTACATTTTTAAATGGCTTTTTTTGTACCTTACCACTTTATTTTTTATACTTTGCATGCGTTTATGTTGTGTAATACGAAATGAGTTGTCAAATTAAATTAAAAAGATCAGATTAAATAAAATAATGACTTATTGGTTTGGATAAAATCATTTAATTGTGGGGGTGAAAAGAAGTTTATAGTGCACATGCATATTTCACGGGGCATATTCATATAACAACTTAGAACTATATTTAAATGTATCCACCTAAAATTAGTTGGAGGATAATTGGAAAGCTGGTGCAAAACTTGAGCTTTTAAATAATTAAACCCACGACGAAAAAAGTGTTTAACGACCAATCAAAAGATCGATCTTTGAAGAACATTTAAGGACGAATTTGACTAAAAGGGTGTTTGGAAAATTTTAATTAAAAAATTTTACGATGTTAGAATTTGTAAAAAACAAAAATTTAAGAATAAGGCCATGACTGAATAAATTATTTTTAGTTGTTTTTAGAATCCATATTGTCATATCCCGTGATATTGGAGTGTCTTTCGTTGCAATTACTGGTGGACTATGTTGAAAATGACTATATATGTTGCTTCAGTCGGCTAGTTTATGGATATATATATGCATATGACCTTTCGGACGTTAAGGCATGCCGACCCGGTTAAGTTCGGAGAACTTGTTGCCATTCTTGGACTTGATAGTGAAGAAGGGAATTGGTCATCCCTATTCAAACTGGTCGGATGTTAGAGCCGCATTCCTGATGAGCTAGCCAAAACAGGGCGAAATTAGTAGTTGTCCGGAGGGATAGGCTGGGCCCGGATAATCTGGGGCGACAACGGGCGTCGCGTGGGGGCCAAAATGGCTAGGCCCATGACAGTATGCACGAAATATAAATTTAATGACCAAATAATTTATATCGTGTCAGATGCAAATTAAATGCTTGCTTAACAAGGGATAATGATCAGATTGTAGAAGGGCAATATTTTTCGTAATCATATATTGAAAATGGAGGACTATCTGGTGAAAGAATATTTAATCTAATAAGAATCTTATCACCACACTTTTATTACCATGTACCTTAGTGGCCACATGATTAGCCGATTGATTTGCTGGATTGTAATTAGAATTAAAGGAATAGGTTGAATTTAGAGATGAAATAATATTATAACAGGAAATGAATAAATACATGAGTATATTATCTTATAGGCTGGCTATATATTTAGTTTATTTACAATAAATGAAAAAGGAAAGAATTATCATTCTCAATAAATAATTAGAAAAGAATAATAAAATTATTTTTAATGACAAAATTACATTTTAGTAGTAATTTTAAAATGAAAATATCAATATGTTGTGCATAAATGGCCGGCCTGTAATTAGGATTCAAATTAAACAACATACACACACATTATCGAAAAAAAAAATCACATTGGTATAATTTCATAATTTTTAATTTAAATAAATTGGTCCCCAATAGGTGGCTTTACAATTTGTCCCTAATAGATGACTTTTTTTTTCCAGTTAATAAGATTGTCTCATATGTTAGTTTTGTTCAGAACATCAGATGAGTCATTACCCGACGATACGTTACAGAAGCGATATCATCTCTGGTACGTGTTTCGTCCAACGCCTCCATTTCGAAGTTCTGATTCAACAGATGAGTTAGATCTAGTTAGGTTTAAAAAATTTGTTTTGGATATGTATAGATTTATGATCATGTAAAGCTTACAACTATTTTTCACTCGTTGTTATAATTAGTTGTAATTTTCTTCTATGAATAAATGAAATTCATTTTGATTCTCAAAAAATTACTATGCATTATCTTCTATATTCCTTATCCTACCTAAGATACCGAACCAAATGCGCCTAAGAAAAATTAGAATAGCCAAATTGAACCCAATTAATAAAAGATTAATTATCGCCCTCAGGGGCACATAGGTGTTTGTAAGTGACAAGGTGATTGGGGTAACATCATTCCGACATTACGGGTTTGAATTTGTATGGTAACAATTTTTGGCTGAAATATTGCAAGGGTTGGTACTAGATTTGTGTCTCATTAGTCATCTCCCTTGCAGGCTGCCACTCGTGCATATTCCTCGATTTACAACTTGTCTAGCCATGGGGCTTCTGCTACATTTGGGAGTTTCGCCTTGATGATAAACCCTTTAAATAATTCATCCAAAAAAAGGTTAATTATCTAGTAATAGTATTATCAATTAGTAACTCCTAGATACCATCTTTATTGACTCTTGACACAAATTAAAAGCTAATTCATGATTAAGCCTCACTTTAATTATATCAAGAATAATTATGAATTAAGTGGGCCATTAGTACCTTAAAACTTTATCAATCTTCTTGGCTTCCAAAGTTTACATCAACTCTTTCTCTCTCAAAAAAAAAAAAAAGTTTACATCAACTCTTCGACATGTATAGTGACATTTTTGTTTGAACATCATTTGGCATGTATATGTATAGCTCAAGAGATTATTCAACTGCAGTCCTACATGTGGATTCATATTAGGCAATCCTCTTGTCTGGATCTACAAAGATATCTACAAAAGTCTTGTTTGCCTATTTAATTCTTGTTTTATGTAATTGTTTTTATAATGGAAGAAGCCACACCCACTTATTCTTCGAGTGCGTATTGGGTAAATTATCGGGTTTGGCGCAATAGCCTACAAACCACGTTAACCAAGTGAACCGTACTGATACCACAGACTCGATCAAGTGGTGTGTAGGTGGAAATTTAAACTTGAGACCAATGGCCTAAAGAACCCTTACAACCTGCTTCACTAAGCCACCCCATGTGGGGATATATTTGATTCTTATTTTGTTCTAGTATTTATTGGTTTAAGTTTGAACTAGACATGGCTTTTGGTACCGGGGAAATTGTCAAGTTCGACCCTCTTTAGTATAGGATGAAGGTTAGCTGACTAAATGAGATTATATGTTATTTTAGAAAAGACAAGTGAAGCTGCTATGGGAATGGAGAATTACAATTTTAATACCAAGTGAAGCTTCACAATTGATTTGGTTTGTGGTTGTATTGTTATGATAAGACCTTGGTTTGCTTTCCTTCATGCATTCTTAATAATATAAAATCTTTTTGGATGTAAATTAAAAGGAGGGGAAAACATATAGTTTAGCATTACATATTAATTGTACTTTCAATTTCTATGCTTAATATATACATATATACAACTAATTTAATTAAATTATTAAATTCACTAAATAAGGGAATTTAGACATATGTTCACTATAATTTTGGGGCCCTAGGCGACCGCCTCAATGACTTAAAGAATGTCACGACACTTATAATATTCAAAGATAACATAAATTTATATAAGATTAGATTAGTCTTCATGAGCCATCTAATAAACTCAAATTATAACAATATATTCATGCTAAATTTAGACCTTTAATTGTAATGGTGGCAATAGTAGTCCTACAATTATGCAAAAAAAAAAAAATGGTGAATTTTTTAAGAAACTTTTGATTTAGTCATTTGGTTGCCGAAACTTAAAGGGAAATTTGTCAGAAAAATTCACTTGCCCATATTTCGGGCCAAACTTGCTGATACGGAAATCAATTTCGCTTATATAGATATCCTCCGATCTTTGTTTAAAATCGTGCAGATTACTCCAAGTAATTGATGGTCCAACTTTTCTCCTCCGGTCGGTAGTTCTTCGGTTGGGAACTGATAAGGGTCTTTTTATGCATGTTTTATGTGTATATTTGAGTATGATTTGAGTTATTTTATTGTTAGTTTCATAAATTTTTTATTGTACATAGTTCATATTACTCAGGTACTTTTATTGGTGTAGATTGATGATTCGGAGCTGTTTTTGGCGAATTTTGGGCCATGGTTTCATGTCAAAACATACCCCGGGGTTTATGGATGCAAAAACACTCAAATTCCCAAGCTAAACGCGTCATTTCGGGGCCTTTTGAGCCAAACACGGCCCGGGTGTGCTTTCGAACACGACCGTGCTTTTGATGGGCCAAAAACGAGCAAAAATACGGGCACAACGTGCCAAACACGGTCTGGCCGTGGTTTTGAAGCGCGGTCGTGTTCAGCAAAATCCGCGAACACGGCCTGGTCGTGCTTTTCTTCCAGTCTGGGACATTCTTTTGGCGGAAATTATGGAAGCTTTCCCTTTTTGCTTTTGGATAACTTTTGTACAACTTTTTACATCTCATTTTGTTGCATTAAGTCCCATTAGTCCCTCAATTATCATATGAAAACAAGGATTCAATAACCCAACTATGGAAGTGGAGCAATTATTTGTTAAAAGATGGCATTGTTAATGTGTTCTTTCACAACAACAATGTCTATAAAAGCCAAGAGTTTGGGTTGGAGGAGGCATTCCATTCATAATTCATTCATTCATTCACTCTAAGTTTCAAAGCAAAATACATTGAGAGGATAAAAGCTCACTACAGTTGGAAGTTGAAGAGCAATAGAGGAGAATGCTTGGAGCTCAACATCATTGCAATCAACCAAGGAGAAAGTCTTGTATTGGTCTTGAATAAGAGCTAAGTACACCATGTTCATTTTATTTATATCTTCTTGTGTAGTATACTCTTTTGTCAAAGCCATGTGTAGCTAAATTTCTAGTATTTGAATGTAATGAACTCTAGAATGAATTTGTGATTAAAGCTTGTATGTTTTTAATAAAATCTTCATGTTTTGTATGATTCACTTATATTATGCTGTATTCATTCGAATTGGTATATGCGCGATATTGATTTGAAGTTTATTTTTCACTGGGAAATCGAGAGATTCATGGTGAAATAGAACTTATATAAGTGAAAAGAGTTGCATGCAATCCTAGATATAGGACGACATAAATCTTCTGAATTAGGGTCAAACCTAATATGGGAATTCACAAATCGTTATAATGTTGTCTTGGGGGCTTTAACTAGAAAGAGATTTCAGTTAATCAAGTTGAGGTTAGAAGTTATTCGCGCTCGATAGAAGGTTTAACTTAAATTGGGAATTTCTACGGTCCATGAAACATGAGATTTTATTAAAAGATGATGATTTTTGCTAAAGGGTTTTTGGTTGTATTTTTATCTTGTTAAATCACAAAAACATTCTAGAGGGATTTACATTCAAACACATTCCTAGCTCTTGATTTCTTAATTCTACAATCTACTTTTATTTGATCTATTGTAAGTTGCAATTATTTTAAATTCTTTATTTTTCGTTTTTAAACCATCAAAACTCTGAAAATTGCTAGATTAACAAAAAGACGGTAATTATTAGTACTTACAATCCTCGTGGAATGACACTCGGTACTCAATAATCTATACTATAAAACGATAGATGCACTTGCCTACGGTTTTTTAGAGTAGCTTTTGAGCCATCAGGGACTTACTTTCAACACTAATAAATGTTAGAAGGGCCTGAGGTTGTCCCAAGGAAGCTCATCTGACGCTCAAGTCAGCACCGAAAGTAGGAGAATACCAGAGCAAAAGACAGTAATTAACTGAACTTAATGCAGAATAATGTGAATTACTTACAAATAATGAGGATAAACCTCTTTTATACATGGGTTGACGAGCCGCAGAGGCCTTATAGGATAAAGTGGGTCGTGTGGACCTGTATGAGTCGCGTAGGTCGGATAATTATATCTGGATCCAATGAAGATTAACAATATTTGATAACTAATTAGTTTAAATAGATGCATTAAATAAATAATGACGATAGTTATGAAAGTACATTTTTTCCCCCAACATCCTTCGAGTGAGTTTTTATTTCCTAAGTTTTGTCCCAATCAACATGTCATATTAACTCTCTTGGAGAATGCTCAAATAAGGGAAATAATTAAACGTGCGTGACACGTGGATGTTTCCAGCAAACTTTTTAAATTTGCTATCAAAGAACTAAAATCGAGATTTTGATGCAAAATGTGATTTTTACAGGACAATTTATCTTATTGCCACCATCTATAGGGTTATTTTTCAGTCTGTGGCATTTTCCACAGACTTTTACGCTTGTGTGGTGGGTTGGGGGATTTTAAAAATATAAGTGTAGGCGCCTTAGAAAGGGCGCCTGCTAGCGGCCCGCCTTGACTTGTCTTGTTTGTTTTTAAATCGACACGTTGGTAGGCGCCTACAACTTGATTTTTTTATTTTTGAAATTTAATTGAAAATATAAAAATATAATTTTCTCGATATTATCAATCAAAATATTATCAATCGAAACACGATTACATAATCAAAATATTCTTCAATCAAAATTGATCGTGCAACGTTCGATTGTTTGCGTATCGGGATTCGCGTTTACTTATGTTAAAACGGCATGTCGTATCTTATTTTAATATTTTAATATGTAATTTCCTTATTTTTTTAATTATTTGTTGTAAACTTTATTATGTAATCGTATTTTGATTCAGTAATATCCGAAAATTATATTTTTATATTTTAAATTAAATTTCAAAAATAAAAAAATCAAGTTGTAGTCGCCTACGTGCCAGACGAAAAAAAAAAAAAATAGTACAAGTCAGCAGACACCTCTCATAAAGGCACCTGCTTAGTAGGCGCCCTTAGAACATTTATATTTTTAAATCCCCCAACCCACCACACAAACGTAAAAGTATGTGACAAATGCAATCTATAGCTACAAAATTAAAATTGCAATTTCGTATATAGGACAGTTTATGATATATGTTGTTTGAAAAATTCAGTGGTGCCAGATACTTGGTTCAAGTACAGACAAAGATTGCATCACAAAATAATTTAACATTTTCATATGTAAAACGGAAACCCAACTTCGAGGTCAACTGCTTCTTTTTTTCTTAAAACTTTTAATATTTCACATTGTACTTTACTAATTAAATAATTGTGATAAAAAACCAAAAAAATTTAAATCATTACTCACATTTATTTATTAATTAATATGCATGGGGATGCGATGAAAGAAAACAATTTAATCCAATAATTAATTTCCACTAATCCGTGAATTTCGCATTGAAATGTTGCTGCACTTTTGTTTTGTACCCTTATTTTGCAGCTAAGGAAAATTTTGATTTAATTTATTAATTAGAGGATGAAATTTTGACTTCCAAAATTGGACAAAAAGGGTAAAAAAAGATCCTTGAAAATTGTGTGGGGTCAGGTATTGTACCTTGTGCTTAATTGACGGTCCACATTCTTCTGTTTGGGGTTGGCTGCAATTCTCACCACTGCATGTATTTTGTGGCCAATTAAAAAGACAAAATTGGACAAATTTATCATCCCACGCGCTTCACATTCACCTACATATAAAACTATATTATTAAGTGTAAAAAACCTCAATTAAGAACTATTATTTGCTATTCCGTCCTCCCAATTATTTAGTCCAATTTGGACTTTTCATATTAAAAAAAAAAGTATTAAAAATTACAAATATATAAAAATATTACTTGATTTGCCATTATTTAATTAATAATGTAAATTACAAAATACATATTCAGTCTCAAAAAAAAAATACATATTAAATAGGGTTATAATAGTAAAAGAAAGGAACAAGTACTATTAAATATGGAAAGTGAACCATATATTTGAGACATCCCAGAAAAGAATAATGGACTATATATTTGGGATGGAGGCAGTATAATCTTTTATAGAATAATTTAGTAGATCAATGCCATTATAATTCATAATTTATAATATTTCATTTTTAAGAATAATATTGAATAAATGCATTTTAAAGTTTGATCATAGGGGGTGTTAGTGTTGATTCGATATACTGATGGACCTAATGGTATCGCCTCTTCCTTAGTAGGGGATGCGAGGGGTTCGACCTCGTGTGTGCATTTGGGAATAGTAAAAAAATATGATTTGAAAGCACACTATATTAAATTACTCTTTTTATTTTATTTTTTTAAATTTAAAGAGACGAAATGAAAATATAGTCGACTTTAGGAGTGGCAAAATGGAACCAGAACCGTGGGCCGAAATTTAGTTTCAAAATCGAACCGGATCGTGCGCTTCAATTTGTAACCAACTAACGATATTTTTTATTTTTCTATACCTTAAGAGGATACATATATAGTCAACTTAATAATATTATTAATTTTATACCAGATCGGTAAAAATATTATAAGCGAACTATGTGGACCTTGATTTTCCTCTATACCTTAAGAGGATACATATATAGTCAACTTAATAATATTATTAATTTTAATTATAAAACCTAATATTATTATGAATACTGAGTCAATGTCCTTTTCTTTTTTGTCTTTTCCTTTTTTCAACTGAAAACGATAAATAGGTTTTATAGAAACATCAAAAAATTATTAGGAAAAAAAAACATGGTTTTGGTTTAACCGGAACCAGAACCATAGAGGAACTAGGCTTTGGTTTTGGAATCGGAATCGAAACCGAAACAGTGGGCACCCCTAGACTCGACTTCTTGACATAATTGGGGATGTATTTAGCATTTAAAAGAAAAGTTACATTCCCTTTTTATTCCTTAATTATCAATATGGATGGATCACAAAACTTACTGTTGCAAAAATATAGTGGAGAAGAGTGGAAAGTGACTTAAGCTTTTCTTTGAATCCACATAAAAAAAAGTAAAGGCAGTGGAGGAGACTTAGGAAGGATTGATGTCTGCGTTGAGAGATTTGACCTATTAAGGAATCAACAGTTTTTATCCTTTACCAGCCATTGGAATTTATTTTAGACAACCTTTTTCAAGATTGCCCACTTCAATTATATTGGGGCGGTGAGCGACATTGATGATGTATAAAAATTCATATACTAATATGAGGACTTACAATGCTAAGATGGAGATCCGAAATTGATCAAAAAGTTGAATAATTTGGAGTCAAAGATCCGAGGTTGACTGGACGTTGGCGTTAACCTCCAACTGAAGATGTTTAAAAATTCAGAGACTAATTTGAGGACTTACAATGTCAAGGTGGAGATCAGAAGTTGACCAAAGAGTTGAATAATTTTTAGTCAAAGATCCGAGGTTGACCAGATGTTAGCGTAAACCTGCAAAACAGAACATAATACTCTGATGCTTAAGTTAGTATTTGCTCGTAAAAAGATTGTGAGTATTTGAGTTTTTCCTATCCTCCTTACCTAGAGCCAAGGTCCTCTTTTATAAACCTTGGTCACCCACCTGGCTAATGACTCCTCCCGAGGTTAGACTCCTTAGCAACCTTCCCGAGGTCGGACTCCTTACTCAGTTAAGATAAGTCTTATCACGAGATAATTATCATCTTAGTGGTACATGTCACGTCCTCATAGTGCCAAGGACTCCTCCCGAGGTTAGACTCCTTAGCAATTTTCCCGAGGTCAGACTCCTTAGTCAGTTAAGATAAGTCTTATCATCATATAATTGTCATCTTATTGATACACGTGTCACATCCTCATAATGACATGTGTAAATGTCAAAATTATCGTCATCACCTGTCCCCAACTTCTTGTGCGCGTAAGTTATGGCGTGTACAAGAAGTATTTTGAGATGCATCCCCAGATAAATTATTATTCTTGGGCGATATTTCATATCGCGATATGGAGCTTTCGTCATCTAGCCACCTTTTTTTTTTCTTTTGGCTTCTGGTTGAAGTAACTCAGACCTTTGCTCTTTGGCATTTGGTAGAAGTTGAAATCCTCGACAATTTCTTTACTTCAAGGTATGTCCTACTTTTTCATGTCATCTTAATTTTTGTAGCCAATGCTTTTGCTTATTGGTATTAAATACTATGCGCATAAATATAGATGTTAGACGGGTTGGCCCTACCCCTATAGGGCTAGCTCTAACGGGCTTCGGGCTAAACGGGTCATTACTAAATGGTCTTCGGGCTAAACGGATCAAAAAAATAAAAAATTATATATTTAAATCTAAAATTTTAAACTCGAACATATATAACATTTAAGTTTAACATGTTAAGTTAAAGTATTCATTATAAAAAAATCTTGCATAGTTTATAATTATATTGCATTAATAGAATTATAAAATTTAAATATTCCATGATCTAAATTTTTAAAATAAAACTATAATAAAAAAAGATAGCATTATATAATATATACCCATATAAAATGAAAAAAATAATACTTTTTAAAAAAAAATATCCATATGAGTATAAGTCATAGTTTTAAGAATTATATATTTAAACCTATTAAAGATAAGGAGATGTGAGCTTGAAGAAATATATTTAGTAATAGGTAATATATAATAAAATAGATTTATAATATTATAATTATATTTATTTAAAAAAAACACAATTGGCGGCTAGTGGGCTAGCCCGTAGGCGCCTCGGGCTAAACGGTCTGGGCCAAAAAAGGCCCGGATTTAAACGGGCCAAAATAATTCGGCTCTAACCCTCTTTTTTCCCGGTTTAAATGGGTCACGGCCCGTTTAACATCTCTACGCATATGTAGTCCTTGGCAAGTGCCTGGTAGAATATTTCACTTCCATTTTAGAAAATCTTAGCAAGCTAAAATCCTTGGCATGTTGACCTTGGAGTCGACCTTAGCAAATGTTAGTTAAGTCCCTGGAAGACACTGACCAAGTCCTTAGAAAATGAGCTTGTCATAAACTCGAGTTTGGGAGACCCTGGCAAAGTCCTTGGCCACTTAAATTAGTCATAATTTAACTTTGCAAGACCCTGGCAATAATCGTAGGACCTTAGCAAAGTCCTTAGCTAAGAACCTTGAGTGATAACAACTTGGGAGACCTTGGAAATAGTCTTTACTTGAGTCTCGGAGACCTTGGCAAAGTCCTTGGCTAACAAACTTCAGAAGCAACTTGAGCCTGGGAGACCTTGGCAATAGTCCTAAGACCTTGGCAAAGTCATTAGCTAATAAACTTGAGAAGCAACTTGAACTTGAGGGACTTTGGCAATAGTCCTAGGACCTTGGCATAGTCCTTGGCTAATAAACTGGAAAACCTTGGCAATAGTCCTTGGCTAATAAACTGGAAAACCTTGGCAATAGTCCTAGGATCTTTGCAAAGTCTTTGGCTAATAAGCTTGAGAAGTAACTTGAACTTGGGAGACTTTGGCAATAGTCTTAGGACCTCAAGTGAGTCCTTTGACTTATCCTTAATAACCATCTGCAAATCTCGGCCAAAGAATTATAGTCCTCAGCGTCATAATTCCTTGGAATCGCAAAATCCTGGCTCTTTTTTTTTCTCCGGAATGGTTGACATGATAATGATGACTTTGGATTTTTGTGCATTTACGTGATTGTTTAGTCTCCCTTAGACTCCAAGAGTTTTTGTCCTTGGAGCCTTTGGCAATCGTTTTTCCTTATATCCTTAGAGCCAAGGTCTTTAATATCCTTTTCAACTTTTTTCAATATTCAAAGCCTTCACTTGTATTGCAATTTTGTATACTCATCAACTAGAGTTTCGTTAACTCTTTTTTTACTTCTAGGTTGAAGATTCTGCTTCCTGGCACACTTTTAATCTTGGAACCAACTCTAGGCGGTGAAGGCCATGGATGACACACTCTTAGATCATTGGTTAGATGGATATGACATTTGCAAGCAGACAATTCTCACAATCGATCTGTCCTTTGATGCTAGTCGTCTGGGTCCTTCGTTCTCAGATTCTGTTTGTGATGGTCCAACTGATGTTTGATGACTAGGTTGTATCATGTCATCGATGCTTAGTGTTTAATTTGCATTAATTATATTTTAACTTTCGACCAAGAGTTACCATTATGTGGTCCTTTGATGTTTCGGTGTTGAAAAGGTTGGTAGAATTTGCTATCCGTTATGCGGAATTAAGTTTGGGTGAGTCATTGACCTCGTGGGTTCAGGTCATCCCTTTTTTTGGCCAGTAAAGAACTCAACTATTCTTTCACAAGATCAATATAATAGATAAATAGTTGGATCAAGATGATCTCAAGATCATTTACCAATGAGTCTTTTAGTGGTTGCTAGCTGGTTGTTCACTTGGTTTTATACCCTTGATTTGGGCTTCCTATACTTGAGTTTTGTATTATTTTTGAGTATTTTGAGTCATTTTTGTTATATCTCATAGGTTAGGCATTAATGAATCGTGTATCAAAAGAAGTGAACGATCAAGCAATGAGAGATTGATTTGAAGAAACGTCCAAACGTATCATTTGAGTGGCCAATCTATATTGAGGGCCAATTATATTGAGTTTATAGTCATATTAATGAATCGTGTATCAAAAGAAGTGAACGATCAAGCAATGAGAGATTGATTTGAAGAAACGTCCAAACGTATCATTTGAGTGGCCAATCTATATTGAGCGCCAATTATATTGAGTTTATAGTCATATTAATGAATCGTGTATCAAAAGAAGTGAACGATCAAGCAATGAGAGATTGATTTGAAGAAACGTCCAAACGCGTCTGAAATTTCCATCACTGGCAGGGTTTCGTATTTTGGTCACAACTCTCACTACAAATTTGGTATTGAGCTAATTCAAGTGGCTATGGAAAGCTAAAAGATAGGGTTACAACTTCGATGAAGGGCACAAAAGCAAATTCGGATATTTGTTGTGCAGCGCCGGGTACAGGGGCAGGCCGTAGAAGATTGAAGGTTTCTATCATCTAGAAATAGAGAAGATCCCTCAACTCTTGTTCTTATTTTGTTGCTTTCATCATATCTTGTAAGATGTATTGTTGTTTTCATATGGATTCATTTTCTTCAATCATGAGCTAAACTTTATAATTCTAGAGGGATGATGTAATCTATGCTTGAACTTATGTTTTGATATTATGGTTTGTCAATCTAGATTTCTCAATTTATTTGTGCTACTTGGATCTATTGTTTCTAAATTACTTGACCAATAATTTAGATTGTTTGGAGTATTTGATTTGACACTTGAAAAAGGTAATTGAATACATGACCTTGAAATAGCATAACCTAGGATTTCATAGAATTGAGAGATTTGTGAATCCTTTGAAGTCATTTATTAAGATTCATAGTTTTTATTGAGATTTCAATTGGTGATTTTTATAGTGATATTGATTTCCCAATTGTAATCTAAAATCATTTGGCACTCGAAAGATGAAATGATTATTGTAGAAATCTTGACTTATAAATTAGTAATTGATGATTGATAAACTATATTGATAACATAAGAGATAACTAGATTCATCACATCTCTAGAAATCATTTGATCATTTGGATAATCTCATTTTTTATTTTCGTATTGTTTCCTAAATTACTCTTGTTATTATAGTTTAATCAACTCCATCAACTATTGAATTTCTAAATAAAGTTGGACTATTATATTATAATATTTAGCAATGATTCGATAATTATTCCATGTGGATACGGCAACCTTACTTTCACTATATTAAAACTTGACACCGTAGACTTGCGGTTAGAAAAATCTCTATCACTGGTTGATTAGTCTAGGTGTCACCAGTTCTTCTTAGGGCCAAAGGAAGATTATGACTTTGTTTCCAAGGATTGATCCTCGAATTAATATCAAAACTTGGAATTGTTCGTTCCTTTCGATAGCAGCAGTGGTCTTCCACTGCAATCCTATCCTCGGCAATAATGGCAATGATCATCTATTGCAATCCTATGTTGCTTAGTTGATTCCAATAATCACTCTTGGAAGAAAATAGAATTTTTATTTCCAACGCGAAATAAATTTGATAACAAGAAATTGTTCCTTAACCTTGGTGTTAAAAAGAAATTAGACAAAGAAATAACAAAATACTACCTAACCTAGTAATAGTATCTCCTCATATGCTCAAGATCTAGGTATATGCTTGCCACTAATATGTTCCAACTTATAGGTGCAATTTTTCTAAGGTGAAAATTTGTATGAGACGATATTATGAATATTGTCCATGAGACGAATCTTATATATTAATAGAATTCAAATCCAAACCCAAACTCATAAATAAACCCCATATTTTTTGAGTTTTGTAATATCCGTCTCATGAATTTAAGACCATAAACGGTCTCATATAAGACCACTTTTTTTTTATAAAATTAGAATGAGATCGAATTGCATAATTGATTTGGAATGCCATTGTGAAAAATCAATGATATGTTTATTAAATAAATATATATGTTAGAAAAACTAAATGGGATATAGATTTGGCAATATGAATAAAATTAAATGTAAAGAATGTATATATTCCAATGAATTCTATATAAAATGAATAAGAAAATAAACAGAAAAAATTGGATACAGAAGCCAGCGAAATATAGACAACTTTGGGAGATATGGTAATACGGAATTTTATATAGTTTTTAGCACAAATTTTATATAATTATATAAAAGAGATAACTGATAAGAATATAAAGTGCATAAACTAGTAAGGCTTCTATCAAGAGAGAGATTTTATACATTTCACCAATTGCTTCTCTCAACAAACCTTTGCTTAATATCATGTCAATAATAGATTAATAGTTATGTACACGATAATACGAATTTACAAGACCAATTCTTATTAATATATATACAGATTACACAGAAATATGAAAATCCTAGGGCTGATTGCTTTTGTTTATCTTGAAGAATTGCGGAACTTCACAAAGAATCACCATTTGATGAGACCTGCATATTATTAAGTCATGAAAACCAAATCACAAGGTATAAAAAGAAGCAGATTGGAGAAACAACAACAAATTCGGGTCGGTTCTCAATGACTTACCACTCGTACAAATCGCAACACCCCGATGTTCATAGGGTTTTTTGGTCGTGCGCTTGTTGGTGGCGATGTTCGATGGGGAACAGAGACAATACTTTCATTCTAAGCAGCAAAGACAAATGAAAACATAGAAATCAGTTGTGTGAAAAGTGTAATTTGATAGTTCCATTTGCAATCGTTAACAATACGTCTACGATTAAGCTTTAAAGTCGAATATGCTTCCACAAATTTTTACTTCAAGAAAACAGAAACATCATTCCTTGTGAACACAAACAATTTTAATCATAAGTGTAATAGAACCATTTTTGTATGCTAAACAATGTGGTCTTAAAGTCTTCTCTCCCAACACACAGCAAATTAAAAAAAAATACAGATGTAATAAAGAGATAAAGAGGGATACAGCGTAGGCTTACGATAAATAATCAGCCGAGACAAAAATGGGAATCCTCCCCAATCCAGCACCTTTCCATTTCCTTCTCTGCGAAGCAATGACTTTGTCGGCTTCTGAGCCTGTAGCAGTCAGAACAAACTACAACAACAAACCATATTACCCCCACTGCAAACAATAGAATTATTCAATGTTGCATGCACAGAGAGAAAGAGAGAGCGAGCGCACTTACTAATGGATAGAGTACGGCCATAAGCCCATACTGAACTAGGGAGAGCAAAAGAAAACTGCCAGGACACATGGGCTTCCTGGAGAGAAACAGTTGCGGCGTGTTTGGAAACAAATATAAATGTATATGGCAAATTATTAGGTTAGATAGAAGAAAATTTCTCAACACAGATTCAGAATAATGCGTTGTAAAATATATTCTATGTTATGGAGTTTCAGTGTTACATATGGAATTAAGCTTCGTGAGACTCGTCATAAAGGCCAATTTGGCGCTAGAGACATTTCACTATATTATTTGGCAGTAAAAGATTAAAATAGATCATTGCCATGGTTAACATTTTCACAGCAGCGAATGATGTTAAAGAAACTGATTTTCATCACCAGAAGATTAAAATGGTTAACTCTAGTTTCCTTCTCCTGCATCAAATTACAAGGGTTACGCCACACCAATCAATAAAACCAAATATCTCAAAACTATTATTCATATACAGTACAAATGCAAAATTTTAATGTTGGTTTTCACTTATTTTTATTCAAGCATTTGTTAGATATATAGCATCAATTTGACACAAGGTGGTCTATTAATATATATTTCATTCATATTTTAGGGGACACAAATAAATTGCAGTCACGGAGACTTATCTTTGCATATAGTCAGTATAGTTCAAATGATGACCGGTAATTCAATCAATTTGACAAATTGGTCTGCCCAAAGGAGCCAAGTGAAATCCAGTTAAATTGTACAAATCAAGACATTTCTTCTCACAAGATTCTTACCAAAACCCGCAAAAAATGGCCAGTTGGATTCAAGAAGTCCAGCCTTTTGTCCAAACTCAAACCCGAATAATTCCATTTGTACCTTAAAAATGAAAGAATAGTGTCAGCAAACAGTTTTGGAGCAGCCAGCAGGATAAGAAATAGAGAAAGGATATCACCACTTACTCAAAACAATAATAAGCATACATCCAAGAAAGGAGTAAAAAGTTTAGTGCCTTCCCAATGTAGGGGATGAATCCAGTAACATATACCTGCAAATAACAAACTAATGATTTTCGTATCCATTTAATGGGTGGAATCAGCAGAAGATGATATGAACTACAAAACAGATCATTGTATTTACCTCCAGAAAGAAGAAAGTCAAAAGGACAACTGAATAGACCTGTTCAGCTATCCCGATCATTACACTGCACAGAAAAAAGAATACAGTAGGTGCATTTTGTATGCAAAATCTAAAACCATATGAGATAGCTCAATTATATATATATATATATATAGATATATATATATATATATTTACTATTACTTTTATTATTATTATTATTTATTTATTTTTTTTTTTTAGGGGGTGGGGATGGGATGACTTGAGACTTACCCCTCAAGGTCATTGGCCTTATCACTGCTAGTCGTATCCTTTTGGCTAGATGGTTCTGAACCTGAAGGCCCATACTTTTCAATAGCGAAAAAACCATACTTTGCAATGTCGTTATACCTGGATTCAAGTATAAAGGAAGATTAGAAGAACACAGCACCATAAGTGCACAGAAAAATAATCCAAGAAGCCTTTCAACAGAATGAGTAGTAGAAAATTAACAGTTGCAATTCCTTAAGCATTGAAATGTATAGGCATAAAAGCTAGAAAACTCTTTATAACAAGGAGAATAAAGAAACCACATTTCAAAAGCTCTTCTTCTGGTTTCATATTTAAATCCACAGCTTGTAGTGTAATTAGTCATGAGAGGAATTTTCCTGTTTTGACCTGTTACTATTTGGACATATATACTCCCCTGGACTGGATGTTAAAGAGAGGTCTTAGAAATGATCACATTTTACGAATGGTGATAGTGTTCTGAGTCATTTATTATCCATGTCAACCTTTGTACAAAATAAGGAGTTATGCAACTGATTAATTGTGGGATCAAGGTTTCAGTCAGGACATTACAATTTCAAGTGCAGCAAAGTGCATGATAGCAATTCAGGTTGAAAGCCCAGGATAAACGTCATGGTGTATAATGCAAGGAATGGAAGTTATCTTAATGTTGACTGGGTTATGCAGATGTAGCAGGTAAACGATAGTCAATTTGTGACTCTTGTTTCAGATATCACAACAACAATGAAAGTATCACCATAAAAATGGGACATTGAAAGTATATAAACTTATGCAGATATTAAGTTGACAAGAAGTACATAAAAGTGAACTAAGTTTAGGCAGAAATTGTAGGGACCCAAATTTTGAAGTAGGTTGTTCTACCTCAGACTTCAAGTGCTTCCTTTTCTCCTATCTGAGAAAAGATTATTTTATCTACCCTAATTTCCTTCAATCGAGAAATTGGCTGGGGTGATCTGTAAATTAAATGGAATTTCAACAAGAATTAAAAACTATCGACTAAAAATCCACATTAGCATGTCATGTAAAGTCTAAAGAAGGGAGTTTGAGGGCAGGTGAAAACTACTTTGAAAAGAGGTTATTTTTTCTAATGTCCTTAAAGGAGGAAATTCTAAATTTCAAGGGCCAAAGGTAGTATCAGCTACGGTCTCAACTATTTGGGTTAAGATACAGCAATATATGCACTAAGTAAATGTGGGGACTGCTACAAGACAAACAAAGAAAAACAAAATACAAAGTAGAAGAGAAAGGAAATGAAAATACCAGAGGGTGCTTAGAATAAAGCTGGATATATACATAGGGTAGAACCAGAATACCTGCAAAATTGCTACATCAACTCATTGAAAAATAAAATGAAAATAGTCCTCATTTACAGCATGTAAGCATGCTTTTCTGCAAGATACACATACATAAACACACACACACACACACACACACACACATATATATTGCATACTCTATTTCAAATTCCTGCATATTATTTTGCATCTGATAAATTTTACATCAATTCTGTAAATTCCTTTTCATTATCCTACTTTCCCCTTAGTGGTCCCTGGGTGGTCTCTAATGGGGGATAGTGTTTATAGGATTTTGCTATCAGATCTGATATATATGTGTGTGTGTGTGTGTGTGTGTGTGTGTGTGTGTGTGTGAAGAGAGACACAGAGACAGGGATGTGGGCTGAGGCTTCTCATGAACAAAATACACAAGCAAAAAAAAAAAAAGGAGAGAAGTTTTTATGGTGTTTTGCAACAATTTGAACATGTGATAACAAATTTAGACTCGAAACAAGCAAAAGTATAAAGTGCCGAACTACTGTGGAAGCCAGGAAAAATAACATAGGAAAACATCACAAGATGTCACAAAGCTTAAAATGCATGCTTCTCTAGATAAATAAATCATTTGAAATGGGATACACTACAGGCATTCATATATGATTTCTTGGCATTACGCAGAAACTTTAGTCATTTCAATATCAGGTAATAATTCCTATTGTCTCCTTGCTATTACCATATCAACCCAAATTCTTGTGGGTGTATATCATGAACCTAAGATTGTGGAAGAAAACCAGTGGGTACACTAAATTCTAACTTCTACTCAGTAGGAGCTAAGCTGTTAATATCCAGGTTCCGTGATGCAGATATTGACAGGTATAATGAACTAGTCAATGAGTAAAACAACATGAACAGTCAAAATATTTGAGGAATGAATGAGATTTAAAATAGTGGATACGATTAAAAAAAAAAAAAAAAAACTTGAATAATCAGCACTTTTCAACGCATTGAAAGACTTGGGCGTCAATACTGCAGTGCTTTGCACTTTCGGACAACAATGAGAATCACATGAAACATGAATAGACTGTTGAACCTTTTGTTGCGTGCAATTTTCCCACTCAATCAAAGCTTTACAGTTAACAAAGACTATATAGATCATTACGAAGTGAAAAATCAGCACTCACGTAGAAGAGTTGAATCAGTCCAAGTCGTAAGAAGGAATAGAGTCTGAAAATACCCTCAAATGGGCATGATTCTTGAGGATTAATAAGTGGACATCTATCAGGCAACACCCATTGCAGCGTGGGAATTACAACAGATCTCAGAACAAGTATACTGCAAAAACACGTCATTGCAAATAGGTAAGAATGTCAGCCCAACTATTTGTATATGCTTTATCATGTATATCAAGCTGCTGCCTTAAGTCAAATTTAGGCATAACAATAGAGATTAAAGACCAAGAACGAATGATGCTCATAATTTGACACGAAAACGCAGCAGACAAAAATCTCACCAAATTTCTGAGGGAAATATAAGGATGAATTCTTTAGGAATCCTCGATAATCACATTTATTAATTAGTGAAGGTGACAAGAAAGCACAATCCATGAAAGTTTTCCTCATTGGGATCACGAATTTTTCTTACAACAGATGGTTCAAACAGACAAGAGAAAAGTACAAGGGGCAACATTGTTAAACACAGAAGCTCAATCAAAATGGTGAACATATTTCAACAAAGATTTAAACTTTATTGTCCATTCTCTTTTAACTAGTCCTTATCCTCAGCAAATATAAGCATACATTGCATAAAAAATAAACATATAAATAAATGTGTGTGTGTGTGTGGAGATTGGAGGACGGACCTTCCTAAGAAAATGAAGCCATTCAAAAGGAAACACTGTCTGGTACGGATGGCAAGCTCTCTTGACCTTCAATATCCATTGAGACCAACAAACAAACAGATTGAGAGCACAAAAAATAAGTCAGTCTCCGTTCAAAAAACCTTCCAATCAATGTTAATTGGGTTTCAACAGTCTTAGTACCTGAGACAGTAGATGATGACGCGGTGAAGACAGCAAGCCTCTCTGAAACCCTCAATCCACAGAAGTGATGCCTGCTTCAATTTAGTTTTGAAGCTGCCCATAAAACCCCTTATACTTTTATCCATGAAAATTTATAGAATTTGGTCTCCTGGGGTGGGTCTCGAGGAAACAGGACGAATAAGACCAAGAACAAAAATTAGTATCTTTTTGCTTTCAAGAAAAGGTTTATTGGGCGCTGCCGTTCAACCCCCACCAGCTGCACTTGATCTTCTGATTACGTGATCTCTGGTTTCTAGGATCCTGTTTGGGGAATTGCTTATTGTTTATTGGCAATAACAAAAAACATAAAAAGTAAATAAAAAGATTTTTACTGGTATATTTAATAAAGCATTAGATATTTTCTCGTTCATATCTAATCGCACCTTAAACTTTATTCTACATTAAGTTGTTGACTTTGTTTTTAGTGGGGAAAGAAGTGAAGAAATTACTAGTTTTTATTCTATCCATTTCCTGAGAAAATATAATTAGAATATTTTTTCTATTTGTTCATACTTATTTATCAAAATATGTATCTATTTTCCTCACTAATTTAATTTTCTATAAAATTATGTGTATGTTTGGGAGCAATCGTGCAAAAAATCAGTCCAAAAATGAACTTCCTAGTAAGTGGGTTTTCAAAAAACCTCCAATTCCGACTTATGTAGAATTGACTTTTTGGATAAGTGGTTTATCCAAAATTAATTATATATTAACCACCGAACATCAATTATTATTAAAATTGACTTTAAAGCCAAAAATTTTAAATCCAAAAGTTCGCCTAAACGTGTTCTCAAACAAGTAAGGCTGAAAAATGAACTAAGTTAATCGATATTTGATTCGAAATCGATCGTTAAATAATGTTTGAGCTTAGTTCGTTAACATAATGAGCCTGTTTCATGTTTGGCTCGATTAAAACTCGATTCAATTAATAATCAAACCAAGCTCAAACACAATTTTCGAAGCTCGATTAAAATTCAAAAAAATTTTAACATTATTATGTTTGACTCGACTCGACTTGTTTACTGCCTACAAACCAGTACTAAATTGAGCATTAAAATCCAAAGCAAACTCAAAGTCAAGCTTTGGCCTGCTTCATCCACAAGCAGACTATATAATGCACGTCATCCAAACAGACCCTTAAAACAAACCGACTACTATATATATATATATATATATATATATATATATATATCCTTGTTACGTTCTCAGTTTTTCTGAGACGAATTGGAAGAATCATCAGCCTTCGACAATTTTCCAAGCATCAAGAATTCGACAGATTGCCCTTTTCATAGCACCGATCAATTTCACAAATTGGAGTAAAAAGAGGGAAAAATTAGAGAAGTGCGCGATAAAAATGGCGCAGCCCAGTAAAGAGCCCTGTAAGAAAGAAGCTTGCGATATCCAAGCCTGCCTCTCCAAGAACAATTTCCTTCCTCAAAAGTAAGTTTATTTTGTTTGGTACACTTTCCTGTTTTTCCAATTTCAGCCTCTTTTACTTTTGAATTTAAAAAAAAAAAATCTTCCCTTTTATGCACACAATTTAATTCTTTTGTTGAATTTGGGTGAAAATGTTATTATTGCTTGAGTTTGTGTTTTAGCCTGTTGTTTGTGATGGATTGATATACGTGGCTCGTTGAATTAGCATGACTAGTTTGATGAATTTTCTTCAGTTGTTTATGAAATGAAACATCAGTACAAGGTTGCTCTTTGTTTGTAGAAGAATGGAACAGTGCTCATGTCTTGTTCCTGTCTATTGTCAGCTAAAGCCTGTCAATCATGTAAAATTCAAGAGTGCTTCATAAATTAGGTTTTCTTGCTCTTTTGGATTGCTACTTTGTTGTATTTCATTTAATTCCAGGGGCAGGGCAACACTCTTTTTTCGAGTTTAACTGAATCAAAACTTGGATGTATGCTGGTTCAAACTTAGGCTAGTTTAACCTAAATCAAGTTTTACAGAGTCTGTGTATTGCATGACCTTTAGTTACTTAGGCTAACTCTAGCCTGTGGTCCATGTATGTTTGAACCTGCAAAATTTATTAGCCTAACCTGTTAGGTATAGTTGGAGAACTGTTTCAGGTTTGTTTGCTAAACAAAAACAGAAAAACTGTAAAGAACACTAGTCATATCTTTTGTTATAGTATTATATTTCTTTACTATATTAGGATTTGTAGCTTGTTTCATGTTACCGCTAGTCTGTCTCCCAATAATTTCTTATAGTTGACTTGGGACTAGTCTGATTGCATCTTCCCATTGCAAATCACTAATTGTAAGTTAAATGGCAGAAACCAGTCTCAGTGAGTGGTCACCAAGCTTGTGAAAACTTGCTCACCAGGTTCAGGTTTATCCTATTGCAATTTGCAAATCGCTAGTCACTGGTAAGTTAAAGGGGCGAAATCATTCCCAGTGGTCCCGAGCTTGTTAAAATTTTCTTATTAGGTTGATCTTTATCATAATAATATATTGTAATTACTTGGTTTGAGAATTTAGTCCTTGATCATAGATCAGGCGCCGAGGTTCCTGGACTTTGGATTAAAGCCTTGCTTAACTTGGTTGTTATTTCTCACTGACTGGTCAAACCAAAACTACGTTACTTGCTTTAGATATTCTTCAAAATTACTGTTCCCTTTTAATTTGAGCTGTTCATTTGTCAAAGTCCCTTGAAACTGGGAGATCAACCCTTATCCCACATCCTTGAAGATATTTGTTCCTCTCGGGGGAGAAACTGAATAACATATTGCTTGTGATGCAAGAAATTTAGACTACCACCTTCTTTGTGAAGACTTTAGGTTACATACTTTAAAAAAAATACGAGGTTCAGAACTTAATTTTAATGGGATGCAAGTAATTGGTTTAAGCACGAGCGCCTTTGTTCTTTAATATAAAGATGCAGTTGCTTCAATAACTTTAGGCATGTAACACTATTCCAGCTTTTTTTTTTATTGCTGAACAACATATGAGCATGCATAATATGAACCATTTGGACAGCATTATTACTGAAGCGATGGTTACTGCAAAGGTAGTTTTAGATTCAAGTAATGTGAAATATATGTGGTTTGCATTAAAAGACATAAGAAATACACTGGAAGTACTTCATGGTTATAATATAGTTTTTACTTCTTATAGTCGTTCAAGCTTTTGTCGTTATGCTGAACATCGTATGAACATACATAAATTTTCAATCATGTGGACAACTTTGTTGAAACGCGACATTTACTTGAAAGGCATGGTGTTATTGAAAATAATGTGATGCTACTTTCGATTGATGTATATTAGTTTGTATAAAGAAGAAAGCTTAAGAGTTTCAGAGGAAATATCAATGGCTTAGCCTGACTTGAACACTCTTATTCTGTTCCTAAGTGCTAATTAGTTCAAGATTTTGTATGCAACTCTTCAAGAAAATTATTTTGGACTTCGCACGTTTACTTCACACTGTTGCAGTTTTTTGCGGTCGACCATATTCCCGAGGTCTAATGTACTTGGCTCGGTTGCTGCTTGTGTAGGTGTGTCAAAGTCATTCAGATGCTGCAATATTGCTGTGAGCAATGCGAGTATAAATCGACACATTGTGCATCAGTATCTGGTATTCTTAAGCAAATAAACAAGTAAACCACTGAGGCTGAGGGCAGAAGTTTTTTGTTGTCTCCAGATTTGGAGCTAATATGACTCGATGATTTAGTGCCTTCTTTTCTTGCTATGTGTATAATGCCAAATTTTGTTACACATTATACAAAAACATATAATAAAACACACGCAGGAAAAAAAATATAACAGAGTAAAAAAGAATGCATGCTTGTATATTTCAAGAATTTATACCAAATAGTTTGAAGGGGTAATCTATTTCTGTATGTTAAATTTTTTTTTTTTTGTCAATGAATTTACCTGTTGTTTTTCAGGAGCTATATTGGGTTTGTATTTTCTGTATTCATTATGAATTTGAGGAAGAAAGGAAAAACAAAATAAAACAAAAACATCATTCTCTTAAAGAGAAAATTTGTGTTGGGGACTGTCCAGTACAGGATAAATACAATAATAATATCACATAGGTGTGGTCTCTTCCCCAAAGAGCTTGATTTTTGGAGCTCATATTTGACAAAGGAGTCGCATGGAAAATATACGTCATGGTGTTCTCGACGATTCTTGTCGTCTTAAAGGTATACCTTCTTGACCAAAGCCGTCTTCCTCATCGGCATGTTTTTTTAAAGGTATCCCTTCTTGACCAAACCCATCTTCCTCATCGGCATGTTTAGGAAGTCTCGTTGTACATTGACGGGGTAGGCCTACGTTAAAAACGAACTATGTAAAACTTTCGCATTGTTTAGAACAACCATGAGGTTATGTTATCAAGTGTATGCCAATCAATCTGTTCTGCGAAGAGTCAATGGTTAATAACAAGAAATATCCATTAGATTTAATCTAATAACAGAAAAACTTCGACTATCTTTCAAAATTACGAATTACCCCTTGACATTAGTTTATATTTAACAAATTGCACCCTATTGAGGGAGGTATTTGTCGTGCAATACAATTCTTAAGGGGTACTTGTAATTGAAAGATAATTGGGTTCTTTTGTAATTAGGCTAAACTTTAAGGGTTGTTTTTGTAATTTAACAGAGTCAAATTTCTAGCAGAAGCACATATTAGGGAAGGGCAATCATTCCATATCAACAATTACTTTAAAACCCACGAGAACGGATTAAGCACATACCGTCGACCATGTCTTTTGTTCTGTGAAGAAGAAATGTTCCAGAAAGAATCGTCACAAACCCACACATTTCTGTAACAATCTGGGTTGGACTCTGCCTGTCCCAGTCCTGCTCATGTTGGCAAAAAGAATGTCATCAATCTTGATATAACACAAAATTCATTATAACTGCTCCTTATTTATGTACACTCAACACTCCTTAATATAGAAGACTCGCGCATACATTTATACAAATTTAATTTTGCCAAAAAAATCACCAAAAAAGTTAAACTTTTGATCCCTCTCACCACCACCGGAAAATGTTGAACAACTCAATTCAATCTTGTGAAACATGATTTTCTCGACAAGCGAAAACATCAAATTGACAATTTAAATGTTATCCCATAGGCAGAATGATTACCTTGAACATGATCACACTTGCCAATATAGTTAAGGATGTGAACATGACATAGTATATAGGTGAAACTACGGCGGTGTTGAATGTATCAAGAGCCTGCAATTTCAAGATTCACCAAAAATATAAGTAAAAGGAATTCACAACATAGAGGCAATTCCGAAGAGTTTTGATATGGCAAAATCACAAGATATAATAGTGTCTATTAACGCATAAGATATTTAAACAAGTTGGGTATATACTTCAAACCACAGCTAAACATAAAGCAGAAGTGATCAATTTCTAACATCAAACAAACGTCGAAAAGCTAATAGCACAAAACATCTATGGAGTGGAGAAGAAATCGTTGACTGAGGAAATCATTCCTTACCATATTTAGGTAATTCATTTGTGTGAGGACGCAAACAATGACAACCATAGCAAAGGCCCATGTCTGGGGATATATCAGCTGATTCATTCCCGACAATGTCAGCTTAAATGCAATTCCTAGTCCTTTGACACTCATAACCTGCCAAAGCATTTCTACATGATTTGACATTTACACAACTGCTAGAACAATTATCTCCTTTAAGTTTGCAAATCAAGGCAGTCTGAAAAGAGCACATGTTAAAATAATTAGCAAGACCTACCGACAATGAACCAACTAGTGAACAAACGCCAATGTAGAACAATATATGCGTCTGGCCGTATTGTGGGATATAATGAAATATTAGTATGACGACAATTGCTATCACCAGAGCTGCATAAAAAAGAAAAGCTGCAGGAAAGAATGAAAGGTTTTAAGCTCGGCGCAAAATATATAGAAGAATAGACAGTATAATAAACCAGAACAGTCTAGAAAAATTGGAACCATAAATTTACCTGGCTCTGTAGCAAGTTCCCACACTTCTCTCACAGATTCTATCTCACGTTCTTGCGGAGCATGTAGGACGATTGTGATGGACCCCACAACACATAAAGCACAACCGAGAATACCAAAAACATGCAGTCTCTCCCGTAAAATAATGTGTGCAAGTACAGCACTGCAGTATACTCACATCAATCAGTAATCA
Organism: Rehmannia glutinosa; assembly: GCA_016081115.2. Classification (NCBI taxonomy): domain Eukaryota; kingdom Viridiplantae; phylum Streptophyta; class Magnoliopsida; order Lamiales; family Orobanchaceae; genus Rehmannia; species Rehmannia glutinosa. The sequence continues at coordinate 433,691 of CM071926.1, forward strand.
AAACAAGATATTGTAGTTAGGTAAAGCCTCTAACATAGTATCATGCCTGATAATAATGCTGAGAGCGCCCAGAGGGGTAACAAGAATGGCTGGAGCAAATGCATAAGCTGCAAAATTTGCGATTTCCCCAATGATCACTGTGACATCAGCAAACAAATCAATATATCAGATAGCGAAGATCTACATATCAGAGAGTGACAATCTATGTGATCATATTGAATTAAAGAGTGACGAAACATTACAATCCGAATATGGAAATTATCAAATAGTGAGGAAGCCAGGATAATAAGAAACAGAGACGATGACGATGACGATGACGATGAGGAAATAAAACGTAAGTTTTGGTTTCCCCAATATATCACTCTAGCTCACTAAAATGTATTAGTCAATTGATATTTTGTTTAAGTGGATTGCTTTCCAGTCAGAACTATGATATAAATTTATGGCTCTACTGTTAAGTGTTAGCTTTAAGCTGTGAGATTTGACAACGATGTCTCAAAGAGTGGTGCAATTTGGAAATCACACTACACACACCACAATTTCTTGTCAGATTTCACCTTTTTTTCATCCCATAACAACAGTATATGAATAGCAAAATGAAGAACGGACATGGCACTGATGCTCAAGAAACCAAACAACTCATGAAACTGCTAGGAAATAAATTCAAAGCGGGTGGACTATTAGACGATCAGAAAACTTTAAGGTCTCATGCTCTAAGTTATTTCCAGCATTTCAGATCTAAAGGCAATATTATCTGCAATTATATATAGACCCACCTTGGACAAAGTAAAGGCATAAGTTACTTATGGTCCGTGCTCTGGAAGGCCGCTCGTGCAGATAATGAGATTATGCTTGTAGAACAAGGAAAACTACATTGACTTTCAATCACACAGACAAATCAGAGTGCTGACTCTCCTTTCTTTGTCAAGAATCCTGAAGAGCTAAATAATAAAGAAACCAAGCTTTTCTTGGTGAATTATCTCATATTTTATTAATGAAAAATTTCACCTTTTACAAAAAGATAATGTCAAATCACTTTAAATAGAACAAGTATTAGCCCTTGATTAGCTTCGGGCAAGATCGTCATATCTTTGTCCCAATTCATAAATACGTAGTCAGAGAGAGAAAGGGAGAAAATCAGGCATGGGTCACGGTCCTCCACCTTCGTTAATAACCTCTGTTAAGTTTCCATAGCTCAACCACATGTACACAATAATCCAGTTCAATAACAAGGTAGACGTGTCCAGTTTTTTATTTTTAAAAGCAAAACATGGTTCCACTAAGTAAAGAATGAGCAACTTATATACAGAAGAATAAATCAATCTCTGTGGATTAGCTACATGATAACTAGATTGTTTCTTTACCATCTACAATATACCATGTGTGGAAGATCATGTGTTATTAAAAGATACCTACCATGACATGAGTTATACTTAATATATAGAGAAAAAATTACAGATTAACTCACTTGTTATCATGCCTATCCACCATAGTGGCTCATAGAGATATGAATATCCTCCAACTCCTGTAGAACAAAAAATAATACGACAAATTAATATCTAGGTTCTAAATAGAAAACCTGACTTATTCAACCAAAAAACAATTGTCCAGAGAAGATAGGATAACATGCATTTAAGTCATATAAGAGATTTGCAAACAATGAGAAAAAACATTTAGCATGATGATATAACAGTCCCTAATACAAGTTCACAATTGCAATGTAATGAGATCCTCCCAGCATTGTATGCATGTCTTCAACATTCAATTGTAAAACGAAACTGATTCATTGAGCAAAAGTATTACCGTAATTTCTTTTAGCACCTAAAGCAAAAATGAAATATTGCATTCTTTATTGAGGAATTTGGCTTAGAACAATTAAAGTAATAAATGACCCGTTCTCACATAAACTTAGGTGGAATAGTTTGCACATTTAATCAGAAATCGTAATAGCAAGGAAAAACTGACTATTCACAATTCTGAAACTCAAAGCTTATTCCTGGCAGCACTAAACATAAATAGCTACAGCTAGCGTGACTACAATTTCTAATTGATGCCAATTTATAAGGAGTACTGCATTCATCTCTCCATAAGAAGTAATTAGTACACTGTTTCAGTTAATTGTCAACGTAAAATTAGTTTCATCAAGATGATTTATATCAAAAGCTCTTTGCTACAGCCTACAAGTCAAGCCAAGTCATGAAGGTCAGAGCTGCTTCCAGGAAACTTAAAATGAGGGTTTTGAAAAAAAAATTAATTGGGCCTCCGAGAAAATTTGATTTAGATTGTCATCTAACGATGGTTAACACTTGAAATTAGAATAACAGCTAGGAAGTAAATGAATAAAGGTTTATCATATCAAAGAGCTTCAAGTTTTCCATATCAACAAACAAAGCACCACATGGAAAAGACCTAATGCAAGACCATTAACTAAGGTATTGCAATGAGATTTATTTGCTCTGAAAGTGCTATTTTTTTATTACAAATGCCTAAGGCATGTTAGGCCAACTATATTCACAGAAGACATGTCCCACAGGACAGATTCGAGATAAGTCCGGATTTTCTAGTAAACTTATCAGTGTTCCAGAACAGACTCGTTGATACTAGAATTCAGTATCAGCCTTGGAATAAACCAATAGGCAATAGATTGCCAGAAGAGCAAAACAAATTTCATCAAGGAACACTTATTATAGTTCAGATTAAAAGTTTTCAGCAACAAGTCCGGGCAATTTACTTTTTTGCATGAATTTATAGTGTTAACTAATTTTAGGCTTTTAGCCAATTAATTGACACTATAAACTTCACCACTGACCCCACATGATGGGACTAAGGTGAAGTTGATGATGATGATGATAATGAACAAATTTGAGCAAGCTACTTATAGAAGCTGAGCCAGCTTCAAGTGAACTTAAAACACAAACAAAATGGGGTTCAGTTTTCAAAACAACTCCTAATCGACCTTCATAAATTGTTGCAATTAAGCAAGAACAGCAACCTGGGGATGGTTGACACCCTCAAATTAGATGACAACAAGGAAATGAATAAGCTAAGCTTTATGCACTTAAATGTTCCTGATCAGCATTCCAGATTTGTTTAACAGAGTCAAAGAAGAGACTGTACAAAACGTAACATCACAAATGCAAACAAAACCAAGTAAAACTCGAGATCTTGACCTTTAAATGCAATCACATCATAGTAGCACCAGTTACTATAATTATCCAACACCCACAAAATCACATCAAGTTAAAATCTAATTCAGAATCTCCAAACAATAAATCATAAACCCACACTTCCTCAATTTTCAACTTTCCAAGAACCAAGTTAAAATGCAGGTACGATAGAGCTAAAAAAATAGTGTAAATTTACCAGCCCTGATGCCAGAAGCACCAGCTTTCTTTAATCCTTTTTCTTAACAATGAAGCTAGCCCCAATGAAGCAGCTGGAAGATAAAGCCATAATCAAGCCCTTTATATTGTCAGACGACATCCCTTTATATGAATCCGACGTCGTAGCAACTACTGCACTCACCTCCGTCACCGCTGCCATCTTTAAAATTACACAACCCCCAAAAAAAAAAAAAGAAAGAAAAAGAAAAAAATCCAGAAATTCTAACTATCACACTCCCAGTATACAGCACTGCAAAAAAACCACGCTGAGCAAGTGGGTTTTCTTTTCATTGTCTCCAAATTGTGTGTCTATAAGTTTCCACTTCTGGCCCAGTAAAAACTATACTGGGACTCAGGGATCTTGAAACAAAATGAGAAAAAATAAATAAATGGAATGCGATTTATGTGGATACTTATTTCTGTACGAAAGATCTGTAATTGTCGGCGGAAAAAGCACAGAAAAAAGGACTTATGAGTCTAATGGAGAAATGGTTGGCTGGCAATGGAGAAATAACAGCTGGGAATTTGACAAAAAAAATCAACCCAGAAAAAAAGGGATAAAGATAAAAGAGGGGCTTTTGCACTGAGAATTTCTTGTCAAAATCGGAAAGAATGAAGGGATTTAGGAGAGTGAAAGAGTAATTTATGAGTAAAAATGGTTTTACCAAAACCAGGACTTGTCTCCGACTGGGGTCTGATGGGTTGAAGCAACGGAGTACAACACGCCAACTTCATAGGTTTTATCTGAAGTTTCCGTTTTCAGCCATAAATAATAGTAATAATTTCTTTCTTTAGTATGCTAATATATTTGAATCTTTTCTTTTTATCATTTTTATGTGATGTATCTCAAATTCTCAATCATAATTAATAATTAAATATTTAAATTATTGGTGTCGTTTTTCACATTTATTTTCCTTTGAATACATTAAACTCCTTTTATAAAACAACCTATTTATTTAATATACTCCCAGCATTTCATAATTTACCCTTCCCCCGATTAAATTTCAATTCTTCGCCTGAAACCTGAAACATACCACCCCCAGGGGCTTTGGTGTCGGTGGCAGCTTAGAAGCAATGGAAGAGCCAGAGGTATGTTTGGTTCTATTGTTTTAAGTTGATTGTTGTTGTTAGGATTTCTGATTTTGGGTTGATTTGAGTATAAATGTTGAAACCTGAAACATACCACCCCCAGGGGCTTTGGTGTCGGTGGCAGCTTAGAAGCAATGGAAGAGCCAGAGGTATGTTTGGTTCTATTGTTTTAAGTTGATTGTTGTTGTTAGGGTTTCTGATTTTGGGTTGATTAGAGTATAAATGTTGATGTTTTTAATGGTTCAATTGTATGTTGGGTTGTTGTATTTAATGGTTTGATCACATGGCACGATCCTGTAATAGAAACTTTGCTATTGCTCGATCGATTGTGATCATGTGACATAAACTTTGTGGTACGATCATGTGTAAAACTTTATGGTAGTAAGTCATTTATATAATTAGAGGAAAATGGGTGTGGGTAATATCGCCTTTTTATTTTATTTCAAATACCTAAATTTCCACTTAAGTAATAAAGTATAATTAATGGGTAATGAGATGCTACACAGGTGGGTAGTGTCAACTCCCTTGTGATTTTGTCAAGTATCTCATTATGATATATGCATTTTCATTTCTCATTTATCCAAGAGTATGATCACATCTCACTGGATTATATCTCCATTTCGCCATTAGTGTTCAATAATAATCGTATTTTAACTAAAAAAAACCTAAATATATATATTTTATTATAATTTTGTTTTAGACTCAACGTTAAACTTTATAACTCATCAACATACATACGTACTTTTTTGGTTAAGAATATAATCTGAGTCACCATTCACTTAACCCTTTCTACAAAGCTCAATTGTACCAAGATTTGAAACTAAATATGAACTAAGTCCAAATGGAATGAGAATTAGTGGTACTTGTGGCGCATGTCAATGGTATTCCAAGTCACAAATCATGAGCAATTAATCAATTTAAAAGGAAAAAAACTATATAAAGCATAATCATCCGGTTGTATTTGGATAGGATAATTTAAGTTTGAAGGGAAAAAATTTTGGGGAAATAACTTCAAACAACCCCAAAATATGATGATTTTGAGATCCATTACAATTGTTGATGCCTGAATTTGCTCAACAAGAAACTAAATATAAAAATAATGATTGAAAAAAATATAATAAATGGTCAGAAATGTATTTTTTATTGAACGCAGAATCAAGTGTTGTGGTAGGTTTCTGGCTTTACAGAGTTTTTCTATATGGGTCTCCCCCCTTTTTTTTCTCATAGATCAATACCATTTATACTATTACATTTAATATCATTATATTTATACTATTAGTGGGACACGTGTCTCCTCCTTGTTGTGCATGGGTTGAATAGTGAGACACTTGTCTTCTCCTTGTTGTGCATGAGTTGAATGACTGTCATGTGGCGGAAAGTGCTTATTGACTGTCACATTGTTGTTTTGCAAGGTGGCAACTTGGTCTACCACCGGGTGAGCCGGTCCTCCGTCGGCCTTTTCTCGTCTCCTCGCCCTGCGGTCGGCCTTTTTTTCGGGTCTTCGACCTCCGGGTCGGCCTTTCTAGTCTCTGGCCTCTGGTCGGCCTTTCTGGTCTCCGGCCTCTAGTCGGCCTTTTCTGGTCTTCAGTCTGACAGGCTAAAATTAATAGGATAAGACAAGCTCGGCCTATGTCAGCAGGTTCTGGACTGCCACGTGTACATGATAATCCTTAAAAAATTGTCCTGTTTTGCTCGGGTATCATCAAAGGCCCTCAAGTTCAAGGTCGAGGAATAGATATGCTCAGTCGGTCTGGAACTTGAAGAGTTGAGTGCATACTTGCCCTTTATTTGTTAGGTAATGTGCTCGAAGCTAGGCCGAGCTAGGTCGAGTGATGATGAGATGAGATGAGCTTGCGCTAGGCCGACATGCGCTCGATGCTAGGTCGAGGCGAATAGTACGACGTTCGGAACTTGGCCGAGTCGAATTTGAACAGCGTTCGGGACTTTGCCGAGGCGAATTTGAACGGCGAATGTTTAGACAATTGCTCTTCTGTTCGGAAAACTTGAATTGACGAGGAAGAGTGGCCTGCGAGGATGGGCCTCGACTCTTTCTTCTGTCCTCAACATGGATGATGATGTTATTGTCGATGATGATTATTATGTCTAGTTGGTGCTCATGTAAGACATGAATTTAGCCTTTGTCCACGCAAGTCAGAATGAATTGAAAAATCCTTGCCTTCAGCCTATGTGAGCTCCTGTTGACCTTGTTGCCATAACTTCTACAAATCTGTGTGCACTGCAACCTTTAAATTGAGAAAATTTCTAATGCGGTGGTTGCCCCTCATTTATTTGTACCAAGTATGATGATTCTTTTCCGTCTTTTATGTATCGACTTCTCTGTTTCTGACAAATTCCATGATATAGCACATTTTTTGTGCGCCCTTTACATAAACTGGAGCCGTAATTTGGCCCTCTTCCTCTAGTGCCAAATTATTGATGCCTAGATTTGCTCAACAAGAAACTAAATATAAAAATAATGACTGGAAAAATATAATAAATGGTTGTAAAGTGCCTTTTTTATTGAACGGCCGAGCTGAAGTGCTCTGGTAGGTTTCTGCTTTACAGAGTTTTTCTAGTTGGGCGGTAATCCAGCGTCTAGGACGCCTAAACGTGTGTCAGAGTCACCTAGACGGATGCCTGAAAAACAACTATTTTTTAATTCTATTTTTGGGGCGATTTTTGGCCATCTAGGCCGCCTAGCTCACTTAAGTTGGCACCTGGTCCGATTTTTAGCCACCTAGCTAAGCGCATAGGCCCGATTTTTTGGTGCCTAGGCGGGTCCGCGCCTACGCTGGTTTTTACCCAAAATGATTTTTCTTAGTGATTGGGCAAAATTGTCTCAACCTAGGCTGGTTTTCACAACATTATTTTTAATAGAGTTTACAAGGTTACATTAGTTTTATATAAAAGTAAAAAATATATCTAGATAATGAATCCATTAATATATATACATACACATATATATCTATATATAAACATGCAAATAAGATATATTTAATTTTATTGAATTTATATATTTTGTTATGGAAAAATGTGAGGGAATATAAATGGTGAAATAACCATGACAATCATAGAGACAAATAAGTGACAAAACTCACTTATGAACATATCAAAAGATTTCAAAGAACACTTTATGTAATTCTCAATTCCAACAATTGGTTGTTCGAATACCTCGCCAATAGCTCTACTACATGTGGTTAGATGAGTCATAAAGTGATAATTTTAACGATGTTGCCAAGTTTCTCCTATTTAGCTTTTCTTTTCTTTATATTCTTTCTCTAACTCTATTCTTAGTGTAATGATGAATTCACCTTGGTGCACAATAGTTTAATCCTTATTGAACTCAAGGTCTAAGGACAGAGCCTAGATGTGTTCAATCTGTTGAACCGCGCTTCGGTTGCCCAAAGGGTGGAACCTAACCTAACCATTTTATAAACGGTTTGGTTAATTGGTTACGATTCCGAACTCGCGGTTCGAACCCGCCTGCCTCGATTCGATTCCAGTTTCATCCGTTTTTTTTTTTTTTTGAAATTTTGAATTTTTAACATTGAATAAATTAACAAAATTGATAAATTAACACAATTTATGAAGGAAATGAAATTGAGTAACAAAAAATTGATTTTATTGATTTAAAAGTAAAATTACAACTTACAATTTACAAATGAAAAGTTCTAAGATATTACAATTTTAAAGTATAATTTAAAAATAAAATTACAAGTTACTACAATTTCGTATAAAATTTAAATTACAAAGTACAAACCACAAAGAAAGAAAAAAAAAGAAAAAAAAAGAAAAATGGGTTTGAGTTTTATTTTAATATTCTAAGTTAAAAATTTAAATTTAACTTTGAATATTGAAATAAAATTACATATGTATCCTCATAGAGGAATCAAAACCCTACGTAATTCTCTTACCTTTACTTACCTTAGGGAAGGTGGCAACGTGATTATTCAATCATTTTGCAACTTATTGTTTGATCCGTTTTAAGATTGTCGCTTCCTCGTAATCATCAAAATTGATGACTTGCTCACGCTACGCAGCCTTTTGTCCAATAAATGGAGATGCTTGAGCCTCTAGATTTTCTACTTGTTAATCTAGATCGCTGCAGATCCGCAATATAATCTCCATCACTGAATGCTTGCTCTACGGAAATGGTTGAGGCAGGAACGGCTAATATTTCCTTTGCAATTAATGTTACTATAGGAAAAGATGAAGACCTCTTTGACCACCCGCTTTAATGGTCGAACTTTGACTTCCCTACTACAAATTCAGTATAATCAAAAGGAGATGTTAATTATGTATCAAGTTCAAGATAAGGGGTTATGCCTCCTCTCGAATGTTTTGGTATCCTCGCGTCATAAAATTGCTCCAATGGTGCAAATACCGACGCCTCATTAAACGTACCAATATCACTAGTATTTTCAAAATCAGGTGTAGAAGCAGCGGAACTAGATGAGCTTCTAAAACTATCGTCATATTTTATTGAATATTCTCTAAAAATATCATATAAACATTGTTTAGCATTAGCTACTACTACGCTTGGAACGGGAGTGTCATGTTCTTTAATAGGAAACAAAGCATCATAATAAATTCCTAACAATTCTTCTAAACCATATAGTCTTACTCTAGGATCTAATATTTTTGCAACTAAAAATACATTAACCATTTTAATCTCATTTGAGCAATAGTTTGTCCTAAAGTAGTACAAGGCATGAGAGATCTAAAAAGTAGTGCAATTTTAACACAACGATCTACAACTAAAATTGATGTAGGATAATAAATATCGGATAATTCTTCGGTAGCATCTTTAAAAACCTTTAAAAGTTGACATAAATTAGAGCATGCATCCCTGTTAGGAATTTTATTGTTTAGATTTTGATGAATGCCCTGTAAAACTTAGAATAGAAAGTTGGCACCCCAATTCTTGTTGTAAAATGCATTGTAATGAATAGAGTGGCCAAGCCGAGTTAAGTCGCCTACGCCCTAACATGCAAGAAGACAATCAAGACTGGAAGGAAAACTCTGCGAGACAAATTTGAGTATGGCAAAGAAGAGTAGACGGGAACTCTATCAAGAAGAACGGATGAGATGCGGTGAGTGGAGCATCACCAAGTCAACTCAAGAAAAGCCAAGTCTCAAGTTGAAGTGACAAAGAGTCATCCACGATTGGAAGTCGACTCTAAGTCACCTGGGGAAAGCAAGGAAATGCAAAAGTCAAGATAATCAGAAAAAGAATCAAGCAGTACGTAAATCAAGAGATTTACTTAAACAAGTAATATCTCCATACCACCTTTCTTGGAGTGCTCACCCTGCGTGCAAAAGGAATGAACCAATGGGAAGCACTACACCGTGTCGAACTCACGAAAAGGTGAAAGAACAATTCATACGAGGAAACGGCAATTCCAAGAACTCGCAAGCCAACGATCGCAAAGTGACTTTCAAAAATAAGCCTATCTCTTCAACGGGCAAATTTTTGAAAGTTCACTATAAAAGGCCGAGGAGTTTGTTTGAGAAGGGATGACACACACGCGAGATATACAAGTACATCGAAAAACTCAAACATACTCAATCCTCAAGCCTACATTACGAAGTACATCAATCCAACACTCACCGTGAAGGAAAGAGAACTTCTATCGCTTGAAGAGGAAACTTTTGAAAACAATGGGTCTACATTCCAGAAGGATTGTAGAAAGGTTCAAGTTGAACCAAGTCTTAAGATTTTGGAGGGCTTCGTGATCAAATCCAAAGAGCTTGAGCAAGTGAGTCAGTAGTAACAAGCGCAAACGCCTGTGGAAGAAGCCGAGTCGCACGAGAAGCCACCGAGTGATCAAGGGCGCTCCGATCGAGTCCCTAAGGATCAAGTCGGCCGTTGTGATCAAGACTTGTATCCGGATCATACCACTTTGTAAACCGATCATTACTTAGTGGATTCCTCCGGGAGTTGGAGAAGAGAGTAGTAGAAGAATTACCCCATCTTCGAACCTCTATAAAAACTTCACTATGTCATTTACATTTCAAAGATTTAAATTCCCGCACTTTTAATCGCTTATATCTCACGATAAATTTGCTATCCATTTGATAATTTATAAGTACTAAATCAAGCTCTAAAATCTTGTTTAATCAAACTTAAGGGTGTTAAGTCTTCCAATAAAATAAAACCACAACAGTTAAATTATAGCCAACAACTCGAGTTACTCCATCAACAAATTTCACCAGTTCTGAGAGATTAACTCTACCGAGTGACTAATTCGATCTGTCCATCAAGGACACAAAATTGTGTAGAATTAACTCAGAGATTTAAAAGGACTAAATCGAAAATTTGGTAAGGTTTATTCAACCCCCTTCTAAACCTTACACTTACACCCCTTGGGACCTACAAGTGGTATCGTGAGCGGTTGTTCATTGAACCCTCCGCACCGTCACCAACTAGATCTCCAAACTTTTCAAAGTCTCGCTTTAGTACTTAAACCTTCAAAACTCTTTTTATTAAAAGTCATTATCATGGAAGCAAATTTGACACGCATCCCTATGTTCACTATTGAAGAATTTGATGATTGGAAAATTCGATGCGAAGCTCATCTATCACTTTACATGATGAGATGTGGATAGTGATAGAAGATGGGCCTCTGCAAATATTAAAGGTGAACACAAACAGCACGAAGAGTTGCAAAATGAAGGAGAAGAAAGATCTCAAGCTCCCACGGACCATGGTTGAAAACCAAGAACTGAGTGGACAAATGATGACAAAAAGATACAACCTGGACAATGTAGCCAAGGACATCCTCTACAAAACCTTGACAAAGCCATGTTCAACAAAGTCAAATCATGCAAAACGGCTAAAGAAATCAGGGATAAGTCGACATTGATTTGTGAAGGCTCGGAAGCAAATCAAAGAAAACAAATTATCAAAATGGCGGTACAAAAATTTGAAAACTTCAAAATGATCTCGGGAGAGAACCTGGATCAACTAGACGCTCGGTTTAAAATCACAAATGAGCTTTCTACATTTGGAAAGGAATATACACAAGGAAATGTGTATGAAGATCCTAAAAAGTCTTCCAAATGGGAAATGAAGGTCATGGCACCGAGACACTCCATGGACCTATCAAAAACATCCAACCATGAGCTATTCTCGGATCTCAAAGCCTACGACCTTGAAATGTGAGAAGGAAAGACTCAGAAGAGACAGATTGTACCCAAAACAACTCGCTTCTAATTGTCAAAGATGGGAAGAGAGACAACCAGGTCACTACGCCTTGATCGCTCATATCCTCGTAGTCAACAAATACAGAGATGAAGAAAGAAAGATCTTGAGAGAAAGAAACAAGAAAAAAAAAAAGGCAATGATGGTCAGAGAGATCAAAACAAAATGACCCAAGTCAAGGGAGACAACATTGAGAGAGATGAAGCCGACTATTCAAGTGACTCGAAGAAGAAGCCCCGATCCGCTTGATGGCCAAAGAACAAGATCAACCTGATCAAGAAGATGAGGTACAATCTAACTCAACAAACTCGACACTAGTGATAGTGATCGTGACACAAACACTTCATCACCCATCTCTTTATGATTCATTAGGCAAAATGATGAAAGATTTTGAACACATTAAATCCTCACACACACTATTGAATGAGGAAAACAACTACTAAAAGTCAAAACTCAAAGTCGACTAAGGAGCCGAGTACTCTAAGTCAAATAGTCATGTTGAGAATGAAAGGTTAAAGGTTAAAAATGCTAAATTAATAAAGCGAAATTGCCGCTATAGAAAAGAGGGAGAATGACCTCAAGAATGTTATTGCTTCATTCACTAAGGCGTCTAAATCATTGGATGATCTTATTATGAGTCAAAGAGAATGTGGAGACAAGACAAAGCTTAGGATTTAACTCCTCCGTGCTATGTCAAACCTCAAGAGTAATTCGGAAAAAGGATCTTCAAGTCATGAAGAGTCCGAAAAATCCAAAACTCTAAATGTTGCACACACATTCACTCCAAAGCACAATACTAAGCAAACTCGCCTTGGTTACAAAGGAAAAGGAAAAACAAACGCCCGATTGAGTGTCTTTGAAAGGACACAGTGAGAAGAGATTCAAATGAGTCCTCAAAGAAACTCCTAACAGAAAATACTCAAAAAGGAAGCAGAGCTACCAAAAACCCCAGAAAATCCATAAAAGAAATACATATGATGGGAATGGTAGAAAATATCCAAGCCAAGCCGATTGGAATAATGTGAACTATCGGCCACGACTTATGGAATATAAGCCCAGGATGGCAAAGGCCTAGAACTCATCAAAGGCCATTCCAAAATATAAGAGCTTTCATCAAGACACACATGCACCTAGGCACTACACTCAACAACACTACAATTACCCAAGGAAGGCAATTGCTAAAACACATATGCAGCATACAGACAAAAAGAGACAGCTTGTATGAACCTAGAATCCCCAAGCAATTTGCCGAGAATTAATTATGATTATGGCATCGATAGATGGCAACCCCTTAGAGTCAAATCATTTGGCTATAGGTTGGTTGGATCATCTTACAATTCTAACCCCTCGGGACCCGGACAAGTATGGGTACCTAAAACTTAATTTCCTTGATTGCGGAGTTCAAGGAACAAATGAAAGAGCCAAGGAACCTGGTACATGGATAGTGATCGTTCCGGACATATGACAGAAATAAGAGAAATCATGTCAAAATTCAAGGAAGTCAAAGGAGCAAAAGTCATATTTGGAGGAAATGAAGCTCCTGGTGAAATAAGAGGCATTGATCCATCAAGAGGAATGGATTAGAAATCACGATGTTGCATATGTTGAAGGACTCAACTTCAACTTATCGAGTCGATCGGCTCTCATGACAAGGGCTACAATGTTGGATTCAACATGGGTGTATGCCAAATCAAAGAAATTGAATCAAATGAAGTGGTGCTTTGCGAGGATGTAGACAAAAAATATGTATGTAGTGGATTGGTCAATCGCAACACCCAAAGACTGTCTACTAGCAAAGAGAAGTGAATCAAGTTGGGCGTGGCACAAAAAGCCGAGTCACCCGAATTTCAAAACAATTAACAAGTCGGCAAGAAGTCATCTTGTAGAAGGACTTCCAGGACTCGATATACTGAAGGAGAGTATATGTGATGCATGTCGGAAGGAAAACAAATCAAGTCGTCATTCAAAGAAAAGACATGCCCATCCTCAACAAGAATATTGCATCTACTTCATATGGATCTCTTTGGCCCATGGGAACCAAATAGCATAAGTGGAAAGAAATACACCTTGGTGGTAGTAGATGACTACTCAAGATATACATGGACAATATTCATGTGCAAGAAGAAAGAAACTCTACAAAAACTACCACAAATGATGAAGAGGATTCAAAATGAGAAGAGTCAAACCATTATCAAAATAAGATCGGATAGAGGAACTAAGTTTGTCAATGGAATAATAACTCGATGTTGTATTGAGAATGGTATTGGTCATGAACTATCGCAGCAAGGACTCCACAGAGAATGGAGTTGCGAAAGAATGAATAGAACCCTCAAAGAAGCCGGCGAAGACCATGTTAGTCAAGCAGGTTACCAAAAAGATTTTGGGGGCTGAAGCAATCAACACAAATTGCTACACCCAAAACAGATGTATGATAAATGAGACAAATGACAAAGACTCCTATGAGATCCGGACTGGAAGAAAACCAAGTGTTGCATATTTGAAATATTTGGATGTAAATGCTTCATCCACAACAATGGCAAAGACAACCTAAAGGCCTTTGATGCTAAAGGCGATGAAGGTATCTTCTTAGGATACTCAAACCGAAAGCAAAGCCTCTGAGAATACTCAACAAAAGAACTATGGTTACGAGATGAATCCATTCATGTAGTATTTGATGAGCCAAATGTAAATGGAGAAGACATTGAAGAGTCACCTTATAAGTTGAAACATCCAATCATACGAAGAGTCCCTATCTTTGAGTCGAAGGTCGAAATTATCAATTCGAAGAAGATGAGATAGTCAATCTCAAAAGCGGCTAGAAAATTTGCAAAACTAAGTGATAACGAGAGAGCCGACCACACCAACACAAAATGCAAGTCGATCAATCCACTAACTTACTCCAACCTGATGTAAGATGGTGAGAGACCATCCACCGAACTTGTCATTGGAGATATAAGAGAAGGTGTCAAAACAAGATCCAAACTCAACAAGAAGCTATGTTCACATGCTTCATCTCGCAAATAGAGCCAAAAGATGTGTCACAAGCATTGGATGACACACATTGGATTCAAGCTATGCAAGAAGAGTTGAATCAGTTTGAGAGAAATAAAGTATGGGAATTAGTGCAAAGACCCATACATCAAAATGTTATCGGAACCAAATGGGTATTCGTAAATAAGATGAACGAGGAAGGTTACTGTGGTAAGAAAACAAAGCAAGACTAGTAGCCAAAGGATATTGCCAAGAATAAGGGATAGATTTTGATGAAACATTTGCCCTGTAGCAAGATTGGAAGCTATAAGGATGTTTCTTGCCTATGCAAATTCATAAGAATTTCATTGTATATCGATGGATGTAAAAAGTGCATTCCTAAATGGTTTATTGGAAGAAGAAGTGTATGTTGAACAACCTCCAGGATTTGAGCGGAAGACTCTTGAGACAAGGTATACAAACTCAAAAAGGCCCCGTATGGATTGAAACAGCACTCGTGAGTACATGGTATGACACCCTGTCTCAATTCCTAACTGAAAATGGATTCACAAAAGGAAAAGTAGATAGAACACTTTTCGTAATTCAAGACAAGAAGAGTATACGCTTGTTCAAATATATGTGGATGACATCATTTTTGGATCCACTAACAAAGAGTCATGTGAAAAAATTTCAAACCTCATGCAAAGTAAGTTTGAAATGAGCATGATGGGAGAGTCGACATTCTTCCTTGGACTCCAAGTGAAACAAACAAGGATGGAACCTTCATAAGTCAAACAAAATACACCAGAGATTTAATGAAAAAGTTTGGTATGGAGGAGAAGTCTTCGTAAAAATACCAATGAACACATCACAAAAATGGACATGGATGCGGATGGCAAGCCTGTAGATCAAACAAGATCTGAGCACTTATTGGATCACTGCTCTATCTCACAAACTAAGAGCCGGACATCACCTTTGTAGGTGTATGTGCAAGATTTCAATCTGCTCCAAAAGAGAGCCACATGACAAAGAAATAAGAGAATATTGAGATACTTTAAAGGAAGCCAAGAAGTAGGCTATGGTATCCAAAGGAAGGTGGATTCAAGCTAATTGGCTACTCGATTCGACTATGTTGGATGCAGAGTGGACAGAAGAGCACTTCAGGCACATGTCAAATGCTAGGAAACAGTGATTTCTGGTTTAGCAAGAAAAAACTCAATAGCCACCTCTACAAATGAGGCGGAATACATAGGCTGCGGGGCAAATTTGTGCCCAAGTCCTATGGATGAGACAACAAATGAGAGACTATGAAGTTGAAGAAAAAGAAATTCCAATCATGTGTGATAACACAAGTCAATAGCTATCACTCAAAATCCCGTGTTGCACTCAAGAACAAAACATATTGATGTCGATATCACTTCATAAGAGACCATGTTGAAAAGAAGGACATCATCCCGAATATATCTCAACCGATAAACAACTAGCCGATATCTTCACAAAACCATTATGTGAGTCAAGATTTGAAGAACTCAAACATGAGTTGGGGTTAATTGGTGGTGACACTCGGGCGAATCAAAGAAGAGTAATGGAACAGAAAGGGGTGAAAAAGAGTCGAAAATGCAAATCACTTCGAGAAATCACCAGACGGAAGACAACTGACTACCGAGTCAGTGATAGATTTGAGTCGCTAAGAGAACTGTGAGGAGTAGAGTTAAATCGGCTAAGAGATAAGTTGAACAACTTATGAGCAAAGTGACAAAAACGCAATTTTGACTTAGCGGGAATGTTTTAAGGAACACGTCGGCATAATGATGATGTGTACGGACATAAAAGCCGCACACCAAGCTTATGATTGGATATAAATGTTTGCCGCATTAAATACGAGAAGTGAAATGCTCAATAGGCGCATGCGAAATCCAAGCCGTTGATTTCGATCACAATTCAAAACCGCCCGCACGCCCTTTCATAAACCATATTTAAACCATTTTCGCCTGCTTTCTCTCTCACACTTCAAAAACTGTTCATCTCTTTCTCTCAAAAGCAAAGGCAAAAATACTCTCAAAACCCTATCAACTTTCAAATCAATTTACGAGTTTTCCTTGATATAATCCCTGAGAAATGGCACCAACTTATGACTTTACCAAGTTAGGAAAACAAATCCACACCGGTTCGACGGTGGATTTTGACTGGAATGGTGAAGCGAGGGTCCGACGACACCCTGGTGAAGAAAATCGGGAGAAGTTGGAAACGCCCCGGACTAAAACCGTTTCTAACGTTAGAATATCCGATGACCTATGTGGAGGAGGTCGCACAATTCTACGTGAATGCCGAGATTCACGATGAAGGACTCAAGTCATCATTCACGAAAGCGGTGACTATCACCGCCAAGATTTGGTGAACATTGCTCACTACCGCCAGAAGGAGCATCCGAGATTAAAGAAGCCGACGTAAACTTGGCGACGATGGAAAGAAATAGCCAAGTCCGACTTTTGCTTTGATAAAATAATATACACAAAGAAAACAAGAGATGGCAAGGAGGACTATCACAAGTTGTTGGACATAGTTGCCAAATGTATCGACATCAAATTTGGCGACTTTGACCAATCATCAAAGGCAAAGCCGATTGTAATGGCCGCAATCATCGAAGAAAAGAAGATAAACTCGGCTGAGTTTGTCTACAAAAGACTCGCCCGAACGTGGGAACAAGTCCTTCAAAGAAGATGGTTCATTTGGAGGATCCCTAGGATATGGCCTAGTGATTGGCCGGCTATTGGAGGTGAAAGGAGTCCCTCTTAGACATGGGAAGGCATTCCATGTTAACAAGAGGATGTTCGAGCTAACCTCTCCGGCGCTCGTGAAGCGAGCTTACGCCAAGAGAGCGACACGATGAGGGGAATCGGTGACCCCAAAGATACAAATGCTTTCCTCTCCACCCAAGAAGAGAGCGCGCCCAAGACTACTAAGAAGATCACGCCCTGCAAAAAAGAAAACCAAACATGCTCCCGCCCGCAGCCAGAGTCACCCGCCTGCCAGTGTCTCCCGCCCTCAAGCCGATCGAGAAGGACTCACAAATACCTTCTCCGATCGTCAAAAGGAGGAGAATCGACAAGCCAAGACGGCGGCTCTCTCGAAACAAACACCAAAGACGCCCCGCCCAAGACTCGAGAGGACACCGCCTCGAACCATAAATTCCCCGGTACAAACCAGAGATGATGAAGACTCATCAAGCGGTCCGAACAAGAGAAACCAAATGAGTCGGTTACTCGGCTAGCACAAATCTGGAGACTACTTTGAGAAGAGAGTCTCCGGATGTAGTTGATGAAACAGCCCAAGTCTCGTGAAGCGTCAAATGAGAGGCAACTCAAGACACAAACAGTAGCTCACACAAACCAAGCACAAGAAAGAACTGCGGCGGAGATAGTGATGTAATGATCCTATCTCCACCTTACCCGGACATCCAAAATCGTCTGCGTGAGTGGAGGAAATGGAAGTTGAGCAAGTCAAGGAAAGTTCCAACGGGCCGAGTTCATATAAGAAGAAGAGGAATCTGCTAAATTTCCTTGGATTAACTCATGTGTGCTCCCGACTCACGGAAGACAATCGCACGGACATCCTGCAGATCTACAAGGACGGGAGAGAGAAAAGCAAGTGGGGTTGAAGAAGCCAAGACGTGAGAAGGCAAGCATCCGCCTATCTCCTACACCACGTAACACACACATCCTCTCCCTTGATGTCTTCTCCGGTGGCGATGAACGAGAAAATCTAAAATGTCGCCGCTACGAAGAGTTGCAAATGCAAAAAGCATTGCACGAGTCAAGAATCCTTCACGAGCAAAGACCGATGGAGGGACCAGGAGAGTCCTCCGAACACGCCTAGAAATCGATCCAATGGGAGTGGTTCAAATAAATAGCCACCGATGTTGCTTCTACCACTTCCCACTCACTCACTGAAAAGAAAGCGATAAGGGAGTTGGCGATGAAATCCGGGCTAGTGGGGACCCCACGAGCCAACCCCTATTGAAGGTGTGCTACCACCGCCCCAACAACGAACAATCAATCGAAACAGCCGGGAGTTTGGAGACGAGTGACCCCATTACAAGTCACTCACCGGTGCGCCACGGTGGGAAACTCCTCCACCGCAAGAGTCGGAGGATGCCGCAGATGACTCCACAACGAATCAAGGAGGCGAAGAAGAGAAATTACAATCACAAGAAGAAAAACTGCAAGTTGCCATCAACGAAGCTCGGAGGCGATTGAGACTCTCGGTGAGGTGCCAACCGCCTCGAAGGCTAATAATGACGCGCCGATGCGATCGAGGCACGAGGAAGGAATGTACCCGGGAGTTAACACTGGCGATGAAAGTGCAATCCATGGGGTTGAGACTCCAATGGATGCCATTGTAGAAGACCCTAAGACAAATGACACTTTGTCGGAAGGGAGACTGAGCCTCGCAGCAGAGAGACCGCCGGAGGTAATGAAGGCTACGGGAGGTTGAGACTTCCGGGGTAAAGAAGAAAAAGTAGAGAACATCCCTCCTGCTATCATCGACCCATCCGAGAAGGAGATCGGCGCACTTCATGATTCCCGTGACAACCTTGATGTCACTTTTCCGGGATCGGAAAAGGCGAAGAAGAGTCATCCCCCCATGACAAATCCAAAAGACTCGATTCTGCGAGTGTTCCAAGCACGAGCAAGTCGATCCCAAGACTACTCGTCAAACTTTTAACTTTGATGATGAGCCACCTCTGAAATCTCATCATCGTCCGATGACGCTCGATAAGGCCGAGGACCCGCCATCGAATGGAAAAATCACCGAGACCAACGGTTGCGTAAGACACAGTGAGGCTCGGCAAGCCGGTCCGCTTCACAACAAGACCCGCTCAACAAGAGACCACCTGCGCAGCTCCTCAAGCCGCAGCAGATCAATTCCCAAAAGAACCGCCCGCGCACCACTCATCATCAAACGATTCCGGTTGGCGGTGATGAATCCTTCGTAGAGTCTTTTCCTTTTTCACTGAAATACCTTAACTCCACGAAGAGTCGAAACGAACAAGCACGCTATCACGCACAGCCTCCTATTTTTCACTCAAGCACCATTGTTCCAAATTTTGATTTTGATTTTGACATCAGTATGGCCATCAACCGCAATGAAGAATCACCAAGTTCGAGAAGTGTTCAAAGCACTCTTTGCTTGAGGTTGAACGGATGGAGAGGCATCGCCTCTTTGGACATGCGATCGACAACAGATGCCAACCTTACAAATTGACTTGAGAGGCATCACGGTCGATAAGGAATGGTGGCAACAAAGCAAGAATCAATGCGTGTGGAACAGTGAGATACTTGAACCTTGTTCAACAAGTTCTTCGGTGTGGAGAGTGAAAATGCCGATGCAAAAACGAAGCCGAGAGAACACATTGAGCATATGCATGAAGCTCACACCGCCGAAATCAAAGGCTGCTGCGTGAGCAAAATACAAATGATATACGACGCTTGGAAGAACACATGACTAGAAAATTCACCTTCTCATGGCCGAGATGAAGCGATTTCAAAGAGTCCAACGCTACTCGATCCGAGTTCCGTGGTCGCTTACAACGCAGCCAGACTTGAAGCAGAACTCGACTATCCGCAGCTCGATTTCATGCTTGCCATGTTCCCGGGGTTCCTCTATCCTTTGATGATGCCAAAAGGGGAAGAGGAATACCTTAAAGCAAAGAAAATCAAGTCGAAAAAAGAAAGGAGCAAAATGAGAAGGGAAAATCACCGAGCGGTCTTGAAACGAGAAGAAAGGAAAGCTTGTTGAGGGGAAGGATCGGCGGATGTAACATTGATGATTGCACAAACCCCCAACAAGGTCCTCACACAAATGACATTATAAGCGAAAAACTCTCCGTGACTCTTGCCACTCCAACACTCTGCTTGTATCTATGGCCGAGAAGAGAAAAGCAATTGAAGCGAGAGATGAAGGAAGTGGAAGGAAGAATGGATGCCAGGGTGATGAACATCTTGAAAGAACATGGAGGCATTCCAGTTGGCAGAGACACTTATGCCATCTCGGATGTCGGGACAGAGCCACGATCGCCTGACGAATTCAAAACGCTCGAATCAAGGATATTTTGCAAATATGTCCATGGCTCAAGCTTGGGACTTGTATCTTGGGAAAAGGGTCTCACGTTATGTGAAGAAGGCGACAGCAGCAGACTTCCTAAGCGATCACTCTGCTGGGTCACTCCGCTAGTCACTCACCGGAAGAAGAAGACCCCAAGACAAATATACGCCCAGAGGTAGAGGAAGAAGCGATAGTGGAGGAAGAAGCTTAAGGACTAGGCCTCCGCCCAAGAATATTGAATACGTAGATCCGAGGAAAGAAAGGAGGGATCTCTTTGGTCGGGCTTGACCAAGTGGCAAATTTAAAAGTGGCTAAATCTAACGTTGAGTATGCAAAGAGATTAGAAGAAAAAACAAGAGACAAACTCGGCTATGGCGGGAGAGACAGAAAGATTAAGAAAAGATGAAGGCTCCCGGGAAGGCATATGAAAAGAAAAAGAAGCGGTGATGACGAGAAGAAGAGAAGAAGATCTTGAACAAGATGAAAGAAGGAGACAATAAGGAGATGAAGTGTTGCTTGTCCAACCCTTCGTGTATTTTATTATGTAAATACATACAATGTAAGTCTTCGTAATAAAGTTATAAATTATTTATTTTTTTGTGAAGACAATTATATACTCGATACACCTTGTAAACAATTGTGTTAAGTACAAGAATGATATGATCAATAAAAAGATTGATTCTCACGCATACATTCTATGTCAATACACTATCTCAGATGTATCTTTGTTATTTACATCTTTGTATGGTTTAAGTTTTGGCATCATCAAAAAGGGGGAAATTGTTAGGAATTTTATTGTTTAGATTTTGATGAATGCCCTGTAAAACTTAGAATAGAAAGTTGGCACCCCAATTCTTGTTGTAAAATGCATTGTAATGAATAGAGCGCCCAAGCCGAGTTAAGTCACTACGCCCTAACATGCAAGAAAGACAAATCAAGAAGATCGGAAGGAAAACTCTGCTGAGAGACAAAATTATGGCAAAGAAGAGTAGACGGGAACTCTACAAGAAGCGGTGAGTGGAGCATCGATCAAGTCAACTCAAGAAAAGCCAAGTCTCAAGTTGAAGTGACAAGAGTCATCCAATGATTGGAAGCGACTCTAAGTCACCTGGGAAAGCAAGGAAATGCAACAAGTCAAGATAATCAGAAAAGAACCGTTGCCGAGAAATCAAGAGATTTACTTAAACAAGTAATATCTCCATACCACCTTTCTTGGAGTGCTCGATCCCTTTAAGCGTGCAAAAGGAATGAACCAATGGGAAGCACTACACCGTGTCGAACTCGAAAAGGTGAAAGAACAATTCATACGAGAAACGGCAATTCCAAGAATCGCAAGCCAACGATCGCAAAGTGACTTTCAAAAATAAGCCTATCTCTTCAACGGGCAAATTTTTGAAAGTTCACTATAAAAGGCCGAGGAGTTTGTTTGAGAAGGGATGACACACACGCGAGATATACAAGTACATCGAAAAAATCAAAACATACTCAATCCTCAAGCCTACATTACGAAGTACATCAATCCAACACTCACCGTGAAGGAAAGAGAACTTCTATCAGTTGAAGAGGAAACTTTTGAAAACAAGGGGTCTACATTCCGGGAAGGATTGTAGAAAGGTTCAAGTTGAACCAAGTCTTAAGATTTTGGAGGGCTTCGTGATCAAATCCAAAGAGCTTGAGCAAGTGAGTCAGTAGTAACAAGGCAAATGCCTGTGAAGAAGCCGAGTCGTCACGAGAAGGTGAGTGATCAAGGCGTCTCCAGATCGAGTCCCTAAGGATCAAGTCGGCCGTTGATCAAGACTTGTATCCGGGATCAAGCTACCACTTTGTAAACCGATCATTACTTAGTGGATTCCTCCAGAGTTGGAGAAGAGAGGAGTAGAAGAATTACCCCATCTTCGAACCTCTATAAAAACTTCACTATGTCATTTACATTTCAAAGATTTAAATTCCCGCACTTTTAACTCGCTTATATCTCACGATAAATTTGCTATCCATTTGATAATTTATAAGTACTAAATCAAGCTCTAAAATCTTGCTTAATCAAACTTAAGGGTGTTAAGTCTTCCGAAAATAAAACCACAATTGAGTTAAATTATAGCCAACAAATGAGTTACTCCATCAACAAATCACCGAGTCATTTGAGAGATTAACTCTCTTGAGTGACTAATTCGATCATCCATCAAGGACACAAATGTAGAATTAACTCTGTAGATATAAAAGGACTAAATCGAAAATTTGGTAAGGTTTATTCAACCCCCTTCTAAACCTTACACTTACACCCCTTGGGACCTACAAGTGGTATCGGAGCGGTTGGTTCATTGAACCCTCCGCGACCGTTCTCGAACTAGATCTCCAAACTTTTCAAAGTCCGCTTTAGTACTTAAACCTTCAAAACTCTTTTTATTAAAAGTCATTATCATGGAAGCAAATTTGACACGCATCCCTATGTTCACTATTGAAGAATTTGATGATTGGAAAATTCGTATGCGGGCTCATCTATCGCCTTTACATGATGAGATGTGGATAGTGATAGAAGATGGGCCTCTGCAAATATTAAAGGTGAACACAACAGATTGTACGAAGAGTTGCGGTGAAGGAGAAGAAGATGTCTTTGCTCCCAGCACCGATCATGGTTGAAAACCAAGAACTCGAGTGGACAAATGATGACAGAAAAAGATACAACCTGGACAATGTAGCCAAGGACATCCTCTACAAAACCTTGGACAAAGCCATGTTCAACAAAGTCAAATCATGCAAAACGGCTAAAGAAATGCAGGATAAGTTCGACATTGATTTGTGAAGGCTCGTGAGCAAATCAAAGAAAACAAATTATCGGTGGCGGTACAAAAATTTTAAAACTTCAAAATGATCTCGTGAGAGAACCTGGATCAACTAGACGCTCGGTTTACGTAAATCACAAATGAGTCAGTTTCTACACTTGGAAAGGAATATACACGAAGAAAATGTGTATGAAGATCCTAAAAAGTCTTCCAAATGAATGGGAAATGAAGGTCATGGCACCGAGACACTCCATGGACCTATCAAAAACATCCAACCATGAGCTATTCTCGGATCTCAAAGCCTACGAATTTGAGCCGAGAAGGAAAGACCAGGAAGAGACAAATTTTGTCCAAAACAATTTGCTCTAATTGTCAAAGATGGGAAGAGAGTCGAGGTCAAAGAGGCAATTGACCCGGAAGAAATAGCCCCGATGGTTAAAAGATTTAACAAGTTCTTTAACAAGAACTACAAGAGAGGAAAGGGTGAATCTTCCGTAAAGACACTCGGCTCCTCCAAATCAAGGGAAGACAGCAACCAAGAGAACAGATCATCAAAAAGTTGAGTATCAAAGGTGACAACTCAAGAGTGGAAAGAGTCGATCAAAAGGTCAATATCTATGTTGAACTCAGAGACAACCAGGTCACTACGCCATTGATCTCATATCCTCGTAGTCAACAAATACGAGAGATGAAGAAAGAAAAAGATCTTCGCAGAAAGAAGACAAGAAAAGAAAAAAGGCAATGATGGTCATTAGAGATCAAAACTGAAACAAATGTCAAGGGAGACAATGATTGAGAAAGCGATGAAGTCGACTATTCAAGTGACTCTAAAGAAGAAGCCCGATCCGCTTGATGGCCAAAGAACAAGATCAACCCGATCAAGAAGATGAGGTACAATCTAACTCAACAAACTCGTAGGCACTAGTGATAGTGATCGTGACACAAACACTTCATCACCCACTGATCTTTATGATTCATTAGGCAAAATGATGAAAGATTTTGAACACATTAAATCCTCACACATACTATTGAATGAGGAAAACAACCTACTCAAAAGTCAAAACTCAAAGTGACTAAGGAGCCGAGTACTCTAAGTCAAATAGTCATTGAGAATGAAAGGTTAAAGGTCGAAAATGCTAAATTAATAAAGCAGTAAATTGCTATAGAAAAGAGGGAGAATGACCTCAAGAATGTTATTGCTTCATTCACTAAGGCATCTAAATCATTGGATGATCTTATTATGAGTCAAAGAGAATGTGGAGACAAGACAGGCTTAGGATTTAACTCCTCTCGTGCTATGTCAAACCTCAAGAGTACTTCGGAAAAAGGATCTTCAAGTCATGAAGAGTCCGAAAAATCCAAAACTCTAAATGTTGCACACACATTCACTCCAAAGCACAATACTAAAAACGGCCTTGGTTACAAAGGAAAAGGAAAACAGCAAGTTGAGTGTCTTTGAAAGGACACCGAGAAGAGATTCACCAGTCCTCAAAGAAACTCCTAACGTAAAATACTCGTAAAAAGGAAAGCGAAGCGAGCTACCAAAAACCCTAAAATCCATAAAAGAAATACATATGATGGGAATGGTAGAAAATATCCAAGCCAAGCCGATTGGAATAATGTGAACTATCAAAGACAGACTTATGGAATATAAGCCCGATGGCAAAAAGGCCTAGAACTCAAAGAAAGGCCATTCCAAAAGTATAAGAGCTTTCATCAAGACACACATGCACCTGTACTACACTCAACAACACCACAATTACCCAAGGAAGGCAATTGCTAAAACACATATGCAGCATACGGACAAAAAGAGACAAAATTTGTATGAACCTAGAATCCCCAAGCAATTTGCGAAATTAATTATGATTATGGCACTCGATAGATGGCAACCCCTTAGAGTCAAATCATTTGGCTATAGGTTGGTTGGATCATCTTACAATTCTTAACCCCTCGGGACCTGACAAGTATGGGTACCTAAAACTTAATTTCCTTGATTGCGTTCAAGGAACAAATGAAAAGTGCAAGGAACCTGGTACATGGATAGTGGTCGTTCCGGACATATGACAGAAATAAGAGAAATCACAAAATTCAAGGAAGTCAAAGGAGCAAAAGTCATATTTGGAGGAAAGCAAGGAAATGCGATCAAGTCAAGATAATTGTAAAAGAACCGTTGCACGAAAATCAAGAGATTTACTTAAACAAGTAATATCTCCATACCACCTTTCTTGGAGTGCTCAAAGCGTGCAAAAGGAATGAACCAATGGGAAGCACTACACCGTGTCGAACTCAAAAAAGGTGAAAGAACAATTCATACGAAACGGCAATTCCAAGAATCGCAAGCCAACGATCAAAAAGTGACTTTCAAAAATAAGCCTATCTCTTCAACGGGCAAATTTTTGAAAGTTCACTATAAAAGGCTGAGGAGTTTGTTTGAGAAGGGATGACACACACGCGAGATATACAAGTACATCAGAAAAACTGAAACATACTCAATCCTTAAGCCTACATTACGAAGTACATCAATCCAACACTCACCCGTGAAGGAAAGAGAACTTCTATCAGTTGAAGAGGAAACTTTTGAAAACAAGGGGTCTACATTCCAGGAAGGATTGTAGAAAGGTTCAAGGTTGAACCAAGTCTTAAGCTTTTGGAGGGCTTCGTGATCAAATCCAAAGAGCTTGAGCAAGTGAGTTGTAGTAACAAGGCAAATGCCCTGTGAAGAAGGCGAGTCGTCACGAGAAGCCACCGAGTGATCAAGGCGTCTCGGATCGAGTCCCTAAGGATCAAGTCGGCTGTTGTGATCAAGACTTGTATCCTGGACTGTTACCACTTTGTAAACCGATCATTACTTAGTGGATTCCTCTAGGAGTTGGAGAAGAGAGAGGAGTAGAAGAATTACCCCATCTTCGAACCTCTATAAAAACTTCACTCGTGTCATTTACATTTCAAAGATTTAAATTCTGCACTTTTAATCGCTTATATCTGTGATAAATTTGCTATCCATTTGATAATTTATAAGTACTAAATCAAGCTCTAAAATCTTGCTTAATCAAACTTAAGGGTGTTAAGTCTCACAAATGAAAATAAAACCACAAATGAGTTAAATTATAGCCAACAAATGAGTTACTCCATCAACAAAAAATTTAGTCTGTTGAGAGATTAACTCTCTTGAGTGACTAATTCGATCATCCATCAAGGACACACATTGTGTAGAATTAACTCAGAGATTTAAAAGGACTAAATCGAAAATTTGGTAAGGTTTATTCAACCCCCCTTCTAAACCTTACACTTACACCCCTTGGGACCTACAATCCCATTGATTGGGAAATAATTTCAATAAAACTATGCCACTTTGTTGTTCGGTAAAAATGAACACAAAGCTTCTCTATATTGATAGCTATTATTTATCATTTTATATGTAGAATTCCAACGAGTTGGCACATCGGCGAGAATTTTCTTGGGTACAAACCATTAATTTTACAATATCTAGCCCATTTTTTCAACAAAGATGAATATCTTGATAAGAGTTGAGTTACTCCATCAACAAAATTTCAAATCGGTGAAATCATGAGAGATTAACTCTACTGAGTGACTAATTCGATTGTCCATCAAGGACACAAATGCGTAGTAAATTAACTCTGTAGATTTAAAAGGACTAAATCGAAAATTTGGTAAGGTTTATTCAACCCCCTTCTAAACCTTACACTTACACCCCTTGGGACCTACAATCCCATTGATTGGGAAATAATTTCAATAAAACTATGCCACTTTGTTGTTCGGTAAAAAATGAACACAAAGCTTCTCTATATTGATAGCTATTATTTATCATTTTATATGTAGAATTCCAACGAGTTGGCACATCGGGCGAGAATTTTCTTGGGTACAAACCATTATTTTTACAATATCTAGCCCATTTTTTCAACAAAGATGAATATCTTGATAAATATAAAAATGCATTTCTAATAGATAAAATTTCATCTTTTAAAGTAGTTAAACCATCTTGAACACATAAATTAATAGTATGACATATACAACGAACATGAAAAAAAATATTATGTCTACCAATGGTCACATTTGTGACCGTTAGTAATTCAAAATTCAAATTTCATTATTAGAATTAAAAAAAAATAAAAACCGGCGGTTTTTCGGTTACAAAATATATGAACTGTAACTAACCTTAGAAATTAGGTTTACGGTTCCGGTTCGAACCGAAACTGGGGTCAACGGTTTTTCGAATCATTGACCAAGTTCAGAACCACCAATTTGCCGATTCGGTTCGAACCGTTGAACACATCTAGCAGAGCCATTAGAATTGGTCTCAGCTAGCCTGCATATAGGGTTGTTGAGTTTCATTTTTTGCAACACGAAATGGGTCGGGCCAAAGATCGAATGGATCCAAAGCCCGATAAGTCCGAATGACTCAAACAAAAATACATTTGATGGGTTGGGCTGACTACAAAAATGTAACCCGATGAAATACCCAATTGGTTCGACATGACCCGATTTTCTCAATTGGTCAACCAAACCTAATACATTACCAACTTTACTAAAGTGGATAAAGCAATGGCGGAGATAGGGGTATATTGGCCCCATACCCTTTTTTTTTATCAAGTTAGAGTTTATGTGATTTTTTTTCTTTTCAATTTCCCATCCACTTTATCGCAATTTTGTGGCACCCACTTTTGTGTGCTAACTCAATCTTGGTAAAACCGTAAAAGTTGAAATTATGGGGTTTGGCTTTTAATATTTAGGAAAATTGCAAAACTAGTCCTATAACTATTGAGATGTTGTAAAACTAGTCTTCTTTGTTCAAACTTTTGCAAATATGGTCCTATAACTATTAAAATTTGCGATTTGAGGACACTAGCCATCGGAAATTGATAATCTAGTTGAAATTTGTACATGTGACCTAGTTAATCTTAATCTCCCGTTGATCAGGTGGCATTATTAATGAGCTTGGACCCGTCTCTTTCTACGTGGAGACGTATGTGGATTAACAAAAAACACGATGGGTGGAAAAATCATGGGAAATAATTATATGTTAAAACAGTTAAATTTTAATTTTAATAAAGAAATTAAAAATAAATTAATAAATCATTTTAAATAATTAAAATAAATAGTTAATAGTTAAAAAATTAAGAAACCACATTATCAAAAATCACATAATGATTTGAATTATTTTTTATTAAATATTTAACTCGTTGGCAGTTAATATTCATTTTATTTCTTGTTTTATTTTTTTAGTTTCAATATTATTTTTTTTAAATTTTCCATTCCTTTTTTAGTTTTCCCTTCCTTTTTTTTTAAAATGATGAATGCCACTTGTTAATTCAGTTGATTTCACGCAAAATCAAAGATTAGAAATTCGGGATCTAAAATTCATTTCCACACATGATTGAATCACATTTTTTGGTGGTGGTTGTCGAACTTTTGGTGGTGGTGGTTGTTTGATTTTCGGTGAAAAAGAATAACAAAAAAAGGAACATGAAATTAAAAAATCTATATATATATAATAACCAAGTCACTTATAAATAGTAAAAAAAAACTTTTTCCCGCCTAAATGCACCTTCCTCAATTAGTAAAAAATTTCTACCGATTTTTTTCATATTTTTGGGTGTGAAATCGAATAAAAAATTTCAATTAATAGAAACAAATCTTTTATGATTTTAGTCTATTAATTAAGTGACAACTGAAATAAATATTTATGTAAACAAATCCGAATTATTTTTGTCATAATTGATAATCAGTAAATACATTACTAAAATATTACTTAAAGAAATCCGAGTAAAGTTATTCATGGAAACAAATCCAAAATATTTTTGGGGTAATTCTAATAAAATCGAATCCAATATTTTAAAACATTCACATCATTCTTTATTACTGCAAGTTAATAAATTCATATTACTTTTTAGTGTAGTGAATTAGGTGTCATTAATTTTCATAGAAGCAAATAAAATAAATTTTAATTGAAAAAATCGAACTGCAAATCTAAACAAATACAATGTAGTCGATTTGTCAAATTATGGCACGGACAATGTTACATTCCAAATAATCGGGAATATATCTGCAAAAATCATAAAGATTATTTACTATAATTACAGTCCAAGTTCCTCCTATAAATATGAGTTTTCTTTGTTTTTTTTTCCCACTGAATTCACTCATATACTCGAGCATAGTCTTTTCTCTGCAGAAAATCTTTCGACATCCGGTCTTCAAGCAATAGAAAAAATGGCACCACTTTTCTCTCTAATCAAAGACATCAACATGAGCAAAAGGCAATGGGCAATGAAGTTGAGACTGGTCCGGCTGTATGAGAAGCCGATGTATAACGATAGGAACAAAATTCAAAGCATGGAATGCGTTTTCCATGATGCTGAGGTTATAAAGCTTTACTAGGAATTTATTTTTTTTCTCAAATATACATAATTTGAATTTTAAAACCTATGTTAAATTTAATTACTTTTTCGCAGGGTGATAGGATGCATGGAACAATTCGGCAGTTGCATGTGGCGCAATTTGAAAATAAGTTTACTGAAGGACATATGTCCTTAAAGATTTTGTTGTTCTTCATTATACAGACAAATATAAGACAACATCCATGAAATTTAAAATCATGTTTCATAGCAAGACATATGTTTATGAGCTTGATGAAAACTCACTGCCTAGGTTTATGTTCAATTTTAGAAGTTTTAGAGAATTGTCAATTGCTGACGGGATTGATGGTACAATGCTCTTTGGTATGTTGCATAGTTTTTATACTCTAACAAGTTAATTACCATTTAATAAATTATTTCAATTTATAATTTTTTTTGTTACACATATATAATTGGAAAAGTTGTAGCTATGCAATCTGCTGAAACAAGAGAGTTTGGAGGCAAACTAACACGCTTCATCGACATCACTCTTGAAGACTTGGAGTAAGAATTATTTAACATTCATAATTTTTGAAGTTTTTATTTATTAAATTCTGTTGGTTAATGATTTATGGGAAAAAACCTTCTCATGTACACATAAATTGTTTTTTATTTTTTTTGTGATGCCAGCAATCTGAATTACATATATATTCATAATTTTTGGTGTATTATTTTATTAAATTGTGTTAATTCTTAATTTATGGAAAAATAGTTTCAATTGGTTTCGGACAATGAAATAGCATAAATGTTTCTGTTCATTTAAATTAACAGATTTGTTTCTAATTTCTTTAATATACGTTATTTATTGTTTAATATTTTTAAAAAAACTGTATATTTAAAAATCTTTCAATTGTTTATAATATTCTTTCTACAAGTATTTTGAAAAACACATGGAAATCTTAATTTTTTGGAGTTTATAAAATCCGTATATTAATAATTAATTTTTAATTTAAATATTAATATAATATATTATTAATAAATTTCTGAATTTTGTTAGGAATAATCGCATCATTTGCACTTTGTGGGAGGAATATGTGGATGCTATTCTATCATATCTTGATCAACATAGTTTGGAGCCTTTGGTGATAATTCTTCAGATGTGTCGTGCAAAAGTATATTGAGGTAATATATAATATTTAATTAAATAATATGAATTATATTGATTTTTAATTTTTTGAATTTGATTCGAATTTTTTTATTTTTTTCAAATTTTGTTTCAGATCAAGTTAAAGTTTCAAACACATTTCATGTGACTAAGCTGATTGTTAACGATGGTGCTGAGGAAATTTATGATTTTAAGAAGAGGTTTGACAATTATATATTATTTATTTTAATTTAAAATTAAGCCAAATTGTTTAGTATAGTATGTTAATTTTTTATCAGGGATACTCGGGGCAATAACCCTGCCTGCTCAATAAGTCATGTTTCTGCCCCGTTAGCAAGGTCTATACCAGAGGACTTGGCTTCCGGTGAATCCCCGTTTCGATTGATTGATCAGTTGTACGCCAATGAAGAGGTATTTCTTTTAACTTCTAAAAATTATTATTTTTCAATTTTTTGACTGAATTTTTTCAACATTCCTATAAATTATTATTTTTAATTTTTCGTGGTTTAATATATTTTATTTATTTATTTGTTGTTTTTAAAAATAGGTTGGTAGTTTTTGGATAAGTGCCACAATCTTCTCTTTTATTGGAGATTGATGGTATCTATCATGCAAGAAATGTCCTAAAAAGCTCACACAAGTTGGTGACAAGTTTTATTGTGAGCGTTGTGACAAATTTATGCATTCTAGAAATTTCAGGTATTTGATTCATTTTCGCTATTTTTTTTATAGATTTCATAATTTAACATTTTAATGTACAATTCTTAAAGGTATAAGATCCAACTTGAGGTTGGTGATGACAGTGCAAACACACCATTGTTGTGTTGGGATAGAGAGTGTGAGACGTTGATTGGAAAACCTTGCTCGACTCTGAAAAACGAGTTGGCTGAGGTATAATTTTTTTTTTCATTAGGCTAATTTATATTTTAATAATGTTAATAATTTGTTTATTTATTATTTGACCTGTTTTCTTTTGAATTCCTTTTTAGAGAGAGGGTTGGGATGATATTCCGCATTTGAGTTAGCCGCATTAGTGGATAAAAAAGTGCTTTTTAAGGTGCAATTTAAGGCCACCCATTAAGCATTTTACGGGGAGCTTTTTCGGTTATGAGGCTTATCATGATCCCGAATTGCCGAGGCAATATTCTACTTTTGCCATTGAAAGTAAGGTATAATTGTTTATTATATTTTTTGGAGTTTCTTATATGATTTATTTATTTGTGTTTTTAATTAAATTTTATTTTATTATAGGAATCGGATTACACCACAAAGCTTCGGAAGATATTAGTGAACACATCAAAGATGGCAATTAATTTGAAGATGAAGTTAGTACGCTTTGGATAAGTTGGTGAAGAAAAATGTGGTCATTGGTGAAAGTTCGTCAATTAAGAGAAAATTGTTGGATGACTTTTCGTCTTCCAATAATATCAAGATGCAGAAAAAAGAGATCAAGATCAAGGTGGAGGACGAAAAAAAGGATTAGAAGATTATTAGGATGATTTTTTATTGATTTTGTTTTATAAGTAATGGTATTGAAGTTTATTTTTGAATAATGGATCCTCAGATGTTTAGAGGATACTTTTTTTGGATATTATGAATAGGAATTATGGGCTCTTTGGTTTTTTTATAAAGGTTTATTTTCAAATATTGTTTTTATTTCTGTGTCCAATAACATATTTATTATACATGTTCATTTTATTATTTTCTTACTTGCAGTTTAGCTTCATAAGGAAGTCTTAGGATTTTTCTTTTACTCACAAGGCCATTATAAAACTTTAAAATCTAGAAAAATAAATTATATTTCGATTAAGGTAAAAATCCCTTAAGTATAATTTCAATGATGCTAAATAATCGAAAGAGATCTTATTGGAAATGTTTATTTATGTAGCAATTTAATTTTGTTGTTTGTTATAATATATTGAAATAAATTAATATTAATTTTAATAAAAATTAAATATTATGAACATCTTTGTGGTTGGAGTTTTGCTTTTTCTTATATTCCCAAAAAATATTCCTTCAACATAGAACTAAATAACTCTAGAAACAATTAAGAGTGACATTTTAAAAACAATAATATAAGAACCTAAGAACCAACAGGATTCCACTACACTCAAGGTGTAGGGTCAAGTGGTTTTTTTTCTCAGGATCTTTTTTGGTAAACTTATAATCAAAAAAATTAAATGTATGTAAGAAACTAATAGAAGGTCAGGATTGAACCGAAATGCTTAACATAGAAGCTTCTATTATCTAGGGTTTTCAGTCACAACACATTCAATCACAACATTACTGCCATTGAATAAAAACTGTACGCATCAATGAATAAAAACTGTACGCATAAATGAAAAAATAAGAGAAATCACAACAGTAGCCAACAATATCATTCCAGAAGGTCAGTCATTAGCAACATTATAAAATGCACAATACAATAGGTAACCAGGAACAAATACTTATCAAATTCAGTTTTCAGAAATATACATATAATCAGTCCAAGTACTTATCAAAATTAGATTTATTCACTTCCATATATATATTTCAACAATTGCAATTAAAATTACGTGGATATATCTTCTGATAATATATTTATCTGTTTCTATAAATTCGTATATGACATCACTATCTATACCATTTTTATTTCACTGAAACAAAAGATATCATATATGATACACAAAATCATAAGGGTTATCTCATATACACCAAAAAATATATCTTTGACAAATTTTTGCCCAAAAATTCCTTAACCAATAAAATCGACAGTGTTTATGTATAGATAAATATAGAAATTGAAATCTCAAGTTAATTTACTCACTCTTTAAATATTTCCTTTTCAACATGAATCGTTTTTTCAGTATAAATAATCCCCCAATTATAATTGATCCACTGATTTCATAATACACTTATTGTTTGATAAATGGTTTTATCATGATTTTGATGATTTAGTTTTTATACCAAAACAATGTTTTTTTAAGGTTGTCCAAATACTCCAAAATGATTTAAAATGGTTTTAATATTTTACGGAGTATTTCTTCAAGTTTTATTTCAGATAAAATTGGACAACACTTCTAATGATTCTTTGTTTATTCTTCAAAACAATGTTTCTAAATGTTGTCCTAATACTCCCGATCAGTCTAAAATATTTTCACTATTTTTCGGAGTATTTCTTGAAGTTTATTTTCGATATAAAATTGGATAACACTTTTGTTTTGAGGTCAACCTCGCCGTATAGGGCAACCCGTACACTGAAAGTTGAGAAAAAAAAAAAAACTTCATGTTTGTAGAAAATGGTCAGGGCAACCGTCGCCGCCATAGGGCAACCGGCAGAATCCCGTCGGCCGACGACCCTGGGCGGCCGTACTGGGAGCAAAAATTGAAATGAGAACATTTGCCCTTCGTTTTTTGAAGTTGTGCGACCGGTTGAAGTAAGGGTTCGACGTAGGGTTCGACCGGTCGCCTGCTGTGTAAATATGTATTCTCATTTTCAAACGTCTATTTGTGCGCGACACCGTCATCGCTTTAAGTTTGACAAAAAAATGTAACCGTTGTCGCACAGACATCTTCTCCTTAATTTGTGGGATTGATTTCTAATGACTCTTTTCTTCAATTGTCTTGCAATTTTTTACGTAATTCATGTCCCCAAGAGGAGCCTATCATGTACAAGACATCTTCTATAAATAGAGGAAGAATTGAAGCAACACTACAAGAGAGAAAACTACAACACAACAAGATACACTCAAGAATACACTTGTTCTTATATTGTCTTATTTCTTGTTGTAATTTGCCTAGCTATTCACTTTCACATCCTTGAGGTCTAGGTTATTCTTGATTACACTTGCACTCAATTGTATAATTCATTATCGAGTTGTAATCTTGAATTTTTGGGTTATCATTCAACACAAGATATCCTTGTGAGTGTTCTTGTGGTAAGAACACACTTGGGTGGTCTAGGTGTTAGGTGTGAGAAGATTGTGGTAATCTTCTTGTTGAGGTGTTGAAGAATTTGGTATTCTTCAAGGTTGAAGATTGTGGTAATCTTCACAAGGTGTCGTTGGAGATTGTGGTAATCTTCAAGTGAGATTGTGGTAATCTCAAAGGTGGTGTTGAAGAAGAGTGTGGTGCTCTTCAAGGTGTTGTTGTAAGTTGGTGTTGTATTAATTTGAGGTAAATTAATAAAATCTTTTTCTTTTTGAAATCCATCCCTGGATATCTTTGGGGTGGTAGAGATTAGGCCCTAGGTGGGTTGAACCTCTTTAAATCGACGCGTGTGTTGTTTACATTCCGCACCTTTATTATTGTCTTTGAGCATTCAATTCGAAAAAGAGGGCGAAATCGAAAAGATGGAGATAATCTATTCACCCCCTCTAGATTATCTTAGCCGCTTGGACTTACACTTATCTCATACCACAAGTATCAGGAAGGCAAAAACATCGAAGACAAAACATAAACATCATACACAAGGTCACACATATTAAAGGATCATGAGAAAGCTTCAAGGGTCGGGTTGTTATAAAGAAAGAAAGAGACATCAACAATGACACGGTAATGTAATTTTGTGTGACCTAAATTTAATTTATTCAACATTTTTTTGTGTAATAAATAGTGATTGACTTATCTGTTCTTTTGATTTGTTGTTTGAATTTGTTCTTTTGATTTCATATTTATCTTCATCCTGAAAGACCAAAAAAAAATTATCAGTTAGAAAATAATAAAAGAAGATTTCATGGTCTATCATTGTTAAAATAATAGGATAATACAGAGAGGTTGTATATCTTATCTTTTTGTGTGCTAATTTATTTAATTGATGGATGACCTTCACTTATATTTACATAACCTGAAACCAATACAAAAACAACAAAGTTATAAGTTGCAGTTTAACAAACAAATAGTTAAAATTGTGGCATAGACGTTGGCAAAATATTTTAGTGTTTCAATAGACCACATTTTTCTATCCTGTTATGTAGTCAAAAAATCTTTAATTTATTTTTTGAGTAGACTAAACTAAAATTATCACATAGAACTTGGCAAAATATTTTCTATTGAGGAACATCCTATTTATTTAGTGGTAAGTTTTATTTCCAGTTAAATATTATTTTCTAACCTATTTTGTTTTAATATATTTTCAAAATACCTAGATTTATAAAATCGTTATAATATTAACTATATATATGTAAACAGATAATTCAGTTTAATATCTTATAAAAATTTTGATAAACAATAATTGAATATAATTATTCATTTAAAATATACACTAAAAATTGATTAAGAAAAAAAACAAAAATAGAAACAGTGATCAATGGTACAAAAAAACATTAACTAAGACTTATATGCCACATATCGAAAAAATAATTAGATTTATTAACAAAAATATTTTAAAAAAATCATAAAAAATAAAAAAATACTTACTATTTTAAAACTTACATATACGTTGTTTTTTTTGGTGTTTTGCTAGAGGACTCGACGGTATGTACGATGAAATTTCCTTTCATCTGCAAAATTAAAAGGAAAAATACCAGAAATATATTTAATAATTAAAAATAAAAACACACTTACCGTGGTATGATCGGCGCCGTGAAACATTGGCCAGTACCTTTTTCTCGTCCGGGAGGACAACATAAAATGTAGATCTGAATATTTTTAACCAAATCTAGCAGTAACAACGCATGCAACTAACAAAACAACATAGATCTATTGAAATATATGTTGTATATTTTCGATCCCTTGAAAAAAGACCGATAAAATAAGAATATCAGTATAATTTTTGAAAAAACAAATCGGCCTTAAATACCAGTTCTTAAACAAAAAACAAAACTTCAGCTTCAAACAAATAAAGTTTACTATAAAATTACAGAAAAAAAAAATTTAACAAATGTTCGATCAAAAAATAAAAAAATCGAAAAAATGAAGATATATACTCAGGAACCTCATTTTTTCGAACTTAATCGAAAATTTATATAGCCTCATCCGTAAATTTTCGATCGACAACATTTCCTCTTCGAAATACCAGATGTTTGAACTCAATAACACCAGTATTTCGAACAAAATCGAGAAACAGAGTAAAACATCACATAAAAAAATGTGACTGTACTTGCACAAAAAATAGATGGAAAAACCTTTAACCAGCAAAATATTTCTTCGAGAGATAAAATATTGGCAAGAATCAGAGAATAATCTCTGTGTCTATTCTCTCTCAGAAAAAATGGTGAATCCACAAAACAAAACCCAATAATCGAAATCGAAACTTTGTGAAGGTAACAGAAATGAGGCAGAGAGAGAGAGAGAGTTGAATCGGTGAGGCAGAGAGAGAGTGAAAGGGTTTTGGGGAAATGGGGGTTTCAGTGGGCGGATTCTTGGGGGTGGGGTTGGGTGGTTTTGGGATAAGGTTTAATTTGTGTTTCTTCACAGAGTGAAGAATCCGCCCAATCCTTACCGTCCATTACTAAAATTTCTGACACGTGTCGAGATCTGGGGATTATGAAAAACCTGATGTGTGTTTTTTATATATATTTCTAAATACAAGAATTTAATTTTGGGTGATGGGCTTTTTATGTTGTATAAATGGGTTAATGTGATAAATTAATTTGAAGCTCATACAAAATTAGGGTCCAACAAGATATATTATGTGTAAAAAATGGGCTAGGATTTTTTAAGTTTTTAATCCAAATGTTTGTATTTTGGGCTATGAATTTGCACCTATTTTAATTTGAATTTAGAAAATTATGATGTGTTTATTTAAAAAATTTTGTGATTGTTTATAAAATTGTATTTTTAAATTTTTAAATTTTTTTAAAATCGAAATTAATTTATAATTAAAATATTAAATGTTTTTAATATTTAATTTCATTTAATCTGTTTTTTATATTTAATATTTTATTTTATTATAATTAAAATCGGTAATTTTATTTAATTTCCTAAATTATTAAACAAATCAAATATTAAATGAAATTCATTATTTATATATTATGCATTTTTTTTGGTTTATTTCGAAAATTTAATAATTATATAAGTTAAACTAATGGTTAATGAATAATGATTTTTATCTTAATGTTTTGTATTATATTTTTAAATGTTTTTATAAATTCAATATTGGTTTGTACAGGTTTAGCAGACAGCCCTTCTAATCTGGCAAATGAAATTGAATTTCGAGCTTCGTCAAGCAGTACTATTTATCAATCGTCAGGTTCACCGCTTAGTGACATCACAAATGGTATATTCAATATTTTATTTATTCATTTAGTCTTTAAAATAATAAATAATTCATATTATTTATTTATTTTTTAATACGTGTAATTGAATTTGTTGCGATTGTTGTTCCCGGCTTAAAAACTTCGGCAAATCGAAAAAATCTCAAGATCATTAGCAATTCATTTGGTGATAGAGTTGTATCATCTATCAAGAGCACCTACAATCAGTAGTGGTCATCGATCTTACGCCGATGATAATGTTCAAACCGATACCATTGATGCAAATACTCTAATCACCGAAAATGTAACGATCGATGTAAATCAAACAAATTTGTTTGAGCATGTATTCTTGACTACAATTGGTAATTATAACTATTTTATATTTTTTAAATGTAATTATTTAATTTAAATATTATTAAGATAATTAATAAATCATAACTTAATTTACAGATTACTGGGATGTCGGTGATGCAACATACACTTGCCAATTTTGTGGTGCGTTATTTTGGTACGAAGAAAGGCTACGATCCCACGTAAAATCCAAAAATCCTCAATATTCCCTGTGTTGTGTTCATGGAATTATTCAGCTTCTTTCTATCAAACAACCACCTCCTGTGCTTCATGAATTATTATTTGGAGTTAGTGATAAGAGCAGGCATTTCCAAGAAAATATAAGATCGTATAATAATATGTTTTGTTTCACATCAATGGGAGGCAAAATCGATACTGATATAAATAAGGGACAAGGTCCTCCAATTTTTCGCTTGCATGGACAAAATTATCATCTTATTGGTAGTTTATTGCCATCGGATGGTTCCACGCCAAAATTTGCACAGATGTACATATATGATACAGATAATGAAATCTCAAATAGGCTAAATTGTGTGAGGTTAGATTTATTTTTAATTTTAAATTGGATAATATTTTATTATTTTTTACTCTATTCACTAAAATATTTTAATATTTTTTGTAGACAAGGAAGTGAAACTAATAATTTGCATGAAGATATTGTGGCTGATCTAAAAAAAATGTTGGATGAAAATAATGTTTTGGTGAAGACTTTTCGAATGGCCAAAGACAAAATACAACAATCTTCAAATTCTGATGTTCGATTGCGTCTAATAGGTGCCCGAAATACTGATGCAAAGAGATACAATTTGCCTTCAAGTTCCGAAGTTGTTGCTTTGATCGTTGGTGATTTTGATCATGCTCTAGGTGAAAGGGATATTGTGGTTGAAACGAAAGCAGGATATCTGAAACGCATAAATGAGTTGAATGCCTCTTATCTGGCTTTGCAATATCCTTTGCTATTACCTTACGGTGAAGATGGGTACAGAGAAGACATCACATTCTCTGAATTGAAGAAATCAAGTCCAGGGGGGGAGAAAAACAATAAGCGTTCATGAATTCTTTGCATATAGATTACACGACAGATTAATAGAATCTTCGACAATTCTATCATCGCGTAGATTGTTTCAACAATTTGTAGTTGATGCTTATACAATGGTAGAATCGTCACGATTGAAATATATTCGCTTGCATCAAAAAAAGTTGCGTTGCGATATATATAAAGGCCTGTCTGATGCTGTGTTGAATGGAGACATCAATCCAAGTACTCAAGGAAAACGTATTATATTACCCTCCAGTTTCACCGGTGGTGCACGATTCATGATACAAAGCTATCAGGATGCAATGGCTATTTGTCGTTGGGCTGGATATCTGGATTTATTTATAACATTTACTTCCAACCCAAAGTGGCCAGAGATTGTTCGTTTCCTTGAGAATAAGAATCTGAATCCCGAGGATCGACCCGATATTGTTTGTAGAATCTTCAAAGTTAAGATAGATGCTTTAATCAAAGATCTTCGAAAAATGAAATATTTGGGAAAGTAGTAGCGGGTTATGAGTTATTATTTTTATATTATTATATAGATTATATTATTATTATTATTATTATTATTATTATTATTATTATTATGATCATTACAATTTAAATGTTTTTAATCATTATATAATTTTTTGATTTCCTGATTTTATTCATTGCGATTGTACACACGATAGAATTTCAGAAACGTGGATTGCCTCATGTTCATATATTACTATTTATGGCTAAGGAAGACAAGTTTCCAACCGCAGCTGAAATAGATAGAATTATATCAGTAAAATACCCAGGCAGGCATCGATCCATGCTATTATGCGGCAGTTAGAGACTTTATGATTCATGGTCCATGTGGTGATGTAAGAAAAAACTCGCCCTGCATGTCTGAAGGTCGTTGTACAAAGCATTTTCCGAAAATTTTTGTTGATGCTACTACTATTTATGAAGAAGGTTACCCACGTTATAAGCGTCGGGATAATGGGAGAATAGTTGACAAGAACGGTGTACCTCTTGACAACAGATATGTTGTTCCCCATAATCGCCGATTGCTACTCAAGTACGGTGCTCACATTAATGTGGAGTGGTGCAATCAATCAAGATCGATAAAGTATTTGCTTAAATATGTGAATAAGGGGCACGATCGTGTGACAGCTTCATTCTATCAGAGTACAAATGATGACGAATCCAGAAACTCCATCGATGAAGTCAACATGTACTACGATTGCGGATATGTTTAGTCATGCGAGGCGTGGAGATTGTTGGGATTTGAACTCGAGTATAAATACCCTTCCGTTGAACGCCTTAGTTTTCATCTTGAAAACGAGTAGAGCATTATTTTTCATGATTCGGAACGAATAGATGACGTCCTAAATAAGAGTACTGTTAAGAAAAGCATGTTCTTGGCATGGATGGAAGCCATAAGATATATCCTCAAGCAAGAGATCGACTTATGCCGAAGCTCCTACAAAGTTTACATGGAAACAACCAATCGGGAAGTGGGTGCCAAGAAAAGCTAGAAAATCTATAGGACGAGTCTTTTATGTGCCTCCGGTCTTTGGTGATATATACTATTTGAGGTGCCTCATCAATGTAGTACGTGGTGCCACGTGTCATGATGATTATAAGAAGGTTAAAGGGGTTCAACACTCTTCATATCGTGACGCTTGCTATGCTCTCGGTTTGTTGGAGGATGATAGAGAATACGTTGATGGCATCACCTGAAGGCGAGTCATCACGTCTGCGAGAATCTCTACGGATTATGTTTGTCTCATTATTGTCGGGTGATTCTTTGAGCATGCCACACATGGTGTGGGATAAATGCTGGGAACATCTTTCGGATGATATTCTATATAGACGACGAGCTCTTATGCAACATCAAGGTATTGTAAGTCCAAGCGGCTACGATAATCTAGAGGGGGTGAATAGATTATCTCCATCTTTTCGATTTCGCCCTCTTTTTCGAACCGAGTGCTCAAAGACAATAATAAAGGTGCGGAACGTAAACAACACATGTCGATTTATAGAGGTTCAACCCACCTAGGACGTAATCCTCTACCACCCTAGTATATCCGGGATGGATTTCAAAAAGAAAAAAAAATTTATTAATTTACCACAAATTAATACAACACCAACTTACAACAACACCTTGAAGAGCACCACACTCTTCTTCAACACCACCTTTGAGATTACCACAATCTCACTTGAAGATTACCACAATCTCCAACGGAACCTTGTGAAGATTACCACAATCTTCAACCTTGAAGAATACCAAATTCTTCAACACCTCAACAAGAAGATTACCACAATCTTCTTACACCTAACACCTAGATCACCCAAGTGTGTTCTTACCACAAGAACACTCACAAGGATATCTTGTGTTGAATGATTACCCAAATTCAAGATTACAACTCGATAATTGATAATACAATAGAGTG
Source organism: Rehmannia glutinosa (assembly GCA_016081115.2). Classification (NCBI taxonomy): domain Eukaryota; kingdom Viridiplantae; phylum Streptophyta; class Magnoliopsida; order Lamiales; family Orobanchaceae; genus Rehmannia; species Rehmannia glutinosa. The sequence goes on from CM071926.1 coordinate 475,728, forward strand.
CAAGTGTAATCAAGAAAAGCCTAGACCTCAAAAATGTGAAAGTGAATAGCTAGGCAAATTACAACAAGAAATAAGACAATGTAAGAACTAGTGTATTCTTGAGTGTATCTTGTTGTGTTGTAGTTTTCTCTCTTGTATTGTTGCTTCAATTCTTCATCTATTTATAGAAGATGTCTTGGACATGATAGGCTCCTCATAGGAGATTGAAATCTGTAAAAAATTGCAAGACAAATGAAAAATATAGGTTTAGAAATCAACTCCATGATTTAAGGAAATGTTGTCTGTTTGTCAAACGGTCGATTTTTTTTTTTCAAACTTAAGAGCGGCCGTGTCATGCACAAATAGACGTTTGAAAATGAGAAAACACATTTACACAGGGTGTGACCGGTCGACGGGGGTTCGACCGGTCGACCACATCTTGTGGCCGAAAAAGACCAAAAAAACGAGTCCAGGAAGCGTGTTTTGAAATTGCTCCCAGTGCACGGCCGACACCCGTCGGCCGACCGGCCGACCTCCCGGTCGACCGGTCAACCATACCGGTCTACCACCCTATTGACCGGTCTACCACCTTTTTTCAAAGAAATGGCTTATACTGCGCTTTTTCACAACTTTCAGTGCAGGATGCCCTATGGGCGGCGTTTTGGCCAAAACAAAAATGTTGTCCAATTTTTGTCGAAAATAAACCTCAAGAAATACTCCGAAAAATTCGTAAAAACATTTTAAATCGATCGGGAGTATTTAGGACAATATTAGAAATATAGTTTTGATGAAATAAACACATTAATACAAAAAGTGTTGTCCGATATAAATTCCGATAAATACTCCGAAAAATTCGTAAAAACATTTTAGAGCAATCGGGAGTATTAGGACAACATTTAGAAACATAGTTTCAATGAAAGAAACCATTGACATAAAATCATTAAAGTGTTTGTCCAATATTATCGAAAATAAACTTGAGGAAATACTCCGGAAAATATTAAAACCATTTTAAATCATTTAGGAGTATTTGGACAACAATTAAAAACATTGTTTTGGTGTAAAAACAAAATCATCAAAATCATGATAAAACCATTTATCAAACAATCTCCCCCTTTTTGATGATTACAAACCAAAACAATTTGACAAGGCCGATTTTGAAAACAAAACAAATTTGAGAGGCGATTTTGAAAACAAAACAAGTTTTCCGGTCAAAAATAAATATCCGTTGAGAGCGACAACATTCCACGCAATATAAACACAAGGATGGGAGTAGAGATATTCAAACGCATATAGCAAATGCTCCCCCTATCAATATGCACAACAAGAGTAATATAGAAGCAACTTCAATATAAGCTAAAAACGCAGCTTTACGATATTGAGCTTAAGTATCAATAACTTAAAAGCTCCCCCTGTCAAAGAGAAATCATTAGAAACATAAATACGTCCATACTACAACCAATGGACTAAGAATTATACATAACCATAATACGACAAATGGACATAAATATGATCCACAACTTATGGCTTTTAAAAGCCAAAGCTTATAGCTTCTTTTCGTTAAACTTATCTTAGTTTCTTTGAGCTAAAGAGCTTATAACTGTTTCTCCCCCTTTGGAATCATCAAAAAGAATGTTAGCACGATAAATACATCATATATTCATATCAAAGTGCGCAACAAAACCGATGTATCGAGCTATTTGAATAGTGAAGCTTATAAACCAAATAGGAGTGAAAAGTCGAATCATACGACTTGTAGAAGCTTATGAAAACTCGTGAGATTTGCAAAACATGATCTCTATAAAAGTATAAGTCATTTGAAAACGAGAGAATCATGTAGGTGATGAATTTTTTATTGAACCATTTTATCGAACACTTGGCGGGCGTCAAAAATTGAAAAGAATATATATAGCCCTTGTAAATGAAATCAAGCCAAGTTTTCCATCACCAAATGCAATTTAATAAATATCATTCATCAACAATCAATAAGCTCATCACAAACATATACTAATTTCATCAAGATAGTACATATAGGCCAAGTTCTCGAGGTTCAAACCAATTGAGATTAAGGAAGTAGAATTCTTACCATTTGATCGGTAAAGACGAGCAATGATGATGATAGTCGAGCTAGATATTCCCCAAAATATATAATACATGCATCAAAACTCATTTAAAGTGAATTGTGTGTGAAATTTGCAAAGGGACGAAAAATGAACCAAAAGCCAAAAATGCTAAGTCGGAAAATGAACCATTTTTAACCAAAAATCCTTTAGGCGACGCGTCATGGTCATGGGCAAGGGCAACAGCAGTTGGCGGCCTTACCAAATCGGCCCACTATTTGAGTTACGTCTCAAAATTCAAGTTTGATTCAAAAATCCGATTTTTCGCCCTAAGTTTTAAAAACGTGTAAAATACAAACGTAGACCTCATTCAATATACATTATGTCATAATCAAGCTCGAAATGGGGTAAAATACTCGGCGGTTAATGATAAAAAAAATCCACAAGTTATCCTTGAGATGGAATTAAACACATCTCAATTTTTCGTTTTAGAAACACAATCCCTTAGAAAAATATTTGAATCTCAATATGTTTAGTTCGATTATGATGAACCATATTTTGATAAATTGTAAACACCGAACTTGTTATCCCGGAAAAATAAGAACGTTTTAATACTTTGGATATACAAGTCATAAGAAGTGCCCTTCAAATATTTGAAAATTTCTTTTAACGGCACTTTAATGAGATTCGTTGGGATTGCTTTTGAAGTCGAGCAAATAGACATAAGGCATATAGAATGTTGAGTCTATTGGAATAATACAAAAAAACATACCTCGAATTTGTTTGTCAATCGATATGTCTTTCTCAACCTTTGTTAATCTCTTCTTGGCATTGATTAACTTGAAGTCCAATGAAGAAATTTGAGCTCCCCCATCATGCTCATCTCAAGTTCACCTACATTAACTTAGAAAAATCTATTGCACAAAATATTCATTAGTAGCACCAAAAAATATTCTCATAAATATGCACAAGCAAACAATCTTGCCCTTTTTTCAAAAACAAAGAGAGTAGTATCAATTTTACCTTTTGTAAAATCATTTAGCAAAAATATCTAAGTCTATCATACCATACATGGAGTACTTGTTTGAAACCATACAAGGCCTTTTATAAAGATCATTTGGCCTAGAAACAATTTAAACCCCGGAGGTTGTTTTACATAGACTCTTACTAGAATAAAGCCATTATTAAACATCCATTTGGTAAAGCTTGAAATTTTCTTAAAACAAGAATGGGCAAGTAAAATGCAAATAGCTACTAAATGTGTTATGAGTGCAAATGTTACGTCAAAATCAATTACCTTCTTCTTGAAAATACCTTCGAGCTACTAACCTCACCTTAGTTCGACCAATGTTGCCTTGGTCATCGAGTTCCTTTTTGTCTACTTCATTACTATCATCATAGGGCATCCAATTGGTCTAAGGTGTTCACAATAGAACTTTTACATCCAAATATTTTGAGGTAACTAATATTTGGAGTACTTCATTTCTCATCTACACAACTTAACAAACTCATTAACGGCATCGCTTATATACGCAAGAAAAAATATCCCAAGTGTAAAAACATGCCTCAATCATCAATCACAAAATATCTTGCATAAGAGCATAGTAGAAATAGACACTATATATATATAGATCATGAAGCAAGAAACACATACTATGCATTTAGAATATCATCAAGAGTCTAATAAATCATGCAAGTTCAAATAAGCTTAAGAAAGCTACAAAAGGTCTCTTTTGAAATTTGAAAATCCGATAGCATATAATTGAGACCTCATTTATAAGAAGTATTTGAACAAAAGTTGACAAAGCAAATATGTGCAATCAAATATCGAATAGTGCCTTTCAAAGAATCTAAAAATCCTCTTAATGACACTTGTATGAAATACTATAAAAAACAAGCACATAGGCATATGGCAATACATATATCGAGTCTATAAGAGTAAAAGTAACACAAGTAAACGTACCTCGATAATTTATGCCTTTCTTGACAAAATGGCCATTTGTGAAAATATGTAAATTCTACACAATTCTTTAAAACAAATCTAGCACAAATCATAATGATAAAAGTGTAGGCTAAGAGATATCACAAGTAAGCTCATGCCATAAAAATCCATAAGAGATGATAATACACTTTAGTCTACAAAAATGCACAAGAGTTTTAAAAACATCATATAAGGTCTTCTTTTTCAAAAATTTTAAAAAAATACAAATAAGTTTTGAAGACCTTAATTCAAAATTTAAATACATGAAAACTCATTTTGCAAGTAGGACACAAATAAAAACATGCATAATAGACAAATAAAATGCATATTTAAATAGGGAGATACGGTTTACCAATTACGCCGTTTCCATGGGTTTTCCCATTGTTGATGATATTTTCCCTTTTGAAAATCTTCATGTTGATGGTAATCTCTCCAATTACTCCATCTCCAAAATTTTTGTCCTTCCCATGGTAATCATCTTTGCCATTTCCAAGGATTGTGTTCTTCCCATTTTTGATTATATCCTCTTCTTGGAAATTGGCTTTGTCGAAAATAGTTTCTCCTTCTTTGATCAAATGAAACGGTCATTTGACGCCTTCTTGGCGGTATGAATTTTCTTCGATCATTATTTCGCCGGGTACCTAATAAAACATTATTTTGTGGTACCCTCAAGTGTTTGGGTCCTTTAGGATTAGCTTTGAGACTTTTAGGTCTCCAATAATAATTAGAGCTATTTCTAGCTCGACAAGTATTTACCGTATGACCCTTTTTTACCGCAATAAAAGCAAGTAATAATTCTAGGAGCATAATGACCAACATGCTTAGGGACTTGATTCCTTTTCATATGATTGACAACATTAAATTTATGATCAAGTTCTAGTTTTAAATTACCACAACAATCAACAATTTCATCGGTACTCAAGTTGGATTTAGATAAATCATTTTTCAAGCAATTAATATCCTCAACAAGAGTACTATTTTGTTTCTCAAGGTTTCTAACCTTGTCAAGTGTGGTGGTGTGAGCACATGATAGTGATTCATAGGAAGTAAATAAGCTATCCTTTTCATTTTTCAAAATATTGAATTCCTTTTTCAAATTTTTGTACTTAACAAGTAAATTTTGGAATTCATTTTGAAGATCATCAAAATCATTTTGCAAATCACTATAATCATTTTGAATAACAATATCATAAGAAGTAGAGGGTTTAAGACATACCTCGTTTTCTTCTTCGATGCCCATAAAACAATATTCAACTTCTTCATAGTTGGAAGTTGTAAGAGGCTTGTTCCTTAGATTTGAGCTTGTATCCCTTTGAGAAGTAGATGCTTTTGTTTGACTCCTTTCATTTGCAAATACTCCATAGATGGCTTCTAATTTTTGCCATACTTCATGTGCCGATCGAATTCCTACAATATGTTCATATTCCAAATTAGTAAGTGAACAATACAAAATATTGAGAGCTTTACCGTTTAAGGAGATGATTTTCTTCTCTTCATCATTGAGCTCTTTGAAGCCTTTGGAGGTGTGTGGTGTGTCTTTCATCGGAATGGATTCTCCATTTATGACGATGTTCCAAATATCGAACCTGCAACCTTATAAATAACATTCCATTCTTTCTTTCCAAAATATAAAATTTTTGGAATCAAATAGTGGTGACTTGGTGGTGGAGGTGCTTGGAAAGTTGAGCTTCGTTCGTAGCCGACGATCGTTCCTCTTCACTCGCGATGTGAAGCGAGCTTGCCAAAGAGTTTGGCTCACGATACCACTTGTAAGTCAAGCGGCTACCATAATCTAGAGGGGGTGAATAGATTATCTCCATCTTTCGATTTCGCCCTCTTTTTCGAACCGAGTGCTCAAAGACAATAATAAAGGTGCGGAATGTAAACAACACACGTCGATTTATAGAGTTCAACCCACCTAGGGCCTAATCCTCTACCACCCCAAAGATATCCGGGATGGATTTCAAAAAGAAAAAGATTTTATTAATTTACCACAAATTAATACAACACCAACTTACAACAACACCTTGAAGAGCACCACACTCTTCTTCAACACCACCTTTGAGATTACCACAATCTCACTTGAAGATTACCACAATCTCCAACGGCACCTTGTGAAGATTACCACAATCTTCAACCTTGAAGAATACCAAATTCTTCAACACCTCAACAAGAAGATTACCACAATCTTCTTACACCTAACACCTAGATCACCCAGTGTGTTCTTACCACAAAGAACACTCACAAGGATATCTTGTGTTGAATGATTACCCAAATTCAAGATTACAACTCGATAATTGATAATACAATAGAGTGCAAGTGTAATCAAGAAAAGCCTAGACCTCAAGAATGTGAAAGTGAATAGCTAGACAAATTACAACAAGAAATAAGACAATGTAAGAACAAGTGTATTCTTGAGTGTATCTTGTTGTGTTGTAGTTTTCTCTCTTGTATTGTTGCTTCAATTTTTCATCTATTTATAGAAGATGTCTTGGACATGATAGGCTCCTCCTAGGAGATTGAAATCTGTAAAAAAATTGCAAGACAAATGAAGAATATAGCTGTTAGAAATCAACTCCATGATTTAAGGAAATGTTGTCTGCTGTCAAACGGTCAGATTTTTGCTGTCAAACTTAAGGGCGACCGGTCGCAAGACAAATAGACGTTTGAAAATGAGAAAACACATTTACAGGCGACGGTCGGGGGTTCGGCCGACCCCATGCGCAATGGCCGAGCAAGACCAAAAAAACGAGTCCAGGAAGCTATGTTTCAGAAATTGCTCCCAGGCACCGGTCGACACCCCGGTCGACCGGTCGACGCCCACCGGTCGACGACCATACCAGTCTACCACCCTGTTGACCGGTCTACCACCCTTTTTCAAAGAAATGGCTTATACACTGTTTTTCACAACTTTCAGTGCAGGATGCCCTATAGGGCGACCGTTTGGCCTCAAAACAAAAATGTTGTCCAATTTTTGTCGAAAATAAACCTCAAGAAATACTCCGAAAAATTCGTAAAAACATTTTAAACCGATCGGGATTATTTAGGACAACATTAGAAATATAGTTTTGATGAAATAAACACATTAATACAAAAAAGTGTTGTCAGATATAAATTCCGATAAATACTCCGAAAAATTCGTAAAAACATTTTAGACCAATCGGGAGTATTAGGACAATATTTAGAAACATAGTTTCAATGAAAGAAACCATTGACATAAAATCATTAAAAGTGTTTGTCCAATATTATCGAAAATAAACTTGAGGAAATACTCCGAAAAATATTAAAACCATTTTAAATCATTTAGGAGTATTTGGACAACAATTAAAAACATTGTTTTGGTGTAAAAACAAAATCATCAAAATCATGATAAAACCATTTATCAAACAGGTATTACAATAATTTTCCAATATATTTAATTAAACTTTTATTTATCCGTATTTGTTGATACTAAAAATCTGGATCCATATTTGTTTTATTAAAATTTTTCTATTTTATTCTTTTGTATAGAGCTGATATTGAGTAAGAATGAAATCAAGAATCTGGCATTGTTGGAAATTGAGAAACTAATGAGAAGTCGCGGCAGGAGCCTACGTGAATTTGATACAATGCCATTCCCAGATTTTGATGGTTTTGAAATTAATCAGAATAGATTGATATATGATGAGTTAAGGTATGATCGTAATTTGTTGCTTGCGGAGCACCAAAGCCTTATTTCGAGGATGACGGACGAACAACATCAAGTGTATTCCAAAATTATACGTGCCGTTGAATGCAACGAAGGTCGTATGTTCTTTGTATATGGATACGGAGGTACTGGAAAAACATTTCTGTGGAGGGCTTTATCTTCTAGGTTGAGATCGAGGACAAATTGTTCTAAACGTGGCATCGGCGGCATAGCGACCCTTCTCTTACCCGGTGGAAAGACCGCGCATTCTCGATTTGTGATTCCGTTAAATCCAAATGAACAATCAACGTGCAATATCAAACAAGGAACCCCGCTCGCGGAATTGATTGTTCGTTGTAAACTTATAATTTGGGACGAAGCGCCAATGATGAATAAGTATTGTTTTGAGTCGGTGGACCAATCTGTACGAGATATTATGCAGCTCGAGAACCCACAAAATCTCCATGTCCTTTTTGGAGGTAAAACGTAAGTTTTCGGTGGGGATTTCAGACAAATCTTACCTGTTGTACCCAAGGGAACACGACAGGACATTGTTAATGCCACGATAAATTCTTCCCACTTGTGGGATTATGTTACAGTCCTCAGACTGACCAAGAATATGCGTCTTCAAAGTCTTGGACAAACTGATGATTATTCTGAGTTGGTTAAGTTTTCTGAATGGATAGCAAGCATTGGAGACGGAACAATCGGAGAAGAAATTGATGGTTACTCCACTATTAATATTCCTGAGGATATTTTGCTCGAGGCAACTGATGATCCGATTGGAACTATTGTTGAAGATACCTATCAATGTTTAGAGATGCCATTGATGATCCGACATATTTGAAGGAAAGAGCTATTTTGCACCTACACTTGATGTTGTCGAGTCAATTAATCAATATATGACGTCTTTGAACTCCTCTGAAGGACAAACGTTTTTGAGTTCTGATAGCACGTGTAAGTCGATTCTAATGTTGATTTCTTGCATGATCTGCACACGCCCGAATTCCTAAATGGTATAAAATGCTCCGGTGTCTTAGAATCATGAATTGCATCGAAGGTTGGGACTCTGTTATCTTTATTGAGGAACATCGACTATTCGATTGGATTGTCTGTGCAACGGTACAAGATTAGTGATTACGAGACTTGGCAAACATGTACTTGAGTCTAAAATCTTAAGCTCGGTGCCAATCTTTGGTCATAAGGTGTTGATTCCCGAATGACACTAACCCTTCGGACCTTAGGATACCATTCAAGTTTCAGCGTAGACAATTTCCTCTAATTGTTTCGCACGCAATGACCATTAACAAGAGCGAGGACAATCTCTATCCAATGTGGGTCTCTATTTGAAAAATCCGGTTTTGATCATGGTCAATTATACGTTCTTTGTCGTATCTCGATTCACGAATCTAAGGGGGCTGAAAATATTAGTTTGTGGAGATGATAATTCGAAAAACAAGCAGGCGAATAATGTTGTGTACAAGGAAGTATTCCAAAATGTGTAATTATTTTTGTTTTGAGAGGAATGTGTAATTATTGAATGCATTTATTAACTTGATTTATTTTTCTCGATTTTGTATTTTTCAATTATACGTTCTTATTTATTTTAATCTTTGTATATACAAGTGCTTTACATTCAACAACACATTTCATAACATCCCGTGCGTCGCACGGGTCGCGTACTAGTAAATATTAAAGGCAAAACAAAAAAAGAAGAAATAAAATGAATATTAATTATTACATATTTAATATATTAGCAAATCAATTCAATTCATTATGTGATTTTTTATAATTTGGTCTCTTTTAAAATTTTAATTATAAAATAATATTTTTAATTAACGACTATTAATTTATTTATTAAATTTGAAATTTAACTATTTTATTATACAATTATTTTCCCATAATTATTCCACCCATCATTTCTTTAATATACATAGGAACAAGGATAGATCGGTAGGGGCTTACTGTATTCCCTCGTCTGACTCTAGAATGCTCGCCCCGGATGATCGCTTCACTTGCTTGCTCTTTCCTCTCTTTGGGATGTCAGTCGCTGCACTTCGCTTCGCTCTTTTAGTCCCAGTCGATTGTCTCTCTTTTTACCGAATTATCTTATATGACCAATGAACATCCTAGTTTGTGCCTACTCTTAGCGAAATATGTCTTCCAGAGTAAGATATACAACTAGGATACGAGACGACATTGGTTGTCTACTGCAGGGTGCGCCTTTCAAGAGGCCGTAAATAAGTCACAAGTAAAAAACGATGGGTCCAATCTCATTAATCATGCCACCTCATCTTGAGTTTAAGCTTAATTAGACCCCATGTATATCGGGTGTCGGGCTTCCAACCAAATTATTAATTTTCTGTGTCAAGTGTCCTCAAATTGCGACTTTTAATAGTTAGAGAACCATATTTGCAAAAGCTTGATTATAGAGGACTAGTTTTACAACACCCTATTAGTTATAGGACTAGTTTTGCAATTTCTGCAGGTATCTTGTGAGATGGTGTGAGGTGAAACGGTGATATTTTTAGTGCAAAAAGTGATACTTTAGTGTACAAAGTGATACTTGTTTGAATACACTAATTTCAGTGTATTTTGACAAGTATCACTTTTTACATTAAGGGCATCCACATTATAACACCAAATATGCAAAAAAACATCTCCAACCCAACTCTAAACATTACACCAAATTTGGTGTAGTGAATAGTATTACACCAAATTTGGCGTAACACTATTCATTTACACCAAATTTGGTGTAATACAATATCCCTCATTTGCCCTCCAATTCTCTTCTATTTCAAATTTAAATTCCAATTATAACATCACTTTATATATAATTAATTTATATAGTATGGTTCTAATAATTAATTAATATTTTCTATAAATAATAATAATTAACAAACAATTATAATTTAAACTAAAAGAGATGCTACTATTAATTGTAATTTTTTAAATATAATTAGTTAATTTAATATTAATTAAATTAATAGTAATAAACTATAAATAAATGAAATAATTGTATAAATACATAAATTTGTTTACTATAAAATGAAAAAAAAAAGAATTAAATATTCATTTTGTGTAATGAGTTGGAGATTGTTTTGACAAAACTATACTAAAATACCAAATTTGGCGTAGTTTTTACACCAAGTTTGGTGTTATGGGTTGGAGTACATAATCGATCATTTTTTTCAGACTAAAAGTATCATTGTCTTTATGAACTTTTACCGTCTCACATAAGTTTTTGCGATAATTCTTTGGAAAAGCCTTCCCCCCTTTGTTTTTCTTTTTCCCTTTTTTTTGGGATGTTTAGTTAGAACACATATGACCTCATCATTCAAATTCAGCAATTCTAAGTGTTATTTTTAAAAATATAATTTATGTATTTTCTCTCCACAAATTTAATTATATTTTGATATTTTAGTCTCGACATGAAATTTTAAGCACTCTATTTATTCAAACTCAAATCATTTTGGCATTTTACCCCATAAAAATAAATTTTAATTACACTTTATCGTCCCAACTTACATTCATTGTTTCATTTTGGGCCCCAATATCATTTAAGGTCATTTTGTTTAAATGTCGGACCGTCCCTACAACACATTCTTTCTTATCTTTCGACACCAAAATAAAAATACATCATACAGTTTTTTTACTATTAATGCTGAAAGCAATAAATGTGGTACTTACATTGTGAATAATAGTAATACTTTTGCAATAGATATTGAAATTGACAAGTATTATTATTATTTTTCGTGTTTGCACTATTGACAATATCTAAAAAGATTATAAAATATCTTTAATGCTTTTTTGCTTGGAAATATAGGAGAAAAATGCGAAAAATACCAATGATTGATGAAGGACGTTATTTTGAAATTTGTAAGAAATTGACATTGGAGAGGAAAAAAATGACACGGAGTGTTTGCGATAACTAAAAAATCACTTGTTAGTTTTTTATTGAAAAAATCATTTTGTAGTGTTTGCATCGATTTCCGATTCAATTTTATTTAATCAAATTTAAAAGCAGAGAGATATGCCTTAAATTTTTACATGTGGTTTAACTTTTACAAACAATTAAACACTTTTCATATTTTTCAGCAAATACTCTCTGCTTAAAACTTACACACTTTTCATTTTTTTGCAAATTTACACATACAGTGCTTAAAATTTACTTTTAAGAAGTAAAGTGTCAAAATGACATTTCTGTCCCCGTCTCTTTTCTATCTCACACAACACGGACGCACTGCAGGCACCGAGGAGAAATTCGAAGAAATATGTCTGTGGTGCGCACAATTTTCCTGCAGTGCCCGCCGGCTTCAATTTCACCTATCTCATCGCCGTCGTCTTCTTCGAGTAACTGCGTTTCCGTGAAATTCTCCGTTTCCTGTTGCTCGGTGGCGTCGCCAGTTACTGTGGTGAATGGAAATGTTGATAGGAAGCCGTATGAGAGGAATGGAGTTCGGCTCGGATTGCCGAGTAAAGGCCGAATGGCCACGGACACTCTTGATCTTCTCAAGGTAAACTTTTTGTTGACAATCAATTTTTAATAGTATTAGTGTTTGTCGTATGTGGGTTTTTACTGGATTAACTCGTTGTATTTTATGTGAAGGATTGCCAATTGTCAGTGAAACAGGTGAATCCACGGCAGTATGTTGCAGAAATTCCTCAGGTGCGTCTTTCATTTCCGTACGTTATTTAGTATGTTGCAGAAATTCCTCAGGTGCGTCTTTCATTTCCGTACGTTATTTAGTATGTTGCAGAAATTCCTCAGGTGCGTTATAATCAGTATGATTGGGTTTCATTGTTCATATTTTGTGGAATTTTTGCTGAGTGGGAGTTAACTGTGTGGGGTCTTCTGTTCTCCATAGAGGAGATTAGTGGATTTCTTCAGAGGAATCCATGTAGCGTGCCAATACGGGATGAAGCTTTATTGAGTTGTCTCTGTTTGGAAACATGTTCTCGACCTATATATAGAAGCCTTTGAATATATGCCGAACTCTAGATGTGATGTCTGCACAGCCACATAAAATTGTATATATGGGTGGAGAATTTGTTTCTTTCCCTTCGTGTCTTCAACTAATGATGAATATTTGGTTTGTTTATATTACATCTTCTAGCTAAATATAGCCTTTTTTATGATATTGCAGCTTTCAAATTTGGAAGTTTGGTTTCAACGGCCAAAAGATATTGTGAGGAAACTGGTATCCGGAGATTTAGACCTTGGAATTGTTGGCTTGGACACAGTAAACGAATACGGACAGGTACAAGTTTAGGGTCCTTTAATGGTTTATTATACTAATATATGACGTATTAGCACGAGAGAAGCTCCTGCCACTATTCTGTTCATAGTGTAGGAAGAGTTCTTGTGTTCAGCTTCATGGTGCATTTTTCTCTTTGATATTTTCTGACTCATGCTGAATAAACCAAACAGAAGTTTTCCAATCATATGTCATGTTCCCAAGTTCATGACATGTGATCCTGTCCCACAGTTTTCTTTAGTTAAAATTTGCGTCTTATTACATGGGTCTTTATCTTCCGTTTTTTGTTTCCAAGTATGCTTATTTCTGTTCCTAAAGTTGTCAGTTGTTAGTATTGCGTTCCTGAAACCACCGGCAAGGCCCCACAAGCTAGAATTTGATATCACATAGCTGTATCTGTACGGCTGTACCCAACTTCCAAGGTCAAACATTTGAAGCATTTCATGTTTTGTATGCAGTATTTCTAGAATGAGAGTTCATGCTAGTAATGAACATTGATTTGTTTCCACTGGATATCAGAATATCCTTTTAGTTTTTCCTTTTTCAAACTAGATTCTTCTCATTTATATAATTCTTTATAGGGGGATGAAGATCTCATTCTTGTTCATGAAGCTCTCGACTATGGAGATTGTCGTTTATCTTTGGCGGTAAGTGATTTTATTATAACTATAACAAAATGCGAACCTTTTTTTTACATATGCTCTTTATACTTAAAATGTGTTGTCAGAGAATAATTTTATTCTTTGTGCTAGATTCCTAAGTATGGCATATTTGAGAATGTGAATTCTTTGAAAGAGCTATCACAGATGCCACAGTGGACTCCCGAGAGACCCCTAAGAGTTGCTACTGGATTTACATATGTATGATCCATTCTGATTTTTTTTTTTGGTTGACCTTTTTTATCTCTTCCTCATTATATATTTCAATCATATGGAAATATTACATTTTCATTTGCAGTTGGGTCCTAAGTTTATGAAGGAAAATGGACTTAGCCATGTCACCTTTTCAACTGCTGATGGAGCTCTGGAAGCAGCCCCTGTGGTAAGTATAAGACTCTCATATAATGGGTATAAGTTCCTCGAAGATGATTGTGAAATGCATGGGGCCATTTAAGGTTTTATTCCCTAACAGAAATTCAGACAACAAACCAAACATATTTTCATCTTTTACACGGAACTCAATAACTTCTGAAAATTCATTTCCAAACACTAGAAACTGGAAATTGGATTTGGAAATACATCCATACAAGGCCATGGCCTTTCCATCCATTCTGGGTGCCTTAATTAACCTTTTGATCTCCTTTCTTTTTTTTTTTAAGTTCTTCTATTTTTAATTTTTTAACTTAGTATGTCTTTGGTAATTACTAGAACATGCATTTTGAATGACTTTTGCTTGCAAACTCTTGTTTTAAGATCATTTCGTTTCATGGAGCATATGCTGCACGCTTCTCATGAAATTCAGGGTGAAGAAAATTGATAGAAGCCAATGACTGGAGTTTGCAATATGATTTTCTATCAAGATATATGAAATCACAAAAGATGCTCAGAAATCTGATTTAAGATAATGGTTGGACGTTAATGGGAAATACTGTCATGTTACACCCTGGGAATTTTCTTTTGGTTCCACTTATTTATTTGGAGTGGTTTGTCCCAATGGAAGTTGTTTTTATACAGAATTAGGAATTCAATTAAAATTGAATTTAGTGATTAAGTATCAAATCTTCAGCAGAAATGTTCTCCTAATGAGTTAAACTAGGAAAAAAGTGATTCCATATTTAGTTTCCCTGCGAAGGCTATAGGCTATAGCTCTAAATCACTTGTTTAGCAAAAATCATTTGGTTTTCATGAGGTTTAGTTTTCGTTTTATATATGAATAAATTAGTATATTCACTTATATATGATGTACAAGCGGTAGCACTGCATTACCTTAAGGAGGTGTTTGATGGACGATTTTATCGTCTAATTAATGTGTTATTTCTTATAATCAACTCATGTTCTAGGGTTAACCATTACATTTAACGGGATTTTTTTCTTCCCTCTGTTAGCATAGCATCTTTTGCTGAGAATCCCTGCACTGCAAAGCTATGAACTATGTCCAGTGCTGGTGTATCTTGAAAACAGTGGGATATCTGTGGCCAAGATAAGTTTTTAAAATAGATGGGATGGAATTTTGATGACATACAAGATATTTATGTAAGACCATGGAAAATCTTAGTTGGGGAGTGTCTGAGGACGAAGATGCTGGAGCTATTCCTGGCATTATATTTACCTGCCCTTCTTTAACTTTAAGCCAATAATCATCAATTTATTTGAACTAACGCCAGAGTACTTAACTCTTGAAATTTACATACAATGCCAACATATGTTTGTTAGGTGGCTGTTATGTATGTAGTTGGATGCTACTGGCTCCATCTTGAACATTGTCTTGAGATACTTCTCATTGAAATTCGCTATTTGAGTGTATGTTAGGTTTCTACTTAAATTTCTAATTTTGATGCTACGTTGAACAACCACATTGCTGCAGTATTCTCGTGAATACTTGGTTTTAATTGTGTCATGCAACATCCAGGTGTAGTATTGATGTTTTGTAACCTGAGAAATGCTGATTGTTTCTTTTTCCTTCAGATGGGGATAGCTGATGCTATTGTGGACCTTGTGAGTAGTGGAACCACATTGAGAGAAAATAACTTGAAAGAAATTGAAGGTGGGGTTATCTTGGAAAGTCAGGTAATTGCTTCATTTTGCTATCGAGATCTCATACCCTTTAAAACTTGAGGCTTCATTCCGGTTGATGGATTTGGAGTTAAGGATAATAACAAATCCATTGTTTGAATACAATGGATTTAAAATCCTTACGCTCCTATTTTGACCTATTTGTTGAGTCATTGTGGTGAATTTCAAATCCATCTTATATGGAGTTAGTTGAAATTCTTCCCCAAATCCTCCCCTCAAATCCAAATCCTTCCATCCAAATGCAACCTAATGGTATTTGAGATCTCATTTGAAAAATGGTTGTATTTTTTGATATTGTCTGATCTCTGTTTATCATTTCAGGCCGTTCTTGTTGCTAGCAGAAGGTCATTGATCCAGCGAAAAGGTGTTCTTGATATCACTCATGAAATGCTCGAAAGATTTGAAGCACATTTGAGGGCTGTTGGTCAGTTCACGGTGCGAAGAATTAGTTTTTTATAATTAGAATGCAGTTCCCTTGTCGTTTCTCGTATTTACAGGTATTATTGCAGGTAGTTGCCAACATGAGGGGAAGCAGTGCCGAGGAAGTGGCTGAACGAGTACTAAGCCAACCATCTCTGTCTGGGTTGCAGGTCTTCAACTTGTCCTATTCATATATATGATCTTTAGGATTAAGTAAAGATATAGACTGAATACCTCCTCACCATTTGTATTATTCATCATCAGTATTAATAGCTTCTTATGTCATCTGCTTTGGGATGCAGGGACCCACTGTAAGCCCAGTTTTCTGTAAGCGTGACGGGAAAGTAGCTGCAGATTATTATGCAATAGTTATTTGTGTACCAAAGAAAGCACTTTACAAGTCTGTTCAGCAGCTTAGGGCGGTGAGAGTTTTATTTAGATTCTACATCAATGTGATTATGATAATGCATATATAAGTTGTTTGCTATGGTCCTGTATAGGACATCTATAAATTTTATTAAAACACAAACATTGTGAGAGTTGGAATAGCCGCACGGGTTTAACATCAAGATTATCTTTTATTCATTCATTGCCGGGGGTGGGCGGGTGGGGGTACTCTTGTCTTAAAGATATTCCTCCAATTGTCTTCTCCTGTGGGATAAATAGGAATGAGCAAGTCCCATGTAGGACCGTCTCTCGGATTGAAATTCATGAGACGGATCAAACTCATTTACAAATCAAATCAAGTTAGACCCAAATTTAAATGGGTTAGCTAATATGGGTCAGTTTAGGATCCATCTCACGAAATAAATCAGCGAGACCGTCTCATTTGAGTTTTTTTCAATAGGAATTTAGATTTTTGTTTTTGTTTTCGTTTTCTTAACCTCATTTGTATTTCTTATTTTATTATTAATTTTTTCTTTCTTTCTTTCTTCTGGTTAGTTTTGCACATATTTCCTGTTTGCTTGGCCGCTCAAAATGACAAAATCTCTCCTGTGATGCAGATTGGAGGTAGTGGGGTTCTGGTTTCTCCTCTAACCTACATCTTCGACGAGGAAACGCCCAGATGGCGCCAGCTTCTTTCAAACCTGGGGCTTTGATCATATCTTAATGCCACTTTGGTTTTCACAAATCTTCGGAATAATTTAGAAAGGACAGATATCATCACCCTAATGAAACATTAAGATCCTTTCCTGTTGTGGCAACAACTCTTGTTTCTTGCAGATTCCATTGCATATATATTAATATTTGTAGTATATTTAGATATGTACAGCAGGTTTATCATATTCATATGATGTTGTACTACTAGCCAGGGCCGAGGGCACAAACTATCATCACTATGTATGTAATTTATAAAACTAGATTATTGTGGTATATTTTTGTCGAACAAGGATTAAGTGTCACTTCAATAGTTCAATGGAGTGTAAGATTTCTTCATAAATGTATGCAATTGATTTTTGGCTAATTAATTTAGTATGTTTACCCGAAATATAAGTTATGAGGTTTTGGTGGTGAGGGTTAAGTACACTACAGGCTTATGGCTCCATCAGATGGTAAATTAGAATAATTTTTTTGGTTGAGCTTATAATCTCTTAGCGTTTAAGAGCTTATAAGATTTGAAAAAGTGTTTGCTATTTTCTTAAGAAAAAAAATCTTGTAAGTCTTCAAATTAAGTTTGTTCTTAAAATGGTTTGGAGATCTTACCATTTTAAAATGATCTATTTTATCAGCCTAATTTGTTTTTTTACTATTTTAATTACAATATTGTCATATTAATCTCCCAAATGTTCCATCATCTTATTTTATTCAAGCACTTCAACAACTCTTTCTTAAAATAATAAATAATAGTTTATAAGATTTAAAAACATCTTATCAGATTTAAGAATTTATATCATCTTTTAAACAAGCTCAGTTAAACACCCTTTTAACTGTTTTACTGTAGCGCTTGTAACAAAATACTATTTAACTGTGTCGCCAGTTTCGTGGGAGTCGGGAGATAGATGATTGCTTAGAACTTAGTAGTATTTAATTCTATTAAACAATATATACTCATTTAATTTACTTTGTCGAGCTATCACATTATTTATATATTTTATGTGATAAAATTACATAATAATTATATATTCATTATGCTGTTAAAATATAGGTAATTAAAATAAATTATAAAATATAACCAGCCTTTTACCAAACAACTAAATATACACTGTAAAATGGCTCAAAAAAAATTTTACACTGTAAAAAGAGCTTTTGATACAATTGCCCCACTTTTCGGAGACAATGACAATTTTTTACGCTTTCCTGTACTTTTTTGGACAAATTTACGCTCCCGCCCTTTTTTACACAAATTTACGCTCCCGCCAAAATTTCTGAACTTTTTTACGTTGTTGTTTCAAGATTGTTTCAAACATATTTCGAACAATAAAATTTCAGTGAAAAAATAAATTTTGCCTCATTTAACATTCATTTTATACTAGAAATCTAAGAAAAAATCAAGAAATATATACATAAAACACACATATATTAAAACCAAATAAATTAAAATATTATAGAAACAACATGAATAAAAAACACAATTCAATTTTTGATCAAATGCATGAAAATATAAAAAATATGGAGACAACCAAGAAACAATATAGAAACAAACCAAAAACAATATAGAAAACACCATATGAGCCAAAAGAGTTAAAAATGGGTAAAAGTTATATTTAAAATTTAAAACTCCATGGAAACAACAAAGAAACATCAGAACAATATTAAAAATGACGTGAAACAACCCAGAAAAAACACCACTTGAATAAAAAGAAGTTAAAAATAGGTAAAAAACTGTATTTACACATTGAATACTACATGAAACAACAAAAAAATTATTAGAATAACATTAAAAATATTATAGAACAACACATAAATAATAGAAAATAATATACAAAATAATACATGAACAAAAAACAGTATAAAAAATAGGTAAAAGTTATTTTGAAACATCGAAACAACAAAGAAACAATAAAGAAATAAATTTAAACATCGAAACAACATATATAACATATAAAGCAATACAAGAACAAAGAAAAACGAAAAAATCGTAAAATAAATTAGGAGCATAAAAAAGAAAAAAAATAGTTACAAAAGTGATAGGAGCGTATTTTGTGGTATATTTACCGGAGAGAGGGTATTTTATGTAATTTCCCCCTTGTAAAAACCCGCATAGATTTTTCTGGGCCATGAAATTAATATTGGCCCAACCTCAACTGTGAGTGGAATACTGAAATTGTCCAAACAAGCCCATAATGGACCAACTTCAATAATCCGTCAACCAAACGCGATTTTAATTTTTACATAAGCCGATAAAACGTCATTCCCTAAAAACCCACCATAAAACCCTAGACAATAACCCCTAATTGCCCGTCTGTTATCAGCTTCTTCATTCACACATCACGCACTCAAACACGCAGAATGGGAACGAATCCGAGGAAGGAAAACAACTCCGACAAGCCTAAGAATGAAACGGGCAAGAAAAAAGTGCAAAAATTGAAAGCCAAAAACATGGAAGAAACTTTGAAAAGGATTGAAGAAGCAGAGGCAGCAGCTGATAGTTCCGAAGATTCGCCGTTTGTTTCTGGTTCCGACGATAGTGATGACGAAGTACGGTGTAGTCTTTAATTGGTCTGGTGAAGTATAGGGTTACATTTTTGCTATTAATTTGAAAGTTTGTGGGATTTGGCTGCACTAATATTTGAAATTGTAAGACTAGACTATTCATCGTTTGAGGTGGGAACTGATATCTTAATGAAAGGAAAAAACTTTCCGAGTAGGAATTTATCTGAGTGTTAGCATGACAGGGTTCAAATTTCGCTGTAGCCTTCGATCTGCATATGAAAGGACAAACCTTTGTTGAATATTTACTCTAATTTTATTTGTAAAGTCCAATTTATAGAGAAGTCAGATAGTTTATTTAGTCTAGAATTGGTGAATCAACTGGTCTTGGATGTACACGGGAAGTTGTAAATATGGAATCAAGGTGAAAAATGTGGCAGTATGGGTAAAATAAGTACCTAATGATTAATTTTATCTTCTTGTTATTTGTGTAGAGTCTATCTGAGGACGGTGGCTCAGTAAGTGAATCCGGATCTGATCAAAGTAAACTCTCTGAGGATGAGGTACATGGTAATTCTCAGTTTTGCATTTGTAATATTTTTGATCATGCAAGCATCGGTCATCATTTTCATTATGCTTAAATTCCTAGAGTAGCAATTTGAATATTTGATCTCCTGACTGTAATATTCAGTTACTGTAATTTTGTGGTTAGTTGCAAACTTTGAAAGTTTGACATTTCTTTTGGTGTTAAAGAAGCCTAATTGCATTTGCACGTATGTACCAACTAAAGAATGCAGTTACTTATGCTGTGGCCGATAGCATGTTTGATTTTTTTCACTTAGGCCTTTGGGGAGAGTGGATAGAGGAACACACAGGATTAAATAGATTCCCTGTAATGTCTTCTATTCTCTAGTCATAAAGGCTTCTTTATGACTAAGAACTAAAATTATTAGTTTGCCCATTTCTCTTTTATCTGCTGCTGCTCTCTATTTCTTTTTATCTTTCTCATCGAATTACTTGGACTATTTTCTCTCCTATTTGTCCTATATTGTGGATATTTCATTCTTCGATTTTTTTTTTGCTCTTTCTTTCTTCTTCTTCTTCCTTTTCTCTTTCAAACACTGACTAGTCTGACTCGATGAGCTCCCTCTCTCCCATCTTTGCTTCCTTGTTTAGTCTTAAACTTAAATTTAAAAATTATTATTTATATGGATGTATCTTCAATGAGTGATCTTATTATGCCATTTAGTTTGAGGAAAAAGTTTGTCACAAACTGTGTATATATTGTAGTTTCCGGCTATTTGTATGCTGCGTATCATGTGTATGCGTGCTGGGATTTTCTAATTTTTTCATTTTTGTTTTCATTTAGATAGTTCTGAGAAACTCATTTATTCTGTTCATTGCTTCAGGACAAAGATTCACTTGTGTGTATACTTGCTTTGTCAGAGTCCAACTATCCTCTACTTCCTGCTTGATTAGTTAATTTCTTAGATTAATTTGATTCTTTTATGGCAGGATGTTGTTCAATCAAGTGATGGTGATAATCCTACTGGTGCTAGTGATGAAGATAATGACC
This sequence comes from Rehmannia glutinosa, assembly GCA_016081115.2. Taxonomy (NCBI): domain Eukaryota; kingdom Viridiplantae; phylum Streptophyta; class Magnoliopsida; order Lamiales; family Orobanchaceae; genus Rehmannia; species Rehmannia glutinosa. The sequence continues at coordinate 496,989 of CM071926.1, forward strand.
ATTCAAGTGGAGATGGTGTCAGCGAAGCTGATGACGGTGATAATTATCATGGTGAAGACAGCCATGGTGAAAGTGATGACTCCCGCGAAGTAGTTGAGGAGAGTGATTCATCTGAAGATGAGGTTGGTTTCATGTTCCTCTTTATGTTACTAGTAACATCTCTTTTATCTCTGGAATGACCAAACATCAAATGTGTATATATTGGAAAGTTTAGCTTGGATTTATTATTATACAAGAGCCTCCCATTGTCCCATGTTTAGGCCTAAAACACTTATCAAGTTGCAGCTTCTTATATTATTTGACCTTTTGCTGTATGGCTTGATTACGTGATGAGTGAGATCATAGAGTGATGAATCAAATTATTTGCTCAAGCTGCCTTATTTATCAGTTTACTTGCTCACTGCGGTTGAATTTCTCTGGTTGGTGGCAAATCAGGTTGCACCACGTAATACCATTGGAAATGTTCCTTTGGAATGGTACAAGGATGAGGAACATATTGGATATGATTTAGCTGGGAAGAAGATCAAGAAAAAAGAAAGGCAGAGTAAGCTGGATTCTTTTCTTGCAAGTGTTGATGACTCGAAGAATTGGTGAGTTTATAACTACAATAGTTATATGTTTGAGTTAAGATCCTGTTATACATGCCTGAGCAATGTATGCCAAACATATACTACATTCTTAACATGATGCTCTGTGATGATTCATCCATATTTTGGTCTGTTGTGTTCAGGCGTAAGATATATGATGAGTATAATGATGAAGAAGTGGAGTTGACCAAAGACGAGACCAAACTCATTGGCAGACTATTGAAAGGAAAGGCACCTCATGCTGATTTTGATCCATATGCTGTGCGTACTATCCTTATTTGATCTTCACTTCCCACTGTTATTTTATTTTTTTATTCTCTAATCTCACTTGTGTAGTTATGTAGACTATGCCTCCTCTTATTTAAAGGAACTTCTTGTGATCTTTGTCTTCTCTGCAGCCTTATGTTGATTGGTTTAAGTGGGATGGTGCTAAGCATCCAATCTCTAATGCACCAGAACCGAAAAGACGTTTCATTCCTTCAAAGTGGGAGAGTAAAATGGTAGGTAGCGTCAGTTATTGGTTTTATCTAATTTGAAATATCATTTCATTAGCTGAAACTTTTAGCATTTCCTTTTCCTTTCTGGGAAAGGATTATGGCGGATATCAATTTCATACTAACTTACTATATCATTGTACGTGATGGGTTTTTGAATATCTGTCAATCCCTCTTATGATTTATGAGTTTGTTCTTTGTTAATATTTATTTATGTGTTGGCAAAACGTACCTCATGGTGAGAATATAATGTAGTTCCCTCAAATATTTTTTATCATTTGAAATATCATTTATTAATGCGATTCATGCTTATACTATGCAAACAAATAATTAGACAAATATATTATCAAGGAGGTTTGCTAGGTTGTTTATGCTCCCAGTAATTGGGGTACTTGCTTGCACTTTCTATTCTTTTTCCTACTTTTCTTTTCTCACAGAGGGTTGTGTTTTTCGAGATTGACTAGTTGGTCTCGTCTTCCCTGGCCATTGTTTAATATCCTAAATGCCCGCATGGCCTATGGTTGTTTTAGAGAAATGAACTAAATTAATGTATTTTAAGGTTGATATGAATTGTACTTCCTATATTTTTGATTTTATTTGTTCTTTTTTCAAAACTTCAGGTACTTCGGTATGTCCGGGCCATCAGGAAGGGGCTGATTAAATTTGATGATAAACCCAAGGAAGAGTCTCGATTGTACGCTTTGTGGGATGATTCTAGCTCTGCGGAAAGGCAGGGATTGGCATATATTCCTGCACCAAAACCTAAATTGCCAGGTGTGCTTGCTATTAGGTCTCAATTTGTAATGACAGGATACTGACAATATTACGAGTATATTCACTTATCTATGACTAATAATCTTCTCATTGTTATCAGGATCTTTTTTTTCGTCTTCTGATGTAAAGCTATGTTTCAGGTCATGAGGAATCTTACAATCCTTCTCCAGAATACATCCCAACACAAGAAGAAATAAATTCTTACCAGCTCATGTTTGAGGAGGACCGGCCTAAATTTATTCCGAAACAGTAATTATCAGTCCATGTTATTTTTTCAGTTGATGTTCTTTTCTTTTTCAATTGCTTTGCGGCAGGAGTTTAAACCATCAACCTTTTATGTCAAACGTAGGTTCACGTCCTTGAGAACCGTTCCTGCATATGATAAAGCTGTCCAAGAAACTTTTGATCGTTGTTTGGATCTCTATCTATGCCCAAGAGTTCGGAAAAAACGTGTACGTATATAGAACCATGTTTAGTCGTGATGCTTCAAATGAATTTTGCATTTGGTCTACAATTGTATGTTTGATGCTAAAAAATCTAGCTAATTAATTGCAAATTATTACCTTCTAAACTCTTCCAGATTAATATTGATCCCGAGTCATTGAAACCGAAACTGCCAAGCCGTAAAGATCTTAAACCGTATCCAACAACTTGTTATCTCGAGTACAAAGGCCATAAGGGTCCAGTCATGACCATTTCTACGGAACCCACAGGGCAATGGATTGCATCTGGTTTGCATTATTTTTTTACTTTTCATTCTGGGTGATGTTTAAGTTCTATAGTGTTGAAACAAATTCTGTCATTTATGAAGGTTCTAAGGATGGAACTGTTCGCATTTGGGAAGTTGAAACCGGAAGATGTCTTCGGATTTGGGATCTAGGTGAAAACATTGACCAAGTTGCATGGAATCCTCTGCCCGAGCTTCCTATGTTAGCAGTAGCAGCGTAAGAAATATGCAAGGCCTTAATTGTTTATATTGAAAATGGATGTTGGTGCATATCACTAAGTCCCACCTAAATTTACAGTGGCCATGATGTGTTTATTTTGAACCCGAGATGTGGAAGTGATGAACAACAGAAAAAGATTGAAGAGCTTCTCCATGTTGAACCCCAAATGGCGACAGAAGATTCTGGTCAGTATGAGTAAGAATATATTTGTCTTTATGACTTTATCTAACCCTACCCCACTCACCTACTACTGTTACTTCAGATATGAGTGCATCCATTGTCAGCTGGGGTCAAGATGATAGGCATGGGGGAATCAGGTTGAAGCATTTCAAGGTAATTTTGTGGTGTTTTATTGTGTCTCGCATTTCTTGTAGAATTCATGATGGATTTGAAGCTGCTATGTATTCTGAGATTCCTAATTGAATTTAAGAAGTTGATATTATTGAATTGCAGACTGTAACTAAAGTGGAATGGCATCGTAAAGGAGACTATCTCTCAACACTTATGCCATCTGATATCCTTTTCCGTGCCATGAATGCATTGATTGGTTCACTATGCTGTCATGTTTATAATGCAAAGTTGTTATATGCATTGTATATATAATGCATGAAATTGCACTTTACTGTGCATGTCAGATTATCTGATGCTCTATGTAAGAAGATTTGCCTTTTCTTTATGGGAGAAGAAATGATGTTATATCAGTAAATATGTTTCTGTTTGGACATTGTCATTTCTTTAACTTAGCTATACGCGAATCAAGATCAGTGTTGATCCACCAACTCTCCAAGAGACTAACCCAACGAATTCCATTCAAGACTAAAGGAATTCCTGTGTCAACCGCTTTTCATCCTACCCGTTCCATATTCTTTACAGCAACAAAGAAGGATGTCCGTGTCTATGATTTGTTAAAGCAAAAACTTATTAAAAAGCTTGAAGCTGGAGTCCGTGAAATCTCTTCCATAGCTATCCACCCTGGTGGTATGTCTCTCTCTTTCACACACACACACACACAACGAGCTCGGCATACAATCAGTTGCTGGTGCCCAATGCTAAACTATACATATCTGGCCATGTTAATGCAGGTGATAATGCCATTGTTGGAAGCAGAGACGGAAAGTTGTGTTGGTTTGACATGGATCTTTCATCTCGACCTTACAGAGTTCTCAGGTATGTCTTAGTAATTAATTATAATCATCATAAAATCGTCCTTAGAATGCTGTGATAGTGTGAAATTGTTGGAGAGGGCTGAGTTCATATAATTGATTATTATATGATTTGATAAGGGATTAGAGACTAGCTTTATGAAGCATTAGCTTAGATATTTTGTAATTTCTGTGGATATTTTATCCACCATTTGTAATTTTTTTTACATTAATAATTTTTTTATTTCTCATCAAAAAAATATATATAATTGATTATTATAATGGTCTTTTGTGAGATTAAATTATTGACATCATGTCAAAAGCTCAAAATATCATTAGTAAAGAATCAAGCCATTAATTATCATCATTAAAAAGTTCCCCTAGAATGCCGCGATAGTGTGAAGTTGCTGGAGAGGGCTGAGTTCATATAATTCATAATCACAGTTTTTTTGTGAGATTAAGTTATTGACATCATAAAAGCTTAAACCATCAGAGGTAAAGAATCAAGCTATTGAGTGGAATACGAAAGCAAATTTTTAGAGTTCAGTAACTAGAAATGGTATCAAGTAGCAAATGAAACCAATTCATGATTTTAGTGGTAAGCTGTTTCTTTTGAAGGATCTTAAGAGGCAATAAATACTATTGCTTTTGCTGCTGTTAGCTTAATTATAAGACAATTGCAATTTGGTAGTGCTTTTGGTGAATTTATGTTGATAGAGCGGCAGATGTTATCATAACACTCAAGGTTTAGAACTTAAATTATTGATTGCGGCAGTTAAGCCCGATTCGTATTTTCTCTAAATAATATTTTTGTGATGCGCCTGTCCAAATTTTCAGGTGTCACCCGAAGGACATTACTGGAGTTGCCTACCATCGCTCCTACCCATTATTTGCCTCATGCTCTGATGATTGCACAGCATATGTTTTTCATGGCATGGTTTATTCGGATCTGAATCAGAACCCATTGATTGTTCCTCTGGAGATTCTTCGAGGGCATTCAAGTGCTGATGGAAGAGGTAATTTATTTTTATTTTACAAATTGCACCTTCAAGATTTGTTTGGTAAATACAAACCTCAATGAAGTTTTTGCAACACTTTAAGGGGGTATTTGTAATTTTTAAAGATAACTGGAGTTTTTTGTAATTAGGCTAAACCTCAGGGGTAATTTTTGTAAATTACCATTTTTTTGGGGGTGTATGTCTCTTGGTCCGTATGAATGTGGTGCTCCTGCCTTTTCGCTAAGTAGCTGTGCTAGAGAAGGCAGATGTTCGACTTCACAGACCAAATTCCTATCTTGTGTTCATACGTGTTCTAATAGATGTGTATACTGAGTTGACAATTCTAATTGAACGTTTACGGCATGCAACCTTGTCACTATAATCTTTTCTGGTGGTGATTTTTTGTAGGAGTTATGGACTGCAAGTTCCACCCAAGGCAACCGTGGTTGTTTACTGCCGGTGCAGATTCATTGATTAAGCTCTATTGTCATTAAATTCATCATACTTGGATGACAACCCTTTACTGCCAATTTGATAATTGAAAGGCATTGAAGACTATCAAATTTTCTATGTCCAACACAACAATTTTCTTCTATACTAGCAGCCAATCGCACAAAGGTGAGTGGAGATCCTCGTTTCTAGCATCTTCCCCTTGCTTTAAAATTGGCATCACGGAAAATTATCAATTTTGCGTCGCTCTATGTAAACTGGAGCCACAATTTTCTTCTCTGTTTTTTTTTTTGGGTTAATTGTTATAGATGATGTTGCAATTGTATGACATACTACTACTATTCAATTGTGTTATTTATGATGTTACCCCTGTTTATGTCGGTAATTGAATTGCTAAATTTTACCCGTTGAACTTGAACTCTTTCCTTTTTTCGTTTCTTACATTTGATGTGTTGAAGATGTTGTGTTGTATCTTTATATTAATTAGAGAATGTGTTTGAATTAGTGAGATGGATGTATTGTATAGTGTAGAGTGCAATGTGTTTGGGTTTTTATTGGAAAACAGTAGATAACAAAACAGGTACTTCAATCTGTGTATGGCTTATAATTCAAGACATTTTAAGTTGGTCAAATTTTGTACGTTTAAAATAGGTTCACACACTGCAAGCTGTAAGTAGTAATAGAATCTTCATTATCCATTGTACGCTTGACATCTTAATGGCAGTAAAAGTGGGATTTTTTTTAATATTGAGGAGTTAGAGACTATTTATCAAAAGAGAAAAAAAGTGGAGTGGGATTCAAATGTTTTTTCTTCTTTTAATATTGGAAAGCTGAGAGAATTAAACAACATATTTATGGAGTATATTTGTTTGTGTATGCAGATGTATCACGATTCACGCCATCTTTCCCAGTATTCAATTGCACTATTATTTTCTGATTAATATTTTGTTCGGGTTAATTTCTAAAAATATTCTTGAGACTCGGTCTAACTAAAAAACATCTCTATTTTCTTTCAAATTTACAAATAAGTCTTTGATAGTTGTTTGTAATTTACAAATTGCACCACCAGTTAAATAAATACAAATCTCGAGGCAATATTTGGCTTTCTTACATATATCTCATATAATTGGGTCTTTGTACAATTTTGTTGATGCCAACGTGGTATTTTTATTTTTTTATCTTTGTCTAGGATTGTAAAAATGTTGGTCGAATTGGATCCTTGTTCATCAATATGAATATATAACATTTTTAACCATCTTTCGAAAAGATGGTACCTGGTCTCTAACCTATTAGAGGTGAGGTCAATGGTTCAATTTCATTCATCTCTTGCAAATTCCCTTTGTAATGGTTTGAATTTGCGCGTTTGAATTTGCACTATTTGCGTAAAATCTCAGCCTCTCATGAGATTACATCAAATTAAACCAGAAAATTCAAAATGTGATATATATAGAAGAGTAATTATCTCTACGATATTCACGAGAACTATCTATATCTAATTCCTAAGTGGCGTAAGTTTTTATGTAAGAGTTGTTTTCCGTATTCAAGTTTTTGTTCGAAGGCAAAAATGGAACCAAGATTTTACCTTAGGCATTTGATGAGGCCGAGGAAACATGATAACTTCATGTGCAAATAACATCATATATAAGTTACACGTAAATAGTGCACTTATTTAATTTAAGGGCAATTATCCTTGTCCATCCCTACTTTTTGATCATTCTTCTACTACAAGAATACCACTTATTGGGCATGTTTAGAGAACTGATATTTTGTACTCCCCTAGCTCAGGTCTACGACCGAACTAGGAGAATAGGGGGACTAGTTGATTCGGTATGTCTAGAGAGCGTACAAGTAATTAAAATGTGTAGCTGCCAGACCTGGATGTGTATGCAATAAGGGTAAAAATCCAGGTCTAGTATCATAATTAAGAAGAACGCGGGTCTTTCATGATAGCGAAACAAACCTTCAGGTTCATGACCGAGTTGATCCATAGCTATAGTGATATGGCCGATCTAAGTGACGGTGTCTTGACCGACCTGATTTAGCCACTCAAGCGCATGCCGAGTTGACAAGGAGTAACTTGGAGATACGACCGAGCTGACAGAGAGTTACTAAAAGATATGGACGACCTGGAATGAAATAACTAGGAAATATGACCGACCTGACAGAGAGTAACTAGGAGATACGACCGAGCTGACAGAGAGTAACTAGGAGATACAGTTGACTTGACTGGAAAGACTAAGACCTCGATCGACCTGACAGGAAGTTACTAAAAGATGTGGATGACCTGACATGAAGTTATTAAATGTCAGTCATACCTGCAAGCATTAAATGTCCCGCGGAGAAGACCTGACAAGTAATTAATATCCTAAAAGGCTGATTCGATAGGAAGTAACTATCCCCAGGGCCGACCTGACGGATGTGACTAGTTCTTTTTGTCGACCTAGCACGATTTTCCACCTTGTTTTGACTCCCAATCCAGAGTGGACACGTGGACATCAATGACAAAATGGGTTGGGTATAAAAGGAGGAAGAATGTGAGAAATCAAAGGATCTTGACATTTTTATTCAGCTTTTATATTTTGTACATTTTTCTTTACTTATTTCTCCCTTACTGACTTGATCGTCGGAGTGCTTACGCCGGAGTTCTCTCCAGTCAATCTTGAGCAGGCTACCTGAGGATCGAGTTGGATTCTTTAGAGAATCTCTCCACTAGAGGCCTATTCAACCACCCATCATTAATGTCTTTATTACCTATTTATTCACCCTCAATGGAAACACCACTAACATGATCTTTGTCCAACCCAATCATCATTTCATAAAGGTGAACACCAAGTATAGTCTATAGAATATTGCTCTTTGGTTGGTGGATAACATATTTGGTCTCTTTTCAACACAATATGTTAAGTACAAAATGCACTCCTTCAATTAAAGTAAACATTCCAAGCCATCAAATCCAAAAGATAGACATATATAAACTTTTAGCAAACACACCTTTAATTAAGTACATGATTGAAAACTTTTCACATCTTTGATCTCTCCTAGGTTCATTATTAATGTACAAATATATTATATACATGCATTGGTAGTTGAATAGTCCATCTCTTACAAACCCCAACAAAATCCCATGTTGATGTTGGCTTAACCTTCAAATCACAGTATCTCATATTCCTCTCTACCAGCTAACACTTATATACTACACCATACCAATTTCTGATAAATTTTCTCAAAAAAAGAAAAAAGTTCTAATACATTTTGACTTGCAAGCAAAGAAAAAACCCGGAACATATTAATTTCAGCCCATCTTTTCCTATATATTCAAATTTAACCACACTAAATTTCTCACAATTTTTAGCCACCACCATAATGCAAGAACCCCAAAATCCGGCCGCCGCCAGCGACGGCCGCTCCACCGTCGACACTTCTCGGCCTTTTAGCTCCGTCAAAGAGGCGGTGGCCATATTCGGACAGCGTTTTTTAGTCGGAGAAATTTACACCCCAAAACCCTTCAATTTCCCCAAAAAAGAAACCCCAATTTTCTCACCAAGCCCTAGGGATTCGAGTTACAGCCACGAAACGACGTCGCTTTCGGAAACCGTGAAAAAGCTCGAAACCGAGCTGGAGAACACCAAGAACGAAATCGAGTTGCTCAAAGAAAAGGGATCCGAAACTGAGGTTGCATTAGCCTCGTTGAACGCCAAGCTCCACAAGAACATGTCGAAGCTGGCGGAGGCCGAGGCGGCGGCAGCCGGGAGGGCAGCGGCGGTTCGCGGCGGAGATGCGGCGGCGGATGGAGGAATGGTTATTATAAGGGAGGAAGATAAGAAAAGAGATGGGTTTTTGAGGATGGAGAGTGGGCCTTCGATGAAATTGGCTGAGATTTTGAGTATTGGTGAAGATGAGGGTTTGATTTTGGGGAGGAAAAAGGAGAAGAAAGTGATGGTGATGAAGAAGAAGAAGAAGAAGAAGAAGCCTATTGTTCCTCTTGTTGGGGACTTGTTTTTTTCAAGGAAAAAGGGAACATCTACAGCACTTGATAATAATTCTGTTTATGGGTGGAATATTTGACAAGAATTTTTTTTTTTTTTGAGGAATATTTGACAAGAATTTTAAGTTGGGAGTGTGTTGTTGTTTTTTTATAATTTTATTTTGTCAATATGGTCAATTTTAATTAAAAGAAAGAAAAGGATAAACAAGGAATGTTTGATGTGATGTTTTTTATTTTTTGTTTAAATAATGTTGTTTGAATTGTGTAAAATGGGTGATTGATGTGAGAGTTGTTTGTGTTATTTTGGGTGATTTGGATTTTTCTAATGCTAATTATTTCCGTTAGCAAATTCATTTCTTTTTTAATTAATTTTTGAATTAGTGACTTTACAAACAAATTTAGTATCTATTTTATGTCAAATAATAGGGATAATTTCACTTTTCATACCCAAACTTTTTAATTACTTTTGATACCCATTGTTCCAACATAATCAATTTCAGTACTAATGTTTTCTTTTTTCATCAATTGCACTACATATACCGTTAGTTTGTTGTTAGGTGACCTATTACAGCAGGTTGCGGGATTGGGAACCCTAATTAACCGGTGAACAACACAACCCACCTTCTTTTCAGCTGTTTTTTCACCGAATATCCTCAATTCTCCTGCATGAAGCCATAATTTATGGTTTATGGGCATAAGATGACTGCATTAGCAATTGCAATAGAAAATATTAGACCCTTATAGTCTAGTTTACCACACCTAACACAAACAAAAAGGGAACAGATAATACAGGCTTGAGAATCTCATCATTTGGTTAATGGCTTTTCAATATTGAACGACAAAAATACATCTGGTAAGCCAACATTCTCAACTTAATTTGACAAAAGAACTCAAGAAATCATGTGGCCTTGGCGATTCTGTAAATCAACCAAAGGGTTGGGGAACCTCTAAAAAAAGAAAACCTTTTTGTAGCATACATTTCATACATGATGTACATAAACAACAAAAAGACAAAGAAAGCTTTATATAAAAAAACAAAAAAAGCAACAACTAGATAGTCTTCCTTTTTGTCTGTAAAAACTATAAAAATAGAAAGAAAAGCTAAGAGCTCATGCCAGGAGATGTAAAATCATATCATAAAAACAAAAGACCGAGAGCGAAGTAAAAATGGTGAAAATCGTGCATATTTCTGTCTGATCGATATCTGCAACATTTCAGCAAAGGAAAATGCTGGAGAACCAAATTTGGAAACTGAGGTGCAATACTTTTCTTTTCTTAGGATTTATGTATTCAATCCAATATTTATGATATAATTAGCAGCTTCTTTGGTTTATAATGCCAAAAAAAAAAAAATTATAATAATAAAAACATCGAAATGCTCTCATTTTAATTTGTTGTTGTGCTTTACAGAATATAGAAGTACAAGTTATGGCAACAAGAGCGAGGTGAAGACGATCATGGGCTTGAATATATCATAACTAATAAAGTAATATTAAAACAGTTAGAATGTTTAAGCTTGCCGCAGACGTTAAGGATTTATACGGAAATCATTAGGCAGTAAAACAAAACCAGATTCCTTGATGCCCAAATCAAACCACGCATTGATTAACAAATAATATCCCAAATTGCGATTAACAGATGCGGAAAAAACATGATTCGCAATTTGTAAATAAGATTCTTAAATTGTGAAAATCATGAGTTCTTAAACCGGGCTCTGATACCACATGTAAGCATAAAATTTCCAGGCATAATGAAAACATAAATTGAATCCCGAATCTTGAACTTCATGATTTTCACAATTTCAATCGTAATTAGGGTACTATGTAACGACCCAAATTTTTGCAGTATAGGACTAAAGTTTACAACTCGAAATGAGCGGAAGCGTTAAATATGATAAAAATATTAAAGCTTTCTAAACTCATTAGTAATATACCTAATGTAAATTGTAATAATACAAAGAAAGACATATTCCAAAGTCCCTTTTCTAATCTTGAAAGAAATAAAAATAAAACATTAACTTCTAATTTATAAATAGTTTAGCATCCGCCTCCAGCACAAATCCAACTCCGTCAACCTGCAAATCATGTAGTATGGGGTGAGTGATAAACTCGATGGGAACTAGTTTAATTGACATATAAAATAAGCATTTTAATTACATTAACAAATAAAAATAACATGTAACTTGTTTAACGTGGATTGATCCACGACTTGTTTAACGTGGGTTGTCCCACGAAATCTTGTCCGTGTTTAACGTGGATTTCTCCACGAAATATCTTGAACCCGTAGGCTAACTGTCACATTATAATATATCGCAATGCGATCAAAACATAAGTAAAATACATAGCACGCATCAAGACAAAAGCCTAGAAGTAAAATCCCCACCTTAAAGCAGAAGTTATGCACCCAAACGTATGTAGAAATGTAGACGTCCTAATTTTCGTGCTCCTCGACTCCTACAAAATTTAATATGCTTTTATCAATTGACTACTAATACTCACAAATATACGTGTATATATATACATTTATATATATATATATATATATAAAATAGGAGATTGAAAAAGTGAATTGCTTAGTATTAGGTGTATATATATATAATATATTATATATATATATATATACGTAACATAACATATGTTACTGCCAAAAGTAAAAAAAAAGAAATTGAATGTTTTAAAGAAAAAGATAAGATTAGATGTTGGGAGTGGTGATAGATAAACAAATATTTGGTTTGACAAGTGGGGAAAAGAAGGATATGGTTTTATCATGGGTATTTGCCATTCTCAGCCAAACTTCAACATTTTTTCTTCTCCTTCGTCTCTGTAAGTCCAATTACTCTGTTCATTCATCACCTCGGCTCGTATCCCGTCGTCTCTACCCGCTTGCACACCCCGCACCCCGGCGAACATCAGCAGTGTTGAGATTTAGAGATTCGGCGTCGCTCCCCGACGTGGCAGCGAGCACAGCACGCTGCCGTGCGGTTTCGGTCGGTTGCTACGAAAATTTCTTCCCGGCTGATTTTTAACTTGAAGGTATTGGCTATGGGAGTGGGAAATTGAATGACAAGGGAAAGAATTTTACATCCGAAGGTGTGAAATTTTCTGTGGCCCACGTACAAATAATTAAGGAATTTAATTATTTAAATAATGAGTTTTAAATATTTAATTAATGGTTTAAATAAATAAGTCAGATAAGTTTTAAATTGGTCAGTTAAGAGATGGTTTCTGTTCCACCTCTACACACGTTGATAGAACGTGTTTGAGAACGGTTCTGCCAGAACAGTTATTGGCAGATAACTACTCAAGAAACCGGTCCTCTCTCTGCCTATAAGAGAACTCAATCAGAATTGAAAAATCTATCACTAAAGAAATTACGTTCTGTGGGATTAACGAAGGCCAAGAGAGAGAAAGTGGTTTCTTCCATCTTCATCAAAGAAAGACATGGCTGCTCAAGGTTAGTACCCTAATTACGATTGAAATTGTGAAAATCATGAAGTTCAAGATTCGGGATTCAATTTATGTTTTCATTATGCCTGGAAATTTTATGCTTACATGTGGTATCAGAGCCCGGTTTAAGAACTCATGATTTTCCAATTAAGAATCTTATTTACAAATTGCGAATCATGTTTTTTCCGCATCTGTTAATCGCAATTTGGGATATTATTTGTTAATCAATGCGTGGTTTGATTTGGGCATCAAGGAATCTGGTTTTGTTTTACTGCCTAATGATTTCCGTATAAATCCTTAACGTCTGCGGCAAGCTTAAACATTCTAACTGTTTTAATATTACTTTATTAGTTATGATATATTCAAGCCCATGATCGTCTTCCACTTTCAAGATGCATAACTGTATGAGTAAATATATATGTTAGTCATCATGATGCTATGATGCTTAAAGTTGTGCCTTTTTCTATTAGCATGAATCAAATAATGATAGTTGCATATATAGATTGTCTTTTACTATACTTATTTTGTTCATGTCTCATGCTTCAAAAGCCTACTCATTCCCTATGCTTATATGCAACGTATGTATCTTACATCATAATCTATGTTTATATGCAGTGTATGTATATATCTTACATTATATTAGATTATGTTCCCTTATATAGTGTCTGTTAGGATGACTTTGATTTTAAAGTCACGGATGAAAGGCTTTCACTGTATGCTAATTCCAGAATATGTATTATGATGTAATTGTGACTCGAATATAACTCTTGTGTTTTTTTTGAATTCATTTGATAGATGGTTAGCGAGTCATTAAAGTGACCTAACCATTAAGTCTATCGAGTAATATTTATTATTTAATTTGACGTCTATATTATGAATAATTTGTTAGTCACCAAAGTGGCCAAATTAGAAAGCATTTATAGATGTTAAATTAAATAATTTTCAATTACCCATGATTATGTGATGCTATTAATCGAAATGACATTATGATATTTTTTGTAGTGGGTATATTGAAGTTCATTGACTATAGAATATTTACGGGTCGCCCAAAGGTTGATCAATTATTTTTATAATCAAGAACATAACCGTGGATAATTAATATACTTAGTTAGATGTGTTTAGTATATCCAAAGATAACGAGCATGTCTAATTTGAGTATATTCAATTACCAATCAAGTGAACTCAACTTTTAGCATCAATTATGTAGTGCATTGTTGGATCACCCAAAGGAGAACTTCAATGTACATTTATTGTCTTATCTGAATCTATATTAAGTAATCTCAAAGCATTAATGATCAATCAACTCTTTTAATTGCAGTACCTATTCCTGTTTCTCTTCATTCGCATGCTTCGTCTGTTCCGGTGTATAATGGGCTTAACCTGCGAATGGTGCGAGCAAATCCAATTTCACCTTGGTGTCTTGGATCTTGACTTAGCACTTCAAGTTGAGAAACCCGCTGCTATTACTGAAACTAGCAGTGATGTTGAGAGATCTGTCCATGCTGCCTGGGAAAGATCAAACAGACTGAGCCTGATGTTTATGCGGATGAGTATAGCAAACAACATCAAGTCTACCCTTCCTCACACTGAAATTGCTAAGGAATTCATGAAATTAGTAGGAGAGCTAATGGCTACTTTGACCACCATGAAGTTTGATGGTTCTCGTAGCATGCATGAGCACGTCATTGAAATGACAAACATTGCAGTAAGACTAAAGTCCTTAGGGATGAACGTGGATGATAACTTTCTCGTGCAGTTTATCTTGAATTCACTGCCATCTGAGTATGGTCCATTCCAAATGAACTATAACACCATGAAGGACAAGTGGAATGTGAATGAACTTCATGGTATGCTAGTTCAGGAGGAAACACGGATTAAGAATCAGGGGACTCATTCTGTTCATCTCGTAACCAATCAAGGAGCTGGTAAGAAAGTCGGATCAAAGAAAGGAAAGGGTAAGAAAGGACCATTTAAAGTGAATGAGTCAAATGCCCAAGTCCAGAAAAAGGAACACAGCAACCTTAAGTGCCGTTTCTGTGGAAAGCCAGGACACTTCCAGAAAGATTGCCTGAAACGTAAGGCATGGTTCGAAAAGAAAGGTATGATTAATGCTTTCGTATGTTTCGAATCAAATTTAGTTGAAGTTCCTCATAACACTTGGTGGCTTGATTCCGGCTGCACCACTCACGTTTCAAATACGATGCAGGGATTCCTTACGACCCAAACCATAAATCCAAATGAAAAGTACGTCTTTATGGGAAATCGAGTTAAAGCTCGATTGAAGCCATTGGAACTTATCGCTAATTTTAGATCTTGGACACCATTTAGATTTGTTTCAAACTCTTTATGTACCTTCCGTTTCTCGCAATTTAGTTTCTCTTTCCGCACTTGACTTGATTACATTGGATACTCTTTTAATTTCGGTAATGGATGTTTCAGTTTGTTCAAACAAAGCCTTCTTATTGGTTACGTGTTCTTAATGATGGCCTATATAAATTTGAGGCTTGATAATCTTTTTCTTTGAGACTCTTTTAACCTGCATCATAATGTTGGAACTAAACGTGGTTTAGTGAATGAAAATTCCGCTTACTTGTGGCATAAACGTTTGGGGCATGTTTCCAAAGAAAGATTAGAAAGATTGGTAAAGAATGAAATCCTCCGGGATTTAGATTTTACCGATCTTGGTATTTGTGTGGATTGTATTAAAGGAAAACAAACAAAACACACAAAGAAAGGAGCCACTCGAAGCACACAGCTTCTTGAAATAATACACACTGATATTTGTGGGCCTTTTGATGTTTCTCTTTTGGAAAAGAAAGATATTTTATCACTTTTATCGATGACTTTTCACGTTATGGATATGTCTATCTATTACAAGAAAAATCTCATTCAGTAAATGCCCTTGAGGTATTTGTTAATGAGGTTGAAAGACAACTAGATAGAAAAGTGAAAATTATCAGATCTGATAGAGGTGGTGAATATTATGGAAAATATAATGAATCCGGGCAATGCTCCAGGCCCATTTGCCAAATTCCTTGAAAAACGTGGCATATGTGCTCAATACACTATGACAGGTACACCACAACAAAATGGTGTAGCGAGAAAGGCGTAATCGTACTCTATTGGACATGGTTAGGAGTATGTTAAGTAATTCTTCATTACCCACATCATTGTGGATGCATGCACTTAAAATCTATGCTATGTATCTCATTAAACAGGGTTCCTAGTAAGTCGCCTCCTAAAACTCCTTTCGAGCTTTGGGTGGTAGGAAACCTAGTTTAAGGCACTGCATGTTTGGGGTTGCCCGTAAATAAGAGCATATAATCCACAAGAAAAGAAACTGGATTATAGGACAATCGGTGGTTACTTCATTGGTTATCCTGAAAAATCCAAAGGGTATAAGTTTTATTGTCCTAACCATAGTACAAGAATTGTTGAAACTGGAAATGCTTGGTTCATTGAGAATGGTGAAGTTAGTGGGAGTCAAGAACCACGAAAAGTGGACATTCAAGTTAGAGTGCAAATTCCTTTGCCTATAACTTCTTCTAAAGTTGTTGTTCCTCCAATTATTGAACAGCTAATATTGGACAAGAACAACAAATTAATGATCAAGTCACCCACAATGAAGATAACATTGATGAACTACAATAGTAAATGAACCACAACAGATAGCATTAAGAAGGTCGATGAGACAAAGACGATCTGCTATATCGATGATTATGTGGTTTATTTACAAGAGTCCGAATTTGACTTAGGAATTGATGATGACCCAGTTTCATTTTCACATGCCATTGAAAGTATTAATTCTAATAAATGGTTTGATGCCATGAAAGATGAGCTGAAATCTATGGAACATAATGAAGTTTGGGACCTTGTTGAATTGCCTGAAGGTTGTAAAAGAGTCGGGTGTAAATGGTCTTCAAGACCAAACGCGACTCAAACGGCAATATCGAGCGATACAAGGCCGACTTGTTGCGCCAAAGGTTTTACTCGAGAAAAATGGTATTGACTATAAGGAGACATTTTCACCATCTCAAGAAAGATTCGTTTAGAATTATTATGGCTTTGGTGGCTCATTATGACTTAGAGTTACACCAAATGGATGTGAAAACCGCGCTTTTCGAATGGAAATTTGGAAGAAGATGTTTATATGGATCAACCTGAAGGTTTTTCCATAGAAGGAAAAGAACATATGGTGTGTAAACTTAAGAAATCAATATACGGACTTAAACAAGCTTCCCGTCAATGGTATCTTAAGTTCAATGATACCATCACGTCTTTTGGATTTAAGGAAAACACTATTTGATCGATGTATATATCTAAAAGTCAGTGGGAGCAAGTTTATCTTTCGATTCTCGTATGTTGATGATATCTTGCTTGCAACGAATGATCTTGGTTCATTGTATGAAACCAAGAAATTTCTCTCTAAGAACTTTGAAATGAAGGATATGGGAGAGGCAACTTATGTGATCGGAATAGAAATATTTCGGGATAGATCACAAGGATTTGTTAGGGTTGTCTCGAAAAGCATATATTAATAAAGTTCTAGAGAGATTTAGAATGGAAAAATGCTCATCAAGTGTCGTTCCAATTCGGAAGGAGATAAGTTCGATCTTATGCAATGTCCAAAGAATGAATTGGAACGCAAACAAATGAATGATATTCCTTATGCATCAATTGTTGGGAGCTTGATGTATGCACGACTTATGCGAGGCGGACATCGGTTTCTTTGTTGGAATGCTTGGCGATATCGAGTAATCCAGGAATGGATCACCGGAAAGCCGCAAAAAAGTCTTGAGGTACTTGCAAGGAACAAAATACCATATGCTTAGTCCCGATCATCCGGAGGTGATTGGTTATCTGATTCGGATTATGCGGGATGTGTTGATACTAGAAAATCCACATTTGGTTATTCGTTCCTATTAGGGGGAGCAATATCTTGGAAAAGTGCGAAAGCGATCTGTCATTCTTTGCCACTATGGAAGGCTGAATTCGTGGCATGCTTTGAGGCCACAATTCAAGGAAATTGGCTGCGAACTTTATTTCGGACTTGGAATAGTCGACAAGTATTGCCAAGCCGCTGAAAATTTCTTGTGATAATTCAAAGAAATGATCTTCTTCTAAAAAACGCGACAAGTATTCCGGAGGTGCTAAACATATGGAACTAAAGTATCTTGCCGTTAAAGAAGAAGTTCAGAAACAAAAAGTGTCAATTGAGCATATCAGCACCGATGTCATGATTGCGGATCCGTTGACTAAAGGATTGCCTCCAAAGACATTTATTCGGCATGTCGAAGGGATGGGCATTCTGAATGTAACTTAAGAATTATATGCTTTAAGTATTTGACACGTTGAGCTCTCTTATGTATTGTTTCTGAAATTAATTGTTATCCTGTTTGTCATTGATGTATACATGAATGTTGACATTACTTTAACGGGATATTGTCTGATTTAGACACTAATGTGGACCATTATTGATATTTTAATTATGGGTTATTTTAAGTAGAAAACTAATATTGTGGTACATGGAAGGAACTATGTCGGGCTAAGGACTTAGAACCGCCATGACCCATATTAGAATATACTTATTATAACATTATGATCTGACCAATGAATGTAAGACTTTCTTATGTTATGCGCATTACGTCTTAATATTTAAACCATGAGGATTTATTTGTCACATGGGCCAAGTGGGAGAATGTAAAATATTATGTGGCCCACGTACAAATAATTAAGGAATTTAATTATTTAAATAATGAGTTTTAAATATTTAATTAATGGTTTAAATAAATAAGTCAGATAAGTTTTAAATTGGTCAGTTAAGAGATGGTTTCTGTTCCACCTCTACACACGTTGATAGAACGTGTTTGAGAACGGTTCTGCCAGAACAGTTATTGGCAGATAACTACTCAAGAAACCGGTCCTCTCTCTGCCTATAAGAGAACTCAATCAGAATTGAAAAATCTATCACTAAAGAAATTACGTTCTGTGGGATTAACGAAGGCCAAGAGAGAGAAAGTGGTTTCTTCCATCTTCATCAAAGAAAGACATGGCTGCTCAAGGTTAGTACCCTAATTACGATTGAAATTGTGAAAATCATGAAGTTCAAGATTCGGGATTCAATTTATGTTTTCATTATGCCTGAAAATTTTATGCTTACACCATTTAGAAGCCATCCAAGATTTGATGATCAAGTTTGACAAGGAAAGTATGAAGCTTCCTAACAAGCCCACCATTGTTGAAGCTTCAACCACCTACCCCTCCCACATCCATCTATAAATAGGTGCTTGATGTTGGGAATATTTGATGAAGTTCGAAAAAAACAAGAGGATTATTCCTGAGGCGTGCGAAAATCGGCACTGTCCTTAAGGATTTATTTTCGTAATCCCCCAGGATTCAACAGGATTTAGAACGACAAAATAAAACTTGTAACCCATCAATAAATGTACAGCAAAAGGATTAACGGAGGAATTATGTTCAATTGATCCTCCCCCTTGCAAATGAGGTGCCTTTTAATACAACACAATCAAACCTCTTTTTGCAGAAAATAAGGGATCAATCATGTAATAAAATATGGAAAAGGATGACATGTTGAGTAAATTATGGAAAAGGTAGAGAAGGCCCTTTTAGTTAATGGTTGATAAATAAAGTAAATAAAATAGAAGAAAAGTGGAATTCTTTTGAAACACTTCTCTCTCCTCAATTATATACAACAATCCCCACATGTTTCAAAAGAATGAAAAATAAAAGGTAGATATTTTGATGGGTTACTAAAATGAGTGTAGAATGTATTGAATCTGATATTTTTTGGACTATGAACCAGACTTAGATTGATAAGATTTAAAATACAGAGTTTTGGTGAAACTTGTAGCTTCTATGAACCAATAATTCTTCATTGTAAGTTAAAATCTTAACAGTCACATTACACCCTCTCAAGATTTTGTCGTTCAATTCGTTTTGCGCTAATAGGCCATGCGCGTGCCTGGTATTCATGAGTGCTCTAGAAACATGCCAAAGTCTCATAGGAGCGGCCCCACTCCACACTCATATAGGTGAATTTCATCAAACATATTTTGCAAGTAAATATACCACCCTTAAGGGATATGAAATTCATTAAGAGTTTATCAGCTCATCCCTCCATACTTGCATTCTAGCACTTCTCACACCATAGGAATGGACAATCAATTATTGTGCTAGCAGAATTAACAAGTGATTTGTTATTACCCATATGAACCTCATTCATGGGATATCCAATCACAGAGGTTAGGTTTCCATCACAATTAATTTCTTAAATTGGCTTAAGTCTCATTCCCCTCGATTTTCAGTAATTAATTTTCTTCTTAGAAGTTTAGTCAGATGACTGGCCAAATTCATCCATGACTTCACATAATCAATGGATATATTACTCCAGCTTTCAACAGTTGTTTGATCAAACCACATCTCGAGGCAGTATGTCTGTTTTTAGTATTTTTATTCTTCACAATTTGCAATTGTTGTTTGACAATCACAATGCATAAACACCGAAGGTCTTTGGTTTTGAATCCAACATCATGCTAAGAAATTTCTCAATCACTCGGCCTCATTGTCGGTTTAACTCCAAGGCAACAAACGCAAACTCCATAGTAAATTTAGCTATGCTAGTTTGTTTTAGTTGACTTCAAATAATTTCACCCCCACCAAAGGTGAATATATAATCACTAGCGGATTTTATCTCGGATATTCGATTATCATCAACCACTCTGTCTGTGAAAATCCACTATAAAGAATACCGGTCCATGGTACCTCTCAAGTATTTCATTAGTCGACTAAAACAGTCCAATGATCACGATTGGGATTATATGTATATATGCTCAATCGACACACAAAATAAATTATGTCAAGTCATGAAAAATCATCAAATGCAACGGACTCCCAATAATGCGTGCACACTCAAATTGAGCCACATGATCACCAAGATTTTTCTTTTATTAAGTCTTAGCATCATAAGGAGTACTCACAATTTTGACATTAAATTGTCCAAACTTCTTAACTCACAGTTTTGTCATCGAAATGTCCAAACTTCTTAAGAAGTTTCTCAACATAATGTTCTTGAGATAACATTATGACATCAACCTCTCTTATGATCTTAAGACTCAATATTACACATGCTTCACCCATATCCCTCACATCAAATTTAGAAGCAAGTAACTCTTTAGTTCTATATATATAAAAATTAGTACCACATATGAGCATGTAATCTACATATAACAAATTATTACATACTCATGAACACCAAGTTTTATATAATCATATCTATTTACTTCAACATAAGTAAAATCATCAGACAACAAAACTTTGATTGGACACCCCCACACTTTTAAATATTCAAGGCTATGATTATATCAATAGCTTAATGAATTCATTAGGTACCTTGTGATAAGTGTTTCTAGTTCTCGGTCTATAAGTACTTAGCAGAATACATTTTGGGCCAAACATATGAGCTTAAATTGCAGTTTCGCCATAACACAGACTTTGGGTGATTCATATTCACTACATATATTTCCTTTTTCTTTTTCTTTTTGACCACACAAAGAGTCCAAAAACAAGCCAATGGTCACAATAAAATAATCAGTAAGGTTCAATGATGACCCTATAGTAGTACCATACTAAGAAATTGCTGAATTCACCCAAGCTCACATGTCCTCCAAATTTTTCTACCCTAACAGCAAGAAAAAAAATCCAAATGGGTAAAGTAAAAGTCATCTTGCATTTCTGCAATTTATGACCACCTACAAAAGTAAATTAGCAACATTTCCAACCAAAAAATTAGGCTTCAGTTTCTAAATCAAATAAGGGGAAGAAACGTTTGAATTTTCGATAAATCTGACTAATTCAATTAATGAGATAAGATAAGGTCATACATGCACCAAGAATGATAATCATATCAAATTGATTAATACCAATGGTTGGCTAAAGATGTGACCATTTCCCAAGTGTGGACTCCAATTACAATCATGAATGGTCTCATGAAAACCACCACAAAAATATTTTTAAGAAATATATGATAAAATCAAATGAATGCACACATATTCTATACGCAAATGAGTATTTCATTTTTCATAAGAATTTTGCCACACAACCACTCACATTTTTCATCTTTAACATTAGCATGTCTTTAGCTAATTTAATCAGGTTGAGAATAAATTACTTACCTTGAATTTCTCCAAATGCTGTGAAAAGGAATTAAGTTTTAGAATTACTTTTTTTTTTTTTTTTTTTTTTTTTTTTGATAACTCGAACCTTCAGGGTTTACGCCGACTATGTCGAGGACAACATTCAACTCCTCATTCTTTTGCCGCCAAGGTAAACCGCGGGATGTGCACGCACGCAAGGCGGTGTTACGGCGGAAGTCTGGCGACGTAAACCAGATCCTCCTGGGTAAAGAGAACAATTATGTTCGACCCCCAATCTACTAATAACGATCTCTCTCCGAATCGAACCCACACGGATGTTATTCAATGAGTTCCCACCAAATCTTCACCCACTCGCGTATGCCCTATGGGGAGCATTTGATGGAGAAGGGATATGAACCCCTCGACCTCCACCCCACAAACACTTTGATGAAGCGGGGATTTGAACCCCCGATCTCCATCCCACAATCACATGTGGTGGCCAGGTGGGCTAAGCCACCTGGTTAAGTTTTAGAATTACTTGAGTAGCATTGAGATAGCCTGCCACAGCCTCCGCATAATATATTAATGTTCTCTCCAGATCAGCAAATTCCCGAACTCGCCAGTAAAGCTGAATTCTCGGACATCTGTTTTTCTATCTTACCACACTCAGGCTTTCACGTTAGGTCTCTCCTTTCTATTTTTTTTTTGCCTTCTAACTCTCCGTTTTTTGTGCCCATAAATCCCAGTACTATTTCTTTGGTAATTATCTCGGTGGTTCTTGCTCCTCTGCATCTCTACTCAAATTGTTATCTTCAATCATACAATCAGATGAACAAGGGGCATCAGCCTCACGAGACCGAGCTGAGACACGCTCACCACCTTCATCCGCCGCCGAATCGTCCGGCAGCTCAATCGTTTTACCAAAAAGCTTTATCTTTGGGTCTTTAACTTCAGATATTCTTTTTTTTTCTATTTATCCAAACTAGAAAACAAAAGCACAACAAATTAAACTAAGAAAAAGAGAAACCCAGAAAAAACAAGCCCTGTGTGTAGGGATTAGGAGATCTGACAATCACACACACTGAGCGTGTAAGTGCATGTATTCCATTTTTTTTATTTTTTTTTGAGGTGTTGAGATGGATCCGAAGGTATTATTGAAATTGTGCTTTGAAAAGAAAACTCAGAAGATATTCAGTATCACCCCTTTCTGATGAAACATGGGTGTTAATTAGTAGAAAACAAGCTAGCACAACGAACAAGGATTTTGACGCCATTTTCCGAGGAAGAAAATAAGTCAAGAAATACAAGTAGCTATGTGCAGTGATTTCAGACACATTTCCCGTTTTTCGAACTACACAAATAAATCCTTAAGATTGTTGGGAATATTTGATGAAGTTTGAAAAAAACAAGAGGATTATTCCTGATGTTAGAGTAGGGTGCCCTGCACTCCAATTAGAATTGGATTTATCCTACTTGTAAAAACAATTTTATTGGGAATTATATTAATATAAAAGGTGTTTTTCTTTATCTTATGTTTTGCATTTATTATTTAATTGCTCATAGATAAAGTCCTTAGATCATTTTAAAGCTATAGGGTATGGTTGCGCATTTGATGGCGATCGTGGAATCTCCCAAGACTTTGATCTTAAAATAGTTCCAAGTCGATGGGTTTTTCAAGATAGGGCGTTGAATAACCCCGTAAGACTTGTGTATATGATGCATGCTTTCGTGACACGAGAATGTTACATTCCATTAACATTAGCGTTGAGACGCAAATGCATATATCTTGGTCTTGTTGGCGAACAAGTTCATCGAACATGACCCAATGGAAATTCTTATATGGAAACTTTGTTTTGTCGAATAAGAATTTTCATATTGCAATAAGTACATGATTAATCCTCGCAAATGCTTGAGGCACGACGATAGCAATTTGTGTCTATCTGCAATACTTTGATTTATTTTTTGATTGCTTGACAATCACAAAGGGTATTTTGGGTATTGCACTAATGTACATGGAGGCTTGTCGTAGCGATATAGAATTCGACACTTGTCTTTTGACAAGGGAATTTCATGTGTTTTCATAGTTTGTGATTCAAAGACATTGGCCAAGCATCGGCGAATTTGATTCATAAAAGAATCATTAGAACTTGAAATGGAATCACGTTATTAAATCAATTGGGTTTCGATAAATCCATACCCAAGATTTAATCGGGAAATTAGTTGTTGAAAGGATTGTACATGTATGCAATTGCAATTGAAATAGGTTTACTCGCTATTTCACATAATACTTTGGGTAATCATCTTTTTTGCTAGATGTTACCATGATTTGTAGGTGCTTGAAATTAAAGAGTTAATTTCAAGTATATTAATTAATATGATTAATTAGTAGAATATATTATTCAAAAGTTACAAGAGCATAAGCTTCTTTGCTAGTGTTAGTCGTGAACCTAAAAGGGTCACACATAATTTTGGTTGTTGACATTTCAAAATTAATAAATTCAATAGTTGAATGCAATTAATTAATATAGATTAATTAATTGGAGTTTTAATTTAATTCAATAGTTGAATTAAATATTTAATTAAATAATATGATTATCTAATTAAATCTAATTTGATTAGAAGACTCAATGAAAGGAATAGAATATATTAATTAATCAATTGGATTGATTAATTTGGGCTTTGGGTATTAATTATTTGAATTAAGTAATTGGACTTTGAAAGTTCAAACCCATATCATAATTGAGTAGGCCTATTGTAGAAGCCCACTAGACAATTGAAGATAAATAAATAAATAAATAAAATTTATTTATATATATATGTGATATATATAATGATATATATTTAGATATATATAATCACTTAAGAAAAAAAAATGGCCAATTGGTTTTTGGTCCATTACAAAACACGACAGTTATCCATTTAACATAATGGAGAAATGGTTTAACCCCATTTTGGTTAGTGGGTGGTTTTCGTTCTCTTTAGTTAATAAAACAAGAATGAGTTTTATTATGAAAATGTACGTGAACAAAAACTAAGGCTTTTTTTTCTGTGAGTTGAAAAAGGGAAGAGACTGCCGAGTTTTGTGAGAAAAAAATTAGAAAGTGTTTTTACGTTTTTCTTCAATTTTTCTAAAGCAATTCATCTTCAATTGTCGTAGATAATAATTAATTGATAATTATTTATCTACACAATTTATTCTTCAATTAATTGTTGATTGTGGAATTAATATTCTAGTCACTATCAATTCGAAAAACGGGATAAATTTTACTAGCGAAAGATTCATTCCGGTGTCTACAATCATAAGGTGGACTCGATTGGAGGGGAGACGTTTTGATCCCTATTGGCGAGCATTTGGAGTTTAGGTGATTGCCACATATCCGGGAATTGATTCCCTCTCAATCTTCACTAAAAGGAGAAGACTCTACGAGGGTAATTTCCTTTTATCCTTACGAATCAAAATTTGTATCTCGCATGATAACGAAAATGCCGATCGTTACAATCGCTACGTGAACCTACGGGGTTAGTGTTTATTGTGATGAATGCACTTGTTTTAATTAGATTAAAAATTTTAAATTTCATTGTCGAACCCGTGTGGTATAGCGAACCCAACAGTGGTGTCAGAGCCACGGTTTGCATTTTCGTTATCAGATTTTGATTCGTCTGATGTTTATTTGATAAGCATGTTATGCTTGTTAAAATTTGTTTTAATAATTATTTTGTGTGCGATAAAAAGTGTTTTATTTGATTTAAGCTTGGGATAAAATTGTTTCATTGATTCTTATGAAGAATATCACTGAACCGGACTTCTAAGTATATGCTCAGATTCTGGAAATGATATCTAATTTGCAATAGCGCATTTGATGTGCTGTTTCTATTAGATATATAATATTCATGAAATAAAAGTTTTAATGTTGGCAGATTACATGCATGATTTGTTGATTGAGAATTGTAAAGCTTCATGCATGTTTCATACAATTTTAAGTTTGTTAAAGTTTGTGAATCAGCCTCTGTTCGGATTCTTTATTTCATCATGGTTTTAAGTTTAATTTATTCCTTTTGAAATTAAATAGTTAATTTCAATATTTATGGTAATCAAACTACGTTTTATCCCAAAATTAAATCAACACACAAAATTGGTAAATTTAAATGCTTTAAATTCATGTGATGGATGTTTTAGCATGATTTATTTAGGGATGATCATGAGCCTATGACCAATGTGATTGGATGTGTTTTATTTCTTTGGGTTTTTTGGGGCCTGCGAGCCTCTTATTCTATTTTTGTAAGTTCTTTAAATTTTTGCATTGAGAGTAGACTAGGTGGTGAGGTTTTCCATTTATTGTAATTGGAGGACGATCGATGCTAAAGGCCCACGCCTGTGTGGGTAGATTTTACAAATGTAATAGAATATGAGACTCAAGGCCCATGCGTGTATGGGTACATTAATAAAATGTAATAGAAATAGTTCTATTTATTTTTGTCCCTTAGATTGACCACTGACCCATTTTTGGCTCAAATGGGTCGCGTAAGTGGCCATGATCATCCCAATCGCTTTTTGCATAGGATGAATGTTAGATTTATTTAATGCTTTTTGCTTGCGCTCATATGATGAATTGCGTTAAATAAAAACCCACCTAGTAATTAGGTTGATGAGGTCTTGAAAAGAAAACCCCAAGTTTTTGAAACTTAATAAGGAATTTAATTTTAATTAATTCCATATCAAACCAAATGGACAAGTTATGTTGGACATATCGTTCCATGCCTTCCATCAAAGGTAGAAGACATGACGATGCTACCACACTTGGTCACTGGCCACGAGTCGTGGAGTAGTCTTGTGGTGGAAAGCTGTGATCTCTACCAAGCATTGAGATGCTTGTGGGATGGACTTCGTCTTTATGTTGGCCACGAGTCGTGGGATATTTTGATGCTCCATCTACACAAAGGTTTGATGGGTTACGTTTGACGCTTAATACCATATAGGCTCATAAAATTGGGGTATATGGGAAAAGCGAGGCAGAATAATCTCGAGGGTTGTATAAATAATACAATTGTCAAAGAGTTGACTACCAATGGAAATATCTCATGGTCTCATAAAATTGGGGTATGAAATATTTCTGTTGGGCTTCAAGCCCATTAAGAAAATTAGATTTTCCGAATTTTATTATGGGGTTAATAAAATTTGAATAAAATAGTGGGAGACAATCATAAGGTGGACTCGATTGGAGGGGAGACGTTTGGATCCCTATTGGCGAGCATTTGGAGTTTAGGTGATTGCCACATATCCGGGAATTGATTCCCTCTCAATCTTCACTAAAAGGAGAAGACTCTACGAGGGTAATTTCCGTTTATCCTTACGAATCAAAATTTGTATCTCGCATGATAACGAAAATGCCGATCGTTACAATCACTACGTGAACCTACGGGGTTAGTGTTTATTGTGATGAATGCACTTGTTTTAATTAGATTAAAAATTTTAAATTTCTGTTGTGCGAACCCCGTGTGGTATAGCGAACCCAACACCTGAGGCGTGCGAAAATCGGCACTGTCCTTAAGGATTTATTTTCGTAATCCCCCAGGATTCAACAGGATTTAGAACGACAAAATAAAACTTGTAACCCATCAATAAATGTACAGCAAAAGGATTAACGGAGGAATTATGTTCAATTGATCCTTTCTCACTTGCAAATGATGTGATTTTTAATACAACACAATCAAACCTCTCTTTGCAGAAAATAAGGGATCAGTCATGTAATAAAATATGGAAAAGGCTGACATGTTGAGTAAATTATGGAAAAGGTAGAGAAGGCCCTTTTAGTTAATGGTTGATAAATAAAGTAAATAAAATAGAAGAAAAGTGGAATTCTTTCGAAACACTTCTCTCTCCTCAATTATATACAACACTTGATTCTTTAGTTGTAATCATCTCTTGTGAGTGAACATCACATAGAGTAGAGAGATCCTTGAGAAGGATCAAAATCAATCCTTGAGAGATTGAGTGAGTTTTTGAGAGTTTTTGTGAGTTTGTAAATCTCTTTGTAAATCTATTCTTGTGTGAAATAGAATTGGTATTTTTCTCTCAAATTCATCCATTTAGTTTCATAATGATCCTGTGATACCTAACAAGTGGTATCAGAGCCTCGTTGGAGTGCTCGCCGGAATTTGCAAGGTCTGGAAATTTCGAGTTTTTCAAAGATTGTCAAAACTCAATTTTCAGCATTCCAGTGGATTTCTCTCATCGATACGAGTCCGTACGTGTTTTCGGATCGAAAAACGGATTTTGGACGAAGCCGTACGAGCTGCTGGAATTCTGAGGAAGACGATGAACAGTAACCTCTGCATGCAAATTTCCTGTTAATTACAAATCGGTCCCTGAGTTTTATATTTTTCATTTTTTGACCCCTCAACTTTCTGGAAATTTCATTGTGATCCCTAGATTTTCTGAAATATCATTACGGTCCCTGAACTTTCAGAAATTACAGATTGGCCCTTGAACTTCTTGATATTTCAGATTGGTCCCTATATTTTCAGAAAATTGCAGATCAATCCCAAATTTTTTAGTAATTGAAATTGTAACCCCGAGTGTCTATTCCACCATTTTTTACCATTCCGGACGTGACAATATACTCCATTTTGTTAGATTCAATCTCTATATTTGTCAATTAGCTGTTGGAAGGTGAAAATGGCCACAGATGAGTCAACATCATCTTGTGGAGCTATGATTATGCTCAATGCTACCAATTACACGTTATAGAAACTCCGGATGGAAGATCTACTCAACTATAAAGATTTGCTCGATCCCATAGAGCTAAAAGGTGTTAATCCTGATGCTTCCAAGTCAACTGAGTGGAAGAAGTCGAATAAAAAATCTATTGGTCAGATCTGACAATGGATTGACCATAGTGTCTTTCACCATGTCGCACAGGAGACGGACACATATGCCCTCTGGCAGAAGTTGGAGGACATGTACCAGGCCAAGACTGCTCGGAGTAAGGCCCTGTTGATGAGGCGCTTAGTCAACATGAAGGCCGAAAAATGGTACTTGATTCTTAGAGCATACTTAGTGAGTTCGAACCTAGTAAACCAATTATCGTCAGTAGGGATGCCACTTGGAGATGAAATTCAGGCTCTCCTACTTCTCAGTTCACTTCCCGATAGCTGGGAAACTAGTTGTTTCTCTCAGTAATTCGGCCCTAGAAAGCAAACTTACCATGTCTATGGTTAAGGATGCCCTATTCAATGAAGAGGCCAGAAGAAAAGATATGGGCACAGATCAGACCCATGCCCTTGTGACGGAAATCGAGGGAGACAGCACGGGAAGCAACAAAGAAGTAGTAGAGACAAAGGGAGAGGCAAAAGTAGGGGAAGATCCACCGATGGCCGAAAACCAACTTATAAATGCCATCACTGTGGAATAGAGGGTCATATGAAGAAGAACTGCTATAAATGGCTAAAGGAGCAAGGTCAGAGCAGTTCCCAACTGAAGAATAAGGGTGGAGAAACGCTATCTATCGTTCTTGGAGATGTAGCGCTCTGTTCAACCCATGATGAGACATGCCTTCACATCTCAAGAGAAGATACAGAATGGGTGGTAGATCTTTTGCGGCGTCTTACCACGTAACTCCTCACAAGGACTACTTCACAACATACAAAATTGGTGACTTTGGAGCGGTGAAGATGGAAATTCGGTTTCTCGGAATTGTAGGAATTGGTGATATACGAGATAAAGACAAATGTCGGGAGTACAATCACTTTGAAGGATGTCGGCATGTGCCCGATCTTGGTGAATCTACTTTTAGGGATTGCCCTGGACAAACAGGGCTATGATAATCATTTCACCAAAGGCACATGGAAGTTGTCAAGAGCCACTATGGTAGTTGCTCGAGGACACATTTGTGGCACGCCTGTTGTCAAGACTCATGTGAAAATATGTACGATAGCCTCAACGTTCTTTGAGAAAGAGGCTTCTCAAAATTTGTGGCACCAGGAGACTCGGTCACATGAGTGAGAAAGGGTTGTCTACCCGATAAAGAAGGAGCTTATCAATGTTGACAAGGAAGTCGCACGGATCCTCCTTGCAATCATTGTCTATTTGGTAAGCAACAAAGAGTCTCGTTTAGTTCCTCTTTAACGAGAAGATCAGAGTTGCTCAGTTTGGTGCACTCTGATGTTTGCGGTCCCCTGGAGGTTGAATCACTCGGCGCTAACAAATATTTTTTGACATTTATTGATGATGTTTCTCGAAAATTGTAGGTGTATTTCTTGAAGACAAAAGACCAGGTGTTTGAATATTTCAAATTGTTTCATGTCATGGTAGAACATGAAACGGGAAAAAAGCTGAAGTGTCTTCGATCAGATAATGGAGGCGAATACACTTCTAAAGTGTTCGATGCCTATTGCAAAACATATGGCATTCGACATGAGTAGACGGTCCCACGCACCCCTCAATATAACGGTGTAGCCGAAAGAATGAACCGGACAATCATAGAACATGTTCGGAGCATGCTCAGTATGGCTAAGCTGCCAAAGCCATTCTGGGGAGAAGCAGTCAGAGTTGCTTGCTACCTGATCAACAGATCACCATCGATGCACACTCAATTTTTATGTTCCTGAGAAACGTAGTGCAGGAAGGATCCATCATACTCCCACTTGAGAGTATTTGGATGTTTAGCATATGCACATGTATCCAAAGAGCTCAGACAGGAGCTTGATGCAAGGACCACTCCATGCATTTTCATTGGCTATGGAGATGAAGAATTTGGATACAGGTCATGGGATCCAAAGGAAAAGAAGGTGATCAGAAGCAGGGACGTAGTGTTCCATGAAAGTAAGACAATAAAAGACATTGAAAAGCCCACAATGTCTCAGAAGTCAAATATTGGTGCTCAAATCTCAGATGCAGCACCATAACCGTTCGTGAGAGACGGCGACGTAGTGCCAGAAGATATACCAGAAGCAGAATATGAGGAGGTAGAGGAAGGTGTTGAGCAGGGGGAGCCACAACCCGCTCTACCAAATGTTCATATACCATCAGAAAGCCAGGATAATGGTGGATCTCCTCAGACTGTTCCAGAAGTTCGTAGGTCTGAATGAGGACGAATTTCATCTAGAAGATATTCTGAATCTGATTACCTTCTGCTCACTGAAGATGGAGAACCGGAGAGTTTCCAAGAAGTAGTATCTCATAACGACAAAGAAAAATGGCTGCAAGCAATGCATGATGAAATGGAATCTCTGCATAAGAATCATACTTATGAGATCATAGAACTTCCAAAAGGGAAGAAGGAACTGAGAAACAAATGGGTGTTCAAGCTGAAAAAAGATGGCAGCGGAAAAGTGGTGAAACACAAAGCTCGGTTGGTAGTCAAGGGATTCCAACAGAAAAAGGGAATCGGCTTTGATGAGATTTTTTCACCAGTAGTCAAGATGACATCAATTAGAGTTATTCTTGGTTTAGTAGCAAGTATGAACTTGGAGCTTGAACAAATGGATGTGAAGACAACATTTCTTCACGGAGATCTCAAAGAAGAGATCTACATGGAGCAACCAGAAGGTTTAGAGATTTCAGGTGATAATCTCGTTTGCAAGCCCAATAAGAGCTTGTAACGTCTGAAACAGGCACCAAGGCAGTGGTACACGAAATTTGACTCGTGTATGATGAGTCAAGGCTACAAGAAGACTAATGCTGATGAATGTGTTTACATTCAAAAGTTTCCAGACGAAAATTTCGTTGTTCTTCTACTATACGTAGACGATATTCTGATCGTGGGAAAAGATGCAACGAAGATTAGTCAGCTGAAGAAAGAACTTTCGAAGTCTTTTGACATGAAAGACATAGGACCGGCTCAACAGATTTTGGGAATGCAGATAGTTCGAGACAGAAAGAACCGGAGGTTATGGCTATCTCAGGAGAAGTATATTGAACGAGTGCTCGAGAGGTCAATATGAACAACGCCAAACCAGTAAGCATTCCATTAGCCAATCATTTCAAGTTGCCCAAGAGTACATGCCCCTCATCCAAGGAAGAGATCGGGGAAATATCATTGGTGCCATATTCTTCAGCAGTTGGAAGTCTGATGTATTCAATGGTGTGTACAAAACCAGATATTGCTCACGCAGTGGGAACAGTGAGTCGTTTTCTCTCTAACCCCGGAAAGGAGCATTGGGAGGCAGTGAAATGGATTCTTAGGTAATTGAAGGGTACATCAAAAATATGTCTTTGCTACGGGGGAGCTGATCCAGTCTTGGAGGGCTATACAAATGCAGATATGGCAGGAGATCTTGACAGTAGAAAATCAACTTCAGGATTTCTCTACACTTTCGCAGGGGGGGCTTTTTCATGGCAGTCAAGACTGCAGAAGTGTGTTATTTTATCCAAAACAGAAGCAAAATATATTGTTGCCGCTGAAGCTGGTAAAGAAATGTTGTGGCTAAAGCGTTATCTCCAAGAACTTGGAATTAAGCAAAAAGATTACAAGGTACATTGTGACAGTCAGAGTGCTCTGGACTTGAGCAAGAACTCCATGTACCATTCCCGTACAAAACATATTGACATTTGATATCATTGGTTACGCGAGACAATAGAGCGACAACAATTGAAACTCGTTAAGATCCACACAAAGGAGAATCCATCAGACATGTTGTCGAAGGTGGTTACACGAGAAAAGCTTGAGCTATGCAGAGACATAGCAGGATGCTTATTCCGGATATGGGCTGGAGGGGAGAATTGAAGAATTCAATTTAGGTTTCGACCACATCCTCCATCTAAAGCCATCCACCTTTGAAGATTTGGTGATCAAGTTTGACAAGGAAAGTATGAAGCTTCCTAACAAGCCCACCATTGTTGAAGCTTCAACCACCTACCCTCCCACATCCATCTATAAATAGGTGCTTGATTCTTCATTGTAATCATCCTTGTGAGTGAATATCACAGTAGAGAGATCCTTGAGAAGGATCAAAATCAATCCTTGATAGATTGAGTGAGTTTTTTAGAGTTTTTGTGAGTTTGTAAATCTCCCTGTAAATCTATTCTTGTGTAAAATAGATTTGGTATATTTCTCTCAAATTCATCCATTTAGTTTCATAATGATCCTGTGATACCTAACACGAGGGGTCCAACCAGCCTAGGCAAACCCAAACCTTCTCCTCATAAGGCAGCTTAAACACTATTGAAAGTAAAATGAAAATATCATCATTTTTTATTCTTGATTTACACTGCCAATTTCCATTTCTGGTTGAGTTCTTGTAATACATCAACTAGCTGTCTTCATTTTTTAATTAACTATATATGTGGCTTGTAATATATATATATATATATATATATATATTACGAGATTTATAATAGTCATTAGTAAAGTGGAAAAAAAAAGTAAAGTTTTCCCCCAGCATCTTGACCTTTCTTAGTTTCACATGTTTATATATGCATGAAACCACTACTCATTTCTGTTAAACAAAAGTGAAGCAAATTAAATGTGGCATTTCTCCCTATTTCTCCTTTTTATCGTGACCCACATTACGGGGAACGTTACTTTTTAACAAAGAAACTAACGGCTTGTGGCGGAATTGATAAAAAAAAGAAAACGTTAGGTACCAAAATTGATTAAGTTGGAATAATGGGTATCAAAAGCAAAAAGGTGGTAAAGTTGGGGTATGTAAAGTGAAATTATTCCTCAAATAATACATTGTTTTTCTTACTTGACATTTCTTTCTAAGAAGGTTGTTTTTATTTGATCTCATGCCCATGGTCTAA
Organism: Rehmannia glutinosa; assembly: GCA_016081115.2. Lineage (NCBI taxonomy): Eukaryota > Viridiplantae > Streptophyta > Magnoliopsida > Lamiales > Orobanchaceae > Rehmannia > Rehmannia glutinosa. The sequence continues at coordinate 530,707 of CM071926.1, forward strand.
ATTACTAATGATCAACGTCGTAAACTACGATCAATTTTCATTTCATTTGTACTGCATAAACGTTGTCAAAATGTGTTGAAATTTTAATTTATTCATCGTGTAGGAAATTTCTTTATGATTTTACTTAAACGTAAATAAATTTGGCCACATTAAACACTTTGTCTGAGACATACACAATATGAACATGTTATTTAGTTTATTAAAGAGGTTGTTATATACCCACAAATGTAATTTTGTTAGGTATTTGTTGTTCTGATTGATATGATTATGTTATTTAGTTTAATTGTGTTTCTTGAGCAATAAAAAGATAAGAAACCGTATAATTGATTATCTTATAGAGGAAAAGACACTAACTCCCAAACTATACGGTTTTTTTTTACTTCAAATTCTCTATTAGTTATACGAGTATCATACATGTGTAGTACCTGTACGTACGAATAATTGAAAAATACTTCCATTTCCCGTACACATTATGAAGCGGCGTTAAATACTCCGTACTTTTCAATAAATGTTTAATACTCGTATTATAGTTGTCCATATAATACTTGGTCAACAAAACTTCGTTTTTAATATTTTTATAATATTTAAATAAATCAAAAAATCATGTGTAAGTATAATTACAATACTATAAAATAATAAATAAGAATATTAATAATATATAAATATAGTAATTATTATTAAATAATTATATTAGATTTATGTTAAGCTATAATTTAATATAAAAAAAACTATATATTAAGTTTTATATAATCTAAGTATAAATACAATTCACTTAAAAACTCACTAACTTTATTAAATAATTATTTTCACTTTGTGTTAAAATTTAAAGTAAATTAATAAAGCACCTAAAATTAATTTTAATATAATCTAAACATAAATATACAATCTATGTAAATATAATATTAAAATAAGTTGTATTATTACTCCCGAACAATTATCTTATATTCGTATTAAACTCGTACGCCTACGAATCCGTATATTAAATATTTCTGTATTTTTTGCCATTTTTTTACTGCAAACTTTCAGAAAATATTCATAATGTACTCGTACGTACTAAATAACGAACTTTTTCCGTCCCGTATTTAACTAACAGTTTAGCATACAAACTTTTTTTTTCTTTTACAGTTTATCATATTAACTATACAAGTTTTGCAGTTTGTTCTATAGCGACAATCGCCAATGGAATATTCTCCGAATATCCCGGCACGTGCCCTCCACGTGAGGGCAAAACCTTCTTTGGCTAAATGCAAACTACCATATCAACTTTGTTAATAATTTCGTTTTGGCACTTTACACAATTTCAGTTTGCTATGTCAATTTCTTTTTTAAAATAAAAATATTATGTATATATGCATTTATTTATCTTATTTATTTAATACACCAAATCACAAAAATAAATTTACACCATATAGTGCACCGAACCGAAATAGAAAATTCAATAAATATGAAAATCATTTTTATAATATATATATATGTGTGTGTGTGTGTGTGTGTGTTTTTTCTCGTATATATTATTTATTTTGTATTATAACATATTATTTACATACTAAAATTAATAAAATAAAAAATATATATTATAATTATAATTATAATATTAATTTTTTTATTATATTTTTTTTGATTTTTTTTTGATTTACTGAAATACCGACCGAAGTACGAAAAATAATATGGTAAAAGTTTGAACCGAATTGATTATTTTGGTACATTATTCAGTACACCGATGCGTACCAAATATTATATATGGATTTATGAAAAACAATAATAATTCTGAAACACTATAAAAATTGAACTAAGAATTAGAAGTATATATTTAAAACAACATCACATTAGAAAATTGAGATGAAATCCTTATAAAAAATGCTTAAACTCTAAACTAATTCAAAGATGTCTAAATCGATATCACTGAGATCTATACGCGCCTAAACTATAAACCTAAACCATAATTATATCATTGATAGTATATTTTATTGTCGTAAATATTAATTCAATTTATTTTTTTACGAATAAAAATATGAAAAAAGAAAGATAAATACATGTATATGCACATAATTTTTTATGTTTTTTTTAAATTGATACGGCAAAGTGAACTTGTGTAAAGTCATACGGTAAATTGAAATTCTTAAGAAAGTTCATATGACAAAGTATAACAACTTCTGTTTGAAAATTTTGGTAAAGACGGTTTTGCCTTCACGTGGAGGGTTCATGTCGGAATATTCTAAGAATATTCCAACGACGATCGCCGTTGTATGGCAAAGTGCAAAACTTTGGTAGTATGTATGGTGCCGTGTATATGAGGTAAAGTTTAGAAAAACGCATAGTGTAACACCCTTACCCTTGTAACACGTATTCATATAGCATAAAATAGTAGTTCATAAGCAGCACGGCTACATTGCACATGATATTAACATATTAATCATGATCTGTAACTCTTTTTCGCAAGAGGAATCATTTAAAAAGATTTAACAACACATATTTACACACGTGCATTTATCCATGTTACAAGACCTTAACGATCGTGCCCTTTTACATACAAATTAAAATAAAACTCCCTATATGAAATGCAAATGATGAACTGAGGGAGAAGGATGGGAATCCAGCCGGCCGAACTTTGATCCATGCTTTAAAACTCTGCTACTCTCCATAGGTCAACTTTTATCTACAGCAACTAAAAATTGGCAACATTGCATTTGGTGAGTTGCAAGCACAACAAACATAATCCAATAACATGTTATTTAACATCACACAAGCACATTATCACAATCATTTCACACCCTTTGATCATATCATTCATAACCATATAAATGCACGTGTTTGGTCATATTCTTTTACTATTATGGGCCAGCTAATACCAAGAATAAATCGTGATCACGAAGATGGCCATGACACTCTATAATTCTTTATTTTACATAGAGTTCAGTGAACTCGGGGTGGCCGTACGGTACTCTGTAATCCAGAATATCTGGATATCTGTAATTCTTTAACACATGATTTAAGGTCATTAGTGGTCATAACAGAATCCATTAATCTCTGATGAATGCATTTTCTGTAATCACATATTTCATTCCGAATCAATAACATCAGTAGAGATCGCATATCTCATTTTCATATCTATAACATCAGTGGAGATCATATATCTCAATTCCATTTCAATGTCATCACATAGAGATCATATATCTCGATTTCATCACAATGTCACCAAAGAGAATCATATAATTCACATTAGAACACAACAAACTTCTAATTACCATGGCCAAACAAGTAAGCAATTCTTTCGAACATATCAATTATATATTCACACAAGTCAAATAACAGGCTAAAAGATTATACTCACAAGTGGTGCCCTTATATGGATGACTTTGCCTAATTGGTCTTATTTGCTCCTGTATCGCGATTTTGACCTACTAACATATCAAGAAAGCATAACCAATTCAAAATCATATTCTTAACACTAGTGAAGTCATGTGGATGCAATTTATAACCCGAGAATCCTAATTGGTATAATTCCAAATAAATACATATCTCAGTGTAATTCTATTATCTTGTTTTAACATACAATATATATTTACATCTACTTATAAATGTAATTATTCCATTTATCCTTTTTTTTCAACTATAATTATTATCTTAATCAATAACCTGCCCAACGATTTGTTAAAAGAAGTTTAAAGTAAATTTATTGATTTAATACCTTTAACTAATGCTAGTCCATATGAAATGACATGTACACCTTATCATTCTATACATACAAATATAGCTTTGAAATTCATTAATTGAGTGTAGAAGATATGAAAATAACCAATTTAATTTCATTATATTGATGCAATTAATGACGTTAGAAATATCTAAGAAAATTAAGAATATCATTACTCCATATATTTCCATGTATTTAGTTTTAATTTATTATTTTTATTGTTGTTATATTCATATCTTAATTTATACTATAACCAAGAATTAGAAAAAAAACGTTAAAAGCAATTTAATAAGTTCAAAATATTTACCAGTATGCCTTCTCTCCACATATAATAACGAAGCATTAATCAAGTGTATTAACAAAATTGATATTAGCTTAATTCCTTAAAAACCCACATCTCTCTTTTCAACAATTCAACAAAAATGAATGAATAAGTGCAATCATGACTAAATTGAAGAAAGGATAGAAATAGCTTGGTAGATTACTTACCCTCTTCGAATATCCAATTTATTACTCCTTGTTTACTTTTTTTTTAAACTTCTACCTTTTTTTTTTTTTTCCGTGGGTTTTCTTTTTTTAGTTGTGCGTATGAACTAGAGTAATGGTATATTATATGTCTACCAAGTGTCAAGGCGGTTCAGAGGAATGGAATTAATATTAAAATCTGTTCTTATCTCATCTTAAAGGTTACAAGGTAATTAGTCATGTTCTAGAATTATTTGGATATCTCTTTAACAATTAAAGTCAGACAACATTTGTTAGTATAAGTGCACACCTCTCACGTATATATATATTATAAATTATATCCTTGCACATTTATATGACACCTATACATATATTTATATATATATATATATATATACATTACACCATGTCATCCACACACATATACATAGTTAAGATAAATATATATACACATTTATATATATATATATATATATATATCGTGTGTGTGTTTGTATTCATATCAAATATATTGGTATATAACATAATTATTTTAAAAATCTAAATTTTAGGAATTTACATGCTATCTAATATGAATATGAAATATAAAAATGCGGGTCGTTTTGCTTATGAATAATTAACCCTGGTTATTAAAAATACAAAAGTTTTGGGTTATGACACATAGTTTAGAGGGTTTAGAGTTTTTTCCTCTATCGACAGGAAATTTCATAACATTATAATATACTTTTTTTATGTACCATAACATTATAATATTCAACGAAGACAAATGAAAAAATAAAAAGAAAAAACAAAACGACGACAATAATAGTGTAAATTGGATCGTCCTTCTCTTCATCGTTGAGCAATTTTATGGCCAGCCCACTTTAGGAAATTGGGCCCAACCGTCAGCCCCAGCACCAGCCCAACATTTAAATTCCGGCGACCGCAACCTCTGCAAAATATGCGCCTAATCCCCACTTCCGAATTTCACTTCCATAACGCTCTCTTGCACAGACAAACACCGTGTTGTTGCAAAAATGGCGCCTAAGAAGAAACAGCAGAAACAGAAGGCGTCATCATCGTCGTCATCAAAGGGTAAACCCGCGTCATCCACCGGTCCCAAACTCCAGCTATCGGCGGAGAACGAGAATCGCCTCCGCCGTCTTCTTATCAACTCCGGACGATCTGCGCCTTCTTCGGCGCCGTCAGAAGACTCGCTCTCCAAAGAGCAGAAAGCCAAGAGGCTCCGATCAGTTTACGAGAAGCTGTCTTGCGACGGTTTTAAAGATGACCAAATTGAACTTGCTCTCTCCACTCTCAAGGTTGGCCGACGCAATTTGTGTTTACTACTTCAACTAAACCACGAATACTGAATTGAAATTTTGTGCAAATAAATTGGAGTAGTTATATTTAGAAAAACACAAATATCATGGTAGAGAAGTAAAGTGTTAAGAGATGTTCATTAAAACTGGGCATGCGTACGAACTGGTTGCTAGTAGAACCCACTCCCAACTTGAGGTGTGACAATTATAATAAAGTATTTGGTCTTTTGCACATGTAGGCCAATGCATCTCATACGGGTTCTCTATTGTGTTGCCTAATCTACCACGAGGAAGTTTCTTCAGCTGAAAAAATGATATATTTGTTGCTGTTTTGTCTATATTTATTAGGAGAATTCAACATATGAGGCTGCTTTAGACTGGCTATGCTTAAATATTCCGGGAATGAGCTCCCACTGAAGTTTTCTAGTGGCAGTTCTTTGTATACAAGTGGAGGTATTGACATATCAACTTCAGTTGATGAGATTTTAGATTGATGTTAAAGTCGCCTCTGGTTTTCCAGATAGGCATTTTATCAATTATTTTGTTTTGACACAGAGCATAAGCAACGTCTTAATGCACTTTCCGAGCAGGTTCTGTTGGTGTCATATCAACTGCTCGTGAAGATTGGGTTTCATCGAGGATCCACCAGAACATATAGTTGAGGAAAAGGCAGAAATTCCTCTTAAAATTAAAGAGCGGAAAGATGATGAAAAATTAGATTCTGTACAGCGTTCTCAAGCAGATTGGATCCGTCAATATATGGAACAACAGGAAGAGGTACTTACACACGTTGGTTTAGACAATCTAGGACGAGTCGTTCCTAGAATATGTGATATTATTAGATTAAAAAAGATTTGCACCATTTTGCCTTTTCTCTGCAGGATAAAAATCACGGATTATGTGATATTATTAGATTCAAAATGATTTGCACGATTTTGCCTTTTCTCTTCAGGATAAAAATCACGAAATGTTTACAAAAAATCCAACACATGCAGGGATGTCGGGGTCGCTGAAGCTTAGTCCCCAACCGTGGACATATAGTATTATATGCCCTTTTAGGCAATACACACTGTATCTTGGCTGCTCTTCCCCCCCACCCCCCACCAAAAAAAATAAAAAATAAAAAAAATTTGCGTCATTATTCAATATGCAAAACAGTGGTGACTTGATTTTTTTTTTTTTTTTTTTTTTTTTCTGTTGGATCTTCTTTCACGTTTTGGAGAAAGAAAAGAAACAAGAAGAAATGCCCTTCTGATTATTTAAATACTGTCACCATTGTCTAGCATGCATTAGAGGCATGTCTCTGTGTCTGCTTGAGTGTGTGAACTCTAGATGAGCATATTCTTTCTGCTGGAAAACGTAGATTGATTTATCAACTCTATGGAATTAACATAATGATACTTATATAATGATGATGTAAATCATAATTTCAAGCCAATCCACGTATATGATGAAATAGGCTCTTTCTTCACCTACTTTGCCACTAAACTTGGCTTCCAATTTCACGAAATTGTTAGCAGTCAAATTATGTGAAGAATAATGTATTTTTTAGCAGGATTTATAGTAAACTCAGGACTTCCTCATTTACATTCCTGGTTGTTTGAAAAAGAAATTTTTTCAGTTTGGATCAATCACGTCATGACTAGTAATTTACAGTCCATAAGCTGGCGAGTTTGTATTGAATCATAATTACAGTAGGATGATTACTCATAAAATTTCTTTTGCAGGATGAATCTGATTCTTGGGAAACTTATTCAATGGATAATGATCAGCCGAAGAAGGTACTTCCAGTTGTATTATTGCATATTATGGTGACACTGTGAATAATCATCGTCTCATCGACTTCTTACCACTAATTTAATATAGATAAAGATTTGCCCTTTTGTTTCATCCATCTTTTTTGGTTTTATTTTATTCAAAATCATCTGAGGTAGCCTTGATTTCTTTTTTTAATTTTTGGATTTCCTATTTTAGTTTTTGTGTCATCGTACAAGGATTCTGGAATCTGGACATGATGGTGTGACTGATATAACTATTTAGTTTTTTCTTTTTTAAATTTAAAAAAATGAAATAAAAAATTCCTGTTCTTCTTGATCTATGTTATCTTGAATCTTGACTTCCTATAGACCTTTCCTTAAAAGTTTATCTTTGTTGTGCCGTTTTTCAATAATAATTCAATTGGAGCATGTGCACTTGTAACCACGTCTCCCGGGCTTAGGATTTCTCTCTTAACTCATGGAAAACAAGTCAAAGAAGTTTCAATGTTTCAATTGTCAATCTTTCTTTTCAATGTTATACTCTTGTGGTAGGTCGTGGAACCAAGGAGCAATTATGAGTCTATTGTTGAGGACTACCATGCTGCTAGGCTGCAAGCAGCAAATGCCAAAGATAGAGGTGACAAAAAAAGCCAGGAAGAAGCAGGTCTAATCATTCGAAATCTTAAGCAGGAGATATCAGCCTTAGGTACTGGAAAATGTTATCACATGTCTTCACTTTCACAACTCTGGAACATATTTAAGGTGCATCATGTTGCTTGAATTAAATTAATTTTCAGGACTATCTGTTGATGTATTGGAATCTGGATATGTAAGCTCTTCCCATCGTGCAAGTAACGATGTAGTTTCTGATCCTGCCCCTTCAGATAACTCTGCTGGTAATACTGTTAATATATGTAATATCGAAAGTGATACAGCCATTACAGAGTTTAGTGTTGAAGTTGATCAAAAGGGAGTTGGTAGCTCTTGCTCACCTGAATACTCAACTGACACTGCTGTGAGTACCCCTATGCAAAATGGAGATGCTTTGGAAAGGGAATCCAGTGATGTAGAACTTGGTGATTTTTTTTTGGAAGACGGCAGCACGTCTGATCAAATTTTAGCTCCTGAAATATTGGAACTACAAAAGAAAGAAAAAAAATGAAAGAACTTTCCAGTGGGAAGAACATAGAGAAAATGGAAGGAATCTGGAAGAAGGTAAGAAGTACCATCCATGAAATTCATCATGGTATTAACTGCTATCTGAGTCAGTTTGATGGTAGAATTTCAAGTGCTTATTTCACCGCTTCCATTCTGATGTACTCTAGGACTGTAAGATGTATCCTCTTTCTTATGAGTTCTCTTATTGAAAGACATGGACTATCATCCTTATTTCCTCATCATGAAAATTCTCCATTTGTTTCATCATTTCTTTCTTTTCCTCTCATTTCCTCCAACCCTTACTCCTGGTTGCTGATTTAGTTTTCCTTTGAATTAAGTGGTTGTTGCATCCACCGTAATATTGGCCACGGTGTGATTTTATGTTGTTTCATTATAACTACAGGGAGATCCAAAAAAGATTCCAAAGGCTGTTCTTCACCAACTTTGCCAAAGATCAGGATGGGAAGCGCCGAAATATGATAAAGTTCTTGGAAATGGGCACAATTCTGGTTACTCTATCAGCATACTACGCAAGGCCAGTGGGAGGGGTAAAAGTAGAAAAGCTGGAGGATTGACAACCATTCAGCTTCCGAGTCAAGATGAGAGTTTTAATACACCTGAGGTATAACACCTGGCCTCTGCACTTGCAAATAGTTGCAAACTTATAATAAAAGAGATGTTCTTCTGATATTTGCTGTGCTAGCGGTTGGGGCCATTTATCTTAACCCTAAACAATTACACCGTGAATTGATACTTTCCAGCTGTATAAAGAACAATTCATAGGACAGCCCAGTTTACATTGCTCAAAAGGAGTAAGCGAAAACTTCAGACATTTTCAAAATTGCTGCAAGCTTTGCATTGTGTTTGGCATGGGGTTTCTTCTGCAGACATCAATCATATTCAGATCTTAGTGAACATGATAGCACCTTCTGGGAAGACCTGCCTATTGTATTATACCTTTTGTTATTTTGATGTTACTTTTCAAAGGAGCGGAATATGTATATCCATATAATATGTTATAACAGTTGTATTGGAATATTTTTCTAGATCTCTTACTAGGTACATAAATGCAGAATTACTAGGAGTTGCTAACAGATTTCTGAATCCCAGATCTCTTACTAGGAAGATAAACACAGAATTAATATGTTGTTTAGTGTAAAAAATCTGTCTCAAAGAATACATCTTTTATTTATCAGTCACTGTTGTAGACTTTTAGTTATTCATGTAAGTTAGCTGTACATTGTCATGCGTAATCAGAGTTCTGGTGATACACTTTCTGAAGACAGCTGTCTTTGCTCCAAATGGTGCCATTTACAACCAATTCAGGTGTGATCACCTCTGGTGTTCCCTAAAAATTAGAAAAATGGTGACCAATTTGGTATCTGAATTTATTAATCGAGAGTGTTCGTCATTAGGTAACCAAAAGATGAACAGGCAGAACGAAGTATTACCCTAGAGCTTTAGCTCACATCTCCTTGAGTAAGATATACATACAGCCAGGCATAAGGAAAACTATATCTGTGCCAACTTCTGTCTTCAAGGTGAGGAATAAGAATTGAGAGGAAGCTCGGAAAAGAGGTAATAATTCAGAGATGAACAAATGGGAAAAAGGAAACAGAAATGAGACGAAAGGGAGAGGCAATGGAAAGAGAAAATGCCTTCTACCTGTTTTGGTGTTGTGGTTTAGGAGGATTATATTTTAAAAAAAACCTTCCAATTATTTCCACAGCGCATACTCCCATGCACTATGTCCGAAGTCAAAAGAGTGCTACAGTAACGTGGATAGCCACACACATTCCAAATGAAGTTTTAACCCTGGTATCAAACTACGTTAGAATTTCATCCTGAAATCTTTTGCGTGAACATATTAAATGCCTTAACTAGCATAAAAATTTAACAAAGAAGACTTGTGGCATCTTCTTCCATTATATTCTTACGGGCCTCAGAAGAGTCTTGTTTCTAATGAACATTAGGTGTGAAAAAAATTCCTTTTTGATTCAGAATTTTCTAGAGCTCCATTATCCTCTTGTTTATATTGGAATGATCAAGTTGGCATATCTTGTACTTAAGAATTGTGCACCCTCTTACAGACACTATTAAGTATCTATCTTTAAAGTTTCACATCTGAGTGAATTTATTTCACTAACTACTTCCAAAAGGCTCTGAACTAACCATTTTCACCTCAGGATTCACAAAACCGAGTTGCCGCTTATGCGCTCCATTGTCTCTTTCCAGATTTACCTGTTCAGCTGGCACTTTCTGAGCCATATGCTTCGATGGTACTGAAATGGAAGGAAGGTGATTGACCTTACTTGCAGCTACTATTTGTTTTGAGTTAACAACTGTAAAGTTTGTTACAGAACCTTTTCGTTTCTATAGTTGGTGGCCTTTTGTTTCAGTTAATCCTCCGGTTGTTATGTTACTTAAACTTACAGGAGATTTGTTGACATCTGTAAGAGACAAACATGAAGATAGAAGGGCTGGTTTTGTTGACTCATTGTTGAATTCCGACAAGGCTGAACATATTGTCGAGGCTGATGTCATGGATAGTGCTCATCAAGAGAAGATTCAAATGCCATGTATTGTTGAAGACATTACTGGTGGCACTAGTCAGAATGCTGATAGTATGTCAAATTTAGTTCTTTCCTTACCAGATGTTTATATATATCTCTGTGATATTTGTAGTATTTATCAAGGGAATGGAGGTCAAAGTCATCTATTCACAAAAAGGAATTTGTGGAATGCAGCACATGATCATTACCTTAATGCATTCATTCAAGAAATATTGTTGTATATTCTTGCACCTCCTTTCTTTCATTTCTGTAGCATGACTTATAGTGCTTTATTTGTGTCAATTTATATTTCTTCCCCTTATTTGAAGTATGTTAGTGTTGCTTAAGTATGAAGGGAATGGTGGTCAATTTCATTCTATTAAAAAATTAAATCCTAGATGTAGTTGTGTAATGCAGTGCAGGATTACGCCTATTAATGAAAGAATTCAAAAAACCCGGCCCGCGTTATAGGGAGGTGCTCCACCAAACACTGGTGGTTCTTTCTTATTAGGCATGCCCATGATCGAATCTGTAAATCGCCATACATGCGTGATAATGTAGATGTTTAAGTGCATGTTTGGAAGCTTTCATTATCCAAAAGCTGCATACTTTTCCTTTGGGCTCTTGAATATCCTTTCTGGATCCCTTCTTTACAGTTATATTTCTCGTATGCAGGTGTATCCGGAAATGTGCACGCTCACAGCATTTATCTGAAGAAGGAACAAGAGCGTAAGAAGGAAATGAAGAAGTATAAGGTTGGTCTTCCCTGGCTAGCAAATCTGTGAGACATTAGAGATGAGTCAGATGACCTGGGTGCATTTGTATGTAAAACTCATTACGAACATCTATGACCCTTGACTGGCTAATCATTCTCGAAGTTGCTGGGGCATGCTTGTGGCTGTACGCAAAAGCTGAAATATTCATTGATCAAATCATATAGTCATTCATCAATAATTTCTCTATTTATAGGGCACCTACGGGTTCCCAACATGTATGAATATAAATCTTATTGCAGTGAGAATTAAAAAAATTAAGCCTTTAAGTTCTAATATATAAACCATGCTTGTAAAAATGCATTCCGAAGCATCATCATTTCAATGGTGGCGACTTGTGTTATTTACCAACCATCAAGTTTAAAATTTTAGTCCTTCCAAATCTGCAAGTTCAGAGTCTTGTTTGCATTTGATGCAACTATTTTTTTTTGCTGAGTAGGTCATGTTGCAGTCAAGATCTAGCCTCCCTATTGCTGAGGTGAAAGATGACATTCTACATTTACTTGAGGAAAATAATGTTGTGGTTATTTCTGGAGAGACAGGCTGTGGAAAGACAACTCAGGTTTGAGATTCATTGTATTTGTCTTCTCAAACAACTCGTGGGAGTTTTTATTTTCACTGTTAATCTTTTGTTACTTTTTCGAATAATATCTGTCTGTTCTGTCTTTGTCATGGTTATGTAGGTCCCACAGTATATATTAGATAACATGATCGAAGCAGGATGTGGTGGTCGCTGTAATATAGTTTGCACTCAGCCCAGGAGAATTGCGGTTAGTAGTACAACTCAATTGCATTATTCTGGCATTTCGATATTTGTATAGCATATCTTCAAATTATTTCTAAGGTAATCTTTCTATAAATATATGTCATATGTGCGAATGCACAATGTGGATTTGCGTGCAATTACTTGGTTTTCTACATTGCTTCAATTATACGCATGATTTTATATTAAATGTAACACGAGGAGCCTGGAGTTTCTGCTATGGTTGTTGGAAGTTTCATGTAGTTTTTTCCTCTGTTGTATTGCCACATGGGTGACCCCAATTTAGCTACTTTCATCACAATTGAGATTTTACAAATACTGCACTCCTGACTTGGCACAAACTTGAAACATCAGTAGGACCTAATTTTTCACTTTTCACCATTGGCACCTAGGAATCCGGTTCTGGAGCAAGAGAAGAGTAGTGTGGCTGCTGAGTTAATCCATATCCTCTCTTACTTATCTTAGAATATAATCTTATCTTATTTGTTACGTGATCTACTGCATAACTACTAAATGTGAGAGAAAGTGTGAACTTCAGTGTTAAGAGTAAGCTTTATATGTTCTTCATACAACCATAAGTCGATCCATTCTGCCACACTATTCACTTGGATATCATCACTTGTATAAAGTATCATACACTTTTAATTAATTTTAATGATATTGGCAGTGCATCAACCACCCTTCTTCAGTCATTTCCAATCATTACATTGCCAATTTGCCACAACCAAGCAAGTTCATCTCCTTCACTATTACAAAACAAAATATTATTTGCCATCACTGACCTATTTCAGCACCGCGGTCTGCTACTCTTTAAAGTCACTTGCCTCCCTCCTGTTACCTAGAATGCCTAACACAGAAATGGCTTGCAGTCTTAGCAATAGAAATAAGTCCATCTTCAGTCTCTCTTTGTACGAGGAGAGTTGCTTACTGATAGAAATTTGATGAGCACCTTAGCCAAATCCAGGTTATTGCCATCTTTAGTCACAGCAACTTGTTTCTGACTTAGGGAATACACATGCAAAAGGAGAGGACATCTGTCATGAATATCTATCAATTAACAACTAACTCTTGACTTCAAATTCCATTTTGTTTCTTATAAAAAAACATCTTCTGGTCATTGGTGAACATTCTTTTAGTAGTGCCACCTGCATTTAGTTATTTCCTACGCCTACATCTTCTGTAAAAATGTGTTGATTTCATGATTTGATAGGACGGAGATTCTTGAAATAGATACTTTTTAGAGTTTACAATTATTATCACTCTAGCTAGATCAACGATTTGTGGAGACTTTTAAATGCCTATGAAGAGTCGAAGACAGATGCTTACCGACACAGAATTATGAAAGTTTTTATTGGAGTGTGGTTGTGGTCATTGTAGTTGTTTTTTTTGTCATTTCTTCCACATTGCTTCCATGGAGGAGGGATCATGGATGGGTCATATTTGGGGAATCTGATTCTAATGGTCATGATATAAACGAGTTCGGGACCATCTGGAGGCATCTGCTTGCAAACAGTGAGGATGGCTCTCTTTGCAGCTCAAAGGTGATATAGTTCATACTGTGTTTCACGTTTTATGCCTGTGGTGAAGGTTTAGTGGTTCAATTGGTTTTCACCAGCCTGTTGTTGAAAGTGCACTGTGATGTGGTGTTCGTAGATTATGGGGCTCTACTTTTATTGGGAGAAGAGGGAAGTGGATTATGCTTTTAAAAACTCGTATCCCAAAGAAAACAACAAAGTAAAGGAGACTTGGTACCAAATGAACTAAAAAAGATTAGTTAATGACTGATGGTTGTCTCTTATAATTTATGAGCAGATCGATACGATGTAATGGAGGGATTAATTACATGACTCAGAGATGATTATAAAATGTTTTAAAACGATGGGCAATGAAAAGGATGAGATGACTGTTGATCAAATGCAAGGAGAATATGTGTGGATGAAGAGATAAATTTTCCCTGATTACGAGCACTAATGTGATTTATCTGCCTTTGTGAACTTCTGATCCACTCTATTAGAATATATACTTTGCATTATGTAACTTTTTAATTGTACTTTATTATAAAAGATTTTAGAAGTCTACATTTGTTGGAATTACAGAGAGAGATCTGCAAGCAAGTTGTATATAACTTGTTCATGTAATTTTGAGAAACTATTGTCCTTTTCCTTGTAATATATTTCTCTTTCTTAATGAAATTTACTTTGTATACATATATAGGAAAAGAGTTTACAAGCTTTAGAAAGAAAAGGATGTTTTACGGAGTTCGATAATAGGATACTCTATTCACCGTACAGCCCAATAAATCTGGATCATTAACTGGTTTCTCTTGACCCTTCAAGCGAAAACGAAATTAATAAATTATGAAAACCGATGCATGCTACCTAAACTTATTCAATTGCCAGACCACACTACTATCACCTTCCACGAGGAATTAACACCACTGAGTTGCATCCTTCAGCTATCACCATGTTGCATCTCACTAGCAAAAAATAGGGCTTATTGGTTTTCACTGTGTAATAATATAAATAATAATGTTTGTTCATTTGCACCTAAAACTGAGCAAATACACTGGGATTTTAAGAACTGTTGTCATGTTTGTCTGAAGACATAATAGTGGTGCATCCAGCCTTTTGTTGTTCTTGTTTTTTTTTTTTTAATCTTCCTTTGTGCTGATACTGAGTGTAATGCAAGTCACATAATTTACCAATACTCAGAAACTTCCTTGGATTTTTAATCATAAAACATTACTTGAGATCAAAAGAGCCATGACAAGTCATATTTATACTATCATATCATCTTTAGAGTGTGTTCAGTATGTGATGGTTATGCTCGATGATGTGTGTTTATCCCTTTTAGGCCATTTCTGTTGCTGAAAGAGTTGCTGATGAGCGTTGTGAATCATCTCCAGGATCAAATGATTCTTTGGTTGGTTATCAAGTCCGTCTAGACAGTGCAAGGTGATCAATTGTTATTCTTTCTTGCAATATTTGTTTCCATAAATAAATGGTTTTTGCAGAGAAATAAACGAGAAAATAACTCTAGTTGGTATAATCTTATGCTGCAAGTAATTTTGTTATAACATTCATATCTGTGGTTCAACCCGTTTTATTTCAACATTTTTGATATATAATATGCTTATAATTGTTTCAACCCGTTTTACCTGTGGCGCAGTTCTCCTGGTGCTTATATGCTAATTAGCAGTGACACACTGCTCCTAGAAGCATGAATTTGTTGCTTCAATGACTTTTAAATATTTAGCTCGATAAAGCATTCATGATATTTGTATTACTACTGACCATATGTGTGGAAAAACTGCGCATATATTACAAAGGGATATCAATGCTTTTACTTTGTGCATTTTTCTTTGCATGTGTTTTTATGTCGGTTATATTGTGTGATTATAGTGTTGAGTCAGGTGAGCAAGAATCCAACATATGCACGTACAACTTCAAGAAGTTTAGGTGGTGATTGGATACACTTCCATTTGGGAAAAAACATGTTCTTCTAGAGAATAGCTATAGAAAAAATTTGAAAGAAGAAAGATGAATTTTGAGAGTGTGATTGGATATGAGATGAACATGAAATGATGAAAATTGGTTTATATGTAAATAGTAAAATAATGATTAGATATGATTACCTGATTGGTAGTTGGAAATGTATGAGTGGATGAATAGTGGAATTTGTGGGAAGATGTGTAATAAGTAATGATTGGTGATTTGATGTTTTTTTAAATGAGTATATGTGATTGGTGGCATAAAAAGTGAAAGTGAGTGAATAGTATATTTTTTGATTTTTTTTATAGGTAAAATCACATGTTTGGGGTAAAAAAATTTCTATAGCGGAACGAAATAAAATTTTTTGGTACCCAATCGCTGCCTTATGCCGTTTGGCGGAGCATGTGCAAAATTTCTTAAAATTGATTGCTTTGTAAAGTAGAACTTATATTATTTGCTTAATTGAGAAGGTTGACAAAGCTGGTTCTCTGAAGGTATTAACTCAAAGAATTTTTGCATTATCCGTAAGACTATACACCTGATTCATAAGTATTGCAGGTTAATTATGATTGAGTTTCTTATGAAGAGCTTTTGGACTTGAGCACTGATATAGTTCTGTCAGTGAATGTGTATTCTTTACCTTTTCATGGTGATGGGACCTAATAACTTGATATTTTGATATTTTTTTTGTCCATATGACTGTGTATTAATCTATCAGAAGCTATTGTTTTTCACCAAAACCGATTTATATGTTTTGGATATATGCTTGTATTTATTATCATTGTCATCTTGTTGTGAATGTTCAATCAGATTTGCGTTTTCTTATATATGCTTTCATTGCTTTAGGAATGAACGAACGCAAGCTTCTTTTCTGTACGACCGGCATACTTCTGAGGATGATATCGGTAGGCTCACTGTATTTATTAGGCAGTACATCATTTTGATCCAGTTATAGATTTTGCGGACATAATATATACTCCAGTGAAAGGCTTTTTGTTGTTCTTTTTTAATAATATCTGTACTCTAGTGAAAGTCCAATGTTTATTTATTTGTATAAGCATAATGAAAGTGAAATTGACACGAAGGTATAAGATCATTCATTTCTCTCTTTCCTTATTCTGGTATGAATTTGCAGGGAAATAAAGACTTGGCTGATATTAGTCATGTCATAGTTGATGAAGTGCATGAGCGGTCTCTTCTGGTTAGTCAAAGATATATATATATATATATTATATATATATATATATTATATATATATATATATATATATATATATTATTATGAATTTTCTGCTCCGACCTCAGAAATGCACCCCCCTTAAAATTTGCGTGCAAGTTCCGAACGTTTTGCACATTTATATGATTGGTAGAACATTTATACTATATTTGGGGTGTTCATATGTTAAAGTGTTATAAGGATGCATTAGTTTCTTTTACACCGTTATTCCAGTATTCTTCTTTCAAGTAGGGATCTAAGAAATTGATCTACTTATTTGAAAAAAATGTATAACTGGTTTTTCTAAATACTACTTAAATCAGTCAGAGAACTTAGTTTGTAATCTTTAAAATTGTAAATTGAAAAATTCTTTGTTCCGCTACTTGAACTCCTAAGTCCGAACCCCTTGCTTTCTTTTTTTCGGTCACATCTCTCTAACTTTACTAAGTACTTGATTTTTTCTTATCATGAAATCAAAATGTAGACTTCAGCATAAAAGCTCATGTTTTCTAGATAAGCAGAAGGGGCAGGCCTAAATTTAGATTATCACTTTTGAAATGAAGCACACACATGAAGGTTTTTCAGCAATTGCTTCTTTCGTAATTATGATTTTTCTTGGCAACTTGCAAGCGTGCTGAAAGATTTTACCATCAAAGTGGACTAAGTTCCTAAATTCATTTTGCTTAACAGGGGGATTTTCTGCTAATTGTTTTGAAGAATATGATTGAGAAGCAAAGTGCTTGCAGCAAGTCAAAGTTGAAAGTTATTCTTATGTATGTAATCTATCTGTTTTATGGCAAATGTATTTCTTTGTTGATATTTTCTAGGATACAAGTAATCCTGCTGAAAGGTTGTTTGATATTGTTGTTGCCATGTAGGTCTGCAACTGTTGATTCACGCATGTTTTCCCAGTACTTTGGTAATTGTCCTGTGGTTACTGCTCAAGGGAGAACACATCCTGTGTCAACCCAGTTTCTTGAGGACATACATGAAAAGTTGAACTACCGCCTTGCTTCAGATTCTCCTGCCTCTATAAACTATGGAATATCTGGGGTAGAGAAGGTACAAATTCAATTTTAAAGTATGGAACTGTCCACGTATTCCTAATCTTGAAGCTGTACTCTGCCTCATAAATTATAAAGTTGTTTTTCTACAATACTTAAATTGGCCTTGCTCTGTATTTTGTTATCGCCGATTTTTTATAATCTAGGCAAAATAGTGTTTATTATCGATCTGGTAGATTCTATTCATGTTATAAGGTTAAATTTGTGTACGTTGACATCTTTTTTCTTTTTATTTTCGTGGCTTCTTTCTTTGCTGATTACAGTTGTTTTTATTATCATTCTTGTTCATTGAAGAAGTTGATGATAACAGAGACCCACAATAGTTCCAAGCATTGTAGGTCACAAAGACCAAAGAATATTGTCAGTTTCACAATCTGCAAAAGATGATTTAGTTTCTGAACGTTCCAGGATAGTAGACAAACTCTCACAAACATAGGATGGAATGTACCATTAGCTTCTTATTGAAGCAAAAGATAGTTTACGCTTCTTAGTTCGCATAACGACCATCTTTCACCCTAATGACTTTCAACAGATGAATTGTGCCATATTGATCTTGGACCTTTTTAATAATATCATCATAAATTACTCTTCTTGGCCAATTTGATTTAAAGAAGCCCACCTTTAGGGCATCCTTTAGTTGCACAGTTTACTTACTAGGAAGGCCTTCACCTTTTCAGTATTCAAGAACAAGATTTATCTGGCTATTTGACCTTTTTAATAAACTCACGGATATGAAATGATGTAGAAATTTTGGAAAGGATGAATTTTTTAGTGTTGGTCTTTCTCCTGGAGATTAAGATGTGGTAAAAATCAGCTGTTTTTGTTATCGCTTGGTGTATTCGAGCCAAAAGGAATTGATGTATCTTTACAGATAGTACTCCTAAGAGTTGCATTTGACAGGTTATTTTGCCTCTCTTGCAAGGCGGTAGGTTAGTTACGTGTCTAAAGTACGGGGACCTCCAGAGAGACTGGAGTTTTTAATATATTCTTGTGCTTATGAGATCTTATTGTTCTCTTCCTGGTAATTTATTTAAAGTTTATATATATATATATATATATATATATATATATATATATATAACAATGGCTTTTTTCCAAGTTAAAGTTGTACGGTCATTGCATATTTTCTTGGTTGTCATCTTTGGAAATTTTGTTTCCATATATGGTCGTTTGATGTTTGCTACTTATTTGCGTTTAATGCACACATGCTTGTACTTCGAATGTCTTGTTTCATGTTAATTTCTTGCTATCATTGTATCCTTGCAGAGTGCTCCTGTTGGCAACAGGAGAGGAAAGAAAAAATCTTGTCTTATCTGGCTGGGGTGACGAATCTATACTTTCTGAGGAAATTATTAATCCATATTACGTTAAAAGTGATTATCTGAATTACAGTGAGCAAACTCGTCAAAATTTGGTGCGTATCATTCATGTCTTGTGTATTACCTTTCATGAGTCATTGTTGCAATTATCTGTGAATGATCTTATCACAGAGAAGATTGAATGAAGATAATATTGATTATGATCTTCTTGAGGACTTGGTACGCCATATTGATGAAACTTACGCTGAGGGGGCCATACTAGTCTTTTTACCGGTAGGGACATAAGTGCCCTTTGATAGAGTTTATCGTCTCATCTACCCCTATGGCATGTTTATTAATTGACTTAGACCATTGTGGTATGACATATACCATATGACAGGGAGTTGCAGAAATAAATATGCTGCTAGATAAACTTTCTGTTTCTCATCGATTTGGGGGAAATTCATCTGAATGGCTTCTTCCATTACATTCATCCATAGCACCTGAGGATCAAAAGAAGGTGTTTCAGAAACCTCCCGATAACATACGCAAGGTAAATCTTATATAGTTCTTGGTTTCACTGTGCTGGCATAGTTGGTCTATTCCAAATATATAGATATTCCAAATATATAGAGCACGCACCTCCCATTTGAGGTTCCGTCCAATATTTTCTGTTGTTTTTAGGATGTCCTTTTAAATTCATTGTTTATAAAGTTAAATGGCATTTTATACCCATTTTATTTGGATTCATTTTGTAAGTTGTACCACAAATTTGTACAATATCTATTTCACAAGAGAAACATTTCTCATTTTTATTACCACACCTTCACTTTCAGATTAAAATGGGATGAACTCCCTGTCCTATTTGACAAGATTACAAACACTAACCATAAACAGTTCTTGGTTCCTCAGTCAGAGATATTAACGTATTAAAGAACTGTTCTAAGACATCTATTATTTTCTTGTTAATAGGAAACCAATTTGTTAGAACAGAAAATGCAGAAAGAGAGTATGTGGAATATCTGTCTATTTGATTGTTGGATCTCTTTGTTTATAGTTTATTATAACAAAACAAGTACGTTTATTTCTTTTTACGTGTTCCAGGTTATAGTTGCCACAAATATTGCAGAAACAAGTATAACTATTGATGATGTTGTATATGTGGTAGACTGTGGAAAGCATAAGGAGAATCGTTATAACCCACACAAGGTTCGTGCTCATTTTCTTGAACTATCATTAGAAATGGAAGCACTGTAATGGATGATGATGGTTTCTGCCAAAGGTGTAGTCATTCATAGAATATAGAGCATGCTCTAATTTGACATAGCAAGTTCCTGTTCACTTAATTTTGTTGTAGCATGCGTCACTGATTGCAGTACTTCTGCTCCTAATGAACTCTAGCGTGACATGGATACTCTTATATGCAGGTAATTGAGAAAAAAAATACAGATTTAGGTGCATGCTGAGTTATCTTAATAGATTGCCAAATGGATCTATCTCCTCTAACGAAAGATTTTCTGTACTACATAGTGATAGTATTAATTTGAGGTTTTTATTTATTTTCAAAAGGTCATGAAGTTCAGGAAGGTATGAATATCAGTATGCTTCTTAAACCAACACTGCTGCAGTAAATATCATATTTTTCTCCAAAGAATTCAAAACGAGGTCCTTTGTTAGTTTTACTTTTTGTTTTGTCCATGGTTGTGCCTATCAAGGTAAATGGGTGAAAGGAAATAGAACTTTATGAAGTTATGCAGTAAGAAATATATAAATCTGTGATAGTTGAATTCACATGTTAATCGCTTTGCCTTACTGCACCTTCTGGTGCCTATTTTTTGGTCTTTCTGTGCCCACCGGATGTATGAGTGAGAGTGAGTTGTCTTTTTCCTAAGATACATATGATGTACATAATAATTCTCTGGCATGTATATTTAGCACTTCAACCTGTGAACTGTAACTGATGCTAACAGAAACTGTCAAGCATGGTTGAAGATTGGATATCTCAAGCAAATGCTAGGCAACGACGAGGAAGAGCTGGGCGCGTTAAGCCAGGAATTTGCTTTTGTTTGTATACACGTCACAGATATGAAAAGCTAATGCGTCCATATCAGGTATTGAGTGCCTCCTGAATCAATAATGATAAATTGATTATGATAAATAGAACAATGATAAGGTTCATAGTATTTTGAGACTGCATTTGCCTCATTGTCGCTTGATTGTACTTTATCACTTAACACTGAATCAATGTGCTTGTGCTCTCCAGATCCCGAGATGATGCGAATGCCACTGGTAGAGTTATGTCTGCAAGTAAAAATACTTTCTCTTGGTGGCATAAAGCAATTTTTGTCTAAGGCAAGTTCGTTTCTTAATATAGTGGTGGCTTGTTTGATTTACATGTCTTTTAGCCTTGGTCTAAAATTCAATTTTCTAATCCTACAACCTATGTCTTTGCTAACTCAGTTTTTCTTAATTATTATTTTCTCAGGCTCTGGAACCTCCAAGGGAAGAGGCTATTGCATCAGCGGTTTCTTCTCTATATGAGGTATGATCTTATTAGCCAGTAAGTTAGACGTCAAAGGTATTAGCTATGGATGTTCTACTTCCGTAAGCACAGGGACGTAAAACTCGATGCATTAATTTTCTTTCTTATAGAAACAGATATGGCTATAGGTTACAAAGTCAATGGAAAAAACTTTAACCTTTATAATTGTAATGAATAATTACGATTAGTGTGATTTTGTCCATAATGTATTTTAAAGTAATAGAGACAACTGTTCGAAACCTCACATTCTTAGTGGTTGATGAGAAGAATAAGGATATCTATGCATAATTTATTGAGACTTTCTGTCATGAACTTAAACCATGGTTTCGGGATATATTCCAAATAGTTACTGAAACCCATTTCTAAATTATGTTCTTCTTCAAAATATATAAGCTATCAGCAAGATTTTATTAAATTTTTGATAAGAAACAATAATTTTATTGATCAGAATAGAAAATTACAATTGGTGGATAAGGAATCCACACAAGATTTTTCGAGTCCTGAACCGACAATTCATAAGGCTAACTTCCAGTCTCTAGCTAAATCTGAGACGAACAAACAGATGATTAAAATCTTTGTGCCCAATAATCCAAGAGGCTACCCTGATCTTAATTCTATCCCAACACTCTAAAACTGACTCTTTAATGTAGTTAGAAATTCTGTTGTTTCTTTCCAACCACACAGACCAGCATACAATAGGGACAATCGCTCTCCATAACGTCTTTCCTTTGCCACCCAAATACCATCCTAAATCCGTCATAAAGAGATCACAACCCGACCGAGGAGTCACCCAGACAAGATCAAGCTCAGTTAAAATCTTGGACCATAATTCCCTCACAAATGAACACTGCAAAAGATATGATCTTGAGTCTCCGACTCTTGCCTGCACAGCACACACCAATTTGGATAAAGAAGAATATGCGGATATCTTTTTCTGGATTGTGTCACAAGTAGGTAGCTTACCCAAAATTACCAGCCTTGAGAATAGTTGAACCTTTGTAGGTACCGGCACTTTCCAGATTGTTTCATAGAGAGGGAAAGGAGGGAAATCAGAATGTGGAAAAAAGGAATTATAAAAGGATTTACATGAAAAAGTACCTGAAGGATGCCGATTCCACCTCCTTGAATCCTCAACTCCCTCCACCAAAATCACATCCTCTAACATTCCCAACAAGTTATTCATGTCAATGATTTCAGGTTCCTTCAAATTACGGCGAAAATGAGCGTTTCTTAACATTGAACTATCAAAACTGTGAATCCCTTCTAAACTTCTGCGTTCGACTATCTGCAAATAGATAGATTTTGATGCTGTTTATCATCTGTTATTCTCCATGGAGACATGCACACATCCACAACGATATATTGTAACCTTCCCAAGTCTATGGATTAAGTGCTCGCAATATACTTTTTTGGGTTTTGTAATCTAGCAGATAGCAAGGTATGGTGCTTACTGGTGTATTGCTTACTTGGATACATGTTCAGATTTCCTCCAACATACAGCCTTCTTGTACTTCCTGATTTGTCTTCTGTGTGTTACCATTATCAGAATTGCAGTTTGATTGAGAGGTTCAATTTATCCAAACAACTGCTTTTTCAGATGATTGGACAAATTGAGCTGATCCTAATGCTTTTTTAACTTCAATTCTTTCAGCATCATGAATTCACGATTATTTAACCTAAATTTTCTTTGAATCCACCCAACGTAATCTTTTGCTTGTGCTTAGTACTAGTCTGAAGCCAAATACTAGTTTAAGATGTAAATCCAATTGTTCACCATTTATGGGAATAATTTTCTGATTTAGTTTGATTTTTTTCCCATCTTGTGGTAGAAACCTAGTGATTGTATCAGTTATATTTTGTATTGATGACTAAGAGACAAATGAGTATGTTCTAGCCTTTGCTGGCATTCATCCATGGAAGTAGGTCTGGTTGCCCAATGTAACACCCTCTTAGTGGGATATTATTTACATCATTATTTAAATCATTATAAAGTCATCTAATAAGACATTTGAGTTAATATGAAAAAGGTAATATAATTTTTTTTAATAAACTAAAATGAGTTATCCATTGTCGCTTGTCGGACCAGAATTTTATGCACTCCTCCTAAAGAAGCTTTTGCGTGGTTCCAAAACATGGTGGTCCAAGTTAAAATATTGGTTATGATGTTTAACAGCTTGAAAAAATTTGCTAGTGTGGATTTTTTTTCTTTTTTTTTTTCGTGTTAGTCCATAAACAACCTTTAGTTTGTTGTAAAGGGATGATGGTTTCAAATGACCATGTTTTGATTGCAATACATCCATAGGTTGGTGCCATTGAAGGAAACGAAGAGTTGACACCTCTTGGTTATCATCTGGCTAAGCTCCCAGTTGATGTACTAATTGGAAAGGTATGCTTCATATAGCCACCTTTTTCTGGAACTATGAATTTTTTTAGATTTCAAATTGAAGGCTTATTTTGCCAACTTAAGACATGCTCTATTCAAATCTATTGCATGGTATTACAATATTGATGCAAAGCAGATAAATTTAGGTTTGTTGTTAAACAACTTCTGATCGTGTAAAGTTTTAAGAAAAAAGATATGGTTTGATTGTCGCCTGGGTCAATCTAAGATAAGTATGTGGCAAAATGCATGTATTCACATGCTTAGACGCAGTGACGAAGCCAGGAATCTCGGGTAGGGGGGCCCAACTAATATTGGGTGTTCTCTCGTAAAGAAAAAGTTTTGGGTTTCAGCTGGACTTAACAGAGCTATTGACTTCTATTGGCTTCAGTTGGACTAAAGAGCTATTGTGTCCCAGATTCTGTCAATGTTATCATAATCTTTTTGTTTAAGTGCAGATGATGTTATATGGTGGAATATTTGGTTGTTTGTCGCCCATTCTTACTATTTCAGCATTTTTGAGCTACAAGTCACCGTTTGTGTATCCGAAAGATGAGGTGCTTATGGCAGACTCTTATCATTTTTTCGTTTGATTCATTAATAGAAGTGACAATATCATATGTACTGTACACTTTGCAGAGGGAAAATGTTGAAAGAGCAAAATTGGCTCTGTTGGCTTATCAGTCCGGTGACGCAATTGTTGCACCTGATGATAGCCGGCAATCTGATCATCTAGTAATGTTGATTGCATATCAAAAATGGGATAAAATCTTAAGTGTGGTTAGTATGGCTTATACTCAATCCACTTGTTGTTTGATCATCTGCTTTAGTATATTTTTCATCATATTTATGATAAACTAATTGAGATATTATGTGCTGCAACCTTGTTACTGGGCCATAGTAGCTGTATGGGATGTGATTTGTTATGTGTATCTTAACACCATATTCACTAGTACAATTGCATGTGCTTTGCAGTGTCATGCCAAATTTTGTTCAATAACTTTGATTGTTACTCACAGGTGCGGAGCCAGGGTTCGTGGGGGGCAACGATTGGAAAATCAAATATTTGTTTTATATAATAATAAAATTCAGAATATATTATATTTTTGCATGAAATACAATGTCAATACTCATCATTAAACATCTCAAAAATTTAGAACGTCTCTTTTGCATATCACAAAAATCATCTATAAGGAAAACAAGTTTTCTGCAAAAGTTGAAATACTAATATACACATTATGGTGTATTGAGATGTGAACTTGAAGTGTGAGGCTGTAGACCCACAATTTTTAAAATTAAGGCCTTGTATGGTTGTGTTTCCAATACCATTTTCCCACTTTCCAACTATTCCGGAAAATGGGTTTATATTTGTTTCAAAAGTTTTCAATAGAAAAGAAGTTTCCAGTTTTCACTTTTTTATGGAAAATATTCTTTTGAAAACACAACCAAACAATTTTTCATTCCAATTACGCAAACCTAGGTAAAAATACACTACAATCACGCAAACATATGTCAAAAATACATTTGAAAAACTATAACCAAACATATTCTCATTTTCTAACAAAAATTCAGACAACAAACCAAACATATTCCCAATTCTCACACGGAAATCAATAAAGTTTGAAAATTTATTTTCCAACACTAGAAATTGGAAATTAGACTTGGAAATACATCCATACAAGCCCTAAAGGTCTTGACCCATTTAGAATTTTTATTAGCAAATTGGGGGCCCAAAGGACTTGAGGTCCAAACTTGACATAATTTTTCTTTTTACAAAAAAAAAGTTGCCCAAAATTTACATAAAGGAAAATAAAATTGAAAAGGGGGGGGGGGGGGAACCCCTCTCCCAATGCATGTAGGTCCGCCCGTGGTTAAACTGCATGCTCTTGTTGATAGAACACAAATTGTGAAAGCTTCTAATATTCTTTTCTATTTATTGTACTCTGTTAACATGGAAAAACTTGAGTATTTGAAATTGTGCCTGATTACGTGAGCATGGAAAGGGAGAGTTGTTATGATCTGCAGCCATGTATTAGAGTAAACACTGGATGTATGTAGCAATAATTACATTAATCCCCCTTGAGTTCCCAAAGTATTGACTGTAGTCACTTCCTATTTTGAAAGTACTTACACGTTTCCTGAGGTTTTGGCCTGTCAACAAATACAAGCATTAATTGCACTGTGGAAAATGATATGTAAGCTAGAACATCCCTGAGAACCCTTGATTATCAACACACTGAATCAGTTTAAGTGCTTGCATGTGTTAGGGGTCTTATTTTTATAAAGAAAATGCTGAATGGAGCTAAATATCATATAGAATGCTATTTAAAAAAGTTATCATTCTTTACTTTAATTTATTTACTTAAAACTTTGAATTAACACTTAAAAGATTATAAAATTCGAATTTAAAATAATTATATGCGCTCCTTTTCTGAAAGTTATATATTTTAAAACTAAGAACGCATATCTACTAGCTTTTTCTTTTTTCCCTTTCCAACCATCTTTTCCCTTCACATTTCATAATACCTGTTACAACTTATTTTCAATTGGAAAAACCCATCTCCTCCACTCCTGTTCTATGTGCACTTTTTAATCTATGTCCCAGTTCTCCACCTCATCGCCCCTCTTCCCACTCAAACTTTGAGGAGTGTTGAGAGACAAGGTTATGTGGGGAATCTGTGTATACTGTAGGTGATTTTGTGTGCTACTTGAGCTGTATACTCTGGTTCAAATAATTTCCTGATTTGTAGGATAGGTGGTTCCTAATTTAGCTCAGTAGCCATCTAAATATGGGTACACAAGATTATATGAATTCATGAAAAATTTCCCATTTACCATTCTTGATATAGTTGTATTATTCAGTTGAACTGTTTGATTGATCTTTCATGGTTATACCATGTCTCTGCACAAGTTTACAGACAGCTAATTAGCGATTTCACGCTGCTCTCTGAAGGTAACAAATAATTCTATTATTGCAGGATGGAGTTAAAGCAGCCCAAAAATTTTGCAGTTCCCATTTCTTAAGTAGCTCTGTTATGTACATGATAAGGTATGATATCTGCTTTTCAGGGGGTGTTGATTGGATTTGATAGGGCCATGATTCATACAATATATATGTCAGAAAACATTAAAACTGCAGCTTCTTTATTGTGATTGTGACATTCAATATCCTCGCTTATTTATAAGTGCAACTCAATGTTTTCTTTTCCCAGAATAAAAATGCATCATATTAATTAAGAATTAAAAGTATATTTCCATTTACAATCATTTTGAATGATTATATATGTGCTTTTATGCTAGGGACATGAGAATACAATTTGGTACATTGCTTGCTGACATTGGGCTGATAAATATTCCAAAGGTATATCTACTTTAGTCATAATCTTTGATGATGCACAGTTATCAGTTCCTGAATTGTGGATGCATTTCGTTTCTGAATAGTCTTTCCGTCTGATGATTTGTCAAGATATTCTATGTTATTTGAATCTTTTCAAGTAAAGTGAATGGTAATGATTATGTACAATCATTTGGGAAAGCTTGAGTATAGAAGTAATAAATTGTTGTCAATTTCATGCTTCAGAAGCATTATTTTTCTTTGTGGTATCATTTTCCTGCTATATGATACCAAGTCTTATGCTATAAAAGTAGACAGACATAGATTGCTGTTAACAAGTGCTAAGCAGAGATACTGTAGAAGGGCCAAACAAGGGGTTATCTTGGTTCCTTGGTTCTCTAGTTTTACACATCATACATTGGCAAATAAGAATAAAATCAGAGTGCAGGCCAAACTGTCCTTGTAGGGGTTTGGGAAAATCTTTACCAAAGGGTGACACTGTTTATTGGTTATGTGCTCCTTTTCCTTTTCTTTTTTTCCTTCTTCTTTTTCTTCTCTCTACCAAAATTTATCTAAAATCTCGTTAGGAAGTGAACTTTAATCTGCCACCCATTTGCTTGTTACTAATCTTATGTTTCTACAACAGAATTCTAGAGATTTTGTTGAGAACCAAGATGATTCTTTTTCGAAGTGGGGTGATGATGAAAGTAGGAACATTATTAATAAGAAGCAGATAATGATCGACTTAATTTGGATTTCCCTAGTGTGATGTGCTTACTTTGCATGTCGAGAATGCTTTGATGAGAGTTATTTCTATATTCTTTGAGATATGATAGCTTGTCAATGTTATGAATTTTAGATTTATAAATTACTGAGATGTCATTTTTTTCATTTGTTTTTATCGTTGATGTTGTATTAGCTTCTTAGCATATTTTCCACTCACCCATACCCTTCTTTGTTCCTAATCTGATGTATTTTATGCTTTGGCTATTACACTTACATGTTAACTTAGACATTTTTTTGCCGTGCCAAACGTTTTCCTTGTTCTAAAATTTTGAAGCAGTTTGGCTGGAGAAAGAAAGAAAAGCTTGATAATTGGCTTTCAGATTTGTCCCAGCCATTCAATCAGTACTCAAGTCATTCAGTAGTAGTGAAGGTAAAAACGTTTTGTCCAACACAGTTTCTTTTGCATCCGAAATACTTGATATCTTGTAAAAACGCAGTTAGCTCATATAATCTGCTTAGACATTATGGTTGATGCGCGTTATGCTTGTCGTCGTCTTCGTTAGATTTCTATTTTTTTCTTCTGAAGTCTTGTAAACAATCGAGCCTTGTGAGAGTGTAATATCCATTTATGGTTTATGCCTTTATTCACCCACCAGAGCACGGTGTCCTGATTTTGGAACTTAGATGCTCTGATAACACATGAGCAAAAGCATCACCCATAGAGTTCCGTGTAGTCTTGAAACATAATATCAGAACTATACCTCTTGTAGAACTTATATGCTTTGTTTACCATTGTAGGAAGAGAGTTCAAGTGTTTAGTAATTTATAGTTTGTTGAGGAATCAATTTACAGTTCATCTACCAGAAAAATTGGTCCAATTTTCTGGAAGATTGGGAATAACTTGTAGATGTTATGGGTTCAACTAAACTGTAAAACTACAACATGTGAATGGTCCATCATTCATCAGTTATGAGCAAGTGAAGTAGCAGATAATAAAATCTGTGGGTCTGTATCCTAATGTCAACCTCATTAACTGTCTGGGAAGGTTGTTCCTCGTTGTATTTATTCTCAAGGTACATATGCAGGCAATACTATGTGCGGGTCTGTATCCTAATGTTGCCACCATTGAAGGAGGCAATACTGGAGCTCGTCCTGTCTGGTATGATGGAAAAAGAGAAGTTAGCATACACCCTTCTTCTGTTAACAGCAGCCAGAAAACTTTTAAGTATCCATTTCTGGTGTTTCTTGAAAAGGTATGAGCACTTCTTGTGAATCAATTGTCTTGCATGCCTGGGACTGCTATTATGCAAGTCTAATGCTGAGTGCTAACCCCCCACTCCAAAAAACAAAATAATAATAATAATAATAATAATAATAATAATAATAATAATAATAATAATAATAAATAAATCAATAAATAATAGAGTTGAAAATGAAATAACCATTTGCGTCCATCTTGATGAAAGTTCCTTTTGCTGACGCATTGTTTGGTCCAAAGATTTGGTGCCTAAGTTGAATATCTGATATTGTAGTGCATTTTTCCCCCTTCTGCTCTATAAGAGTTGGCAATTTTTTCTCCATACTAAAGCTTGAAAGAAGTCCTCTGAAAGTGATGTTGCAAAGAATCACTTTTCGCAGGAATTCCATGACCATTGTTGGGGAGGGGGATTTCATGGTCTGTGGAGTGACTTTACTCTATGATGAAGATATGATGCATAATTTTTTTACATTTAATGAAAAACAAAAAATTCATAGAAATTCAAGAATAAGCATTCCTGATTTGATTAGGGTCTATGATTTTGTATAGGAGGAAACAGATAATCAGGGAAAGACGTCTTCCAAGAGGAAGAGACTGTAGGTAGAAATATGCTAGATTTGTTTTACTGGTCTTTTTTTAGCAAACTTGTTGGTAGGTATCTGTGATTGAGAGAAACCATGAATAGGCTGTGAAGTGATCTAGAGGAGAATGTTTAACTTAATGTGTGTAAGGTGTCATATCCATCCAATTGATTTGTTAAAAGCAATTTCATCATTTTAGGTTTTGAAGTAGTTGGCTTGGGTGGGCATGCATAGTTATATATCTTAACTTCTTGGTCTCTTATTTTCTTTTTTCCTATTTTTCCCCTTACTTTTGCCATTCGTTGTGTTGGTGTTCTTTTGGGTTACAATTGCAGGTTGAGACAACTAAAGTGTACCTACGAGATACAACTATTGTTTCCCCCTACTGTATTTTGTTGTTCGGTGGTTCAATAAATATTCAGCATCAGGTGAAATTTTGTTTTTTAGCGCCATCAATTTTTTATTTTTTCTCATTTTGTTTTGAGCTCCATCAGAAGCATAATAGTGGTATTTAGAAATGATTTCTGCTCTTGGTTTTGCAGACTGGACTAATCGTTGTAGATAATTGGCTGAAAATGGCAGCACCAGCACAAACTGCTGTCCTTTTTAAAGAACTCCGGTTTACTCTTCATTCTATTTTAAAGGAGCTCATTAGAAAGCCACAGGTATACTTTCTTAGCTGAACCCTAGTTTACATCCTAGTCATGATGATGTGACTTGACCTGAATTTGAGCCTGAATGTGTTTCGATTGGCATCCTGATCTGATCTTGGTATGCATTTGTGTGTGTTATATTGAAAATTTATAAACAAGTTATGGTCATATGTTTGGGATGCCAATTATTGGTTTTAATTGCAGCACAATGGACATTATTATTTGGTTTTGTTATGAACGAACAAATGGAAAAAGAAAAGAAAAGGTCGATCGCAAAAGGTAAAAGTTGTGAACGCAATTTTAACCCATCAATTATATACATGTAACACTTTCCCCCCGTGAACTATTAAAAATGTACACTTGCTCCCTCGGACAAAGAAATCATAATTATTATTTCAGTGTTCCCTCTTTACAAAATGAAATAAAATTCTTGAATCTTGTTCATGCATTTCTACCATAACATTAGATTTCCATTGTTAGTCTTTGTATTCAGTTGCATCTAAGTAATGCAATGAACGCTTTAATTCATGCGTCATCGCTAAAAGTTTGAAGAAAATAGCAGTGTTTCATCACACCCCTTAATTAGAATGTGCTCGTTACTAGTATAGACTACATGTTTTTTCATCTGTTCCCATTCTGGCTTTGCAGAGCTCTACCGTGGTCGATAATGAAGTTATCAGGTCTATAGTTCACCTGTTGCTGGAAGAAGACAAACCGACCAAGTGACGTGTTCAAATCTTCATCTGGTGCAAATTCATGAAGATTATGTATTTGAGTTGGATTGCATCTAAACATGAAAACGGGTGTGTATTTCTCTATTTATTTATGGCTTGGTTTCAAATGGAGTTGTTAAAAACATAGTTTGATTCGTATTTAAGCCGTTTGGCAGTGGCTTGGCCCCATATTTTGCTAACTTAAAAGGTTGCATTATTTTGGTGCAGGCCATTGTTCCCTATCTATATGGGGTTTTTCAGGTCCTGAAGATGTGCTCTATATGGTGATCATGAGCGTCAAATTAATTTGTCAATCTTACCAAATACAATTATGGTGGAAGTTGTCCCTTAATGCTTTTATGCCTTTTGTTGATTGCGAACTGTTAATGACTCTGTAACCAAGAAAAGATAAAAATATCCGTACTTATTTCATCTAAGTTATGTCCCACCAAAAGAAATAGTCAATTTGAATTCTGCATGGTTTTATTGCTTGACTGTATATTTTTCCAAAAGCGAACTTGTGATAAACACGTTGAGAGAGAGAGAGATGATTTGAACTAAACCACGATTTGTTTGGTGATATGTCTCAAATATGGTCTTTTGACCCGATTACTTATTAAAAAAAATGGTCTTTGACTTTAACACGTTGCAAACTTTTAACAAATACCGCTTCAAATCTCCTTTCAAAATGAACGGTTTTTCATTCCTTTTAAACCCAACAATTCCCCTCAATTCTCTAATTCAAAAAGTCTCTCTCTATATAATAATTTTTCTCCTCTTCTCCATCTTTTTTCTGTGTCGTGTTTTTGTAGTACGTGTATTTCTATGTGCATGTGTTCCTGGGTGTATTTATATGTGAATTTATTAGTTTGTATGTCTTTGTTGTTTAAATTATTGTTAGGTAATTACGGAACAGAACAAAGTCATAACAATAGTGATGTGAGAAATATAAAGGTAAAATGACACGAATATTTTTACGTGGAAAACCCCCAAATAAATTTGAGGTAAAAACCACGGGCAAGTGTAGGAGCAATTCACTATAGAAATAGGGATTACAACACATTCTCTCTAAATATAAGGAGAAACTATATCACTCTTTCTCTCTTGAAATAGGAGAAACTAATACACTCTAAATTGAGAAATGAGAAAACTTGCAATTTGCTTGCTTGGTTGGGATACCAAATGCTAAAACCTTAAGTCCTTTTATAGCCATTTTTTCTTTCACTATTTCACCTAATTTTTTAGGTGGACAACACACTTGTTGAAAGCTTCAACTTTGGCTGCCATATTTTGGTACCAACCCACAATATTCACCTACCAAAACCACACCAAAATTGACTTTACCATTTACATTCTCCCACTTAAAGTCAATTTGTAATCCTTTCATCATTCTTCTCTACACTTGCCAATCATGCTGCTTACATCTCTGCTAGGCCGCACGAGGATCTGCACCATTCAAACTTACCCAGTGTTGATTGGTTTAGTCATACAATCTGCTAGGTTCTCATCAGTATGGATCTTTTGCATATCCACACTTCCATTTTCCACTACTTCTCGAACAAAGTGATATTGTACTCCTATGTGCTTTGTTCTTGAATGTAAGGTTGGATTCTTTGCAATATGCAAAGCACTCTGACTATCACAAAACAGAACAACCTTTTCTTGTTTGTGCCCGAGCTCCTCCAGTAACCTTTGAATCCAGACTGCTTCCTTGCAAGCTTGTGTGTCATTGCCATGTATTCTCGCTTGATTGTAGATGAGCTACAATAGTCTCAGCTTTGAAACCCACTTACGACTCCTCCTCGCAAGTGTAAACACATAACCCGTAGTGGATTTTCTTTTATCAAGATCACCTGCAAAATCCGAATCAACATAACCCCTGACAAAAAAACGATGCTCCATAACATAATGCAACATCCGAGGTTTCTCTGATGTACCTCAGAACCTTTTTCAATGTATCCTAATGCTCTCTACCAGGATTCGCCATGTATCGACTGACTGCTCCCACTGCTTGTGCAATGTCTGGCCTTGTACATATCATAGCGAACATTAGACTCCCCACTTCTGATGCATACGGTACTCGAGACATTTCCTCCTCTCTCTCTCTTCATTGCTAGGACACATACTTGAGGATAACTTGAAATTAATAGGAAGAGGGGTAGAAACTGGCTTACAATCTTGCATGTTGAAGCGTCGCAAAATTTTCCTGAAGTAATTCTTCTGAGAAAGCTAGCAGATCTTCCTATTATTTCTGTCTCAGTGAATCTGCATCCCTAGAATCTTGTTTGCTGGTCCCAAGTCCTTCATTTCAAACTCCCTAGCCAACTGTGCCTTCATTTCTTGGATCCGATCTTTATTGGGGCCTGCCACCAACATATCATCCACATACAACAACAAAATAATAAAATCATTATCATCAAACCTTTTGTAGTACGCACAATGGTCTGAACTAAGTCTGTTGTATTCAAGGCTCATTATGAAGGAATCAAATCTCTTATACCAACACCTCGGCGCCTGTTTGAGACCGTACAGAGATTTGTTCAACCTGCAAACCAAGTTCTCTTTGCCTGTTTCAGCAAAACCTTCTGGTTGAAGCATATAAATTTCTTCTTCAAGCTCTCCATGAAGAAATGTAGTTTTTACATCTAACTGCTCCAGATGTAAATCAAAAGTAGCACACATCGCCAGGACTACCCTCACCGTCGTGAGTCAAACCACCGGAGAAAATATCTCATTGAAATCAATACCCTCTTTCTGAGCATATCCTTTTACCACCAATCTTGCACGATACCGCTCTACTTGATCGTTGCTATCCCGCTTGATCTTGTAGACCCATTTATTACCAATGACGTTTCTACCATATGGTAACAGTACAAGTTTCAAAGTTTGATTCTTATGAAGAGCTTCAATTTCTTCATGCATTGTTGTCATCCACTGAGACACATCTGAGCTTTTTGTAGCTTCATGGAAAGTTGATGGCTCTCCATCCCCCGTTAAAAGACAGTATGCAACATTGCTCTCCATAACATACTCCGATTGCCAAGCTGGCGGTTTTCTCTCACGAGTTGACCGGCGTACTTCTTGAACATCAGATTCAACTTGTTCTTGTACCTCGTGCTCTGGTACTACTTCAGAAGATTTCGAATCTTTATTCTGTAGATTATTTTCCACTAGCACTGTAGTAGTCTCTTGGTTTTCTTTTACAGTGTTACTATCTCCCTTCTCTTGCAGTTTATCTTCTCAAATATCACATCTCTGATGATGACAATCTTGTGGGTAGTGGGATCCCACAAGCGATACCCCTTGACTCCATCAGCATACCCCAAGAAGATACATTTTCTGGACTTTGGGTCCAACTGTTCTTTCTTGGTCATTGTACATCACACACAGGACTTCCAAATGTATGTAGAGAGAATAATCACCAGATTTACGGTCCATATCTCCATGGGCGTTTTGATCAATCGCAGATTGATGGGGACCGATTGATCACATAACATGCGATTTTGACCTATACCGCTGCAATCGTCTTGGGTACACTTGCGCTTCTCAACATTGCTCTTGTCCTTTCTAACAAGGTTCTGTTCATTCGCTCCGCCACTCCATTTTGTTGAGGTGTGTACGCCACCATGAACTGTCTTTTGATGCCTTCTTGTTTGAAAAGACTCAAATTCATCACTTGTATATTCTCCTCCATTATCAGTCCTTAGACACTTGATCTTTTTCCCAGATTCAAGTTCTATTTGAGCTTTGTAAACTTTGAAAATTGGAAATACGTCGGCCTTCCTTTTGATACGATACACCCAACATCTCCTGGAGTAATCATCAATGAAAGATACAACGTATCTCGCCCCTCCTAGGAATGATAGTGGTGCTTGCCAAACATCAGAGTGAATCAACTCTAAGATGACCTTACTCTTAGATGTTGATCTGCCGAACTTTAATTTGTGTTGCTTACTTGTAACACAATGCTCACAAAATGGTAAAGATACCTTTGTAAGACCAGGTAGTAGCTTCTGTTCAGAGAGAATCTTCAACCCTTGTTCTGACATGTGGCCAAGTTTGTGGTGCCACATTATCGTTGATTCTTCTATCAACTCCGCAAATCGCAATGTGTTTTCTCCTTCGTGCATCGTCTCTCCTTTAAGAATATACAAATTTACAGCGAGTTTCTCCGCCTTCATTACTACAATCGCTCCTTTGACTATCTTCATGATACCATCCTCAATACGAGTTTTACATCCAACATCATCCAATTGTCCTAAGGACAAAAGATTCTTCCGTAGCCCTTCACATGTCGTACTTCCTGAATGGTGCGAACTGTACCATCAAACATTTTTATTTTGATAGTACCAATACCAGCAATATCCAAGGCATGATCATCCCCCATAAATATAGATCCTCCAGAGATTGGTTCGTATGTGTGAAACCATTCTCGTCGGGAGGTCATGTGCCAGGTTGCTCCTGAGTCTAAAAGCCAGACATCAGAAAATAGTTTTCTGCCTTTAGCGTTGGTTGTTGCTTCGCTGTATAAAACTTCTCCATTTTCAGAGGTACTTGTAATATTCCCTTGAGCATTTGATGACTCAGGGCCGCCATTCTTCTTACTCCAACAATCCTTCTTGAAGTGCCCTCTTTTGCCACAGTTGTAGCACTTGATGTTCTTTTTACTCCTGGATTTTGATCTACCATGATTTTGACTCCCACTGGAGCCACGTTCCGTGGATCTTCCTCTCACCACCGCCAAAGCTTCGCTGATGCGAACCTCCTTGTCTGCCTTCTTTTTGTTTACTGCTTCTCTTCTTCTTCTAGTATAGAAGCTGCAATTTCATCGAAGACTAGATAGTCCGAAAGGACGTTGTTCGTCAAGTTGATGATGAGTTGATCATACGAATCTGGTAAACTTTGGAGCAAAAGTTCCGCACGTTCAACAACTTCTATTTTGTAACCTATTGAGGTGAGCTGCGAAAATAGAGTATTCAAGGTGTTGATATGGTCAGTCACCGAAGTGGTTTATGCCATACGAAGAGTATACAATTTTCTTTCTAAGAAAATTTTATTGTAAAGTGATTTGGCCTCGTACAATTCTGTCAGCGTATCCCATATCTCCTTTGCTGTCTTCTTCTCCGCCACACTGGATAACACTCCATCGGCTAGTCTTTAAGTCAGATCGCAATTGCATTGCCATCCATCTCGTTCCACTTGGCATCGTCAGTGATATCTGCAGGTCTGTCTCCAATTACCGCCAAGCAATTGTCTTTCCTCAAAATTGCCTTAATCTTCATTTTCCACAATGAGAAATTATTCCCATTGAACTTCTCTACATCAAACTTTGTCGTCATTTTGCCCTAAACCAATGGCTTTGATACCACTGTTAGGTAATTACGGACCGGAACAAAGCTATGACAATAGTGATGTGAGAAATATAAAGGTAAAATGACACGAATATTTTTACGTGGAAAACCCCCAAATAAATTTGAGGTAAAAACCATGGGCAAGTGTAGGAGCAATTCACTATAGAAATAGGGATTACAACACTTTCTCTCTAAATACAAGGAGAAACTATATCACTCTTTCTCTTTTGAATTAGGAGAAACTAATACACTCTAAATTGAGAAATGAGAAAACTTGCAATTTGCTTGCTTGGTTGGGATACCAAATGCTAAAACCTTAAGCCTTTTTATAGCCATTTTTTCTTTCACTATTTCACCTAATTTTTTAGGTGGACAACACACTTGTTGAAAGCTTCAACTTTGGCTGCCATATTTTGGTACCAACCCACAATATTCACCTACCAAAACCACACCAAAATTGACTTTACCATTTACAATTATAGGCATGATCATTCGAATTATTGTCCCTGTAGTTCCATTCGAACAACCATGCTTGTAGTTTAAATTACATAGTTGGTAGTTCGAACGACTATTACTATAGTAGTTTAAACTATCGGGGTCATTCGAACTACCGTCTTGATAGTTTGAATGACGAGGGTATTCATATATAATTATAATAAAGTGGTTATAAAAGTTCTTTTTGAATAAGATTTCAAACTGTATTTGAGCTCTTTGAAATGGGTCATTCATGAAAATTCTCGTTTGAACAATGTAAAAGGCTCTGTTCAATTCAAGCATGGTGCGGGAAAATATGGTTAAAAAAATTGTTTGGTGCTTAAAAAATGAGTTATCATGTTAACCTGAGTTTAGAGATGGATTATTTATTGGGATAATTACCAAAACTACCAGTGTTTGGCCTAATTACAAAAAAGTCCAATTAGCTTTTTTTTTACAAAAAAGAAAAATATATTTATTAAATAATTCAAACTAGCAATACATCGATAGTAGACAGAAACAAATCTGTTAAAAACCGTGGAAGATTAACTATGAAAAGACTCATAGCATCTAGGTTAATAACAAAAATCGGCTTAAAGCCTACACTTTTGAAAATTCTGTAATGTCTAGAATACATATGATTCCAGATCAGCAACCTGCTAAAGACCATAATCTTATTTGTTATCTCTGTCCGCCGAATCGAAAACTTGCTTGTCTGAATCCTCCCTACAAGAAAAAACACTGCACCAAGACTGTGATTAACCAAGCGCCGCACCAGACGACAAAATAAAAAACAACAAAAATAAACAAACAATCCAGATCTGTGTGTGAAACCACTTATTTAGTAAATAAATTGATAACAAGATGTAGATGGGGTGGGGTGATTTCCCGCCAAAAAGGGCAAAAATCACCCCTTAACAATGAGGAACAAGAAGAGAAACAAAAGAGAGAGGGTTAGGGAGAAAAGGAGACTAGGGTTAAGGAGGATGGGGTTCGAAAATAATACTAGTCCAATTAGCTTTTAAAATCACAAATATTTCATTAACATTTGTTTCTATCTCACAAATTGCAAACACATGAGGGGATATTTGTTTGAAAATATACAAATCATAAGGGTGTTTGTAACATTTTAAAAGGGTATTTGTAATTTTTAAATGGGTGAAGCTATTAACACCCCCAGAACCTATCAATACACCACCTCTTTTTAATTTCAAAAATGATATTAACTAAAAAGACTAAAATTGTAATGCCTTTTGGATTGAGTAATGCACCAGCAGTGTTTATGAACTTGATGAATCGAGTGTTCCATCCATTTTTCGATCAATTTGTCATAGTCTTTATAGATGACATACTGGTATATTCTAAGAATGAGGAACACCATAAAGAACATTTGAGAATAGTATTGGAGACACTTCGCAGAGAAAAGTTGTATGCAAAGTTTAAGAAGTGCGAATTTTGGATTAATCGAGTTGTATTTCTTGGGCATGTGATTACTGCTCAAGGAATTGAAGTAGATCCAACTAAATTGGCGATCAATGAATGGAGGGCTCCTAAGAATGCGAGTGAAGTTCGCAGTTTTCTGGGTTTAGCAGGGTACTATAGAAGATTCATCGAGGGATTTTCAAAAATAGCTGGACCCATGACCCAACTGACTAGAAAAGGGGAAAAATTTATTTGGACAGAGAAATGCGAGGAATGTTTTCAAAAATTGAAACAGAGATTGACTTATGCATCAGTTTTGACAATTCCTGACCCTTATAAGGAATTTGTCATTTATAGTGACGCATCTAAACAAGGATTGGGATGCGTGCTGATGCAATATGACAAAGTGGTTGCCTACGCGTCAAGGCAACTAAAGCATCATGAGTTGAACTACCCTACACATGATTTTGAGCTAGCTGTTGTGGTTCACGCCTTAAAGATTTGGAGGCATTATTTGTATGGAGGAAGGTGTGAAATTTTCACTGACCACAAAAGCTTAAAATATCTATTTACTCAGAAAGAGTTGAACATGAGGCAGATGAGGTGGCTAGAATTGGTTAAAGATTACGACTGTACCATCAACTACCATCCTGGGAAAGCTAATGTAGTTGATGATGCTCTAAGTCGTAAAACCAAAGGAGAAATATTGAGTTTAATAACTGGACAAGAAGAACTAGTGAAGGACTTTGCCAAAATGAGGATTGAGGTAGTCGTACCACCAAAGAGTACGGAAGCGATATTAACATCTTTAATGGTACAACGTACTTTAAATGAGAGAATTAAGAAAGCTCACCCCTTTATTTTTATAATTTTTCATATTACGGAGTCGGGCTGAAGATACATCAGTGATGGATGAAGACCAAATTAAATTTTGGAATTTGAATAATTTTATTTTTATGTCTTGGAATATTTTGATAATATTTAAATTGTAATGTGATTGGTATTTATCTATAAGTTTTATTAAGTTATTTTATTAAAACTCGTGTTTTATAATAACGTTTTCCATAAAAGTCGGACTATTTTGATTTTGTAAAATCGAGGCGTTACAAAAGAAAAATCGGGGCGTTACAAAAATGCCCTTAGTACTCTAATAAATTTCTAAACACACCACGTCTTTCTTTAACCTTGTAATATTCTTCTCCCACCCCTACCAACATTCTTCTTCTTTTTTCCCTTATTTTCCATTTTTCCTCTTCAGTTTTCTCCTATCTTCTCTTCTCTCTCCCTTCTTTATTCCAAAACTGTACAAAATGCAAAAAACTCAGACTAATACACGATCAAGAGTTGACGAACATGAACAATGCCAAATAGTTTAAATATAAATGGGAATTAACTAATCAGAAGTTGAGAGTTCCACAAGACCAACCAGGAGATATATGATGTGCTTAACCAGTTCTTTTTTGTCATGCAAAATAAATACCTATTCTAGATAGAACATAAACACATGATTACCCAATTACTGAACAAATGTATTAATCTTTTCCAAAATTTTCTCAATCGAGCCCATATAAAACATGGACGAAGCTTCTCGTCCTGCTTAAATCATTAAGAAAATTCAACTTGTTTCCTGCCATTTTTTGCACAATTTTCTGAAAATTATCCAGCTTTTTTCTTTTTTTTTTCCTCTTTGCAACATGTGTTGGTGGGTGTATGTGTTGGGTGAATTTATATTTTAGGAGAAAGAATTGGACTTTAGTTGGGGATGGGTAAATTAGGGAATATTGAGGGGTGTATAAAGTAAATAAGTTAAGTTTAAAAAGAGTATGAGGTGTATTAAGAGATTTGGTATATTAATAGGTTTTGGGGTAGTATAAATAGCACAACCCTTTTTAAATATAACTTAGTTTTTTTGTAATTAGGCTAAGCCTGATTAGTTTTTGTAATTACCTCTTTTATTTAATTGTAAGTCTATAGCATTGTTTGCAACTTGTACATAGCATCAAAATGTTTCACTTCAGACCATCTTCAGTAGTCTGCACGAGTTTAGTGTAGAATCTGCACTACTTTGGTGCAAAATCTATACTCCATTAGGTATTGGTTATTTAATGTGCCTTTCTTATATCTGGTTATAGCTTCCGTTTGTGTAATTGTGTATGTGTATGTTTGTTTTTATTATTGTTAATTTAGTTCTTTGCTTATATCTTGAAAATTCATCGACAAATGGTAATATGAATTCTCTACGATGGACCAATTGGAGTTTGGAGGATTTTACTGATTAGCTTTTGAGAAAGATTCAATAGCATTCGCATGCCTGCAATGGCGGAGGGAGGGGGGCCAATCTGGGCCCCGGCCCCCCATTTTTAAAAAAAAAAAATTTACACTATAAAATTTAAAAAAAAAAGATTATTTTAAGTATATTTTATATGATTTTCTTATTCGGCCCACCCCATTTTCGAGTATCGGCCCATCCCGAAATATTTCCTGGCTCCGCCCTTGCATGCCTGAGTGGGTTGTGCTTACTATTTCTAGTCTTTCTTTGTGATAATGAGTCTTAGTTTCATTTTGGAGTTTGTTATTATAACGTGGCATTTCGATGAAGACTTATCCAAAATGTATTAGTTGAGTGGCACATTCTGCTCACAGGCTGTTAAAAAGGAAAAAGAAAAAAAAAAACAAATGACAAATGACAAAGAAAAAGGAAAGATGAATTGTTATTTTGTTGCAAAAAGCATAATTGAATATTATATTACAGTTCTCTTGATGATGACCTATCATCAATGTAGTAATAGTGTTCTTCGGAATTTGTGAAGGTTTTTGGTGATAAAGCTTTTGAGAAATTTGGAAAAGGTTTCATCTCAATCAGGACCGGATTTGTGAAATACAGAGCCCTAAGCGGGAAAAAAAAATGGGTCCTTATATCGGCCAACCTTTTTTGTCTCAAAATATTACTATAAATCAAGGGCGGAAAAATCTCTTGTAATATTAATCCCCTAAAAAAATTTGACAACAAGAAAAACAAAATTTCAGTCACACAAATTACTATGTCAACCCCAAGTTTATCTGATACTCGTAAATTATAAATAAATAAATAAAATTATTGCTCAGATTATAAATCACGTTGCTAACTAAATCAATTCAATGAAAGGGCAAAATTAAGCAAAAGCTAAAAAAAACTAAACAAAATGAAAAATATTAACACAATGGAAAAAATAAAACTATTGATTCAAAATTTGTAAAAAGATTTTTTCTAAAAATTGTCATTATTTATAAGGATTTTAGGAAACTATTGAGAAGAATGTAATGGTCATTATCAACTAAAATTGTCAGTATGAGTTAGAGTTTCTATGTACCTCACATTCGAGTGAATTATTTCTTTTTTTTTCACAATTTTAGGCTTCATGTTGAATTCCATCTTTTTTTTGGTGTTGTGTGTGTGTGTGAAGAGTATGATTTATATACTTAACCATTTAAAAAAATTGGGGCCCCCCAAAACCTTAAAGATTTGATTGCGTATTAAATTTAAGGGGGTGACTGAAATGTTTTCACAAACGTAGGGGGAGATTTTGAATTTTTTTTTTGCATATGAACGAGGAAAATATAAGACGCATCAAACTTTAAAGGATTTTTTTATAATTTCCAAAAATCTCTTGTTTTTTTTTTGTGTAATTAGCCCAAACCTTAGGGGCTTTTTGGTAATTACCCCTTAAACATAAAAATAGGCCCCTAAAATTTTGGGGCCCTAGGCACAAGCTTGTTGTGCATACCCTCAAGTACGGGCATGATCTCAATGCATTTCTCTGATCAACACTTGGGCTCAAACAAGAAGATGCTAGTACTTAAATTTGCTCTCCCTGATGCTACCCACATGGCTGACATGACTCGATTAGTTGCTCTTG
Organism: Rehmannia glutinosa; assembly: GCA_016081115.2. Taxonomy (NCBI): domain Eukaryota; kingdom Viridiplantae; phylum Streptophyta; class Magnoliopsida; order Lamiales; family Orobanchaceae; genus Rehmannia; species Rehmannia glutinosa. The sequence goes on from CM071926.1 coordinate 573,565, forward strand.
TACCTTATTACATCGATCTAATTGGACGATACAAACTCAGCTCACATGTAAGTATAATAATACATTTGAAAGAGTTACACATTTTGCTGTTAATGTAAATTAAGCATTTTCATATTATTTGATCACCATTCTGAACTTCCATATAACTTTTGACTTATCTGAACTGCGATAGTTATAGTATTAAGAAACAGGTATCATCTGAATGTTGTTATTCCACTGTAAAACTTGACAAATAGTGGATTTAGTGAGATGCTGCAAAATTTCCATGTTCTCTTGTGAAAGGTATATATTACCATCTAATGCATGCTTTTGTTATGTGTCGTTTTCATAAACTAAAAATGTAATACTTAGTAAACCAGATATAGTGTGCTGCTAATATTCATCTGCAGTTTGTTTTCATGACTCACTTTGAGTCTCCTCTCCAGCAGGTTTGAATCGATTAGCATAGGTCGAGCGCCAAAAAAAAAAAAACGTAAAAATCACTAGTTTATCTAATCAAGAATGGCATAAAATTACATACTTGCGTAGTAATCATGGTAAAATGATGATTAGATTAGCAACACCAACACTCTTCTGACTTGTCTACATTCTTTCCAATAAATTATGAATAATTTGTGTTGTTTTACAATATAGCACTTTGCTCATCTCACTCTCCATAATAAAACAACACCTATACCTTAGTTACAGTAATTTCTGCGACATTATTACATGACAACAAAATTTGTAGTGCTTCTCAGGTTGATTCTTACCTTCTCAGTGAATTGTCAGATAAAACATCCTGAAACATTTTCCTCAAGAATACTGCAACAGCCGATCCCACAACCGGCCAAGTGGTAATAATCGCAATATACACAAGCACTCGCAAAGATTTTTGTTCTGACTTGAAATCTGATTCAAGCATTTCTCGACTGGAGTTTGTTCATGGGACCGAGTAATATCTGGATGTTGGTTGATGCCAATCTCCGCATTTGGTTTTTCTTGGACATTCTCTTCTTCATGAAATTTGTCTTCTGCAGAGATTATACCATTTTCCGAACTTTTTACAAACAGAGCCTTATCAATTGATGTATGTTGAGGATTGGCAGAGGAAACTGGCATCTGCACCTGCAGGCCATAATTTTTTTTCCAGTTCAAATAACTATATATAAGATGAATTTGAAATCCACCATAATGACTACGAAATTACTCAAAATAGGAGTTCGAAGATTTGAAATCTAATGTATTATAGCCAAATAAGTTAAACTGATTTGTTATTATGAATTTGAAATCATTAACTTCAAATCCATAAATCCAAACGAAGCGTAAAAGTGTTTCTGCACTCATGCTGTGTTATTAAGACTTTCAAGACAGACTCCACACTAAATATTGAAGTCCAGAATTAGCCAGAGGTTATCGTCGGTTGAATTATAAAGCATACAATTTCTCTAGTGCCTGTGAAATGGCTACAATATGAGAGAGTTTGAGAGACTATGAAATCAGAAAATGTTACTTCACCTCTTTTTTCCGATGGCTCAGTGGACTGGATTTCAAAACACCGAAAAATTCGTCAACGGCCCTTACCCACCTACAAGAGAGGAAAAATACTATGAAGAACACCAAGGTAAGGTGTATTATGTGTTTTCATTCATGTGGAGCTCGATAAATAAGCAACTAGCCAATAACATGATGGAACTACAAATGAAAGAGTATGCAAGTTTATTTCTGAGGAAAAGGGGTGAAATGAATAAAGGTATTTCAAATCGATACAGTTTCAAATGCCAAATTACATGTAAGAACAACAATTTACCAGACACTTTTTGCAGTCAATCCTTCAAAAAATGGTAGGTGCCCTCCATGCTGTGTGGTAGCCAGGATAACATTTTTATTTAACCTGCAAATTTCATTATTCATCACCTATCATAACCAACCACATATAGTATATTGATGCAGGAAAGATGGTTAAACATCATGTCTTATTAGAAGTAAAATGCAGGGACAATCGAAATAATCCATATCGATACTGTATAAAAAAGTGTGAATCGTAAATATTTGTTTCCAATGGGAAAAGAACTACTCTTGCTTAATAACAAATAAAAGTTAGTTAGGGAAGTTTAGCAGAAGGGAACAGATAAAAAAAGAATCTTACTCTACACTATTTTGACACAATTCTATATCATACTATGCCCCAACTAAAACAAAAGGCAAAGAAAAATAAAATTTCAATGCAATATGCATTGCTAGAGTAGACGATGATACTCTAAAGACAGTTCAATTGTTATAATCAACATAAGGAAGTGGAAGTAAAATCTAAAGACAAAAAAATCAATTATTTTAAAACTAAATGATGGTTTGAATCATAATTAAGTTTTAATAACAAATTCAGATTTTTTTTGATGACACATTAATTTTGAGCAGATTTTAAATTAAAGTTGAAAAATAAAATCAATTAAGTTTAAAATATTGCATCATAGTTAGTGGTCATATCATATTATGTTGAATGAGGTGATGGTTACAGGAAACATATTCCATTTCAAATTTGGAACTTCCTAAAAGCAAAATAAAAGCAACAAGATAGGAACACAGAGTATAATATTTACAGTGTGTTTATATTAACTCAAACATACCATATTCTATGTGAGACTAAATGAAAGTTTTTTTTTGTATAAATATATTTATACCAAATACTTCGTTTAAGCTCAGCCGTTAATAGTCTTCATCTCTTTATTTAACATTACCATCAAATAAAGAAAATAAATATTCTCAAGATTCATTCTAAAAATTAGTATGCAGATGGACCAAGTACCTGCACTCATCCCATGGAATTGCTTCACTTGTACATATTGGATCATCCATAGAACTAATGCAGAGAAGGGGCACCTTTACACTTCCCACATAATTACAGCTGGCACACCGCCTGTAATATGTATCCACAGTCTGGGAAAACATATAATCATTCAATTAGCTCTGCATTCAACATTACCCAAAAGGACAAACCTCCCTATTACTGTATTATAATTACCTCACAATTAGCAAGCACACGAGTTGCAGCATCGTCAAATTCCCGAGAAGTATGTGACTGTGAAAAAAAAAATACAAATAAATAGTTATTTTCCATCTTCATTAAAATGTCAAAATAAAAAGTTCCATTGAGTTCAATACATGTCAGCAGTTAGTATTAGTTAGTATTAATGGTTTGAATCTGTGTAAGTTTACTGATGTAATTTGCAGAGTTGATGCTTCTAATGTAACTACATCGTTTTTTTTTTTAAGTTTTATCATTTTCAAGTAGTTAATTAAATGTACAACTATTGAAACTATACGATGTTCATTATCCTCTCATTTGTGACTAATACAAGATTAACATGATAAAACATCACTGAAGAAATCTAAAATATTATCTAGCATAACATAATTACAAAAATAATTCTCCAACTTGTAAAATAAGTAAACACCTACTGGTTAAAGTAAAAGAAATAGAAGTTCGTTTAGATTTCATGGCTTAAGATTATCTGTATGCATAAACATCAATATTATCCTAAGGTTGAGGTTAAACACATTTGGTATAAATCTATATTCATATTTACTGAAGCAGGTTGTGTGCGCTATTATGGTGGGATGTACTTTTATTGTAACTAATAAAAATATAAAATCAAGCCAATTGCAAAGTTAATGAAATTAAATTTGTTTAAGTCTGATCCGTAAACTTTCGATGCAATAACTTGAGGTACGATCTAAGTTAGGCCAATCAACTAGAATAATTTTTAACAATATTTATGAACATCCCTAGTTTAGACTAACTTAACTAAATTTAAATTGTCTTGGGGAACAACTACTGTCTTTGAGCATGATAAAGAGAACAGCAGTGTCAAGAGATCGTTGGCAGAAGATAGGTTACCTGTTTAACTGCTTCCCAGTTCGAAAGACGAGAAAGGACATCCTGGTGCCTGTAAAATTCCAAATTTCATCATCAATTTGATTTATACAAAAGGATGACACTCTGAAGTGAAGTGAAAAAAGAACATACAAATTTGCATAATCTTTCATGCCATCATTCATAGCTTTACTGTAGACACGTTGCACAAGTCTACGTCTCAAAAACCTGTCAACTATCTGGAAAGGCAATCAGAAAACAGTTGATCAACATCGATCATTAAACCCTCGCCTCTTGCAGTAACTTCAGAAAGCAAAATGAAGAAGCAACTAAAGCATGAAAGAAAGATGACGAATATGAAGATATAGATTTAAGTATTTACCAAAGAGTCCCAAGGAGAACAGATTGCTGCAGCTCCAATTAGTGGTACATTATTTCCATCCTCACCAAGATATTTCACCTGAAAAAACCCATTCGAAATTATGACTATATTCATAGTATAAGACTTCTTTGAAGAGCTTTGGCATACATACTCAAGATTCTTTAACAAAGTGTTTGAAGACAAGTTCAAGTTAGTCTTGTATAAATTGGGATTACCAATTACACGTGATTTTCACCCCCGATAAACTTTCTTGTCCACCACTAATATAAATTTATTTAACGAAATTTGCACTAGAAAGGAAAATTATTTTCTAACTCTACACCAAAAACCTTACCAATATGAAATTCTGTGTTCATCTGAATTATAAAGGCATTGTCCAACAGATACTAGAAAATTTTCACCAAAAATTGAACCCCAATATGCAAAATATCAAAATAATTACATAATTTTCTAATCTAGAATTAACAACATAATATACTAATAATAGCAACTCAACAAAAGCATTTTGCATGAGTAAGTTTATTCTACTGACAATTTTTGTAGAGGATTTTTTCATACCAGAATATTTGCACCAACACTAGTGCCAACAGCAAATAGAGGAGCATCAGGGTATTGACGGTGAATAAGGTCAATCACTAATCGTAAATCCTCCGTCCGTTCAGCAGTGTAGAAGATATCAGACTGTTTGCATGCAATCCATAGAGATTTCACGGTCAAAAGTGAAATTTGAAGTAATGGCATAATATGAACTTCATCCCCATTCTAGATATAAAAAATTACAGATGAAGTGACAGAAACTGCCCATTTCATTGAAATTCTTTCCAAGCCAAATTAGTCAATGTTGCTAAAAGCCAGTTTTTTTATAACCAAGTCGTGAATTAGTTAAAATTTAATGAACTTGTTGAAAACATGTGTATAGTTAGATCAGGCTCCCTTCATTTTGTTTATCCTCTTCCCCATGGCTACTGTGCATCTGATCCTTAATTTGTTCAAATATATGTCCGAGTTATATGTGTCACTCATATATAGGATCATATGATGGTTTCAATGTGGAAGGTACTAACAGAATTGATCGTAAGTGTAACATTAATGCGGTTGCATCTCCCTTTATATTCAAAATTAAATCTCCCGAACTTTTAGTGAAATATTTCACAAAGGCTATACTTACAGTTATTGGTACGCCCCCAGTTCCCCTGTGATTGCTCACAACAACATTGCATCCGCTCTTAGCCATCTTGAAAGCCAAATGTTTGACATACTGCGTGATACATAATACATGTCAGGTAGCTGTAAATAAACCCATAACTTCATGTAGAAATACATCCGCTCTTAGCCATCTTGAAAGCCAAAACAATTAATATAAATGTAAGAATAATCAAAATGATAACTTTTTTCTTTTCTTCTATGAATGATCATGAAAACGACCTAGAAACTCAAAAGAGAACATCTTGACACAATGTTGAATCTTAAAATAAAACCCATAACTTCAGGTAGTTCACATCATATTTATGCCAGACGGATTAGAATGTAGATAATAGCAAGTATCCTGAAGGAGTTTAAGAGCTAAAATTCAAAATCGGACTAAGATTATTTTAATTTTCATCTTTATACTGGCATCCGGAAGTACGTCTATGATTCTACTATATTGAGAACCATAAAGAAAACATTTTCTAATTTGCATTATTTTTTCTCAAGCAAGAAGGAGCAATTTGACTCTTCTTAACTTTTTCTAAAGAATACATTTTCTAATTTAACCTTGTCTAAAAGAGCAAGATAGCTTACAGAAGCATCAGAAGCATTTCCTAAGCCAGGAATGACGATTATAATTGGACTTCTACCATCATGCTCCAGGGCATCATTCACTTGAATTTCTGGTTCCTTAACTGTAAAGAAAAGAGGCAAAATAGTTACAAACTCTACTACTTCAAATACAAAAAACCCTCAACTAGCAACTACACAAATTTTCATTTTTTCTTATTATTATTTTTTACAAAACAAATAATTGAAAGGATGTATTGTACCAGATAATAAAAATATGCATCAGCAATTTGTCAATTTAACACCCTCTCCAGAGGTAAATGTCTATACAAGTTACAACTATTATTGACGAAGGTACAAACAGAGCATGTCAAAACTCGATATATACTAAGGTTAAATTGTTTAGGGCAATAAATATTTGAGAATATTACAGTACAAAAAAAACAATATCTAAGATATTTTTTATGGATTTCATAGTGACCAGATGCCAAAATTATTTAAGAACAATTTTTAAAGTTAAATTTGCATAAACAAAATATCAATTTTCTCTTATGTTTGTTCATCTTATACTTGTTATATTTATAAAAATAAAAAGTCTATTTATTATATTGTAGTATCTTAACAGCTAGAAATGTCTAACCTTCTTATCCATGCTTTAAAAGAAGTTTGACAAAAGAGTCGTTACCTTCGGCATTAATGACCCAATCCAAAGCTATTGTTCCACCATCCGGGGTCGTAAATAGCTGTCTGCAAATGCATCACATCATCACTACTTCATTAACTCTTGATTCAAATTTATTAGAGAATTAGAAGGTATTAAAATTAAGCGCAAAAGTATAAAATTCTTGATTCAAAATTTCACCTTCTATAGTTGACAACAGGCGGGTTTCCCAAATAATGTACGAATGTAGTCTGAAGATGAGGACTACATAACCAAGGTGTCGATAAATACCTATTTTCAGTAACCCAAAATACAAAAACAAAAAATTAAAATGCTTCAATATCACTCAATTCTGACTTGTTAAGCAAATTTCACAGTACAATGCAAATTTAAGGTATCCCGATTCTGTTCATATCAAATATTTCAAGTACCTTCCATGAAGAACTCTACACTTGGAAACGACGTCGTGGTAGAGTTGGGAGGAAGTATTGAAAGTCAGTTTCACGGGCTGTCCCCTGAACCCCGTGAATAAATCCTGGAGGAAATGAAATTCCAGAAAATTATACAGAAACACAATAATTATCAGAGAAATCCCCAATAAATAGTGGGAAATTGGTATCAACAATGCCGCCCTGAGCAACAGCTCGTACGGCGACTCAACCGCCGGTGATTCGATTAGGTTTAAATAATCCATTACCGCCGAAGACTATCGAGAACAACTGAAAAATGTGAAAAATGGGAGAAATTATTTCTCCTGATGATAAAAGTTTAGTGTGTGTACTTGTGTGTGTAAAGATCATCGTTAAATATGGGAGAAATTTCCAGTTTCCGGTTAGTTTGGGGGCGGCTTTCAAGTCAAACTGAGCAGCTGCCTATCAGAATTGATTTCTTCAAGACCATCAACAAAAGTTGACAATATGAATTAAAATATAGGAGAATTAAAAATATCAATAAATGATATTTTATTTTTATTTTTATTTTTTGAGTACATCGTGATAGTAGGGGAAGTGACACACGCACTCATATGAGATGGAACTAGAGTCAATCATATGACAACACAAACTTCTGCCACTAAAACACAAATTTGATCTAATGATATTTTCTATTTTAATATCAATATAAAATTAATATATACTTAACGAGTAATGATATTATCAAAATACAAACTAATATGATTGGACTGTATTTTGTGAGCTCAACTCAATTGCCATGAAATAATTTGTTACGTAATCAATATTAACAAAAACAAAGATGATAAATATACTTGTATTGTTAAATATAATTGGATGTCAATTTCAAAAGTTACAATATTTGTAGAAAAATATGCACATTTGTTGAAAGTTGACTGACCAAAAACCTATTCAAAAGCTAATCATTGTCAATTTGTCATTCTTTTTATATTGAACATCTTATAATATTAGCAATAATTTTAGATCAAAAAATTAAAGAAATAAAATATTTGAATAGTTATATTATTTTGTTATTAAGATAGTAGTACATAGTTAATTGTGTCAAATCAAAAACGTTTGAGAATACTATTTCTTAATCATTTAAACAAAACCATTGGAGCATTCAATTTGTGGGAGTTTTAATGTAAGTCAGTAAAGCAAAATAAATGAGAAAAAACATGAGCATGGATCCTCTCCATTTAGAGGGTGTAAATTTCTTGTGTATTTGGAGAGAGAAAGACACATGTGCATCTATACATATACCTATACATACACATACATATATATAAGTGTATGTATAAATGCACATGTGTCTTTCTCTCTCCAAATGCACAAGAAATTTACACATACTAAATGGAGAGGATCCATTTCCAAAAAACATGAAGCTATATGTGTAATATAAGAAAGAATATAAAATCGAGATGGGAAAAAAAGAAATATGCAAAAACATAAATAATCATTTTCTGGGATAGATAGCCGTTATGGCAGTTAATAACCACCTTCGGTAAATCCACGTCTGAAATTCCAAGAAATGCCTCCACTCCTCCACATCCGTACCGCCGCATGCCACCACCTCCGCCGCCGTGACCACCATAACCACCACCACATCCGAACCTTCATAAACGCCAAAATAAAATGGGTCCGCGATTCCTACCTCGATACCGCCGTAGAGAGAGAAAAAAACCTAAAACCCTTGCTCTCTCTCAAAACCCTCATCATCTCCCAACCATCCCAAACCCTACCGCTCTCCACGATCTCCCCCTTAAAGCCCAATCTCTACCTCCCCACCGCCGCAGAGAAATTCATCCAAAATTACCCCTTGATTTTCAAAATCTTCCTCCCTCCGAACAGAAGCAATCCCCTGCCCCACGTCAAGCTCACCCCTAAAGCCCTTTCCCTTCACTACGAAGAAACTTTGATACTTAGCATGTCTCATCATCGGAAAGACGTGGCCGAGAGGTTGACTAAGCTTCTGATGCTCTCGCGAGCTGGAAAGTTTCCGCTCTATTTGATTGATTTGTTTAAGTACGATTTGGGGTTGCCTCATGATTATTTGATGACATTGTTGCTTGAATTCCCAGATTATTTTCAGATTTGCGATATGGGTTTTCGGGATTCGGGAGGGGATGTTGTTTTCGGGTTGGAGTTGGTTACTTGGAGAGATGATTTGGCAGTTTCAGAAATGGAGAAAAGGGGAAGAGAGGAAGGGGAAACTGGAATGAGGATTAAGTGTTCGATGAATTTACCAAGAGGATTTGATTTGCAGAAGAGGGTGCTGGACTGGGTGGATGAGTGGCAAAACTTACCGTACATTTCGCCATACGAAAACGCATTCCATTTAGCACCAAACAGCGATCAAGCAGAAAAATGGACGGTGGGATTAATCCACGAGTTGTTGAGTTTGCTGGTGTCGAAGAAGACAGAAAGGGAGAATTTGTTCTGTTTGGCCGAGTTCTTGGGGTTCGGGCGGATAAGGTTTAAGAAGGCTTTGGTGCATTTTCCGGGGATATTTTACGTGTCGAATAAGATAAGAACACAGACAGTCGTTTTACGGGAGGCGTATAGAAAGACTATGCTAATCGAGAAACACCCGTTAATGGTTATGAGAAATAAGTACATTAGTCTTATGAACTTGGTTCTGAGAAGGGGTAAACCAATTAGAGCTGTGTTCGGTGGGAATAGAAAAGGATCAGCTTCTTGTTCTAATGGAGGCAAAAAGAAAGATGACTACAATCGATGGAGGAAAAGCGACGATGATGAGGATTAGGAGGATGATCTAATAATATTGGCAATGGAGTTAGTGGTGATGATCATTTTGTTGGATACTTTTATTTAAATTTCAACAGTGATGAAAATGAAAGTGAACCATGGAAATTTAGTTCAACATCGTTCGAAGAGCAACCGTGCCACTCACCATGGACTGAGAGAATGATTCAAAGTGTGACATAAATACTGAAATGTTTTTCAGAAGTTCGATCATAATACAAGACCTGCGTCCTCATATGAGCATCAAAAGTATGGATTTTCGAGTACCTAAGAAACCAATGGCAGAGGTATAAATGGTTTCAAAGAACCTGGGAAGTGCCAGAGTTGTGAAAAGGCATGTTTTCCATGCATATTCTCTGACATTTTTATTTAAATTGCAACTTACTTACTGTATTTTCAGAGTTGAAGGTGAAATGAGATTGTGGATGAACTGGAAGGGTGTGTGTGATCTCTTATTATAGCCATTCATCATACTCTGTTGTGTCAGAGTTTTAGTATAAGAACTAACTCCTGATTTTGTTAGAAAAATGTAAGTGTTGCACAACAGTTGGAGTATTGAGTACAATTTTTTATTAAACTGTCTATCTATTGTTATTGTTGTTGTCTTGGTTTGAAGTAGCTAGTTGTTGCACCTAGGGATGGCAATGGGTAGGATACCCACCAATTTAAGGCTATTTATACCCGAACCCTATAATATTTATACTACCCGTACCCGTCCCAAACCCGATTAAGAAACAACATATACCACCCGTACCCATCCCAAATCCATTTCACGATACCCGCGTACTACCTGTACCAGCCTAAAACCCGTTTATTTTATATAAAAACTTATAATTATATGAATATTTAGATAACTATTAAATGAACACCCTACCAAAAACTAATTATTATATAAGAAAATGCTAATATGTTAAATTCTTAATAAATATAACAATTGACAATTCTATCATCATTCATAAACTAAATCAAAAGCATTACATAAATACAATTGTAACCAATACATTCCTTAAAACTGTAGAATCAACATTAATACATCATTTAATTTATAAAACTACACCATCAGAATGTAGTTTTATCAAATTGGCAAAGATAAAACATAGTTGATATGATCAAAGATTCAAAATAAATAACAATTTTATATCTTCTTTGTACAAAAAAAGAATTTATGTTGGGATTCTATGAAGAAATGTATAATGTCAGATGAAAAAAAATAAATGGAAGTTACTAAGGGCTAACGAGTTCGGGTAGTGGTGGGTATCCGAGGGGTAAATCCATACCCTACCCGTATATAAATGGATAGTAATTTATCATCCCATACCCGTCGCAAATTTGAAAAAGACTACTCGTACCCGTCCCAATACGGTTTGGGCGGGTGGGTACCAACGTCTACCCGTCTCGCTGCCATCCCTAGTTGCACCAGGCAAGCATGAATAGTCTTTTTTTTTCTAATTCGAACGATAGTATTTTATTAGAACAACTAAAAAAACTGGAATTACAACTACAAACGTAGCCAACTAGCTAAGAGCCGACTTGATTAAATAAAAGCTGTGGGGAATCGATGAAGACCAATCAGATCCAAATCACAAACTAAAAACTCCACGCTCAAAACTTGACCATTCCCACGATGTGAGACTTGACAAAGACTCCTTAATGAAGATCAGAAACACTAAGAAACCGCAACACTACAACAAAAACCGGGCATGAGCAACACTCAACACTGCGGGACAAGACAAAACTGACCCGCCTATGGATTTCGCCCTTCAACCGGTGAAAACAAAATAAAAACAAAAAAAAACAAGAAAATACAACAACATATAGCTAAAAAACGAGAAAAAACAAAAATAAAGGAGAAAAATGTATCTCCCACTCCCAAATCTAATGTCGCAGCCCATCGTCTACTCAGCTTCGAGACACCTCCGTGAAGCTCCAACCCGCTTTTACCCTGAACCAAAAATTCCGGCCACCTTCGGACTCCCAAGGGACCGCCATTGTTGATCCTCCAATAGGAAGCATGGAGGGGGATGGAGAGAGGGGGGCGGCTGCTGAGATGCGGGAGGGAAGGGAAGAGAAATTAGGGTTAGGGTTTTTTTTTTTGGTAGAAAGAAGGGAAAAAAAATTAGAGAGAGAAAGAGAAGAATTGGTTTTGGCAAGCATAAATAGTCAATCATGCTTTAATGTTATACTTTTCCCTTGGTTCATTTTCCAATAAAAACCATCAAAGATTGTCAAACAAAAAAAAAAAAACCATCAATATCATCATTATACATTTTTCGACAAATTTTATAATTCAACAACTCACATATTTTTAACTATCAATCAACTCCAATCATTATTTTCGTATTTTTATATTAAACCAGTTTTCATCATTATATTTCCATCTTATATCCAATCACGCCCTTAAAATTCATTATTCTTCATTAAAGAACCATTACTATTATGTGGCTGAGAAAAAAAAATCCAAAATGAAATGGTATCCAATTTCACCCTTTGGCAGTGCTCGCCTGTGAGCAAATTTTCCTCTCTTCTGCTTCCCGGACAAAATTTTGGATGAAAGTGTGATTATATTTATCTCAAGTTTTCAAATCATCAATCACATCAAAAAAAAAATTCACATCAACTATCATTATTATACAATCATATCGCAAATACACTGTTCGCTCTCTTTTATTTTTCAAACCACAAGTTACCTCTATTCACTATATTATACTAAAAAGAATCATCACATCAACTATCTTCATTACATTTTCATCTTATATTCAATCACACTTTTAAAAATTAATTCTCATTTTTCAAAATAAATTTTCATACTATTATCTCCAAAAGTAAAAAGAAAAAAAAAAGCTCAGGAAAATGTGATGCGATACAATCGTACAAGATGTAATACAGAAATTGGGCTTAAATGATTTGTGTGTTCGACTAAGTTGGCTTGAATAATAGTCAGTAAACCTAAATTCAGAAAATGGAAATAAAAATCTGACATATCAGGTAGAGATTAGAATATAAATTTCATACATTATGTTTTTGCCAGTTCAGAAAATTAGGTTCAGCAAGTAATCTTTGGGCAAACTTTCCAACAATCAGTTAATCATAATAAAGATATGAACTTGATCAGTGCAAATCTATTAGACCCGTCAATTGAAATCCTCTAAAGTGATTCCAAAAATAGTTTCCAAATAATTTGAATTCCATTATAGAATTGACTTCATCCAAACAAACTCAACGTATTTGTTATTATGGATTTGAAATCATTAGCTTCAAATCCATCAATCCAAATGTAGCCTTAATTATTAGGGAGATGATTAGGAAATAGAAAGTTTATTATTATATAAATATTTATTTATTTTTCGTCAAAATAAAAAAAAGGAGTCCCAGACCCAAGTTAGAAACAAAAAGACCCTATTGGTCCAATTTGTTTTTGTTAAATACATAGTAGGTTCCCATTAATAGGATAGTCGCATAGTTGGATTTGGGCTAGTCTTATTGGGTCATGAACTATTACATTTGTGTTGACAAGATTTGTTTGTTTCGGTTGCTTCAATTAGTTCAATTTTACTGAATATGCATTCTTATTGTATCGTAATTGTAGTGTTCACCTATAGAGCCGGCAAAATTGGCCCGACATATAGGGTTGGGTTGGGTTGGGTTATGGTTTAATTTTAGTAGAGTCGGAAGGACGGGCCTACTTTTTACTTGGCTAAATAAATGACCAGAAGCCTGACAAACTCAAATGGTCCGATCAAAAATAAATTTGATAGGTTGGGTTGGGACACAAAAAAAATACATTCTTGGGCCGGCCCAACTTGATTTTTCCACTTGGTCCATTGGTCTAGGGGGTGGTTTGATCCAAACCCATTGCCAGCTTTATTCACCTATGGTTTATTTTTCCTAGGTTGAAGTCCAAATCCAGTAGGTCAAGATATGCATTTTTACACTTTTTCATAAGTGATGTGGTATCGATAACCTCGATTCATGATTCTTCAATTGGACATCAACTACTGAGTGTGATCGTTGCTCGCGGCACAACATGTCATTAGGGGAGTAATAAAATGCCCAAAACCAGAACTAAAATTACTTTCGTACCGTTGTAATAAAGTTGAAATTTGTATATTGTCGCCGCCCAAAGATGTGTCAATTAATTGTTCTAAATTAAACCAAAAAAAAAAAAGAAAATCCTTTCTCCAATTACGATTTGGGCTATTGGCCCTAAATATTTGGGCCAAAATATTTAATTACATATCTTTATAAGTTAATGACAAAAATATGCTCCCCCACTCTTTTTTTGGACTTTTAACTAGGGGTGTTCAATTAACCGATTTTTTTTCGGTTAACCGTTAACCGAATCAATTCGGTTAATTCGGTCGAAATCGAATTATTTCGATTCGTGAATGGTTAAAGGTTTTGAAGAATTTCGGTTATCGGTTAATTCGGTTCGAAAATTAAAAATTAACCGAATTAACCGAATTAACCGAAATATTATGTTAAACATATATTTTATATATAATTATAATTATATATAATATATATCATATATTTTTATTTATTTATATCATATATTATATATAAAAATTATATTTTTTTTTTTAAATAAATTTATATGAATTATATTTATTTATGTATATCATATATTATATATACAACATATATTTTTTTGTATTTAAAAAAATTTCGGTTAATTTCGTTAACCGACCGAATTAACCGAAATATAATTCGGTTCGGTTAATTCGGTAAATATAATTTCGGTTCGGTTAATGGTTTTACCAATTAGCAAATTCGGTTAATTCGGTTTTCAACATTTCGGTTAATGGTTAACCGAATTAACCGAATGAACACCCCTACTTTTAACGCTTATGCACATTTTATTTTTGATATTTTTACGTTTTATTCGAATTTTTTTTCCTAGATTGTTTTCTATGTTGTTTATGTTGTTTCATACTTATTTCTATGTTGTTTATTTTATTTCTTGGTTATTTCTATATTGTTTCGATGTTTCTATGCAATTTTTACATGTTTTTTATGTTCTTTTTTGTTCATATGTTATTTTATATATTGTTTCTGTTGTTTTTGGGTTGTTTCTATACTGTTTTTTAATGTTGATTTGATATTTCTTTGTTGTTTCCATGTTATATTCAATGTGTTAATGCAACTTTTTACATATTTTTAAATACTTTTTGTTCTTATGTTGTTTTTTATATTGTTTATGTTGTTTTATATAGTTTATAATGTTGTTTTGTCGTTTCTTGGTTGTATCCATGTGTTTTCGACGTTTTTAATGCAATGGATCAAACATTGAATTGTGTTTTTTCTATTTATGTGTCGTTTCTCTATTATTTTTAATGTATTTTGTTTCAATATGTGTTGTTTTATGTGTATATTTTTTGATTCTTTATATGATTTCGAGTATAAAATTGATTATTTAATGGGATAAAAATTATTTTTCACTGAAAATTTATTAAATAAAACATGTTCGAAATAACCTTTAAAACAATATCAAAAATTCAGAAAAAAAAAAATGGCGGGAGCGTAAAAATATCCGCTGGGGGAGTATACAAATATCCAGAAAAGAGACCAGGGGCTTAAATGTGTCATTTTTTTAAGAAATATTGGATATTTTTATCCTTACGTCTATCTTTATTTTATATAATTATTTATTGTTAGTTTTTTCTTCAAAAAAGTTAAGAAAATAAAATATTTAGAAGTTGATCTTAAATTATTACTCTATCATAAATTTTACTTTTTAATTTAGAAAGTAATCAAATCAAATCACTGTTTTATTATTAACAAAACAATCACATTAATTATATCATTACATTTTCATCTCATATTCGGGTAAGTAGATGCTACTCATGTGGGTAACTCATATTCAATCATACCCTTAAAAATTCATTCTTATTTTTTCAAATAAATTTTTTACACTATTTTCCAATAAAAAAAACAGGAAGAAAACCAATGAATCACGATTCACGACCTTATCTTTTAAATGCCTAGTCAATGAAGTAAAAAGTCATTACCTTTATAAAGTGTTGACGTGCGTTTTGGTCAACAAGCAAAATATGTAATGGATTTAACACGTGGAAATACAAGCGTGCATAACATGTGTTTATTTATGGCTAATTCTGCCTTTTGTGATACAATGCCGAGCCGAACTATCGGGGTCGGTTTTGCTAATAATAACACGTTTTCTGGTGTTTTTTTCTATATCTTTTTTCTTTCCTCCTTTTTTCCTTAATTGAGGCCTTTTATACCCCTTTCGTAAGTGGTTTTTCAACAGTCATCTTTGCACTAATCAGTAAAATAATTAGAAAAGGACACATGTCCCTTTCTAATTGTGCATGTCAGCCAAATCTTGCCACTTGGTGATTCCTCTTTATAAATTTCTGACACGTGGCAGTTTCTGATACCAATAAAGCACTAAGCACGGGCAAGCATGGGCAAATGGTTATTTTATGAATCTGTCGCGCATGCGTTTCCCGCCGAAATTTGGGCTCGGGGGTCGAGCTCTAGCATCATCTTGTGGTTGGGCTCGGTAGCGGGCGAGCCTAATTCATGACGTGTCACCGCAAGACCGCTATCGACACACTGTAGGCCCTCCACTCGGATGTGTCTTGGGGCCGATGGCGTGGATTAATTTCTTCCACTGGCTCGCGCGTCATCAAAGGCCCCCAAGTTTAATTCCGAGAGAAGATTTTCTGAAGTCGGATTTAAACTTCAATGCTAATGATAAACATTTAATGGGGAAACAGACTTTTCAAAGGTTTTGTTCATTCCCTGACATCCTGCGATAGTGGTTAATGCCTCAGAGCGGCGCATTAATTGTGGTGCCATAATGACGACACGTGGCCTCTTGTGGTTGGACCATGCTTACGCAGAATTGAAAAAGACATCGCTTCTGTCGGCGGGCGTGGGGACGTGACGTTTTCTCGACATTTTCGATGGCTTTTGAGGTTGAAAAGGCGTCTTTTTCGAATAAACGCTTTCGTTTATCGAGGAACTCCATCTATAAATACCCCTTTTCCCCTCCATTATTCACTTTCGCATCCATTATCCTAGCTAAACCGATTGAAACCGAGCGAAATTTCGGTTGGCTTCCAAAGTTCGAGACTTCAAACTTAGGTATTTTTTCAAATATTCTCCTTTTACCTATAAAATGTCTTCTTTTGAGGATAGTAGAAGTCGTAGCTATAGCGTAGAGGTTGAAATCGAGATCCCCTCCGAACCTTCTCGCTTATTTCTCACCAAAGACGCCATCTCCGCCTTATACGCGAGCATCATTCGATATCTTCTCCGCATTCTTCTCCTCGAGGTGGAACGCTTTAGAGCGGACGCATATTATTTTTAATCCTACGCTGATCTGCTTTTTCGAGAAGGCACGGTGTATCGGCCCGGACTAGCACGAGAGAATTCTAACGAAGGATCCCCAGTGCCGATCTTAGCAAGATCAACGAGGAAGAAGAGGATATGGATCCATCGAGCCGGAGCGTGATAACGCGGAGCGGGTAGACGAACCTCCGGAGATTCGAGGCCGGAGAGGCCTCAAGTGCCCATGGGCCATCGTAACGCGATGGCTGGCGGCAGGAGGAGGCCCTCGCCGTGTAGAGCCTCATGGACGCCGTGTGTGATATAAACGACATTCCTAGTATGATGATGATCCAGAGATGTGAGAGCTCCAATGAGGTACCGTATTCCGAGTGGCATCAATTTTTGGGTACCTGATGGCACGGAGGTTCCTCAAGACCCACCAAATGCGTGGCCATACATGCCGCCACCTCCTATATTGGTTGCGATTTCCACCGCGGGTTTCCTCACGTGGTGGTTTTGCAAGTGGGGTATGCATCGACCCAGTGTGCACCCTATTTCTTGGGGTAGGATCATCGGCCTCCCGGTGATGTTCCACCTAGAAAATATCCTCGCCCCAAGTTCAAAGAGATGAACGAGCTCTTTATCTGGCGAGCGACTCCTTCATCTCGGGGTCAGTCGTCCGGATGGTATTACGTACATGCACCCGATCGGGATATCCTGGGACGGCCTTAGTGGAAGGTCTATCGTCATCTTTGAAGGAATGGAAAAAAAAAGTGGCTCAGGTGAGCGGCGAGTGGCAAGCTCGCGTGGAGGATGGAGCAAGGGAAATTGTCATTCACCCTCCTTCAAATTTTGTTTTTGGTTATAGTAAGTCTATCTTTTCTCCTTTCTCTGCTTTTGTTGTCATTGTTTCCTTTTATGTGACCGACTTTGCTTCTTTTTTCGTCTTTTTACCTTTATAGGGAATCGAGCATCGAAAGGGCCTCTGTCGGCCACCTTTATCCGCAGGCTGGAGAATATCCGAGGCCGGGGGCATCGAGATAAAGCGGATTGAGAGATTGGCCATCGAGGCCAACTTGGCCGCAGCAATGGCTGAGGCTGCTCGCCCGCCCACCAACCTCGAGGTGAGGGGCTCGACGAGGCGGTAGAGCGGGAGGGGAGGCCGGAAGAGAGCCTCAGCAGAACCCTCCCGGAACTGAAGAAGTACGGCCCTACTCTCCGGGGGAGCAACCGGCGCGAACAAAGCGAGCTGAGCCATCTCCTGCAGCCGCCATCCCGTGGCAGATTGCCCGTGCCCACCGGCAAACGCGACTTCGAACCGCCGAGTGCGGCCGCTGCTCGAGGTAAACATAGTATTCCTTACACTCTCTTCCTTTCGAAATGCTCTTCGTTTTCTTTTGACCTTTTAACGGTGGTTGCTTTTTGTAGGGCGTGGCTTGGATTTGCGTGCACGTCTTCGCAGCGTGAGGGACATGGCCGCGTGTTGGACTCGGGCGACTGCAGACCAACCCGTGGATGCAGAGGCGGCTCAGAGAGCAGATATCCGGGCCGGCAAACATCCCGTCGATGGAGTGCCTGAGGCAGTGGAACCTCCCCTTCAAAGGAGAAGAGGAGGGATTGTGATCGAAGAGCCCGGGCAGACCGAAGGAGCTGGTCAGACGGCGCCGGAGTGTCCTGAACAGGCCCCAGAAGGGGGAGGTCCGCGAACTTTCTCGGACGACCTCGGCCGGGAGGGTCACTTCATCCCTCCAAGTCGGGTGAGAGACGAGTACTGCGAGGGAATGATTGGAATATGCCCTCAATGGTTTGTGGAGTTTGTCCGATGCACTACACCGACGTAAGAACAGTCGCAAGCTTTGCCGGGGTCGGGCCGCAATGAGTGTCCCAACTCGTGCCGGACAAAAGCGCATCGAGCAATTCTCGCTTTGAGACGGCTTTGAGGAGCGATTCGATCGCCATGGGAATGTCCGGGCGGATCGTTGGGCTCTATGGCATGCAATTGGGGAACTCGCGAGCCGGAGAGAAAATACGCCGATCTTGAAAGGTGGCATGGCGACCGCAGGAGGCCTATGCTACCCTTCAAGGGGTACAAGAATCATTAAAGACCCGGGCGGAGATGAAGCTACGGCTCGGGCCAACTCGGAAAGAAGGCTGCTGCGAGGGTCGAGGCGAGCGAGATCGGGCCAGTGGTCAAGAGATCTTAGGGCTAAGGTTGCCGAGCCGAACGCGGCGTCTTTGCCGTTGCGGCCGGCGAGAAATGGAAAGCGCGTCTGATGCCGATGTGCGAGAGAGGCCGAAGAGGCTACTCATCGGCAAGTTGAGGAAGCTCGTACACATGCCGTTGAAGCTTATAAGGACTCGAGGAGTATGCATTTATGTTAACTCGCGCCACGCGACCAAATCAAAGAAATTCTTGATTCGGTTAAGGTCAAAGGAACTGTTGCTCAGCTTGAAGAAGATTTGGCCCTCCTGGAGGCTGATCTCGATGCTCTCCGCCCGAACTTTGCCGAGGCCCCCAATGTTCAGGGCTCACCTCCTCCGGACGCAGAAGAAGTTGCCTCCAGTGGTGCTGTTGAAATTCCGCCTCCGTCTTAGTCTTGGTGCTGTTTGCCCCTTTTTCATTTATAAGCTTTTACATGAATTCGTAGGTAGATTACTTGGCTTCGTGCCTTAGAATGTAATGGGCTCCGGCCCCCCTGTGTAAATACTTTTGAAGTAGAAATGAACTTTTCTTTCTATCACCTGTGTATTTGTTTTAAGCTTCTTGTATATGCTTGGCTCTTCTCCTTTTTGTAAGATTGTTGCCTATCCTCTTTTTCCTTTTATATTCCCAAGTACGGGGCTCGGTTCCCAGTGCTTCTGAATAAGAGACTTTACCCGCTTTAGTTGACTCTCGTGCTCGGTATATGAGCCTGGTCTTTATTTTACGCTTGGTGTATAGACCAAATCTTCATTTTTATGCTCAGTGTGTACATCGAGTCTTTGTTTTGTGCTCGGTGCGTAACCAAGTCTTTGTTTTGTGCTCGGTGCGTGACCAAGTCTTTGTTTTGTGCTTGGTGCGTAACCAAGTCTTTGTTTGGTGCTCGGTGCGTAACCAAGTCTTTGTTTGGTGCTCGGTGCGTAACCAAGTCTTTGTTTTTAAGGATAGATCCGCCTTGTGGGCGAGTTGTCCTTTATCAGCGTGCAAAGGACGTACCCGAGACGACTTGTCGGCATTTCAGCTTCTTCAGCTGAGGCGATTTTTACTGTCCTCGGCACGTAGCTGAGGTGAATAAGAATTTCGTCTCCCTTTAGAGAGCTCACAGAATATCAGATGAAAGGATAATTCCCTGGAATCCTATTTGGATCGTAAACCGAGATCTTTATTGATAGTACCGTTTCAGGTATGCTACATTCCATGGATGCATAAATTTTTCTCCACTCAAATATTCTAGCTGGGTACGCCCCACCGATAAGACGTGGTCGACCCGAAATGGGCCCTCCTGTGTCAAGCTTCAATGGGTCCGGGTTCAACACCCGTTATCTTTTTCAACACAAGATCGCCGACCAAATCTCCTTTCCTTTACTTTCGAATTGTAGTACCTCTCACTCCTTTGTTTATACACGGCATTTTTCATCTCAAGATCGCACCTTTTTCTTCTTCGAAAGCAGATCTAGCTCGGCTCGGAGCGCACCTCATCATTGTCATTTTTCGAAAAATTTGCAATTCTGAAGGTAGGGCTCCAATATCAACAGGAATCACCGCCTCGGTTCCATAAGCCAAAGAAAAGGTGTTTCTCCGGTGGCCGCTCGATGCATCGCTTCAGATGACCACAAAGATTCGGGTAATTCCTCCCGCCAATTACTTTTAGACTCCTCCAATCTCGCCTTCAAGGTATACTTGAGTATTTTATTAACGACCTCAACTTGTCCATTCGACCGGGATGGTATGGAGTCGAGAAGTGGTTTTTAATGTGGAAACCTTCACAAAATTTCAAACCTCCTAGGTTATCGAATTGTTTCCCATTATCTGTAACAATCGAATGCGGTATCCCGAATCTACGAGATAATGGACTTCCATACAAAACTCACAATCTTTTCCTCATCTATTTTCGCTGAGGCTCCGCCGCCCATTTT
Source organism: Rehmannia glutinosa (assembly GCA_016081115.2). Classification (NCBI taxonomy): domain Eukaryota; kingdom Viridiplantae; phylum Streptophyta; class Magnoliopsida; order Lamiales; family Orobanchaceae; genus Rehmannia; species Rehmannia glutinosa. Next base: position 594,843 of record CM071926.1, read on the forward strand.
GTGAAATAATCCACCGCCACAACGGCATACTTGACGCCCTTTGCCAGCCGTGGGGAGTGGTCCGATAAGTCTATTCCCCATTTGGCAAATGGCCATGGGCTAAATACGGAGGTAAGTTGCTCAGGATGATATCCGACTGCGGTGCGAATCTTTGCACCTCTCGCATCTTCCGACGAGATCGGTTGCATCCTTTCTTAGGGATGGCGATAGTATCCTTGCCGTATTAATTTATAAAGCAATGTCCGCCCCCGTGGTTTCCGCATATTCCTCGTGAACCTCTCGAAGTGCATAATCCGCATCTGTCTTGGAAAGGCACCGCAGAGTGGGACGGAGTATCCTCGTTTGTATAGACGCCGTCTAATAGTGTGAACGGAGCCGCTGAGTTCGTAGTGTTCTCGCTTCACTTTGTTTTCGAGTTGAACTCCTTTTTTCTAAATACTTGAATGATCGGGTCATCCAGTGCCGCTTCGGCGGTTTCGATTGCATATATCTTCTTTGCGCCAAGTGACGGGCGATGGGTTGTGTGACGTGATATCCATGATGGCATCCGCCCCTCGGTGAACCAGCTGCTAAGGCATCCGCCGCATGTTCTCGGCTCGGGGCACATGTAAGACTTTTGTCTTAAAGTGTAACAATCTCTTCTTGACCAAGTCCAAATATTGTGCGATTTTTCGCTCTTTTGTTTCGTACTCACCGTTGATTTGATGAACGACACCGAGAATCACTGGTACCAACAATTGTTTTAGGCCCATAGAAGCGCCATATCTAGGCCTCGCCGAAGCCTCGTATTCGGCCGTTGTTCGTTCTATGGGAATCAAATCGCATGACCGAGCAAAGCATTTCTGATTTGGATCGATTATCACGATTCCGCCCCGCCGCTGCGGTGGAGAGCCATCAACGAACAACTTCCATTCTTGGTCTTCCATAACTTCTAATTGTATGGAAGGTGTGAATTCGACCACAAAATCGGCTAAAGCCTCGTCCCTTTATTGCCGTGTGTGTCGGTTCGTATAAAATATCAAATTGACTAAGTTCCACGCCCACTTGATCATTCGCCGGAAGCATCGGGTTGGTGCAATATCTCATTTATTGGTAGTTCGTCAAAACTATAATCTTATGTTTAGAAAATACGGACGAAGTTTTCGTGCAAGCAGTGATTAATGAATAAGCCAACTTTTCAATCGGCGGATAAGCGGAGTTCGCGTCATGTAGCGCTGACCGTGTAATAGATCGATGTTGAATAGAACCATCTAGCCCGATTAACACCGAAATGATGGCGTATTCGGATACCGCCAGTACAAATACAAGTTCTCCCCTTGGGTAGGTTTTTGCAATATAGGAATTGAAGAAAGGTCTTTTTGAGGGATTCAAAGCACTGCGCGCTTGCTCGGTCCACTCAAATTTTTTTTTCTTTTTTATAATTTCAAGAAAGGTTTACACTTGTCTCGTGGATCACGAAACAAATCGGTTAAGGCGGCCAATCGGCCGGCTGTTAGGCTTTGTACCCTTTTTACGAGTTCGGGGTTCTAGATCGATGATGGCTTTTATTTTGTCCTGGGTTAGCTTGATTCCCCTTTGGTTGACCATATACCCCAAAACTTTACCCGAGCCGACCCCAAACATACACTTTCTCGGGTTTAACATCATCTTGTACTCTCAAAACAACAAACATTTTATTAAGATCGTTCGAGATGATCGATATATACAAAGATTTCACCAAAGATGTCATCTACGTAAACTTCCATAAGACGACCTATCATTTTCTCAAACATCTTATTTACTAACCTTTGGTAGGTCGCGCCAAGATTCTTCAACCCGGGCGGCATCATCTTATAACAATAAATTCCACGAAAGCGAGAAAAAAATGATGTATTTTCTTCATCATCCGGGTGCATTCGTATTTGGTTGTAACCCGAGTAAGCATCCATGAAGCTCATTAACTCGTGTCCGCCGTGGCATCTACCATATAATCAATGTTTGGTAATGGATAACCGTCATTAGGGCATGCTTTATTCAGTCGGTGAAATCCACGCACGCGCCATCGCCATTGCTTTTCTTTACCAAAACAGATTGGCAACCCATCGGGATAGAGAGCTTCCTTGATAAATTGATTATCTAGCAACTTGTTAACCTCGGCCTCGAGTCCCGCTTGTCGGGGGCCGAGTTTGCGCTTTTCGATAATCGTGGAACGTTAGATCAATATTAAGGCGGTGGCATGCATGATTAGGGTCAATTCCGGGCATGTCTGCGCATGAGTCCATGCGAAGACGCCAAGATTATTTCCCAAAACTCAACCAAATCGGTTCGATATGGTTCTCGGGAGGTCATGACCAATACGTAATTGGCGCCCTCGCTTGGCCTTCCGACATTGGTTGTATCAACTGTTTTCTACCGGTTCCGCCCATTTTCTTTTCTTGCTCTTGCCGCCTCTTTTATCTCGCGGGGCAACTCATCTTCAATGGGCGGCTCAATCTTGTCGGCTCGCTTTCATTCTTTGGTACATCTCTCACCCTATCCTCCTTCCTTGTTCTTCCATTATCGGTTCATTCCCGTGTCGACGACCGGATTATCCTCCCGAACAATCACCACTTCCCGCTCGGGCTCCTCTTTTGGCTGAGGATCGCCTTGCGTGGTCCCACTGGTTTCTCCTCGTTCCATCACGTTAATCTCCACCGGTCGGAGTTTGAGAGAGCATTCTCGTGACTCTCTTTGTTTCCCCTTATGTATGGCCTCGCCATCAGATGTTGGGAATTTTATACAAAAATGATATATTGAAACGGCTGCTTTTATATGATAAAGCAATGGCCTCCCAATGATAGCATTGTACTCCGAATCGGCGTTGATTATTTTAAATGTTGTCATGACGGTCCGTTTATGCGACCCTTGTCCCATTTGGATGGGCAAGTCAACTTCTCCGAGCGGGACTATTCTTTCTCCTCCAAACCCCAGAATGCTATTGTTGCGTGGACGAATATAGCTATCGTCCACGTTCAATCTTCTAAAGGCTCGGACATAAATGACCGATGAGTAGCTTCCAGAGTCGATCAAAATTCTATGAACTGGAATACCCAAAATCGGTGCGAAGAATGACCGGGGTCGAGAATGCGGGTGGACCACCTGGTCGGCATCCACATCCGAGAACACAAAATGGCCAGTGGGTTGGCCTTCCTTGATTTCCGCCACCCGAACTTGCCTTTCGGCATGGGCGGCCTATCTGACATCAGCCTTTCTTTTCCTATTGGAGCGGCTATCTTCGGCTGTGTTTGTGTTGATTCGATTCACACTCGACATCATGAGGATCTCCCTACCCTGGTTCTCGGCCGGTGGTGGCGGGGAGAGCTGGATTGGTTACGCGCTCCGGTTGACACCTTGAGTCGGTCTTGCCAAAGTGGGGCGTAGTTCATGAACGTATCTTTTGAGACCGCTTGCCGAACAATACGCATAATTTCTCTCGATTAGATCTCGACACTCACTCGGTATCGTGACCTATTGATTTATGATAGGCACAATATCGACGTGAATCTAATTTTGTTTTGCTCAACCTTCAAAGGCCGAGCCGAGGTAACAAATTCGACCCCTTTCATTCAATATGGGCCGATGGAGTGTGGGTCAAAGATTTTCAAATAGCGACAACTTCGGCTCGTCTTCCTGGCGAGAGCCTTAAATCCGGTGGTCGGGTTTTACGAGAATGGTCTAAATCCGACCCCGACCCATTTGCGATTCCTTCCTTCCGTCCTTTCTCATGCCCCGGCCCCTGCTGGGGCGGTTATTTGCCACGGCTTCTTCCGCGCAAAATATGGCGTTCGCCGCGGACCGTAAATTCTTGGTGCGAGGTCGCCCCCCGATTCATGGATAGAGTAGTTAAACCAAGTTTCGGGGCAAGGCCAGCCATGGCCGCAATTAAAATGGCGTCATCCGACACCTGTTCCATCTCTCGAACTTGCTTATTGAACCGAGAGATATAGCTTTTCAGGGGCTCGCCCTTCCCTTGTTTGATGTTCACGAGGGAATCCTTAGGTACGGCTCGGACTTTGGAAGTCAAGAAGTGCGTCGTAAAGACGGAGGCCGATCCTCCATGCCCGAACGGACCCCTGGGTAGGGTCCTAAACCAACGCGGGCTCGGCCGCCCGCAGTCAATGGGAAGGCCCCCGCAGAGGATGGCATCACTAGGATCGTGTATGCAGCCCATCCATGTTAAGTACTTGTGGACGTGAGTGGTCGGGTCGGTTTCCCCATTGTAGAGACCGACACGGGGATTTTCAACTTTGGCGGTAATGGGGTCGCCAGATACCAGGGAAAATGGCGACATAACAAACTGGTTGGTTCATTGCTTGGGCGCCTCAAGGCCCGAGATCGTTCGCTTTCCGACCGCCTCCACCATTCAAACGGGCGCGGCGGTGTATTTCTACATCCTGTTCTGCCATGGGGTGGGGCTTGATCCGATTGACCACTAGCGGCTCCGCTCATCCGAAAACCGGAGTCGGGAACTTATCGATCGAGCTGGGCGAAAAGGATCAACTCTCAGTCGCCCGGCGAACACCGAGTGGGCATGGCGATGTCGTGTTGGTTCCGGTAGTGACTCCGCTACACGACTTTGCCCCTCTTCATCTTCTCGCGGCCGCCTTCTATCACGACGGACACGTTGTTCATTACCTGAACTGGCTTCTTGGGCTTCATTATGAGGAAGCCCGAGGACTTGAGGATTGATATTAACATTTAGTTGTGGATTGAGTGGGTTAGTATTTACAAGGAGTGGAGGAGGTGCTTGAGAGTTTGTGGTAGCGAGAGTTTGTGATATGAGTTGGTTCATTTTTGTACAAAAGTTGGGTTAGCAATTAGGCGAGCGAAAAAATAAAGTGGTGCTCCCCGCTTCGTCATGGGGGCATATGTTGACCATTAATGCCGTCCGACCATTTGGTTGTTCAAGTGTTGCTCTTCAGTCAAACGAGCATTTCTCGACTGTTGACTCATTTTGTCTATTACGAAAAGGATAAACGTTGAACTTTACCTGGTTTTCACTTAACTTGCTTTTGCCTAGAACTCTGACTGGACCAATACGGAGCCCGCCCTCCTTCTAGCGCCAATTTGTTGACGTGCGTTTTGGTCAACAGGCCAAATATGTAATGGATTTAACACGTGGAAATACAAGCGTGCATAACATGTGTTTATTTATGGCTAATTCTGCCTTTTGTGATACAATGCCGAGCCGAACTATCGGGGTCGGTTTTGCTAATAATAACACGTTTTCTGGTGTTTTTTTCTATATCTTTTTTCTCCCCTCCTTTTTTTCCTTAATTGAGGCCTTTTATACCCCTTTCGTAAGTGGTTTTTCAACAGTCATCTTTGCACTAATCAGTCACTAATCAGTAAAATAATTAGAAAATGACACATGTCCCTTTCTAATCGTGCATGTCAGCCAAATCTTGCCACTTGGTGATTCCTCTTTATAAATTTACGACACGTGGCGGTTTAAATACCAATAAAGACTAAGACGAGTAAGCATGGGCAAATGGTTATTTTTATGAATCTGTCGCGCATGCGTTTCCCGCCGAAATTTAGGCTCGGGGGTCGGAACTCGGCAGTCATGTTGTGGTTGGGCTCGGTAGTGGGCGAGCCTAATTCATGGCGTGTCACCGCGCACCGTTACTGACGTCACATGTAGGCCCTCCACTCGGATGTGTGATGAGCTGATGGCGTGGATTAATTTCTTCCAGCTCGGCTCGGGCGTCATCATAAAGGTACACATTGGGACATATCAATCGGTTCTAACTTTAATTTCAATCCAAAATTAGATGTATAATAAGGCATTAAAATCAAGCCAAAGCTTCAAATCATGGCGGACAAATTGACCCCGCAAACACCCATCATATATTTGTCTGCACTTTTTCAATTTTCTTCACTGAGTAGTCAAAATCAAGTGTGATCGGATAAAATCATCATTATAACGTGTTAAATAACAATACTCATTTTATTTTTAAATTATTGATCATTTTAATATTTTGTTGTTATATATAATCAATTAATCAAATTATATGATATTTATAGAGACTTTGATAATTATAATACCATTCGAGTACCCATACTCTATATTAACCCGCTTTTGTTTTCAAACTGTAGTTTTTACACTGTATTTAAAGTTCATCTCCAATTTTGCATTTAGTTGATAAAAATAAAATAATTTATAATATAATTAAACAAAAAACTAAAATATATCAAAAATATTTATGTAAGATATAAGATATAAAAAGAAATAAATTTGTTGAAAAATTAAGAAAAACAAAGTGTTTAAAAAAAATTGGCAATGCAATAATTTAGATAAAGACAAGCAATGGTAGTTGCACATTGTTCTCGTGAAGCATATCGCCGACCACCTTTATAATTAATGTTGTATTATTTCAATCTTCAAATATCAAAGAAACCGCGTACACATTGTACTAGTGTACTATTATTCTTTCAAAATTTTCTCATGTGGGTATATTGTAGCATATATTAATTTACACTCGTAATCCCGTATGTGTGTTCTACGTGTGTTATTATTTTATTATTATTATTCACGTAAATTATTTTTCTTTTATTATTCACGTGTATTGTTATTTTATTTTATTTGTTTATACTAAAATTATCTATTAATATGAGCTTATATTTACAATTTTATTTTAATAATAAAATATTCATATAAAGTAAATAAAAATAAAATTTATTTATAGTAGATTACACATCAACTCTCTTACATGCTCGTTGGAAAATATTGACACACCAAAATTGTGGAAGGCACGATAATAGAATACCAACACTTCACCATCTGGAATTGTGTTATCATAGACAAGTTTGCTCTATCCATCCATAAAACAGAACGCGCCATAGGGGTTGATCATTTTGACCGTCCAAGTGTGACATCCACATTATGCAGATTACAATTTAATGGTGTAAAACCATTAAAATGACGTGCGAATTTGGATGAAAGATGCCGACACAAAAAATTTAATGTGATTACAATTTGAAGAGATAATGACACGACAACATGTTTAGTTAAGCTTTGTAATGAATTTCTAATGGAATAATATAATAAGTTATTCCAATAAATTCCTAACAAAAATAATAGGAAAAATCAAAATTATAAAACTAATCACCAAGTCGGTATTTAATTTAACTTAGCATCCTCATGGGCATCTGACAAGGTAAGCATCATTTTATTACTAAATATTTATTTAACTATTTTTCAATTCTAAAAGAAATTTGTTTGTCATCACTAACTAAATTACGTAAAAATCCGTACTAAAAAAATATGTAAAAAGTCGGTATTTCTTTAGATTATTCGACACAAAAAAAGAAATTCTAGAAATGATCGACGCGTTTAATTTGCAATTAGTTTCACATAATCAAAGTGTTAGTATTAGGAATAATAAAAAATAACAAATCATGATTCAAAAAACAACTTAAAAAAATACAATAATACTGTCAGGAATAATAAACAAAGAAATAAATATTTTTTTATTAAACTCACAATTAACATCCGTACATATCTACAATATAGTTTATATAAAAAAAATTGTTTAGTGCATAATCCAAGTTCAATACTGTTGATGTTGACAGGACATTTGATGAATACGATAATAAGGAGAACGCGAAGATGAAGTCATATTTGGTGGTTATGCTTGAATTTAGGATTAACAATATCGAAGTGTCTCTCTAAAATAATTTAAGTAGTATAAATATAGATGATTTAACATAAATAATAAGATGTCAAAAAAATCTCTGAACACATAATCAATTATTAATTCAATGGTAAACGATACATAAAATATTCCTATAAATATACCACCCAACAGAATTCGTCTATTCTAACTATTATTGAACAATTTAGGAAAGTTTGAATAATCAATTAGTATTTAAAATTTGATTAATATTATAGTATACAAAAAAGTAATGTCCACCATTGAAACAAAGAATAATATATATGAATAGAAATGATGTATAGAATAATAATCATAACAGTAGTAGTAATTATAATAGTAATAATAATAATAGTGATGATGATGATGATGATGATGATGATGATGATGATGATTATGATGCTATTTATAATATTAATTAATTAAATACAGTAAATGATTTTATAATATATATATATATATAATTGATAGTAATACTCACTTTTGGTATAAAGTAGGAATATCTTTTATAATTTTTTAATAATTTTTATACATATAAAATAGGAATACCATATATAATATTTTTCTAATTTATATACATATAAAGTAGTAATACCATTTACAATATTTTTCTCGATTAAAATATTACTGAATCTAAGAAATAAAAAAGCAGGGAATGTTTTGTTTCAAACTCCTAATTTTTATACATAGATAAAATAAAATAGAAATACCATTATAATATTTTCCTAATTTAATATAATTTATAATATTTTTCTAATTTATATACATATATAATGTGGAATACCATTTACAATAGTTTCCTGATATAAGAAGTAAAAAGAACTGGAATTTGTTTGTTCTAGACTTCTACTATTATATATATATATATATATATATATATATAGATTTGTTTCCAATTCAATTTGATTTGGAATTACATAAAATTTAATTGATAATTTATCACATCCAGCTCTTAATTTTTGTTAAAAATGGTTGCTTGAATTTTGAGCAATCTATGTTCCTTTCTTAAGATATTAAGAAAATCTTATGCTATGTCTTGAATTGATGACAAAGCATGAGATTTCCTTTAATTGATGTCTTTCCCATATAACATGGTTTGTCTAAAATGCCTATGAGGAAGGCAATGGAAATAGCAACAACAAAGCCTTATATTTGCTGTAAAAATATACGGTTCAGTTTATATAAATTGGAAAAATACAAAAACTGAACTGAATATAGAATAACAAATTGCAACAACCAAATTTATATAAACTGAAAATACAGAATACCAATAAAAAGAAATGCTTAGAATCGTGTGTTGATACACTATCTTTAAAACATATTTATCCCCTATTCTAGACGTCCATTTCCTAAGATAAGATGGGATAACATAATTACCTTTATGCCCAGCAAACTGAACTTACGCCTGGAAAATATCACCAAAAAATGTAGAAAGCCAAGAGAAATTTTAGAACAATATGCAGAGAATTATAAGAGTGCAGACGTTGAGTTAGATTGCTGGAAAATCAGCTATTTATAGAGCTGATAAAAGACCTGAACATTAAAGCTCCATTGCTGTTACACAATAATTTGTTGTTACAGATTTAAATTCAAACTAAATCTGATGTTACAGGTAGGAATTAATTTCCTGTTACAGATAATTTTAAATTCAAAATCAAAATCTTTTATTCTATAGATTTTAAATTCGAAAAATAAAATAAAAATCTGCAAAACATAGGCTAGACTATGTGGCTCGTTTTCAGTGCGACATTCGTGTTCCCACAACAGTCAGTGGTTCGAAGACCGAACCGAACCGTGATTTGCATCGAGCTTGTATGCAATATAATTTTACACCTTAAGAATAAGGTATTATTATATATACTAGTCTAAAAAGCCTTTGTTTTCCTATGTGGGACAAATCCACCTTTCAAAGATGACAAACTCACATGTTTTCTTCTTTTAAATTAATTTCAATAATCCGCTTTAATCATTAAATTCTCCTTCATCCGAACACCATTTTGGACAAATAAATATTCGATTTTAATGTTCTCATGGATCGAGTAGAACAATAATCCATGCACTTTTACTATTGTCATTAAAGAATCGAGGTCCCAAGAAAATCGCACGCAAAGATGTAACTTCCTTCACTTTTCCAACATCTTCATCTTCAATCTTGTCATCAAGATTTTCCAGATTCATTAAGAGAGATTCGAACTCATCAATATTAGAACTAAGAGGTGTACCTTCACTCGTGTGAAGTAAATAAATACATTGTTTTCTATAGTTTATTTGTGAGGGTCTTTTTCAGATATAAAGACTCCAATTTCTCCCACAACGCTTTTGTGGTCTTCTTAGAAATAACCTCACGCAAAACTTCATCCAAGAGAGATATAATTGAATAGCAGAAAGAACCTTTGCATCCATCTCCTTCCAGTCAGCATCACTCGTGTCGGTTGGTTTAACACCTTTAATATCTTTCTGAATCCGTTTTGAACAAGAACAATGCGCATCCGAACTTGCCATAAAGCGAAATTAATATTTTGATCGAATTTCACGAAATCAAATTTTGTTCCTAACATCCTTAACAAAGATAATAACAAAATAAATGTACTAACAACTACCGCTCATATACCAATTTACTGGGCTGGCAGCATGATCAATTGATTATGCTTGGCACTGTGACAATTTTTAGACTTTTGGTACGATTTTGAATTAGCCAAACAAATTGTTTGGTTTTAGATAAAATATGTCACTTAATATAGCTAATACATTCATCTTGGTCGTAAATCTTTCTTTAACTTACCAAACAAAGGTTAACTATTTATTTTAGTCGAGTCTCAATTTAATGTTCTGTCCTTAATTTCCTTTTTATGCATAATTGGAAAATTTAGACAACATTAGTAGCTTTTTTTTTTTTTTTGAGGGAGACAACATTATTAGTTGTTAATGCAGATAATTACATAAATCCGGTCTAGGACAATTTGACATGATTTGATACTGTGCAATTAACAGTTAAAGATTTAAGACACCTAGGTTTTGCATCATCGCCAGCTAATCGAACTCCTCCAACAAAAACCTCTTTTTCTAGTAGTGATGCACGTTAGTGTTTGATAAAACAACATGATATATAATTGATACAACAGAAAAACGTATGTCTGGTTCCTTAAAAGAAAAAAAAACATATGATTGAATTTATCCCTTGAATGAAATTAATCATGTAACCAATGGCGGAGATAGAGGCAGTAGCGAAGCATGCATGATTTGAGATTTGGGCGATGAAACCTATTTCTGAAGACAATTGTAAGGTTTTTCTCAAATTTTTGGGGGGACGTATGTATTTATTTCCTTAATTTATACATACATATAGATTAATACTAACTAAAATTAAGAAAGAAAACGAAAATTTTGTATTTTTTTGGGGAGCTCCATCCTCCACTTGCCTCCTTTATCTTTCGGTTAATGTCCCCCCTCTTTATTTTCTTTACCAAATTTCATTAAGAAATCATAAAAAAATATAGTTTATATGATTTGTTTTTTAGTTTTTCATCCGGCTTACCTATTTTCGTGTGTTGGTTCACCCCACTTCTATGTCCTAGCCCCTAGCTACGCCGTTATATGTAACAACGTGTAAATACAAAAGTTTTAGTATAACTATTAAATTTTGAAGCCCGTGTACTATTTTGGGGGTTTTTATTTTTATATATCAACTATCGTTTCATTAAAAAAATAGAAAAAAGTTGGAATTGTCTTCATTCCAACACCGAAAATATCCCTCATAATATAGACCCAATAACCATGAAAAATAAAATGAAAGTTTAGGTTTAAATTATACCTAATGCAATTATCACTAAATATACAAATTTCTTTACTCCACCTTTTGAGAAGGACAACGGGGCGGGTGGAAAATAATAGATTCACAAGGGTAAAAACGTGTTCCAGTTCCACACAGGGATTATGGCAATGATTAAGCGTCAATAAAAGGTTTCAATCAAATTAAGATTTTTTTTTTGAGATAATTTATTTATTTATTTAGAAGATTAGATAAATTATTGAAATGGATTAATTGTTGCCATATATATATCCCCACCAACTATTGTACTCTTCGTCTACCTTTTACTAAAAAGAAAAACACGTGGGATTGACTCATTTTAATTATCTTTATCAATTTAATTATTTGACGTTATGCCACCATATTCCATATATAAATAGAGTGTTGAATTGGTTGGGATTAAGTAACTTGACATGTAAATTAAATTATAAATTTATTGCATGGTTGAACAAGTAAAGTTTTCTAAGTTAAGTATAATTGGGCAAGTTCCTCTAATTGGCCACAATTGGCAAACCTTTTTTTAGTTTCTTACGACTCGACATATCATCTGATATATCATAAGGTACGCAAAAAATTTAAATAAGATCACGCAAATCTGGCCTTATTATAGGGCCAGACAGGCCCAAATTGCTACCTCTACTCACATGTGTTGGCAAAATTATTATTAGTGTCGATACTATCGTTGTTATAGCCTTATAGGTTATCCTGCAAAAAATCAACTTGACACCAAACGACAATATCAATGTACAAAAACCAAAATTTATGGCGATGACATGTCATCATAAGTGATGATTTATTAACGATGACATGTTATTCCCAACGCCACTTAAAGTCTTGGCGACTCGTTTTTCTCCCCACTTATTCTGACCATTTTTGGCAACAACTTATCGTCGCTAATATTGTAGTCACATATGACTTTTTTTTTAACTAATAAAGGATTATTTTTCATGTTATTTATGTGTTTTGTCTTCTGATTCTACGGATCAGTTAAATTTGTTTAAGTTTAAAAAATGTATTTTAAATTTGTATAAGTTTATGATCATGTAGGGCTTGCAACTATTTTTCGCTTAATGTTGTGATAAGTTTTTCTGATGAACAAATGCAAATCATTTTGATTCTTTAAAGAAAAAGTGATTTGCATGAAAAAGAAAATGCATCATTAATCTTCTAAAAAATAATAGGTAATTTTTAAGTTTTTGTTGTCACGTCTTGGCTACAAGCTAATAATCTAATTACTAAACTATTATTTCATTGGTAGTACTAAGTTTGGTCAATCCCAATACTTTCCTGACAATATTTAAATAAAAAATGTGATTAATCTTTTTGTTTTATTAATTACAACTAATTTGCTGATTTTGTCTTTACTGCTAGCTGGCATATTATCAATTCTTAAATTAAATACTTATATACATTTTTTTTTGAGGGGATATACTTATATACATTTATATATGTGTGTGTTATTCTTATCTGAGGTGGAGTCAACTGCATACCATTAGGGGTGTTCATCGAATCGAATTCCGAATTCTTCGACTTCCTCGAATCGAATTTAATCGAATGAACATTTTAAACCTCAATTCGAAATTCGATCCTAATTCGATTAATTCGAATCGAATTTAAACGAATTGGATTTCTCGATTTTCGAATCGAATTCGAGTCAATCCAAAAATCCAAATTTATCGATGAAGTAAATAAGGTTTGGATTCATAACATAATATGTTTGGACTATACCCAATAAAATTCCAGATTTTGTTTTTCAAAATTACAAATTATCGACTAACCATTTCTCATTGTTTAATTTAACTAAAGACTATCATAAATTCATAATGAACTCCTTTATAAAAATTTAATAAATCATTTTGTGCCAATTTTATACCAGCATTAGTTACTTGATAAATAACTTTTATACTTAAATATGAGGTATCAAATTGACAAAGTGGATGTATGTAAATATAGAGATATAGTATGTGATATCATATAATTTATTATTTTAATATGATCTGAAGATAAATATATCTAATATAGTGTACAGATGTATAATGTATAATGCATATTGTAATAAGAATTTAAAATAAAGGAAAAAAATCAAGACTATATTGTATAAATGTATAATGTATGTTGTATAGTGTATGTACACAAGTTTTGTACTTTTCTATACAATGGACATAGCTTGTATAATATTCTTATAGATTATTTCACCATATGCCCTCCACGTGAGATTGTAAGAACGAAATGTTTTTACCTAAAATATATTTTTTAACACAAAAATGATTATTTTAATATGGTCTAAAGATAAAAATTTGAAGTAATGTAAAATGTATTTCATATACTATTAAGTGTAATTATTTCTAACAAAAACTAAAAAAACAAGATGGAAAATAGCATATATTTATAATTTTATATTTTCATTTAAACAATAGTGTTTTATTCATTTACATATATATTATAAATGCATGTGTATAATTTACATATATACAATAAATAATTATGTATAGTGTGAAATATATACATATAAATTTCGAATTGAAATAAGAATTCGAATTGTAATACAAATTCGAATCAAAATACGAATTCGAATTTAGTCGAATTTCACCTCGAATTAGGATTTTCGAATAGAATTCAAAAAAACCTCAATTCGTTATTCGATTCAAATATTCATATTCGAGATTCGAGTTGATTCAAATTCGATTCGAAATTCAAAAATCCTAATTCGAAACTAAAATTCGAATTCGAACCGAATCGAATTTCGAATCCATTCGAAAAATGAACACCCCTACATACCATAGTTTGTATTAGGGAAAGCAAGTGCATAAATAATTAACATGGTGAGCTCCCAAATTCCAACAAATTTCAAATAATTCTCAGAAACATTCATGCTAACTTGTAGCTGTAAATAAATATATATAATATGAAATGACTTGCAATTTGTGGTGGGCAAGAATGATGATTGAACAAGTTGCATGGGTCTCGCCCGCCAGCAATATTATTTAGATATCACAACCCCAATACAAAATTCAATTTATAATAAGTTGCATTGTTCTAAAAATACCCGTCTAGTCCGCATAATTCTTGCCTAAGCGCTAAGTGCCCCTTAGCAGCCCTACGTAATTAATTTGTCCAACTAGGCCTCAATCCACCGCCTAACTCTGCCCAGGCCTCGCCTTGGCGGTAGACCTTAATCAGTCGTTTGCCTAACGTCTAGTGTTTTTTAGAACACTAGTAAATTGGACCTTTTTTTTATATATACTATTAATAGATAGATCAAGTGTATTTTATTGATGTTAATTTTTATCAAGTGTGTTGCACTTGGTCTTAGATATACATATATGTGTGTGTATATATGGAGCCATTGAATGTGTTAGGATGTAATGTCAATTAATTCTTTGATCAATTTGTTGTTGGTGGTGGTGGGAACGGAGCTACAGGTTGATAAGGTCAGTCATCCCCTCTGCCATTAACTCCATATATATAAATTAATTCAACTTGATAATAATATATAAATTTAAAACTTAACCCTCATATATAGATGAGAAGATTATTTCTAATGTATTTTTCTATATTATTTTTATGAAATGCTCAATCCCACCCTTGAAAAACCTAAAGTTTCCTTTGAATTGGGGAATTTTGATTTACGAATTTTAAATCCATAAGAACAGTACAATTTATTGAGGTTTCATTTGGTTGATATATTTGAAGCTACGGATTTTAAAACTTTAATAATTCATACATATATTGAGTTTGTTTGGATAATTTTATAATACAATGATTTTAAATTCTTGACCTCCTATTCTAATTAATTTTTGAATTATTGTAGTGGTTTCAAATACATGCTCTTATGACACTACAAGAAAACAATCAAATTCCAAAAAAATAATTTCAACGAAATAGAAAAATACTGGAATTTTTAAAATTCCAACGGAAATTCTAATGTTAGATTATACCGTTGGAAAATTTCAACGAAAATTCCAGCAATAAATAAAATTGTTGGAATTCCCGTTGGAATTTAAAATTTCATTGAAATTCCAACACCACAACAAACCGTTGGAATGAAATCATTGGAATAAACCATTGGAAATACTATTGGAATTTTAAAAATTCCAACGTAAATTCCATCGCTAAATATACAATTGGAAAATTCAAACAAAAATTACAACGGTAAACAACATGTTGGAATTAATTGTTGGAATTTCCGGAAGTTTTAAAATTTCAACGGAAATTTACAATTATACAACAAGTTGTTGGAAAATTCCAATACCATTGAAAATTTTTAATAGGGGTTATTTGATAGTATTATCCATATCAATAAAATATATTTTCTCTTCTGAAGTCAATCATATTGAAACTACATAGTTAAATGCATAGACGGATCCACGTTTCTTAATATGGGGGCACGTGCCCCCATAAGTTTTTTTCTTATTTTTTAATAATTATATTATATATTTTTTGTTTTCAAAAATTATATACTAATTAGATAAATAAAAAAGACAAACTATGCTCCAATAATGGCTTTATACGTATTTGTTTTTTGTTTTCTTTACTATTTATTATTTATTTTTATAAATTATATATTAATTAGGTTAAAATTATATAAAGTTTGCCTTTACTAATTTTGAACCTATAATTTTTTTTTATATAATTTATAAGTGTAATTATTATGTGCCCCCGTTATAAAAAAATACTGGATCCGTCCCTGATTAAACTGCTTGACTTGGGACAAATTGATGGTGGGTGAGCTACTGGAAAGTTAAAAATATTATATAATGAGATAAAATGATTGAATATTCCAACGGATATATACCATTGGAATTACCATTGGACTAAATTTCCAATGGTATAAACTCAGTTGGAATAACAGTTGGAGTTTTTTTTCCAACGATTAACTCTGTTGGAATTAGTGTTGGAAAAAATGTTGGAGTTTTTTTCCAATGGTTGTATATTCCAATGGATAAATACCGCTGGAAGCACCGTTGGAATATTTTTCCATTGGAATTTTGCCATTTCAACGACCATTTTACCAACGATGCATTTTTTATTGGAATTTTTCGTTGGAATCGATAGTTCCAATAGTAATTGACCAAATTTCAACAGATTTTTTCCGTTGGAATTTCCTTATTTTCTTGTAGTGTGAAGTCATTTGAAATTTTTCCTCAAACTCTCCCATCAAATCCAAATCATTTCATAGTATTGCAACCAGAAATTATTTGGACAATCTCTCATCGAGATATTTTATGAGTTATAATTGTGGATTTCAAGTTCATTTTTAAGAAGTTATTTAAAATCATTCATCCAATTAAAATGTGCGCTTGGACGAAGTTAGGAGGGACGTACGACTGGCAGCAGCGGTGGTGGCCCCACTCAACTTCAATAAATTTTTTAAATTAATATAGAATTATTAAATTCCATCTTAAATTTTTTTTTTAAAAATATCTCTTCATTTATATTTTCAAGAAAAAAATTAAGGGAGATATTGGATATGAAACAGATTTCATTTTCGTTCCGCTAGAGAATTTTTTTTGACCAAATATGCGATTGTTTATGAGAATTTTCAGAAAATATACTATTATCTCACTTTCACTTTTTCTCTTATATATCACATCGAGACAATTTTTCACAAAAAACTAATTATTATTACATATTATCCCATAATTTTACTATTCACTCACTCACATATTTATTACTACTAATCTTATTCAATCATTATTTTACTATTTTTAAATCAAATCAACTTTCATTATTACTTTTCCATCTCACACCCAACCACTCTCTCAAAATTCATCTTTTTTCTTCTAAAATCTTTGTAGCCACTATTCTCTAACAAAATGAAAATTTTCAGAATAAAAGTATATTCAATCGCGCCCTAAATCTTTCCATCTCAATTTTCATTTAAATTTCCGGCTTGTCCTCATTAATGTATATAACTTATAAGTGGATTTTTTGACTGGGATTTAATGCAATGGGTATTCGTCGGTGGATAAGATCGTATGAGCTAGCATTCCTTGCGAGTGGATCACGTGTTTGTCACGTCGGATTGAGTCAGATTTTTGAGCTATGTACAATTGGCCGATTCAATAATTGTCACAACATTTTACACCTAACCTTCTCCCCATCTCATCATTTTCTTCTTCTTATATATACGCACTTCTTCATATCTAAATATCACACATCATTATTATTACACATATTAAACAACACACACACACACAAAAAAAAAAAAACACAAATTAAAGAGAGAGATTAGAAGTAATTAGAAGAGATCTATCTATGGGGAAAGAGATTAGTATTGAGGAAATGGAGCAAGTTTTGGGGAAATCATTAGCATTGTCCAATGGAGGAAGATCAGTACGAGAATTGCCATTGCTGTCTCTGAACCACGTCTCTTTTGTTTGTAAATGTGTAAGAAAATCAGTGGAATTTTACGAGCAGGTTTTGGGCTTCGTCCTCATCCAAAGGCCCTCTTCATTCGATTTTGAAGGAGCTTGGTATTTTCTTCTTCCTTTAATTTCTTCTTTTTCTTATGCTGCTGCCTTGCTCTTTGTGTGTTTCTTATAAAATGAGACATTGGACAATCATCTACATAATCATACTACAGAGTAACAGAGGTGATTAGGGTGCGGTTTTACGATCTTTTTTGCAGATTTTTTTAACAAATTTCAAACAGATTTGTCTTACGCGGGTTTTCTAAAAAATAATTTCAAATCGTATTTTATTGGGTAAAAATCAAATGTGCAGTTGTAGGCGACGGTCTGACTTGTGATTTGATAGTTTTAATTAATGAAAATATATAATAGAATGGACCTTGCATTATCTTCTAGTTCAATTATATTCAAAACATTATGTATTTTAATGATATTTTATTTTAAATGCAAAACATCATATATACATAAATTGCTCCCCGGGGCATATGCGAGCTGGTAAAGATTTGGTGGGAACTCATACTGAATAGCATCCGTGTGGGTTCGATTCGGGAGAGATCGTTATTAGTAGATTGGGAGGTCGAACATAATTGTTCTCTTTACCAGGAGGATCACGGTTGTCGTCGCCAGACCCGTCGAACACTGGCCAGTGCGTGCACATCCGCGGTTTACCTTGGCGGCAAATGAGGAGCGAGTCTGTTGTCTCGGCGTAGTCGGGCGTAGCGCGGAAGGCTGAGTTATCAAAAAAAAAAAAAAGAAAAAAACTAAAAAGATAAAGTGCATTCTATTTGGAATGCAAAGTACACATTATATATTCATTGCATAATTTTATTTTACCCCTAAATTATATAAAGACGGCGCGGTTTTGGGCAATTTTTTTTCCAAAACCAACACCGCACCAAATAAGGTGGTGCAGTTGTCATTCAATATTTTAAATTACGGTTTTAATTGAAAATCACTATCAATAGGACAGTGTGGTACGATCGGCCGTTTTCTAAGATGACAAAAACTCGCATGAGACGATCTCACGGATTAATTTTGTGAGACGGATCCTAATATAGCCCATATTAGCTAACTAATTTGAAATTGGGTCTTCCTCAAAAAAAAAAAAATTGAAATTGGATCGAATTTGCTTTGATTTGTAAAATAGGTTGTATCCGTCTCATAAATTTAAATCCGTGAGATGGTCTCATATATGACTTACTCTTCTAAAATTTATTTTCACCCTACACCTACATGGCTGCATCATACGGTAAATGAAATATTCGTTATATTTGTAACTCTCTTACAACATAAATTTGCACAAAAAGATATTTCATATCCAATGGGAGAGTTACTATAGTAATCAAGATTCAGTCAAGATAAAAAGTAAAAAGTACAGCTAACTATAACTGGCAAATTAATTACTTGGCCCGACATGACTTATGTTGGTACAGCGCGGGGTTGCAATATAGTAACTGACCCACATTAATACTATTAATCAATATTTGAACTACAATCATTAAAGCAAGTGTTGAACTGAATTTTTTATTTTGTGATGCTTCTTACTACGTAATTAATCATAATTCCAACTTCTAACTACTGCTTTTTTTTTAGGGATGACAATTAAGGTCATCCGGTCATGTTTGTGTTCAATTTTCGAGTCAATTTCAAGTAATATTCAAAACAAAAGATTAAGTAAAATATAAATAATTATGTTTTAAAACAAACTGGTAACATCGAAGTTAATCTTGTCAGATGTGTGTTAGTCGTGTTCGTGTTTCTCTCAATAACTTCATGTTATATTTGTATTGTGTTATCGTGTTGTGTCATAGATTGTCGCCACCCTTTTTCAATAAATGGGGAAATAAAAAAAAATTAACTATTTGGACTAATTTTAGATAATACAATCTTCTTTGGGACATAAGGTACAATCTAACTCCTTAAACCAAAAAAAGTTAAACCAATAAAATTGACTTTCTTGCATGTTAACAAGTTCAAACTTAATTTTTTTAAACTTGGTCATGCATTGCACGTTTGCAATTTGGCCCCCACTTTGATGCGTTCATTGGCAATAAAAAAGCCCATTGTTCAATTAATGCACAAAGTACACATCTTTTTGACTAATTCAAAATATCTGTTTGTGTTGAATCACTATTTCCAGGCTGTTCAACCATGGGATTGGGATCCACTTGCTACAAGCAGAAAAAGTGCCAGAAAAGAAAGTCAAAATCAATCCCAAAGACAATCACATCTCATTCCAGTGCTCAGATATGGATTTAATCATCCATCAATTGGAAGAAATGAATATAGAGTATGTTAAGGCAGTGGTTAAAGAAGGTGGGATTATTGTGGATCAATTATTCTTCCATGACCCTGATGGATACATGATTGAAATATGCAATTGCCAAAATCTCCCTGTCCTTCCACTCTCATCTTGCCCACTTAAAATGATGTCAAATCCCAACATCAACCTCAATAAATCAAATTTTTATGGTAAGTTTGCTTTCTCCAAATACTCTCGACTTCGTTGTTGTACGTGTTGTGGGCCCAATAAACGAGTCGATATGATTATCACACGGGAACAGATTTCCTGTTCCATTTTTTGTGTTCAGCCTTACGTAGTCGAGTTTTGACTATGTTATGGGCCCAACAGAGTAGTTATATATATATTGATTATCAGTATTACGCATTGAAGTATTGTGGACCCAAACAGGTCAAAATGATTAACATGAGAGTATTGCACATTCACATGTTGTGGGCCAAACAAACTAGTAGGGTGTGTTGGCAAACTGTAAAAAAACAAAAAGTGATTCTCAACTCCTAGACGCAAAAAAAAGTAACTATTTTTTTATCTAGAAGCTCAAAATCACTTATCTTATTGCTCAAGCATGTAGGTTTTTACCTTCCTAAATTGTAAGATTTAAGGGCTTAAAAATTTATATGGGGATTTAAAATGGGTTAAAAGAGTGCCTAAAAGATTATGTTTTTTGAAAAATTGCAGGAAAGATGCAGTGCAGTGGAGAAGTGGAAGCCTTGATGATGGAGAACTTGGCAATGGACATGTTGAATTTTTCCATCTGAGAGAGAATTAATTAATTCGCAAAAATTATTGTACAATTATTGTTTATGGAGAATATGGAGAGTGCCAGCAATTTATATATAATATTAGTTAGTGAATTTTAGTTAGTTTGCTGTTTTGTTGTTGAAATTGAGGCTCATTAGGGGCCTTTTGAGTGCAAGAAACATTGATCAATATGTTTCAATTAATGTATGTAGCCACATAATTAGAGTTTTTTTGCTCATAAGTGCAATAATTTTGATCAATATGTTGAAATCTTGGCAAACTTTTAATTATGAAAAGAATTGACAATTTGTCAATGACGCGATATATTACTGTATGAGAATATTATTTTTAAGCGAAATAGTATACAGAATATACAAATAATGAATAATTATTAGTTTTCAAAGGCAATAATATGATATTAAATAGATGCTTTTAATTTCAGCTAGACTTTGAGTCAATACCTCAATATTTTTGGACTCCGTCTTCTGCAATTTCAACTACCCCTTGTTGGTCAAAGGAGGAAAATTTAAAACTAGATTTGAAGTCCTCATGATATCAACTATCAAGGCATCTTTGAAGGTGAATTCTACTAAAACCCATTTATCATAGTATCAGAGCACTCAGATTTAGTTTGGTGGTGATGCTCGGAATTGGACCCCAGCCCATTTGCATTGGTACGCTTGGCGCGAGAGCGTGTGTTAGAGTTTGTTTTTATCCTACATCGCTAATTTGTTGAGTTGTTATTATGTATAAATGTGGGTTGTGCATTCTTTCCCTTGAGCTTGCTTTTGGAGGTGAGTTTTTATATCCAAGCTCATTTATCAAATATCATTATTTCTCATCTTTTATTTTATAGATTTACCTGAATTAAATATATGATTCACATTAAATATATAATTAAAAAATAGTTTATATATTTCATCTGTATTTATGAAGTGAAATGAGGATAAAATTTTAAATTAAAATAGAAATCCGATTTTATATATATTAATGTTGTCATTTTGACTATTTTTACCTTTCCCACAAATATATAGTAAATAAAGGTAATTTTTATAGTAAAAAACTACCATCAGTGGATGAGACCCATTTTCATCATTATAAATGATATATGTCCCTCCTCATTAAAAGTTGTATGGATAGGCGATAGCTCCATATAGCTGGCAAAATTAGTTTTCTTGTGTTTTTCAGTTTCTTTTTTTAAATATATTGTTTAATTGGATATTTATTTCTCTTTTCACTTTTGAGGTGTATTTTCATTTAGGATATATATGATGTTTCTTACATATCACTTGTCAATTTCCATGAAGTACTTTATCAAGTAGTGTAGATGTCATGACCAATTTGTAATAAATGCACAGAATAAAAATATCTTACTTGGTAAAGTGGACCTTCATAATAAGTGAAATATTGCTACCTCACTTTTCTACAAATACTGCTGTACTAATTGCTACCTCAAAATAAAATTTAATGAGGTTTTTTGTATATTAGTTGTGGATAAACTCTATATGGTTTTTGTATTAAACAATGATGATTGATTCACTGGGTTCCATTTAAGATTTTTTTTTAATGTTTCTTTTAGAGTGAAATATTCAAAATGCATTGTCAATTAAATTAGATATATAATTCCTTTCAAATAAAATTAGATATTTGATTAATTGACAACTCATATTAGCATTCAATAGATAAACATTCAAAATTCTTGTGGAACTCGAATTCAAATCTCGAATTTTAGGAGCTTTTGAGCAATCGGCCAATCCTTTGTTCTAAATGGTCTTCATACATGCCACATATATATTTCAATATTATCATTATTTGCCAAATGTATAAACGATAATCAATATTTAACGTTGTGTATTGATGTTATTGGAATAGGCCAGATAAACACCATATGAAATAGTGAATCCAAATTGCTTGAGCAATACTAATTGGCATACAATTAGATATCTTTTTTACAACCACGAAACTTCTCTCAATAATAGGCTTGAAATAGATATCGCGTCTCTCGACTACTACGGAAATTTATAAATTTTAAATTATGCTCCACTATCAATCATATCTTTTGATAAAATGATAACTAACTTGGTTCTAGACTTTTGACAATGCACTTAAGTATTACATTATACTAAAAGTAATATATAGCACATGGCCTCAATGTTACCAATTCTCCTAGTTTGATAATTTAAGGGTTGAGAAACCTCAAAGTATTTGACAAATATAATTTAATGGTTACCATAAATAATTCTACTTCGAAGCATGCACTTATCAAACTTTACAAAAATCTAGTCAATAATTAGATATACAGTAGGGATCTTATAAATGATCTAGATCATCATGTTTCATGCCATATGTACTTTTTATTTTCTTTTTGTGTTCACATTCTGTCTACCAATAACCTTTTTTTTTTTTTTTTTTTTTTGGTCTCTTAAAATACTGATGAGACACCTTTTTTCAATGGGGCCAAATGGAATTAGTCCTAAGCCCAGCTACATTCTAAATTTGGTGGGGTGGTTGATACATTATATGTTGTCATATTAATTCAATAATAATTATTTGATCATTAGCCGTGGCCGCTATTTTGGACGATGTGAGGTATTTTTTTTTCTTCAGTTTTGGGTCTTTTTAAGTGAAAGGATGCCAGAATAACATTTTTTCCTGAAGTTTCTATATATAATGCAAGCATAACACAATACGAACAAATGGTTAGGGGTTCTCGAGGTTATCCTTCCGCTCAAGCTGGTATCGAGTTTTGGGAGAAAAAGAGCACACATATATACACTATTTTATAATTAATTTATAAATAGGCAATACCTTAAAAATAGTTAAAATAGTGTAAACTTGAAGTATCTATATATATATAATAACAAAACTTCCTGAAATAGTATGGGAAATTTTTCCGTCCTTTTGTAGTTACTATAAAAAGTAAAAAAAGATATGTGTAAAAATAAAAAAGTGATCAATATTTGGTATTTCATTATTTTTGGTAGTTAGCTTTCTTTAAATACTCACTTTTTAAGATAATATAAAAAAGAATTATTTAAAAGTAGTGTGTGTCTTTGCATTATTTATTATATTTGCGTTTTTTCTTTTTTTAAAAAATAATAATTTTTTTATTTTTGATCCGTTTTTACATATAATATATCAAATTAAATAATTTTTCTGACCTTCAGTTTGACATCCATATTACATATATAAAATATAAATAACAAAAATATAATAAAAATATATAAAAATATCTACTCATCAATTTGTAACTTGTAATTAGCTTTAAAAGTTATGCATTTGAGCTATTGGACATCAATTTGTATATTCATATATTTTGTTGCTATTTGCGATCTCTATGTATAATTGTTATTTCGGTTTAGCCCATTTCTTAATAATTATTTAGAATTATATTTAAATTAATTAAATTCAATTAAAAATTTAACTAAAGAAAATATCTCAAAATATGTATCCAAATTTTATATATCTCATGTATATATGCATAACATTATATATATTTATGTAAGAAGAATATTAAGATTTATTTAAAATGAAATTATATTCATAATATTATTTTATATTAGAAAATTAATTTTTATATAATAACATACTTTTCATGTTGATTGAAATTATTTTTTATATTTATCAACGTATTTTGATACTCATGTTTTAAAGTTGTACATTTCGAATTAGATATGAGTTTGTATGTTTGATAATTTTTTGATATATGTGTATATATTAAAATAAAATAATTTTGGTTTTTTGAAATATTTCGTTTTCTCTGAAAATTGCGTTGCTAAATAAAAAAGCATTGTTTTTATTTAATTCCTTTAACAATTTTGATAATTGATCAGTTTCTAAACCCCAAATAATATTATATTTGAAATGATTTTATTGCTAATTATATTGAAAATAAAATTTATTAAATATTCAGGATTAGGGTAGTAAAAGAGATTCCACATTGGACAGTTAAAACGTTTTTCAAACTTTTACTTTCTCATAGATAAACATGTTCCATAAGTAGATACAATTCATGTTCACATAACAAAATATTTCGTATTTAAAGAGATTTTCTTATAGTCTATAATAATTTATTTTTAGTGTTTAATCGTATTATTTATAATCAAATTAGTTATCTTTATATTTTATTTATTTTTTGAAATTTTAAACCTTTTACAATCACTATTCTTTTAAAACATAAATAATATAAATCCATAATTTGTGAAATAAAGAATAAGAACACGTAAAATGAAAATATTCTTAGGTTTAATTTTTAGAATTAATAAACTAATAAATTATAAATATATTTAATATTATTAATAATATATATATATATATTTATATAATACAAATATTCTGGGAATAGGGATGAGAACAGAGAATTTCCATTATCTAATCGGCATAGGAAGGGGGACGGGCATATAAATAATGTCCCTGTTCCATTTCCGATTCTAAAGAAGCAGAGATTCCTCATCCCAGCTCACATCCCCGAATTAAGCAGTGATTGCCCTACCTATTCTATTCAGTTACCAACGGTGATGATGCAAGAGATATAATTCATTAAACTATTAGAAAAATATACATGTAACAATACAAAATAAAGGCCTAACAGACATATATCTCGTGCACGCACGAAAAGACTAGTTTACACTAAAAGTACGGCCGAGGTCGGACTCAGAAACACAGGGGCCCTAAGTGGGATTATCAAAATGGGCCCTTATAGCGGCTTTTTTTGTATTAAAATATTACTATGAATCAAGGGCCGAAAAATCAATTGTAATACTAATTTCCACAAAACTTCTGACAACAACAAAGACAAAATTAAATTTCAATTGCATAAATTACTATGTCACCCCCAAGTTAATCCATACTCGTAAATCAAAAACAAATAAACAAAATTAGTGTTCAGTTCATAAATTAGGTTGCTAACTAAATTAATTAATTGAAAGAGCAAAATTAAGCAAAAGCTAAAAAATAAGCAAAATAAAGAGTATTAAGACAACGAAAAAAATAAATCAGAATCTATAAAAAGAATATTGCTAAAAATTGTCATTATTTATAAAGATTTTATGAAAGTTTTAGAAGGACTTTCAAAAATTTCTTGGTTTTTTGTAATTAGCCCGAACTTTAAGGGCTTTTTTGTAATTATTTCTTAAAAATGGGCCCCTAAATTTTTGGGGCCCTAGGCATCGGCTTGTTGGGCATGCCTTAAAGTCTGGGCCTGAATCCAGCTTGTGGAATCATGTGCAGTATGATTTGTAGACTATTTAAAGAGTTTTAAAATATTCACATTGGACCTCGTGGTGAGCTCAATTTAAGCATTGTAGCCCATCTTAAAGAAACTTTGATCTATGACCATTGTTAAGGCTTTGGACAAAGTCTAACAAGCATTTTATAGATCATGATGCATCGAGTAATTTATTGCTTATTTTATTTATTTATCAAATTTTAAATTATTAATTTGTTGCCAATATATTTAACCAAATCAATTAAAAAAACAAATTGATGCCAATAGGAATTATTTTTCAAATGGTTAGATGCAAGTTTCAAGTTACAACTTACAACGACCATGTTGTAAGACAATCTTGGTGGGAAGTGGGAACCCCCACTGCTTCTTGCATGGGTCCCATTTTATCTTTTTTTTTTTCTTTCCCTGAAAGGTTTGGGAGAAATAATCTTGACCCTCCAATCTATCAAAAGGACAAAAGAAAAAAGAAAGCCAGGGCGTAGGGACCATGAACAGGTACGAATTGTCTGCACATTCATAATTCATAAATAAGTTTATATCCATCCCAAAGAAATTAAGAAATAGAAGATTTCTGCAAGATATGTCATTACATGTAATGGCGTAACGAAGAAATATATTGGGGTGAATCGATATACTAAAATGGAATGGGTCGAATAAAAACCAAACAAAAAATCATATAACTTTTAACTAAAATATTTTTAAGAAAACATTATTAGTCTAAATTCTTTTTTTTTTTCATAAAATGGGGTGGTGGGGTTGGTGGGCATTGGGGCCAGGTTGGCCTCTGCCTCCACCCTTAAATGATGAACCTCATTCCCGGGCGCTCCTCTTTTTTTGTCACTGAGCCGTGGAGGATGTGAACGCGGGTTATCCTCAACTAGTCGGGGATTCTTGAGGTTCAGCCAAGACTAAGTCACCACACAAGAAGTTCTCCTCCACCCTGTAAATCGTTACCAGAGGGATTCGAACAACCACACTGTGGGTACCAGCAAGCAGACATCACGTCACCCAAATCTTTTACCAGTTGAGCTATTCCTCGAGGGCCTTTGCCTCCACCCTTGATTACATGCAATGTTGGCCTTGCCCTACAGTTTTATTCCTTTTATCAATAATGAACTCTACTTTGAAAAAACTAACAATGATAATCACAAAGTTTGTATGCATCATCTTTTCCAGCTCTTGCCATTACTTTTTTGAGTCCATGAAACATAAAAATTCAAATAACGTCTTGTCCATACTCCACTCAATGAACTCTAACTTAAATAGTTTGACTGTTTGAGGCACTAATGGTGTCCATATTCACGGAATTAAGTGGAAATTAGAATTCCATAATATTTTAGGTGTTATCAATTTGAATTTCTATGGACCATTTAATCTTGGTGTCCTCAACTTGAATTTTAATGGATTCCACAAAAATCTAGCATCCTCAAACATTCAATGAATTCGATGGATTTCTTTTATAAATGGATTTGGGTGGAATCTAATGGAATTAGAAGCTATATTTATGAAGGACAAATTCTCACCTTCCCCTCTCGGAATTCAAAATTCATTTTCCAATAATAATAATAATAATAATAATAATAATAATTGTCTATAGTAAAAAAGAAAAAATAACATATTTTTCTCTCGTATACCTCTTCTCACATATTGTCTTCTAATCTCAATATTTCAATGTAAGTTCTACCTCAATTTTGTGAATAATCATTGTATAGTTGATTGTCATCTTGTTTCGATTGCTAACATTTTAATTTTATGGACAAATTAGTGGGAAGAAATTAGAAAAAGTTACTGTTAGAGTAATACTTTATTGGGAACCATTAGTCGATAATTTTTCATTAATTCATCTTGATAGACGCATTATTTTGGTGCCAAAATTGTGAATATAAATTATTCGGTAAAATTTTGATCATCAGTATTATTGTTGTTGGTTGAATAATTATTTAATAATAGTTATTTATGATATTTCATATTTTGACAATTTCAAATTATATCTTGGGATAATTAGAAAAAAAACCTTGAGCTTTGGGATAATTACAAAAAGACCCAATATTTTTAAAAATTACAGAAAATCCCTTGAGATATGATTTCGTTTTAAATTTTTACCTACATAAGCAACACATTTTGCAAAAATCCCCTGATATCTATAAAATATTTACAGTTACACCCTAAAATTTAAACAGAATCAAACTTAAGGATTTTTTTATTGTAATTTGAAACATCTCTTGTTTTTTTTGTTGTAATTAGCCCAAACCTCGGGGTGTTTTTGTAATTATCTCTTATATCATTGTAAAGTTTATGAAATTATTTTTTTGTTATCGATTTATTTGAATATTTATATTTCTTTTTATTTTTTAGGATCATGAAGTTATGCTACTAGATTCATAAAATGTAATTAATTATATATTTTTCTATATAATCCAACAAATTCCACTAAAATCTATTAAAAATTAAAATCTGTATAATTCCATAGAATAAAATTTCATTAGAATATGATGAAATCCATAATAGAATCCATAGAATTCTCTGAAAATTTATGAAACTCCATTTATTAAAAAATCTTTCAAATTCCATGTTGGGGGCACCCTCCTAAAACTATATTGTATATGGGATAGGATTAATTCCTGCCAAGAGCCTTCAGTTTACTTCTATTATAACTAATTATCAATAGGTGTGACAATCTATGTCACAACACACGATACGAACCCGATCTGGCAAATACGAACACGACTAATCGAATCTGACACAATGTTATTATTTATCTTTAAATATAATTATCTTATATTTTATTTAATTTTTGATGTATTTTGAACATAACCCGAAATTGACCCAAAGTTGAAACACGAACACAACCCGAAATTGACCCAAAGTTGAAACACGAACACAACCCGATGACCCAAATTGTCATTCCTAATTATCAATAGTTGATAAATAAAATTATTAATAATTATGAATATTTTATTTTCGAAATTACATTATAACGATGTAAATAATTACATCACTTAAGAAAAGAAAAAGGAAAAAATGTCTTCATGTCCATAAGAAACAGAAAATAATTCAGATGGGCCTTTGTGGATAACTTAGTGGATTAGATGGGACTTTGTGATTTCTCATAGTCATAGTGCATTTGGATCCTCAGGAATTGGGCCTTTAAAGTCCAATTTCATGGGCCATTCAAAGTAACGGTCAAACTTCCACTGGAATTTCATGTGGGAATAGTTAAGTATGGTCGGGTGACCCGATTTTAATACAAATTTGGCCCTTGACTTCTTAAGTCATATTAAAAAAAAAGAAGATTTCATTCCATTCTTAAAATATTCTCTCTCTATCCCTTTCTCTCCCAAACAAATAGACCGTTGTCTTCAACATATTCAAAAATTTCGAATTTTCTTGTCAAAACAACGGAAAAACGACTCGGAATCAACCGGAAATTCGTAAGAAGCCGAAGTTCATCATCCATAGTTGTTCGTACATCAAGTTTTAGGGTTTTGTCAACCAAAATCGCTCGATTTTGACGTGGAAATGGAACCATTGAGGTATTAATTGATTTATTATCATTATTTGTGTTTTTCTTGTTCTAATAGCTATGGGGAAAGCTTTGAATTGATTTGGTTACAAATAGATAATTTTGGTAAAGATTCGAGTAAAAACGACCCAGGTCGTTTATAAAACGACTCGAGTCGTTTAAGTTTTGAAACTATGTGGAAGCCTTATGCGACATTCAAGTTTTGAATCTGGAAGAAAAAAGTTTTGAAATTTGTTTATTGCTCAACTTATTCTGATTTTTCATATTTAATGATAGATTCAGGTTGTGACTTGTAGTGAAAGTATGACTTGTAGCTTATATTAGATTCAGGTTGGATAAAATCGCATAAACGACTCGAGTCGTTTTACAAATAATTCAAGTTGTTTTTTATTCAATTGACTCAAGACTCGGGTCATTTACAAAATAGTTGGGGTCGTTTACACATTAGTTTAAAATACCAACAAACGACTCAAAACGACTATAGTCGTTTATAAAAGATTGAAGTCGTTTTTTCAACACAATGTATTTTTTTTTGTAAGTTTATTAGTTCATGTTTAAATTTTATTCTTATGTAATTTTTTCTCCTAATAGCCATGGGGAAAGCTTTTAAATTAATTTGGGTGCGAATATATGATTTTGGTAAAGATTTTGGCATAAACGACTCTAGTTGTTTATAAACGACCCAAGTCGTTTTTTTTTAATACAGTTTAAATTATAACAAAAAACAACTCTAGTCATTTTTAAACAACTCCAGTTGTTTTGTAAACAACTCAAGTCGTTTTGTTTTTTACACAATGTATTTTTTTTGTAAGTTTATTAGTTTTGTCTAAATTTTGCTCTTATGTAATTTCAGAATAAAATATGCTATTAAACGTGAGGATTGGTTTGACTCTAAAGTTTCGGTTCAAAGCACTTTGGCAAAATCTGGGATGGTGTGTGATCATTTGAATGATGAATATAAAGAGATGCTTTTAAAATCTTGTTTTGGCAACTTTCATTATTTGAACGATGGAATTCGAATGTCGGGGAAACTCTTGCATAGTTTGATGTTGCGGAGGATTGCTTTTGATGATAAATTAGCCGATAATGAGGTAGATGAGATTTTGTTCTCATTTGATGGGGAAAATGGTGTCTGTTTTTCGTATAAGGATTTCATTCTCATTACAGGATTTAATTCTGGTAATGAGGAGGAGTTTAGAAATAATTTGCCCGGTGAAATGAATATTTTAACGAATTTGGGCATGTGACAATTGAAGATCTAGAAACGGTATTTAAGGAGGTGGAGGACGAGGAGGATAAGTATAAACTTGGATTAGTACTTATTTATGAGCGTATATTGAGAGCCAAGGAAATAGGTACATCTATTGAGATGGATGTATTATATATAGTTGATAATCTTGAATTATTCAACAAATATCTGTGGGGCAGAAGATGTTTCACATTCACCGTTCATGGGTATCGGAGAGAGTTTGCTAAAGCAACAGGTCAATATTCCTTATGGGGGTTTGCATTAGCTCTACAGGTAAATAAATTATTGAACTTGTCATATCTTTTCTCAAGTTTTAGTTTATATCTATGATTTTTTTTTTTGTAATTATAAATTGTTGTCCAAATAATCTTTTACTAACTTGTTACTTATATGTATTTTTTCTTTAAGGTGTGGGCATTTGAGACGATTCCGAGTATCGCAAGTTTATTTCAAATATCTATGACTAACAGAAATATTCCAAGGATGTTGCGATGGAACTCAAACGTTAAACTTGGACTGAAAAGTACTTCTCGGATATTGGATTCACCGAATGTGAGTATTTTAATTTTTAAACAACTTGTCTATTTTTATGAATTTGAATATCTAAATATTTATTGATAAAAATATTTCTTATGTGATTTCAGCTTAAAGTTCGCACAAAATTATATCTTTCACTTGAGGAAAAATTATTGGACTGCATGCGATTTTTTGATACAGACAGTGAGGGTACCCAATTAGATGAGGCAGAAGGGGTGTCACCTAATGGTGATTTTGGCGATACACAAAGAACATCCATCCAAGAAGTAAGAAATTTTAAAATTTTAAAATGTACTTTTCAATTCATTTATGTCATAGATGAAATTAAATTATAATTTGTGTTTTTTTTTTCTTGTAGGATGTGCATAGACCTCCTTCTACGCAACATCGATCTACTTCTGTTGGTCCTATCAATTTAAAACGTCTTTTAAATGCTATTTTGTCGATGGATAGAAGATTAAGTGGGAAAATAGATGCATTGGAGCAAAAAATGAATGCATTAGATCAAAAAATAGAGATCATCTTACAGATGAGGCTAAATGAAGAGGCGGAAGCAACGAGCCCATTTTGGCGCGATGAGGTATATAAGAGAACAAAAGAGTTTAATGTCATGAAAATAGTTTGGATTTTGCTTAAAATTAGATACTTTGTGTCATGATCATTGGAGAAATTATTATTCGGGTTTATTAGAAAAAATAAAAAAAATAAAAAAAAATAAAAAAAAAATAAAAAAAAATGTTTATATTTTTATAAGAAAAGGACAAATCGAGGTTATACTCCTCTGTTTGTTGCTGCTTAGTAACTAGGAGCATTCATGAGCCCCATGTTTGTCTTTTACGTAAAACGGCGGCACAAATATGAGTATGGGACACCACCCTAGGAGTTTTTGGAAAGTCATTCAAAATTTAAACCTAGTGGAAGTTTGCCTCAAAAAATGTCCTAATTTATAATTATATGCATGAAAAAAAAACCCCGAGTTTTGGACATCTTCTTTTATCATTACATTCTTGTATTTGGTTTAAGCGAATGATTAACAATTTCTATGATACGACAACTGTGATGATTAAACGATTCCAATTACTGAACTCACCTTTTTTTTTACAAATTGGTTGACTTGGAAGAACGAATTGATTGGCTCAATTGGGAATAAAAAGGTTAGCAATTTACTTCAATCATATCGAAATTGTGAAAGAAGATACTTCATTTTTGTTTTCAACCCCACTCTTTGTTTTAAAATTGCTTGAGGACAAGCAAAATTTTCAAGTTGTAGGCGGTATGATAAGTGCATTTTATTCACATTTTTATAGCTCTTTTTAGATAATTTCTTTAACTTTTTAGTTCATTAATCAATAAATTCAAGAAAAATCACATTGGCTTGTTTTAAATGATGAAGGTAAAGACTTGAAGCAAACTCGTATGGATTTCGTATGAAAATACGAACAAAAACAAAGTCTAAAAGAAGACAAGAAGACTCAATCTCGTGCAAAACACACCCCTAGTGTGTTGGGAAACATGGCCATGCTTCAAAGGGAAGAAAAACAAGAAAAACAGAAAAACACACCCAGGCCGTGCTTACAAAGCACGGCCGTGTTCCCCACGCCAATCATCAAAACACGCCCAAACCGTGTTTAAAAGCACACCCTGCCAAAAAACCCAAATGACGTAGAAAACACGGCCAGGCCGTGCTTTTTAAGCACGGCCGTGTTTTGTCTCCAGCTCAAAATCTTTTCTTCTTTTGGCGAAAATAATGGAGACTTTTGCTTTTTGACAACCTTTGAGCAACTTTTACACCTCATCTTGCTGCACCAAAACTCCATTATCCCCTCACTTGTCATGTGGACACAATGATTCAACCAACTCAACCAATGGAAGTGGAGTATTGTCATGTGAATACAATGATTCAACCAACTCAACCATGAATGTCACACAATGATTCAACTAACAAGCATGGAAATGGAGCATTTGTTGATGTGTTCTTTCACAGAGATGGTGCCTATAAAAGCCAAGAGTTTGAGTTGGGAAATTCATAATTCATGTAATATTCATTCATATAGAGATTCATTGTGTATTCATCATAGACACTTAGAAAATATTCATTGTGTCCAACATTTTGAGTGGAATTGGGATCAAGAGGTCTTGGAGGAGTAAGCTTGTAGCAACATTGGAGAAGAAGGCTTGGATCAACATCATCTATCAATGAAGAAGTCATTGAGATTTTGAGAAAGATAAGTACATCATGTCTACAATACTTAAATCTTCTTATGTAATTTACTCTTTTGTCAAAATCATGAGTAACTAAACTCCTAGTGTTTGAATGTAATGAACTCTAGAATGGATTTGTTATTAAGGTTTATATGTTTTTAATAAAATTCTCATGTCTTGTGTGATTCACTTATATCATGTTTACTTCATTCAAGTTAATATTTCCGGTATATTAATTTGATATCTATTTCTCATCGGGTAATCGAGAGATTTATGGTGGGAAAGAACCTATATAAGTGAAAAGAGTTGCATGCAATCCTAGATATATGACGACATAAATCTTCTGGATTAGGGTCAAACCTAATATGGGAATTCATAAATCGTTATAATGCAATTTTGGGGGTTTTAACTAGAAATAGATTTCGCTTAATCAACTTGAGATTATGAGTTTTTGCTTGAGAAAGGGTTTAACTTAAATCGAAATTTCTACGGTCCACATAACATGAGATTTTATTAAAAGAGGTTGGTTTTTGCTAAGGGCTTGTGGGTGTATTTTTATCTTGTTGAATCACAAAAACATTCTGAGGATTTACATTCAACACATTTCTATCTCTTGATTTCCCATTCTACAATCTACTTTTATTTGATTTATTGTAAGTTGCAATTATCTTAAATTCTCTATTTTTCATTTTCCATTTTAACAAACAAAACTCAAAAATTGCTAGATTAGATAACAAAAAGACGGTAATTATTAGTACTTACAATCCTCGTGGGAATGACACTCGGTACTCAATAATCTATACTACAAAACGATAGGTGCACTTTGCCTAAGGTTTTCTAGAGTAGCTTTTGAGCCATCAGGCACGACATTGGGTTACTTGTGAGGTAGACTTCAGAGCGTCGTTGCTAAATGTAAACAAGACCATGGTCGTTTTTGTCTCTCTCTTCAATGGATCGTGGTTACCAAACAAGTGTAAATCATTCTCAAGTGTAATTAAACATATTAATTCCCCAATCTCATTAATTATCCAAGCTCACAATATTTTCATAAGGATTAGTGTTATCATAGATTCATAATGTGGAATGTTGAAACAGAGTTGAATATCTCTTATTGAGTTTGAGTGTTGAAATCAAATGTGCAATTTGCATTAGGAAACTATTTAAACTCTTAAAATGTAATGATTTAATAGAGTTAGATGCATTTTAGAAGGTGAATACCACTTAATTGACTATTAAAATCTAAAATGACTCCAAATGTTTCAAAACGACCCTTGTCGTTTTATAAACGACTTGGGTCGTTTAGGAAATGACTTTGGTAGTGTAAACAAGACCATGGTCGTTTTTTGTCTCTCTCTTCAATGGATCATGGTTACCAAACAAGTGTAAATCATTCTCAAGTGTAATTAAACATATTAATTCCCCAATCTCATTAATTATCCAAGCTCACAATATTTTCATAAGGATTAGTGTTATCATAGATTCATAATGTGGAATGTTGAAACAGAGTTGAATATCTCTTATTGTGTTTGAGTGTTGAAATCAAATGTGCAATTTGCATTAGGAAACTATTTAAACTCTTAAAATGTAATGATTTAATAGAGTTAGATGCATTTTAGAAGGTGAATACCACTTAATTGACTATTAAAATCTAAAAATGACCCCAAATATTTCAAAACGACCCTTGTCGTTTTATAAATGACTTGAGGTCGTTTAGGAAACGACTTTGGTAGTGTAAACAAGACCATGGTCATTTTTGGTCTCTCTCTTCAATGGATCATGGTTACCAAACAAGTGTAAATCATTCTCAAGTGTAAACAACTCTAGTCGTTTTGTAAACAACTATAGTCGTTTATAAAAGACAAGTCGTTTTGTTTTTTACACAATCTCACTAATAATCCAATCTTACAAAAAAAACTTCTAGTCTGTAAAAACACATGTGCAAGTGTAAACACTAACTAATCTTGTGATTGTCTGTCAACCATTGGCCTTTGATCTCGACAGGTAAGCCGGTTGTGGCCTGATGCTCCACACCTACTGCATTTGATTCTTTTAGCAAACTCTCCAGTTGAAGGAATTCTTGTTGTTCTACGACGGCCAACTTGTTGTCGGACAAGGGGTGGCAATACATTTATATTCTTAATATTTTCAGGAACTTGCCATTCTGTTTTGTTAGGTGCTGGTATTATACTACATGCATATGCGACTCTCCAAAAGTCAACAGTATAGTAATGAGAGCATAAGTTGTACGCTGAAAACTATCTTTGTTTGGTTGTTGCTATCGCGTGCTCGCATGGAAAATGATATAATTGAAACTTTCTACATGTGCAAGTGTTTTCAGCAAAATTAACAATATAGTTCATGGTGATGCCTCCCCTCACTGCATAGATCAACTGATCAATCGGCTGAGCTGTAAATCTCTTCGCCATGTCATATTGTTTGCACATTTTTAGTTCCATTGTAGGAGTTAAACGACTTGTGCAATTTTGTGCATTTTGACCCCTCTCAAAGAATCATTTTTGTAGCTTATTTCCTATACTCTCAATCAATGGGAGTATTGGACCTTGTCGTTCCTTTTTGAACAATGAATTCAAATGACTCGCATTGTTTGAGGTCATAATATTATAGCGGTTCCCCCGAAAATGTGACCTTGCCCATGTCCCTGAAAATCTGTACCATTAAGATACCTCCAACCTTGTCTCATCAAGATTTCGATTTGATCCATGAAATTTCCAAACTCCTCATTAGTATAAGTTTCACGCTTTCATAAAAAGTGAGATCAGTATTGGCATTTCGAAAGTTACGGTCCTCAAGTTTCCTTTTTTGTGTGATAGATGCAATGACCGTGGACGGGCATTATGATAAACATATCGCACGCATTGATGAGACTTCTATGACGGTCAGATATAACAACAAGATCTTCCATATCACCTGTTATTTCTTTCAGTTTTGAAAAAACGAATGCCATGAAGCATCATTCTCGAATCAACAATGCTCCAAGCAAGAGGATATATCTCGCATATTTGCATCCCGACATGTAGCAACAATCAACGTACCTCTATACTTTGCAATCAAGAATGTGCCATCTACAATAAGAACCGGTCGCATTGACGAGTGAAATCCACGAATGCAAGGCCCAAATGATAAAAAAGGTACTTGAAGTGGTTACCGTCATCAAGATCTAAATAGTACACAGTATCGGGATTGACAAGGGCCAAATTGTGGAGATATGCGGGTAAACTAGTATAACTATCCTCATGTTAACCGTGTATAAGTTCTAAAGTAGCTTCTCTACACCTCCTTGCCTTTTTATAACTCATTTGTATGCCAAAGTCATGATGAATGTCATTCATGAGATTTGTTGATCTGTATGTGGTGGTGGGATCTTTCAACTTATCCATTACATGTTTCCCTATGATCCGCATTGTTGCTTGCCTATGATCATTGCGAGCCATACTTATAGAGCAAGTATGTTCATGTGTATATTTTCGAATCTCAAAAAAATGACTTTCATTGAACTTTGTTGCCCGCAAACGCCATTTGCAATTCTCATCGATGCATACAACTGTGTACACCTCTTTATTTGATTTTTTAACCTTGAATTCAAAATTATGCTTCAATGCATGAAAATGTATGACTTCCTGAAGTTCTTTTTTGGAATTGAATACTCGACCTAGTTGTAAATCACCATCAGGTATCACATGCGATGTACTGCTAACCGAAGAAGAAAAAAGGTGCTCACTTGTAAATGCATTTTCTTCTCTATAGCGTTGTGCACTCGACTGTTCAGGTGTAACATCATTGCCTGGATTGTTTACTGAAATAATCTGCAACTCATTCCAGTTTATTGCTTGGCCGTTATCATTTTCTTCCACCTCACAATAATGATCATTATCTTCTTGTTGCATGTCAAAACCAACTACATAGTCTCCTACTGGTTGTTGGTAATTGTTGTTTGATTCATACTCATTTGCCACAATCGACCCTTTCTCACAAGTGTTACATAAATTGGAGAAAGTTGACCTTGATATTGACACCTAAAAACCATTTTAATCGCTCTATCGTAATCAATATGAACTGAACTTTATCACACCTACGGGGCAAGAAACCTCATCTCAATATCATTCAATGAAGAATCAACATTGCAAAGGTCTTGAAATTGAGAATATAACTCTTCATATGACATATCGGCAGTGATTGGAAGGCCTTCTACACCGACATTGCCATTATTTTCTTTCTTCCATACCCATTTGCCATCTTCGTTGACAAGTTCGCCAAACTAAAATACAGTTACCCAAAATGGTGGAGTCATGCCTACACTTCAAAGAAAAAAGTGTAAGAGAAAAGCCACATTGTATAAAAAACTATGCACTGCAAAACAACTCAAGACCAAAAAAACCAAAAAAAACCGTAGTCGTTTAATGGTTTAAACGACCAAAAACAATCAGGGTCGTTTTGTCGCTAAAAATTTATCGGGGTTCTTGGGTTCAGCTATTTATTGTAGTAATATTCAAAACATGTCAAAAATTTCAACCAATATGACAATGTAGAACTAATAGATGATACTTACCTCCAATAATTAGCCGAAATGCTCTAAGTTGTAGAATCACCTAAGATTAAAGAAGTTGGTTGTGTGAAATGAATGAGGGCTTGAAGTCAATTTTGTTAAAATAAAGAATGAGGCCAATTTTGTGATTTAAAAATGTATATAAGGGTATTTTAGACTTTTTAAATGAAAAATGCCATAAAAGTATGTTTTCTATAAGTAAAGCCAAAATTGTTGTTTGACCTAGTAAAAAGGTCATTTATGAAATTACCCCGGAATTCATTGACTCTGATTTAATAGTTTTTTTGCTGCTATGTTAATTGTGTAATATATCTGCTTTATTTTACCTAATTCCAAAAATTAAAAATGATTAGTCTTTTCACAATTTCGTTGTTATCATGTATGTAAATTTGATTTTTCACTTGTACTAAGACAAATTTGATTTTCATGTCAACCTGACAAATTATATTGGCGCTCTACTGTCTTAATCTTTAAATTGATTGATTACATATACTTGTATGACCTTATATGTACATTGAATATTAGAATTATTTAAGTAGAAGTTAAATCATTTTCAAAAAAAGAAATTATGTCTCATTGCTATTTCTTTCTTATCAATTATTTGAATATATATATATATATATATATAAGGGAGGTTAAAATGAGACCACATATTATAGTGAGACAATGTGGACTCATCTCAACCCTCCCTTATCTATATCAATGGCTAAGATAAATAAGGGTTAAAACTACATTAAATATTTAATTAAGGCAAAATAAGGGTATAATTGTCAAATTAACCAAGTGGGGGACCATCTAGATATGGAATCAACTATTAGGAGAGAGAAAATCACGTGGGGAGCGAAAAATCGCTACTGGAGAGAAAAATCGCGCATGTGCTCGCCACGCAAAGATGTATGTTGTACACTTATCAATGATTTGTTGTATATTTAATACTATTTTGTTGTATGTTTAACATAATTTTACTGCATATTAAAATGGTCAAACAAAAATATGTGGGGACAATTAATTAAGGAATGAGAGAGAAAATCACGCTCATTAACATGTGGGGACCGTGGATTAATTAAATCAATTATAGAGAGAGAAAATCACGCTCATTATTGTGTTGTATATTTAACATATATTTGATGTATACTTAACACTATTATGATGTATATTTAACATATTTTTACTGCATATTAAAATGGCCAAACAAAAAATATAAGTATACAACAAAACACATATAAGTATACATCCAAATAAAATAAGTATACAACAACATATATACATACATAAAAATTAACTACTTATACATCAAAACACATCTAAATATATATCGGAAAACATATAAGTGTACAATCCTTGGGCTGGTAAACATTCCTCTCAATCATACCACCAATACTCGCTTCCCAACGATATTTTCCAGCACTTCATCTTCCTCAACAGCCTGGTTGCAGGGATCCGTTTTGCCAATGAACCCAGATTGAATATTAATACCATGATTCGCCTGTTCTTGGGCTTGATTTCACGAACTGCGGTTTCTTGGCTATCAATCGCCAGCTTTAATGATTCGTTTTTGGTATGAAAGGGGATTAGTGGCTATGGCAACTATAATGCAAAGTTGTGTGTATTCCCTATTCCAAGTGCTGCAGAAATCGAACGAATCAAGAAAGCAATGGGGGCAGTAGTTGACATAACTTTCGACTGTGCGGGCTTCAGTAAAATGATGTCAACAGCTTTTGGAGCCACTTCTTCAGGTGGAAAAGTTTGCCTTGTCGGGATGGGTTTCACGGAGATCCACCTACAGGCTTTGGGGTGTGGATGACTTTGGGTTAGAGAGAGAGAGAGAGAGAGAGAGAGAGAGAGAGAGAGAGAGAATGTGTAATTACAAAATTATAATGTTGTCCTTTTCAGATTTAAAATAAATCAAAAATATTTATTAAATTGGATAAATCTCAACCATCTAAAATTTGAGATGTGTGGCCATGATTAGTCCACACTGTCTCACTTAGGGGTGGGCATCGGGTCGGGTAGTCGGGTATTCGGGTATTCGGTCGGCACTGAAAAATGGATACCCAAACACTACACCGAATAAGTCGCACCACCGCGGGTAATATTTTTCGCACTGCGCGTTATTCAGGAATTCCTCACCATTGTCAAACACTGTCTGATATCATTTCCCAAAACCATTTTCGTGTTTTCAGACCTAAAAATGCTTGTTTATCTTTTTAAAATTGTTTATGAAACATCATGAAAAACAATCCTATTTTCGAAAGAACCCGCACCATTCTTTCAAAGCATAATAGATACAACCCATTCTTCAAAGGCCACGCCCTTTTTCGAGAAAACAATGTATTTTTAAGTTTGAAAACAAGTAAACCAAACATTTTTTACCAAACATCAACCATTCAGGTTAATTGATCAAACTTTGCAACTCAATAATCCAAATAAATTTTCATTTCACGTAATCCAAAATTATAAAAAGAAAATTAAGTGAACCCATTATCCATACGTACCTCGGTGACTCGATCCTCGAGTCCGCCGCCGTGGGAAAGATGGCGTGGAGGCGGAGGACGGCGTGAGACTGAGGAAAGTGAGACGTGAGAGACAAGAGTGAGAGAATGTGGGTGTGGATTGACTTTGCGCTTAGAGAATGAGTGTGGGCCTGTGGGGTGGGCTTATTTTTCTAAGTTTAAAAATATATCGAGTACCCGAATACCCGATCGGGTATCTATTTCATACCCGACACCCGACCCGATTTTTTCGATATCGGGTATCGGGTACCCGAAACCCGATTTTTTTTATAAAATACCCGACCCGATCGGATCGGGTCGGGTACCCATTACCCGACCCCGAATGCCCACCGCTAGTCTCACTCACTCTAATTATGTGGTCTCATTTGATTATAGGTATATATATTATATATATATATATAGGATTTAGTTCAAATGAGACCACCCTCCCTAGATGAGACAGTGTTGACTTATCTTACTCATTGATCTTAAAAAATGAATGGATGTGATTAATTCAGTTTTTTTCCTGATTTCCGCTGATTTTAAGGGTAATTTTATAATTCAAATCAATTATCCCCAATGGCTTTTCTGGTATGTTTGACTTTTTGTAACCATTTTTATGGGGTGAGATTGTGACTGCCAGATTTCATGGTGTTAATTAAGAAAGCAATTTTCTTTCTCTTTTTTTATTTTACAACATAGTTAGGGTTCTTCTGCTGCTTCATTAGCTATTAACTAATGCATATTTAGTTGTTTTTGTTGCACTGTTTTACGACAATAAGACATGGTTGAATATAATGTAATGCATATTTAGTTATTCTACACTGCATAAATAGTTTCTATAGAATGCACAGTTAGTTATGAAAATGGGATGTTGCTTTTCGGAAATTATGAAAATGAGATGTTACATAATGTACTGCATATTTAGTTATTCCACACTGCATAAATAGTTTCTCTATAATGCATAATTAGTTGATTTTGTTGCATAGTTTATGACGCTTTGCATAGTTGGGTACACTGTACTGCATATTAGTTTTTTTACGCTGCATAGATAGTTTTGAGACAATGCATATTTAGTTGATTTTGTTGTATAATTTCAAATATGTAATATCCTATAGATATACGCATCGTTTCATAAGTATCTATACATCATTTCATAAGTATCTATGCATCGCCTTATTCTTGAAAATTACAGTTTTTTAAAAGTTTATGTTAATGGCCAGTTTCGAGTTCTCCATCGATGTCTACACCATTGATGTTGTTGGATAAAGTTTTTTCTACGACTGATGATTCATCATCATGATTCGAACTCATTATTTGTTATTCTCTGTAATATTGCACCGATTTTTATCATAAACTGTTAATGACAGTGGTTATGGAGAATTGTGATCTGAATTTGCGATGGAGATGGAGGTTGTTAATGGCAGTGTTATGCATTACATAGTTTTGCGTTAATGGAGAAATTGAGAGAGAGAGAGAGAGAGAGAGAGAGAGAGAGAGAGAGAGAGAGAGAGAGAGAGAGAGAGAAAGAGAGAGATAGAGAGATTTGATTTCATTTTTGTAACTATTTTGTTATGTTATTTTACCCTACTACCCTTATGTTGATTAAATTAATGTTTTAATATATTTTTTATCCATTAAATCATACCCATTGATTAATAGTGGGGGATGATTGAGATTAGTCTATTGTATCTCACCTAAAGTCATGGTCTCACTTGATCCTTCGCCCCCCCCACCCCCTCCATTTTTTTTTTTAAAAAATTACACTAGAAAAAAAAATTTAAAATTATTTTATTTATAACTTATATAATTTTCTTATTCTAATTTTCTTATTCAATCCACCCCATTTTCGTGTATCGATCCACCCCAAATTTATTCTTGCCTCCGCCCTTGGTTGCAATCAATCATAAAAAATAGATTTATACGGAGAAAAAATCATAAAAATAAAATGCATACAGAAACATAAAAGAAAGAGGTATATTGCAAATTTTGCCCTTTTTCGTCTGACAAAATTACCCTGTATCTTTAAAAACTCTCAGGTTTAATCTTAATTCGTCGAAAAATTGCAAAATTATTTACAAAGTCTCACATTGGATTTTCGAATCTCAAACCGATTAAATAATAATAAAATATCATTCCAGATATATATTATATTTTTCTTTGAAATAGTATCACTCCATACTTTTCTCAAAAAAAAAAAAGTAAAAT
The DNA here is from genome assembly GCA_016081115.2 of Rehmannia glutinosa. Classification (NCBI taxonomy): domain Eukaryota; kingdom Viridiplantae; phylum Streptophyta; class Magnoliopsida; order Lamiales; family Orobanchaceae; genus Rehmannia; species Rehmannia glutinosa. Next base: position 637,782 of record CM071926.1, read on the forward strand.
AATATCACTCCATATTTAATACAAAACATAAATAAACCATAGAAAGTGTCCCACCCAACCCCCAAACCCTCCTTCGCCACTTCTCTTCCATCGCTTGACGGCTTGTCCATAAACCAGGTTCGCTCTAATTTCAATTTTTTTTTTTTTAATGTGAGTATATGCAATTATATAGCGATAAGACGTTCCAATTTCAACCTAAATGTATTTTCTTGGAAAAAATATATATGTAGTTTCACGATATTCTCCTCAAGTCTACCGGCGCCGTTGGCCACTTTTTTCTGTATAATCCAGCATGTTTCCTCACGGGTTTACAGTTTTCTTTTCAGTGAATTAATTTTGTACTCGGATTTGTATGTGGGCTGTGCTTGATCTAATTCTGTTGTTAATAAAAGGAAAAGAATTACACATTGTTGACAGTTTTTCTTATCTTATTTCATTGTTATTTTGGTGGATAGTTTACTTTGTGAAGTTCATAGCTGTAGTTTATTAGGGTTCTCTGCTTTGAATTATTTCAATAGTTGATAACTGAAATTGTGCAATAATAGCATTAATTAGTTATAGCTTATATGTGTGACTTTTGGTACCCTGGACTATAATGGTGGTTAAGTTTCTCATATTGTAATTTTGTGACTGGGTTTCACGTATTTGAGTGGTTGTTTCAACGCATTACCAGTTTCAAGAATTTTTTTTTTTGCTTCAATATATCATTTCATTTGATTTTGAAATTAAAGATATAGTTTACATACATTTTAGGGCCTCCAATTATATTTTTAGATTTACTAAATTTGTAGCCCAGATGTTTCTGACCTTGGTCTCTTCTTTACCCATCAGAACCTAGATAAAAATCTATTGCATATATCATCTGAGGAAGTAAATTTGTTTTTTGTTTAAAGCATTTCGGTTTTAAATGTTTCCTATGTTGCTTGGCTCTTTTGTTTATGAAGTACCAACATGAGACACTTGACGCATACCCATTAGATGCTTTATGTTATACTTCGTTAAATGCTCAAAACAGGATGTAATGTGTTGCATATGAATCACTATGATGGAAGCTTGTTAGAACCCATGTATACATTTTAATGTTACTAATATGAGTGCAGATGTTTGTGGAATGAAAACTTGATGTCTTATGGTTTTCTTGATTCAATATACATGTATTTGGGGTGATTGATTGTATTGTTTTTAAATAGTGAGGTGTACAATGGTAACTATTTAGACAACTATATATATGGGCGTAAAACTTAACATGACTGGAACTTCTGTTTATTCACAATATACATGTAATTAAGATGATTTTAAATTAGTGTCGTGATGCTAACTATCTAGACAAATTATAAAATGGGCATAAATCATAGCATGACCAGAACTTCTGTTGAGTATAGTATTTCAGTAAAAAGGCTTATTTTAATGCAGATGTATATACAGCCCAACATGGGCTTAATTTGATGATTAGTATATTTTTGTTCAAGACAGTGCGATCTTCTTCATCTCTAGCATGTATATCACCAAAAAACGAAAGACCTTTGGATTATTGTCTGCTCAACTTGTTCCTCTAATTTTTGGAATTCTAGTGATACGGACATTAAACCCTGAAAGAAATTTTCTTATGTATCTATATGATAACTTTGTCCATACATACATGCTGAAATTAGTTTCGCTACAGGGAAGCTCCTAAGATTTATTCTGACTTAAGTTCTGCTTCCGAACTCCTGACCTTAGTCAAAATTTCTGAAAAAAAGGACTTGTATGCGCTTCTTTATGTTTTGCAGTTACCTGGAGTTTCTCTCAACGAAAACTAATGTGTTTGATCTTGTCAGTCTAATTAATGATCTTCAAATTCGAAGCTATATATTTGAAAGAGACTGATAAATATTGATATTGACTTAGAGTGTCAAGTGGTAAAACCACAAAAGAATTTTTGTGATTAGTATTTTCCCACTAAAAGATTCGTATTTGCTCGCTGAGAGATTGATACATAGAATAGTAATGCCGGTTGATTTACTTTTCAGCATTTTTTTTGGGTATTATTTTGATCTAATTGTTAGAGGACTGGTGGCTGTGGTAATGTTGGCTTATTTTCCTTCACGGGAAGACAAATTTCAACGTTGCACCATTAAAATGTTAAGAAATTATCTTCAATACCTAATCTGGCAACTGGTAAGATTAAAGATGTTTTCCAAAATGACGTCTGATAATGGCTATTTAAATTTGTTTTTCCAATTTAACACATAAAAGGTAAAACTTCTACTTTGTAACATGGACGTCAAATTGTGGCAACCTAGGATTGAAGGTGATCGGACAACTTTATGAAGGTGATCTGTTATGCGATTGAATTGTGCTCTACGATTGTGTTAGATATGTTAAGTACATAATATGAAAAGGGAGTAAATGGGCTTGGTGATTGTGTTAAAAATGTTGAGTTCCACCATGGATCTAACCAAGGTCTACTATTTTGTTCGAACTGATCAGCATGTATTTGAAATTCCTCCTTTTTGTTATTCACCTGTTTCGTATTATAGACTAAATTTCCTTTAGTTTGAGTGCAACACACTGAATGGCTTGATTTCAGGATAATCAAATGGCAGATAATCCTCAAGTAGATGACAGATTGTCTGAGGCGATCTCAGAAAATGTGTCTCAGCAGAAGGAAGAAACACGTGAACAGATGCTTTCTAGACACAGGTACTGAATCTGTGTCAAACCTTCTCGCTCTCCTTTTGTATGTTTATTGCACATGCACTGTTTAAAAGGGAATTTTATATTAACTTGTTTTGCTTTGCATTAAAGATCTCGCTTGAGAGTTGAGTAGTTTTCAAATGTTTTTTTTTTCTGATTTTGTTTTATTGAGTTGAATCGGTCTCAGTTTGCAAGTGGTTGATTTGGTTGCGATCTTTGCGCTGTTGTTGCTGGTGCAATGATCAAATTGCAGAGATCTGGAAAATGGATTAGAACATAGTAATATTATTGCTAGAGATAATTACAAAAACTGCACCTCAGATTTTGTCCAGTTATTTATCTTTTAAATTACAAATAGGGATAGTTACCAAAAAAAAAAAAAAAAAAAAACTGAGGTCGGTTTAATTACAAAAAAAATCAGAGGTTTTTGAAAATTGCAAAAAAACCCTTGAGGTTTGATTTCGTCTTACATTTTCCCACTTCATAAGCAAAAAAACATTTCAAAATCCCCCTAACATTTAAAAATATTACAATAACCCATTAAATTTAAGACAATAAAATCTGGGGGGTATTTTGTAAATTTGAAACATCTCAAGATTTTTTGTAATTAGCCCAAACCTTGGGGGGGGGGGAGGGGATTTGTAATTATCCCTTACAAATACTCCCTTGAGACATTACATATTAGCCCCTTGAGGTTTGTATTTATTATACAAATAACATCCCCTCAATAGGTACAATTTGTAAATTAGAAACGTATGTCAAGGATTTTTTTGTTATTTTGAAAGATAACTGGATCTTTTTTGTAATTAAGCTATACCTCAAGGGTAGTATTTATAATTATCCCTTATTGCTGTTCGATTCTTCCTTTTAATCCCTTATTGGATTCAAACTGTGAAAATTTGTTTAGCAGCTCATGTCTTAATTATTTTAAATTACAGAAAAGAGACTAGTGATCTACAGGAAAAGGAACTGTCAATGAAAAAGGCAGCAGCCAAAGGGAGCAAGGCTGAACAAAAGGCTAAGAAGAAGCAAGTCGATGAAGAGATACATCGACTTTCAACTAAGCTTAAAGAAAAACAAGCCGAGGAACTCGCTTTGTTAGGCTATAGCGGCACAACTGATAAACAAAAAGGAAATCTCGATACTCTGGTAAAAGCCATTGCTGGAGTTTCAATCACCAATCAAGCTGAACAGTCAAAGCCCACTAAGAGTGTCAAACGGCGTGAAAAAAGAGCTCAACAAGAAGCAGCCAGAGAACAAAGAATACAAGAAGAGCAGAGCCAAGTTGTAAGCGATCGATTGGTTGAAAACGAAAAGTTGGAAAAAAAACTCGAGCCCCTTGGATTTACGATCAACGTGATCAAGCCCGATGGGCATTGTCTCTACCGGGCCGTTGAGGATCAGTTGGGCCTCCACGCTGGAGGCCTGTCTCCTTTTACTTACCAAGAGCTTCGCAAATGGTGGCTAATTACATGCGGGAACACACGTCTGATTTTTACCCTTTTTCCTGTCTGAAAATATGGCAGATGGGAGCACAGAGGACTCTCTTACAGAAAGGTTTGAAAATTATTGTAGGGAAATCGAGTCCACAGCAGCGTGGGGTGGACAATTAGAACTCGGGGCTTTGACTCATTGTCTGAAGAAACATATCATGATATTTTCGGGATCTTCTCCTGATGTAGAGATGGGAAAGGAATACAAATCTGGCGATGGGATTGGCTTGTCTAATTCGAGCATTATGTTATCGTATCATCGGCATGCTTTTGGGCTTGGTGAGCATTATAATTCCGTTGTCCCCGTTTTTATTGCAATAGTGGTTTTTGTGATGAAACTTATTTGGGATGATACTTATATATTTTGTAATACCACAGTACATTGAACCTTGGATGAGTTTAAGCTGAAGTTGATTTCTCATTGATCATGATGTAGGATATATGATACGAGACCTTTTTTCTGTTCTAGCAACTTTGATAAAACAATACTGTTGTGTCTGATGTTTTGTTGTGCTTATTCGAATTACATCAGAATTTTAATGATGATTAGCTTATTTATGGTTGCCTATTTGCTGGTGACTTATTTATTATACTTTCAAAAAAGATGTTGACCCATCACCCTTTGCTGCAAGCACTGGGGAGAGAAAAAGAAAATGAAGCGAAAGTGTAATGCATGTAAATAATAAATGTATAATAGAAAGAGCAGGTTTCTTGTAAGATGGTCGCACGGTGCGATGGATTGACTTTTAGTGTAAAAATGATACTTTTAGTGTAAAAAGTGATACTTTTCCTGATACACTTAATTTTAGTGTATTCGGACAAGGTATCACTTTTTACACTAAAAGCACCATTCGGCGCACTGTGCTACACAAGTTTTTGCAGTAGAAATGGTTTTCAGCTCCCTTACTACAGTGCAGTTGTGCATATGCACAAACCAACTTATTGAGATTAATGGAGAATATTTGCATTTCACCCTCAAATCCTCAAATATAAATATTCCAAATTTGGAGGAGATAGAGATATATTGACTTTGGAGGTATGGATAGCTCATCTAGTTATATATTTTTACAAAGAGTTGTGCTGCCATCTCCAACCAATCTTATTAAACCTAATAAGTCATCTTCAAGTCAGCAGATGCCTAACAAAAACTCCCTTAAAACTCTCTTCTCCATGTGGTTAGCGAGATCTTCACCTTCAACATTTCACCTAAATCTGGCGATTCTCTTCAACATACATGTTTTCTACCTCTCTCCATCTTAAGTTTTCTTGAATTCTGCTTGGGATCATGATGTTTTGGTGTGTTTCTCCATAATGCATGTCAGCATATTAAGCAAACTTCGTTTTCCTCAAAAATATTAGGAAGATCAAAGTGCAGGTTAATCTTCTCATTCGCCTGAGGAAATGACTACAAAAACATCGTCAATAGACCATTTACGTGGCGTTGACTTGCTGACGGGGTTAATCACTGCACGCTCTGCTGTTGCAAGTCGATATCCTATCACTATCTCCTGTCTCTGACGACCCCTAATCATTATATCGAAGAAACTTAGTTCTTCCTGGTCGTAAAGATAGAACTCTGCCGGTTTTATGCACATCTCGTTTCCCTGCAGATTATAGAATCATAAAATTTTGATCACATACAATCTTGTGATGTTCAATTGCAGAAAAACTAGGCAGCTTTAGAAATAAATTAGGAAAATATTTACATAGTTCGATAGGTTTACCAACAATTCCAATATAAGACTCCAACTTTTGCAAAAATAACTAAATCACATCAAATGCAGATTTTAATATTAGACTTTCTGGTAGCATAGATTTACAAATAAGCAAACTGTAAACTGAGTAGTGATCAAATAGAAACTGATTAAACGAATCAAAGGAACTTGGCGATGGAGACTTAGTTATACTGTAGCAGGATGGTACATGTTTTTCACACGGTAAGGGAACAGAGGAATACTCTATCTACTGTCCTTTTATCAGATTTGCTTTAAAAAAATATTTTGCTTTTTTACATATTTGAGAATGATGCAAATTGTAAAATGATACCAAGTTTGTGATAATCTTGAAGTAGGTCTTGATATGCTATATATATATGTGTGTGTGTGTGTGTGTGTGTGTGTGTGCACGCGTATTTTATCAATGATGCCACTGTACAAATGACAAAATTTACTCACGAAAGAAATGTAGTTGCACTGGTTCTAATAATATTTGCAGAATGTGCATGTTAAGAGAACAGACAGTATCACCATGGACAAGTTACTGATAGAACTTTGGAGCAAAGATCAGGTTTTAGTAGCATTACTAGTGTTATAAACTAAAAAATTAATCTCGTAGAATATTCAGTTCGGAGCACCTACATATCTCATTTCATATGATCATTTGGCAGTGGGAAAGAACAAAAGGAAAGGCAAACGAACTACAACTTTGATTTTCTTTCATCACTTTCTGTACACAGTTATATATAAGGTAAGACTTAAAAATGCTAGAGGGATACGAAAATACCTCTTCTGCAAAAAGTTCTTCTAACACACGATTGATTTGTTTGTCTTCTGCCACCATGGCTAGGGCCATGCTCACCAGCTCGTTTGATAGTACATAATCACTAATCCTTGTTACTGAAACAAGATTTCTAGTTCTAGAATCCAATATCTCGCTTATAATTATTGACTTGTCTGAAGCTTGCTGCATTTCCCGAATCCATGAACTTTGGGAGAATCCGGAATGCCTTAAAGGAGCGGACTTAGTGTCTTTGTAAGGAAGTCTCTTTGACTGCGCAGCAACACACGTGGTTTTAATCAGTTATCAAGAATTCAAAACCTATGTAACTGCTAAATACATGTCCTATGAAAACGAACTTAGACATGAAGCAGCTTCAGCAGAATAATTTTCAAAGATCTGCATTTTTTAGTAGCGAATAATTAACTTCTCCATATAACAATTTAATTTTTTATCAATGGATCTCTAGAAATGCAAAATTTTCAAAAATCGTAGGAGAAAGGAAAGGAAAAGATTGAAAACCGACAACCATGCACTCAAAAAAGAGACTAAAAAACCATAAAAGAGGGTAGGCACTAAGACCTATGAGGATAGATAGAAATCTGATAAAAAAAGGAAAGGATAAAGACAAAAAGACTGATAACAAAATACAAAGTAAAAAACCAAAACGGGGGATGCAGTGAGGTCTAGGCAATAACTGTTATATCCCAACTGGAAAGCAGAAAGAGAAATGACCTGTATATCTCTAATAAGGAGGAGAGTGGCAAGAGATCGTGAATCAGAGTGAACAATAGAGTCTTCCACGGATTCATCTGCAAGAATTAAAATCTGTTCTCTTAGAGTTAGTATTGGCCACAGCACCCAGCTCGAAAGTAATCAAATCCTGTTCCAAGTCAACTTGCAAAACAGGCCTATGAATTAAATGAGGGGCCAAATTTTCTTTGGCACCCTGCACATAGTGCATTCTGCCTGATGGCTGGTCTCAAAAGTTTTTTCCAACCAACAACTCCAGCTACAGTGATTTTTTAATAAGTGCAGCACAAAGAGCCACGGTGTTTTACTGGTATACAACAATGGGCATTGAGCAACCAAGTTTAAAGAAGAAGATTTTTTGGAAAACTATGAAATTCAGTTTTAATTCATATTTTGAAAATCTGGTAATAAAATCATAGACAGTAGAAAGTATTTTTATAATTAATATTTCTTTCCATGGTTATTTAAAATGAAAATTCCAAGCCAACTGATTCAAAGGAATTTCAGAATACAACAGCATATGTAAACTTGTGGAAGGAGGATTTCATATATTTGATAAGAGAGTTTCCTCCAGATCCCAGTTGAACTTCATGCACTTGGAAACAGATTATGTTTACCTCCACGTAGACATTCTAAGGATTCTCTGGTATTTTAGTATAAAGAGCAAATATTCATGGGTCAAATCACCCATTCAGATGTATGTTTGTCAAGTTGCTAATGGCTGCATAACGTTATCCCCCCGCCTAAGAAATTTGACTTAATTATTCATTACAAAGTGAAGAAACAGATCTCCATGGGCCATTCTATCATTCAAATTGCTGTTTGACAAGACAAAGCCAATATATATGTATATATATATATATATATATATATATATATATTTGGAGAAAAATATAACCAAGAAATGCGTTCTAGTTGCACGAGCATCAGATCCAGAAACAACAATTGATGGGAGACAAGGACACAGATACCCATGTCACGCGATTTAGAATATCTAGAATATCTAGTTCCTAATTTATCAGGAGAATTTCTAGACTAATCTTCTTTACTTGGGTTTTTTACTTTTCTTCTTTGGATTCACACTTTGTAGAGCCCATAGATAGATTCACTTCCCTAATTAAAACAAACCTTAATTGAAGATACAATGACTTATTGAGATTCCACCACTTACAATCTTTTAGTTTAGTTCAGTTGTCAAATTATATACTTCAATTTTCAAGCGTTTTTATTCTATAGCACTCCTTCAAAAACACCATATCCAAAAAATTCCTTGTGAGCTGAAGATTATATAATCTGTGACATTGTCAACTTGGGTTGGTGATCCTTGGGTTATGGAGACATGGATTCCAAGAGAAGCATGATTATACTTACAGAATCAAATGTCTCTAATGGAAGGCTCTCCAAATGACGCCGGATGACGGCATTCCCTTCAGCGATGGACTAGTTTTAAGTTTACCAATCCTGAAATATTAAGGCCTCCGTCAGTCAACTTTCTTTCTCTGTCCTTTTCAGGAACCTCATTGAACATCCATAATTCTGATCCCGGAGCCAAAAATGCTTCTAATACCTGAAAGATGGACAGTGAAACACCAAGCAAGTTTTAGAGATAGAAGCCTAAAGTTTCTAACCATTACAGCATTTAACAAAACAATTATACGAACAAAGATGCTAAAAAGGTTTGAAAAGTAATTCAGGATAAGGCGTGCATGTTGCATGATCAACATTTCCCAATCAAATGTTCAGTAAAGGCTTACCCGAACAAAGTACAGCTTCATGAAATCTAGTATTTTGAGAGCCCATTTGTTCAAACAAAGGAATAGTTGCATTGGCTTTCTAGAAGCATAATGAGATGCTGTTTTTGTTTTTAGAAGAACGATGAAAGGAAATATTGACATAAGAACAAGAGTAAGACACGTATTTAGTATTTCCTAACGAAGACAAAAATAAGAAGCTTATGTATGATACTTTGTACTCATTGTGTATGTTGTCAACAACTACTATCTACTGTCCTCCACAAAGAACGATGTTCGTTCCTTGTAGTTTTCTCTGTTTATTGGATGGTATATGTACAAATTACATCCAATTTTCAAATGATGTATCGGTCCCACTTGGTCAAATTTCATACTTAATTTTTCAATATGTGTTTTGTCTAATTGGTTATGAGAGCTGAATAAACCATCTAACAAGTCAGAGGTTAACTTTAACTAGAAATTTCAAGTTACCGTTTTGGGCCAAGTCGAACAATAGACCTGAATTACTCATTAGGCCTACAAATTAGATCATACTTGTGTAACTTGGCGAATCATGTGACACAAAGTGGTATCGAGCAAGACCTAAGGATACTATGGCGAATCATGTGACACAGTGGTATCAGAGCAAGACTTTAGGGATACTATGACATGTGTACAAGGTTGGCCTAGACTGGGATTGTGCCAAATGGCCATGTGAGGACCTTAAGAGAGATTTACTGTTAGATAAATGTTTTTATCATGATTTTGATGATTTTGTTCAAATGAGTTTTAAACCAAAACAATGTCCCTAAATGTTGTCTAAATACTTCCGATCGATTTAATATGTTTTTACTATTTTTCGAGTATTTTTTGGAGTTTATTTTCGATAAAAATTGGACAACACATTTGTTTCAGCTCGACTTAGGCCGCCCTATAGGGCAACCCGTACTGAGTTGAGTTTTGAAACAGAAAAGGACGTAGAAAAAATAAGGGAGGGCGACCGGTCGACCGGTGAGGGCGACCGGTACCTGGGAGTGCCCTCTTGAAGCTTGTCTTCTCTGTTTCGTATTTTTAATACCCCCAACCGGTCATGGTCTAGGGCGACCGGCCGCACCCTCCGACCGGTCCCCCGAGTAAAAATCGCAAATTCAATTTCAATCTTATCTCTGCGACCACGGTCGCACTGCTTTTTATCAAAGAAACTATCCGTTGCATTTTCGCATGACTTTTCCCTATTTTGTGGGATTGATTTCTAACACTATATTGATGATTTTAAATGGTTTCTTTTGCGGAAAAATCACTCCCCGAGGAGGAGCCTATGTCTGAAATCAAAGCCAAGACCTCTCCTATAAATAGAGGCTTCATTCAAGTAACAAGATACAACACTCTACACAAGAAAAGAGCAAACAAGCAAACACTTTCATATATCTTGTTGTATTAGCCTTAAGACTTTCACTTGCACAAATTTGAGGTCTGAGGCTTTCGATTCTTGATTACACTTGTACTCATATTGTATCATTCATCATTGAGTTGTAATCTTGATTTTTTGGTCATCATTCAACACAAGACATCCTTGTGAGTATTCTTGTGGTAAGAATACACTTGGGTGATCTAGGTGATAGGTGTTTGAAGGTTGTGGTAATCTTCAAAGGTGTTGTTGTAAGAGGGTTGTGGTAATCCTCAAGGTGGTGTAAGAGGATTGTGGTAATCCTCAAGGTGTTGCAAGAGGGTTGTGGTAATCGTCAAGGTGTTGTATTATTAATTTTGGTAATTAATAAAATCTTTTTTTTTCTTTTTGAAATCCATCCCGGATATACTGGGGTGGTAGAGGATTAGGCCCTAGGTGGGTTGAACCTCTTTAAATCGAAGTGTGCTATTTAGTTTCCGCACTTAGCATTTCGTCTTTGCTTGAATTTTCGAAAAAGAGGGCAAAATCTGAAAAACCGAGATAATCTATTCACCCCCCCTCTAGATTATCGTAGCCACTTGGACTAACATTTACTTTACCCCATAGTGTGTCGTTCACCTTGGTCGATGAGAGAGTTGCTGTATGAATTTATATTAATGGAATTGTGGTTTAGAGTAGTAACTTGGCTAAACATTAAGGCCAAAGTGGAAACAGAACTTGGTTGCTCAACCCTTCATTTCAAGAAACTTTGCAGATTGGGGCATGGAAATGGATCGCCTTTCTATTAAGAAATGAATTGATTAGGGATAATAATTTTTCTTTTTCTTCCACATCTATTCCACTTTTACTCAACCACACACCATATCACGAGTAAAAGCAATTTGTTTAAGCAGCGAAGCTTACTTCGATGTATATAAACAATTTTAACCCACTTCAATAGCAAAGTGAAAGAATCAAAAAACTATGAAAATGCAAGGTAGCAATTAATTCACCAGTAAGATAAATATGAAAAAGGAAAATAAATGTAACAAGTATGAAGAAATCACCATGATCATATCAGCAAAGTGAAAGAATCAAAGAACTATGAAAATGCAAGGTAGCAATTAAATTCACTTGCAAGATAAATATGAAAAAGGAAAATAAAGGTAACAAGCATGAGGAAATCACCATGATCATATCATCAATGTCACGTCGCCAACCACAAAAAAGAATCTTTTCCGGGAATTTTGGAGGATCGGTTATTCTTGGAGATAAGCCCTTTCGAATCTGTAGCAGATATGGTGCACACATGAGAATCATATTAAAAATAGAAGTGTACAGGTCATAAAGCAACTTATAGAAGCCATCTAACGCATCATATTGAGAGGATGACCTTTGGTATGGGACCAGGGGCATATGTGTCGTCATCCTCAGCTATGACAAGAATCTCATCGCCTTCTCGTAGAACATACTTATCATCTGGATTTATTTTAATCTTTCCACCTTCTGCAGAAATTTTAACTCCACAAGGAATTGCATCGGGGAAAGAAACGAGAACATCTTCAAAACAACAGCCATCCAGTTCAGGCCATCTTTTGATATAAAATTCTGCATTTTCAAACCCCAGAATGTCTTCCCATATCTGCAAAGTCAGGACACTATTCAGTAACTCCCAGGAAAATGAAAAAAGCTACAGCAACTGCTGATGTCATTATCCTAAGGCTAAAGGAAGCAACTTCAGCATTTCATACACTTGCTTATATGCAAAAATGGAAACTGAAATAAAAGGAACATTTTGGAGGAAACAGGACTAAAAGAGGACTACCACAAGCTACAGAAACAATTCTGAGTGAGTTGACTATCAGAAGCAGCAATATATTTATTCTTGTCAGTTGCACAACTAGGAAGAAAAAAATAAAGCTTAGTAAACCAGTCAAAAATATCATATTTTAAATGGCTGAATGTTACTTAACAAACATAGATTTCAAGACTTGATTCATAAGATTCAAATATAAAATGATCAACGCATTCTTGGACAATGTGACTCTTTTCCAGTTCATCGACTCATCGCTTGACTAAGAAATGGCTCTCCATGCCACCCATTTGCGCAACCTCTTGACTTGAACCGCATTTCATATTCCAAATTAAGCTATACTGACTGGAAAAATTATTTATGGAATACGATGCACTTTCAAGATGTGAGCAAAATGGATTTTGATTGGAATCCTTGCAAGTTTTATCCGGAATGGTTGGGCGTAAAATGTCTTTTACCAACTCACAGAGAAGATATTTGTTCTTAGATCCTATTACCAAAAATAACAGCTCATGATCCTATAAACTGTCAGTAAACTCAAGTCAACACTAAAAATATGGTTCGTTTATCGTAAATAATATTATAATAGTTACTAAAGGAAAAAGTAATCTTCAACAAATAAGCAGCACTATGTTATGCAGGAACCAAGTCATGATTAGGTGAAAAAAGAATGAAAATATGAAGCATTTAGTTTTACATAATTTCTAAAGAGCAGCAAAGCCAATATCCCACCCTCTTTGCATTGCCAACTCTACTGCTCCCAGAAGGAAGCACACACTTATAGAAAGATTTTTCTGATTTATTTAACTTGCAAGACTGCTTTTCGCTGGTCACCGCCATATCACCTAATAATATGTGGAGGTGCAATATTCTCTGAAAGGGTGACTGAAGTTATCAAGAAATCCCACTTTCATTTGCTTATGAGACGATATATACCACAATCACAAAATAAGATTTACAGAACCACACTCGCTAACCTGTGCAAGGCCAGGCTGAAGAGCACACTGTATCATCAGTCGTCCAATCACATCATGCGCAACAACTGTCTCGATAAGTTCTCCTCCAACAAGCTTCACCAAGGGCTCATTGTCAAGATCACTCATTTCTACAACAACATGGCCCCTCAAGCCCTCTTTTACTCCAGTTAAACTAAGCACAACCCTGAGAGCCCGTGCATCGCTCTGATATGAAATTCCAAAAGATTAAATAAGCATATAGTCTTGCCAAACACTAACCACATTGTAAGATATCTAGAATCAACAGTTAAGACCTGATCAGCATTCTCATCAGATGCTAATACAATGATTGCACGTGCCTTAGAGACAGAGACCTACATTGAAAGAACATGAGAGATAACAATATAGTCAGGGGAAAGGGATAATGAATAGAATTCAATTTCAGGAAAAGTTATAGCTTAGGATACATCCCAGTGCCATAATGAGAGGAGATAAATGCTGGTATGGACCAAGAAAAAAGTTGATGTACCTTTTTTAAGTCAGCAAGAATAAGAGGGCTACCGCTTCTGCAGATAACCGATGTTCCCATCAAGTCAAATTCAAGCTTTGCTATATCCATCTCCATTTCCTCCTTGTCTCTTTCTGCAAGTACAACAATAACACCACCACCAATGCTCTTGTTTGCTATTGCCAGCTGCTTCAGAAGTGAACCCTGTAGTAAAGGATCATTTATTAACCTTACGATAAAAAATTACCTCTAGATGAAGGTGTATATATATTTCAAGAGAATAGAGGTCAGTGCTAGAAGGAACTGAAGTATAGTTTCAAAGGCAAAATCTAGGAGCTTAATTACAAAAAAAGGTTCCATATCCGGCACAAATATATATACTTATTGTTCCAGCTAAGGAAATGGAACAGGCAATTGTCACACGGTTTAATTGATGGGTAAACCAGTCTATACTTGCAAGTTTTTCATCCATAAAACCTCGTCTACAAAATTATGATTGAGAGACAATTTCAATTAACAGATTTCTAGGAAGACCAAAAAAAAGAGTAAAATTAGTAAATTCACAAGAAAACACTCGTGACTTTTCAAGATTAACATAATATACTCAATGGCATAAGTTCCATGAATACAATCAACCACAGCAATATTTTAAGAGCATTACCAACTTGTCACTCCATCCAAGTATGAGAATATGATTGCTTTCAATGACCTCACTCTTCCCCTTCCGCAACGAGTCCACCTTCTCTGATATAGCATCTGAAACAAGCCCCAGCATCATGGCAAATATAAGCATGCCTCCTGAACTTATAGAAACTGAAACAATCCTGGGCCCAATACCAACCCTATCAGCATGATTTCCTGAATCTGCCACAAAGGTCCAAGAAAGCCAAAGAGCTTCAGCAAAGCTGCTATCACTTACAGCATACAACGCCAAGCCTCCAAATCCAATGAGAAACAGAGTGGCAAAGAGAAGTGCGAGTAGCTTTGCATAAGGATAAACTGAGAAACACACATCCACCATATAGGCAATTCTTTTCTTCAAGGGAACCTCTTCTTTGCATTCCTTTTTCCGCTTTGAAAGATTATTGATTCGTGGAAGATAATCAAGATATTTGTACAACACAAATGGTGTTATGAGGGTAACAATAACTGTGTATAGAGCTATTGCTCTAGGGTCAGTGTTCCCCAAATACAAAAATGAACTCCCATTTTCAAGTTCTAAAACTTCAATATTGTTGCTACCAACACTATTTTCATGACTACAAAATGTACGGAGGTGGTTGTTCTCTTCCTGCAATAATATCAACCTTTCTATCAGATATTGATGAAATAACAGGTTTACACAGTCAATT
This sequence comes from Rehmannia glutinosa, assembly GCA_016081115.2. NCBI lineage: Eukaryota > Viridiplantae > Streptophyta > Magnoliopsida > Lamiales > Orobanchaceae > Rehmannia > Rehmannia glutinosa. Next base: position 652,946 of record CM071926.1, read on the forward strand.
TGATTTACTTGTTTATTTAGTTTTGTTTAATCTCATGACCTGATTAGTCAAAGATCAAACTACATGCCTTTAGGAACTGTTCAAAAATGGAAGAAACATGTCATTCTGAGTTAAAGTCTTATTAACCTTCTGGCATTATTGTTCTATATCGTATGAAGTATAAATGTATAATGCAGACATTCTACTGAGGACTTTGCACATACCTGCAGCCTTGCGACTTCATTTCGCAGGAACATTGAATAAGAAAGAGACACGAAGCAGAAAAACGTAAGCTGCAAGTAAAAGCATAAAATATTAATCCCAAACTCATCAATAACAATGAAAGCCTAGAATTTTAACTTTCTATTAATGACATAATAGAATAAAGAACAACAATCAAACTCTATTCAGCTTTCCTTTTGTCCCATTATCTTTTCTGATCTAATAAAAATTAAATTCAGGGTAATCTTAGGAGTTGATTAAAAAGAGGCTTGTAGTATTAAATTTCATAAGAACAAATATGCAAAAGCAAAAATTCACTGGACCAAGGTGTCAGTAAGCCAAGATTATGGAGCAGGAACAAGAAAATATTAGTTGTTTCTCATGATGAAGGGTGTGGTAGTAATTTCCTTCAAAAAACAACATTGTAATAATCATTAACAAATACCGAGACCGTAACGGAAGTAGTGCAAGAGGGGAAATCCAAAGTCACTTTCACAAAAGACCTCCCACAAGGAATGAAATGCCTCCAGGAAGAAGCGTACAAAGTTCAAAAGCTTCACTCAGAAGGCACAAGGATCACAAAGGGGCAGGGCATAACCAAGGCAAGTCCGTGATCGTTCCAAAAAAAGGCTGAGAAGCACACGGAAGATAGATGTTCTCTTAAAATCTTTTAAAGTTCACTCAGGACAAGCGGAATCTCTTAAACTCTATTAAAGTTCACTTAGGACAAGCGGACTCTGACCTCGAAGAAGGGAACGAACCCCAACCTCGCTAAAGGGATAGATAAGGACCTCTACGAATGCTATTAACCACAATTTAGATGGTGCATTCATTACTCAACCTGAGGATGGTGTCCCACTTTGGCTCCCAAGGGGATGATGCTCGACTCTCTCAAAGCTAGGGGATGGGTTTCAAGCTACCAAATGTTGCCATCTTACTGGCCTTAGCCAATTCTAAATAGAGCTGGACAGTTACATCCACTCCAAAGGAAGCTTCCAAACCTCATTTGTGACATGAAATAGTTCATATTTCCTAGCACTGCAAGGAGTAAGCTCAAATTCCCCAAAGCTCTGCCCAAGAGGCGAGCTAAGAATTCACCCTGCTTGGAGGAGATTAACACCAAGAATGGATCTCAGGCCACAAGAGGCTAAGCCACGGAAAGAAAGTTCTAAATTAAGATCCTTTAAGGGGTTCTGAATATTAAAGATCTACGAGTCTCATACACAACGAAGTTGTGACCAAATTGCCAGTGACCTATCTGTCAGACAAAATAGACTTGGCCAAGATAAAGGTCATTGTTGAGATATATGTCACTTGTGAGTTGTCCCACATGGATTAATTAAGGGAAGAGAGTCCACTTTATAAGCCAAGTGAGCTACTCCTCCTCCCATTATGGAACCTCACTTGGTGGGCATGTACTCTCCCCATATCGGGTACACAATGTGTGGGGCCGTCTGCAAGTCCCCCGAATTTAACAGTCATAACACCCTCACCTTATGACCAACCATCAACCCGTAGTTAAGTAGGCAATTTAAATTTAAAGGAGAGATCTTCAACTAGCGGGAAGGGCCAAAAATGCGGAAATTGTCCTTCTTACAAAAGAGTCAGTTTGCAACATGATGATATCTGTCGTCAAAATAGCTGAAACCCCAAAAAAAAAAAAAAAAAAAAAAAAAAAAAAGGACGACCCAAACTACCAAAACGATCTCTCCCCGGAGAAGAAATTAAGGTCCCAATCAATTGTCACAATTAAATTTAGAAGAAAGTGAGACAAGAGTATACCTTCCAAGAATTTCTGAACGAGTAAGTCTTCTGAACACTACAGGAATTAGTTGAATCACGAGGCCCAGTTACGACCGACGATGCAGGAACCAAACCCGACGAGGCTTGAAGCGACAACGCCTTCAAATCCTTTTCGTTTCTTAGCTTCGGTTTATTGCCCGGGGAACCAATCCCTCGAGCCGAGTCCACTGTGGAACCCCCTGCACTACTCAAACTAGACGGCATGGAGTTGCTGCGAACCGCCAATTGAGCCGGCGGTTGCTGCTTCTGCTGCTGAGATTTGGAGAAAGAAGAAGAAGATTTGACAGAGACATTTCGACGAGTGGAGTATGGACCGAGATTGGAAGGGAAGACGTAGTCCCGATCCGAGAAATTAAAGCTGAACGCATCACTGCTACTGCTGCCTCCGCCGCCAGGGGAGGTGACGGCGGAGGTAGATGTGGTGGTGGTGGAGGAGGAGGGGCTGGAATTGAAGGAAGGAGTGGGGGAGAGGCGGCGGACGGCGGGGAAAAGCGGGCCGGGAAAGTGTGGGGGTTGGGAATCATCCGAGCCCGACGCCGTCGTTTTGGACTTCTTGGTTAGCGGTGGCCTCTCGGGCTTCGCCGGGTTCGGGCCCGGGCTCGATTGATCGTTGCTCACCTGCATGTGTGTGTGTGTGTGAGAGAGAGAGAGAGAGAGAGAGAGAGAGGAAGCTGACTTGGAGAGAGAAACAGTGAAGACTGAAGACTGTTGGATCGTCGGAATGGTGATAGTTTATTGTTATTTTCAGTTATGAGAAAAAAGGAGATTAAAATGGAAATTAATAATAAAATGTATTTTTAGGTTGCTGACTGGATATATTTTTGTTGATGATTTTTTTTTCGAGATTATAGTTAAAACTTTTAAAAGAAAAAAAAAAAATATATATATATATATATATATATATTTCAATCAAATTTAAGAAAAGAGAAAAAGAAATTGAAAGCAGATTTTTAAAAATAAAAACACATTAAAAATGGCATTTAGTATAAATAAATTTGTATGTCACGTCACGTGTACATGTTTTCCTAACATTTCATATTGAAACATAAGTGTATTGTCTCTTAATAAATCTTCATACATTTAAATATGTAAAGACTCAAAAAAAATATTAATTATCTTTATAAAGAAAAAGTTATAATTGATTCTTGGATCTGGAGGTAAAAGAACTTGGTTTTCTGTCAGCGAAATATACCTTTACCCCTCTTTTTCACTAAAGATGCAACTGAAAAAGGTGAAAAATTAACATGAAGCCAACCCTCGGACAAACAAATCTGGAGAAGATGTAATGAATCTTTTACCAATGTCATCAGCCATGTTACTCAAACTCAAATATCAGATTTCTTGCAAAATTTGATAGTGGACAATGTCGGCCAATTTTTAAAATTCCAACAAAAATAAGAGTGAATCGGATAATTTTATTACTTATAAAATTACATAAAAATTACGAGATTGTGCAGGATCAAATTAGGTACTAATTTTGTAATGTTCTTCTTCCGTGTCAAGCGGCAATGTGGTGGTTGTTGAGCAGCTCGGTGGGTGGTGGTGGTGGTGGTGATGGTGGTGGTGTCAATGGAGTTACTCAACTGGGTGATGGTGATTTTAATAGTGAAGTGAACGAAGAATAACAAGAATTTAAAAAATAAAAAATAAAAAAATACTACATAAAATAGGGTTGGAGGGCAAAATTGCAAAATTATTTTTGTAATTTAGGAGGTGCAAAATTGGTCCTACTCAAACTCGAAATTTTGATTTAGTCATGTAAGTAATAAAATTACCTAATTTCAGTTCTATTTCGCCCAACTTTGGAACTTGGCTAGAAATTGTGCATCACGTGTTGGAGCATGAATCCTCTCCATTTAGGATGTGTAAATTTCTTGTGCATTTGGAGAGAGAAAGACACATGTGCGCACAAGAAATTTGCACATCCTAAATGGAGAGTATCCATTTCCTCACGTGTTGTGCACATGATATTTCGAACCAATTTTAGTGAAAATGGGATTGTATATGGACAATTTTATTACTTAAATGACTAAATTAAAATTTCAAGGTTAGCAAGACCAATTTATCACCCCCTAAATTACATGATTAATTTTACAATTTTGCCTTTGAATTGTTGCATACAGATTCATATGTGTTGGGCGCGGCGGAGGCGTGTCGTGGTCCGAGATTTGATTTATCCTAATACCCGACAAATCACACCAACAAGATGATGGCAAAAGTAAATAATACCGAAGAAAAATAAAATGCACACAAATGATTTTACGTGGTTCGGCAAAACCCGCCTACGTCCACGAGAGTTTCCGTTCTTTACTAATAAAGAATTTCCCTATGACAAGAAAAATACACCCTTGAGTTTTATGGACCAAACCCAAAATATAAAGACTCGTACAACCACTTTATTAGCTATCAAAGAACACTCTCCCCAACCCCTTTGTATTGTCCCAAGAGAAAAATACCCCGAGTGTTTCCCTCAAGACTTATCACAATTTGTCTCACACAAATTGATCACCCCAAATGCCTACACTCTATTTTCTCTCTTGATTTCTCTCTTTGTTGGTGTGTTCATTCTCTTCCTCCCTCAAGCCCTTTTATAGGCAAATTTGAGAGTAATTTGCTGAAGGATAATGCAGACCAAATTCAATTTGGCTTCTTCAGCCAACAATTGAAAAAATGGCAGCCCCTCCAATATTGACCAAATGTGTTTGGTGGGGGGCTGCACCTAACAATATGCACATATACATAAACTCATTGATATAAATAGAAAAACAATCAAATCAATTTTTTATAGATACATACATATTCACTCCTCAATCAAGCAATATCTGATATAAATGAGAAACAATCGATTCAAATTTTCTACTTCAATTGGGGTATGGCGTATAATTTCTTGTACCGTCCATTTTACTCATTCTATTATTTCTTCAAACACTAACGAGGACATTTGTAAAAGCATCTACAATGGTAATAATCTTTGTGAAAAGGTGCTAATATGCATTGCGCGTACTGAAAAACATCTCCCATGTAGTTTCTACATATGTTATTGCACGAAGATGGATTCCCCATGGAGCATTCGTCTCCTATGTCCAATTGACAGGTTCCTCCCAAACACCCTGTGGTTCAAAACGAAAACAATGACAAAAAATAAATAAGAATAAGAATAAGGGTTCCACCCCTAAATTTTTAGCTCAATTACAAAAAACCACAGTCATCTACTTATCTTTCAAAATTGCAGTTACCTTCTTAACATTTGTTTCCCGTTATAATTTGCACCTCAAAATGGGATATTTATTAAATAAATACAAATCTAAAGGGTGTTTGTGTTAAGATATGCGAACAAAGTTCCATATCGCTAGACATCGGAAAAGTCATGGATTTATAAGATGGATAATATATACATTGGTATGAGGTCTTTTGGGTGAAAGCCCAAAACAAAACCACGAGAATATTTGGCTTAAAGTGATAATATCATACCAATGGAGATGGTTGGCGTTTGAAGGCTTCAATAAGTTGCATCAAAGTCATTGCCCAGGAATAGCCATGCGGGTGAAAAGAAATCCCAGTGTAGAACAAAGATGGTGGGATCTAACAAATGATGGAGTATCCAGTTGGCTCTATTAGACATGCAGGCTTGGCCTAGATGGAGCAGGCTCTCGAGAATGCGGTAATCAGAACATGAATAGTTTAACTTGATGTAGTATGATCTTCCAAGCACGCCGCGATGGACGTGCGATCCCAATGCGGTGTCTAGTGAAGAGTGAAGACATGTGAAGAAGATGGACCAAATAATTATTTGAGGAACCTGATGGTCATTTGTTCAAGTGGAGGATTGTTAAGATATGCGAACAATATCCCACATTAGCTACACATGAAAAGGTCATGGATTTATAAGATGGACATTATCTCCATTGGTATTAAACATTTTCTGTGAAGCCCAAAAACAAAACCATGAGGACTTAGATCCAAAGTGGCAATATCATACCAATATGGAGATGGGTGGTGTATATGTATGTGGAAAAAATTTCCGTGTGTAGAACAAATATAGTAGGCCCATGCAAACAGTGTAGTATTCAGTGGGCTCTATTGGACATATGTCTAATAGTGTAGCTAGGCCGTGAGAGTGTGGTGGGCTGACACTAAAATTAATTGGCCAGACGAAAAATTGAAGAAAACTAATATAAACGATAGCATTTTTATAAAAAAGAACTCTTAATGAAAATTAGGGGAAAAATAAAAAAGGGGAGTGCAAGCCCAGTATGGCCCCTTAGCTCCGCCCATGCAGACGGGCTTGGCCTGAATGGAGTGGACTCTCGAGATAGATGGTAATCAGGTGCATGAGTAGTCTACAAAGATGGAGCATGATCTTCCAAGGTTTCACGTAAGGTGTGTGCTCTCAACGCAATGAAGATGGAACGAATAATTGTTTGAGGCGAGGCTCGGTGGTCCTTGGTTCGATGAGAGGATTGTTAAGGTATACGATCAAAGTCTCACATCGGCTAGACATGAAAATGTCATGAGTTTATAAGATGAATAGTATTTTTTTTTGGTATGAGTTCTTTTGGGTGAAAGCTAAAAATGGCTTGGGCCAAAATGGATAATATAATATCAATGTGGTGATGAGTAGTGTTTGCGGGCTTCGAACAACTTGTAATTTGAAAATAACTAAAAAATTATAATTAGGTTAAATTTAAGGGTATTTTTACAATTATTCCTAATAATAATACATTCTAATTTATAATTTTTACGAGGTTATCATCGTATCAAATGATAGTAGAATAAATAAGAAATTGATTGTCCTTTTTTCAAAAAAAATTTTGTCTTTTAACAATAATTCTGATTAAAAAGAAAAACTAAATTCTGCTTGCTACAGTGTTATCATTTCAGAGCAAACAAACCATAAGATACCAATTGAAATCTTCCGACCTTATAAAAATTCAAACTTACTGTGACGATGTTGTAATTTATCTAATGATACAAAAAAAAGGCTTCTGTTGATTTTAAATTTAATCATTATTGGTGACTAATGACTATAAATCTGAAATATGAAACCACAATAAGATGAATAATAATCAAACACATTATACATTTGTACCTGAGAAGAGAGCAACGTAAAAGATAGCACCCACCAAAGATTGGAAAAGCTTCGCCATTTGCTGTTTATTTATCTTCTAATATTTTTAATTGCAATAATAGACGTTTATATATATAGGACTATAGGAGTAATATATACTATATAATCACAAAGAAGATGTTCTAAATCTATGACAATTAATCCTTTATATATAAAAAGGAATGTCAACGATATTGTCTAGACGTTATACATAATACAATATCCATAAACTTGTTTTTTTTTAAGGAATATATTTATCTAGAGATTATACAAATATCCAAAAATTTATTAGGAATCTAGAAATTGTGGAAAATAAATAATAGGTTTCTTTATTAATAGTATTACATGAGTATCTCTAATATATTGTTGTAAATGAAAGAGATATTTCAAATAATTAAATTTCATCTCATGGTATAGAAAATAATAACCTAATATCATGGAATCCATAAATAATACTAAAATTAATTCAACGTTACAAATAAAAGTTTTAAAAGATGAGATTATGTGATTTCATGCATAGAATTATATTACATATTCAACAAAAGTTGATATTTTCTATAAATAAAAACTATTTCTTTCAGTTCAGGGAAATATTAATGATATTTCCTTTACTTCATCCAAAAAGATTAGGGATAATTACAGAAATACCCCTAGGTTCAGGCTAATTACAAAAAAACCCAAAGATTTTTGAAATTTAAAAAAAAAAAACAACATTGAGATTTGATCCATTTTACATCTTCTTCCATTATAAGCAAAAAATAATTCAAAATCCCCTATATTTATAGAAATATTACAGTTATCACCTCAAATTTAAGACATAATCAAATTTGATGGGGCTTTTTGTAATTTTTTATAATTAGCGATCAAACCTTAGGGATGTTTTTATAATTATCCCCAAAAGATTATATAATTTCATGCATTGATTAAGAGTTAGTTGCATGTGGATAGGATTGAAAAAAGTACCAAATTATTTTTATATTCACTATATATTGGGGGTTTCTAAATATAATATATTGATTACGTTTAAGCACATACTAATGATGCAGTGTTTTAAATACCGTACCGGTAATCAAATCGGTCAACTTACCGTAAGCGGTTCAACTGGTCGAACCGGTTCAACTGCCGATTTTACCGTTTTTAATAAAACTAATTATATTTTTAATTATATTATATAAAATATTAATGTAATATATTGATATAAAAAAAAGTTATATATATTTTTAATTTCTTATTTTTTATTATATAATTATTAGATTGATTACATGTGCCTATATTATAAAGGTTTGTCCAAATTTGGAAATTTTAATCGATTACAATTCTTGTTTGAATTAGTTAAAATGTATATGATGGATTTGAATCATAACATAAACACAAAAACTTAATCAAGGCGATCGTCTAAATGTGTCGACTGTTAAACGGATCGACTCGCGGATCCTGGCATTTCCTAATATAGCGGTGGTGTTTTAGTCACCAAGATATTAAGCGATCATTCAAACGTATTAGTCGTCCTTCTAAAAAATATTAGCAGTTCTTATGAAATGTATTAGTAGTTTCCTGAAAAGTTTTTTAATATTTCTCCTTAATATACTCCCAAAATGTATTAGCAATCCCTCAAAAAAGTATTACTAGTTTCTCGAAAAAGTATTAGTAGTTCCTTGAAATAAATTAAATTTTTCTCCCAAAATATATTGATAGTCCTTCTGAAAAGTATTAGTCGTCCTTCTAAAAAATATTAGCGCTTATTCTAAATGTATTAGTAGTTTCCCTGAATATAATTACATTTTCTCCCGAAATGTATTAACAATCATTACGAAAAGTATTAGTCGTCCTTCTAAAAGTATTAACAGTTCTTCCAAATGTATTAGTAGTTCCCTAAAGAGTTTTAGTATTTCTCATGAATATACTCCTGAAATGTATTAGTTGTCCATAAAAGTATTAGTAGTTTCTCGAAAAAGTATTAGTAATTTCCTAGAGAATATTTTGGTATAGTTGCCCGCATTAAGCAATTGCAACAGTTTTACAACCTGATTTTTTTTAAGAACCAGAGAAAGACTTATTTTACATCAAAATAATGAAAATGTGGTTGTGTCTCAAAAATTCATACATTGGAGAGTGGCTCAATTGATATTTACAATACTCACCTTTCTCGTGATATCCATCAACATTGGTTTCCAAATTCCCCAAAACTAAAATTTCACTCTGCACTAAAACCTTCACACGTTGGCAGCCACTGTAAAAGCCAACTCCAACTCCTTGAAGCTCGGCTGCCATGGTGGCCATATAGTCAACACACACATGTTTCACCACTTTGTCGACGCGTCGCAAATCGGAAAGATATCCACGCCCGGAGACCTTAGCGGTTAAGGACTAAATCAATGACGTGAAATATGTTTTTTATTTAGTGTAATGCTTTTTAGTTCAACCCAAATGTCGAAGATGGGTTGGATTTGAAGATCCGTCGATGAATTAGATTAAATCAGACGGTCTAACAGAGACTAACTCTAACATAAATATTAAATAATTGATTTGAATTCTTGTTTGATTTGAATTATGACATAAATATATTTAATATTAAGTTTATAATTTAAATTTTAATAAAAAAAGCTGAAAAAGAAAAAAGCTAAATCCTGTTTAACCGATTTTAGCAGGTAATGATAGTATAACCCCCAAAATGGTATTAAGGGTTTTACCGTCACCAATCCAATCACCCAGTATCGATATAACCCGGTTCAACCGTGAATCTGAAGACAATATTTCGACTAAAAAGATGGGTGGATGACTGGAAGAGATTGGTAAATTGTTAAATTAGCACTCTGAGAAATTCGATCTTTCTGTAAGTAAATTGATTTTTCTCTTGTAGCGTAGAATTATGTCGCACACGCTTGATTGACTACTTATTCAAGAGTAACTAAGTTGTGTCCTGCCTTACATTAATTAATTAAACAGCAGAAAAAAAGAAAGTGTAATTTACAATAGACACACACACAAGAAAAGAAAAAAACCTCACATTAAATAGCTTAGCTTTGGTGGCCGCCTGTCTTGTTGAAATTACCTTTGGCAGATTCGAAGATGTTCGCCTGATCTTCGGTAGCATCATGAGCTTTTTCGGTCTGTTGTTTGGTTTTCTCTTCTGCCACTCTTTTGAACTCTTCAGCTGTGGAAGGTGCTCTCCCCTCAACAACCCCATGTCCAATACTGTTTTCTTTTTTTCCTGGGCTGTATCTCTATACATATTCAACATATATCTATAGAAATTAGGGATAATTACAAAATAACCCAGAAATTTCTGAAATTTGCATTTTCCCTTTCGTAGCATTTCAAAACCCTCTATAAAAATATTACAGTTACCCTTCTTTAATTTAATACATAATTAGTGACGGAACTAAGGGGGCAAGTGGGACGGCTAGCCCCAAAGTTTCACAAATTTATATTTCTTCTTTTTTTAGTTGTTATTTAGTCTATAATTATTTATAAATTACGGGAAAATTACATTTTCCCCAAAATGTTGAGAATAAAATCTTTCTAATTGTCTTCAAAAAATATAGATTTTGGGCCCTTCCCAAGTCTTGAGTCTTGCGTCTGCTACTCGTCACATAATCAAATCTAAGAAATTCTTTTTTTAATTTTGAAACATCTTTGAGTTTTTTTTTTTATAATTAGCCCAAACGTCAGGAATATTTTTGTAATTAATACCATGATTAATTTATCCTCCAATAAAACAAAATAGAATGAGGCAGCAGGTGATAGGGGTTATGCGTATATACGTACCCTTATTGAGAGGGGAAGGTTTGCGGTGAGGCGTTTGATCCTTGATGCCTGAGAGGCTGTGTACAGGGACAGTAGATGGCCGCCCATTTTTGTTTTCTTTTCTTCTTACTTTTTTTTTTTAAAAAAATATCATAAAAGAAAGAAAGTAGAAATTTGGTTGAAATTAATCAGATTTGTTAATTGTCACACGTATGCTTGGGTGAGTATGTGGCAGCCCCACAGTGTTGCTGTCTCATCATCTTCATGCAAACGATCTAATGGGCTTAACTACGATAGACGGATTTCAAAACCATCCAGTGATGTTTTAATAATATTAAGAATTATGTTTTTGTAATATTCAGGGACCAGTATGAAAAGTATTAGTATATATATAGTTCACTTAAAAGTATTGTTTGTAATATTGAATAGTGATGTAGTATCACGAGAACGCTGAAAAGTATTAGGTTTTCATATGAAACATGTTAGTAGTGTGAAAAGAATTAGTATGTTGTTGACTTGAAAATATATAATAATCATTCTAAAAAATATTAGTCATTCCCGTGAAATGTATTAGTAGTTCACCTGAAAAATATTAGTTTTTCTAATAAAATAGTAGTAGTAGTCTACTGAAAATTATTAGTAGGTCCCATAAAAATATTAGGCATTCCGCTGGGTCGTTGGGGTTGGGCTGGGATTGGTTCAGAATACTACATTTATTATAATACTAGTTAGGTGGAAGTGCGTTGCACGTAATCTAAATTTATATTATTAAAATCAAATCTTGAAAATGGAATAGTTTTTATTAAATTATTTTTTATATAATAAATATCACTCATGTAGTTTGATTAATCTAAAATAAAATTTGCAAAAGTAAAATTAAACTTCGTAGTAGGTAAAATATGGTTAGAATATTTTGATCCCGAAACATGATACTTACATAATATTATCATCGAACAAAATACAATAAATATAAAAAAAATTAAAGAATAATAAAAAAAATATTCCAAGAACTCATTTTGCATCAATTCAACTCTTGTTTTACTTTTTTTAAGTGTCTCATTCTTCTTCATGTTTTTTTTTTGCAATTTTTTTTAATGCATTTTTAGCCCAAACATGATTGATTGGTGTATGAATGTCTTCCTCTTTTTCTCCATATCCGAAATGTGTGTTATCTCTCGACTAAGCTATAACATTGAGTTTTCCATTCACCACCCGTGTCTTTGCGTTTTGTTAAGAGTGATTATCAAGTGAAATTTCTTTTTGTATAACCACCTATTTTCAGTTTTGTACTATTCATAAAATCAAAATTATTTTTGTTTCAAGTGTTTTTACTAAAAATAACTCATTTTAAATTAATTTTCATAGTTACTTTTCTTACATATTCTCCTACATTGTCATTCAATCAGATCTATCAAATTTACATCATTATCTCTCACTTTTCACCAAAAAATTAATTGTTAGCCCAACCCCTAACTTACCAATAAAATTATTTCAAATATATAAAAATGTATTTTTATTTGTATGACATGTTTTTGTGTAAAAAAAAGTTTAAAAAAAATACTCAACCAAATATTAATTCATTTCTAAACCTGTATTTATTTCTAAAATTTTACATTCAACCAAACATATTTTTATTTCTCACGCGTAAACCAACACTTACTCTCAAGAAAAATAGCGGAAACGAAAATTATATATTGAATGTGGCCAATGGCCATATGAGCCCTTAGCTTCATGTAATGTTCTCACTCGCATCTTGTTCCTGATTAAATTAAATATTCATATATTAGAAATGAAGATAAAAGTAGACTAATCAATACAATTGGAAATAGTCTATGAATTAAAATTGAAAGAAACTCGCATGTTTATATCATTTAAATTATTAAACCATGATCCATTTCATACTATGCAAACTATATACTAATAAAAAGGAAAAATAAAAATATGAAGAAAGATAAGTAATTGATGGCTCAAAAGCTACTTTTAAAACCTTAGGCAAGTGCACCTATCGTTTTATAGAATAGATTGTTGAGTACCGAGTGTCATTCCCACGAGGATTGTAAGTGCTAGTAATTATCGTGTTTTTGTTATCTAATCTAGCAATTTTTAGAGTTTTTGTTGGGTAAAAATAGAAAATAAAAAATAAAGAAATTTGAAATGATCACAACTTACAATAGATCAAATAAAAGTAGATTGTAGAATAAGAAAAACAAGAGTTAGAAATGTGTTTGAATGTAAATCCCTCTAGAATATTTTTGTGATTCAACAAGATAAAAATACAACCAAAATCCCTTAAGCAAAAATCATCCTCTTTTAATAAAATCTCATGTTTTGTGGACCGTAGAAATTCCCGATTTAAGTTAAACACTTTCTCAAGGTGAAAAACCCCTTATCTCAAGTTGATTAGTTGAAATCTCTTTCTAGTTAAAACCCCCAAGATTGTATTATAACGATTTGTGACAGAAGATTTATGTCGTCCTATATCTAGGATTGCATGCAACTCTTTTCACTTATATAGGTTCTTTCTCACCATAAATCTCTCAATTACCCGATGAGGAATAGATATCAAATCAATATACCGGAAATATTAACTCGAATGAAATAAGCATAATATAAGTGAATCACACAAGACATGAGAATTTTATTAAAAGCATACAAACCTTAATCACAAATCCATTCTAGAGTTCATTACATTCAAACACTAGAAATTTAGCTACACATGGTTTTGATAAAAGAGTATACTACACAATAAGATTTGAATAAAATGAACATGGTGTACTTAGCTCTTATTCAAGACCAATACAAGACTTCATTGGTTGATTGCAATGATGTTGAGCTCCAAACCTTCTCCTCTAATGCTCTTCAACTTCCAACTCTACCTCTCTTTTATTTTCTCAATGTAGTTTGCTTTGAAACTTAGAGTGAATGAATCAATGAATTAAATAGTTGAATGGATGGATTCCTCCAACCCAAACTCTTGGTTTTTATAGACATTATTTTTGTGAAAGAACACATTAACAATGTCATCTTTTGACAAATAATTGCTCCACTTTCATAGTTGGGTTGTTGAATCCTTGTTTTCATGTGATAATTGAGAGAATAATAGAGCTTAGTGCAGCAAAATGAGATGTAAAAGTTGCACAAAAGTTGTCAAAAAGCTAGGTGGGAAATCTTCCATAATTTCCGCCTGAAAAAGTTCCAGAAAAGCACGGGCGTGTTGATAGATTAACCTTAAAACACCTGTGTCTCAAAACACTGGGTGTGTTCGCGAAATTACTCACGAACACGCCCGTGTTCTAAAGCACGGCTAGGCCGTGTTTTGTACGACTTGATCCATTCTTTTGCTTTGTTTTTGCTCTTTTTTTGACACGCGCGCGTTTAAAAGCACGGCCCCGCCATGTTGATGGTAAAGCCTTAAAACACCCGTGTTTCAAAACACTGGTTTACAAACACACCCGTGTTTTTAAAGCACGGCCAGCCCGTGTTTTATATGACTTGATCCCTATTTGCTCCATTTTTGGTCGATTAAAAGCATGGCCGTGTAAAAAAGCACATCCGGGCCGTGTTTGTCTCAAAAAGCCCCGAAATGACGCGCTTAGCTTGGGATTCGAGTGTTTTCTGCATCCATAAACCCCGGGGTATGTTTTGACATGAAATCATGGCCCGAATTCACCCCAAATAGCTCTGGATCATCAATCTAAACCAATAAACACACCTCGAAGTGATATGAACTATGTACAATCAAACATTTACGAAACTAACAATAAAATAACTCAAATTCTACTCAAATGAACACATAAAACATGCATAAAAAGACCCTTATCAAACCACCTCCAACTTAGAACCTTGCTTGTCCTCAAGCAAAACATTAAATCTAAAAGAGGGATTCAATAAATCACAACACACAAGGAAATTGTTTTTTGTCCAACACATTGAACATAAGTAGTCAACTTTTTAGCCTTCTCAACCTGAATTAACCATTCAGTAAAAATATAGTTCAATAACGCCATGAAAATACGAGGATTCAATAGATCATTGTAGTTAGCCTACTAGTCATATAACCAAGCTTCTTGAACTTTTTATTTTTTTTTGAAATGAGAATTATAGGAATATACATTCTTTCCAATTACGTTCCTTTTTTTAGGACCTTTCGAGGCATGCTTCCACTAGGTTTATATTTTGAATTTCCGTTCAAACACTCCTAGGATAGTTTTCCATGCTCATATTCGTGTCGCCATTTTACGTAAAAGACAAACATGGGGCTCATGAATGCTCCTAGTTACTAAGCAACAACAAATAGAGGAGTATAACCTCGATTGGTCCATTTTCTTAAGGTTTTTTTTCTCATTTTTCCTTTTTTTCATCCACAAGCTTGATTTAACAACTAGTTAACCAATACTAAATCATGAGTTCTCGGACGTTCATAGCGCTAGGTATCATCGTATATGCCTTAACACATCAAGTATTATGGTGTTGGAAATCTCGTCAAAATTTAGCCCACATCTACGTCAATCTATCCTAGACAATCAATTGCTTCGCATTGAAAACACAAATTAAAAAGTTGTATAATTGGGCCAAGTTATTGACTAGCAAACACTCAGTTTGTTAAAAAAAATCTATCTCTTGTCGACAAACTCAAAATAAAAATAAGCACACAAAGACTCAGAATAAAAATAAGCACACAAGCATTCCAAGAATATAATTGCATCCACCTCCAACTTAAAGGTTCACATTGTCCTCAATGTGAAAGAAAGAGATGAACAAAACGCACACAAAACACTCAAAAAGTAAAGAAACTAGAAGAAAAATAAAAGAGATGGAAAAAGAAAAACACGACCTTCATATATGCTTATGACATATGATTGGAAAATTCTCGATATCTAGTTTAATATGAAAGTAATATTATTTAAAAATTTAAAATATTCTATGAATTACAATTAAATGAAAAGCATATAAGAAGAGTATAGAATACAAAGAGATATTAATCATATTATAAAATAAAAACAAAATTAATATAAAAAAGTACTTAATTGCCCCTAAAACTAACTTTACTATAAGGATATTTTTGGCAAATCAAAATTTTCAAAAAACCTTCATACTTATTCATACTTTTATAATAAGTATATATATATAGATATAGATATAGATTAGTTGCATCAAGAATCTCTTAAAATATTTTATCTTATGTTTATTGAAGTGCGTTTTCACATAGATTTGTGTGATTGTGGTGAAATTTTGTTTGGTATGTTTCCAAAAGAAACTTTCCAAAAAACATGAAAATTGAAAATGACTTAATTTAAGAATTTCCTTAAACAAATATAAATCCATTTTCCGGAATAATTGGAAAATGAAAATTTGAGTTTGAAAACATATCCATACATACCCTTTGAAATAGAAAATTTCGCTTATATGTGGAGTTCATGTTGAATTACTACTCTAATTTCTTTTCAAATCAAATTGCCCTAGCGACATATATGAATCTATGATCCACATACTCAAACTCAATTCTCAATCCTACACAAACTCAATCAAAATACTTTGTACCCTACATCAAACCATCTATCTATATATTTCTCCAATCCCAAACATCTCCACACTACTCCATCCAAACAAACTCCTCTGCAACTAATTTCACCATGGCCACCGTCGACACCATTCTCACTACTCTCTATTTCTCCAAAACCCAATGTTACCACTATTCAAGAATTGAAAATTGAGTTGCATGCCACAAGGCTTAGTATTCTCAAGGGAATTGAGAGGAGAAAGTGTGCAGAGGAAATTCTTATCGTTATGCGCAACCAATGGAAAATGATTAATCTCATGTCTGAGGCTGGGCTAACATTTCCCGCACCTCCAGCTGCTAGTGATAACATGCAGATTGAGAACAATTCGACCAGTTTTTCAAGGAAGTTGTCGTTACCAGGTTTGTTACTGAAGCAAATGGAAGGGTATGCGGGTATGCAGGGCCGGTCCTATAATTTTCCTATAATTTTCCTATAATTTTTTATTGGAAGTTGAGAGAGATTATTTTTCTTGGTAGGAATAAAAGAGAGCTTGGTGGAAGAATATTTGATTCTATTGGTTATTCTTCTCAAAAAATTTGGATTGTTACAAAATGAGCAAGGTACCTCTATTTATACTAAGACAACTTTTTAACCAATGGCTAGGATTTATTTGATTTAAATGCTATAATTTATCCACTAAAATTATCTTCTAAAATATCTAGCAACCTAGGAGTTTCTACAAACTTTCTTCAACTAATATTTAAAATATTTTAATAAGATATTTCCAGAGAAATTCTAGAACTTGAGGAATTTGGGCTTGGACTCTTATTTTATCTTTAACTAAAAAATATATTTTCAAGCCCAATATTATTTGGACCCAAATCAAGTTTATATTCCAACAAAAAGATCGCAGATATACGTTAATATGGTCACATTCATATAAACCAACAAGACCAACAACGAAATTCATATATGTTGACATGATCATGATTATATATGCCAACAAAGAAAATCTCATATAAGCTGACAAAGACAACGAAATGTCAATATACTTGTCTTTTAATTAATGTATTATTCTTTCATTGTCGTTTTCTATTTGAGCTCTAGAGTCTTTCATCATACCTAAGTTATTAAGTCACAAATTTTAATTCTTTATTATGATTGCAAAGTACAAATATATAAATATATTATCATTTATACATTTGTATTACTAAACACTAGCTTTTATTTAGATAATAATTCTGTATAAATAAAAAAATATAAATTTATATAATTATAACAATTATGAGGATTCTAAAAAAATTACACAACTTATAAATCGAAGCAAAATGATATTAGTAACAATAATATAAAAAAATATAACATTTCTTTTCAACAGAACACGAGTAAATCACGATTAATAGATGTTAATATTGATTTTGAAAATTCGTAATAAATTATACAAAAATCATATACATTGATTCAAGTTACAATAAAAATCTTACGATGTTGGCTTCCAAAGTAAAATATAGTCATGATGATTTGATCACTAAAAATTGTTGAAGTTGCCCACAACAGTGACCATGACCAGTGAAAATATTTTGGAGAAGAAAAAAACAAGATTTGCTAAATCAATTGTGGAGATAACTCTAATGGATATAATATGATTTGAATGTAATTTTTTTGGTTTCATAAACATTTATTTGATTTTGATTTGATATATATTCGTAGAGAAATGTAGGAGATATATTAATATAAAATTATGATTTTTTTAATACTCATGAAATGGGCTGGCCCAATTTTGCTCGGGGGCCTGAGGCGGTAGCCTTATTGGCAGTGGCGGAGCCACTTGAAGGTTTGTACCCCCAATTTGAAAAAAAAAAATAGTTTAAAAAATAATATTAATAATACTTTGTACCCCCAATTTTGATACAAAAAAATCAAAATATCTTACATATTTTTTACACAATTTCCCACATTTTCTTCCCCCTACAAACACTTTGTTCCCAAAAGATAATTATAGAATCCAACTACGATTAGTCTAAAATTTATCGTCCCCCATTTTCGAATTTCTGAATCCGCCACTGCTCATTGGCCTCACTAAAGAACCGAGCCTGGGGGTATGGTGTATGCTGAAGCTGAAGAAGCTGCTGCCAAAATTATTGAATTAAAAGACTAGGAAATATTGCGACTTCGGGATAGACTCCACTATTATGAGATTGTTAATCATGAACTGTCACAGAGAAAGCTTGTGGGTATGTTTTCTTTTCTATGTCTGAACTTTTGGAATGGAAGTGCTTAAAAAATCTATTGATGGAAAATTGTCTCTACCTCCCCCCCAACTATGTTTACTTATGAAAGCATATTAGTATAAGTATGTTCATGTTGGGAGTATTATATTGAAATACATGGTAAAAGGACGTTTTTTGAACGTTAACTTCAAGCAAGTAGTGACAGTTTACAAAAGCAGACTCCAATCATTTTGAGAATGATGAATTATTTTATTTTAGATTATTTGTCATATAATCTTCTTTTGTTACTCAGAGAATATATATTATGTAAGTGGTTTTAGTAAGTGACAGGGAAATAAGATATTTGTGTCAGTGTGAAGGTTTGGTAGGTTTAGATCAAGGTTTGAGTTTGGTAAATTTTGAAAGGCACTGTTTGCATATTTCATGACGATTAAATGAAACTCGTCGCAATATTTTTTAGAAGGTAGAATTTCACACCAAAATTTTGCAGGGAAATTGTTCAATGTCGAATTTGTAATAATTAGTGATGACATTTGGTGTCACAAAATATTCTTCTAATGACAACATCATATTTTGTCATTTTTACCTTCACGAAAATAGCAATAACATTATTTCGTCAACAAAGGTAATAGTAATAGTTAGTGATGATGAATATAAATTGGGGGAATTTTTAAAGTACCCACTATGGATAGTGGGTATTCTTTTTTACTCATAAACATAAGAAAAATCTTTTCTACCCAATTTGACAAAAATGTCCCTCCTTTAGTTTGGAGATTTTGATATTTGAAACTGATGTAATTAATGTTTTCCTTGAAAATCGTGTATATTTCCCCCCAAATACACATACATATGTATAAAATCGTATATTCATATCGTGTCATATATCGTGCCTATATCGTGCCCATATCGTGCCAACTCCCATGTATATATACATATATATCGTGCACATATCGTGCCTATATTGTGCTCATATCATGCTTATATCGTGCTCGTATTTGTATCGTATCAATATCGTGCCTATATCTAAAGACAAAGACAACAAGAGAAATACTATATGTCATATATCGTGCATGTATTATAGTCTTCAAAATAACCAATTATCTATTCTTAAAAAATTAAAATGAACGACAACCTTGGTAATTGGAAGACATGCACATGACTCCATATTTAGTCCAGTTTCCAAGATTCATTTGTTCAATTTTATACACTCTTAAAAGCATGCATACCTATTAAAAAACTCAATTTTCGTGCATACATGGCGTGTCTATTTAAAATTGGGCACGATATCGTATCTAATTTTTACTGAGGCACGATATCGTGCACGATATGGGCACGATATCGTGCCCTATTTAAAATTGGGCACGAATATTGGGCACGATATCGTGCCTAATTTTTACTGAGGCACGATATCGTGCCTTATTTAAAATTGGGCACGATATTGTGCCTTATTTAAAATTGGGCACGAATATTAGGCACGGTATTGTGCCTAATTTTTACTGAGGCACGATATCTATTTAAAATTGGGCACGATTTTGGTTACGAAATACCATAAAAAGAACTTATATTGTGCCTAATTTTTACTGAGACACGATATCGTGCCCTATTTAAAATTCGGCACGAATATTGGGAACGATTTTGGTTACGAAATACTATAAAAAGAACTTCTTGATATTTTTGTGAAGAAGAATAAGAAGAGAGAAAAAAAATAGCAAAAATCGTATGTAGGTATGTATTTAACAAGAGAGAGAAATACAACTTACATACTTTAAGGTTTGCATTTAAAGCCTTAAGGGTATTGTGGTAAAAGAACCATAAAAGTGGGTAGAAAACTATGTTTTTTATCCTACATGTCAAAAAAGTCTCTCACGTATCTCAAATAGGTAATTCCCACCATTTGCTCATATAAATTTATTGTCGTTTTATTCTGGGGCAAAATATTTTGTCAAAAAACTTTCAGCATTATCATTTTTTTTTAAGATGGACTGAGCTTTCTAAAGGTTGTGAGAGGCTTGTGAGCTTTGAGCATTAATCTTTGCTTAAGAGACATTTTTGAGAGGATTTAATTGAGTGAAAGTGATTTTGATGAAAGTGGTTATTGGAGGGGGGAAGTTTGTGTTTTTTTTTTTATCTAAAAAGTTTGCCCATGTGAGAATTTTTTTGTATCTAGGTTTGTTATACTCTTTGAGCCATTTGTGGTCGAATTATGTTTGTTTAAGCTTGTTGAGTTTTTAAAAATCTAAAATTGAAATTTTGTCTTCTCCAAATTCTTTATGAGATAATTAAAAAAATATCCAGGGTTTAGCTGTTCAGTTATCTTTCAAAATTATAAATACAACCTTGAAGTATTACAAACATCCCCTTGGGTTTCACAAATACTCCATCGTTATATAATTGCCAAGTGTTACAAACATCCCCTTGGAAAGATAATTGCTAATTAAGTTAAACCTCAAGATAGTTTTTTATAAATAACCCCCTTTTTTATAGTCAAACGTTTGTGGATCTTCTAAAAATATGCCAAGTCAACCATTGGTTACTTGCAAGCCAAATGATTCTTCAGATTTCCCTTCCTATCTTCTACAAATGTTCCTTTTCCTGGAAGTCACTCTAAAAAAGAGTTGAAATTAAGGAAGATAAGATCACAATTTGAACAGCTGTTGTGTTCCATCATAATCTTAGTATTTAAACAAGGGATAATTACACAAACGCCCCTGATGTTTCGGCTTATTACCAAAAAGAAAAGGTTTTGAAAATTGAAACAAAAACCCCTTGATGTTCGCTTCCATCTTATGATTTTCCCATTTATAAGCAAAAAATATTTTCGAAAATCCCACGCTATTTATAGAAATAATACAGTTATCTCCTTAAATTTATGACATAATCCAACCTGAAAGTAGAATTGTCAATTTGGGTCGTCGAGTAAGTTTCGTATTTTGTTTCGGGGTTGATTTTGGGTTATACACAAAATATATAAAAATTAAGTAAAAGATAAAATAACTACATTTTGGATAAATTGATAATTTTGTGTCAAATTAGTCGCGTTCGTGTTCTGGTCGTATTCATGTTTCTCTCAGTAACTTCAGGTTGAGTTCATAACGGATTTTCGTGTTGGGTAATGGATTGACACCCCTACCTGAAAAGACTTTTTGTAATTTTGAAATATATTTGAGTTTTTTTGTAATTAACCCAAACCACTGGTGTAGCCAAGATTTTCAGCCAATGTGGTTAGAAATTTTTTCGTTTCAAATGGGCAATTATCGGGCCAAAATTTTAAAAAATAGAAAATAAAAAATACTGCAATTAATGACCTTTTAAACTTTTACTCTTTTTTTTGTATGGACTAGACTTTGGACTGAATTTTCAATGTGGGCAAATCCAAATTTAACAAACTACTTCGAGATTTAGTGTGTTCTGTTAACCGCATTGGTCATAAGTTGGCTAGACCAGTTGCCTAATTGACCCTTTAAACAATCTTTAAGACGTACAAGTCAAGGAACAGAGACGCAAACATAGAACCACGCTTTAACATAATTGACAGAATAAAATTCAATTATACAACACAATTACCAAAAAATCAACATAATCAACTAAAACAGATCTTACATAGCTAGACTAATCAAGCTTTATTCCCTTAATTAAACCACTTTAAAAAACAAAAAAAAAAATCATCGATCCCGCGTGACAGGATAACCAATCCCATGCCTTTTACTCGGAAATATAACAAACAACAAACCAGCAAGAAACCCAATCCCAATCGGCGCAATATCCAGAACCTCCTGCGCCTCCCTCCCCGGCCGCGGATAAAAACAGCTCACCACATTCTTATCCCTCAATCCCACCGCCACGAAAACGAGCACAGACAGAATCGCGTGTACGAAATCGACGAAACTCAATCTGTAATTGCTCAAATCAGCTGGCAGCCCTGAAATTACCGCGCTGTTGTTGTCGAACAGAAACATGCCTTTAAAAGTGGCGATTCCGTAGTAGACCTGGCCGTCGGAGGTCTTGACGCTGTCGCTGAAAGAGGCGAGAAAGCAGGAGACGGCTAAGGTGATTAGGAGGATTAGGGTCATCGGCTGTGTGGCGGAGTCGCAGGAGCCGTTGTTGGTGAAGATTGGGGTTAGGAGCTGGAAGGCTAAGAGGGTTCCGGTTGGGAGGAGATTGGCGAGGTGGGCGGAGCTTTCTAGGGCTTGGGAGAGGGCGGATTGGGATTGGGGGCGTGGCCGTGGTGGTGGTGGTGGTGGTGGTGGTGGTGGGTTGTATGGTGAGTCCGCGACGTCATCGTCGGACGGTGGGGAGGTGGCGGCGGAGGTGGTGGTGGGTTGATTGGAATGTGATGGTCTCTGTCTGAGAGACATTTTTGAGAGGAATTAATTTAGAGGGAAAGTGATTTTTTTGATGAAAGTTGAATTTTGGAGGGGGGGAAGTTTGTGTTTTTTGTTTATCTGAAAATTAATCTATTTATGGATGTTTGATAATGTTGGGTAGATGATAATTTGGTTGATCATTGCTGGATTAAGATATTTGAAAAATGACTTTGTCAATGATATTCTTTCTAAGGATGTCTTATGAAATGGTGTTGGCTTAATCAAATATGTGTATTTATGTTTGGGCTGTCAAGAGAGAACATGCATGGTCAACATTGGAGGAAATATAATGAGGGGGACTAGTGCACAAATGGGGGATGGTTGGCCCCCTGTCTCCGTCCGTCAGTGAGCATCGTGTTATAAATTCAATGACGGAGCCAAAAATAAAGATTGAGGGGGTGAGTTTTATTTTCTCATGAGAATTATAGATAAAGAAATATTTTCAATTTTAGAGGGGTGGTTTAAAATTAACAATCATATATAAAAAAATCTATATTAACTAAATTAATTTTAAAAGAGATACTTACAAAAGCTACCTTTTGGTTTATGATAATTACAAAAAAAAAAAAAAAGAAACAGAGTAGTTTCAAAATTATAAAAGAATAATTGATGTTTGATTCCGTCTTACATTTTTCTTCTTCATAAAAAAAAAATCAAAAGACCCTCCTACATTTATAGAAACTAGTTAACCCTTAAAATTAAGGCCAAATCAAACCTTCCTAAGGAATAATTTTTGTAATTTTGAAACTTCGATAAATTTTTTTTAATTATCCCAAATTTCATGGGTAGTTTTTGCAATAATCCCATTTTAGAAAAACTGAGAGGGGCTGCCGCAGCCGTAGCCGCCAACGCCTTGGCCTCGCCCCAGGTTACGATGAAACATGTGATCAAATAATTATTTATCAATTTCTTGCATTAATGATTGATTGTATGAACATTTTTAAGTCTTTGTTTCTCAGTTTTTAAATTGTCTTCTGTTACCTAGCTACTCTGGGTAATAAAATATTCAAGTTGATGATCATTTTGGATGAATTCTTTATGTTCGATCTTTCTTTTTTTAATAATCTGTAAACTTTTTAATGTAGGATTGCAAGCTGTATAGGAATTAAGTAATATTTTACGTTAAGATTACCTAATAAGTGTTGTCCGGACGTCAATTAGTGGCAATTACCTAAAAAAAAAAATCTGGAATCTAGCCTTAGTTGTTGTTTGGTATACATTATGGTCAAATGTCTTCTTTTTTGTGTACTAGTTTTGACTGCATGTGTTGCACGATTATGATATTTTATTAATGAAATAATGAAAAAATTGTACTCTAAATAAATCTACTAGTTGTGCGAATGATTTTATTTTGCATGTTAATTTTTTAGGTTACCAAACGTAACAAATAGGAGAGATTCATCCCACATTGTATAAGTACGCATAGGTAAACTGTGTTATAAGCAAGAGTTCTATATTTTTTCTTGAAAAAACGCATTTTTTTCAAGGATAAAACCATGTGACCAACCAATTAAGCCAATTATACTTTTTGAGCCATACACATAGTCCACCTACTTGTTAAAGGCTCGACTTGGGGAGATATTCATCTCATAACATGTAAGCATGCAAATCAGCTGTGACTTATAAGTAAGAGGTCATTCTTCGATCCCTCAATTCTACTTTCGTGTAAGCATGTAGGACACATGCAGCTCATAAGTAATGTTGAAAATTTGGGTTTGAGAAAGTGGACGTTGTCCCGACTTTGACCAAATTTTCAGTGGCTAAGAATTTAATTTTGGAGGAATTAAATCGTATATTATTGATCTACTTTCCGAGTAGATGTTCGTAGTATTTTTTATTTCTCAAAACCGAATTTCGGTGAGTGAGAAATTAATACACGAAGTTGGCCACAAAAATGGGCATTATGTAAAGGGAGTTGAAAGGATTTTTCTTCATCCCACAGCTTAGAAAGTTAAGTTTATCCTAGTTTATAAACTAGAAGATGTTATTAGTTGGATATACTATAACATAAGTGGATGATCACAAGTGGGCCACACGCATGACGCCCGCCGCCGCCCGCCTGCCCGGCCGTGGGACGAGGGCTTGGGCTTGGGTCGGGGTGACCCGACCCTATTGGGTCCAGGTCCACAACACTTTTGTCACTCGAGAATGGGCTTGGCCCAAATTTATGATTGTTGGGTGTTGGGCACGATGAACCTAACGGACATTGCGGTGTCCGCATTCATAGTTGACTGATGGAGTATGTAACTCCTCTGATAGTGGGGTTGTAACCCCTGATTGTGGTCATCAATGTGTTTGTAACACCTGGGAGTTACAAAGGAGGTTAATGCCCATTACCTTACCATGATTAATTCCCGGTGGAGGTTTTCTTTGTCTATAAAAATAGGGTTCCATTCAGATTTCGATTTGACCGTAAAAAAAATAGCATACATTCAAAGATATTTCAAAGGTGTCGTCGAAAGTGTCGTAACATTTCGTATCACATTTTCAACAACATTTCACTTTGCATTCGAGTCCAAAGATCGATTCTCGCTCTTTCGAGTTCAAAATGTGCCTTTGTGTCGAAGGGTGCTCACTGTACGAGAGGGCGTTAAGCGTTTTATCTTTGGGGACATTATGTCAAACCGTAAGCACTAGCGGGGCGTATTTGTCTTGCGGATAGAGTTCTACTTGACTTCGGTTTTTTACATTTCGATTGTAATAGTCGATTTCCATTTCCTTGTAATTTTCCATTTTTTGTAAAGCCATTGTTGAAGGCTCCCTCATTGTAATCACTTTGTAAACAAAGAATTTCAACAATCGCAAGACAAATATCGATTTTCATGATGGCGAGCACAAGCGGACCCGATCATCCCTCCCACTCAGCCGAAACCCGAAGTTCATGGGTTTCGACTTTAGAGGTGCAAAAAAATGCTATTTTTATCTCACCACTCACGAGCTTGGCGAAATATCGACCGAGGACGCTCCAGTGGTGGTAAAACGAGACTATCTTTGAAAAACGCGCGTTGCGTTTGATGCATGGGGCCAGGTAATTTCTGTCTTTGGAACTATGTCCTTAATACTAACGGGCTTAGTGATGCACTTTACATGTGTATTGTGCGGTGAAATCCTCCAAAGTTGTGGGAATCTTTGGAGAAGAAGTACAAAACCGAGGATGCTTGTACAAAGAAATTTGTTGTCGGTAAGTTCTTAGATTTTGTGATGGTTGATTCTAAAACCGTGATGGAACAAGTGCAAACGTTCCGAGTTGATCCTACATGAAATCTCTGCCGGGAATGGTCTTGCACGCAGTATTCCAGTGGCGCGTTGATTGAGAAATTGCCTCAGTTGGAGGGACTTTAAAAATTATCTCAAGCATAAGCGAAAGGAGATGGGACTAGAAGATTTGATTGTCAAACTCGATTGAGGAAGACAATGATAGGAGGATTGACTCTAAGTCCAGGGCTTGACAATGGAGTCAGCGAATTTCTTTGGAGCATGGCTCGTCAACAATTCAAAGAAAAGACCTAAGAATAAAGGCAAGAAAGTGAAAAGTTCCGGGGGTTTGTTTCAATTGTGGCAAACCGGGACATATGAAAAGGACCTGCCGTCGTCACCAAGAATAAGAAACCAAAACAACAAGATAATGTCAATGTGGTTGAGCAAAGGGAACTAACCGACGTTGATATGTCGGCGGTGGTGTTTGAAGCCAATTTGGTTGATAACCGAAAGAATGGTTTGTGGATACCGTGCCACTTGTCATGTTCCCGCTCAAAGGGATGCGTTTTCTTACTACATCCCGTCGACCGGGAAGGAAGCTCCACATGGGGAATCACACATCTTCGATATTCTTTGGCGTTGGAACGGTGGTCTTTGAAGCTTACTTCGGGAAAGGAGTTGAAGTGAAGGATGTCTTTGCATGTCCCGGACATCCGCAAAAATCTGTTTCGGGTTCATTCTTGGTTAACCATGGGTTTAGACTAGTTTTTGAATCAAAAGTTTGTATGGAGCAAGTTTGGGCCTTCCTTGGTAGGGTTATCTGACAAGAGGATTGTTCAAAATGAATGTAATGATTGTACGCCGTTTAGCGATGTTGAAATGAATAAGAATGAATCTTCTTCTGTTTACATTCTTGAGTGCTCTGATTTATGGTATGTTAGATTATGACATGTAAATCTGAATGCTATAAAAAGATTGGTAAATTTGGAACTAACTAGTAAGGTGCATGTGCGTTGCACGTGAACCATATAAATTTACTAATTTAATTAAAAAAATATTATTATTATTTTATTTTATTTAGTTTATTATAACTGTTGTTAATATGGTATGTAAGTTAAGACATTGTGGAACCAAAAATTAATGTCGAAGAATGAAAAATGAGATTGTCCTAAAAATGTTAATATAAGATGTTTATTGTTTCAGGAGTAATGTGGTTATGTGAAATGTACAACTCGAAGACGAAAAAAAAAAGTTTAATATATTTTCGATTTACTAAAAAAGAAAAAACATCAAGAAGCTTCAACGTTTCTTTCGTATACACATGACAAACAACTTTATAATATCCCTAAAAAATAATTCATCAAAATTATTTTCATTCCTAAAATTTAAATTGATTAAGACAATCACATTAGGTCCCTCAGAATATGAATCCAAATAGTGAAATAGGGAAATAGCTTTTCCAAAAAAAAAAAGGAAAAAGTTGACCTTTTTTTTAATAACCCAGTTACCAAATTTATGCACCACTATATATGTAGGTAACAACTCCGGTGACTCGTTATTGCTACCAAATTAAATCACATTTTGAATCCAATTTTAGAAGGGCTTGGGGAAGAGTTAAGCATACAGTTTCAATTAGTTGGAGTGATCTCAAAGGACCTCACTTCACTATTTATCTAGGAGTAAGTCATAACACAAAGACAATTTATTTGAAATTCTTTCACAGATTCATTCGAAACAATAATACATTCATGTATTGATACAAAAAAATTATTTTATAAAACCAATTGTAATTCCAAAAAAGATATAGAATGGACATAATTAAAAATATGGTATAATAATAACTTATACCTCGAGTAATAATATATCATGCTTGTATATAATTTCATCGAGGTTCATATCCTTTGCAAATTTCATTCTCAGAATTCCTGGTAATTCTTGGACTTTTTCGGGATACCAAAAAAATATTATTTTCATTCTGCTATCCCAAATTATTATAATAAAAAGTCGGAGGCTCATACTCGAATATTACCGCAATGCATGCAACTAACCAATTTTTTTGAACTCATGTATCATAGATACATCATTTATTGAACCTAAAAGAATCAAATATTAAATAATATGAATTAAAAAGGAAAAAAGCTTGATTGGATGAAATGTTTTATGTTACTAACCTTTCTAATTCACATGTAATTTGATATATATATTTTTTTTTGAGAGGACATGTAATTTGATCTATAAGGAGACCATCGACATGCGAATTTCTTGTCTTTTGGAGCTTCTTTGCTCCATCAATATATTTTTGTTTCTGAGTAATATTCAAATTGTCATACTATTCATCTTATCACAATTTCTTTGTTGATATCATCTTTTACTGTAGCATAAAAATTATAATTTTGTTTATTAAAGGGTCATTCGTTGATATTTTTATACAACTTTTTAAAATTTCCATACATATATAATGCAAAGTTAAATAATTGAGTTCTAAAATTTTAAATATTGAAAAATAAATATGGAATAAATTTTACCTGGTCATAAATTTGAGATGGACTATCTTCGATGCATTTCCATATATTGAAGAATTCCCGAGTTTGAATTACTTGTAGATCATGAGTTTAATGAAATATCACTTCTCACGTGATTTATAGCACAACAAAAATTATGTATTTTTAATTGAAATACCAAATAACCATAATAATAATAAGAAGAATAAGAACAATAACAATCATTATTATTATAATCAATGAATAAATAAATAAATAAATAAATAAAATCCTACAAAAGTGTAATATAAAACTTGACACCAGCTCAAAAATTTGTAGTAGGGATAATTACAAAAGACCCCCTGATATCAAAATATTTTTTGAAATATTTTTTGCTTATGAAGGAGAGAAAAGTAAGACATAATCAAACCTAAGGGATTGACATTGGTGACAAATGCGAGGCCGAATTGTTGTCTCCCGTAGTCATACGACGTAAATCTAGAAGTTGAGTTATCCAAAAAAAAATATCAATCCAAGTCCCACTCACCAAGACAGAGAAGGAATATAAAATTGAAAAGAAACAACTATATTTGAAAGATTTTTACGTTATTAAAAAGAAAAAGAAAAAAGAAAGAAATAGCAATATTCACCGTCTCTTCAGATAAACCATGGGGAATAGACAGACACTATAAACATCTGTTAATCCATGATCAACACTTGGATACACAGTGATATGTTTTGATACATGTCTGAGACTCCAAAAAATGCCCAAAATCAAACAAACAAAACAAAAACTAAGGAACGTACAAATTTGTTGTCTATCAAATTAGAGGCTTTACCCAGCTGATTATGAAGAGACCATGAAACGTAGCGAATCCTGCTCCCTAAATACTCTTTACACCTGCTAGTTTATATACCAGACAAAATTATTATCAATGCAAAGATGAATAGAAGGCATAATAGTGTAAAGAAACATCGACACATAAGATCCAAATGAGAAACTGAAAGTAAATTGTTTCTAAGAGAAGAAAAAGAAACAATAAATTCTACAAGTGAAAAATGTCATTGGAAATTTCTGCTAAATTTCACCACAGGATAATATGTAGGAGGAGCGAAAAATTTGGTAAGTTTACCCTCTTCTTTGATCTAAAGGAAAATCCACTTAGAATAAACAATCAGTACTGCATTCATATAGTTTTATAACAAGAGAAAAATCTTAAGGTTATCAGAACATTACCTGGACAACATTATACAAGACTATAGCACAATCAAACATGTAAAATTGATTAGTATAAAAGGGAGAAAGATTCACTTGTTTCTTCTTCAGAATGAACGCTTGAGCAAATTCATTGATTGCTACTTCCACTAATATAACAGGCATGAAGCTTCTTTTTAACTATACAACTATATAAGTGTAACATAGCCGACCCCACGTAGTGGATTAAAACTTAGTTTGTTGTTGTAACTATATAAGTGTAACATCTAATTCCAATTGCACCACACAAGTATAAGCACGGTCCCTAACTGCAGTAATCTTGATGTTGTCCCATTTTCCTTTCCCATCTGGTCGAGTTTTGTAACATGTCGCCTTTCTGAAGTAATTTCACTGTAAAATGTATTGGAAAAAGGAAAACAAAAAGGAGCATTAAATAATTTAGTTAAGACAATGAGTCAATCCACATATTACGAACCAACATGTATCAGTCAGCATTAACAGTAATCAAAGTTCGTATCAACCATGTATTGTAGCAGCGCAACGTGATAGACACATATCCACCTTAACTCAGCCAAGCCAAGCCAAACCAAACCAGCAAAAATAAAAAGAACAAGACAGAGACAAAGCTGATGAGTAAGCTACATGATGTTACCTAAGATTCATACTTAGTCTTGACAAGAAAGACCCAAAGCAATTCACATTAAATTTAGCAAATTGGAAAACAGTGACAGGAAGCTCTTTGAAGCTTAGAGATTGCAACAATTGTCGGTCACAAGTACCACTTAAAAACTATCCAGTGCGCCTAGGTTTCCGAAATTGTGTAAAAAGAAGGTATTACAGTAAAATAACATCCATGAAAAAAAAATTGAAAATCACTTTCATTTATAATGTCCAGAGACTAATGTTTTGCACTGCAATCCTCTCTTTTGGAATATGAGGCTATGAATGGTCTCATAACTTATGCAAGCTGACATACCCATTAAGGAAGACTACCCTTGACTTTAGGAAAAGACATATATTCACGTGGAGGCAAACAACATATCTCCATCATTTGTCAGTACCAAACCTCACAACGCCATCAATATTGACACTGACATATAGCCTAATTGTTTTATGCTTCAGCTATTAGTACTATTTCTTTCACATTCTACACCTCTTCTAGTTGCCCTCAATCTATAACTCGCCATTTTCTTATTGTCTTGAAGATAATCATTTACTCTGCAAGTATGCGGTTCGAAGTCGTAGACGTATAAATAAGATCACCATCAAGGATGAGGAAATCAAATGCTGACAACACCAAAAGAAGGTCAACAGAGACATAAAAAATGCAACCAACCTTCTTTCTTAGTGAGTCAATGAACCAATAACTAATTCCTATGCTATTGCGATGAGACTTCCGACCTCTCATCACAAGCACTTAAACACAATAATCCATCTACTATTCACTCAATGCAAACTATCAATGAGTCAGTCAAAATGAGGTCAATCAAAATGAGGCAATCAACTAATGAGTAATATACAACTTTGATGAAGTAAAAGTAGCTAGACAACCAAATAAATTAACAAAGACAAGTCATAAAAACTAAAAAGCCAAAGCAAAAACGCAGAGTAAGAGTATACTCGAACGACGTGCATAAACATTCTCATATACACGAACACAAATATACACCAATCGATGTGGAGCAATTAGGTGATTGTACGCAGAAAGAACCATGTCCAATGCCATACAACCCAAGTGTGTCAACATATTAGACCAGCAAACTCATTTGAAATGTCAGTTGAAACTCTAAATGATACATTTTAGTACCTGTAATGTAATATTTTTTCAGTAAAAACATTGACTCTAATGATACATTTTAGTACCTGTAATGTAATATTTTTTAGCAGAAACATAATACAAATCCAAATTAACCGTTTCCGTAAAATGCCAAAACGCCAGCAAAAATGAAAAAATGAGGGATCGGCACCAATTGATCAAATGAACCCTTTCATGAACCATTTGAGGTTCGTTTATTTCATATGATTTAAAACCTCCTTATTTTTCCTTGATTTTATTCTGTATGTGTAATCGTATGTTGTATTATACAATAAACATTATAAGATGCAACATTGCAATATATAAGCGAATTATATTTCATTGAATTATAAGTTGCAAACCATATATTTACCTGTGTTGAACCTTGAAACCTTGCAAAAGAAAACCATCTCTTCTATACGTAATCAAAAATCTCTCCTGGCTGTCAAAAAAAATCCTAAATCTCTCCTAATTCTAACTTTACAAAGATATCAAATTAGGAATCAGAAATGAGCAAAAGTTTAAAAGATTATTTTTTTAACGAAGAAGAGATGGTTTTGAAGGTCCATTTGAAAGCGTACCTGATAGAGGAAACCGATTGTGTGATACTTCTAATCCAAGATAGTTCTGGTCATGCTGAGGAAGACCGGTTGCCCAAGCGGTTCTTCCACTACCAGCGTTCAATGCTTTGAAACTGAGTCGCTGGAATTCGTAGTAGCAATCCCTTTGCTTCAGTTTAATTTCTGTGTTTTTGTGTGACCAGATAAGGAAATTTTGTGAGTGAAAGATTGGGGAAGTTCCGAGCGCAGACGGTTTTTATTTCTGAATATGCGATGGGAGGGAATTTTGGAAGATGACGTTTGGTAGGGGCAGGTTTCTTTTTGGAAAATGAATATAAAGGGTATTTTAGGAAGTTCATATTTTTACAGAATCATTCAGCGATTTAGGGTGGATATAGATATAGATAAATTTGCCAAAAGTAAACTCACAAAGAAAATATGAAGTTTGTGTTGAAGCCAAAATGGCTAAGTTACCATTTCATACGGTGCAAAGGAGCACTTCACCTTTAGAATTGATACACACTGATGTGTGTGATCTGAAGTTTGTGCAAACTAAAGGTGGTAAAAAGTATTTCATCACGTTTATTGATGATTGCACAAGATTTTGCTACTTATATTTCTTAAGAAGCAAAGATGAAGCCTTAGAGGCATTCAAAAATTATAAAAATGAAGTTGAGAATCAACGTAGCAGCCGGATTAAGATAATTCGGAGTGATAGAGGTGGCAAATATGTTGCACCGTTTGGAGATTTATGTACCCAGTCGGGAATAATTCATCAAACAATGGCTCCATATTCACCACAGTCTAATGGTGTTGTTGAACACAAAAATCGGACTCTTAAAAAGATGATGAACGCCATGTTGATTAGTTCCGGATTATGACCACAAAATATGGGGGAGGTTGTGTTAACTGGCGAACCACATATTGAATAAAATCCCACTTAAAGGGAAAGATAAGACTCGCTACGAATTGTGGAAAAATCGTAAGCATGCTTCTTATAAATACCTTAAAGTGTGGGGTGTTTGGCTAAAGGCCGCAATACCGAACCAAAAAAGTGAGAATCGGTCCCTAAAACGGCCGATTGTGTTTTTATTAGTTATGCACTTAACCCGATGCATATCGTTTTATGGTACATAAGTCGAAAAAATCCTGGAAATGACGGTTGGTACCATAATTGAGTCAAAGAATGCTATATTCTTTGAGCATATTTATCCTTGTAAAGAAAAGGATAGATGGAAGACTAAAGAAAAGATTGTATTCGATGTTCTTTGGAGATGTGACTTCCTGGTGTTATCACATCATCTGGAAGTGCGATGTTACTGCGATGTTGATGAAGGTCTTTGCCGGATGTTATAACATCTAGAACGACATCCGTAGGACATATCTTTGTCACATTTGTTCGATTAGTTGTTCAACTCCGGTGGTGAAGAACTAAGGCGGAGTAAGAGGCGAAAGGTGGTTAAGTCTTTGGACCGACTTTCTAACATTGATGTTTGATGGTGAGCGAACTTCGATTAAAGAGGCTCGAGTAGTCCGGATGCTCCGCTCTGGCAAGAATCAATAGTGAAATCGAGTCCATTCTCGCAAAACCATACGTGGAGTTGGTTGATCTCCTGCTACTGGTCATAAGCCTTTAGGATGTAAGTGGATAAGATCCTTGTATGGATCAAACAAGCTCCAAAACAATGGCATCTTAAGTTTGATAATACAATGTTGTCAAACGAGTATAAAATCAACGAATGTGATAAATGCGTATATGACAAAGGGACATCGGAAGCATTTATCATAGTTTGTCTATACGTAGACGATTTATTAATCATGGGCAGTAGTCATGATGTTATCATAGACACGAAAAGAATGTTAAAGAGATACTTTGACATGAAGGATATGGAACTGGCGATGTGATCCTAGGATAAAAATCAGTGAGAACTCATGATGGAATTATCTTGTCACAATCCCACTATGTGGAGAAAGTGCTCAAGAAATTCAATGCTTTTGACATTCACCGTCAAAGACGCCCGTTCATTTAAGTGTAAATGGTTGCTAATGAAGCGAACGATGTGGCTCGGATGGAATACTCACGTATTATAGGCGATCGATGTACATTACAAATTGTACACGCCCGACTTAGCCTATCCTAAATATGTTGAGTAGGTTCACGAGTAATCCAAGCCACGAGCATTGGAAAGCATTAACCAAGGTATTAAAATACTTGAAGTATACCTTGAGTATGGGCTATACTACACGAGATATCCTGATGTACTTGAAGGGGTATAGCGATCTTTAGTTGGATTTCGGATTCGAAGATTCTTATTCCACTAGTGGATACATATTCACCATTGGAGGTGGTGCGGTATCGTGAAGTCCACGAAACAAACGCGTGTATAGCTCGGTCCACCATGGAATCGAGTTTATAGCTTTGGATAAAGTCGGGTGAAGAAGCGAGTGGCTTCAAACTTTTTGGAAGATATTCCATGTTGGGGAAGCTTGTGCCTTCGGTGGCGATTCACCGTGATAGCCAAGCGGCTATAGAAAGTGGCAGAGCAATATGTATAACGGTAAGTCTAGACATATTAAATCGGAGACATAATACCGTTAGACAATTGATCTCGAAGTGGTGTGATGTCAATTGACTATGTAAAGTCAAAAGACAATTTGGCGATCCTTTGACGAAATGATCAATCGAGATCAATTGTGTAAATTGCTAGAGGGAATGGGCTTAAAGTCCACAAAGTAAAAATAACCATCATAGTGGTAACCCAACCATGATAACGGAGATCCCAAGAACTTGATTCAATGGAAAACTAAGCTATGAAGGTTAAGTTGTAACACTTGGAAACAATGTTTCAACCCATCCCTGAGAGCAATGCCAAGTGTTGAACACCGCAAGTTGTGGTGAGGCTAAGTCATTTGACTTTAATGATTCCTACACCTCGTTGAGGTTGAGTATGGCAGGATACTCGGATAGGAGATCACCTATATAAGTGAGAAGTGAGGGTCGCTTCAAAGTAACACTTATGAATCCAAAGTCGTGTCCATGGCCAGAAACGGACACAAACGTGAGAACAGGAGGGGTTGAGACCTTACTGTGTTAATGATATTGTCTCGGTATATGTTAGAGATTTTTCTAACCGCAAGTCTATGGTGTCAAGTTTTAATATAGTGATATGAGTAGGGTTGTCGTATCCACAGGAATGCGTGTATAAGTACCAAGTATAAATTACCCTACGCTATATTTGACAGATCAATAATAGGTGGATGTCTCAATTTATAAATAAAAATAACTAGATATAACTAATCAAAATATAAACATCTAATTCTATGGGAGAATGAATTCTAGAGGTGGGATGAATCTAGTTTTCCCTTATATTATCAATATGGTATATCAATCACAAATTACTAATTAATAAGTCAAGATTTCTACAATAATCATTTCCTCTCTCTAGTGCCAAATGATTTTAGATCACAATTGGGAAATCAACATCTCTATAAAATTCACCAATTGAAATCTCAATAAAAACTATGAATCTTGGTTGATGACTTCAAAAGATTCACAAATCTCTCAATTCTATGAAATCCTAGGTTATGCTATTTCAAGGCCATGTATTCAATTACCTCTCTCAAGTGTCAAATCAAATACACCAAACACTCTAAATTATTGATCAAGTAATTTAGAAGCAATAAATCCAAATAGCACAAATAGATTGGGAAATCTAGATTGACAAACCACAATATCAAAACATAAGTTCAAACATAGATTACATCATCCCTCTAGAATTATAAAGTTTAGCTCATGATGAAAATACAAATACCCATAATCAAATGAGAATGCATCTCAAATGATATGCAAGAAACAACAAAGAATGAATTAAGAAGGAATTAAAGAGATTAAAGAAGAATCTTATCTATTTCTAGATGATAAATGTCTTCAATCTTCTTCCCCAACTCTTTCCTTGTGTCTTGGTGGTGTTGGTTTTCATCCCCAAGTGTCCTCCATGCCCTAGTTCAAGCCTACCATGTATCTATTTATAGTACCCTCCTTTTAGATCCAAAAATCGGACATTTCTTGTTTTGTCCGCCCACAGCGCTAACGGCGCTTGAAAATGGGCGCCAGTGCCAAAACACAAACCCGACGGCCCTTTTTTTCTGTGTCGAGCGCTGCAACACCAGGGACGGGCTCTGCAGCGCCCGTAGAACACTCCGGCGGCCGGCGCCCCGTTTTGGGCGATCTTGACTCTGTCATTGCTTAGCAGCTTTTTTTTGTGCTATAGCGCCATCCAAACGTCCGAATTTGCTATGGGTGTCTCATAATAGTTGTAGCCCTCTCTCTTAGCTTTCCATAGCCACTTGAATCAGCTCCATAGCAATTTTGTAGAAAGTTATGACCAAAATACTAAAACCGCCATCTTTGAGAAATTCCGGACGCGTTTGGGCGTTTCTTCAAATCAATCTTTCGTTGTTTGATCATCCTTGCTTCTTTTGACACACGACTCATTAAAATGACTCTAAACTCAATATAATTGGCCCTCAACATGGCTTGGCCTCTCAAATGACTCGAAACAATAGAAATTAATGCCTAACCTATGAGATATAACAAAAACGACTCAAAATACTCAAAAACAACACAAAACTCAAGTCTAGGAAGCCCAAATCAATGGTATAAAACCAAGTGAACAGTATACACCGTGGAGGAATAGTTCAAGACATTACGTCCACTAAGCCGCCAGTGTACCCGATAGTATTGACTATGAAAGGTTTAAAGCCACAAGCTACCTATCCTGATGCGTGATTGTCTCTTGAGGACTGGTTGCGTGTCTGCATTCATGCATGCATTAATTTCCACTCATGTGGGGGATTGTTGGAAATTTGGGTATGAGAAAGTGGGCGTTGTCCCGACTTTGACCAAATTTTTGGTGGCTAAGAATTTAATTTTGGAGGAATTAAATTATATATTATTGATTTACTTTTCCGAGTAGATGTTCGTAGTATTTTTATTTCTCAAAACCGAATTTCGGTGAGTGAGAAATTAATACACGTTAGCCACAAAAATGGGCATTATGTAAAGGGAGTTGAAAGAATTTTCTTCATCCCACATAGCTTAGAAAGCTAAGTTTATCCTAGTTTATAAACTGAAGATGTTATTAATTGGATATACTATAACATAAGTGGATGATCACAAGTGGGCCACACGCACAAGCCAAGATGCCCGCCCGGCCGGCTGGCGTGGACGAGGTTTGGGCTTGGAGTGCAGGCGGGGTGGCCCGCCTTATTGGGCTGGGTCCAGTCCACAACACTTTTGTCACTCGAAAATGGGCTTGGCCCAATTCGCGATCATTGTTGAGTGTTGTCAAGTTGGATGAACCTGGACATTGCGGTGTCCGGATTCATAGTTGATGATGGAGTATGTAACTCCTCCGATGAAGTGGGGTTGTAACCCCCAGTTGTGGTCATCAATGTGTTTGTAACACTTGGGAGTTACAAAGGAGGTTAATGCCCATTACCTTACCATGATTAATTCCCTGCAGGTGGAGGTTTTGCTGTCTATAAATAGCTGGTTCCATTGCAGATTTCAGACAAAGAAAATAGCATACATTCTGCATATTTCAAAGGTATCGTCGAAAGTGTCGTAACATTTCGTATCACATTTTCAACAACATTTCACTCTGCATTCGAGTCCAGCAGCCAGTTCTCGCTCCTTCGAGTTCGAAAGGTGTCTATGTGTCAGGGGTGCTACTGTACACAGAGGACGTTAAAGAACTTTTTTGCAAAACAAAACTGTGAGGCCAAATGTTTATGGAAGAATCCTAAGTTGGCCCTAATAAGGTGTAAGATGAGAAAAAAGCCAAATAAGAATTATAATAAAAAATGATCGACTAAAGTACATTCGAGCTCGACTCGAATAATATTCAAATCAAGTTTAAATATAATTTTTGAAATTCGATAAAAATTCAAATAAATGTGTACATTACTATTTTACTCGTCAATTCTTTCGTTTACACTCCTAGAGACCCAATATGAAATTAGACATTTTATTTGGTTCACAAATATGTTTGTCCATCAAAATCTTTTACTAATTTATGAGGGTATTTGAAAATTTTAATAGTATATGGCGTAATTAATATAAAATCATTACTACATTGAGGATCAATCTTGTACATGTTTTCATGGTAGAGCATGTGTTGTCGGGGTGAATTACCCGAGCTTAATCTCATATGAGTGCATGTGTTCCCTTCTCTACTATCTCCATGTGTTCCCCATTGTACTCAAATAAGTTGCAATTGTTGGAAAAAATTTGTAACAATTAATTTGATATCGGCATAGTCACAAATTTTTATGAAAGTCCATCAAATCAAATTGGATCTAAACAACAATACAACATCTAGATTTTCTAAACGAACACCATGTGGGACATAACACTGCTTATTAAGGGAACACTAATTTGTGTGAAGGAAACTTAAAACTCCAATAAAATGAGACAAACAAAAATTAAATAATAACAAAATAAAAGATGGTTTTCCCCATCCTCTCTTGGAAGGAAGACGGAGGAAGATAGCGGAAGAAGAGAAGGAAGACAACTATGGCTAAGCAACAAAGAATTTTAGAGAGAGAGATACTTTTTTATCTTTTTATTTTTATTCAATTATAAGTTTATTTACTTAAAAATTAGAATTAATAAAATATAGGTTCAATTTAATTGAAATTTAATTATAGAGGAAGCACATGGTACTTTTTACTCGACCCGAGATCGATCGTTAAAAGTTATTTTATGCTTGGTTCGTTAACATAACGAACTAAGCTTGACCAAAAACAATTCGTTCCAAAACTAGGCTAATGGTAAGACGTTTACAAAACTTAGGCATGTGTCTAGGTTCTATTCCCACCTAGCTCCCTCCCGTACTAGGATTTGTAATAAAAAGGAAATTTTTTAAGCAACTTGTACTTATGCACTTTTGACACTTTACAACCTAATTTTTTTTTCTTGGCAACTAACAACCCGAAATATGCGCATTTTGCATTTTGCAACCTTCGATAGGCCGAAAAGGGAATATTCTCTCACATGACTCACATGTTCATTCCTTAAGGGTATTTCGTTTTTTTCAATTGATTTTTTTAGTTCTATTTTTTTTCTT
Organism: Rehmannia glutinosa; assembly: GCA_016081115.2. Classification (NCBI taxonomy): domain Eukaryota; kingdom Viridiplantae; phylum Streptophyta; class Magnoliopsida; order Lamiales; family Orobanchaceae; genus Rehmannia; species Rehmannia glutinosa. Next base: position 692,279 of record CM071926.1, read on the forward strand.
TTACATTTACTAGTGTTACACCCGTGCAATGCACGGTGAGTGTTAAATTGGACCTTTGCAATTGGATTATGTTTAACAATTTATGGTTTGTTGTGTAAAACCAATGGATTGATGTAAAAATAATATTATTAATAAAATATTTAACTAAAAAAAATTCAAACAAATTGTTGAACTAAAGCCAAATAAAAAAAAAAGAAAACTACAAATTTTGAAAGACTTCTTTGTACACCACGTTCATTGTTTGCTTGTTGTTCGATTCGTTGTCACCACAGACTAATATTTTCAAACCCTTGCGATTGGTGACTCTCGAAACAGCAACGTATAATTGCCCATGACTGAATACTAGATTCCTCAAAAATAGGCCAACATTGGAGAGAGATTGGCCTTGACTCTTATTTATGGTCATGGCATACGATACAATGAGAGGGAACTGTCTTCTTTGAAACTTGAATGGAATTCTGAGGTCCGATGGGGTCAATGTCATACGCGGAATCAAAACCTTATGACCTGCATTTGTTCCGGTGAGAATTTTAGCTTCGAGTACATGTTTGGCCAGCCTCGTAATAACCAATCTAGTGCCATTACACAATCCAATAGAATGGTCCATGTTCCTCAAGAGCATAACTGGCGTACCAACCTTCAAATGCAATTCATGATTAGGAACACCGGAACATCGATCCCGTTCAAAAATTACGTGTGTGCAGATCATGCAAGAAGTCAACATTAGCATCGGATTTGCATGTGCTATCGGAGCTCAAATACGTCTGGCCCTCAGAAGAATTTAAAGACATCATATACTGATTTATGGACTCAACAACATCGAGTGTCGGTGCCAGTATAGCCCTCTCTTTCAAGTAAGTCGGATCATCAACGACATCTCTAAACATCGGATAAGTGCTTTCAACAATGGTTGCAATTGGATCACCAGAAGATTGTAGCACCATATCTTCAGGTATATCAATAGTTGCACAACCATCATTCGATCCTCCGATAGTTTCATCTCCAATGCTTGCAATCCATTCAGAAAATTGCACCAGATCTGCATAATCATCGGTTCCACCTAAGCTTTGAAGGCGCATGTTCTTAGTCGATTTTTAAAAGCTCGTGCAATTTGACCACGTGCGATGAATTAATGGTTGCATTCACAATGTCCCGCTCTACTTCCTTTGGTATAACAGCAAGATCTGCTGAAGTCTCCACCAAACACAACAGTTTTCCCTCCAAATATTATATTTTCCGCCAACGGGTTGTTTTGTTTTAAAAGAGCTCGTAAATTTTCGTCAAGTGCACGAAAGCAAAACTTGTGCATCATCGGCGCTTAACCCCCATTATAAGCTTGAGCGGATAATTAACTCCGCAGCGAACTTTCTTGATTGATATTGCATGTTGAATCTTGGTTAGGGTTAAGGAATAACAAATCGCGAATCGCAGTGATCTTTGCATCCTGGCAACAATAGAGACGCTTATGCCGCCGATGCAACATTTAGACGATTTCTCCTTTTGATCTCAATGCCGCAGATAAATCCCTCCACAAAAATGTCTTGCACGTGCTTCATATCCGTATACAAAGAACATACCACCTTTCTCGTTTACCACAAAGATGCATTATTTTCGAGTATACGCTATGTTGTTCATCGTTTAGTTTGGAAAGTAGATCTTTGTGCTCAACCATTAGAGCACTTACGATCGTAGCGTAGCTCGTCGTATATAAGTCTGTTTGGTGGTTTTGAAGATTATTAACATCCGAAAATGGCATCGAATCAAAATTGCGTAGACTCTTACCAAGACATCTTAACAATTTTTCAATTTCAGATAAGGCAGATTCTTGATTTGGTTCTCACTCAATACCAGTTCTGCACAAGAAAAACCAATATAATAAATTTAATAAAAAAAATTAAATATCCCTAAAATATATAAATTATAAATTACATAAGATATAAAATATAATACATGAATACCTTGATGATTTAAAAGTCGTCTTTGATTATAAAGAATATCATCGGAAAGGAACTCCCAACACTTCTCCCACACTGATTCTGGCCTGCTCAAAGAATCCGATGACAACAATGACGCAAACAAACTTCTTAGGTTGTCGGATGCCCAGCATGTTGTAAGTCCAAGCGCTACGATAATCTAGAGGGGGTGAATAGATTATCTCCATCTTTTCAATTTCGCCCTCTTTTTAAAACCGAATGCTCAAATACAATAATAAAGGTGCGGGATATAAACAACACACGTCGATTTAAAGAGGTTCAACCCACCTGGGCCTAATCCTCTACCACCCCAAGATATCCTGGATGGATTTCAAAAGAAAAAGAATTTTATTAATTACCAAAATTAATACAAATTCAACTTACAACACCTTGAAGAGCACCACACTCTTCTTCAACACCACCTTGGAGATTACCACAATCTCCCTTTGAAGATTACCACAATCTCCAAACGGCACCTTGTGAAGATTACCACAATCTTCACCCTCAAGAGCACCACACTCTTCAACACCTCAACAAGAAGATTACCACAATCTTCTTACACCTAACACCTAGATCACCCAAGTGTGTTCTTACCACAGAACACTCACAAGGATATCTTGTGTTGAATGATAACCCAAAAATTCAAGATTACAACTCGATAATGAATTATACAATTGAGTGCAAGTGTAATCAAGAATAGCCTAGACCTCAAGGATGTGAAAGTGAATAGCTAGGCAAATTACAACAAGAAATAAGACAATGTAAGAACAAGTGTATTCTTGAGTGTATCTTGTTGTGTTGTAGTTTTCTCTCTTATAGTTGTGCTTCAAATCTTCCTCTATTTATAGGAGATGATTGATACTTGATAGCTCCTCTTGAATCGATATCTACAAAAATTGCAATTAAAATCAAGATTATAGTCATTAGAAATCAATCCCACAATTTAGGGAAAAGTCATCTCACGCACAACGGTTAGAATTTTGTCAAAACATTAGGGCGACCGGCGCACGAAATAGACTTTGAAAAAACGTATCAACATTTACAGGCGGCGGCCGACGTCTACCTCGACCGGTCGACCTATGCCTCAACCGGTCCCCTCATGGGTTTGGAAGAAAGAAAACGTTCGTTTCAATTTTGCTCCCAGTGCACGGTGCTCACGGCGACGACTGGCCGACCTCCTCAATGACAAGATGTCCGATTTTTATCAAAAATAAACCTCAAGAAATACTCCAAAAAATTCGTAAAAATATTTTAAACCGATTGGGAGTATTTAGGACAACATTAGAAATATAGTTTTGACGAAATAAAACATTTACACAAAAAGTGTTGTCCGATATAAATTCCAATAAATACTCCAAAAATAGTAGAAACATTTTAGATCAATTGGGAGTATTAGGACAACATAGTTTCAATGTAAAAACTCATTGTCTTAAAATCATTAAAATGTGTTGTCCAATTTTATATCGAAAATAAACTTGAGAAAATACTCCGGAAAAAACCATTTTAAATCATTTAGGAGTATTTGGACAACCTTTAAAAACATTGTTTTGGTATAAAAACAAAATCATCAAAATCATGATAAAACCATTTATCAAACAATCTCCCCCTTTTTGATGATTACAAACCAAAACAATTTTAACGATGTCGATTTTGAAAACAAAACAATTTTACTTTACGGTTAAAGAGAATCCGTTGTGAGCGAAAAACATTCCATGCAATAAAAACACAAGGATGGGAGTAGAGATATTCAAACACATATAGCAAATGCTCCCCTATCAACATGCACAACAAGAGTTATATAGAAGCAACTTAAACATAAGCTAAAATATTAGCTTTTCGATATTGAGCTTAAGTATCAATAACTTAAAAGCTCCCCTGTCAAAGAGACATCATTAGAAACATATATAAGCAAACATATATAACCATAATGCACTGTGGACTAAATATGATCCACAACTTATGGCTTTATGAAGCCATAGCTTATAAATTCTTTTCGTTAAGCTTATCTTAGCTTTTATGAGCTAATGAGCTTATAATAACCTGTTTCTCCCCCTTTGGAATCATCAAAAAGAATGTTAGCACGATAAATACATCATATATTCTTATCAAAGTGCGCAAGTAAACTGATGTATCGAGCCATTTGAACATTGAAGCTTATAAACCAAATATGAGGGAAAAGTCGAATCATACGACTTGAAGAAGCTTATGAAAATTCATTTGATAAGCAAAACATGATCTCTATAAATATATAAGATTTTTGAAATCGAGAGAATCATGTAGGTGATGAATTTTTCATTGAAACATTTTATCGAACACTTGGCAAGGCCAAAAATTGAAAAAGATATATATAGCCCTTGTAAATGAAATCAAGCCAAGTTTTTTCATCACCAAATTCAATTTAACAAATATCATTCATCAACAATCAATAAGCTCATCACAAATATATATGGATTGCATCAAGAAGAATACATATAAGCCACAAACTCGAGGTTCAACCCAATTGAGCTAAAGAGAGTGAAATTCTTACCATTCTATCTATCGGTAAGACGAGCAATGATGATGATACTACTCGAGCTAGATAATCCCCAAAATATATAATTCATGCATCAAAACACATTTGAGGTGAAATGTGTGTGCAAATTGCAAAGGGGACGAAAAATGAACCAAAAGAGCCAAATGGCTAAGTCGTGAAACAAACCATTTTTAACCAAGAAATTTTCGTGCGGCACCGGTCGAGTAAGGGGGCGGCCGGCGACGGGCTTTAGGCGGTCGGCCTTGCCCAAATCGGCCGATGGTTCTTTTCTTCGTTTTGAAAATCCGAAATTTGATCCAAAAATCCGATTTTTCGCTCGCTTTAAAACGTGCAAAATGCAAACGTAGACCTCATTCAATATACATTATGTCATAATCAAGCTCGAAATGAGGTAAAATACTCGGCGGTTAACGATCAAAAAGTCCGCGAGTTATCCTTGAGACGGAATTAAACACATCTCAAGTTTTTGTTAAAAATCACAATCCCTTAAAAATATATCGAATCTCAATATGTTTAGTTCGATTATGACGAACCAAATTTTGAATACGAATAACCGTATAATAGATACCCCAACTTGTTATCCCGAAAAAAAAAGAACGTTTTAAAGCTTTGGATACAACAAGTCATAAGAAGAAGTGCTTTTCAAATATTTGAAAATTTCTTTTAATGGCACTTTAATGAGATTCGTTGGGATAATTTTTTGAAGTCGAGCATATAGACATAAGGTATATGGAATGTCGATTCTATAGGAATAATACAAGAAGACATACCTCGAATTTGTTTGTCAACCAACATGCCTTTCTCAACCTTTGTCAATCTCTTCATTGATAGCCATAGAGGTTGGAATGATTCTTCCTTCTTCAATGCCTAACTCCTTCAAGAGTTCTTTTGAAATGTAACCATCTACTTGGCATTGAATGATTTGAAGTCCAAGCAAGAAATCATGCTCATTTCAAGTACACCTTGCATCAACTTAGAAAACCATATCTTGCACAAATATTCATTAGTAGCACCAAAAATATTCTCATAAATATGCACAAGTTTAAACAATATTGCCCTTTTTCACAAAAAAGAGAGTAGTATCAACTTTACCTTTTGTAGAATCATTTAGCAAAAATAGCTAAGTCATCATACCATACACGGTACTTGTTTTAAACCATACAAGGCCTTAAAAACAATCATTTGGCCTAGAAAAATTTTAAACCCCGGGAGGTTGTTTTACATAGACTTCTTCTTGAATAAAACCATTTAGAAATTTGGATTTAACATCCATTTGGTAAAGCTTGAAATTTTCTTAAAACAAGAATGGGCAAGTAAAATGCAAATAGCTACAAAATGTGCTATGAGTGCAAATGTTACATCAAAATTGATTACCTTCTTCTTGAAAATACCTTCGAGCTACTAACCTCGCCTTAGTTCGACCAATGTTGCCTTGGTCATCGAGTTTGTTCCGGAATACCCTTTTTATCTTCTTCATCACTATCATCATAGGGCATCCAATTGATCTAAGGTGTTCATAATAGAACATTTACATCCAAATATTTGGAGTACTTCATTTCTCATCTACACAACTTAACAAACTCATTAACGGCATCGCTTATACAAGAAAAAATAGCCCAAGTGTAAAAACATGCTTCAATCATCAATCACAAAATTTCTTGCAAAAGAGCATAGTAGGAATAGACACTATATATATATAGATCATGAAGCAAGAAACACATACTATGCATATCATCAAGAGTCTAATAAATCATGCAAGTTCAAATAAGCTTAAGAAAGCTACAAATGGTCTCTTTTGAAATTTGAGAATCCGATAACATATAATTGAGACCTCATTTAAAAGAAGTATTTGAACAAAAGTTGACAAAGCAAATATGTGCAATCAAATATCGAATAATGCCTTTCAAAAAATCTAAAAAATCCTCTTAATGGCATTTGAATGAAATACTATGAAAAACAAGCACATAGGCACATGGCAATACATATATCGAGTCTATAAGAGTAAGAATAACACAAGTAAACATACCTCGATAATTTATGCCTTTTCTTGACAAATAATGACGAAAATGGCCATTTGTGAAAATATGTAAATCCTACACAATTCTTAAAACAAATCTAGCACAAATCATAATGATAAAAGTGTAGGCTAAGAGATATCACAAGTAAGCTCATGTCATAAAAAAAATCCATAAGAGATGATAATACACTTTAGTCTACAAAAATGCACAAGAGTTTTAAAAACATCATATAAGGTCTTCCTTTTTAAAAACAAATAAGTTTTGAAGACCTTAATTTAAAATACATGAAAACTCATTTTGCAAGTAGGACACAAATAAAAACATGCATAATAGACAAATAAAATGCATATTTAATTAGGGAGATACGGTTTACCAATTATGCCGTTTCCATGGGTTTTTCCATTGTTGATGATATTTTCCCTTTTGAAAATCTTCATGTTGATAGTAATCTCTCCAATTACTCCATCTCCAAAATTTTTGTCCTTCCCATTGTTGATGGTCTCTTCTTCTTTGAAAATCATCTTGTCTTTGCCATTTCCAAGGATTGTGTTCTTCCCATTTTTGATTATATCCTCTTCTTGAAATTGGCTTTGTCGAACATAGTTTCTCCTTCTTTGATCACATGAAACGGTCATTTGATGTCTTTTTTGGCGGTATAAATTTTCTTGATCATTATTTCGCGGGTACCTAATATGACATTGTTTTGTGGTACCCTTATGTGTTTGGGTCCTTTGGGATTAGTCTTGAGACTTTTAGGTCTCCAACAATAATTGGAGCTATTTCTAGCCCGACAAGTATTTACCGTATGACCCTTTTTACCGCAATAAAAACATGTAATAATTATAGGAGCATAATGACCAACGTCTTAGAGACTTGATTCTTTTTCATGTGATTGACACCCTTAGGCTTATGATCAAGTTCTAGTTTGAATTATCACAACAATCAACAATATTGGTCATCTTATCGGTACTCAAGTTGGATTTAGATAAATCATTTTTCAAGCAATTTATATCCTCAACAAGAGTACTATTTTCTTTCTCAAGGTTTCTAACCTTGTCAAGAGTGGTGGTGTGAGCACATGATAGTGATTCATAGGAAGTAAATAAACTATTCTTATCATTCTTTAAAACAATGAATTCCTTTTTCAAATTTTTGTATTTAACAAGTAAGTTTTGGAATTCATCTTGTAGCTCATCATAATCATTTTGCAAATCACTATATTCATTTTGCATTTCATTGTCATAAGAAGTAGAGGGTTTAGAACTTACCTCGTTTTCTTCTTTGATGCCCATGAGGCATTGTTCAACTTGTTCATCATGGGAGGTTGTAGAAGGCTTATCCCATGTTGTTGGATTTGATGTTGTATCCATTTGTGAAGTAGATGCTTTTGAGTTGCTCTTTTCATTTGCATATACTTCATAGATGGCTTCTAATTTTTTCCATACTTCATGTGCCGATCGAATGCCTACAACATGATCAAATTCCAAAGTGGTAAGTGAACAAAGTAAAATATTAAGAGCTTTACCATTTAAGGATATGATTTTCTTCTCTTCATCATTGAGCTCTTTGAAGCCTTTAGAGGTGTGTGGTGTATTCTTCGTCGGAGTAGATTCTCCATTGATGACGGTGTTCCAAATATCAAACCCGCAACTTTGTAAATAGCATTCCATTCTTTCTTTCCAAAATATAAAATTTTTGGAATCAAACCGAGGTGGCTTGGTGGTGGAGGTGCCGGAAAGATGAGCTTCGTTCATAGCCGACGATCGTTTCTCTTCACTCGCGATGTGAAACGAGCTTGCCAAAGAGTTTGGCTTTGATACCACTTGTAAGTCCAAGCGGCTACGATAATCTAGAGGGGGGGTGAATAGATTATCTCCATCTTTTCAATTTCACCCTCTTTTTAAAACCGAATGCTCAAATACAATAATAAATGTGCGGGATATAAACAACACACGTCGATTTAAAGAGGTTCAACCCACCTAAGGCCTAATCCTCTACCACCCCAAAGATATCCGGGATGGATTTCAAAAAAAAGAATTTTATTAATTACCAAAATTAATACAAATTCAACTTACAACACCTCTTGAAGAGCACCACACTCTTCTTCAACACCACCTTTGAGATTACCACAATCTCCCTTTGAAGATTACCACAATCTCCAACGGCACCTTGTGAAGATTACCACAATCTTCACCTCAAGAGCACCACACTCTTCAACACCTCAACAAGAAGATTACCACAATCTTCTTACACCTAACACCTAGATCACCCAAGTGTGTTCTTACCACAAGAACACTCACAAGGATATCTTGTGTTGAATGATAACCCAAAAATTCAAGATTACAACTCGATAATGAATTATACAATTGAGTGCAAGTGTAATCAAGAATAGCCTAGACCTCAAGGATGTGAAAGTGAATAGCTAGGCAAATTACAACAAGAAATAAGACAATGTAAGAACAAGTGTATTCTTGAGTGTATCTTGTTGTGTTGTAGTTTTCTCTCTTATAGTTGTGCTTCAAATCTTCCTCTATTTATAGGAGATGATTGATACTTGATAGCCTCTCTCTGGAATCGATATCTACAAAAATTGCAATTAAAATCAAGATTATAGCTGTTAGAAATCAATCCCACAATTTAGGGAAAAGTCATCACGCACAACGGTTAGAATTTTCTTTGTCAAACATTAGATGAACGTCATCGCACGTAAATAGACTTTGAAAAAACGTATCAACATTTACAGGGCGGCCGACGCGTCTACCTCGGCCGGTCGACCTATGCCTCAACCGGTCCCCCTCATGGGTTTGGAAGAAAGAAAACGTTTGTTTCAATTTTTGCTCCCAGTGCACGGTTGCCTCGCGCCGACGACCCGTCGACCTCCTTAATGACAAGATGTCCGATTTTTATCAAAAATAAACCTCAAGAAATACTCCAAAAAATTCGTAAAAATATTTTAAACCGATTGGGAGTATTTAGGACAATATTAGAAATATAGTTTTGAAAATAAAACATTTACACAAAAAGTGTTGTCCGATATAAATTCAATAAATACTCCAAAAATAGTAGAAACATTTTAGATCAATTGGGAGTATTAGGACAACATAGTTTCAATGTAAAAACTCATTGTCTTAAAATCATTAAAATGTGTTGTCAATTTTATATCGAAAATAAACTTGAGAAAATACTCCTGAAAAAACCATTTTAAATCATTTAGGAGTATTTGGACAACCTTTAAAAACATTGTTTTGGTATAAAAACAAAATCATCAAAATCATGATAAAACCATTTATCAAACAGTGACTGGTTTCAATAATGGCGTCAATATACTCCCTATCGTCTTCTAAAAGACCAAGAGCATAGCAAGCTTCACGATAGGAAGTGTGTTGCACACCATTGACCTTATTGTAGTCCTCATGACACGTAGCCCCTCGAACCACGTTAATAAAACACCTTAAATAGTACATATCCCCACACCACGGCGGGACGTAAAAAACCCACCCTATTGATTTTCCGATCTTCCTAGGCATCCATTTTCTTAGCTCTGGTTTCCAAACAAATTTAGTTGGAGCTTCATCGTAAATCAACTCCCTAGCTTCAGGATATATTTTATTGGCTTCCATCCAAGCTAAAAACATGCTTTCTTTAACCGAATCTTTCTTGAGAACATCGTCTATTCTTTCTGAATCCGAAAAAATAACACTCTGCTCATTTGGAAGATGGAAGCTTAGACGTTCAACTGGAGGATATTTATATTGGATTTCAAAACCAAGTAATCTCCATGCTTGCCTCACAAGCTGAAATATATCGACAGTTATAAAACATACTAACTTCGTCAACAATTTTGTCGGATTCCTCCTCATCGGTGCTCGTATAGAATGACGCAGTAACTCGATCATGTCCTTTATTGACATATTTGAACAAATATTTTATCGATCTTGACTGGTTACACCATTCAACGTTAATGTGAGCTCCGTACTTAACCAACAACTCATGATTGTGCGGCACAACATATCTGTTATCCAAAGGAACACCATTTTTCTCAACAATTCTCCCATCATTTATTCGTCATAACGCTGGATACTTCTTCTTCATCAATAGTAGTTGCATCAACAAATTTTTTGGGAAAATGTTTCGGTGCAACGACCATCGACCATACATGGAGAGCTTTTTCTAACGTCTCCACATGGACCATGAATCATGTGGTCTCTCACCACAAAGATAATAATACGGATCAACACCCTCATCGGTATCTCTCGATATAATCCGATCTATATCATCGATGTTGATACTTGTCTTCTTTAGACATGAATAGCAATATATGTGCATGTGGCAAACCACGCTTCGAAATTCTATCGTGTATATAATCGCAATGTTTAAAATAAGTAAACATTTAGTGAAAAGTATAAAACAAAAATTAATTGGGCTAAAATGTAAATAAATTATTGAGGAAGAATTATAACCTACTATTACATTCACAAACATTTTTTTTTTCGACGGGAGATCTTTTATCAAACAATCTAATTTCAATTTAAAGATTCTCGAGACAATGTCCTATCGGTCATCGTCGACTAAGATTCTTCTTATCAAGAAACCGAACAATCTCTGGCCACTTTGGATTGCAAGTGAATATTATAAACAAATTCGGATAGCCCGCCCACCTACATATAGCCATTGCATCCTGATAATTTTGTATCATATATCGTGCGCCTCCAGTGAAACTGGAAGGTAATATAATTCGTTTTCCATGGCTACTTGGATTTATGTCTCCATTCAACATCCGTTAAACCCTTATATATATCACAATGCAATTTCTATTGGTGCAATCGAATATACTGTAAGTCCAAGCGGCTACGATAATCTAGAGTGGGGGTGAATAGATTATCTCCATATTTTCGATTTCGCCCTCTTTTTCTAACTGAATGCTCAAAGACAATAATAAAAGTGCGGAATGTAAACAACATGCGTTGATTTATAGTAGTTCAACCCATCTAGGGCCTAATCTACTACCACCCTAGTATATCCGGGATGGATTTCAAAAAGAAAAAGAATTTTATTAATTACCAAAATTAATACAAATTCAACTTACAACACCTTGAAGAGCACCACACTCTTTTTTAACACCATCTTTGAGATTACCACAATCTCTCTTGAAGATTACCACAATCTCCAACGGCACCTTGTAAAGATTACCACAATCTTCAACCTCAAAGAATACCAAATTCTTCAATGCCTCAAGAGCACCACACTCTTGAAACACCTATCACCTAGATCACCCAAGTGTATTCTTTCCACAAGAATACTCACAAGGATGTCTTGTGTTGAATGATGACAAAAATCAAGATTACAACTCAATAATGAATATTACAATTTGAGTGCAAGTGTAATCAAGAAAAGCCTAGACCTCAAGATGTGAAAGTGAAATACTTAGGCTATAAATACAACAAGAGTGTTGAATATGAAAGCTTGGAAATTTGCAGATTTCTTGTTGTGTATTTGCTTGTGTTTTTACATTTAGTGTCTTCAATTCATCCTCTATTTATAGGGAAGTCTTCACCAACATAGGCTCCCAACATAGGCTCCTCTATCTTCACTTTTGTGTACAAAAAGAAGATCACAAGATGTAGAAATATTGTACAAAATTGAAAAGCAAATCTTGATGTCAAAGAATTCAAACGGTATAATTTTGTTGTCACAAAATTACATAGGGCGACCGGTTGCCCTGTATAAGATTTCGAACGTTTGAATGAAAATAGTGCGATCCAGGTAGGGGTTGCAGGGGGGTGCGACCGGTCGGAGGGGTCGACCGGTCGCCCAGGGGTGCGACCGGTCGGCCCTCCCATGGACCGGTCCCCCTCCCTATTTTTTCAAAACCTGTATGTTCTGTTTCGTGTTTTCTTTCCTTCAGGTATCGGTCGACGCTTTGGGCGACCGGTCGACCTCCAATTTAAAATGTTGTCCGAAAAAATAAACTTCAAGAAATACTACAAAAAATTAGTAAAAATATTTTAAATCATTTGGGAGTATTTGGACAACATTTATAAACATAGTTTTGGTGTAAAAACCAAATTAAACAAAACCATCAAAAGTGTTGTACATTTTTATCGAAAAATAAATTCTAAGAAATACTCCATGAAATTAGTAAAAACATTTTAAATCTTTTAGGAGTATTTAGACAGTATTTAAAACCATTGTTTGAATGTAAAAACCCATTAACATGAAATCATCAAAAGTGTTGTCCAATATTTTAGTCGAAAATAAACTTGAATAAATACTCCGGAAAATTAGTAAAAATAATTTAAATCATTTAGGAGTATTTGGACAACATATAAATAACATTGTTTTGGTGTAAAACAAAATCATCAAAATCATGATAAAAACATTTATCTAACATATACTTCAAACGGGCTGACTCCACCATCGTGTAAGCATCGACAACAAATTGTTGAAATAATCTTCTTGAAGACAAAATAGTAGAAGCATCTTGTTTCCTGTTGTGGAACTGGTAAGCGAAAAATTCTCGAACACTTATTGTTTTTCTGCACCTCGGATTAATTTTCTTCAGATTCGAAAATGGTATGTCTTCCCTGAAACCGTCTTCACCAAATGGTAATAATAACGGATACTACAAGGCCAAGTAGGATGCATTCAATTCATTGATTCGTTTCAAACCTCCAGATTTTGTTTCCACTAAAATGTCTCGATCTCCTAAAGCTTGATCAAAATCTCCAACTATCGGTCAAACAACTTCAAACTTGTAGGCACATTGTATTTCCTAAAGCATCCGTACTCGCTTCCGATCGACGAATCTAACATCACAATCGGCGTGTTGTTGAATCTTGTCCTTCGCCATTCTAAAGGTCTTGACTAAAATATTACTCTCATGTAACATTCTCTTTAAGTCACTAACGATAAGTTCGTGCAAATTATTTATTTCGCCCCCTTGTCTACAAAAAAAGGAGAAATATTAGCATAATAAAGGTAAACAAATAAGAAATATTATATAATATAATTTTATTAAACGCAAAATACCTGACAGAATTTAATCGATTTGATATTTCATTTTCTGTATCATATATATACATTTGGGCGAATTTTGGTGTAGAACCATCGGACGGCAATAAACTTCCAATAAGATGGTAATTATGTTCATGCATTCTAAAAATAGGAGGACCACGACCATTGTTTATATCTTTGTCTATTTTGCCTCCCATTGACGTGAAACTGAACATATTGTTGTATGATCTTATGTTTTCTTGAAAGTGCTTAGATTTAATTCCATCTCCGAATAATAATTCGCAAAGCACATTTGGTGGTTGTTTAACTGGAGGTAGTTGAATAACGCCATTGCTGCAACACAAAGAGTATCTAGGCTTGTTTTTTGAAGAGGAAGATATCCTTTCCTCGTACCAAAACAAAGCTCCATAAAATTCGCATTTGTATGCGCATCACCCATGTCCAAGTATTCTGAATAATATAGAAGAAAACATTTTAAATATTTCTTTAAAAGAAATAATTCACTACCTTACAAATCATAAGTTATACGAAATTAAACTCACCATTTACTGAGAAGGTAATTCTCGCATTTTGCTCGATCTGATCAACATCAATATTAATATTCTTTGCATGGTGTAGTATCATTTGCGATTGCGATTCATAAAGAGCTCATCAATTGTGAGATCAATTACTGTTTCCGCATTTGAATTTATCAGAGAAGATGAACACGTTGTTTGATGCTGGATGTTGTTATGATTATTGATTCTAGTTCCAAAGTGTGGTCCCACACTGCAAACTGAATATCCAAATTGGTTAAATACATGTAATAGATATTAACATCTGAATATTGTACTTAGAAATTAACAAAAACACATCAATATTAATAATATACCATTTGTGATGTCACTAAACGAAGTGTTTGATAATGGAAAGATCATTCTACTTGATGAACCTTGTAAATCAACTGTCGTAGATACATTTGGAAAAGACATTTGAGGTATTCCGTGATTTTCTGTAAAAAAAAATTGAACCATAACCAATCAAAATAAAGATTAGCTAAACAAATTACAAATCAATTTTATATTGAGCATGAGATGTCCTATTATTCCCAAATTTATTTAGATTTAATAAAGTAAATATATTAATGCAATTACCATATGTATTTTCTTCCAGCGGAGTGCTTGATAAGGAAAATACTTTTCCTCTTGATGATCCGTACATCTGAAATCTTGTAGGCAATTGCGGAGTTGCAGTATCATTATCTGTCAAGTCAAAGGTTTGGTAAGATAAGGAAAATAGATATTTATATCTTCGTATTTTTTAATGTAAATATTAATATAGATATATATTAATTAAATAAATAAAATAATTTTATTTTAAAATTTATTAATTAAATTATATAATTCTTTCGGTATACAATGTGAATATTGTTAATTTACGTACATATTTTTTTGGCCTAACTATCATAACATTTTTTGCACTACTATATAAAATTATACCAATTTGTATTTTATAAGTATAAACACTGAATCGCTCAAATTGTAGATAAATATATCAACTTATAACACATTATTTTATAATTAAATGCAAATATTTTTTTAGATTTTTAAAAATTTAATAAATAAATTATTATTTTTAAATTTTAATAGAAAATAATTTTGGGATTATATCGAATTTATAGAATAAAAGTTTTTAAAATAAATTTATAGAATTCAAATTAAAATTTCTGAAGAATACATTAAATTATAATTAGATTTGAATTATTTAATAATAAAAATTCAGTAAAATTAAAAATAATAAACTCGTATTTTAATGATTTATATTTAAATATATTTTCAAACAAATTATTTATTTTAATGTAACAATTTAAATAAATTCTAATTTATAACATGGATATTTTTTTTATTTATTTATAGACTTAAATACATATGTAGCCCAATTATAATAAATTTGTTAAGTAACCCATTTGAGATCCATTATGCAAGCCAATTACACACAAAATCAAAGCCCAAATATGACCCATTACATATTTCTATACGGGCCCATATTAGCAGCCAAAAAAAATAAAATAAATGAAGATAACACGTGTCTCAATCGTGTATTGCATGCCTTGATTAGACACGATTGAGACACGTGTCGAGAATGGGCCGGACCGATGGATCTTCGAGGTTATTTATCAACAGAAAAAAAAAGAAATGAAAGAGAACACGTGTCTCAATCGTGTTTAATCCATGCCTTGATTAAACACGATATAGACACGTGTTTAGAATGGACGGATAGGATCAGAATTAGGGCAAAATATACCCATTTCGATCCCCCCCATTTCTGGCTTCCAGAGGAAGCCACATTTCATTTTGCCTACCCCTCTCTCTCTACTCAGTCATTTCTCGCCCAAACCCTAACTTTTTCACTCTGAAATTTTCATCTTCTAAAATCCTTTTGTGTATTTCTCCAAAAAAAATCACCGTTTCTATTCTTCTTCCTTCAGATTTTCTAAAACCTTTTTGGTTTTCGCCATTTCTGAGCCTGTATGTTTATGTATTTTTGGTTCTGAAAATGGGCTTACATTACAAAATCTAGGGTTTGTGTTTGATACATGTTTTTATCTTAATTTTGATGATTTTATTTTATCACCAAAACAATGTTTTTTTAAAGGTTGTCCAAATACTCCTAAATGATTTAAAATGTTTTTAATATTTTCCGGAGTATTTTCTCAAAGTTTATTTTCGTCTATTGGACAACGCTTTTAATGATTTTACGTTATTGGGTTTTCACTCTCAAACGATGTTTCTAAATGTTGTCCTAATACTTCCGATCGGTTTAAAATGTTTTTACTATATTTTCGGAGTATTTCTTAAGTTTTATTTTCGACAAAAATTGGACAACATTTACGTCTCGTGGTCGACCTGGTGCATCCTATAGGGCAACCCATACCTCGAAGATGTTTTTAGAAACAAAAATGAGACGGAAAGAAAAACAAGCGGTCGGCCGACCGGCCGCTCATGCGACGGCGTCGGCCGACCGGTCGGCCGTCGTCCAGTCGGCCGTGCACTGCAAGTATGTTTCATGTTTGAAGCGACGTTTTATCCTTGCAAAATCCATGAGGGGACCGGTTGGGGTGATGGTCGGCCGGTCGAGGTAGACGCGACCGGCCGTGCCTGTGTTATTTTCTTTGTGTATTCTTTTTCAACGTCTATTTACGTGCGGCGGTCGCCCTATGTATTGACAAAAGAAAAATATGACCGTTTGACAACAGACACATTTCCTTAAATTGTGGGATTGATTTCTAACAGCTATATTCTTGATTTTAATTGTATTTTTCTCAGAGATTTTCAATCCCCAAGAGGAGCCTATGCTTGATCAATCATTTCCTATAAATAGAGGAAGTTTTGGAGCAACCAATACAACAATTGAGATACAACACAACAAGATACACTTCAAGCAAACACTTGGTCTTTCATTGTCATTATTCTTGTTGTAAAATTGCCTAGCTTATCACTTTCACATCTTTGAGGTCTAGGCTATTCTTGATTACACTTGCACTCTATTGTATTATCAATTATCGAGTTGTAATCTTGAAATTGTGGTCGTCATTCAAACACAAGATATCCTTGTGAGTGTTCTTGTGGTAAGAACACACTTGGGTGAACTAGGTGTTAGGTGTGAGAAGATTGTGGTAATCTTCTTGTTGAGGTGTTGAAGAGTGTGGTGCTCTTCAAGGGTGAAGATTGTGGTAATCTTCACAAGGTGCCGTTGAAGGAAGATTGTGGTAATCTTCAAAGGAGATTGTGGTAATCTCCAAAGGTGGTGTTGAAGAAGAGTGTGGTGCTCTTCAAGGTGTTGTAAGTTGAATTTGTATTAATTTTGGTAATTAATAAAATTCTTTTCTTTTCGAAATCCATCCCTGATATCTTGGGGTGGTAGAGGATTAGGCCCTAGGTGGGTTGAACCTCTTTAAATCGACGTGTGTTGTTTACATTCCGCACCTTCATTATTTTGTTTGAGCATTCGATTGTTAAAAGAGGGCGAAATTGAAAAGATGGAGATAATCTATTCACCCCCTCTAGATTATCGTAGCCACTTGGACTTACAAGTGGTATCAAAGCCAAACTTTTGGCAAGCTCGTTTCACATCGCGAGTGAAGAGAAACGATCGTCGGCTCTGAACGAAGCTCAACTTTCCGCACCTCCTCCACCAAGCCACCTCGGTTTGATTCCAAAAATTTTATATTTTGGAAAGAAAGAATGGAATGCTATTTACAAGGTTGCGGGTTCGATATTTGGAACACCGTCATCAATGGAGAATCCATTCCGATGAAAGATACACCACACACCTCAAAAGGCTTCAAAAAGCTCAATGATGAAGAGAAGAAAATCATCTCCCTAAACGGTAAGGCTTTAAATATTTTATATTGTTCATTTACTAATTTAGAATATGAACATATTGTAGGAATAAAGTCGGCACATGGAGTATGGCAAAAATTAGAAGCCATCTATGGAGTATTTGCAAATGAAAGGAGTCAAACAAAAGCATCTACTTCTCAAGATCATACAAGCTCAAATCTAAGGAATAAACTCTCCTGCAACTTCCAATTATGAAGAAGTTGAATATTGTTTTATGGGCATCAATGAAGAAAATGAGGTATGTCTTAAGCCCTCTACTTCTTATGATATTGTTATTCAAAATGATTATAGTGATTTGCAAAATGATTTTGATGATCTACAAGATGAATTCCAAAACTTACTTGTTAAATACAAAAATTTGAAAAAGGAATTCATTGTTTTGAAAAATGATAAGGATAGTTTATTTACTTCCTATGAATCACTATCATGTGCTCACACCACCACTCTTGACAAGGTTAGAAACCTTGAGAAAAAAATAGTACTCTTGTTGAGGATATAAATTGCTTGAAAAATGATTTATCTAAATCCAACTTGAGTACCGATAAGATAACCAATATTGTTGATTGTTGTGATAATTCAAACTAGAACTTGATCATAAGCCTAAGGGTGTCAATCACATGAAAAAGAATCAAGTCTCTAAGACGTTGGTCATTATGCTCCTAGAATTATTACATGCTTTTATTGCGGTAAAAAGGGTCATACGGTAAATACTTGTCGGGCTAGAAATAGCTCGATTATTGTTGGAGACCTAAAAGTCTCAAGACTAATCCCAAAGGACCCAAACACATAAGGGTACCACAAAACAATGTCATATTAGGTACCGTGAAATAATGATCGAAGAAAATTTATACCGCCAAAGAAGACATCAAATGACCGTTTCATTTGATCAAAGAAGGAAAAACTATTTTTCGAACAAAGCCAATTTCCAGAAGAGGGTATAATCAAAAATGGGAAGAACACAATCCTTGAAATGGCAAAGACATCATCAACAAGATGACTCTCAAAGAAGAAGAAACCATCAACCATGGGAAGGTAACAAACCTTGGAAATGGAGTAATCAAGGAAGTCATCATCAACAAAGTGACTTCCAAATGGGAAGATATCATCATCAACAATGGGAAAGACACAACCCATGGAAACGGCGATATTGGTAAACCGTATCTCCCCATTTATATATGCATTTTATTTCTTTTAATTATATGCATGTTTTTAATTGTGTCTTAATTGCAAAATGATCTTTCAAGTTTTTTTTTAAATAGGTCTCTTATATATTTATGAGTTTCAATATTTTTAAAAGAGACCTTGCATGTTTTTGAGCTTTTCATTAGACTTATGTGGCTTATTATCTCTTATGAAATCTTATAGCATAAGCTCTTTTTTGTTATCTCATATTATTTGTCTACACTTGAATCTTCTATGCATATGTTGTCTAAGAATTGTGTAGGATACACACTTCATACTCATTGGCTATTACGTCATCTAGTCTCTTAAACCATCGAGGTATGTCTACTCGTATTTTTTTAAACTCGATATTATGGACATATCTTTCAAGATATTTCATTTTGACTCCTTAAGTGCCCCTAATTGATCTTGCAAATGTTTTCTTTTAAAAAGGCACTACGTGTTTAGTCTCGATTTTATCATTTACATGGTTTCCCAAAACCCATATTTGTTGGATATAGTCCAAACTTATATTTTTTTGCAAAGTTTAAAACTTTTGGGGTGAAAAATCGAATTTTGGAAAACTCTGGGAGAAAGAAAAATCACCTGGGACGGTCATAGCAGGGGCGACCGGTCGCTCCACGACCTCGGCCGGCGCACCCCACCTCGACCGGCGCCCAGGTTAATTTTTGCACTTTAAAACACTCTGTCTTGATTCGTGAAATGCACTCAAAAACATCCCCAAACCCTTGTTTCATTTTTCCCCTCTTTCTTCAAAATCTTCAATTCTTCATCAATCCTTGAAATTTTTCTTGCTAATTCACTTCTTTTTGCAAGAATCTTACACATATGGCACCTCCAAAGAATTCCATTTGGTCGAAATCCCATCTCCAAGCGTAGAAGGGACGGAGAGGGTTCGTCAAGAAATCGGCAAGAAGCCGAACAAAGGGATATTCGAGCCGCTCAAAGAAATGTGGCTCAAGAAGGTGATGATGTTCAAAATCCCATTCTCTCTCGGGCCCAAATCACCGAGCTCCGCGAACAATTTCGCTCGAAAATTGCCGTTGGGCGAAAGGTAAAAATCTTTTGTTACTCAGCTCCTAATTCCCGCAATGCTATTAATTTCATCAATAAGTATGCGGAATGGTTCTATGAGGATTCGGGGATGAAAGGTAAATCTATTGCGAGGACTAAAATGTGTCGTTTTAGTTCTTTTACAAATGAGTATCCTACGATTAGAGGATTTTTTGAGGAGCAAGGTTGGATGTATTTATGGGAGCATGCTTATGTGTTGTATGATGATGATATTATCCAACATTTTTATGCTAATATGTGGGTGCAATATGATAATGATAGAAAGCCGATTGCCGTTAATTCACTTATAAAGGGTCGTCATTTTAGATGGACTCCCAATGATATTTGCCGGCTTTTACATGTTAGAGAAGGTGGTTGGGATTATTTCTCGTGTGGGACTTGGAATGATGAAATGTTGGGGGTGTCAATGAAAGAAGTTAAGACGTATTTGGGAGTATGGCCAAAGTATTCTTTGTTGGCAATGACACTTGAGCATCGTATTTTATCGGTCATTGTCGCATATTGCATTTGTGGTAAGTCGGAAAGATGCCTAGCAATATGGATTATTTTTGACTTATAAGATTGCTAGGATGGAACCACTTAACTTTGGCGCCATACTTATTCAATGTCTAATCGAGTCCATTACTCAGGTAATAAGAAGTTGGTTATGGGAAATTGGATTTGTAAACTTCTTATTCAATCGGGACTTCCTTCGTCGGAGTTTAACTCGGAAGTTTTTCAAAATGACTTCGACATTGATAATATCTCCCAAATAGTCACGATGCGCAAGAATATGGACATCCGACCAACCAAAATGGCGAGAGGAAGAGGTCAAGAGTCTCCCGATCCTAATGACATCTTTGATGACGCCGGGGCCGCAAGATTGGTGGAAGAAGGCGAACCGAGCAATCCGGAGGGTAATACCGGTGCTCAACCGCCTAGGAGGTATACTCAAGCCGAATTTGATGAGATGAGGGCTTTTCATGAGACGAGGTATGAGGCTTTGGAGCAAAAGACCTCTAAAATGCAAAAGTCTATCGGCAAGTTAAAGAAATTCATCAAGGACTTTATTCCCGGATCTTGCTTCTCCTCGGATGAGGAATGATGTTACCCCACCCCCTTTACTTTCTAGCATTTTCATTAATGATGTTTTGTATTTTGATGAATTCATTTGTACTAATGATATTTGCTTGTTTTTCTTAAAAGGGTTAATATTGCAAGTTGATAATGACTTGTGGATGATCATAATTTTTGATGGAGTATTTGATGGTAAAAATACTCTAAAGCATTGTTTGATCATTGGTATGAAGTACTTGATGGTAAAAGTGCTTCTTTTATTGCTTTGTTATGCTTAGTTGAATATGTTGGGACTTTTGATACATGTATTGTTGAAAGCATGACTTATTACTTGATGGTTGCTCTATTTTTTGGCATTTGTAATGCCTTGATCATTCTTAGCTTATCTCAATTGGGTTGAACCCTTGAGAATCTACTTTGAGCTTCTTTATTGATGAACAATTTATTGCATATGGTGCATATGATTGAGCTTTGAAATGAGGTTGATTAATGATATGAAAATTTTTGGCTTGAACCATTTACAAGGTTATATACAACCTCTTCTATTTTTTCACACACAAGGTGTTTGTTAAAATGTCGCTATGAAAATTTCAACTTCTACATGATTCTCTCACTTCCACAAGTTTTCAATACTCATTGAGATCATGTTTTGGGAAACAAAACGAGCGTATGAACTTTTCATGATACATTTCTCCCATTTTCCTTGGTTTTTAAGCCTAAATTGCTCAAAGGTTGATAAACCATTTCTTTGGCGCACTTTGATATACTTCTATGATGCTTCTATCATCCTAACATTCTTTTTGATGATTCCAAAGGGGAGAAAACAGAAATTGGCTCGTTAGCTCAAAGAAGCTTGTCATAAAAGCTATAAGCTATGGCTCATAAAAGCCGTAAGTTGTGATTTATTCTTAGTCCAATTGTTGCTTGATGGACTTATATTATTGTTTAATGTTGTTTTGTGACAGGGGAGCTTATAAGCTCTTGAACAAATTGTAAAAGCTAAAGCTTTTAGCTTATGGATTATTGCTCTTACATTATTCTTGATGTGCTTGTGGATAGGGGAGCTTGTGCTTAATATTGAAAATATTTACTCCTCTTAGTTCTTTAATATTTTTGGAAATTTTGGTTGCTTCCAAACGGTCAAATGTTTTTACCGGAAAATCTTTTCTAAAATTGCTCTCTTAGTTTGTGTAAAAATTGTTTTGGTTTGTAATCATCAAAAGGGGAGATTGTTTGATACATGTTTTTATCTTAATTTTGATGATTTTATTTTATCACCAAAACAATGTTTTTTAAAGGTTGTCCAAATACTCTAAATGATTTAAAATGTTTTTAATATTTTCCTAGTATTTTCTCAAAGTTTATTTTCGTCTATTGGACAACGCTTTTAATGATTTTACGTTATTGGGTTTTCACTCTCAAACGATGTTTCTAAATGTTGTCCTAATACTTCCGATCGGTTTAAAATGTTTTTACTATATTTTCGAGTATTTCTTAAGTTTTATTTTTAAACAAAAAATTGGACAACATTTACGCCTTCGTGATCGACCAGGTCGCCTCTATAGGGCAACCCATACCTCAAGATGTTTTTAG
Organism: Rehmannia glutinosa; assembly: GCA_016081115.2. Classification (NCBI taxonomy): domain Eukaryota; kingdom Viridiplantae; phylum Streptophyta; class Magnoliopsida; order Lamiales; family Orobanchaceae; genus Rehmannia; species Rehmannia glutinosa. The sequence goes on from CM071926.1 coordinate 715,104, forward strand.
AAGCAAAAATGAGACGGAAAGAAAAACAAGCGGTCGGCCCAGAATCGCATCACAGGCGTCGACCGTCGGTCGACCGTGGCCGCCAGTCGGCCGACGGACTGCAAAGTATGTTTCAAAGCGAACGTTTTATCCTTGCAAAATCCATGAGGGGGACCGGTTGGGGTGATGGTCGACGGCCGAGGTAGCGTCGACCGTGCATACTGTGTTTATTTTCTTTGTATTATTCTTTTCAACGTCTATTTCTCGCGTCGACCGGTCGCCTCTATGTATTGACAAAAAAATATGACCGTTTGACAAAGACACATTTCCTTAAATTGTGGGATTGATTTCTAACAGCTATATTCTTGATTTTAATTGTATTTTTCTCAGAGATTTTCAATCCCCAAGAGGAGCCTATGCTTGATCAATCATTTCCTATAAATAGAGGAAGTTTTGGAGCAACCAATACAACAATTGAGATACAACACAACAAGATACACTTCAAGCAAACACTTGGTCTTTCATTGTCATTATTCTTGTTGTAAAATTGCCTAGCTTATCACTTTCACATCTTTGAGGTCTAGCTATTCTTGATTACACTTGCACTCTATTGTATTATCAATTATCGAGTTGTAATCTTGAAATTGTGGTCGTCATTCAAACACAAGATATCCTTGTGAGTGTTCTTGTGGTAAGAACACACTTTGGGTGAACTAGGTGTTAGGTGTGAGAAGATTGTGGTAATCTTCTTGTTGAGGTGTTGAAGAGTGTGGTGCTCTTGAGGGTGAAGATTGTGGTAATCTTCACAAGGTGCCGATTGAAGGAAGATTGTGGTAATCTTCAAAGGGAGATTGTGGTAATCTCGAAGGTGGTGTTGAAGAAGAGTGTGGTGCTCTTCTTGGTGTTTGTAAGTTGAATTTGTATTAATTTTGGTAATTAATAAAATTCTTTTTCTTTTCGAAATCCATCCCTGATATCTTTGGGGTGGTAGAGGATTAGGCCCTAGGTGGGTTGAACCTCTTTAAATCGACGTGTGTTGTTTACATTCCGCACCTTCATTATTTTGTTTGAGCATTCGATTGTTAAAAGAGGGCGAAATTGAAAAGATGGAGATAATCTATTCACCCCCCCCTCTAGATTATCGTAGCCACTTGGACTTACAGTTTGTCGAATCGAAAGGATTCAAATTTTTTTTTATTTTTGTTCTATTTATTGTAGATCGTCGGCATTTTCTGGTCTCCATCACCAGTTTATGGTGATGGAGTAGAAAATCGTGTCGAATACCAGAAAGTTTTTTTAAAACAATTTTTTTATGGAATGTTTGTTCGTTTTTTATCCTAAATTCTTTTTTTAACCAAAAAAAATTGTATATTCTCGACATTTTCTGGTCTCGTCACCATTTTATAGTGATGGAGAAGGAAATAGTGTCGAAAATCATATTTTTTTTTCTAAAAACTCTATTAACCGAATGTTGTTATGTTTTTTTTTTTGTTTTTTTAGTTATGGGTAAAGAAATAGTTGGATCTGTAAAATAACAGAAGAAAATAGGATTTTTAGATCCTTTGAATTTTTTAAAAAATTGTACAGTAAGAAGTATTTTTCGTTTTCTTGTGATTTTTCTAAAAAGCAGTATTAATGTTTTAATAAATATTATTTTTTCGATCTTTTATATAACGTTAAAACCCCCTCGTATTTTTTAAACTTCAAAATATGATAATTATTTTCATACAAACCTACGTTTGTATCTAAATTTTAAGATGTTTTTTTTTACCAAAAAACCCTGTAATTGATTATAACTTGAAAATATGATGAATATTCTCAAGGTTTGGATGGATTTTTCTCAGATCTGAAACACTGTAAGTGCAGATCAGAAAAGTCGAATGAAAAAGATAAGTGTCGATTTATTTCATTTTTCTGATTTTAATTCTTGTTTTTTTATATTTTGTAATGTAATTTTTTTTATTATTGCAGATGCATTAGTTCGGGGTTTGAAAATTCCAAATTCCAGAAATTTGAAGAAAAAGAACTATAAGCACGAAAAAAGATAAGTTCCTACCCTAAAGTATGAATTTTATTTTCAGGACATCTGTTTTTTTAACTCTGTTTTTTAACTCGAATGAAAAAAATCATGTTAGTTTTTTATTTTTATTTTCGTTAAATATGTTTTTTTCTTAAATTCATAGTAGTTCATTTTGTGTTTCTTGTTAATTATCTTATTTATTCTATTAACAGGTTACATTTAAATAATTTAACAAAAGATGTTATTATGTGAATTTTTTTTTATAAAATTCATTCTGTTTTTTACTGTATAAAAGACATTACTTTACCTGACATATATTAATGTCACATGTTTAAGAAAAAAATAATATTAATTCAGGATTAGTAGATAAGAGTAAAAACATATATTTTGTAATTATACTTTATGTTCTTTTATCTTAATTTCATTTTGTTTTTAATAGTTGAGTGATCAGATTATTCTATTTTCAGGGCATCGAACAGTAGAATGCAGTGATGTATACATTTCGAAAAATCAGTCCACCCAGGTAAGTAGCATTCCAGGAATAATATATCAAACAAACTAATATAAAAATTTATTCATCAAATTAACAACAACAAATCCATATACCGTGTGCATTTTCTTCATGTCTCCTGCGTTTGGTGCCCAAGATGTTATACCCTGTGAGCTTTCTCATTGTATGTTTGGGTATGTGTATTGTTGTTCGTATTTCCTTTGCTTATATGAATGAGTTCCTGTTGTTTTTTGCAAAGACTATGAACTGAAAAATTATGTTATGTCAATCATTTATATTCAATGATAAAATATGGAAACTTGGTAAACAAAGTAATAAATTTGATTACCATTTTTATATTGATTGAGAATATCATAATTGTAACATATAAATCTAAATGATATTAATGACCATTTTGAAATTTCATTGACATTTCATACCTTAATTATTTGATATTCATAAAACGTATATAGCTGAAATAAGAAATGATTTTTGATGGAAAAAAAATTATTATTTATTTAACTGTATACTTTTTTCTATAGCTCGAAGTATGTAAATGTATTTATCAGTGTCAAATCTATCCCATTTAAGAACACTATTATATTTGATAAATGTTTAAGTCATAATTATTGAAAATAATGTGCACAAATTTGGATTCAATGTTGGTATCCTTTAACTGTTTAGTATGCATAACTTTAGTTGTTCATGGAACTCTTTATAATGTGTATGAATGTCTTTGTGGTGTTGTTAACTATGTAATTTATATGAAATGATATGTTTGGTATTAAGTTAATACGAAGATCCTAAGCAAACAAAACCACTTGACCCTGCGCCGTGAGTGTAGTGGAATCCTATTGGTGCTAGGATCCTCGGATTGTTTTTTTTTTTAAAAGTTTATGTTTTTTAGTGAATTCTTGTTTATTCTGGTTCCTTAGTTAAGGTATTACGTTATACCACATAATCATTAAATTTTATTTTTTTTGTTAATACTAAATAAAATTAATCAATAATGGTAAATAAACAAATTACTAATATAAATATTCTCAAAGTAAACAAATAATAATCCTCAAAAGAAATAGCAAAATCTCCAAACAAAATCCAGAAAAATATCAAATGTAACAGTAAGATGGTTCAAAGAAACTAAGCAATAAAAAACATACTCTGATTATACTAATAAAATTTAAAAATTCTTCTAATCATCCTTGTCATCGTCCTTCTTGATAATACTCTTCAATTTCTTGCAAGTAGTCGAAGAGGAGAATTCCTCAATCAACTTAACACCCTTGCTTGATTTCCTTGCAATTTTGTTTGGCGTGTTAACCTCATCCTCTGATGAATAATCCTGAAAAGAAAAATAAAAAACAGAACCAAAAAAAAGTTAAAAAAAAGCTGTTTACATATAATATCATATTTTACTTGAAAAAAGGATTGAAAAATTAATACCTTCAACTGGGCTAAATCATCGGCCTGAAGCTTTGAAAAGAAGTCCGACTCCTAAATGATTGTTTGTAAGTTTAGTGTACAATTGCTAAAGATAAATAGTAAATAATCAGTTATCATACCTGACTCTAAAAAACCGAGCATCCATATTTTGAAATCAAATTTGGATCATCTGTGAGCTTCACAACTGTAAATGCCCCTGTATAATTTCTTAGCTGTTCCGACTTGATTTGAACCTTGAAAAAAAAAAATTCTCAAGCAAAACACAGATTTCTTCAGGAATCTCATCATTGGTTTGTTTCTTACAAAAAATAATACATAAAAAATTTAGTCATAACACATTGAAATCCAAAAAATAAATTCTGAATTAAAAAAAGATAAATTACAATTATACAATTAAATTTTACCTGCATGGACTCCTCCCTCAATAATGTGCAAGGCTTCCCTATCAAAGTCTCATAATCTTTGTCCCAATACAGAAGTGATGCACAGGCTGTCTCATCAACTGTCTGAAACTGCATTTTATACCTAAAAACACCGGTCTCATGTTGACTGTCACATTTCGCACAATAGAGTTGTTCACCGTCCTCTTCGAGTTTCTTTAGGCACTTATTGCAAGATAAGTACCACCATTCCCCTATGAACGACACTATCTTTGCACATATCCAAAAACTACCGACCTATTTAAAATTAAAAAAAATTAAATTAATGTATTTATTAATGAATAAAATACTTATTTAAGAAGATTTTGTAAAATTCAAAAACCGCAACCTCCTCTTTGTATACAATTGCTCTAATGTCCGAAACGGTGTTTTTGGATTCTAAATCCTTGACAATAGTTCGAGCGGAGCAAGCGTGGCGTAGTCGATGGACCTAGTATGTGAGTCATTTTTTTCAGGATCCTAAAAAAATTTAAAAAACGTTAGTGGTAAATATTATCTTATACATATTTTAAAAAAATAAAGAAATATGACATGCAAAAAATAATATTTACCTCTGTTTAAAATCAACAATTTCTTCAACACTGGTGTCCAAAATCATCTTTGTAATGTGAAATGAATTTGTAACCTTAACTTGATCTGCAAAAAAATTGTTAACAATCAGAATACTGAATTATTAAATCGAAAAATTTGAGATTAATTTTGTAATAATACGTATATTAAATATTACCTCTGAAAACTTTTGCACGACGCGTTTGCAATATAATAACAATGAGTTCTAAATTTTGTGTTTCAAGATGCCCTAAAATCATATCGACGTAATCCTCCCACAGTGTGCAACATATGCGATTGTTCCTGAAAAAAATAAATTAGAAAGATAGTAATTCAAATATTACAATTTTATAATCTTTTAATTATAAATTTTTACTCCAAATCTTCAAGGATCGATTCTATGAATCGGTCATTTTTCCAAAGAAACTCTTTATTCTCATGACGGACTACATGGAAACCACTCTTCCAATTATGTCTGCCAAAAAAAATTAATTTTCAAGATATGTATATTTTAAAATTTTATGTAATAATCTTGCAAATACTTAAAATTTCATACCAAAATGTGTCTCATCAACACTCTCAAAGATTTGACAATTGAATAATTTTTGAAATTGAACATTAATTTTGGAAAAGAATTGTCAAACATTTCAAAAACGTGTGTTTTGCCATGAAACATTATCTTGTGCTTGGTTGTAGTTGCTTTGTATTTATCGGTCACCGTTTAGCAACAATGAATTCCCTGATAGCAAAAACACGCCCTTCTTTTCAAAATCTTTTTTATCTTGGTCAATCAATTTGTCTAATAGTTCCATGAATTTGGTCGCCTAAAAAATAAAATTAATCGGTAAGCGGTGAATATTTCAAAAATAAACGAAAAATTATTAGAAAGAATAGTACCTCGCTGTCATGGAAGACACATTCGAGACTCTGAATTTGGTTTCTGTCATTGTATGCGGGTTTTTCGTACATTCGAATAAGTCGAAGCTTAACAACCCATTGTGTTTTTGTCATGTTCAAATCCCTAATAAAGAGTTATCATTGGTGCCATTGATCTTAGTAGATGATAGATTACTTGAACAGGTGTAAATTATTCTGCGTTCAAGGAATTTTTTGGCGGTGTGATCGTGTACAATGAAATTGAATCAGCATTTATAGCTGTGAACTCAGTTTATTTTTAGAAAAATTGATTTAATTTGATTTAAATTTAAATCAGATACTATTTGGGAACAGAATTTAAAGTATCCCTTTTATATATTGCTTGGCCATTAAGCTAAGAAAAATTTCCATATACATTAGAAGATTTTGGAAACTGAATTTGTTTAATTAGTTTGGATTTTCGAAGGCAATTGTAATTCTATAGTTAGATTCGTTTGTAATTGACTTACCAATTGTCAAATATTTTCTTATTGTAATTGTATAGATTCTTGAAAGCCTTTTCAATTATTTTATTTACGTTCAATTTGGGATGGGAATTGTAATATTTTATTGATTGTACAATTTAATGTATTTCCATTCTGATTTAAACTTGCTGCCCAAATAATGGATTTGCAATAATTTCGCATATCTTTTTGAATGGATTAATTAGCTGCAATCAAAAAATTAAAGAAAGTCAAATCTGTATACATAGAAACACAACCGTTATCTAATAAAAAAGTAAATTAGGAAAGTTGGAAATCGAATTAAGTGACCACAATCAGTGCTAATGTATTGGTCTTCGATAATTGTTTCCATAATTACAAAAACCAGTCTTTAAAAAAACGTGCACAGATAACCAATTATAAAACACTTTTTAATGAAACAACAAAGAAACGTTTTTTACAAAATTAGAAAGAGTGTTTTGAGCGGGAAAACATTTTTAGCAAAAGGTTTGTTATTATATATATATATATAGATATATATGTTTTTTTTTTCTTTATCATCTTCCTCCCACTCCTTTTCCCTCCCTGGCGCACCCCCACCTCTCTCCCACCCACAAAAGTTTAATTATCAACATACCTCTGGTCAAATTGTGGAAATTTCAAAATTGTGAAAATTTCAATATTCTGAAAAAAGGATTTGAACGTCAACTTTGTCTAACTTCTACCACCCAATGGAAAATTGCTATCATGAATCCCAAATTATGATAATCCAAAAACAAACTCAAAGAAAATGTGTGCACAAAACTCAATGAAAATGTAAATCATTAGAAATCAAAAGGAACAGTAGCAAAATTAGAGTATAAAATCAAAATCGATTTCTTATTGCTTGAACGAAGAACACATTCAATTGGGAACAACAAATGGCAACATCCAAACTAGTAGGATATCGACAAAGAGGTAAAGGTAATTGGAATATCATAATCCAAACAAAAATTCGAGAAGAAAAGTGTATGTCCAAAAACGAGCATAAACTTAAAATTGGTGCAAACCTTCTTTATTGCGCGTGGGGGAGCGGTAGAGAATGGGCATGAAAAGTAAAAAAAAAGTTTAGAAACTAAAAAAAATCAATTGAAAAGACTAAAATGCCCTTAAGAAATGAGCATGCAAGTCGTGTGATGGAATATTTAAAAAATATTCCCCTTTTAGCCTGCTGGTGGTTGCAACCAAATTGGTTATTGGGCAGTGAAAATTGTAACAGGTGTACCCAACGCTTTTCCTGTAATAAGATCACCTTTGGTAGAATTATTGCGCAGAAATGCTAGTGTGGGACATTGTAAAACACACATAGTTAGAGTTGTCAATTTCAAGAAAAAAAATGTAGGTTGCAAAGTGTCAAAAATAGGGCTGCAATTGAACCGAACCGAGTCGGGCTTTTGAGTGTTTGAGTTTGGCTCGTTTATTATCGAGTCGAACTCGGGCCTGAATTTATCGAACATATTGATGGTTCACGAACTTTTTCGAGCTTATTCGAGCCTAAACGAGCTTAGTAAATATTAATTATAAATTAAATTATTCTTCAATTATTACAAAAATAAAATTATATATATCTAAAACGCCTAATATATTTACTAAAACTTATAATTTTATTCAAACAAATAAGTTTATTGAAATATTCTTATATTATCATAAGTAAAAATATGAAAAATTAAAATGAAAGTCAAATTATTAGTTTAATTTATACGAGCTTACTATCAAGCCTATTCACGAGCTTACTAACGAGCCTGTTCACGAGCTAACGAACCGAATATCTGTAAATTTGAGTTTGGATCGTTTATTTTAACGAGCCTCATTAAACGAACTCGAACGAGCTTTTATTGAATCGAGCTCTGAATAGCTCACGAGTGGCTTGGTTCATTTGTAGCCCTAGTCAAAAGTGCCTAAGTACATGTCGCTTAAAAAAATTCTCTAATAAAAAAAAGGAATACTTGGACTTTTATTTTAATTAGAAAAACTTAACCCGAAAGAAAGGTAAAATTCCTTCATCTTGAAGAAAATGCAAAAGAAATATCCACACCAATATAATATGAGAAGTATTTATTGATTTATAAATAAAATTATTTTATTCATTTTTATATGTAATATTTCTAATTTTGTCAATTAAGTGTCTTGCATTTTATTTTTCCAATTCTTGTGTTTTCCTTTCTCTAGTTGAAATTTGAAAAGGAACTGAGGGACTGAATTGGAATTTCGCTCGAGATTTAACTTTTACAGGATTGGTCAAGGGCTTTTTAGTTTCACAGAAGCTCTCAAAAGATTGGAAATAGCGTAAATAGCGGTTCCACAGAAAACAGCGTACAAGAACTCTACCGATTTTTAACTTTTGGGTGTTTTCAAAAATTCGAATTATAAATAAATATTCGAAAGAGGTATGTTATACACAAACGTATATATACATCACATACTGTATTTTCTGTACTTTGTTTCTCTAGTGCCCGCCCTCTTACATCCTCTTGTTACTATGGACGCGTTCGGTTTTGATGGCGCTATTGTTCTCGCACGAATAGCCTTCAAGAATTTTATTTTTTTTTTCCCGTTTTTGTGTTTTTTTTTTTTTTTTGCGTTTCTTGTGCAACTGTTGTAAATTTTCTGTGTGAAACCAGCCTATGGTGTAGTTATGTTTAATCATGTGTTAATGGCTATTGTTTTTAGGGTTTCGGATTGGTGGGGTTTAGGGTTTGTTCATGTGGTTGTTCAGGGATTTTTTTTTCTCCAGATTTTATGAAGTTTAACCTTTTGTTGGGTTGTGTTTGGGGGGATTTTGTTTGGGGCACGAGAACTCAAGGATCCCTTTTCTCGCACGTAGTAAATTAGATGGGTTTGGGATTCTTTTTGATGATATCTGATATTGAGAAAAAGGGAACTTTAGACCTCAAGATATTATGATTTAAAATTTATCCATTCAGAAGCAGAAGACTTGATAAGTATATTGAGAATGACTGAATTGTGAGAAATGCTGGGAAACAAAAGACTTTGGTGTTTTGATCATTAGAATACTGTGTTTAGGACAACCCTATCACTTAAATTCTAATATACTAAAGTGCTGCAGGATGCACATTTTGATAGTGACAAGAAATATTTTGATTGTCTTACTGCAAAGTAAGTAGTAAGTGTAATAATATAATTGTTATCACATAAATTTTGTCAGTAGAACAGAAAGGATTCCGTGTTTATGTAATTCTAACACCCGTGTCTATTGGAATTCTGCTGTATGTCTTTTGTAGTGTAAATGAAATTGTAGTTGTGAGTAAATGAACTTTCTTTTGGATCAACTGTAATATATGACTCTCGGTATCGAAATTTTTGCACTCCCCTCACATAGTACACTACACTCACATTACTCTAATTTAGATTTTATCATGCTGTGACAGAAGTAGGAAGAAATACTGTGACTCCTTTTTTCTTTTATGCTTTATTTGTTATGAAAAAAATGACCCATTTATCAAATAATTTACATCCAAATCTGAACGTATCTTTTCTTTCAAATGCAGCTACAAGTCATTAATGCATTTTGTTTAATTATAAAACGAAATGCCATGAGTTTTTGCATGTAGCATGTTGACATTATGGCAGATTTATTTAGTTTGGCATGGAAATTTGTTAATGCACTTCCTCTTTATGACTTGATTATGATGGTGCATAGGCTGAAAATATCCGCCCTTGATCAAGGTAAATAGTATTTCTTTCCTAGTCGTGGTTGGTTGCATTTGGGAGCTTTACCAAGAGAAGAGAAGTGATAGAAAGATTAAATGAAGCGAAGGCGTGGAAACAAGAAAGGAAGAGCAAAAAAGCCAAAGTTGGTTAGCGCAACTGAAGTGGCATCAAATGTTGTTAGTTTAAATACAGAGGTCAACTCTGGTGCGGATGAGTTTGACAATGAAGAGGTTGACTCAGGAATGGATGCTGAGGCTGAGACAACGCCATCTCCGCCGGTAACCAGTCAACCAGAAACACGTGGTAATGCTGATTCTGTAGGGCGACCAATTAATAATATATTTGGGAAAGCGATATACACGGGTGAAAGTGAAGATTAAGACTTGAAAAATTTGGACTCTCAACGCACTTCCTCGGATGCTCCTAGTCAAAGCGATACTGATAAGAGTATCCAGCAAGTGGGTTCAGAAAAGCGGGGACTTCCTAATGAGAAAATGGAGGATAGTGCTAACTCTCTGTCTGAGACTAATGGACTTGTATCTGGGAATATATCTCGAAAGTCTGTGGGTATAAAGATTAAATCTAGGGGATTGGGCTCTTCAAGTATGAGCCCTTGTAGCAATACTGAACCGGTCAAGGGAGATAGGATAGAGAAAAAAGATACTGAATCTCTTCATCAGGAGTCAATATACAATGAGCAAGAATTGAAAGCTGCACTGGAGGTAACATTAGTGTTACTTGAATTTAATTGTTATTCATGGGACGAAGTAAGATGCAATAGCTTTCCTTGCTTACCTATCTTTACTTTTTCTTCTCCTAGGTAATAAGGAAGGTTATGAAAATGGATGCAGCTGAGCCCTTCAATGCCCCCGTAAACCCTGTTGCTCTTGGAATACCGGTAAGCATAATTATTTGATGCATTTGTGTTGCTGCATTGTGGAAACCTACAACTTAGGTTTTTTTTTTTTTTTTAATTTAGGGTTACTAAATAACTTCACGAGAGGGAAGGGAGGGTAGAGGTGGTCTTAGTTGTTACGAGACTATTCTGCTATGGTGAAAAATGTAGTCGAGTTGTTACTTATGTGAACATACAAGTTCTTCTGAACCATTCACTATCACTTCAAAAAAATAAAATATCAAGTTCTTTGTCCCTAGCATATGATGATCAAATTTGTTGCTTCCATCAATGCTTGACTGGGAACACACTGTGAAGTTACAATTCTCTTTTGCTCAAGTATGGTTCACTAGTGTAGTGCCCTTGATTTGTTAGACTTGTGTACTTATAATCAAATTGATATATTATCTATGGAATGGAAACAGGACTATTTTGATGTCATCGATACACCTATGGATTTTGGTACAATATGCAGTAACCTTGAAAAAGGTGTGAAGTACAAGAATTCGGAGGATGTTTTCAAAGATGTGCAATATATATGGAATAACTGTTACAAGTACAATAATAAAGGTGATTATATTGTGGAGCTTATGAAGCGGGTGAAGAAAAACTTCACTAAGTATTGGACAGCAGTTGGTTTATTCAATGATCAGTCTCAGGAAAATAATGGTAATTGTTTTTGTTTATGCTCTTCATCTTTGTTCTTTGGGTTTGGATGGTACACTTTGCTCATAGTTGGTTGCATTATAAGCTGGATATAGAATTTTTTTCTATCAAGAAATTCTGAGAAAATGGGGTCTTGGATGTCTAGAAGCAAAGTCTCATCATAATGATGCTTACCCACTGTAAACACTATGTGCCGTCTTAAGCTTTTGGAATCTAAAAATATTTAAATTTCTAATTTTGAAACATCAAGATTCTATTTCCTCCTGTCGATATTAATCACTGAAATTACTCGTCAAATGCATATCTTCAACGTGCACTGGAATCATATCTAATTTGATTTCGAATTTGTAGAAGTTTTGATCCAGGGTTTTGTACATTTGTAATTGAGCTTCGCATTATGATTCATAAAACCAGTAGTTATCTTCAATGTGCATCAGAGTTTATTGTCATTTTTTTTTGAAATAGCATTTGCTACTATTCAAGTAAGTTGAAAGAAAATTTAGTGTTGGATATGGGACACGATTCAGGACATGTATAGGACTCTGGGTTTCTCAAATTATTTTCGTTTTAGTATTTACTATTAATAATGTAGAGCCTTGTTTTCTGAATTATTTGATTACATCAACAATCATTCAAAAAATACCCATTAACACCACTGCACATGCATTGTTGATGAAGAAATCGCTTGTCTGTGTTTTATCGATTGCAAACATGCTTATAGAAGTCATTACTGAGTAGAGAATGCGCCTTCTGCGATGAATGCCAATATGGCTCCCGAGGCTAGTGATGAGGTTTCACTATGCCTGATATCCAAACAGATTTTGTCTCCTTCAGTAATTCGGTGATTGGATGCCAACTCAGGCACTTTGTTGCTTCCATAAATGCTTGACTCTAATTTTATGCTTTTGGTCAAAGCCATTGATGATTATTTTGAATATGTGGAGTTGCATTTATCAATTGCATTAGTTCATTCACTTGAGTCTAAATAGGACATGATGGTTGCTGGCATGAAACTTGACAGTGCTGTATCTTTTGAAATTAAGAATATGTTGCTCACACTCATCAAAGATGATAGTTACGATGGTCGTCTGCCCTCTTTTTTTTTTTTTTTTTTTTCTATCAACGTGAATCTAAGACTCTCTAGACGAGCCCACGAACCTAGCTATGTACATAATGCATCAATCGTTATCATGTTCCACAGGATCCACACCTAGTATAAATTCATATATACCGTGAATGATATCCATTACTTGGTCATCTTTGGATTGGAAAGAGCCAAAAAATCACGCCTTTCAAGAGTTTTTTTTACTGAGCTTAGGTTGTGCTCGACCTTGGCTTGCTAATCTTGAATTATAGTTTTATTCAGTGAATCTTGTAGAATTAGTTTTTCAATAGCATGATTTTTAACTTTAAATTCATGCTCAAATGTGCTTTTATTCAATAGATCACATTGGGCCAGCTGGCACAGAATTTCGTTTAACATTATGTGTTAATGTGGCTACCAATTTTAAACCATTGTTGTTTCTTAAAAAATGTGGCCAAATATAAAACAACCCAACTATTTAATAAATGTACTCCGAGTCCCAAAAAAACTATTCTCATTTCCTTTTCAGAACGTCCTGGAGTAAGACATTATTTTCTTGAATGGAGAATCTTAAAAAAATATTCTTTTTCAATTAAAGTAATGATGTCACACTAGTAACTCTTACTCCCTTCTTTAAGGCACAATAGTGTAAAAGTACACCAAATCACGTTTTCCAATTCATCTGAAATTCTGTGTCGTGTCAAATTAGCTTTATAATTTGGGGATGTGGGACTAGTAGCTATCTCTTATATGTTATAACAATATATAGGCTTGTACAAGATAACAAGTTTTACGGCACGATTTTAGACTTTTGTGGAAAAGGAAACATTCGACGAGATTATCTCAATGACTACCATCTTTGAAAATTTTCCTTAATTTTGAAATGTCGATTCTGTTATTTACTAGGTATTTCTTATTCTAATAGGTTCCGAAGGCAATCCAGTAAAGGATCCTACTCCTTCAAGTGAGGCGGATACGCCAGTCAATGGTGGCGCTTTGAACCTTTCGAGCAAAAAGTTCCACGGGTATGATACTGTGACTGTCAGCACTCCATTTTATTCTATTGTAAGATTCATAATTGAACCTATTGTAGCAACCCAGAAATTTATGTATAAAAGTGAAAGGAATGGAAGATCTTGAACATTGTAACAGACATTTATTTAGATTTTTGTAGTATACAACTTTGTCCTTATCGATGTACTCCAACTTGCTTGTTCTTTGAATCCACATGGTAGCATTTAGTGTGTTGCTCTTTTGCAGCCACATGTAAATATTGAGTATTACCATTAAGTTGTAAATTTTCTCCTGAAATATTCTGCAATCTAATTATGTAATTTCTTGGATTTTCATTAATGACTCTATTGCTGTCAAGAAATTATTGTCCTTCTAAAAATTAACTATTTCCAAATAAATACTTATTTTCGTTATGAAGACGAAAGATCAATAGAACCAAGATCAAAGAAGCTGGCTGAGATTACAATGAAGGGTTGGGATGCCATATCATGGGCCATTCAAGAGACAGAAGGATACAGCATGATAGGCAATGCCAACATTAGACTTAGTAATAGAAAAAATTACAGTTTGGACATGGATGCTTCCACTGGATCGCTCATGATTCAAAGAACCTTAATGTCTTTTAGGTTAAATATCTCGCTTGTGGTAAATCATTAATTTCTCATGTATCACGTCACGCCCCTTGAATCATCTGCTGCTGCCTTTCTTCCTTTTTTTTTTTTTTTTTTTTTTTCTTTGCTCTTCTTCCACTTCCCTTTTGTTTGTTGTGGTTATGGTCGAAGGTTATTGCTTTGCCTCTCTTAGTCCTTTCTCCTTATCAATGTAACGGTCCTAGTCGTGATTCTAGCTCAGAAAATTCATTGTTTTCATTTTTTTTTCCTTTCCTGCTTCTTGCTCAGTTGTTTCTGCTGTAATTTGAAGACTAAGATAAAGATTAAAATGGAGCTTTTCATTTACATGGTAAAACATTTGAGTTTTCTCACTCTTGCTTATTTTGCTTCGAAGATAGATTTAAGTCAGCCAAAGTGTGTGACTACTTTACTTCATCTTTTCTTTTTTACTTTCTTTCGCTATCTGTGTGTTTTTTCTGAAGCATGAACTCATAACTTGGTTAAATGCATCATGTAGCGCTACAAATGTCAGTCTCTCACTTACAACTTCCTATTGTTATCTTTGCAGACTTAAGAAGCACAAGGAAGGTTGCCAGTGTGCTATATGTGTAATGATGCGGCCGAGGCAGGAGCGAGAAGAGATTGCTCGTTTGATGGGAGGAACTGAAGGTAGTGATGACTCCCTGGGTGAAGATATCAAGCCAGAGGTATCTCCGTAATTGATTTTTTATTCTCTTCGGCTCTGTTAAGTGCTTAGTAAGACATGATCAAACTTAAAACTGGGTGAGTCTTTCACAAAGATTAAGTACTAGGCTGCATGTGCCGTGGGTTTTAATTGTCTGAAATTATTTCAAATACCTGCAGCTTCAATCTTTAAATTCAGTTAATGGAAGTTGGTTTTTACCCATGACACAAACTCACCCATGATGGCATGATAGAGAGAGCAGCCATTTGTGCTTTCTATGTTTTCCTATTATTCATGGAGAAGGGGATGGGGCACTAAGAATGAAGAATGAAAATGGAGTATGGGCATTTATGTTTTAAATGATGACAGCCTTACTATATTAGGGGATTATTTTTTGTTCTAGTTAAATGAACATGAGGGGATTGTTTCTTTCCTTTTCCTGAGGGGTTGAGGGTTAATAATTAGAGCTCCCTTCAGCAATAGGGTTGAATGAGAAAGAAAATGGATTCTTATTTATTTTATTTTTTTATACTGTCTTTTTTTTTCTGGGGGGAGGGATGAATTTGAGGCTGTGATTGCCTACCAAAAAAATTCATTTTCGTTGCGTTAGAGAATTTCTTTTACCCCAATATGCGATTTGTCATGAACATTTTCAGAAAATGCATTGTTTTCTCACTTTTTATGATAAACAAAATCAAATCGTCAATCATTATAACAAATTTTCTAGCAAATTCCACTATTCATCCACCCGCACATTTCCAATCGCCAACCACATACAATTGTTATTTCACTATTTTTCCATATCAAATCAACTTTCATCACTACATTTTTATCTCATATCCAATCACACTTTCAAACTTTGTCCTTTCAAAAAATTTAATTCACAATTCTCTAGCAGAAAAATAAATTTCAAAATGCAAGGATATCCAAAGCAACCTGAGTACTTCTGTGTAGCATACTTGTTTCATTTCTTCCCCAATAATTTTCTTCTTTTTATATTCCTGAAGGGTCCGCATGGAGAGAGCCCCTTTGGCGAATATGCTTCTTCAAATATGGAGAACTCTCCAGATGCAGATGCCGAAATGGAAAGGAAAGGCCAAGAGATGAAATTGGGACATGTCAGAAATTTCTATACTCAGCAGAACGAGGATACTGCAGTTGCTGGAAAACAAGAGGGTTCTCAGGATTTGCAGTTAAGTCACAGATCTGGAGATGAGAATGGTATGCGTTATCTGGCACCACATATTGGGGCAGGTGGCACCATTTCCGATGAGATTCGGAAAGAAATGCCTAAACAGAACGATGATGGAAGCACTGCAATTGACCAACAGAGGCCCAAGGTAACTTGCTCTGTTATTAACCTCATACCTGAATCTTGTTTCTGTATATGAAGTGCCCTTCTCTATTAAGGAGTAGTTCTGAAGTACGTTACTCCTTGCACTATTTATGACCTGCTGCTTTGTAAGTGTGTTGGAAATTTGTCTTACTTGTGGAGTCTTGTAGAATTTTTTACATCTTTCGGATAATTACAAAAACTACCCCTGAGGTTTAGCTTAACTACAAAAATATTATGTTTTTTTTAAATTACAAATACCCCTTGAGGTTTGTATTTGTTTTACAAATTACTCCTCAGTACTCAGTAGGGTGCAAGTTGTGAAATAAAAACATATATCAAGGGTAATTATAATTTTGGGAGATAACTATGCTTTTTTCTTCTTGTAGTTAGACTAAACCTCAAGGTAGTATTTGTAATTATTCCTACAAACTTTTTTTTTTTTGTGGGTTTATTTGCCACCTTGTTCTTGGTTTTACTTTTTATACACGTTTGTTTTCCTTGTATTTTCCGACTCTCTCTGCCTCTAAGTGGAAGGGTATTTGAGTTTGCTCTTTACTGTACGTGATTGCAGGAGTCACTGGATAAGAATCAGAGAGCGAAAATGTTGGAAAATCTTCGTTATCTGGAGAACCCGATGCTTTTGGAGTTATATGGAACCCTGTTTGCAGACAATTCTCGGTCTTTCTGGAATGGACCTCATTCATTGGTTGGTGGACATAACCAAGGTTCCAACCGTCGGAGTTCTTTCCATTCAGCTATTTCTTCATTAATGAAGTAGTTGCTTTGCTTTTGGTTTAAGAAGCATATGGTAGGTTTAAGAAATTGTAGAACTAATAGACAGCTTAATTATTAGATTTAGAACTACATTTTTTTTTTCACTTTTAGTGTTGAAATTCTGAGTGTAGGCTTACATCTCATGAGATCTGCATTCCAGATGTGTAAGAATATACATATAAATATATCCATTTCCAATGTTGAAACAGTGAGCTGCCTTTTCTCTTTTACTCTAATTACTGACCAAATAAAATTAATTTCAGAGTGAAGATATGAGTGTCTTTTTTAAACAAGATATGATGATTCCCTGAAGTGAAGATAATTGTGTGTAGATTTGAGTCTGTTAAATGTGGTTGGATTGCATTTGGACAAAAAAAAATCGAAACAAAGGATTTCAAATTTATAATAACGATTTCATTGAACTTGTGTGAATAATGTCATTATAAGATTTCAAATCTTTTTGCTCATATTTTGGGCTATTATTTGAGTCATCGCGCTGAAATTTATCTTGGAATCATTTGAACTTCTTTTCCAAAATCATCTATCAAATATAAATCGTTTCGCTCAAATGCAACCTTAGGATAATCATATGAATTTTCATGGATCATATTCATTGTCCAAGTGTCATAAATAGTTTTGATAAGAAAACTTCATCATGAGAATGAGAAATGAAATTTTCCACTAAAAATGGGATTATTTAGGAATAAAAATAGGGGGAAAAACACTTTGCCCTCTAACCATTCTTACACTTCGCCTACTAAACTCTTTTTTTTGCAATACTTTACCATCCAAACTACACGGGATTTGCACTTTGCCCACTGGAGCCACATCGGCGGGGGATATTCCGCCAAGATTCCGTCACATGCATGTCACATGCTAAAATTGTTGCACTTTACCACCTAAACTTTGCGTAATTTTGCACTTTACCACCCTAAAATTAAAAACAAAAAGAAAATATTACACTAAAACCCCTGTACTATTCACGTTTTTACACTTTACCATATAAACTATATTTTGTTACACTTTACCATATGAACTATGTAAATTTTTGCACTTTGCCATATATGGACAATTTTACCCCTAAAATTATATTTTTCTTAGAATAATAAGAATAGTTCATTATGGTCATCGGGCCTATAATGTTATCGTATAGAAAATTAAAATTTTCTTAAATTCATACATTGTTCCAACGAAATGTAGCTAGGTATTCTTAGTCGATTTTAGAGCTACTCGTCACACATACAATTTTACGTCTGCTCCTTACTGTCAACCTTAACAGACATCACAATGGTTCGTACCAACACGACATAAAAAAAGCAAAAAATTGCAGCCAAAAAAGAAAAATCGCCACTAACTTTAGACATTAGTGCTAATCTTAAGTATTCATCACTAACCAATTAAAAAAGAAAAAAATAAACAATATAATTTTAGTCAATTAGCGATAAAAATATTCGACACTAATCAGGAATATTCAAGTACATTCTAGTCAAACAATGCATGAATTTAAGAGCTTATTAATTTTTTATAGGGAAATATGATGGATTGGATATGATCGTAATGAATTATTTTTATTATTTTAAGAAAAATAAAAAATAGGGGTAAAAATGTCCATATAAGGCAAAATGCAAAAATTTACATAGTTCATATGATAAAGTGTAACGAAAAATAGTTTATATAATAAAGTGTAAAAACACGAATAATACATGGAGTTTAGTGTAATTTCCTCTAAAAAACTTACGAGTATGCATGTATTTGATTTTGTAAGTAATACTCCTTTACAAAACTAAATGTAACTAATATAAAAAAAAATATATTACCATTAAAGTTACTATTTTTCATTTAGTTTAATTAAAAATTTAACAAAGTAAATTAAATGATAAAATTTATATTTCAAGTTATAAAAAATAAATTTTCTGGAAAATAATTTTTAAAAGTAGATATTAATTAATTTTTTTGTTTGAATGTGTAATATGAAAAAAAAAAATCAAATACAAGCACACAGTTGCACAAAGTTACACATAACATTATATATATATATATATATATATATTGAGGTGTTAGAGTGCAAAATTACGCAAATTTTAGGTGGCAAAGTGTAACAACTTTAGCACTTGACAGGCATGTGACGGAATCTCGACGGAATATTCCTCATCAGTGTGGCTTTAGGGGGACAAAGTGTAAATTCCGTGTAGTTTGAATGGTAAAGTGTCGCCAAAAAAAGTTTAGTAGGCAAAGTATAAAAATGGTCAGACAAAGTTTTTTTTTCCCCTAATAATAGAATAGAAAACTTCTATCATTCTCCCAAAATCACTTCAAAAATCTCAAATATCTTTTTCTTGTGATCCTAGTCTAAAAAAAAAAAAAACCACAAAATCCGCAAGAAACTAATTCATCAATCAAGTTCATCCATTCCACCAAATCATTCAGAGCAATTTCATTCACTTGAACCATGATATGTAAATATTTATTATTTCATCTATATAACCATGCCATAGTTTTCTCAATAAAACTTAGGGATAATTACAAAAAAGACCCTAAGGTTTGGGCTAATTACAAAAAAACTCAGAGATAATTCAAAATTACAAAAAAAACCTCAAATTTGCTTCTGTTTTAAATTTAAGGGGATGACTGTATTATTTCTATAACTATAGAGGGTTTTTGAAATGCTTTTATTTATGAAAGAGGAAAATATAAGAAAGAGTCAACCTCAAGAAGTTTTTTTGCAATTTTCAAAAAATCTATGGGTTTGTTTGTAATTAGCCTGAACCTAAGGTGTTTTTTTAGTAATTATCCCTAAAACTTAGGATTGTTATTAATTATAAAAATTATCATTGTGTTTCAGTTTAAATACGAAAAAACTCGGTTGCCTTCGAAATTGCATATATTCCATATATATTGTTTTTATTTACAAATTGCACCATCAAAAGTAGGTATCTGTTAAGTAATTGCAAACCTTTATGTTGAGAGAGTATTAGTAACTTTGAAGTATTATTTTTTTTGAGAACAACTTTGAAGTATTATTGAAGATTTCATAATTACGCTAAACCTCAGTAGTAGTTTTTGTAATTTAACCCTAAAACATATAATTTTGATTCACCTTTTTCTTTTTAAAACCTATCTGATACAAGTATTTTTTTTAATGATTAGAAAACGTCCAATTTGCAAAAAAGTTTATTTACTAAAAATCCCATATATCGACATTTGCGTAAATGGGATGTACATTTGCATAGATTCATAGATACGAGTCATATGACTGATAAACAGAGGGAGACATAAAATTCAGGAAAAATAAGAAAGGATTGGATTATTTTATTGGGTTATTGATTTTTTAGTACCTAAACTATACACACCTTACAAATTTGGTACCTCACAACATTTGTGATTGACTAATCCAGCACCCAGACTTTATTATTTTGACAATTTGACCAATTTTAGTGTTCTTGTGGGCTTTTTTGTCCTTTCAAGCTGAAATATGTATCAATTTATCAAATCCATGAAGTCTGAGTACTAAATTGGTCAATCGCAAATGTGAGATATCAAATCGTCAAAATGCCTACAACTCAGGCACCAAAAAATCAATAACCTTATTTTATTTATAATTATTTGGAAGCAAATAATCCCTTGATTAAGTCCCCAAGAAGTTGTTGATCTTCCTGCTTTATGTGCTCAATCCACCTTGCTTTCATTCTCACAACTTCCAAACTTTGCTTCAGATTAAGCGTAATTGAGGGAAGAGGCTGCCTACCGATAAATTCTTCCACTTCATTCGCCATATCATGGCTGCAAAACTGAAAACAAAAAAAAAAACCTTGAGGTTTGATTCCGTCTTGCATTTCCGAGCGAAAAATATTTCAAAAAAGACCCTTGATATTTCTAGAAATATTACAGTTAGTTAACCCCTGAAATCTAAGGCAGAATCAAACCTGAATGGGCTTTTTGGAAATTTGAAACATATCTGGGTTTTCTTGTAATTAGCCCAAACCTCAGGGGGTCTTTTGTAATTATCCCAAAAATGTACCAGAAAAGTTGTTTCAGTCTGTTCTTAGTTTTGTTCACATAGATCGATCTAGGGATAATTACAAAAACTACCAATGAGGTCTAACCTAATTACAAAAGAACCCAATTATCTTTTTTTTTTTTTTCACAGGTGTTGAATAGTTTTGTTAGTTGTCACTTACCGGTGTGATAATATGCCGTACGAAACGAGTAAGAAGCATCTCAGCTCCCCATTTCTTCAGGATCAGATCCCAGTTCGCCTGCACGCAAATTTTTCGTTCGGTTAGATATAAAGCTCGGCTCGAGCTTGACTCACTAAGTAGGAAAAAAAGAAAAGTGTCTTGTTCGGCTTAACTAAAACTCATTCAAGCTCGTTTCAATTAATAACCAAAGCAAACTCAAAACACAATTTTTAAAGCTCAATAAAAACTCAAACAAGTTTGAACAGTAGTACAATATTCGACTCGACTCAATTGGTTTACACCTTTACTTAACCAGTCTATCCCTCAGAAATGGAATTTGTTGAGCATAATCTAATAATCCGCATTCACCATATATTGTAAAAGATTAAATGAATAAAAATGGTAAACAAAATCAAATAGCATACTTTAAACCACGTCCATGCCGCAGCACGACCTTCCCAGCTTATTCCTGAAAGTACATAGATTACATCCTGATGAAGAACCTGCATAGGGGCAAAACTGGAAAACTAGTAAAATGGCCAGGATAAAGCAGGAAACCGATTATCAGATGGCCATGTTTCGTTGCAATACCTCATCACTTAACAAAAAGTCGAGAATTTCTGAAACTATAACTGGGTCCGGACAAGATGCGATGCAGCCTGAAATAGTCGACACAGTCGTAAACTTGAAGCTTCTTCATAGAGAATTTGTTATAAAAGCTGGGTAAAATTGCATAATTAGTCTTGTAACTATAGGGCAGTAGCAAAATGTTTTGCAAAAATCACGCTTTATAAAAGAAATCCTTTAACTATATAAACATCTGCAAAATGCACGGTTTCCAAATAGGCCTATGACTATATGAAAATCTCAGATTTGGTCCTGATTTCACCGGAAATTAGGAACTACATGTGCCGCTCACGTGACTGAAATCCGGTGAAGTTAGTACAAAAATTGAGATTTTTATATAGTTATAGGACTATTTTACCAACCATGCATTGTGCATGACCAAAATCGAGATTTTTATATAGTTACATGACTTTTTTAGCAAAACGTGATTTTTACATAACCATGTTGCTAGCCCCCCACAGTTACATGACCAATTTTGCAATTTTGCCTAAAAGTTACATGTACCAAAATTTCGACTGATTAAATCTTACGTAAAATTCTAGTCTTTTCCTGTAGTGCATCAACTTCCCTACATATAGTTTGGAGGTACTGCAGACCACTTCTATCTGAAATACTTGTATTTCTCATAACCGCCACGTAAGCAGCCTGCGCGCCAAATGTTGAGTTTAAGGAATTAAGAAGATGATAGTGATGAGAATAGAAATATCTGATGTTATTTACCTTTCTGGAGTCAACAGGAAGTAGTGAGGTGTTTCGATCGTCTACGTAGGCTTGAAACCGATTTATTGCTTCTTCTTTGGTCGGAGGGTGGTCAAAACTCGCTAATGCCATCAAAACTTCTTCCCTCATTAATGAATTTAATTGGCTTTCACCTGGTTTGGCATCCCAACCTAGTTTTCTGCCCAACCAAAACATAATTTCCAGATACTCTTTAAAAAAAAAGTGATTCTTAGCTTTTAGCTGGAAAAAAAATCACTTTTTAGTGTTTGCCAATGTCAGTTTCAACTTTTGATTCTGCTTCATTTAATCAGAATGTAAAAGTCGCTTATCGACCAAACACTCTCCATATCTGTTGTTAGAATCTTATCATTGTCAATGCAACAGAGACAGGTTGTGCAAATATGACATATTTATTTACATTTCTGACCGTTAAAAAAGCAAACTGAAGAACATATATGTAAGAAAATTTGATATACTATGAAATTCTCACTCTGCGTGTGATAGGAGGAGACTGATGAAAAATTGCTTCAAATCCGACGCCAATTCTGGAATGGCGTCTCTTGATATTTTTAAAGCACTGTGACATATCTGTAGCGAAAGCTTTGACATTATACATACTCCCCTCCAAAAGTCAGTTGTGAGTGACAAAATAGAAAAGGGATAATTACATAAAATCCCCTGAGGTTTTTGGCTATTTACAAAAAACCCAGAGATTTTTGAAAATTCAAAAAAAAAACCTTAAGTTTGATTCTGCATACATCTTCCCCCTCATAAACATAAAATATTTCAAAAAACCACCCTGATATCTGTAGAAATATTACAGTTAACCCCTTTAAATTTAAGACAAAATCAAACCTGAGGGGGGCTTTTTGTAATTTTGAAACATCTCTGGATTTTTGTGTAATTAGCCCAAAACTTGGGGGTGTTTTTGTAATAATCCTGATAGAAAAAGAGATATATTTGTACATTAATCAGTCTTGATAACACATTATATTCGAGTTCCTTCCTGTATGTATCCATTAGGCGAAGCAAAGACGAGAATGGCGTCGAGCAAGCTTCACACAGAGCAAACATATCATCCAAAATCCCTGACAAACAAGGTTATGATGTCAAATAAGCAAAGCACAAAAAAAACAAGGGATAATTACAAAAACTACCCCTGATGTTTAGCCTAATTACAAAAAACTCCAGTTATCTTTCAAAATTACAAATTCTCCCACAAGGATTTTATTAAAATTACAAATACTCCCACAAAGTTTTTATTCACCTAACGAATATTCCCCTCTTGAGGCCTGTTGATGGTGTAATTTTGTATGCCAAAGACAAAGGTCAAGGGGTTATTTGTAATTTTAAAAGATAAATGGATTTTTTGTAATGTATAAGGAACTATCAAGAGATAACACGGTTGTTGCAGAGTTATTTATTGTTCACCAAATTCATCTGCTGCTGACAAGAAGTTGGTTGCTATAGCTTTCTGAAGTTGAGCTGCAAGATCGTTGTCGTACTTCACCCTATAGAAGCCGACCTGGTCGACATTTATTTTGATCCACCAATTTTCTCTTCTAACATCTTCGAACAGAAAATATCCTCTATGTGTATGTCCAAGTGCCCGTTTTGCTTCCAAAAGGAATCTCTTTTGATTATCGTATGAACAGACGGACAAAGTCAACGGAACCATCCATTCATGAGGACCACGATCCGACAGAAATTGTGTCTGAAAATCACGGAGAAGCATAATGAAACTACAATTCAATGTAAGAAATAAGGGTTAATTACAAAAACTACCCCTGAGATTTAGCCTAATTACAAAAAAAAACCAGTCATCTTTTAAAATTACAAATACCCTCTGACATTTGTTTGTAGCTTACAAAATTGCACCCTCAAAACGCCTCAATAAGGGTAGTTTTGTAATTATCACTGAGAAATGATGCATTCACCATAGGACAACAGAATTTTCGATCATAATAAGAAACTAAAAACCTGTTCGAATTCCAAAGTAGAATCATCCTTCAGCTTTACTGTGATAACTGGATAACCTTTTTGCTTTGTCCATGTGTTCATGATTTTGTTGACCTCAACTCCTGATGTTTCTGAGAGGGCACTCCATAAATCTTCTGTCTTGGCATTTCTAAACGCCGTATTTCTTCATGTATGAACCTAATGATTTCTGACGTAACAAACAAGAACCATTTTTTTTTTCCGGTAACGAAGTTTTATCTCATCATGCATATAACTAAATGACAGATGATGGACTTCACTACTTGGGTTGTTGGACCTCATACCTGGAATATTTCATCGCCAAGATAATTTTGTAACATCCGAACGACAGAGGAACCTTTTTTGTAGCTTATAGCATCGAAATATTCAAAAATTGATCGAGCTTCGTGTATTTCTACCTGACATTATTCAATAAATGACTTAGTATCAAAACATACTAAACTTTCAGTATGAGATTCCTATTATCACCTCAATGGGATGTGATTGTTCTAAAGAATCCATCCGCAGACCATCAATTGTCTCTTGAAGAAATCGATTCCAAATTTTCCATTCCGGGAATAATTTATCAGTAACTAAATAACTTACCTAAAACCATTGAATCAGAAAACGAAAAACAACATTACAGTCGTCCTCAAATCCTTTTATGTAGACAACAAGCACGGCGGAAATGACAATATTACCCATGTGGCGAAGCCCTCATTAAGCCATAGATGAGTCCACCATTCCATTGTAACCAAGTTACCAAACCAATGATGAGCAACTTCATGAGCCACAACAATTGTAAGCTGCCATGGAAAAAAATGATAATAATAAAAAAAATAAAATAAAAGAATCATGCGAACGATTGAATAGTATCTCATGACTACTTAATAATAATATATAACTAACTGAAATAAAAAAAAAATACTTAGAAAAGATAAACGAATTCGTAAAACTACATATTTAGATTTGAGACGTACATACCCTCTGTATGTTAGCTGCTGCAGAATGCAAATGATCGAGAAGTAGCTCAGGCTCATGGTATGTAATCAAACCATAATTCTCCATTGCCCCGTCTAATTCAGGAACTGCAACCATATCCAGTTTGGGAAGTGGATAAGGCATTGAGAAGTACCTGTACCATTCCACATTGATGTAACAATTTAATCAAACGGAGAAGCAAAAGCGTATAACGTAATCCATCTATCATTGTACTCTGCACACTACTATACATTTACAATAATTGTTCCTCTGATCTTCTTGTCTTCTGCTATTCTATTACATTTACATTAAGGGATCATTACATAAAAAATCCGGAGGTTTGGGGTTATTTACAAAAAAAAAAAAAAAAAAAAAAAAAAGAAGTTTCAATATTATAGAAAAGGGATAATTACAAAAAGTACCCCTGAGGTTTGACCTAATTACAAAAAAACTCAGCTAACTTTAAAACTTACAAAAAGCTAACTTTAAAACTTACAAAAAGTACCCCTGTGGTTTGAAATATATTTCAAAAACCCCTTCATATTTGTAAAATCATTGCAGATTGCCCCTTAATTTTACCACTAAATCAAACCTCATGGGTACTTTTTGTAAGTTTTAAAGTTACCTGGGTTTTTTTGTAATTAGGTCAAACCTCAGGGGTACTTTTTGTAATTATCCCTAAAGAAAATCCATTGACGTTTGATTCGATCTTAAATGTAAGGGGGTAATGGTGATATTCCTATAGATGTAAGGGGGTGTTTGAAATGTATTTACTTATGAAAGGGGTAAAATTTAAGACAGAATCAAACCTCAAGTGGGTTTTTGTAATTTTGAAACTTCTCTTAATTTTTTCATGAATACCCCAAACCTCAGTGTTTTTTTTTTTCAATTATCCATTTACATTAAGGGATAACTACAAAAACGACCCCAAGGTTTGGACTAATTACAAAAAATCCATTGATGTTTTAAAATTACAGAAAAACACATCATGTTTGATTTTGCTTTTTGAAACGTTTTTGCTTCTGAAGGGGGAAGATGTAAGTGAAATCAAACCTTATGGGGGGTTTCTGCCATTTTCAAAAATCTTTGGTTTTTATGTAATTAGCCCGAACCTCAGGGGTTTTTATGTAATTATCCCTTACATTAATTGTTCTTCTAATTGTTCCAATGTCCTGAAGCAAGCCGAAGAAGCTGAGACACTGAAATCTTTTACGACTCCAAAACAATAGTTTCATCGAATCTTGATTTGAAACGAAAACATAGATAACTCACATTTTAAAAAAATCAAGCGTGTTCACCGCAATATTCAGAGCAAACTTCCCCTTCTCACTCTTACCAACAGGACAATATGCACGGACTTTGATTCCTGCACGAATACATGAGAGTTAGGAAATTCACAGGCGATAGGCAAACACGAATTCAATCTTTATATATATATATATATATATATGTATATCCCTTGATAATGTCATGTGAATACCATCATCTGTTATGCCTTCAACATAGTCGAACAAACCAACCACAATAGCCACTAAGTAAGTCGACATAAGTACCGATTCTTCAAAGTGAACAGTCTTGAGAAGGCCGTAGTTTTTTTCCTCGGAAATTGGCATATTGGACAATGCTGTCAACTCTGATGGTATGCTTTCTAATGTTATTTTGAAGGTAGCCTGCAAAGAGGAGATCAATATATTAACCGAACAAAGAGTGCTATTGACATAATTGTAGATGATCATGAAGAATTTGGATAGAGTCGTGTTTTTCACCTTGAGAGCAGGTTCGTCCCAGCACGGAAAACACCTCCTTGCATCGACTGCCTCAAATTGAGTTGCTGCCATATTCTTCTTCTCTCCTTTATCCAAGTATGTACTGCAGTAATGTAATATACTGCTAATGTTATATTCCTCAAAGTGTCAACATATGTGCATGGTTAATATCTCCATTTGGTTTCAGAACAAAGAAGTATATTGTTCCTTCAAATTCTAGCCAACATTCTAAGTAGGGATAATACAAAAAAAAAAAAAAAAAAAAAAAGCTCTCTGAGGTTTCGGCTAATTACAAAAAACCGTTTTTGAAAATTACAAAAAAAAACCATTGAGGTTTGATTCCATCTTATATTTTCCCCTTTCATAAGCAAAAAATAAAAAATCAAAAACCCCTATCATTTATAGAAATATTTTAGGTACCCCCTAAATTGAAGACAAAATCAAACCTCGAGGGGTTTTTTGTATTTTTAAAAAATCTTAGGGTTTTCTTGGTAATTAGCCCAAACCTCAGGGTTTTTTTAAATTATCCCTACCAAAATTTACTACCTTGTTCAACTGATAATTCAGTTCCTCCTGATTTTTGGGTCAGCTTTCAAGTAAAAACAGAAGCTCACAATTTTTCTCCAAATTTTTTCCACATATTTTTCATCTACAAAGAAAGGGATAATGACAAAAACTACCCCTGAGGTTTGGATTAGTTACAAGAAAACCCATAGATTTTTAAAAATTACAAAAAAAAAAACCTTGAGTTTTGATTTTGTATTACCCTTCACAAATCACAAGCAAAAACATTTCAAACACCCCACATTTTTGTAAAAATACTATACTCACCCCCTTACATTTTACATAGAATCAAATCTCATGTTTTTTTTTTTTAATTTTCAAACATCTCAGAGTTATTTTGTAATTAACCCAAACTTCAAAAGTAGTTTTTATAATTTTGTTTCACAAAGAAATTTAACAAAAAAAAAAAGGAAAAACTTAGGGATAAACACAAAAACTATCCCTCAGATTTGGCCTAATTATAAAAAATCCAGCTAACTTTTAAAATTACAAAAACCACCCTCGAGCTTTACATATGTCTTACATTTTGCCCCAATCATTAATTGCTTTACGACGTTATCAAATATTTTACAATTATATCCTCAACTTTTCTAAATATAACAAATAACCCCAACTTTTTTTCTGGTTATTTGTAATATTTAGAAAAATTGAAGGATATAACTCTAAAATATAAGATGAAAAGTTGGGGTTATTTATAATATTTAAAAAATCTGATAAATATAATTGAAAAGATATTTAATGACATCATCAATTTCCGATAGCTCCCCTGGTGAAAAATGTAAGACTGCTGTAAACCTCAAGAATGGCTTTTGTAATTTTCAAAGTTACCTGGATTGTTTTTTTTTTTTTTGTAATTAGGCGTTTTTGTAATTATTCCAAAAAACTTACCATCTGTATAAGCCCTTCAAATGCTCATTAAGCACACCTGAAAATCCAATCTCCAATACACCATAGCCCACATCCAATGCCTCTCCAAACATCAGCACAAGAATCTCATCATCACTATCCACCACAATATCACATGGAACATATTTCTGCAACCACAATACAAATTTTTTTGAACAAAGAGTTCAAAATCAAGAAAAAAAAAAAGAAACAAAATATATATACTTGATGGTTCAGAGTATCGGTGAAGGAGACTTGATGAATGACAAGTTGGAGTGAGTTCAAGACTAGAAATTTGGTGGGCCCATCAATGGAAACATCAATCTTTACAATACCAGAAAAGGTGGAAGCTGAAAGATCCAGTTTTATAGTGAGATCATATCGTTTGGGGACTGCGAATTTTGGAAGTCTTGTTTGCCCTTTAAAGTGCTCAAGCCTCTGTTCTTGAAATTCCATGTTATCAACTTTTCTTGATCTTGTTTTGTTTTTTGAGTAAAGTTTTTTTTAGCCTTTGAGATTGAGATGATTTGCAGCAATGGAAGAAATTTCAGCGCATATTCTATCTCGTTTTTTTTTTTTTTTTTTTTTTTTGTGAGAAAGTGGATTAGCTTAATTTCAAGTATGTGGATAGATTGAATGTTTCACTTTCGGGAGTTTCCATTTTCCAAGCCGGCATGTTTGACTTGTGATGTTATAAATACATTTGTTTATTACATTACTTTTGTGTACTAGGCATATATGTTTTTAAGATATTTTTTGTAAATCGATATTTATAAAATATTTGCATGTATTTTTTTTTTTTGAGTACGAAGGGGGGAACTTGGGAAGGGGACACACGCACCCGTATGGGATCGAACTCGGGTCATTTACCCTTAGAACATATGTCTCAACCACTAGAGCACTAGGTTGATCCCTATTTGCATGTATTTGAATTGTGTAGAATTGCAAAATAAATATTAACTAATTATTATGCATATTATTCTTCTTCTTATGTGTAATGTGCGTTAAAGTACCAACAAGGGTATTATAGTCATAACAAGTAAACTACTAAACTGTATGTCAGTGCACCACCGTATGTTGAATCCCCATTCAGTCATTCCAAGAAACAATAATCTTGGCTTAGCTCGCCTGACCACCACAAGTGATTGTGGGGTGGAGGTCAGAGGTTTAAATCAGTGTTCCATCAAATTATTTTCCGAGGCATATGCGAGCTAATGAAGATTTGGTGAAAACTTATACTAAATAGTATCCGTGTAAATTCGATTCTGGGAGAGATACTACTATTAGATTTGGAGGGTTGAACATAGTTGTTTTCTTTATCTGAGAGGAACTAATTGTACGTCAGCAGACCCCATCAGAACACTAGTCAATGTGTACGCTTCCCGTGGTTTACGGTCAACGGGCATAATCAGACATAAGCTAGAAGTTGAGTTATCCAAACAAAAAAAAGGAAACAATAACCTTGGCTATAATGATTAATCGAATGCACCAAAACAATCACCAATTGTTCGACTATATACCTAATCTATAGAAAAATTGAAAAACATAATTGTAAAATATAAGACAAAACTTGGACTATTTTTAACAATTAGAAAAATTGAAGGATACAATTATAAAATAATTTAATGACGTTCACAAATTCCATCAATACAACTAACGATTTCAGTAAAATGTAAGATGGAATCAAACTTGAAAGTTTTTCTAATTACACCAAACCTCATGTTTTTTTTTAATACCTATCTTCTATGTTCCAGAAATGAATAAATATCCAAGGACAAGCTATAAAAATGTTGGGGAATAAAATGACCAATGGTCTTTACTAATTTAGGGCCTCGCCATATTTGGTGCCTGATCATTTCTTGAACCAAGAAAAAATTCGGTCATCTAATTTGCTAAACAAAATCATCAAATAGACTATATATTTGGAGAGAGGTCATATTTCACATGTCCCAGGTAGAGACCAGATGCAGGGGCCATAGGACTTGCAGCACTCACGTTCTTCGCTTCCAGGATTCGTTCAACTGAAAAAAAAAATCAAAATAAAATAAATTTTAAGAAAAAAAAACAAGAGAACAAATTTTAGTTACAAATTTACCCCACAAACACTGCAAATTTTTTAGATGGTCGTACCATCGGAGACCGTGAGATCGCCAGTGCCCACTGATTTCAGAACCCCAACAAGCAATCTAACCTGTCCAAATTTGGCCATAGTAAGAGATTTGAGATGCATGTTATATCATTTCAGAAACAATTTTTTCCTATGATTGAAATCAGTTTTATACTAGCTTTTTCAGATATTTAAACGCATGCATATGCAGTGAATAGACAAAAACACATTAGACAATTGTGAAAGAAACATAAAAGGTACCTGATGGTAAAGGAAAGAGCGTGCTCGTGCGGTGACCACGAAGCAACGGTGTCTTTTCCTAATGCCGAATCCTTGAACAGCCTCTCCACCAGAATTCTCTATAAGTTTATTAGACGGGCCAGTAACACAAGGAGGACAATCAGTTTCTGACTTGTTTGAGTTTGAGAATGAACCTAATGTGGCATAATTGCTCTGTTCTCTCTCCAATAGCGAAGGAAAATATGGGCTCGAAGCAACCTCAGTAACAGTTAGCTCCTCCAGAGTTCTGATGGGTGACTTGGCCTGTCAACCAGAAAAAATAACGGAAGTGTTAAATTCTAGATTAAAAAAAGTAGGGATAATTAAAAAACACCCCTGAGGTTTGGGCTATTTATATATATAAAAAAACAGAGGTTTTTGAAAATTGCAAAAGCTCCCTTGAGGTTTGATTTCACCTTACATTTCCCCTTATAAGCAAAAAACATTTCAACCCCCCCCCCCCCCGAAATATTTAAAATATTACAGTTACCCCCTTAAATTTAAGACATAATCAAACCTGAGGGATTTTTGTAATTTTGAAACATCTCTGGGTTTTTTCTGTAATTAGCCCAAACCTCAGGGGTGTTTTTGTAATTATCCCTAAAAAATATACACAAACAAGAAAAATGTGAAAGAATACCCAAATCAAGATTTTGACTGACATACATAGCTAGAGAAGCACAATTCAAAAACAAAACCCTAATTTCAAAAGATTTTCCATAATAAAGTTGGTATCTAGAAGACATAACAAACCTGGCAAGCAGCAGCCCTGAAAGAACTAAAATCGTGACGCCCGATAAGTACTTGGCATGCTTTCTGGGTAATAACCAGAATTAACTCATTTCAGTCACTGAAGTATGATATATATAAATAAGTTTCAAAAAAAAAAGTATGATATAAATAATTATAATAGAAAAAATTCATGTACATTTGCTAGTCAACCTGCATAGCTAAAAGATCAAGTTCTTCAGGTACATGCCAAGCTCGGTCTTTGTCGAAAGTTGACAAAGGCTCCTTCCCAGATAACAACCTATAGAAGTACCTAAAGCAAAATAACCAAAACAGTACTTCTAAGTTTCAGGATCCACGGAATATAGTTAAAAGTAACGTAGCACTGCAACTCAATTATCAGATAGAACAAAAAAAGAGTGTTACGACAAAAATAAAGGTCATATAGATAGTGAACAACTTCATTCAAACAAGCCAAAAAGTTAGTAGGATTCTTTTCTCATTGAACTATATTACATATTTGGATCCTTTTATACCATTTCATGTGTATAATGCAAAAATAGATCAAGATGGAGTTGTTTGAATCACTTGGACCATAAATCACAGAAATAAGCAAAACTAATCATATATTTAAAAGAGATATTTGTAAGTGCCCATGAGTATCTCAATTCTCAGGGTGCAGTAGCAATTTTCAGGGGTGAAGTTTATGTTTGATACCTACGTGCGTTCTTGAGCGTTATATCGAGCATGAAAATCAGATGGAACACACTGGACATCAATCACCATCATATCCCCTTCATTCTTCTGCAGGAAAACCAGAATGACATGTATCATCAATTTCTTAAGCAGACCATAATTCAAGATTAAAGGCCAACTTAGCTCATACAATCGAACAACAAGCTTTCAAAGAAACTAACCACCATAACTTAATTTGTTAAACAAGTATGTGAATTCATTGCACCGTAATGCATGATGTAACAAGCATCAAAAGCTGGCAATGCTCTTCTCAGATCAAGTCAAAGATTTTATTGTAAGACGCAAGGGGAAAAAAACCTTCTCTAGAAGAATCCCTTAATCATCAGCCCATATGTAGATTAAATCACAAAAACCCTTTGATCAGGCAATGAATGTAAGTCGCAGACTCCGATAACTTTATGGACCCAATAATCAAGAGCTTTTCAGGAAATATATTGAGTACAAGTTCACTGACATTAAGCGATCAATCTCAAAACTTTTTTGAATATCCAGTACTCTATTTTTTGCACAATTTGCATCAGTAGATCCACAAAAAAAGAACCCCCAGTATCATGGACATTTACAAAGAAGACAAGTAAAGGCAATATCGGACAACTATAAAAATGTATATAATTAGAGGGACAATTAAAGCAGAATGTGAGGGAAGCACCGCAGGCAAAATCTAAGTAGACAATTTGCAAGAATTGAAACGACAACAACATTGTATATTCACGTGGCAAGTCACTTGATGAAATGAGTCCATTAAAAAGAAAAGAAAAAAAGAATAGTGTTATTTTTATTGGTTCTCCATAGGTGCTGCAAGACTATCACTCTCGAACAACTTCAAAGTGGAAATCTTATGTCCTGGAAATCCCACTTGCACTAACTTGTATTGTTACATGCCCATGCTGCTTCATCTATTAAAAAATAAAAGCAACCAAAAGTCCAACACTTTCAAAATTCTCTTACATTTTCAGTTCTGCATGACATCCAGCTTAAATAATACCTATAATGTTTCAAATTATGTTCCCTATCAAACAAAGACGAGAGAAGGATTGCATTCTATAGATTTCGGCCAATCATTTTATCTTGTTCCAAGACCAGATATAAGTGAGAGACTGAGAGGAAATATATGTCATACATTGAAACTTATCAAACCAGAGTTCAGAAGAGAAGTAAAAAAAGTGATTTAGGCAACTGAGGACCAGATGATGTTTATTTTGGGCAATATCATTCAGCCAATTCCAATTCCATATATAAAGAGAAACAAAATACACCAGCAAGTATTCACCACATGTTGATGAACCATGCAAGAGACTATCTGTCAAGAAGATTATCAAACATAATTGTTGATATTCAGATTATTTTGAATAGCAAAACATACCTGTAAAAAATGATTTACAGCTCTTTTGACCACAGAAGGTTCATGAGGTGGTATCTGCATATCAAAAAAGTGAATAGGAATTTAACACCATCCAGTTAATCTATATACAACTATGTATGAATTTATCGTGATATTAATTGGTAAGCAGGATAGAACAAATTTTATTACACAAATTAATATTTCCTCCATGGCAGCAAATAAGTGAGCTTGGGGTCAGCTTTAAAGATTTTCAAACTAAAACTCATGGTCACTTTAAAAAGTTTGAGCTTGAGCTCAAAATTTGAAGCTCTTAGGCTCAATTCTAAAATATCAAGCCCTGACTTGACTCATTTAGAATCGAACCTATTCAAGGTTGAGTTTGAACTCGAACTTATACCAAAAGCTTATAGTTTGATTCTTGAATGAATATGAATGATTTTACTTGGTTACTTTATATATTATTATTACTATCACTGATTATTCTATTTTTCTTATTATATATTATTTTCATTAAAAAAATTAATACGGTCACTATAATAAAAAAAGTAATGACTATATTTCGAGCTCACCTATACTTACATCCCTAACCAGATTTGTAACCCCTATTTCTCTTGTTGGTTGTCCCAAAATAAAGCCCCGCTTTATAAAATGAGAAGTTATTTCTCCAGAAACCCCTTAATACTTTTAATTGCTATTTTAAAGGATAATATTGGTAGAATACACAAGATTCTAACTTTTCCAACTCTCATATAAAACTGCACCCTGTCAATTGGGAGCTACAAAATTTGGAACGGAGGGAGTACAGATTAGCTAAACTGCACTTAAAGTAGCATGTGTTTAGCTCAAATGAAGACGATGAGGTAAGTAATGAAAAATAAGATTCATATAACCATGCTTGCTCCGGAAAGGAAGGGTATAGAAATAGCAGAGAATCGCAACCCTTATAGTTGTTTTGGCCTATATCATAAAGTTTGTAAATTTTATTAAGGTTGAGGGTCAAAAGCATGATTAAAGAATTAAGCACGAGCATGTATGAGCAAAAGCAACTCACCATTTCACCAGGTTTTCTTTTGCTTATCCTCTCAATATCTACATGGCATACGTTTGATACCGCATGAACACCTGCATCCTAAAAATAATCCACATTTGCCCCATCAATTAAAAAGCTGCATGCCAGTTGAAACATAACCCAAAAAAAATATAGAAGGAAAACTCAATCAAGTAAAAAAGAATCAAAGAACTCACAGTCCGGCTCGAACAAAAAACGGGGACTGGTTGTCCAATAAATTTTTGAAAAGCATCCTGTAGAATTAGAAAGAACAAATCTTTAATTTTGATAAAAATTTCCGAATCAAATAAAGTAGGAAATAATTATTACGTAAAGAAATTAAATGAAAATCACCTCGAGAACACCCACAACGGTTCTGCCAGTGGCTTGTTTTTGTGCGCCGGAAAATCGAGTGCCAATGTACTCAATCGCCACTAAGTATCTTTGAATTCTTGGATTTGGGCTCATATTCCTGTCAACAGACTCTATCTCTTCTTCCTCAACCTCGTCGGAGAAATCTCCGCCGTCGATTTTGGCCAGCTTGGAGGGGCGTCGAGGGGATTCAGGTCGTTGATTTCGCAATTGGTGGGAAATCTGCGGAACAGACGGGGTGGATTGATCGACAGGCATTTGGTTTCTTCAGACAAGAAAGGCGAGGTTTTTAGGGCTTTTTGGAATTTTGGAGAAGAGAGGTTTGGTTCATTTTGCGACTACACAAGTACCGCATGACTACCCTCAAAAAAAAAAAGTACCGCATGACTAGGTTTAGGTTTAGCATTAGTATATGTTTTGATTTTTTGTTTAGAAAAAAAAAAATTGATTCTTACCTTTTAATTAAAATTTGTTTTTTTCCTCTGAAAATTGAGAATAACTTCTTTTAGAACTTGCAAAACATTTTTAGACTCATTGTTCTAAAAATTTTCGTCTAACCTTAATTAGTCTCAGTTTAGGCATTATACTCCTATTATCCGCCTAGAATTTTTTTCTGATTAAGCCCCGTCTAACCCTACCCAAGTCCCGTCTAACTCCGCCTAGTTTCAGTCTAGGCGCTAACCTCAATTTGTCGTCCGACTAGCACTTAATGCTTTTTAACACCTGTCGTCCGACTAAAGACCTTTGGGCACGCTTTTTAACACCGCTTAGACTTATTAGTAAACTCGTATTATATCCATAGAGTATTTTACACACACGAATAATTGAAAAGTACTCTTGTTTTCTTAAGCATTTTGAAGCGCATTAAATACACTTTTGAAATAAGATATTCACGTATTACATAGTAACTCATATAATATTTGGCCTATATTGCTTCATTTTAATACTTTTATAGTATTTGAACTAAATTAAAAATTATTCAAATGTCATTATATGTAAAAACTAACTGTTTTATACATAAAATACAATAGTTCCCCACATCTTTCTTATAAACTTATCAAATCATAAATCTTGAGGATTTCAAAAATTAATTTAGTCACATTGTCCATATATTAATAAGTCAAGTTTGACAAAAATAAATAATTAATCTCTTCAATAATGGAAAGAAGATCGAAATTACATCCCAATTAAAGGTAG
This sequence comes from Rehmannia glutinosa, assembly GCA_016081115.2. Lineage (NCBI taxonomy): Eukaryota > Viridiplantae > Streptophyta > Magnoliopsida > Lamiales > Orobanchaceae > Rehmannia > Rehmannia glutinosa. The sequence continues at coordinate 751,687 of CM071926.1, forward strand.
TTAATTTTGTACAAAATTATGTTTTATTACTAATCCAAAAAGCATCTTAATTGGACAACGGGTGGTATTTAAATTTTAATTACTTTTTCTTGGGAGAGAAGTTAAAACAAGATTTTAAAAATCCTCCTACCATTAATTATGAAAATCACACGTGGAGAAATTTAAAATTTCCAAAATCAAAAACATCATTAATTAAGGAAATCATTAAATTCTTTTTACCTTATTACCATAATATATATACACTACCATATATTATCTTATTATATCTTATTGCCTTATACCATATACTATATAATCATATGTCTATTGAGCAAAATCGATTAAAAAAAAAATACAGAAACATAAACCTCTCATCCTCTCAAGAATCCAAAAGGTACCTTTTTTTTTTCCCTCGATTATTGAACTCAATGTAAGCCATTTTTAATGAGTTACCTAAATTGCCTCTCTTTTTGTACCGTTTAATTTCAATGCTACTCAATTCTTGTTTTTACATCAAAATATTAATTTTAACTCTGTTTCATTAATTTTTTTGCAGATTTTCAATCTGAGACATGGGGAGAGCAAAATTGAACATGGAACTTATAAACAAGGAGAAATCAAGAAACATAACATTCAAGAAAAGAAAAGAAGGCCTAATCAGAAAAATGCATGAGTTCACAACACTATGTGATGTTAGTGCATGCATGATAATCTATGGTCCAAAACAAGAAAAGGGCAATAATTTCACAGAACCAGAAATCTGGCCTCAAAACATCGATGAAGTTCGTCGAATCATCGACATCTACAAGGCCAAGAACAAGGATTCAGGCAACAAGACATTTGGCCTGTCTGATTTCTTCCATGACAGGAGGAGAAAGATAGAAGAGGAGCTTGCTAAATTGAAGAAAAAAAACATGGAGTCAAAATATCCCACGTGGCTTGAGTTCATGAACTTCATGTCTGAAATCAGGTTGAGGGAATTTGCAGCAGGATTGAGCAATAAGGCAGAGTATGTGAAATCAAGAATTGAGCTTTTGAGGAGAAACAAACAGGGCCTTATTGATCATCATTTGGATATGAACAATTTGATGGATTTTTCAGCCCATCATGTGGTTATAAACCAACAGGCTATTCACTATCCCACCATTGATCACCATCAGAATTCTATGATGATGCTTTTGATGAATGATCAGAATGATCATTGTGTGCAGTTTGGGGGCGCGGCGTCGAGTAGTAGCGGAAATATCCAGTGTGCGTCGTATAAAAGACAGTTTTTTTACGAGTCGATGGCGGGCCGGGCCGTGGTGGACCCCATGGTGATGAGTCAGAGCCCGAAACCGTTGGCCCGGTACTATGGACCAACGGTCCCGGTTCCCGTTCCGGTTCCGACGCCCTACATGCAGATGATGCCGGTGCCGGTTCCGGTTCCGGTTCCGACTAGGGAAAATAGTAATGTTCATGATGGTGGTGATGGGCAAGATGATATTGTTAATCAGTATCAGATGAATTATAATAGAGCAAGGTATTATGAGTAGGGCTTTTTAGGTTTTGGGGGGTTAGGTTTATATTGAGGTTTTGGACTTTTTATGTTTTTATTTTTATTTTTATGCACATTTGAATTAGTTTGATTTGTGTTTCTTGGAGAAGTGGACAGTTTTTTACTTGGATGTTGAACACATTTTTCTCAATATTTTGGTTGAGAGCAAAGTTTGTTTATCTTTTGTTGTTGATTAATCATGCTTGTTCTAAATATATATACAGTGAGTTGATTTTGGGAGCAAGAAACTAAGGGAGATGAATTATGTCGTTTAGACCGAGGTTTTGAAACAAGAAATTGATAGATGTGGTATCTGTGTAGTATATACTTGTGCATAGTGGAAATCAAGGAAATGTATGTTTATAATTAATATGGGGATTTAACAATCATATGAACACTAGTTACAGCTCTAATATAAGAAATGCCATCTCAGTTTACAATCCATCAATTGATATAAGGGATAATTACAAAAGACGACCTGAGGTTTGGGCTAATTTCAAAAAAACCCAAAGATGTTTCAAAATACAAAATGTCCCCTCAGGTTTGATTATGTCTTAAATATAAGGGGATAATTGTAGTATTTCTAGAAATATTAGGGGGTGTTTGAAATATTTTTTTCTTAGGAAGGGAGAAATGCAGGCAGAAGCAATTTTTAAAAACCTCTGGGGTTTATTGTAATTACCCGAACCTCGGGGAGGTTTTTGTAATTATCCCTTGATATAATAAACTGATTGAAAGCGTGATATTATTGTATATATATTATATCTTAGTTTAAGTTTTGTCTGTTATTGTCTTTCAGTGATTTTTGGAGATATTTGTTGCTTAGCTTGTACTTATCTGTTTGTCAAGAGTAGATTTGGTGGTCTTCGTGTTAATAAATCGATTGAAAGTGTAATGTTACTATGTTTTTCTTGTCTTGGTCTGATTTATTCTTGAGAATAATGCTGCATTTTCATGAAGCTGTAAGCTATGATATTTTTTTTTTGATCATCGAAAGATTGTTATTAATTTTGTAAATATACATTCCATACATAATTATCATATGAGTGGAGTAACTCATGTGATGCATCTTTTTAGGGCAAATCTATCCAAAGTCTGGGTTTAAGTCCAAATCTTCTTCTTCCCAAGCGAGAAGTCTTCCAAATTTTCTTTCAAGTTTCTAGAGATAGAAAGTCAGGACTTCTGAATAAGTGAAAGTCTTCTTCTTCCCAAGCGGGAAGTCTTTCAAGTCTTTTTTCGAGTTTCTAGAGAGTGAGTAAGCACTAAGCACCATGCAATTTATTAATTAGTGTTTGAAATAAAATTACAGTTAAATCTCTATAAATTAATAACCTTGGGACTGTCAATATTTATTAATTTAGTCAGATAATAAATTAGTGAATTATTAATTTTGCTTGTTGTCTCTAAGTCGGGACCGACCAAAAGTATTATTTAAACAAGATTATTAATTAATTGAGTATTAAATTATCGAGGTTATATTGTATGTGACAATATCATTTTGTATTTCAAAATGATATTTCTTTTCATATTCCAAAATTTCTAAGAGGGTAATTGTAATATTTTGATAAATGCAAGGAGATCGTTTGAAATATTTTTTTGCATATAAATGAGGAAAATGTAAGGCACATCAAACCTAAAAGAGTTTTTTTTTTTGTAATTTCCAAAAGTTTCTGGGTTTTGTTAATTAGCACGAATCTCAGGGAGGTTTTTGTAATCATCCCTTACTTTTACATACATTCTATTCTGTCTTGGCTCTGGTTTTCAAGAACACTAGTAACTGTTGGATGCATGGATGTAAATATGTAAATGTGAGAAGAAATAAATAAATAGGATAATAAAAGCTAAACCAATATAAAAAATTGTTTAATTGCCCTTAAAACAACTATACCAAAAAGGATAATTTATGGAATCATAAATTTCAAGAAATTCAAACTATTCCACACTTAGATACAGATAATTGATAATTTTGGAATTCTCTTAAACATATTTATTTCTCTATCTAGATTGCATATGCTTCCCTTTGATTTTAGCTTTCATTCAATGGGATGCTTCTTTAAAATGCAGATGACCATCTTAGATTGGACAAATATTATTCTATCTTATCATATAATTTACAACATTTTATTTAAAGACTTAAATAAATTACAACAACAATATTTGTTATGAATAATAATGATAAACCACACAAGCAAAACTATATAAATATTATTTAATAGTAATAGTAATTTCTAAGTTATGACATATTTATAAATTGAAATACTACAATGCCACTGCATAAATTTTAAAAATAAATATAAACATGTCAATAAACCTTATGCTGCCCATTTATTCTTTTATTCGAACATTTACAACACACTATATATTCTGAACATCACTTTCACTTGATATCAAATTCTCTAATCCAATTTTGTGCTCTAGATCATTTTATTAAGGGATAATTACAAAATATCCCCAAGGTTTGGGCTAATTACCAAAAAATCATGAGATGTATTAAAATTTAAAAAAAAAAAAAAAACAAGTTTGATTCTATCTTTAATTTAAGAGGATAACTCTAATATTTCAATAAATATTAGGCTGTTTCAAAATGTTTTTCACATACGAAGGGAGAAAATATAAGACGAAATCAAACCTCAAGGGACTTTTTGCAATTTTCAAAAATCTCTTAATTCTTTTTGTAATTAGCCCGAACCTCCGGGTTATTTTGTAATTATCCCTTTTTATTAATGACCTACTATTTACAAGAACCCCATAACACCCACAGAAAAGCTTCAAAACATGCAAAAGGAAAACTCAAAGAAACAAATTAATGAAGGCAACATAATATTAAGATACTTAAAGTTCAATAATTGAAAGTGACACTAACTTCAATTTAACCTCAAAAAAATAAATAAAAAGACACTTCTCCTCATTCAGGAAGTAAACTGATGACTAGCAACTACTAAATCTAACACCAACAAAACTAACAACTAAAGCAGAAGAAGAAAATTAAGAGGAGCCTCAAACGAAATCGAATAAGAAATTTCACAACACCGCAGCATTCTCCAAAATTCCAACCTGCGTGTCTATGGAGGCGCATCGACTAGCGTTCATATACTACTCTTCAGCGGTTGAGAATTAAGTGAAAGGTTCTTAGTGAGAGAAGAGATAAGAGACGAAGCATCAGACAGACTGGTCTTTGCGGATTGTTCCCCGGCTGTCCCTTCTCCGGCCTCAAATTGCTTCTGTACCACCACAATTAAAATAAAAATAAAATCTCAGACTTGAAGAAGCAAAATAATACAAATAAGCATATTATTAGAACCAGATGATTTTTCTTGACTCTTCGTGTTTCATTCGACATCAAAAATAATACAGGCGATTGTCCTGAGGTCAATATTCCATAAAAAACCATAAATGGTTGCAGTAAATAATTCAACACGTATATAGAGGGGTAAAACAGTGTGTTATGATTAGAATGAACGCTGAAATGAAGCAACAATCCTTCATATCGTCAAATGACTTGCCGATGGAGAAAGAAAAAAAAAAAAAAAAAAAGAAAAACACCAAACATAACAACATTTTATTTTAGGTTACAGATCTTTTTTATTAACTCTTATCAACCGTCAGGGCCATACATGCACACAGACCATCAGCCCAAGTGCTCAACTACTAACCTTTAAAGGCATATACAAGCATGTTATCTTCTAAATCGCATGTACAGATATAAGCACACAAGCGGAGATAGGAGAGAAAATCTTACCTTATAGTCGCCATTTTTAGGACCATTTGTTTGAGAAGCTGGTTTGGCATTCCTCTTCGCTTTGAGTGACTTCTCACGGTTTTCATAGAAATTGAAGTCATCTAGCACAGATGTCCTTTCAGAATAATCCTTGAAAATGCTCAACATTTCTAATCCTTGTTTCAATCCAATCTGTCAAAAAGCAATTTCGATATGATGAAAAAGATTATGACATTTCTTCATCACATTTAGCTACAGACCCTTAATGCAAAAGTACAAGGACCGAATACTGATATTCATCTAAAACGATGTCCTCCATCAAATATTAAGATTTAAGTTTAACTCAAGAAGGAAAAAAGTACCTCCTGGGTATCCCTGCTATAAGTCACAGGCCTATTTTCGTTGTTCTCCAGTATGATGTGTCGCAACAGTGTGTTAGGCACATCTTTAATTATGTGCCACTTAATCGGAAAAAAACCATTCCATTTATCAAGCTGCCAAAAGTCCATATTTTTGCTGAAATCAACCTGCCCAATCATCTCTGCAACGCCCACAAACTGTCCACTCCCATTCACCTGAAAGTAATGTAAACCTTAGAGCTGTAATGTGAGTGTAACTAAGAAAAAAGCAAAAAAGAACCAGAGGCTTAAAGAAGGTATAGAAGTTTCATAAGACCAACCATATTAAATGCAAAAACAGCTATCAACATTCAACACCATCAAATAACTACTTTGCGGGTTGAATAAGAAAAAGAGGGCAGAAAAAATAAACGAGAAGCTTACCGAAAAAATAGGAAAACTGGACACTTTGTGCCTGTTTCACTTGTTTTAGCATCTGCTTCACGGAATGCAGCATCTAACTTCTTATTGCCATTTGGAGTACTTGACCAAACATCATATTTGATGCATTTGTGAACATCGTCCTCACTGTATGACTTAATCACGTAGAACTTCGCATTATCGTATTCTACACGAAACTCTTGCAAGTTATACTTATCCGTTTCGATAGCAAGCCCCGGACTTTCAACTTCAGCTGCTGCTAACTTTGGTGAATTATTCCTACTGTCAGACCTAGGGCCACGAGTTAACTCCGTTAAGGCTTCCAAGTCTGCATTTCTGAGAATTTCTCGCCCCTTGTATCTGCAGTTGTTGTACCATACTTTACAATTGGATTGGTGATTTACTGGATTGTATTGAGTGAAAGCACCGGGGTTTCGGTTTGTGAATGATGAGAATTTAGAAGCAGGATTATATCCCTTCATGAGGCCGGTAGTCTGGAAACTAGAACCTAACTGCAAGATATTGAAACATGATGATCAAGAAAATGAAGCTAAATGTGATAAATAAATATCACTATAAACTTGTGAATACAATTTGACAAATTATGTGTTATTTATAGCCTCAACAAAGACATGCAATCACACCACTCACTCCTCAACCTCCCGCGGAAATAATTAAGAAATACATGTTTTTATTTAAAGAAAGAATGAGTTATATAAAATCGATAATTCAGATCAACATGATATTTTATGAGCAGTGATGAAATGATAATATACCTTGTTCAGTGGCTTTAGAGACTGATTTTGATAGATAGACTTCGAAAAATTAGAAGACTGTTGGACTTTTGAATTAAACGGCAAAGCTTTGCTTGAGAAATTGGTATTTGTTTTTGGAATGTTGTATCCATTTGACTTCCCAGATCCACTTGGGCCCATCACAGGCTTCACAGAGCCCGATCTAGCAGCTGTGCCAGTTGAAACATTTCCAGAATAAGTTGAATCATATGAGTAACATGGAAATGCATCTGATCCATACGAGCATGGCTGCTGAAGATATTCGGTTGATGCATAAGTAGGTTTTCCATCCACACCCATATATCCAGTTGCATATGGACCAAAGCCAGGGAGGTAATATAGGAGAGAAGTGTTATCTGATTGAATACCCTGGTAAATACGCAAAATCATCATGTAAAGAATTGACCAGATGATAAACTGAATTACTGGATTACCAAAGTTCCATATTACTACACAGATATAATCTGAATGAGCCTACACGCAACAAGTTAGGTGTGGAAGAACATACTGTGTAAGGACCACCTGCTGCATTATAAAATCCTTGGTCATCTGGTTGACCAAAGGTGCCATTGTATCCTGCAGAAAGATAAAATAAAAAAACAATTATACGGCATATATGAGAACAAAGTTATGCTTGATTCTAAAACTCTTGACCTCCATATATACAAATAATTGCATGTAAACAAAGAAAAAGAAAAAAAAGTAGTAAATCCAGGTCAACCATACAAACCATAAACCCGCCTCTCATGGTCCTAATCTTCACACAGTGCTCCGAATCAAAATATATTTGCGTGGTTGTAATAACAGTTTTCATCCACCGAAGTGCATCTTTATCTTCAAAAGCAATAGGAAAAAGCCATTCATGAACCGGAAGGGGGGGGGAGGAGGAGGCAAACAAAAAAACATGGTTCATATTGACTATCTCTGAAAGATTAAAAATGAACCCATATAGCACTTAAATTTATTAATATATATGTGAACGGTATCATTAAAAACACTTAAGGTCCTAAGGAATTTAAAGAAGCTATTATTCGATGGAAATTGTTTTACAGTAAGAAAACACAGTAGCGGGCCAGAGTTGTCAGAGATTAGTCGAACTGGCCTTGGTGCAAAGGGGGTTCAAAGGTAAGAAAATGCCCTTAATAGCATTGAGTTTTACAGTAAGCTCTCATGGTATACAGAGCATTTTAATCAGAGCACCTGTCCGCAAGATACATAATTGTTTCTCCAGGATTTTTTAATTGCTCAATCAGATAAAGTGAAATAGAAACCATTTTAATGATATAAAATGATTGAATACTTCACCTGGATAGTAATAATCATAACAGCTGGGAGGTGGATAATAAACACCCTGCTCTGAAGCCGGTGGTTGATCGACCACTTGGATTCCAGACATAGCATCGCCCACAGCAGATACAGAAGAAACTGAATTGGATTGGATTCCTTCTTTCCCCTGTAAAAAATCGGAGCTTATCGAACGTGCATTGATTATTTCCAAAACAAAGACAAAACTGCAAAACAATTTACAGAGACACTTATGGGCTGAGCAGGCCTCACTTAGTAAGTTGCATAACATAATTGCAAATAACTACGTCAATTTTCTGAATACCTATGATACTGAAAGAAAATATATATGAGATTATGCCGGTACAATAGGAAACAACCATTAAAGACAGAATACAATTATCATGGACAGATATTCAGCTGAAAAAAGCTGGGGTATTTATCTTGCTCACTTTTTCTGCTTTCCTAAGTGTGCAATTAATTACCCAGGTAAAATCGGAAATTTTAGAAATTAATTGAAACATTTAAATTCACCTAACAAAAAATCAAGTTAAACAAAATAAGGAGAGAACAAAATAAACAATACAATTTTGTAAGATGAAGTAATACATTTCGAGGAAATTCCAAGACATGAGAAAGTCAGGAAACTAAAAAAGGACCCTATCATGAGAAAATAGACCTTCGTCAGAAATGAGAAATTAGAAAAGCTAAAACCTGAGACACTAAAGCCAATCAATGCGAACAAGCATACCATCTCTTTTTCAGAAAGTTTGATTGAGGGATCAGAAATAGGACCGGGCACAATCAGCTCCGCTGCAAAATAAGGATAGGCATTGGAGTCATGTACATTAAGATCATATAAAAATTGCATGTCCATATAAATAACAAATAATAATAAGTTATATGAAATTCAAGATATTATGCACATCAACTCATAAGTTTATATGCAGAATCCAAGAGATAAAACAATCCTCCTGTTACAAATGCAAAAATCTTCTAATTACAACTAAAAAACACGTCAAAAATCATGGAAAGATGAAATAGACAACTGATGTTGTTGATAAATCCACACTTGCACTAGACATTCACAACAAAACAACAAAAATCCATCAGCATACAAATTATATAATTTGGGGGACAGAGAGATACATCTTCCTCAACACAGCCACACAAGTGAACATATTAGAGGTCAGTTAAGAGCAATTTCAGCCATGATATAGTAAACTAATTATTAAATATTCACAAATAATAGAAATAAATAAATTTTAGAAACAGGCAATTGATATGTTAACAGGCTACATGCATAATAATCATAAAGAGCATTGGCTAAAGAACCAAAACACCGTACATGCTTCAATATTCTTCTCCCCAGACATTTTCTATATCCAAATTTAACCTGTCAACCTACAAGAAACCAAAACCAAGAAGAAGAAACGGTAAGAACAGAGCAGGCACACTTTTTACACACGGAGGATTCAGATATTTACTCTATTAATTCAAGAGAACCTTTCCATAACCACAACAATTACTCAATTATGCATAAAATAAAAAAATTAATGTCACAGAAAAAGGTCCATACCCCCTTGCAAAAGGGGATTCCTTTCTTCCCTCATAAAAAAGATAGATCAAGATTCTTGTTCCTTTCTAAAATTTCAACATATACACAGATAAAAAGACTACTCAACTTTTGCACAACATGGAACAAAAGAATTTTAAGTGGCTCAAGATATAAACAAAAAATACATTTTCTGGGGGAAAAAAAGGAGCGCATAAATCCCATGAAAAATGGGATATTTTCAAACAAAAATATCGCCTCCCACAAAAATCTGAAAAGACTAAAGAAACTTCAAAGATTTTTCGACCCCCAATAATTGGATAAAGTTTTCCATACAACCACAAATCTATCTCATCCAAACAAAACTCGGGATTCAAAATGGACCATTAGAAAAACGCGGGCCTCCATTCATACACTTGTATATGGTGAAAATAATATTATACTCCACAAACACGCACCACCCAATAAAAAACAAAATGGGTAAAAACAATCGTAACAGAAACATAAAGGAAAGAAAAAAAAAACGCTCACTTCGTTGATTTACTCTTTTCTTTCTGAGTATCAGAAAACCGCTCGATATATATAAGAAAAAAAATCAGAGCGGTTTTCAATGAAAGCAGATCGCAGAGTATAAGAAGAAGAAAGGAGAAGAAGGGAACCAATAGGACACAGAAAGGGAGGCGTGTGTATTGAAGAGGACGGTGGCTAAACCCTTGGTGGGATCCGACGGCTGATATTGTTTCCTTACTGGAATAGATGTATAATGGCCGTTGGATCAGCAAATCAAAGGGCTAGTGATAAAGGGTTTAAACACTACTGTTTAATATATATGAATCTCATGTTGGTGGAGTTAATTAGGACAGTCAACCTTCTTCAATAATTATTTTTTTTCACTAAAATATAAACATTATCTGTGTAAAATATTTAATTTAATTCGGGTAGCCCTATTCGCACACTCTTTTCTTCTAAACAATATACGAATCTCGTAAAATTAAAAGACTATAATGTTCTTACTATATAAAGTATGTGTCATATAGTTGTGTCACACGAACGTGTTAAATGACTGTATCACTAAGTCGTGTCACAAGATCATAACACATAAAGTTGGGAAAATGATAATTTGGAAATATTGAAGGGTTTAAAAAGAAGGTGGGTGTAAAAGATAAAATGTAGTGTGAATTAGGGGTGGCAATGGGTTGGTACGATAACGGCACGCCACAATGAGCCCAAATATGAACACGACACGATAAGCAAAATTGTCAAATTTATTTAGTTAAGCCCGTTTTGGCTTAAAAATAAAACCTATGATTTTTTTTTATATTCTTTATATTTGGTATTTAATACATATATTATAATAAAATATCAATAAAAATAATCAAGTACAAATATCCAATTACTAGTAAATTACCCATATAAATAATCAATTACCAATAATTAAAACATTAACGTGTCTTATCGTGTTTATCGTGCTAACTCAATATCAACCCGATTTCTATCATCTTATCATGCCAAATGCCGATAACTACCCGAGCCCATAAGTTCTTTCCAAACCTATAATTTTGTATCGTGTTCATATTAGTCAGTCGTATCGTACCTAAAATTTGTTAGGAAAAAGTGTATGGTTTATGTTTCGAAAGAAAATGGGTAAGTGTTTGAGTGTTTAGGCTTTTTAGTCGAGGCTCAATTTGATTCGATCTCATCGCAAGATTTAACCGAAAGTGCTTTGGTTACGCGCGCCGTCTCTAAGATACAACGACTTTACTATTCCGATTTAGCAGCACTAGCAAAACCGGAACTTCAGCGAACAACAAAAACATTTGAACTTTCAAGCTTTTTGAAGAAGGGAAATGTCAATATGCTGATGATACAAATGACCGATAATTATCTGATGAATTTCGTGTTGTTTTTCATCTGCAGGGGTCGATTATTATAGGCCTCAGGTGCCTCGTATGGAAAGATCACGTCTTTTTGGCTCGAAAAGACACATTTTGCACTGAACAGACACATCTGTTCATCAATGCACGACCTGGCGCACGGCTCGTGCGTAGATGCGCGAAAGTATGGCCTGACGCACGACCCAACGCACGGGCCGTGTACACTCCCAGGTTGAAAAACCTAACTAATTAATTATTTGTTTTTAAAAGGTTTTTGGTCCAAAAAGAATAAGGGTCTTGAAGCCCAAGCCCAAGCCCAGGGCCCACGACCCAGGCCCGGGCCCAATCGGTGGGCGGCGGCAGCGTGCGCGTGTGTGCTTTAAACCAAACCCACAAGCATGTAGGTCCTCACCCCTTTAAAAACTTGGGTGCCCCCAAGGGCCCAAACTCATAAGTACAACTTGGGATATATTAAGTGTGCAAACTAGCCTCTTTATCCTATGTGGGATGGAGCATTTCTCCTTCCCCATATTTTCCATTTTCCATACAATTTTTTTGTATTAAGTGGCTAACTTCTAGCATTAATTTCTCATTCACCCGGAATTGGTTTTGAGAAATTTCAAATGATATTCTCATCTACTCTCTTAGTAGAATTTTTACAAATAATTTAATTCCATTTTTCACTAATGAAAACCACTTAATTATTTGGTCAAAATCGGGTCAACACCCATATTTACACCAAATTCCAACAATCCCCCACATGAATGAAATTAATGCATGCGTGTATGCAAATTAAGCAAAAGTCTCGGCGAATCGTTATCGCATCGATATGTAGCTTGTGGCTTTGAACCTTCCTTAGTAAAATACTATCGGATTTACTAGCTGCTTAGTGACGCGATGTCTTAAACTACTCAACCGTTTGTGTAAACCGAGACAAACAGTACTTACACAATAACAACTCTAACACTTGTTGTTCTCACGTTGTGTCCATTTCGGCCCTGGACCATATCTTAGATTCATAAGTGTTTCTTTGAAGCGGCCATTACTTCTCACTTATATAGGTGATCTCCTATTGAAGAGTATCCTGCCATACTCCACCTTTCGGTATAGGAATCATTAAAAGTCTTAAACTTAACCTCACCACATTCAGCAGTTTTACATTCACTTGGTTGTTTCGAGAATGAGCTAACACATTTTCCAAGTGTTGGTTTGAACATTCATAACTTAGTTGTCCCGTTGAACCAAGGACTTGGGATCTCCAATTCACAAGGTTGGGTTACCGCTATGAACATTCTTTAAGTTGTGGATTTTAAACCCATTCCCTTAACGCTTTATACAATTGATCTCGATTTATGCCTTTTGTAAATGGATCTCGCAAGGTTTTCCTTTGACTTTACGTAGTCGTGAAATAACCCCATTCGAAATCAACTGCCAATGGTATTGTGTCTCCGAAGCGTATATGTCTGACTTACCATTATACATACTACTTTGTGCCCTTCCAATTGTTGATTGACTATCACAATGTATCATAACAACAGTCACATGCTTATTCCAACAAGGAATATCCTCTAAGAAGTTTCTAAGTCATTCAAACTTCTCCAACTTTATCTAAAGCAATAAACTCGGATTCCATAGTGGATCGAGCTATGCACGTTTGCTTAGAAGACTTCCACGACACCGCTCATCCACCTATTGTGAAAACAAATTCACTTGTGGACTTGGAGTCTTTTGTGTTTGATATCCAATTGGCATCACAGTATCCTTCTAACACTGTTGGATATCTTGTATAAAGTATTCCACGATTCATGGTATACTTTAAATATCTAAGTACCCTTGTCACATCAGACTTTCCGGTGATCCGTACTCGGTTACTTGTGAACCTACTTAGTTTACTCACCAATATGCAATGTCTTGACGTGTACAATTCGTTAAGCACATCGACGCCAATTACCCTTGCATATTCCAGCTGAGAAACTGGTTCGCCTCTATTCTTGGCCAAGTGTAGACTTAGATCTACATGTGTCTTAGCCGGAGGACTATCAAAAGCATTAAACCTTCTAAGTATGCTTTCGACATAATGGGACTGTGACAAGACAATTCCACCTGAAGTTCTAGAGATTTTAATCCCTAATATAACATCAGATAATCCCATATATTTCATGTCAAAGTTCTTCTTCAACATGTTCTTAGTATTCATGATTAGATCATGACTGCTACCCATAATCAACATATCATCCACATAAAGGCATACTATGACGTAATCATTTGTAGTATCTTTAATGTAAACACACTTGTCACATTCATTGATCTTAAAACCGTTTGACTTCATAGTCGAGTCAAACTTTTCATGCCATTGCTTAGGTGCTTGTTTTAGTCCATAAAGTGACTCTAACAAGTTTACACACATTTCGCTCTTGACCGGGTGCAACGTACCCCTCGGGTTGTTCCATATAGATCTCCTCTTCAAGCTCTCCATTCAAGAAGGCAGTCTTAACGTCCATTTGATGTATCTCAAGGTTATGCAAAGCTGCAATAGCAATGAGAACACGAATGAATGTAATCCTCGTGACAGGAGAATATGTATCGAAGAAGTCATATACCTCCTTTTGTCTAAACCCTTTAGCTACCAAACGGGCTTTGTACTTGTCAATAGATTCATCTGATTTATACTTCATTTTAAGGATCCACTTGCATCCCAAAGGTTTGCAACCCGGTGGGAGATCAACTAACTCCCAAGTGTAATTTTGCATGATGGAATCTATCTCATTATTGATAGCTTCTTTTTAGAGAGGAGCTTCTGGACTAGACAATGCTTCTTGAATAGTTCTAGGTTCGTTTTCTAACATATAAGTTAGAAAATCAGGACCAAAAGACTTAGCTACTTTTTTTCCTTTTATTGCGTCTTGGTTCCTCTTCATCATCACTTTGAGGTAATCTTACAGTTTCATAAGTTCGTTTACTCAAACTTTCTTCTTTCCGTTCTTTGTTCAGAAAGATATTCTCGAAGAATACAACATTCCTTGATTTAATGATCATACTTTCATTTATATCAGGAATAGCTGACTTGTGCACTAAAAACGATATGCACCACTATTGTTAGCATATCCAATGAAAGCACAATCGATCGTCTTCGGACCGATTCTAACTTGTTTCGGCTTAGGTACTTCGATTTTAGCTAAACACCCCACAGTTTGAGGTATTTATTGACGGTTTACGTCCCTTCATAACTCATATGGAGTTTTGTTTTTACCTTTGTGTGAGATCTTATTAAGAATGTAGTTTGTAGAAAGTATGGCTTCCCCCCACAAATTTTGGGGTAAGCCAAAACTTATCAACATCGCATTCATCATCTCCTTAAGAGTACGATTTTTGCGTTCTGCAACACCATTTGATTAAGGTGGGTAAGGTGCAGTCGTTTAATGAATTATACCCGCTTCCGAGCAAAATTTCCCAAACGGAGCAACATACTCTCCGCCTCTATCACTTAAAATCATCTTAATTTTCAAATTAAGCTGATTTTCAACTTCATTCTTATAAGTTTTAAAAGCTGCTAAAGCTTCATCTTTGCTTTTCAAAATATACATATAGCAATATCTTGTGCAATTGTCTATAAACATTATGAAGTACTTTTTCCACCTCGAGTTTGCACAAGTTTTAAATCACACACATATCTGTATGAATTAACTCGAGTGGTTTGGTACTTCTCGTTACCTAATGAAACGGTGTTTTGGCCAACTTTGCTTCAACACGAATTTCGCATTTGTCTTGTGAATCGGTTTTAAACGTAGGTATTAATTCCAGATTCACTAACCTTTTAATTGTGCTGAAGTTTACGTGTCCTAATCTATCATGCCATAAATTAGAGCAATCCAACAAGTAAACAAAAGTAATAGTTTTATTCTTCGCCTCTTGGCGGAAAATAGACATTACAGACATTTTAAACAGACCCTTATCAAGGTAGCCTTTACAAATAAACAGACCATTCTTGGTCAATACAAACTTGTCGGACTCAAACACTAGTCTAAACCCGACCTTACTAAGCAAAGAACCGGAAAACAAATTCTTGCGAATGTCTGGGACATGCAGCACATCTACAAGCGTAAGCTCATTTCCGGAAGTCATCTTGAGCACAACCTTCCCAAGCCCAACGATGTTGGAAGTCGAAGAAATCCCCATGAAAATCTTTCTTCCATTTATCAGAGTGTAGGAGGAGAACATCTCCTTGTCGGCACAAATGTGATGAGTAGCCCCGGTATCTATCCACCACTCCCTTGGGTTCTCCACCATATTGGCTTCAAACACAACGGCGGTGAGATCGAGCTCCGACATGTCGATTGGAACCGACTTGTCCTCCATCACATTGGCTTGTTGGTTGCCACCTTGATTGCCCTTTTTAGGGTGTCGACAATCCTTAGCCATGTGGTTCGGATTGCCACAGTTGTAGCAATTCCCCTTGAACTTTTTGGCTTTTCCTTTTTTTTTCCGGAGTGCTTGTGTTTCTTGTTAGTGCTTGATTCAGCAAGATTGGCCTTAGCCTCCATTCCAGACTTACTGGATTTCACCTATGATTTTCGGTTGTCTTCTTCGATCCGAAGCCGAACAATTAGATCCTCAAGCCCCATCTCTTTTCGCTTGTGCTTGAGGTAATTTTTGAAATCCTTCCACAATGGTGGCAATTTCTCGATTATTGCAGCCACTTGAAAGGATTCATTCAAAATCATCCCTTCAGACACTAAGTCGTGATGTATGATTTGAATTTCCTGAACTTGGTTGATCACCGTCTTGGTGTCAACCATCTTGTACTCGAGGAATTTGTCGACAACAAATTTCTTTGTGCCGGCATCTTCCGTCTTGTGTTTCTTCTGCAAAGAATCCCACAATTCCTTGGACATCTTGAACGTGCTATAGACATTATAGAGGGTGTCGTCTAGCCCATTCAACACATAGTTGCGACACAGAAAATCGCTGTTATGCCAAGCATCCACAGCGATTCTCTGGTTGTTGTTGATTTCTTCATCGCCTACGGATGGGGGATCGTCCTTCAGAAAATGGGACAACCCTAGGGTGATAAGGTAAAACAGCATTTTCTGATGCCAACGTTTGAAGTCGGTGCTGGAGAACTTGGGCTTTTCTCCGTGAGCGGGAGCAACAACCATTGGTGTGAACGAGATTGATATTGATTCCATCGTCTTCAACAGAAACAAAATTTTCGTCTTGTGATTGTTAGGAAAAAGTGTATGATTTCTGTTTCGAAAGAAAATGGCTAAGTGTTTGAGTGTTTAGGCTTTTTAGTCGAGGCCTGAATTTGATTTAGTCTCCGCAAGACGAAAACGCCCCATATACTGAGTGCTTACGATTCCAACACTCGTCTCTAAGATACATCGACTTTTCTATTCCGATTTAGCAGCACTAGCAAAACCTGAACTTCAGCGAACAACAGAAATGTTTGAACTTTCAAGCTTTTTAAAGAAGGGAAATGTTAATATGTTGATGATGCAAATGGCCGATTATTATCTGATGAATTTCGTGTTGTTTTTCATCTGCAGGGGTTGATTATTATAGGCCTCAGATGCCTCGTATGGAAAGATCATGTCTTTTGGCTCGAAAAGACACATTTTGCACTAACAGATGCATATGTTCATCGACGCACGGCTCATGCGCTGCCGGTTCGTGGATGCGCGAAGGTACGGCCTGACACACGACCCGACACACGGGCTGTGCGCCAGCCCATGCTCGGATGCGAACCAAACCAACTGACGCACGACCTGACGAACGGGCCGTGTGTCCGCCCGTGCTCGGGTGCGTACACTCCCAGGTTGAAAATCATAATTAATTAATTACAAAAAATTAATTAATATTTATTTTTAAAAGGTTTTTGGTCCAAAAAGAATAAGGGTCTTGAAGCCCAAGCCCAAGCCCAAGTCGAGCCGGCTTGGCGTGCGTGTTTTGAACCAAACCCACAAGCATGTAGGTCCCCATCCCTTTAAAAGCTTGGGTGCCCCCAAAGGCCCAAACCCATAAGTCCAACTTGAGATATATTAAGTGTGCAAACTTTGCCTCTTTATTCAATGTGGGATGGAGCATTTCTCCTTCCCCATATTTTCCATTTTCCATACTATTTTTTTTTTGTATTAAGTGGCTAACTTCTAGCATTAATTTCTCATTCATCCGGATTGGTTTTGAGAAATTTTAAATGATATTCCCATCTACTCTCTTAGTAGAATTTTTACAAATAATTTAATTTCATTTTTCACTAATGGAAACCACTTAATTATTTGGTCAAAATCAGGTCAACACCCATTTTATACACCAAATTCCAACAAAATTGTCAACCCTAGTATGCATATTGCATTCCATTCACTTAAACAACTATTTGTTCCTAGGGTTATACACATTTACACATAATCACATTAGCAATCTTCTCCGAATTTTTAAAAATACTTAGAATGAGAAACCATATCTTCATAGGACGTTGGAATATCGTATATGTCTTTCATGAATAATAATGTCACAAAATCTCCCGAACTTTTTTTGTTAATGAAACAATTCATTCTCGATTTTTTCATATTTTAACAAAATTGTACAATTTTAATTTATTTTCTAATTTAAAATATTATCATAAAATAATATAATTTTTAATAATAATTTATTGGGAATTCCCACTAAATGTATAATTTTATATGGAATAATTAAGTATTTATATCGATATATTATCGAACCAATCGTGCATTATTCAGATAAATTTTAATGTACAACCGGGATTTGTCATTTTTTAATTCCCAAGTTATCTCGTATAATACCCCAATATAAGAATTTGAAGGGAAATACCTTTATCGTACAACCGGGATTTGTCATTTTTTAATTCCCAAGTTATCTCGTATAATACCCCAATATAAGAATTTTAAGGGATGACAACGTATTTCTGAATTTGAGATTTGTTACTATGCATATAACAAGTTAATCTTCAATTTTTATGGTGGAAGGATGGATTACAAAGGATATTGAGAGTAATACTATATAAAATTAATTGACCCGTCTAAGTTAAGAGCAAGTTTCTTGTAAAATCGTCTTACGGAACCTAATCCGTAAACGGGGCCCAATATCCGCATCTAGATCCAATACCAGATTTAAAAACAATCTGCACCAATCTTCACTTCTCTTCACTCTTAAATTCCCATCCCTCTCTCTCTCTCTCTCTCTCTCTATATATATATATATATATATATATATATATATATATATATATATTCTTCACTTGCGATCTCCCTCTCTCTATCTCTCTCCTTGGAACCCTATGTCACTATTCACCATGTTTCATGCATGTTACATTAATCTGTTTTAGCTTGTTGTGGGTTTTAATTTACAAGTTTACTTTTAGATATAATCACATCGATTATTGAAGTGGCCGGATTGATGCTTATCTATTTTTCCATTTTTTCCGTGTGTTGGATCGAGTGCATAAAGATGATATGAGTATAATATGATAAAATAACATATAATATCTTGAATATATATTGCATAAAAATTTAAATTCAAGCACAAAATCTCGTTATGATTACACTTTTTGATGTTGAATTTGAGTGGAAATAGAATGATTTTTTTCTTGTTTGATTGGAATGAATCTGTTGTGGTGTTTCGGGGAGATTACTGGCGGAATGTGCCCATGACCAGAGAGGTATATGCAAATAACATTACCAAACTTGACCGATAATCATAATAGTACCTTTCAGAAAATTCTATTACCTTTCAGATAAAAACGAATATTTTTCTAGGATTTAAACTACTATTACTATTTTTGTTATTTTAAAAATATATACTTTTTAGAATAAAAGTGATACTTTTTAAATAAAACTTGATACTTTTCGAGTCTAAAATAATACTATGTTAGGGGAGTTACTAATTTAGTTTTGCAACTTTGATAATTTTTAGAGTAAAAGTGATACTTTTGAACTCGTCTACATATAACTTTGCAAATAAATAATTAATTTTTTTACTTTGAAAACATATACTTTTTAGAATAAAAGTGATACTTTTTAAATTTTTTTAATAAATGCAAAATATTATTAAAAAAGAAAATATAGTGCACTGCTTATTTCTACAAGCCAAACAACTAGCTTTTAAAAAAAAAAAGGGTCTCGTTAAAACCTACCAAAGTAAAACCCATTGGGAAAACCTTTGATAGGAAAAAAAAGAGTACCCATAAAAGAAACAATATAAATAACTTAAAATCTCAATCGAAATGATGGACGTTTATTTCTAGAGGATTTTCAAGGACATTGCATATGTTTGTTTTTCACGTGCTTGAGTATCCTCCTCGATGGTCCGATGTATCTGTGGAATATCGGCCGAGATCCTCCACCACAATTGCCGAGCGTTCATAACTTCTGGCGAATCACTTGAGTGAAGGACAATCGGAGCAAATGAAGAGTCGCCTAACTTGGTCTTTAAAGCTTCCAATTTGTGTGCATCATCTTGATCGTCTTCATCCGCCATATCTGACCAATGTTTTCGGGCAGCAACGGTCGTAGCCTTGAACCCCTCGGAAGGATCATTGGAGCTATGGATATAATCATTAAAAGGAAGGTTATTTGAAACTATTTTCATTCCACGTTGCAAATTAGCTTGTCCATGTTCATCCAAAATTGTTGCTTGCGGTTGATAAGGAACCATGACTCTGTCTGTGTTGCTAGTATTATATTCCGAAGCCATAATCCGATTCTCATTATCAGATTTGTGCTTCAAATTCGTATTATCACATTCCACATCATCTGAATCAACACCCAGAACATCAAAAAAATTCTTAGTGTGAATACGTGAAGGAGAAGGTTCACACTCTTTTAACACGACCTTGATGACCCGTATTTACGGACCCTGGAATGACCCCATTGTATAGAATTCGAACGTACCGCTGAAGTCCTGGGACGTCCCTGGTCAGGAGAGGCGCATCTTTCAGTGGTTGAGTTCCCTGAGGGAGTAATACGGCAAGAAACCGTCGAATGTCCCGTTCCACTGCACTTTGAACAAAATTCCGGTAATTTCTCATAAGTAACTGACACAAAGAAACACTTGCCAACCCGTTCTACCATGATGTGCTCCTCCAATGGTTTCGACAGATCAATATCCACTAACACCTGAATGAAATGTCCCAGAGAACCATCAAGCGAGCGCTGGTCAATTTGTATCGGATTCTCAATCGCACTAGCGATCCCCAAGATGTTATTAGGATCCCAGTAATCCAAACTGAGCTCGAAGATTCGGACCCAAACACTTGCCACCGACATATGTACCTTGAATAGATTGAAATCCGGGACCCATGGAGAGAACCGAATAGTCCTCGGATTAAGCGCAAAATTAATACGTAATTGAACTCGTGCCCGATCCTGCGCATTAAAAAACTTGACACAAAAAAATCCCTTACCCAAGGGGATTAGTTTCCAATCATTCTTAATTCTCCATGTTTCCGATAGGCGTTTATGCAGAAGCATAGTCGCCCATGGTTTATTACCCTTGCCTAAAATCACCCTACCAATCAAAGAATAGGAAAATTCGGCGAGGCGTTATTGATAAACGTTCTCATCAATAGTAACAGAATAATAATCTCCCTTTCTAATAGGTTTAGGGCTAGAATGGGATTTACCATCAACAACATGCGAAAATGTTGTAAAATTACCTTGGGCCTGCATAGTTGAATCCGTATCATGGTGAATACCTGAAATAATTTTAGCAAAAGAATGGCCAAAATTGGATTGAGCATTAGTATTATGAGCCGAATGTCGAGGATTTGATTCATAATCGGATGACATTGAGGATGATAGTCCCAACACTTTAGGGCATACATGGGGCATCATTACACCGATGAATCCAGGATGTAGCGGAGATACTTTGTAGAGGGGACCATTGTTGCACTTCAGTGTTGGCCTCTCGAAGGAGATGAGGGGACCACATTGAACCACCTTGGGAGGGACCATAGTTGAAACCACCTTAGGAGAGGGGGACATTTTAAAGGGGCCCACCTTGATGAGTTCATGGCGTACTAAGTAAGAGATTCGAAGGATCCATAGAATAACCATTCTTGCAAAATCCACATAAGACATAGGAGAACTCGTAGAGGAGAAAACCAACGGAGAACAAGATGCAACAATAGAGCAAACATCATAATTGACGGCTTGTATCCCAATGCCTGGGAAAACCACCCGAAAAGTCATGGAGGCACAACCCCAGGATTTGGGAGAAGAGAGCGAGCATCCTAGGTTAATTTTTGTAAGATTGTTACATGTAATGCCCGTGATTTCAACTGCTTCTTGTTGAGGAATTTTGCAGAAATACCTGGCATGAGAATCCAGTAATACTTTTTTAATAAAAATTGATACTTTTCGAGTCTAAAGTGATATTATGTCAAGGAGAACTACTAATGTAATTTTGTTATTTTCATGAAAACGTATACTTTTTTATAGTGAAAGTGATACTTTTTTTTTTTTAATAAAAAGTGATACTTTTGAACAATAATGTATAAAATTTTTCAAGTATATAATAAATTTTGTTCCTTGAAAACGTGTACTTTTTATAGTAAAACTAATACTTTTTTGAGTAAAACATATATTTTTTAAAGTAAAATTGATATATTTTTTTAATAAAAAGTGACATTTTCAAACAATGATGTATATAAATTTGCAAGTGATTGATCAATTTTGTTCCTTACGATTATTTGTAATCAAAATTAAGCTTAACAAATATTTTCTAATGCATATTATTTCAAATTAGTTTCGATTTTTTGAGGATCCATGAAAATGCTAATCCAGATTGGATAAATGTCAAATGAGGAATGGGATTGGATTTCACGGGCCAATCCAATTTGATCGAAACTCGGCTTGGTGGTGCAACTATGATCTCAGCGCAAATTATCATTGACGGTCGGACATGGCATATAGCCTATTTGCGGGTCGGGCACCATCCGTCTTACGGGAAATGACCCGTAAAATGATCCTACACAAATTTTTGTCCTAAGTTAATTGAAACTGTTTTACCATGATTCAAATTAATTTTTAGACTTATCTTATAATAATTGAATGGGTATGCGAAGATCCGATCTTGATCTAAGGTAATAAGCAAGACATGTGACAGTAATTATTGATTGATTGTTAACTCATAGGACCACTCGGAATGGTTTACTTAACTTTTAAGCAAGTCTAAAAGTGTACACAAAGTACTATTTTTGTTATTTGAAATGTGCCATGATGACTCATTTTGTCATCCTCATTAGTCATTAGTAGTCGTATAGGTGTCAGTCGGGCCGGGTGGACCAAACAGTGCTCTAACCTCTATTTTTGGAGCGCAACTTAACCCGTCCACAAAAATACATTGAAAAAATCGGGTCAACTGGACTGGTCCAAATTTTTGAACCCAAAAAGGTCCGATTCATTTGGAGTCTCTGAATATAGAGCTCAGTCTAATTTTTTTATCGGACTAATCGGGTCGGACCGAATTGGCAGCTATAGTCATTAGTCAAAACTAGGAGTGATAATAAGTTTTATAAACTTATCCAATCCATTAATCGTACCATTCGTTTAATAAATAATTTACGATGAAATTACAAATTAAGATATTAAACGAATGTGGGTGAATTTAAAATTAAAAGAATCGTTCATAATTACTAATTTACAAATCAAGTAATAATATAAAATATATTTATATTAATTTTAGTCGAATAACTGAGCAAAAAATGAATTGAGAAATGATCATAGTAAAGAACATGATTAAATTCATTCCAATATTGCATTTTACATTCAAAACATAATGTATCACAAAAATGCGTTCTATGTTAAATATAATTGAATCGGTAGAATGTAAGGTGCATTATGTTGCTAAATAAAAAGTATTTATTAATTCTTAGCTTTACTGTTTTTAACCTTTCTTAAGATTTATAAATAATATTATATTCCAATTATCGAACATTTTCATTAAAACTGCCAAATTGCCCCCAATCGCCATAGAACTATGCATTTTATTTTACTTAGTAAACCACAACTTTAAATTAATATATATATTTTTTTAATGCAAATTCAAACCATTACAATGAGATGTAGGGGGATAGAGTTTGAATCATTGATCTCACCTCTAATAGGTGAGACCAAGTATCACGTCTCCTAGTGAGAAATGGTTAATTTGAAATTAATATTTAGATAAACTATATAAGCCAAGCTTGTTTTTTTTTTAAAAATAGAAATAAATATAAAAATTATCTACCCTCGCCATAATCATACATGGTCGTATTTAAGAATGACAATGGGACGGATTCGAACTTGTACCCAAAATAAACTACGTTATTTAGGTCATGACCAAATTCAATCTAATGGGTCTTGGGATATGTATCAACATTACCCGCCATAGACCACCACTATGCATAATTTTATTTGTAAAATATTATTTGATTAAGTTAATTTTTTTTAGGACAAAAAAACTGTATTTTTCATTAATCAATTCGAAATAACCAAGATACACGATACTGAAGCCAAACCGAAAAAACACAAATAAACTTTCATCTTTCAAATAAGGGAAGAGGGAGAGACAAACAAATATCTAAATTAAACAGATACAATAAACCATAAAACATCATACCAAACTCAGTGGGTTGTATTCTTAGTTGAACGAGTGACTACTTGCACTTACAAACAAGATTTGGGTGATCCATATCAAACTCTTTTTTTATCTGCAAATCTATTAGAAATTGATGAAAAACTTTGAATGAGACCCCATAATTATATATCTACTTATATCGATAGATTTAAAGAAAATACAAAATAAAGGGAAAATAAAACCAACTTCTACTTAGGGAAGAAACATACTTCACATATGTGATAAAACTACTCCCATAAAGGGAAACCTACTCCCACTATGGAGAAAATTGAAAAAAGAAGAATGGATGAGAAGTAAAGAAGAAAAACAACAAAATAAAAACACTTTCCTATCCTCCCACTATGGGGGATTAGAGATGTAAATGGAGCGGGGTAGGGATATTAATGATTAAGAAACATGTATGGGTCTATTGGGTTCGCACGTCGGGTTTGGTTCCGGTGTGGCAAGACGGGTACTCTATTGAGGCAGGGTAGGATGAGTCTTGGTTTCAGTGTTGGGCCAATCCTGTTTGCCAAATTCACCCTAGCCCGTTGCCATATCTAATCATAAACTTAAATTTTTGGTAACTTAAAAAAATATTAAAATAATTAAAAAAGCACTAAGGGGATAAATGGCCTCTCCTCGTAACCAAAATAATTTGGGCCATAAACAACTGGGGTATAAATCTGTAAATAGATGTGGGCCATACTCTTTGTGTTGATTAGGGGCCTCTCCTGGGGCCATTTAAGAAACCCACTACTTTCACTCTTCGTAAAGAATAAAATTTCGTCCAAAAAAAAAAGAGAGAGAATAAAATTTCGTCCATAAAAAAAAAAGATAATAAAGTTTCATATATAATATATTTTGTCACGCCCCAAACGGAACGCGACGACAATCCACAACTTAAATACAATAACCAAACAATCTTGCAGAAATATCAACGAGAACCCAATGAAACAGTCTAAATAAGCGGGAAATAAATAACAAGTACAAATACAACTTACGATCCACAATCCATAATCCAAATTACATATCCGAAAAATCAACCAAATATAACAACTTAAAGTCAAAGGATCCTACGCCCTTCAAGCTTAAAATCGGAATGGAAAGAAATACAAGAGTCCAACAACAACAAGAAGTAGTAAAATCCAACAAGCGGAGTACAAGGCTCAATCCGTGTTTCTGGTTCAAAGATCTTCAACGAAGTCCTCATCTAAGGTTAGAAAATAGGTGGGGATGAGACAAAAATCTCGGTGGATGGGGTGATCGTGTGCAAGTGTGGCGATATATAGTTAATGTGAGAAAAAATCATATGAAAACGCGTGAGTATGATGCATGAATTCACACACAATCCACAAGCGTCGTGATAAAATATTTAAGTAATATACTTATACGATTCGAAAAATGATTCATGGTCACACAGGCATGTGATTGATTAAAGACAGGTAGGATTGCGTGCGGAAATGTAACGCCAATCCTATGCAAGACAATTAATGGTTGCGTCATGATTTGTAGCGCCAACATATGCAAAAAAATAAGCGGTTGCGTCACGGATTTGTAGCGCCAACCAAACGCGGGTCCGATAACTCCTAATCGTGTGGATCGACAATGATTCCTTCGCTTCTTTCTTGTAACTCCCCATGATGGGTCCAAGACCTGGCCACCTTATCGCTCCAAAGGCAAAGACAAAATCCACAATGGAGCCTGCAAGGCTGGATCCGTCATAATCATGATTATACCTCAAGTACTACGACCCGCTTCCCTTGGACAAACTCGTCCCTCGCGGATTAGGGACGATGGGGCCTAAAGAGTGGAATAGCGGTGAAATGAGCCGGTTCCCATCCCCGACGTATCCATTCCGATCGTGAGCTCGATACACCAAGTTGACTCGACAAGAAAGAAATACAAGACAGTGATAACCAGGCAATCGAGTATTATTGATTGAAGTAGTTCAGAAAATTTTTGAAATAACGCGAGGGCAATTTTGGCGTTGGTGGAGTTTTTTGATGAAGATGATTATCGGAAGGATAAGCAACCTTTGATATCTTGAAAGATTAAGTGGAACATAAGTCCGTTATAGATTCAAATCGCAAGGCGAGGAAGTCGCTCCGCGATCGGGTATTAATCGGTCAAATTGATCCGATAAGTCAAGGGTCCAAGTCAGAAGGTCCAGGGCTATTTTAGTAAAAGAGAAAATAATTTGAGTTAGGTTCTTTATAAAAGAAAATTTACAATTTAGCCCCATTTTGTAAAAACCAACACTTTTGGGGTTAAAAATTGAATAAATAAATATCCCGACCTTGAAAAATTATGAGGTCAGTTCCTAAATTCTCTAAATTGTCCAGAGATTCAGGTTTTTAAAGTTTTGAGATCGAGTTTTTATAAAATTCTCACATTGGCCCCAAATTTGTAAAAATTGCCAATTCAGACCTTAAGTTTAAAATAATCGGAACTCACAAACCGGAAGGGATTTCAATGTGATTCCAGTTGAAAAATGTCACTAAGGTTAGTGGGATATTAGGAAAAAAGCAGTTTTTAAAATAAATAAGTGTAGGTCCTTTAACTTTTGAAAATATCATTTTTGTCCCATTTTGAAATAATTGTCTTTAAGGCTTTTAGGGGTCCAATTGTCATGAAATTTGAACCTTGGGTCTAAAATATAATTAGGTTATAGTTAAGTTAGTATTTCCAGGTGCATGGGCTGCATAAGTCCCGAAAATTTCATTTGGGTCCTCAAGTTTAGTATTTTACACATTAGTCCCTCAATTTTAGTAAAATTGCTTTCCAAGCCCTAACCACTTGGATTTTTGGAATACTTTTAAAATATGTAATTCCCAGTACCTTAAGAGTAAAAATTTCAAATTTTAAAGTTTAGGTCTGGTGTAGTTTTAAAAATTGCAAAGTAGCCCTTAAACTTTCAAAATTTTACAATCTAGTCCTTGGGCTTTTAAAGGTTGATTTAATTTTTCTTAAAACTTTGTTAAAATGTCCAAAAGTCATTTTAACTTTTATTTTCTTGCAGAGGGGTCCTTTAACTTTTATTTTCTTGCAATTTAGTCCACCAACTTTCCATTTTTACATTTTTAAGTCCAAAATTTGAAATTTAATCAATTATGCTCGACTTGTCCAGGTTATAAGTCATCCAAAACATAGATTTTAAAGATCATACACATGCATGTCCAATACATATAAGAATTCATCAAATAAAATATTAAATTGCACATGCATGCACCTAAAATTCAATAAATAGTAATTTTGAGCAACTCTTGAGAATTTTCATGATTTGATACATAAAATTGACATGCAATACATAGATTATATATATCTCAAGGCTCATGACCAAATTTTCTACATGCATTTTAATAAAACACCTAATAGTTGGGAAATATTTTTCCACCCACCTTAAAATTGGAAATTGTGAAATAAAAGGATAAATTTCACAATTTTTGGATGAGGCTTCTTAGGTCAACCCCTAAGTCAAAAAATATCAAAAATTTGAAGTTAGAAAAATGAGAGAAAAATTAAGGAGAAAAAAGAAGGAGATAAGAAAATGAGAAGGACTATGTCACGCCCCAATCTAGATAAGTAGAATTAAATATAATATTCATCGGAGTACAACTCCGGATAATCATAAAACTTAAATCCGGCCAGGCCATATCCAAAATATTATACATCACATTACAAATACACAGCGGAAGTCTAACATGTAGTAATATTCCAAATGCAGAGTTAAGTACAAGCAATATAATAAGTTTGAATATCCAAAATATTAATACAAAAGTAATATCCATATAATTCCTAGAAATTATTTCACCAACTTCAACCTTGATTCGGAAACCCTTCATCGGACTCCTCAATGTCAAATCCCCCTGTCTCTGAAAATTTTAAAATTCGTGGGGTGAGCTAAACGAGCTCAGTGGTTGGGAAATGGTGATAATGATATTTTTTTTAAAAAAAAATTAATTTAGTTTTTTTTTTCAAGCTTGAACAAAGGAATTGAGTTTATATTTTTAAAATTTACCAATTTATATAAGTGTACATGTGATGGCATACAAGCAAGCATTATTACAAAAAATAATATTTCGTTAAACCGCAGTTTTCCGGAGAAAGTTTGACAAGAATAAGGTTTAATAAAATCAAGCGATTAAAGAAACGCGACAAGTAGTAGCAATAACAAGCAATTACTCATCAAACTTTAAATATTTTCCTCGGACAAGCGGTAGAAGCATTAAAGAGCAACAAGAACGACAAACAAGCGAACACCGAAGTGCTTACTTGATCATAATTGAGTGATCGGGCTACAATTATGCCATTCTACCTTATGACTCCCAAACAAGAATTGACCGAAGTCACAAAGTTACCTTATAACTACCCCACGTGGCTCGACGTCTCTTTAGCTAGGACTGTGCGTCCGAGAGATCGTCATATTCCTGGAATATACCAAACCTACGACCACTTCGCCCACGGACACTCCGTCCTACGGTGGTGGGATTAGGACCATGGCCGATCAAATCAAGACCGCAGCGACTCCGCTCAATCTCATTTGACCAAACCACACCGCAAGGCAAACAAGCAAATACAAGAATCCAAATTGATATAAAAAATTGATTTTTGTGGCACACATATACAAGTCTAGTATAGCAATACATGTAAAAATTTCTAAATGCCTCACAACCCAAATAAGAATGCTCAAAATAGCAATTGTGAATTTCACACGAGTAAGGTGATTTATAATCGGAGTTGGAATTTAATCGAATATCGATATATATTAATCGAGAGAACAAGATCAAAATCTCAAAATAAGTCGGGCATATTTTAAAATTTTCAGTTTAGTATTAAACCTTTCACATAATTTTACAACACATTTTTTTTAAACAAATTTTCTAAACTTCTAAATTGGTATTAAATTTCAAATTTAATCATAATTATCTATTGCTCTAAATTAAGGTACGTACAGGTTGCTGAGACTTTTATGATAAATGTTCTAGTTACTTCATCCCATTTTTTGTTTAATGCATATTAATCCTTACTTTATCTAAAATCTCATTTTTTAGCCTAAACTTTAAATATTATTCAAAATGATCCATTTCCATTTTAAAAATTTCAGAAAAAATACAAAACAAATTTCCAGCAAAATACGCCAGTCCCGAGAGCATAAAGTTTCAGATTTTGAGTTGAAAATTTCATAAATTTCAGTTTAGTCCCTATATTTTCTATTTTTGCAAAAGTGGCTTCCAAGTTCAAATTTTCTTCCAAATTCAAGCTCAATACATCCATGTATTTACAAAACCATGCCAGCATCTAAAATATTATCAAAACAGCCCCAAATTTTGAAACTTGCAGTTCAGCCCCTGTATTTTTTTTTATAATTGAAAAATGGCCTCAAACTCCAATTAAATTCCAAACATGACTATAAATCATTTAAGAAACATATAACAACACTCAAGCACATAAAGAAACATGATTTTCATGATATTTAAAGAATTTAAACATGCTTTACCAGAATTGAAATACAATCAAACCATTTAACAAAAGAGTTTAAGCTTTATTTTACCCACCTTAATGATTTTTTTTTCCAACTTTCAATCAACAAGCTAGCTCCAAAAGCTCCTCAAATCAAGTCTTTAACAACACCACTATGCCTAAAATTGAAGCTTGATGTACTATCTTGTTCTTCTTCTCCAAATAATAATTTATTGACTTCTTCTATGGATTTGATGATGTTGAAAGGTATGTCAAGGGAAATAAAAGGAAGAAAATATCACTCTCCCTCCAACTCCACTCACGGCAATTTTAGGTGTCTCAAAAGAGACATAGTTTTGGTTTATTGTTTAGTCTAATATGGATAAGAGATTCAATTACTAGTCATATGCTTTGTAAGTGAAAGTTGGTAAGATGAGAACAAAAGAAAAAGAAAAAAAAAAAACTATCACTAACTCCCTTCACCAATTCTGCAGCCCAAGTAACAGGGTAAAGGAAATTCTAACATGTGCTATTAGTGCTTTGTTGGGTTTATTTTTACCACAAAAAGGAAATGTGGTCCTCAAGTTGTCCACAAGAGTAGGTTTCGAATTTTTTGAAGTAGAAATGTATGATTTCTTGTGTATTTTGGTTAAGTGTTAAGAAGAAGAAGAAGAAAAGAGTAGAGAGAGGTAGGAAGATTTTAGAGAGAAAGAGGAGGATTTTGTATAGGAGATGAAGGTGTTGGTGTAAAATTGAACCAAATCTTGCACCTCCAAAGGCCTCTTGGCCGTGAACAATGAGAGAGAGGGAGGAGAAAATTTTGTTTAATTGTGTCTTGCATTTTGCCTATACATGGGGAACATTTTGAAGGTCAAAAGTATGGGCATGAGAATGTTTGAATGGAATGTTGGAAAACTTCCAACATGTTGGCAAAAATAATATTAAAGAAGTAATGTAAGAGATGATGTGTATAATGTTTGAATTAATGGTATAATTATACACAAGATGACTAATATAAGGTGTAGATGTACAAGAGTTGGATGATATTTTTACTCCAAAATTCACCATGTTGGTCGTCCACTACAAGGGCATATTGGTAAATCCATATATTTTTTTGTCCCAAATTTGATGATAATAGATGAAATATATCAATCTCCAAAATAATTAGTGATTTCCTTGATCACTTATAAGTCTCATGATTACTTAATCTAAATCAAAATCTTAATTCTATAAGGTAAAAGTCTCTAAAATAAATAGTCTCTTAAAATTCTAAGGTGACTAATAAATATAAAAATAGTAATAATGATCAACCAAGTGATCATAAATGCAAAATAGAATTAATAAAGATCATGATCACAAGTAATTAAATAAAATGAAATAAAGTACAAAATGTATATATATTAATAATTACCCGTCAAAATGACGCGGTAAAATAGTCGATCAAATGTATAAACGACAATAAGGGTCAATTATAAGCTCGGAAAAAATCGGGGCTTCACATCCTCCCCTCCTTAAAAGAATTTGGTCCCCAAATTCCCTTTAGAATAGTTCTGGATATTGATTCCTTATGTCTTCTTCCATTTCCCACATTGCGTCTTCGTCTCGGTTGTGGTTCTGCCACACTACCTTAACCATTGGGATTTCTCTCGCAAATGCAATCGTCGTGATGGATCAATGATCCTGATCGGCCTCTCGGTGTAGGATAGATTTTCCATTAGAGGAGGAGTATCTCGAGTGATGATATGCTCGTGATCTGGTTGATACTTCTTCAGTCTCGACATGTGGAATACATCGCGCATTCCCGCATATGGTGCTGGTAACTCGAGTCGGTAGGCTAACTTCCCGATCCTCTATAAAATCTTGTAAGGTCCAATATATCTCGGACTCAACTTGCCTCCTTTCTTCAGATTGATCAATCCTTTCCATGGTGAGAGTCTGAGAAATACTTCATCTCCAACTTCAAATTCCAAATCCTTTCTTCTCTTGTCCGCGTAACTCTTTTGGCGGCTCTGAGCTGTGCGAATCCGCTCCTTGATCAGCTTGACATTCTCCATGGCTTCCTGAACTAAGTCGACCTTTGGAATCGAGGGCGACTTTCGTTTCTCTTTCGGAGTCCATTGGTCATCAATCTCCCAGTGTAGTGGGGATCCACATTTTCGCCCATATAATGCCTCGTAGGGTGCCATCCCAATCGTGGCCTGATAACTATTATTGTAGGCGAACTCGGCTAATGGTAAGTGCGATTCCCAACTTCCTTGAAAATCCAATGTGCAAGCTCGCATCATATCTTCAAGGGTTTGAATTGTTCGCTCAGACTGTCCATCGGTTTGTGGATGTGCTGTTGTGCTGAAACTTAGCGAGGTACCCAATTCCTCGTGCAAGCACTTCCAAAATCTGGAGACAAACCTCGGGTCTCTGTCGGATACTATGTCGACTGGTACTCCATGCAGTCGAATGATTTCTCGGATATAAATTTGTGCAAGTTTCTACAAGCTATCAGTTTTCTTGATGGGTAAAAAGTGTGCAGATTTCGTGAGTTGGTCTACCACTACCCAAATAGCATCATGGCCTCCTCTGGTCTTTGGTAGATCCGTCACGAAATCCATCATTATGTGTTCCCATTTCCACTCGGGAATTCTCAACAGTTGTAGTAAACCAGATGGTCGTTGGTGTTTTGCTTTTACTCGTTGACAAGTTAAACATCTCGCAACGAACTCTGCTACATGGTTCTTCATGTTTACCCACCAATAACTCCTTTTCAAATCCTTATACATCTTGTTTCCCCCGGGATGTATAGTGTATTTTGAACGGTGTGCCTCTGCTAGATTTTATTCCTAATCTGCTCGTCATTCGGTACACACACTCGATTAAGAATCTGATAACTCCATCTTCAGTGCCGAGAATTCCGATCTTTCTCCTTTAAGTATCTCCTCCTTTAGTTTTTGAAGATGTGTATCTTTCTCTTGTGCTTCTTTGATCTCTTTCAACAGATTGGGTGTAACCGAAATGTTAGCACATGAAATCGAGTATTGGTTCTCGTCGATTCCAATTGCTCAGCTCTTCTAATGATTCCCACTCTCGAATCATAAGTCCGGCTAAGCTCGCCTTTCTGCTGAGCGTCGCTAAACGTTAGCTTTCCCGGGATGGTATTGGATATCAAAGTGATAGTCCTCAATCAATTCCATCCATCTCCGTTGCCTCAGATTGAGGTCTTTCTGAGAGAATAGGTACTTCAAGCTCTTATGGTTCGTGAAAACCGTGAATGTTGCTCCGTAGAGATAGTGTCTCCATTTCTTCAACGCGAACACTATTGCTTTGCCAATTCCAAGTCATGCGTTGGGTAATTGGCCTCATACGGCTTGAGCTTTCGTGATGCATAAGCGATAACTTTTCCTTCCTTCCATGAGTCACGCTCCTAGTCCTTCTTTTGATGCATCATTGTAGACGACAAAGTTTTATGTTCCTTTGGAAGGGCTAAGACCGAGTCGTAGTAAGTCGTTTCTTGACTCTTGAAACTCGCCTCACACTTGTCATTCCACTCAAACTTGACTTGCTTCCTCGGTTAGTCGAGTGAGTGGTCCGGCTATCTTGGAGAAATCCTGGATAAATCTTCGATAATATCCAATAGTCCTAGAAACTCCTCGATTTCCGTTACAGACTCAGGTTGTTTCCATTCAACCACCGTCACCACCTTGAAGGATCCACCGCAATCCCGGTCTTAGGATACTATGTGTCCCAAGAACGCGACTTCACTAAGCCAAAATTCGCACTTGCCGAATTTGGCATACAACTTATGCTCTCGTAGTGTCTCTAAAACGATTTTCAGATGACGTTCGTGCTCTTCTCTAGACTTAGAGTATACGAGTATGTCATCAATGAATATCACTACGAATTGATCCAAATAAGGTTGGAAGACTCGATGCATCGGTTCATAAATGTTGCTGGTGCATTCGTCGACGAAAGGCATCACTACAAACTCGTAGTGTCCATATCGGAGTTTGAAATGCGCTTTTGGAAATGTCTTCCTCGCGGATCTTCAATTGGTAATATCCTTGTTGTAAATCAAACTTCGAGTACATCGTCGCTCCTTGAAGTTGATCAAATAGTTCGTCTATCCTCGGGAGGGGATATTTGTTCTTGATGGTCATGCTATTGAGACCATGATAATCTATACATACCTTAATGTGCCATCCTTCTTTTTGACGAACAAAGACAAAAGTTCTCCCCACGGAGATGTACTCGGTCGGATAAATCCCACATCCATCGGTTTAGAATTGCATTTTCAACTCTTGTAACTCAAGAGAGCCATTCTATATGGTGTTCGCAATCGGGCGGATCCCGGCAACACCTCGATGGTGAACTCGACTTCCCTATCTGGAGGAATAGTGGTGAGTTCTTGTGGAAATACATCCGTATATTCTGATACTATAGGTACTTGGTTGATTTGTGCCTCAACCTTGGGTTTGTTAATTACAAACGCCAAGTACCCTCGAGCCCCTCTAGTGATTGCCTTCCTCGCTTTCATTCTTTGAAATGATTGGGGCAATCTTAACTCGTGCCCTTTCCCCGAAATTTCCACTTCGGGTTTTCTCGGTTCACATAGCTTAATGAACTTGTTATGGCAGTCCATTTGTGCATGGTGTGCAGATAACCAGTTCATCACCAATATCACGTCGTATTCGGATATAGGTAATAGGATTAAATCGATAGGAAAGTTTATCTCAGCAATCTTAACTTCGCATGCATTATAGATAATATATGTTATCGACTTGCCCCATAGGAGTTGACACTTCTAGACATATATGCATATATTCCATGCATGCATGCAAAGTGTACAAAATGCGGTGCAACAAATGAATGCTTTGATCCAGGGTCGAACAATATTTTAGCGTAGTGGTTAGATACTAGAAGCGTACCTTCCACCACATCCTGTTGCCTCCGAGCCTCCCCGTCCGACTAGTGCAAAAGCTCGAGCGGGCATCCTTGCCCGATTACCTTGGCCATTTCCCGCCTGCCGCGGCCGCGTCTGTTTGGTTCGGTCATCGTACTTGGCAATCTTGCGGTGGTCCGATTACTACCACAACGCAAACACCTTCTTGTTTACGCCAACATCGTTGGCGGTATGTCCCGTTTACGCAATGTGCACACACTTGACCCGACTTTCCTTATCTTGGTCTCTCTTTCCTTATCTGTTTTGTTAATCGTCCCTTCTTAAATTTAGCAAAGGTTTAGATGGTTGTCCCATTATCCTCTTAAGATCGTTCGATGGCCTACTCTGTTGAATCTATCCAATACGGTTGATCCCCGACTAATGCGGAGAATCGCTTTTACCGCAATGAGTAGGTTGTCGATTCAACAATCAACGATTGTTTTACGAAGTTCCGCCAATCCTCGAGTGAACTTGTAAAGCTTATCCTCTCTCGCAATGCGATTGTTCCCGAGTATACTTGGACAATCGGTGAAATTTGGACTCGTCTTGAGCTACGATCGATTCCCTTGCCTCAACTGTGGAATTCATCTCGGCGCTTCTTTCACAACCTGTGGAATATCTTCATTCATTGAACTCGGTTAAGAAATTTCCCATGTTCGACTACCCTGGTCCTATTCCCATCTCCTTTCAACTACCCTCCACCAGTCTCTAGCAGAAATAGATTCCGGGGCAAATACGGCTAGTGTGACTTCTGCTCGTCCCGAGTATTGGAGAGCATTGAAGATATTCTCCAACTTTTCTACCCATTCTTCTCGCTTCAAATCGTCCGCTCTCCCAAGAAGGTGGTGGGTCGAATCGCAAAAATCGCTCCAATGTGCGATCGTTCGCCTCTCTGGCGGGTTTGGGAGCACGGGGTTGAGGCTCACTGTTGCCTCATGAAAACTAGTATTTCTTTGTAAGGCTTGTGCGGTCAAATTGTCTCCTGCAGCGGGTGGAGGAGGCGGTGGTAATTCGGGAGGGTACCGGTCCCTCGGTGCGTCATCATCCCCTCGTGGAGAACGCGACGAGGTCTCCCACGCCCCGATGTTCGGCCATTCTCAGATCTTGAAGCGTTAGTTGCGATTCACGAGTAAATGAATACAATAATTATTCGCGTAAAGCATGTTATATCGCATGGAAAGTAACAACAAACACAAGATCTTTGAATAAATAGCAAAAGGCATATCCATTAATGTAAAACTTGAATACACCCATAGTATAACAGTAGAATACTGAGTCAAGATACATCGGAACCAAAATACAACAGAATCTAGTACAATATAGAAGGTAAGATACAACACGGAATAAGCGTCTACAACAACGAGTACAACTAACAATCGCCTAACTAATCAGTGAGATCGCCATCATCGTCGCTCGCAGCTATGTCCATAATCGGGGTTGGGTCGGGCTGAGGTGGCGCCTCAACCTCGAGCCAATCCACGAAGTCTAGCCACTGCTCAAATCCCTGAGCCTCATCAAGTGGAGCAGCCCTCAAGTGCCTCGGGCTCTCCGATGTCGACCGGATCCTCCTCGGCGTCGGTGGGGCTCTACTGGCGGGTGGCAATGGCTGAGCATTAGCTGCCAAAGCGACCTCCCGGTGTGGCGTCTCTGAGCTAGGGCCTGTGTAAGGTCCTCTACGACTGTCATATGCTTGATGAGGGTCTCCTCCAAGCGCTCGATAGTGTCGCGGGATAGGCGGGCGTCAATCTCCCACTTCTGGCGGCCGTCACTTGCCCTCTTCATCTTCTCTCGCATGTTATCCGGCGCCCCTGGATACTCAGATTTGGTCCTCCCGCTCTTATGGTATTGTCGCGGTCCTTGATGACATGTGGTCACTCGCTCTTTTCATCTTGGCTCTCGCCAAGCGCCGAGTCAGTCCCACATTACCGGGCGCTCCTCGGCTAGCTTTGAGGTCGCGCGATCACTCTCCCGGTGCCAATCATCGGTGCCGTGAATATTCCGCTCAAAGACGGGCATGAAAAATATCCCACCATGAAGGCGGCGCGCTCCCATCCCGATCAAACAAAACTAAGGCGGATCGGTCCAAAGGTAGAGGAAAGATAGGGAGAGAATAAGGAAAGAACGAATAAGGAAATCGACGAATCAACTAAGTCAAAACAAGTATGACTATGAAATCTCAAAATATGCGTTCTAACTTAGTTCAAATATCAATAAGACGGTTCTATGCCAATTTGAAATCGATTTCACACTTAATTGGTCAAGTCGCGGTACTACCCAAAACACGGACCGAGGGTCCTATCCTGGGTCGGCTAGGTGTAAGTTTCCATCTTACTAGCCGAGCTCGATACCACTCTAATCAATCACGCCCCAACGGAACGCGACGACAATCCACAACTTAAATACAATAACCAAACAGTCTGACAAATATCAACGAGAACCCAATGAAACAGAGTCTAAATAGCGTGCGAAATAAATAACAAGTACAAATACAACTTACACCACAATCCATAATCCAAATTACATACCCGAAAAATCAACCAAATATAACAACTTAAAGTCAAAGGGTCCTACGCCGCTTGATTTAGAAACCGGAATGGAAAGAAATACAAGAGTCCAACAACAACAAGAAGAAGTAGTAAATCCAAAAGCGGAGTACAAGGCTCAATCCGTGGTCGGTTCAAAGATCTTCAACGAAGTCCTCATCTAAGGTTAGAAAACGGTGGGTATAAGACATAAATCTCGGTGGATGGGGTGATCGTGTGCAAGTGTGTGGCGATATATAGTTAATGTGAGAAAACAATCATATGAAAATGCGTGAGTATGATGCATGAATTCCCACACAATCCACAAGCGTCGTGATAAAATATTTAAGTAATATACTTATACGATTCGAGAAAAATTGTTCATGGTCACACAGCACTATGTGATTCGATCGAAGCATGTAGGATTGCGTGCGGAAATGTAACGCCAATCCTATGCAAAGCAATTAATGGTTGCGTACGGTTTGTAGCGCCAACCAAATGGGTCCGATAACTCCTAATCGTGTGGATCGGGGCAATGATTCCTTCGTTCTTCCTTGTAACTCCCCGCATGGATGGTCCAAGACCGTCACCTTATCGCTCCATAGCAAAGACAAAATCCACAGCCGAGCTTGCAAGGCTCGGATATGTCATAATCATGATTATACCTCAATACTACGACCCGCTTCCCTTGGACAAACTCGTCCCCTCGATTGGGGATTAGGGCGATGGGGGAAGAGTGGAATAGCGGCCGAGCTGCCTTCCATCCCCCGACGTATCTATTCTGACATTTGTGAGCTCGATACACCAAGTTGACTCAGCGGAAAGTAAATACAAGTACAGGAAGTCAACCAGGCATTTAGTATTATTGATTCAGGAAGCGATTCAGAAATTTTTGAAATAACGCGAGGGCAATTTTGGCGTTGGTGGAGTTTTTGGATGAAGATGATTATCGAAGGATAAGCAACCTTTGATATCTTGAAAGATTAGGTGGAACATAAGTCCGTTATAGATTCAAATCGCAAGGCGGCGGAAGTAAGCTCCGCGATCGGGTATTAATCGGTCAAATTGATCGATAAGTCGAGGTTTTTGGGAAAATAAAATACTTTAATTAAATCTCCAAGTCGGAAGGTCCAGTGTTATTTTAGTAAAAGAAAAATAATTTGAGTTA
This sequence comes from Rehmannia glutinosa, assembly GCA_016081115.2. Taxonomy (NCBI): domain Eukaryota; kingdom Viridiplantae; phylum Streptophyta; class Magnoliopsida; order Lamiales; family Orobanchaceae; genus Rehmannia; species Rehmannia glutinosa. The sequence continues at coordinate 789,902 of CM071926.1, forward strand.
GATTCTTTATAAAAGAAAATTTACAATTTAGCCCCGTTTTGTAAAACCAACACTTTTGGGGTTAAAAATTGAATAAATAAATATCCCGACCTTGAAAAAATATGAGGTCGGTTCCTAAATTCTCTAAATTGTCCGAGAGATTCGGTTTTAAAGTTTTGGGGTCGAGTTTTTATAAAATTCTCACATTGGCCCCAAATTTGTAAAAATTGCCAATTCGGACCTTAAGTTTAAAATAATCGGAACTCACAAACCGGAAGGGCTTTCAATGTGATTCCAGTTGGAAAATGTCACTAAGGTTAGTGGGATATTGGGACAAAAGCAGTTTTTAAAATAAATAAGTGTAGGTCCTTTAACTTTTGAAAATATCATTTTTGTCCCATTTTAAAATAATTGCCTTTAAGGCTTTTAGGGGTCCAATTGTCATGAAATTGAACCTTGGGTCCTCAAGTTTAGTATTTTACACATTAGTCCCTCAATTTTAGTAAAATTGCTTTCCAAGCCCTAACCACTTGGATTTTTGGAATACTTTTAAAATATGTAATTCCCAGTACCTTAAAAGTAAAAATTTCAAATTTTAAAGTTTAGGTCTGGTGCAGTTTTAAAAATTTCAAAGTAGCCCTTAAACTTTCAAAATTTTACAATCTAGTCCTTGGGCTTTTAAAGGTTGATTTTATTTATCTTAAAACTCTTAAAACTTTGTTAAAATGTCCAAAAGTCATTTTTGAACCTGAGTACAGTCCCAAAAATCAAAATTTGCAGAGGGGTCCTTTAACTTTTATTTTCTTGCAATTTAGTCCACCAACTTTCCATTTTTACATTTTTAAGTCCAAAATTTGAAATTTAATCAATTATGCTCGACTTATCCAGGTTATAAGTCATCCAAAACATAGATTTTAAAGATCATACACATGCATGTCCAATACATATAAGAATTCATCAAATAAAATATTAAATTGCACATGCATGCACCTAAAATTCAATAAATAGTAATTTTGAGCAACTCTTGAGAATTTTCATGATTTGATACATAAAATTGACATGCAATACATATATTATATATATCTCAAGGCTCATGACCAAATTTTCTACATGCATTTTAATAAAACACCTAATAGTTGGGAAATATTTTTCCACCCACCTTAAAATTGGAAATTGTGAAATAAAAGGATAAATTTCACAATTTTTGGATGAGGCTTCTTAGGTCAGCCCCTAAGTCAAAAAATATCAAAAATTTGAAGTTAGAAAAATGAGAGAAAAATTAAGGAGAAAAAAGAAGGAGATAAGAAAATGAGAAGGACTACACTTTACCTTGTGTAGTAGGTGATTGGAGACTAGTTGAAGCTTAAAAATTGGAAATTTTGGTTCAACTCCAAAATCACCTAAGGTCAGCCCCTATTTCTCAAAAATGAAAAAGGGATGTTAAAATTTGAAAAAAAATAAATAAAAAGAAGAAGGAAAATACACTAGAGTCCATTATCTTACCTTGTAGTCAAAATTCTCTACTAGTTGTTCTTCAATTCTTGAAGTCCTTCTTCAAGATGATGTCAAGCTCTAATCTTTAAATGGTATTCTAAATGTACCTCCAAAATCCAAAATTAAACTTAAGTTAAGAGGTGAAAAAGAGGTAGGTAGATGATATCAAGATAAATTCGAGAACAATATTCCTTACCTTTGGAGGTGTAGGTTTCGAATTTTTTGAAGTAGAAATGTATGATTTCTTGTGTATTTTGGTTATGTGTTAAGAAGAAGAAGAAGAAAAGAGTAGAGAAAGGTAGGAAGATTTTAGAGAGAAGGAGGAGGATTTTGTATAGGAGCTGAAAGTGTTGGTGTAAAATTGAACCAAATCTTGCACCTCCAAATGCCTCTTGGCCGTGAACAATGAGAGAGAGGGAGGAGAAAATTTTGTTTAATTGTGTCTTGCATTTTGCTCCATACCATAAGGAAATGACAAGAGTTTTACGCCGTTGTCGACCTAACGCAACCCTCCTCCTTTATCCGGAGCTTGGGATCCAAACAACATATAGACGGGTTACCCTCGCCTATATGCAGCGGAGTTGTTGTTGTTGTTGTTGTTGTGTCTTGCATTTTGCCTCATGCATGGGGAACATTTTTAAGGTCAAAGGTATGTGCATGAGAATGTTTGAATGGAATGTTGGAAGACTTCCAACATGTTGGCAAAAATAATATTAAAGAAGTAATGTAAGAGATGACGTGTGTAATGTTTGAATTAATGGCATAATTATATACACGATGACTAATATAAGGTGTAGGTGTACAAGAGTTGGATGATATTTTTACTCCAAAATTCACCATGTTGGCCGTCCACTACAAGGGCATATTGGTAATTCCATATATTTTTTTTTGTCCCAAATTTGATGATAATAGATGAAATATATCAATCTCTAAAATAATTAGTGATTTCCTTGATCACTTATAAGTCTCATGATTACTTAATCTAAATCAAAATCTTAATTCTATAAGGTAAAAGTCTCTAAAATAAATAGTCTCTTAAAATTCTAAGGTGACTAATAAATACAAAAATAGTAATAATGATCAACCAAGTGATCATAAATGCAAAATAGAATTAATAAAGATCATGATCACAAGTAATTAAATAAAATGAAATAAAGTACAAAATGTATATATATTAATAATTACCCGTCAAAATGACGCGGTAAAATAGTCGATCAAATGTATAAACGACAATAAGGGTCAATTATAAGCTCGGAAAAATCGGGGCTTCACATATTTAGTAATAGATTGGTTTACAGATGATTCTGTAATACAACACTACAAGAAAAATTCAGAACAACAACACTAAAAGGACAACATTTTTTAACTAATTAGTTGTAATTGGAAGAGCTAACAACAGTGTTTAAGAAATCTGTTGCCTGTTAACATATTTATTTGTCAAAAGACAGCTCATTTTTACAGATGTTGTCTATAGATGTCTACCACAACAGCTTATTCGCACTAAACACAACAGTTTGAAAATAAAACATTTTACAACAGATTTAATAAAATTTAATAATTGTTGTATTACAAAGTTAATTATAAACTAAAATAATTAATAATCCCGAAAAGTAAAGTCTGGTTCTAAAAAAACCTAAAGCCTAATTTACTGCAATTTACTGTAATTTTTGCTACAATTTTCTGTTCAAATTTCGAGATAGAATGGTGGTTTCACAGGATTACGTCCGTGGTTTGTCAAATTTGTTGTTTCTTTTTTGTTGTGTGCTTCAGTTTTGCTGAGTGATATTTTAGGTTTTGTTATTGAAATGGCCTTTGTCGGGGGTTTTATTTTAGATGACGGTTATGTTACTTTTCTGCGGTTTTTCTTGGTTTGACAGAATTCTGTCTAGTACGAAAAACTATTTGCTTGCAACAGGGCATTGCAAATCGATATGTGTGTGTAGTGTTTAAATCATGTGTTTATGTTTGTGTGTGTTCCAATGGTTTAGGCAGTGTTTTTCTTAGTGAAAATTCTATAGAAAGTCAAATGTCAAGTATGCATCAATTTCTGGATGTCTATAATCTCCATTTGATCAAATTGCATGATAGTGAATTGTAACTTAAAGTGGTTTATAATGTGATTTCTTTTATGCTGCAATGTCTATGATGGACTAGCTGATAAATTTTGAGGTCTCACCAGAGCACATTCATGATTTGGTATGATTTTCTTGTATGTGATATCAATTTATTCGAAGCACATTCATGAAAAGGTATTTAGAACTTATATTCTATATTAAATTTTTCCTTTATATTAAACAAAGTTGTGGGATGTTGCTTCGTTTTTACTTATGATTTTTTCCTTTATGGTAATTCATGTAGTTTATGGACGCACTGATGCTGTTGGAGTTGCTATGGAGGATACTATTTGGGGCTACCATTTGTATATCATTGTCATACAAAATTATTGTTGTTTTGGCACTTTTATTTTGTTGGAAATTTTGGTTTTGATAAAGTGGGTGTCGACCCGACTTTGACCAATTTTTCGGTGGCTAAATATTTAATTCTGGAGGAATTAAATTATATATTATTAATCTACGTTCCGAGTAAATGTTCGTAGTATTTTTTATTTCTCAAAACCGAATTTTGGTGAGCGAGAAATTAATACACGAAGGTAGCCACATAAATGGACATTATGTAAAGATTATTTAAAGGGAGATGAAAGGCTTATGTCTTATCCCACATGAAATACAAATCATAGTTTATCCTAGTTTATTTACTAGAAGGCGTTATTTGTTGTATAAACTATAACACAAGTGGATGATCACAAGTGGGCCACACGCGCGCTGCGCCGCCCGCCCGACCTCGGCACAGGCGTGGGCTTGGGCTTTGGGATCGGGCTTGGGCGGGGCGGCCCGCCTATGGGCCCGGGTCTGGTCCACTAAGTTTTGCCACTCGAAAATGGGCTTGGCCCAGATTCGAGTGACAGCTGGATTGGAGCCCAATGAATCGGACATTGTAGGTGTCCGTTTGTGTGTGATTGGAGTTGTAACTCCTGCGGTGGTGGTCACCTGAAGTTAGCCCACTACATGATCATTGTTATGCGGTAGTGGGGTGTAACACCTTGTTGTTACAAGTGATTAATGCCCACTACCCAGTTTTTCTCCTGCAGTGGATTGATTGACTATATATATCATTTTGTGCATTGCGATTTGAGCTACATAATTCTTACTCCATAAAAAGCATACACTCATATATTCTCGCATTCGCACTAAGTCCAAAAACCAGTCTTGACATTTCTAGTTCGCAGTATTTACGTGTTAGTGGTGCTACTTACGCGTAAGACGTAAGTCGTTTCATCTTTGGAAGCAATACGTCAAACCGTGAGCACTAGCCAGACATAATTGCTTTGGGAAAGAGATTCATCTCGACTTAGAAACTGGAAGTTCTATTAACCGGTTGTAATAGTTAGTTCAATTTCTGTAATTTTCTGTTTCTGTAATTTGCCATTTTGAAGGCATTCCCTATTCTGTAACATTGTAAACAACATATTTTGGCAGAGGACTCTATGTATAACTGATATTAAATATTTGTTGTTTTGGGCATTTTATTTTGGTAGAAGACTTTATATATAACACATATTAAATCATTATTGTTTTGGGCATTTTGTGACATTGATATATGAAATACAATTTGAAGTAGTTTAATTTCATATTATTCTTGTTTCACGTGTTTAATTTGTAATTTATAGTAGCAAAAATCAGAAAATATTGTGGAATATAATTGCGAAATTCGCATTCAAACACAACAATTTTTCTTTGTTAAAAACTGTTGTGGTTGAGAACAAAGACAACAGTGTAAAACTGTTGCAGAATTTTCGCAAAACTGTTGTCTTTGTTCTACACTACAACAGTTTTTTTTTGTTGTCATTTAGTATCCCCTACCACAACATCACCTTCTACAACAGTGTTTTGTCTTAATAGACAACGGTGAAAAAATATTGTCGTTTTGGATTTTTCTTGTAGTGCAAATACTTGAGTTTGTTTTAAATGTCTATTAATATTTTCAATTTCATCTAAAATTATTACCAATACCACATATAATCATATAAACTAGTGTAACGATCATCAATATGTAGTATAATGGCAGTTACATCAAAAAAGAAATTATGAATGACATCCTAAAAAATATTTGAAACCAAAACAATCTAGTTTTCTATAGAATTTTAAGCCAAAACATTTTTTTTATTTTTCTTTTTACTATGTTTTCATTTGACCGAAAAGCAGATTGAATTACTGCATGTATTTAGTTAAAAACCCAATCGTACAATTTTTAAAATGGTCCAATATTCAATATAAAAAATAGAGTACCGAAATTCAAATACGATACAATTGCACTGTTTGCACATTCATTAGGGTGTTAGGAGTGATTATGTCGAGGTCAGTGGCGGAGGGAGGGGGAACCCCCCCCCCCAATTAATTTTTTTTACATGGGACTTTTTTTAGAAAAATTTTTGTAGTTAGAATTTATATGTTTTTTAGTTAGTTTTTGTATCCGGTTCACTCCATTTTTGTTTGTCGGCACACCCCAATATAAATCCTGGCAGCTGGCTACGACACTGGTGGAGGTATATTACTATCTTTTAATTTACTGACAAATTAATATTATTTGAAATGATAAATGACGAGGTATTTTGAAAAATAATATTTTTTCTTATTTTTCCGCAAAATGAAGAACTTTGATTATGAATAATGTTTTTTTTTTAAAAATAATTCTGATTATGAATAATGGTTATTGTTACAAGACTAACAAATGGATAAAAGAACAAATCAGGAATAACATCCATTCCAAATAATAGCGTTAGCGTATAAATGAGATGCATTTGCTAGCAAGTGGGCACACTCATTTGCTTGTTGTATAATAAAACGAACTCTAAAATTTTCTCCAACACTAGGAAGTTCTTGTGCATTGCTTGTTCATTAAATTAATTTGCACAAACTTATTTCATGAATTCAAAAATTAAAATATTAAATAAAAAAAGTGAAATAGAAAATTTCAAACCAATACCTATCAAAGTTTTTCTCTCCTCTCCAAAGTTTTTTTTTCTTTATATTTCTTATACATCCTCTATTCCAATCATTATTCTCATTAATCTCCAACTATATTATTTTATATTAAAAAGTATTATAAAGTAATTAAAATTCCAATCTTATCAAAAGTAATTAAATTTACACTTTGTATACACTACAGTACAAGAAACTTGCAAGAACTAATTATTACCTCTATTTGTATTTAAAAGGTTTATAAAAAAAAAAAGAGAACTACAACAAAAACCAAACCATATTAAAATATCACGAAAATGATTTTAAAAAAAAAAATTTAAACCAAAAGATCTTGTCGATTTCGGTCGAAGTTTTCCTGATCATGGTTCTTGCTCTTGTGCTGTAGTTGGTAGTTGATCGCGGAGGACGATGAATGGAACTCCGGCGATCGGCGGGGAAATTCCGATAACATCTGCACCACCTCCCTCATAGTAGGGCGCTCGATGCTGTTTTCTTGGATACAAAGCATGGCGATGAAGAACAAGTGCATGGCCTCATCCTTGGGGACGACGGTGAGCCTTGGGTCGATGATACGAGTGACTTCTTCTCTGCGGCAATTCGTCGAACACCTGATCCACTGCACAATGTCCACGCCTTCACCGAACTCACCGACGGGGCGGCGTCCTGTGACGAGTTCGAGGAGGACTACACCGAAGCTGTAGACGTCGCTCTTCTCGTCTACTCTCAAGGTGTATGCATATTCTGCAGTAAGATAGTTATAGATAAATAAATACGCATGTAATTAATAACCTAAGCCATTTTAGGATATGCTTTAGCTTTTTTGGTACAATAACTGTAGAAATTATTAGATCAATTATAGTAATTGACTAATTGAGTGATAGCTAATCGTAGTTGTAATGATTTCTTAGATTTAATACCTGGAGCAATGTAACCATAAGACCCTGCAATTGCTGACATGCATTGCGAGGCACCCCCATCTACCAGGAACTTAGCCAGCCCAAAATCTGCAACATGAGCTTCAAAGTTCGAATCCAACAATATGTTGTTTGATTTCACGTCCCGATGCACGATCAATGGCGAGCAATCATGGTGCAGATAGCACAAACCTTTTGCGGCATCCAGTGCAATTTTGTACCTCAGGTTCCAGCTCAGAAATCCACCCCTTTTCCCGTGCAACGCCTCACCCAGGCTGCCATTTCTCATGTACTCGTAAACGAGAAGGTGTGTGTCTTTGTTTGAGCAAAATGCAATGAGTCTTACTATGTTCCTATGCCTGATGTTGCCTAGTGTTTGAATCTCAGCTTTGAAGCCATGATCGTGGCCGTTGATGCCGTTATATCCTGAAAGTTTCTTGACAGCAACGTCGATTCCGTTAGGCATTTTCCCATGATAGACGATCCCAGCTCCACCCCGGCCAATCACATTGCCATCTTTCACGCATTCCAGGATGTCTGAAACCTTAAAATCAACCTTTTGGAAGGCGGTCATTTTCCAAGAATTTGAGCCGTTTTTCTTGAACGACTTGGCCTTGATGATAGCAGCTGTAGCAAATACTAGGGAACACATTAACAGGCCAAGAGCAAAAATAAGTTTGAATGCATTGTGGGATTTTTCAGATTGGCTTGTGATTGCTGTAATATTGCAGGGATTGTTCAACAAGGATCCACAGAGTTGTGGATTTCCGGCAAATGAAGAAGCATTGAAGACTGAAAATTGGCCTGTTTCGGGTAGCTGGCCTGAGAGATCGTTGAACGAAAAATCGGCTGTTGTGAGGGTTTTCATTGAACCAATTGACAGGGGTATGGTCTCACTCAAGTGGTTCCTCGATAGGTTTAAGTAATTCAAGATTCGAATAGTAGATATCGCTTCTGGGATTGAGCCAGAAAGGTTGTTCTGGCTCAAGTCTAGATAATTGAGATGCGCACATTTCCCAATTTCGTGTGGGATTTCACCTGTAAGAACATTTCCACTAAAATCAAGCTTTACCACTTGATGGAGTTCACCTATGGAAGGAGGGATCTGACCAGAAAAACTATTTCCACTAAACAAAACGATTTCGAGGGAAGACAAGCTTGAAATGGAGAACGGCAAGGGTCCCGATAACTGATTGTTGGACAGATTAATTTGGTGTAGTTTAGTCTGGTTCGACGCAGAATTGCCATTTTCAGACAAGTGTCCAGACAACATATTGTTCTGCAACTCAAGAAAATTTAGCTCAGGGAGGTAAATGAATCCACTTGGAATGCTGCCATTCAAGAAATTTTGCCCCAACCTCACCCTGACAAGACTTGAACATGTCCCTAAATCCTCTGGCATTGAGCCAAACAGAAAGTTTATTCGGAGAATCAGGATTCTAAGCTGCTTTGCAGCACACAAGTCTTTAGGGATTGTACCAGTTAGCTTGTTTGAAGACAAATCCAGGTCCTGCAGACTCTGATTCTTTCCAAGATTCCTCGGAATAATGCCGGTGAAATTGTTCATCCAAAGACCAAGAGTTTCCAGCTCGGGATAATCAGCGAAAAAGTCCGGTATTGAGCCGTGCAATCTGTTGATAAACACCTTGAGAAGCCTGATTCGCTTGAAGTTGATGAATTCATATGGAATTTCACCTGTCAATGCATTGATTGAAAGATCAAGATTCACAAGGTTCGTCAAGTTACCTAATTCCTTTGGGATTTCTCCCGAGAGTCGGTTGATATGCAGAAAGAGAGTATCGAGTGACTTCAAGTTCCCCAGCTCCGAAGGAATCGGACCGTCCAATTCACAGCTTGATAAATCCATGTGGACTAAATTCACTAACTTCCCAAATTCCCCTGGAATTCCACCCTTATAGACGTTGTAAGACCCCAAGTAAAGCTCCTTCAGATTAGTGAGATTGCCTAGTTCCTTGGGGAGTTTCCCATTAAGGTCGTTTCCCTCCAGTGACAAATACTCCAACTCGACCAAATTCCCGTAACCCACCGGAATTCTACCGTGGAAGTAATTTCCTCCCAATTCCAGGTGCTTGAGGTTCTTCAAAGCCAACAGCCCTGTCGGAAGGTAAGCAGAGAAGTTGTTGTTATATGCATCAAGCACTTCTAAATTGGGAATGCTCGAGTAATTCCAATCCAAATTCCCACTGAACTGGTTATTCGAAATGTTGATATACCGAATATTACTCAAATTTTCTATCTTGATTTCACCGGTGAAGTTGTTTCCATCAATGGAGAGCTCTATCAACTTGTCAAGATTTGAAATTTCATGGGAAACAGAGCCGTACAGAGCCATATTGGATATGTTGACGTGGACTACGCGGTTATTCAAGCATTTGATTCCACTCCACGAACAAACTGAGGTGGGATTGGAAGAGTTCCAAGTGCTTATGGCCAAATTAGGGTGCTGAAATCCTAGTTTGAATGCGATTAACGCGTGATAATCAGAAATGAGCGAGGAAGAAACAGAAGTGCCCACAAGTGAGAATAATGTTAGTGTTAAGACAATGTGTAACACCATATTTTCTTGGAAAAAGTGATTTTGGAAGGACTTGAAGAACAAAGAAAGGATTTCAAGAAGCTGGCGGATAATGGATTTTCCAGAAAAGGGTAATATGAGGAAGTTCAAGTCTGTATAGGCTTAAAGAATCAAGCATCTTGAAAAAAGGGTCTTCAACTCCAAGGTAGAAGCTAAGCCTCCACTTTTTTTCCTTGCTTTTTCCTCTTTCAGCTCATATGAGATGAATGAGATCAAAAATGTTTTGAATAGGTTCATCATAAGCTTAGACACTAAAAAGAATGTTTTTTAGTGGATGGAAGACAGCCGTTGGATAACAGAAATTTAAAGTTAAAACTGGGGGCAAAAACAAAAAAAGAAAAAAAAAGAAAAAGAAAAAGTAAAGTTGATTCTATCCCTTCCTTTTTTGCTCCCTCTTTATTCATATGACCAAAATACCCTTTGTCTTTAATAAAGGATTAGCCCTTCTTTTTCTTTTTCTGTGAGAGATGATCAAATTGCACTTTCGGCAATCAAGAATGGGCTGAGGTGGTTTTCACATTTCTGATAACTGATAACCATGGATTCTGATTTTCCGTGAAACAAGCTTAAAGGGGAAAAAGTTTGAATTGTAAACTCATGCCACTATTATAAATTCATGTAGTATCATTGACCCAAAATTGATAATGACAAGAGGAGAACTTTACTGTGGCATTGTATTTTTCAATAAAAGTAGCATTTTATGAATTTTATAGTTGCTACAAAAACAAATTAATATTATGACAGAATTTCTGGGACCAGTTCTTTGTTGAAGCCAAAAATCGTTAGATTTTGCATGTCATTCTCCATGTGCCCCCTTGTAGGAGCACTATTCTATCTATTGACATCTTGTAGAAATTTTGGCCTTTTCAACTGTTTTTATCTCTTTAGCTATTTTCATTTCAATTTGTTAGCTTTTCCACTTCATGTTAACCATTATTCTTTTCATCTGTAACAGCACTTGATTAGCTTGGTTCTAAGTCACTTTGGTGTTGCATAAGCTACTCATAAGGCTTTTTGGGAAATGATCAGAAGATACATTTTAGTGTTCACAAAAAATCCCACCAAGGTATCCCTCAATCTTGATCCATTAGATGTGTAGCAGTTCACTATATTATGATATATTGTTTGCAAAATCACTATATGAGGACACAAGATTTGTGTATTTACATCAAGGGCAATGCTTTCTGCTTCCAATTGCAATTCCCACAGCTAAAATACAAAAGAAAAAAGATTTGGGGATGCGTGCCTGCAACAACAGTGGGGATGTAAGAGAAGTAAAAGATGATGATTATTAATATATGATTACAGTGTTATTGAAAAATGATCAATATATAATTGTGTAGTATGAATAGGTTGCATAGAAGAAACAACAAGGAAGCTTTTATTTCCTTCTGCTTTGGACCCTTTTCCCTGCCTTTGTCCTACAGGGATGGGCCCAATTCTTCACATAGTTATGCGTGTTTGAGCTTTATTTACAACATGGAGTAGTCCTAAAGAGGGCTGAAAAGTAAAAGCAGAGATGTGAGATCTTTGCTTTTGGATCTTCCACTCCACTTCAAAAGAAAGAAAAAAAATTAAAATCCATGGTCTCCCTTTATTTTATACATGGGAAAGAGTGCTCTTGTACTATTATTGAGAACTTCCAAAAATAAAATCACACAAACTTGTGACTGTGTGTGTGTGTAAGAGAGAGGAGATCAATTTCTCATAGGTTATGTTTATAAGGTAGTTCCATCCTGCAATATCTCCTATTTTACGGTATTTCATTTGATGTTTCAATTGACTATTGCATATTATACGCGTGACATTTGCACGGTGTATTGAAACACAATAAAAAATAGGAGAATCAAATTGGTGGTTCACTTGTTTAAAACATTAGCTATGGGTGTATTATGAGAGATTCTAGGGTTTTTTTTGTTGCTATAAAGAGGGGTGAGTATCTAGGTATCGAGGTTCCTCTGCTTGCAGAAGCAATGGGATTGAGAGAGACACTTACAATATAACATCAATAATTTAATACTCGATTAATTAATAACCCCGCTTAAATAATACTTTTGGTCGATCCCGACTTGGGGACAACAAGCAAAATTAATTATTCGCTGACATTCCCAACGTTATTAATTTATAAAGGTTTAAGTATAGTTGGATTAAGGCAAAATTCCAAGATGCCGTGGTCACTATAGAATCTGACCCTCTTTGTGTTGTTCAGGCCATCGGAGGTCTTTCGTCACATCAGTCTTATGTTAAGGGTGTTACTGTGGGATGTTAATCCCCATGTCAATAATTGCAATTTGCTGTTTTGGATTTGAATGAGTAATGTTATTCTTCTTTTTTTTTTTTTTAAAAAAAGACCATTCATGGCAAGGGTAAGAGGGTGTCTTAATTTATCTTTTTCTTTGTTTGGGGTGGGAGGAGGGTCTGTCAGTCAAAAGTAGCTTCTTTAAAGGGTCATATTAATGGGGCCTGGCAATCTGGCATAATTATGTTAAATGAAGTTTCTTACAGTTTCTTCTGTAATCATTAACAACCTTCTTTAACTCAAGATGAAGAGTCTTCTGTCGAAAATTCATGAAGGGAAAAAACATAATTGGAGTTTGATCTTGGTGATATGATTCAAGTACTAAAAAGAATATGTGAACTCAATCCCACCAGCCACCTTAGTTTCAACTCTCAAGATTGTTACAAGTGTTATTGTTTCGCCTTTCGTTCTGCTCTTTTTATTTTTTAAGTATATGAAAAATTGTTTGAAAAAATAAGATTGGATTTTAAAAATGTGATTGAATATGAGATGAAAATATAGTGATGATTTTTTTTAGGGGGGGATAAAATAGTGAGTGGAAAGACAAAAGATAGTCAATAGTGTATTTGTAATATACTAATATGAAGTGTACTAATGTTTTGTTGATATGATATTTTTTCGGTGAAATTATTATGCAATGTGATTGATGATTGAAAAACAAAAATGAATAAATAGTCATTTTTGAAAAAAAATTCACAAACAATCATATCTTGCCAAAAAATTACAAAATTTTCTCACAAGCAATCACGACCTGAGTTGTGCATTTCATATTTTCGAAGCACGATTTGAAACAGAATCATGCTATTAATTCACGACGAGTAAAAGAAGTTTAGATGAGCTGAGTGAGTGGCTATGTTAATGCCATGCTTGACTCTTCAAATTAAATTGAATATCGGGATAATTAAAAAAAAAACAAACTAGGTTCGAGCTAATTACAAAACAATCTAGCAATTTGGAAAGTTGCAAAATCCCATTGAGATTTGATTCTATCTTACATTTTTTTCCTTCATAAGCAAATAATATTCAAAAAAACTCTGCCATTTATAAAACTAATACAGTTACCACCTTGATTTTAAAAGAAAATTAAAATTAAGGTTTTTTTGTGAAACATCTCTAAATTTTTTTTTTGTTACTAACCCATATCTCAGGGATGTTTTTGTAGTTATCCCTTGAATATAATAAAATTAAGGGATAGTTACAAAATCGGTTTGGGGTTCGGGCTAATTACAAAAAACTCAAGGATTTTTGAAAATTGCAAAAATCTTTGAGGTTTGATTCTGTTTCACTTTTTTCCCCTTCATAAGCAATAAATATTTTAAAATCCCTTAATCTTTATATAAATATTACAGCTACTTCCATAAATTTAAAACAAACTAAAAACTAGAGGTTTTTTTTTTTAAAATTTTAAAACATCGATGATTTTTTCCTTTTTTAGTTATTAGCTCAAACCTCAATGTGTTTTGTAATTATCCCTTAAATAAATCGTTTGTTATGTGGTATACCTTTTACCTAATCTAAAGATATGGATTTACTTTGGTGATGTGATTGGTTCACATTTGAATGAGAATAATCAATCAATCACAAGATATATATAATATATGCATCCCATATTGATTGAATGCAGCCAAATCGGCTTCAGTCAGTATCAATTATTGCACATATCATTATCTTCATAAAGAAAACGTGACTAGGTAAAGGGCAAATATATAGGCATTGCATGCCCTAAAGACATGCACTTTTGACAGGACAACACAAACCATTCTTATTTACCTATGTTATGTTTGTCCTCTCATGGATAGTGTGGACGAGGGATTACAGCTTTGGAGGGGCGGAAAACGGACCGAGTTTATAAATTTAAGCTATGCGATTTTTTTTTCCCATATACTAACCATAGTTAATGACTTTTTATATTGTAAAAGACAATTATTTGAATTTTTTATCGAATTTTGGGGAAAAAATTGTAAAGTAATTCATTTAGTTTACCTTTTAAAAAATAATTTGGAATTTTTTTGGTGGGAAAAATTTTTTTGGGGGAAAAAGTTTTGGAAAATTTTGGAGGGCAGTGGGCCAGTGGCCCCCTTGCCCCCCTTTGGGTTCGCCGGTGGATAGTACAGTCCTCAAGCAGCAGTTTTTTTGTATCATGCTTTTATTGTTTTCTGCAATTTTGGCTTGCAAGTGGAGAACTGAAAATATTAGGACATAAGAACGTCGAATGCTGATACAATATTTTATTTGCAATTCCTATAATAATACATCTTTATTACAATCACAGGATCACTTTAGACGTGTATAAGATTTTAAATATAATGGAAGATATAACCAATGTAGTGCAATAGAGTGTTAGAGTTATATTTATGTTATGGGGGTAGTTTTGTATTTTCCTTTCTTAGTTGATAGCAAGGGTTTTATCTATATATTAGTAGCCTCCTCCCCATTTTGTGTTGTATTGTTTTTCATTATATTTGTTGTATTTCCGATGGGTGTACCGGTGTCGATTCGCGGATCCGGTAGGTATATCGCGATTACACAAATGAGTATGTTGCGACTTTGTGTTATTTTCATTCGATTTTCAATCATAGCACTTGTTGGGTTTGCTATCTTTTTTGGCCTCAAGAATCGGATTATTTGCAATAGTTTTGTTGGTAGAGTTGGCTTGATTTGTTGGATATTTGCATCGATCTATCTAGTTGTTTGGTTGGTATTTACTGTTTGATTTTCTGTCATTATTCATTATGGTACCGGTGAAAGATGATTCGTTGCAATCGATTAGTGTACGCTTGAATGGAAAGAATTATTCATATTGGAACTATGTCATGAGAAATTTTTGAGAGAAAAAAATTGTGGAGTTATATTTACGAACACAAAAGCAACTTTGTTGAGAAAAATAATACTAAATATGTTGAGGAATTAGAGGTTTGGGAAGTGAACAATTCGAAAATTATCACTTGGGTTAACAATGGGGAGAACTCTATTGGTATGCAATTGGCTAAATATGATCTTCACTAAAGAAGTTTGGGAACATTTGGAACGGTTGTATACTCAATCGAATTTTGCTAAACAAAGATACCCGATTGGAAATAGATATTCGATCTCTTCAACAAAAAGATATGATCGTCCAAGAATTTTATTCTGTTATGACCGATCTTTGGGATCAATTAGCCTCATCAATCTAGTGAACTTCGCGCATTTGCCCCTATATTGCTCGTAGAGAGGAACAACGATTGGTTCAGTTTTTGATGGCTCTTCGGGATGATTTTGAGTCCCTTCGTGGGAATATATTGCACCGTCTTCCTCTACCATCGGCTATTCTGTTGTAAGTGAATTGCTAGCAGAGGAATTACGCCTCAAGTCTCAGGCGGGGAAAGGAGTTCTTCATGTTCCTCCTTCATCCGTTCTTGCTGTGCCCCATCGTCCACCTTCTGTTCCTTTCAGACCTCACCCAAAGGTTGCTGATAATGAATGTAGCTACTGTAAACAACCAGGACATTGGAAGGCTCAATGCCCCGAGTTGAATAAACAACAATGCTTTCAACAGAAAAATCCACGACCTCCCCAAAATCAGTTTGTTCACCCAAATCAACGTGGTTTTAGGCCGCCTCCACCGATTCGTGCGGCTGCACCTGTACCCTCATCAGAGTCTGGCATTCTTACTTCCAGTCAGCCTTCGATGGATACAATTGCCGAACAGTTTCAGAAATTCCTTGCCTCGTCTCATGCTTTGTCTGTCTTAGGTTTGTCAACTCCGAGTTCGTCGGGTATATCCTCATCTATTTGGGTATTAGATTCTGGAGCTTTTCATCATATGTCCCCTGATATATCATGTTTTACTTCCATTTCACCAACAAATGATAAACATGTTGTTACTGCTGATGGTACTTTGTTACCCTTAGCAGGAATTGGATCTGTAGCCACACCTCAATTGTCTCTTCCACATATCTACCATATTCCCAAACTTGCATTAAATCTTGTTTCTGTTAGCCAATTGTGTGATTCAGGTTACTTAGTATCATTCTCTCCCTACTTCTTGTTGTGTGCGGATCCAAATTCCTAAGGCGATTGGGACAGCCGTAGGCACGGAGAGTTATACATTTTGGATGAGCTCGTGAGTACCCTCTATCGCAGCCTTCTATTGTTGATTTGTCTTCTTTTCGTTTGAGTCCTTCATCGTCTAGCTTTTATTTGTGGCATTCTCGTTTGGGTCATGTTTCGTCTTCACGTTTAAGATTTTTGGCTTCTACAGGTATATTAGGAAAATTGTCATCTCATGATATTTCTGTTTGTAGTGGTTGTAAACTGGCAAAATTTTCCACTTTACCTTTTAAACGAATTGTTTCTTCTTCTACTGCGCCATTTGATTTGGTTCATTCTGATGTGTGGGGACCTGCTCCCATTTCCACAAAGGAGGGTTCTCGATATTATGTCTCTTTTATTGATGATTATTCTTGTTATTGTTGGGTTTATTTTATGAAGCATCGTTCTGATTTTCTGAGTATATATATTTTATTTCGAGCTTTTGTAAAAACTCAATTATCTGCTATCATAAAATGCTTTAGATGTGACTTGGGTGGGGAATACACATCTAATAATTTTCGTGAATTGCTTGCTTTGGATGAGACTTTACATCAAACTTCTTGCACAGATACTCACGAACAAAATGGTATTCTTTGAAAGAAAACATAGGCATATCATTGAAACCGCCGCTCACTTTTACTATCTAGTTCGGTTCAAGTGAATTACGGGGAAGCCGTTCTTACCGCCCATTGTATAAATAGGATTCCATCATCCATTACATCTTATTTATCACCATTTCAGAGACTTTATGGTTCCACCCCTAGTTATTCGTCTTTACGAGTATTTGGTTGTGCATGTTTTGTCCTTCGTCCTCATGTTGAACGCAGAAATTATCTTCTCGTTCACTATTTGTGTTTTCTTAGGATATGGAGAAGGTCAGAAGGGATACCGTTGTTTTGATCCTATTGCTCAAAAATTATATGTGTCTCATCATGTATTTTTTCTTGAGCATATTCCATTCTTCTCTATTCCCTCTAGTCCTCATAGCATCTCCAAAACTGATCTTGTTCATATTGATCCATTCTCGGATAACACAGATAAAGACTCATTAGATATTGTCTTTGCTCCGTCTAAACTCGGACCCCAATCGCTTCCCCGAAATTGTGGATCATTTGCCTCATCGATATCCCCAACGTACACGTAAGTCCACTCAGTTACCTGACTTTGTTTATTCCTCTTATTCTCCCGCCTTTGCTTCATTTTTGTCCTCTATTCACCAAATTTCTGAACCACACTCCTATAAAGAGGCAGTTACTGATCCTTTATGGCAGCATGCTATGATTGAGGAACTTTCTGCTTTGCATAAAACAAACATTTGGGATTTGGTATCTTTACCACCTGGTAAACGGGCAATTGGTTCGCATTGGGTTTATAAAATTAAAACTAAATCTGATGGTTCAGTTGAGCGATATAAAGCACGATTGGTTGCTAAAGGTTATTCACAACAGTATGGTATGAATTATGAGGAAACATTTGCCCCTGTTGCAAAGATGACTATCGTTCGTACTCTTATTGATGTTTCTTCTGTCCAAAACAATCACATATCTCAATTGGATGTCAAAAATGCCTTCTTGAATGGTGATCTTCAAGAAGAAGTTTACATGATCCCACCACTTGGAGTTCCTCATAATCAGGGCGAAGTTTGCAAGCTTAAGAAAGCATTGTATGGTCTCAAACTGGCTCCACGGGCTTGGTTCGAAAAATTCTCTGTCGTGTTTACTTCACTTGGTTTTAGTTCCAGTAACCATGATTCTGCCCTTTTCTTCAAGCGTACATGTGCTAGTATTATTCTTCTTTCCTTATATGTTGATGACATGATCATCACCGGTGATGATGTTGATGAGATTGCATTATTGAAATCTGAGTTAGCTTCTCACTTTGAAATGAAAGATTTGGGACCTTTGCGATATTTCTTGGGTATTGAGGTAGCCCTCTCCACTCGAGGTTATCTTCTTTCACAGTTCAAGTACATTGCTGACATACTTGATCGAGCTCGTCTTACTGATACTCGGACAGTTGATACGCCTCTTGAACTCAATATTCTCCTTCTGATGGCACACCATTGTATGATCCTACCTTATATCGCACTATCGTTGGATGTTTGGTTTATCTAACCATTACGCGTCCAGATCTTGCATATGTTGTTCATATTGTGAGTCAGTTTGCCACTTGCCCCACTACGATTCATTGAAATTTCATAGATTACTCGTATCTTGCGATACCTCCGTGGCACACTTTTCGAGAGTCTTTTGTTTACATCTACATCCTCATTAGAGTTGAGGGCATATTCTGATGCGGATTGGGCCAGTGATCCTATTGATCGACAATCCACTACTGGTTTTTGTATTTTTCTTGGAGACTCACTTATTTCTTGGAAGAGTAAGAAACAAAATGTTGTGTCTCAATCCTCCACAGAGGCATGTCGGCAATGGCTTCTACTACAAATCGAAATAGTTTGGTTACGTTGGCTTCTTTGCAGATATGGGTGTTCATTTGTCCTCACCTACCCCCATATGCATTGTGATAACCAAAGTGCTATTCAGATTGCTCACAACTCAGTTTTCCACGAAAGAACAAATCATATTGAGACTGGTTGTCATGTCACTCGTTATCACTTTCAACATGGGACCCTCGACTTACCATTCATCTCATCATCTTTACAGATTGCGGATCTTTTCACCAAGTCGCATCCACTTTCGCGCTTTTGTTTTTTGGTTGGCAAACTCTCGATGATTTCTACTACATCATCATGAGTTTGTGGGGGGATGTTAGAGTTATATTTATGTTATGGGGGTAGTTTTGTATTTTCTCTTTCGTAGTTGATAGCTAGGGTTTTATCTATATATTAGTAGCCTCCCTCCCCATTTTGTGTTGTATTGTTTTTCATTATATTTGTTGTATTTCTCAAGAGTTCTATCAATTCATCTTCTTCATTTTTCTATCATATTATGTGTACCAATTAATCTAACATAGAGAATATACATGACATATAAAACTTACAATGAGAAGACCGGTGTGAGTGCGTAATTGTGTATAGTTAACCATACCAAACATAAGAGCATTTATAATTGGATGGTTCAACTTCAAGTTCATGTTTTTGAACTTGAACTTAATTGTTGTCATTGTGGGAGATTTCATAGCTGTAAGTTCAAGTTTTGAGGTTCATTATATTGAACATGGTTTAACATCAATTTAAGATCAATATATTTTACATTGGGATCTATTTTGAACCATGAACTTGAACTTACCATTGTGATAATAGGAAAGAGTTAGTTTAATTAGTTGATGTTACTATGTAGAATCCACGGAAAAAATATGAACTGACAACTATCATTATTACATCAAATTATCGTATTGTATGCTTAGACAACAACCTTTTACATGCAGTATACGATTATCATTGTTGCACCTATCATTTTTTGTTTGGCTAGAAAAACGTTGTTGGCCGAAACCAAAAACAAAACTCCTCCCATGGAAAAACAAAAGCTGGCCCATTTTTGTGCAAGTAAAAACGTAAATAATAAGGGATAAGGACAAAAATACCCAACATTCTAGAAAAAATATATTTTTACCGTTTTATGCTTCCGATCCTTTTACTGGACATTTGTAAGCTCCCGGCTCTTTTGCTCGATACTTTTACGCTCCGCCAATTTTCTCAAATTTTTACGTTGTTGTTTCGAACATGTTTCATCTAGTAAAATTTGAGTGAAAAATAATATTTGCCCCCATTAAATAATCAATTTTATACTCAAAATATTATAAACAATAAAGAAATTTACACATAAAACAACACATATTAAAACAAAACACATTGAAAATAATATAAAAACAACACATGTATAGAAAAAATAAATTCAAATTTTAATACAAATATACAATGCATTGAAAACGTTGAAAACACATAGAAACAACCAAGAAATAATAGAACAAAATTACAATTTATATAGGAACAATCCTTAAACAATATAAAAAACAACACCGAAACATAAAGAACTTAAAATTGGTAAAACAAAATACATTGAAACATCAAATGCATCATGGAAACATTAAAGAAACATCACAACAACATTAAAAACAATATATAAACAACCCAGAAACTACTGAACAATATAGAAAATACCACATTAATAAAAGAGTTTAAAAATAGGTAAAAAATGCATTAATATATTGAAACTACATGGAAAAAACAAAAAAACATCATAGTATAACATTAAAAACGCTATATAGAACAACACATAAACAATGTATAAAACAACACATGAACAAAAAATAGCGTAACAAATAAGTAAAAATTGTATTGAAACATCGAAATAACAACGAAGCAACATAGAAACAACCAAGAAACAAATATAAACAATATTAAAAGAAATAATTTGTAAAGCAATACATGAACAAAAAAAAAACGAAAAAAATGTAAAAATAATAAAAAATATACAGGAGCATAAAAAAGTAAAAAAAAAATCACCCGGAAGAGTAAATAAAGGAATAAAACGTAAATAATGAGGATTTTTCCAAAAAGATGGGTATGCAGTGGAATTTCCCCAAAAAACAAGTATTGGAGTTGCTCTTATAATATCTTGCATCTAAAATGTTATTAAGTGATGCAGGCGGAAGCGTGAACAAAGATAAAACTCACCTCGTACGTTAATTCTATACGAATACCGTAAGAGGGACAATAATTAAGAGAAAACCATCGTTTTTATTAATATCAAAATTCAACCACCCTAAAAATAATAAAATAACAAGTATTTAATGGATAAAAAATCTACCACAATAAAACTCCTAACTACTAAAACTCTTAAAAGTTAATAAAATAACCTAATAAACTAATCTTAATAAATAATAAGATGTCTTTAATCTTTATCTCCATCATTTTCTCCAGGGTCGACACGATTTGTCCTCGAATCGGAAGGGAGATCTTGACTAAAAGAATTGTCAAACCATGGAGGGGCACGAGGAGGACGAGATGGAAAAATAAGGTGAATATAAAAATATATCCGAACTGAATCAAAAAAAAATCAAGTTGAACTCTAGAAAACCATCTCCACGTTGCCAAATCGACGACTTAATTCTAGTGCATCCATTGGACCAATCCTGAATGTGGCATACATGTTGGAATTTAGGCACAACAACAGAAGAAATAGTAGATACATCATGAATTTTATTCCTTATCCGTGTTGCCTTGTCGTTATTACTTGATTTCTCGATTGTTTTAGATTGAAGACCCTCACCAACAGTCTCAATCTCTTTATCGAAAATTGGTGGATCCTCATCGAATTGTGGCGTTTTTTCATAGCCAAGGCCCATCATAACCACCAATCTCTCTGTCAAAATTTGGAGGTTCTTCGTAGCCAATCTCCATTATATTGTTGGTGTTGTCTTTATAAAAAATTGGTGGTCCATTATATCCATCATCTTCAACTTCACCAGAAAATAAATTATTCATGTCCGTGGAATAGGTTTCCAACGGGATGGGCACAACATCGTAGGAAAACTCACAACCACCAATAAATTATTTTTCAACAAGTCTCTTGATTTCTTGGTATTGGATGTGGACGATATTGATTTGTTTGGCTAGCAAGTCGATCTGCTGACAAATCTGAGCAGTGTCATTGCTCGTAGCTTCAAAACCAAAGTGGTAACGAGATGACATATTAAGGATCGTAGTCGGTCTCTAGATACTAACTGTTGTAGGCGGAAGCGTGAACAAAGATAAAACTCACCTCGTACATTGATTCTGTACGAATACCGTAAGAGAGACAATAACTGAGAGAAAATCCTCGTTTTTATTAATATCAAAATTCAACTACCAAAAATAATAAAATAACAAGTATTTATAGGATTAAAATCCTACCACAATAAAACTCCTAACTATTGAAACTCCTAAAAGATAATAAAATAATCTAATAAACTAATCTTAATAGATAATAAAATATCTTTAATCTTTATCTCCATTATTAGGGAAGAAGAACATCTTGTAATATCAAATGCGTATTGAAAAGAAAGTTACATAATTATGGTTTAAAGTTTGAACGCTTTTTTCTTTTTCTTTTTAAACTCAAGTTTCAAGCTTAAGTTTGACTATGTCTGAGGGCTGAGGACAACTGCCTCAAGCCTTTATCGCTGCCATCAATGTAAATTGCGGAATGTGCACAAACAAACTAGTATCTTTGATGGGTCTGTTGATGTACAACCAGGTCATCCTAAGTAAAGATAATAAGTATATTCAATCCCCCCCAAATTCTAGTATATTTGATCTCTACTTAATCGAACCCATACACACTACAAGAAAAAATCAGTTTGCTTAAATAAGAATCTATAGGTAAGTATTAAGATAACTGTAAAGTGTAGGTAAAATCGTCATAGATAATATCATTATAGGTAAATATTTACCTACATAATCTGAAACTGTTGATAATTACCTACATTATTTATGTCAGAAAATTTAATAACTGCCGGTAATTGGTCGGTATAATTTGGAAAAAAATATTTTTTTTTATTCTGTAGGTAATTGTAAAATTTAGGGATAAAATTATTTCTGTCCGTAAATTCTGTCAGTAAACTGCAATTTTCTTGTAGTGACGGATGCTATTCAATATGAGTTCCTACCAAGTCCTTCACTAGTTCGCATATACCTCGGGAGATATTTTGATGGAGTGTGGCTTAGAACCCACAACCTCGACTCTACAAGAGACATAAATCCTTTGTGGTGGCTAGTGGACTAAGCTACAAGGTTAACTTTGAACACTTTTAGTAGGACTATAAGAGGAGGCTTGAGTAGGGATGACTAGGGGTGACCACGGTTCCGGAATCGCCGGTTTTGGTTCCAAAACCGCCGGTTCTGGTTCCTCATTTTGGAGGAAACGAACTAGAACCGTTTGTTTATCTTTTGATAATTTTTTGAATTTGTAAAAATAGTTTATCAATTTCAGTTAAAAGAAAGAAAAAGACTTTGGCTTAATATTTAATTAAGTTTTATACTTACTATTAATAATAATATTAAACTATCTATATATATTATTAGAGTATAGAAGAATCAAATTTCACGTAGTTCGCTTACAACATTTGGTCTAAAACGTGTCTTATGTAGTTACAAATATAAAACATCATAATAAACATTTAACATCTCTTCTAGCATATGTTTACCAAAAAACAATTGTTGGTTTTAACCTTAAAAAAATGGTTCCATCACGGTTCCACCGACGGTTCTAACCGACGGTTAAAACCGCCGGTTCCACGGTTTTTGAGACTAAGGAACCGGAATCGAAATTGGTCTACATGGTTCTGGTTCTGGTTTTTGAACCGTTGGCCACGATTACGGCTTAGGAACCGTTGACCACGGTTCCGGTTCCAGTTTGGAACCCAGTTTCGGTTCCATTTGGCCACCCCTAGGGATGACAATAGGTACGATTCGAGTAGGATTCTATGTCATCTATCTCCATTCCTATTTGTTATATTCATACTCATCTCCATCCCCATACCCATCGGGTATTCACTTTTCATACTCATCTCCATACCCATCGGAGGATCGAGTATCTATACTCTACTCATATCCTATTACCACTTACAATTGTATTTTTTCAAATTTGAGTTATTTTAACAAAACTATAGATATTTACTAAATTCTTTAAAGAACAATAAGAAAAAAAAAAGAATAAAGATAAGAATTATCAAACTAAATATTATAAAAAATAAAATATTAGAAAAGACAAAACACGTGGGTACATAGATTTTGGTTGGGATTTGGGAAAAATATTTTTTTATATAAATAAAGAATAGATTTGTATAAATAAAAAAATATATATGTAAAAAATTATAAATAAATATATATGTATATATATTATATAATATTATTTAATCGTGTATCGGGTAGAGTATGTTAGGATGTACTTAGACGGTTAGACCCAATGACGGACGCACCTTATCTTCTATGGGGGCACGTGCCCCCATAGTTTTTTTTTTTGTCTTTCTAATGTTTAGTACTTTCTTTTACAAATTGTATATTAGTTATATTTTAAAAGGAAAAAAAACAAAATGTGCCATAATTTTTACTAATTTTATTTTAAAAGCTATTAATTAGGAAAAGAAACGTGTGTTCCTCTAATTTTTTTAATAAGTTGGGAGGTGTATTTAAAAGAGAGGATATAAATCTCAAAATTCAAATAAATTCAAAGAATGAGGTCGAACTCTGATTTACCCTTGCAAAAGGTAAACGGTACCACTTGAGCTATAAACTCATGGTAAGTGTGCTCTAATAATCCTGGTTTCGTCCCTGGTTAGACCCACCTCCATACGTCCCATATCCGAATCTCCATACCTATGTACTCATTCATTTAATTCATTTATCCCAATTACCTGCTGCTGATCTTCTTTTTCTTTTTCAAAACAAATTTGAAGCAACCTGGGGTATTTCCCTTTTATGATGAATTTAACGAACTTCCTGATGGGTTTCGGATGGTCCTTGATCCATCTAGGCTTTCCACCTTGACTGTTGCCTTTGCTTTCATTGTTATAGGGTATGCCCTATCTCCATTGTGTAATTTTTCTTGTAAATCTCTCGCCACCCTTATTCGAGTAACAAATGGGAGCGTTAGTTCGTGACCGCCTACTCCCATTTTTGTCTTGAATAACTCGGTTGGAGATCTTATTTTTTTTTTTAGAAAACCTCTGTTGAGGTTTGTTAGACTTTCAATTCCATCTCTCATCCTTCGGTTCAATGATCAATTTACTTCTCCGCATGTTAATGGGCCTGTCCATTCAACATTTTGTTTGAAACTGAGGTATGCCTCTTTTAATTTGTAATTTTTTTACATTTTTAATGAAATTTTCACATTTTCATAAAAAAAAAAGTACAAAAATATCATCCGTACCTTCCTCCATTAGGGTCGGATATCAAATGCTGTCATCCCTAGGCTGGAGGCAGCCTGCTGAGGAAAAGAAGAGGCATGCATGAACCTTAAGGCTTAAACCAAAAAGTACCAGGAATTCACGTATAGAATGCCCTTTAATGCCCACAAAAGACAAATGCTTTATCTCAAAGGTGTTTGATTTAATTGGGGAAAATCAACTGGTTATTGGTATTTTTTTTTTGGAGAATAATTGGTTATTGGTATTTGGTTCAATACACTCATGTTGTTCCCTTTTTGGCGGGAAAATGTTACACTTTCTTTTTCTTTTTTAAATAAAGAAAAAAGATAGGGAAATAAAGTGTTTTTTTTTTTGGAAAGTAAAAAAAAAGAAGAATTTGGAAAGGGATTTTCAAGGTTTGCATTGCAGATGCCATTTGAAAGAGAAGAAAATCTCGTGTGGAATTGGTTTTTTTTTTATGGTAGGTACATTTTTATATATTGGCATAATTTTTATTTATTAATTTTGTAGGCCTTGATTATACCTTATATGTTTTACTCTAGTTTACAAATAAATGTTGTTTGTGGTGTTTGGTTTTCTCGGAGAATGGACAGAATATTTAAGTCGATCCGAGAATTGGATTCTCTATCCGCAAGAAGAAATTGGCCCGTACACAAGTGCTAATAGTTCAAGCTATTGTTTCTAAGATACAACGACTTTCAAGTTCGACTTAGTAGCACTTGCAAAAGTAAAACTTACAATGAACAAAACTGTGTTTGGAACTTTCAAAATATAGAAAGGAAAGAATGAGACAATATGATGAGTATGCATATTAAAAATGATTATTTCTAAAAAAAAGGATTAAAATGAACATCATGCGGGTTTGTTTATACAGACATTCGGATGCCTTTTCAAAACATGTGCATCATTTGGTCCGGATTGATCTAAACTGTTGGACCGTGCTTTCTGATCAACAGGCACAATCGCATGGTCCGGCATCTCTTATTAAGGTACACAAGTTTTTGCACGCACCCTTCGCAAACGAATAGATGCGTCGGTCGGCGAACATGTGCGACCAACAGGCGCGCCACTACATGCCACGTGTTGCCATTTGGACGACTCTGCTGAGTCAGTGCCACGTCATCGAACCCTGGTTCAATTTTTCACAACTTTAAGGCTCCTCAAAGCTCATCGCGACGATGCGCATGTGCGCCTCTAAGGCGCCTAATGCGATGATGGGCGACGGCGCGGCTCAGCTTCCCCGCACTGTCGTCGGTCTTTATTTGAGCTAGCCAAAGGCTAGTCAAAAGTGACTTGATCCACTAGAGTGTATTATAAGGCCATCTCCAACCGATGCGCTAAACTCCAAAATCGAGTTAAATTAACTCTCCGAGCGCTATTTCAGTATAATTTACATATTTCAACAATGTTGCGCTAATATTGGCGCAACACCGTATACGCGCTATCCGGTTTTTTTTTTTCCTTTTTTATGGTTTGTTTTGATTAAATTATTACGTTTTACCACATTAAAAATTATATTATAGTGTGTCTTTATTTATGATGGTATATTCTAAACTAAATAAAACTAACCATTTTATTTATGTACATAAATATACTTAGTAAGATTTAACTATGTACTAGGTTTTTTAAGGCGTATTATTTTAATTTATCGTAATTTATATTATAATAATAAAATTTATTATTTAATTAACTGACTATGTATTTGTATAAATATATATTAATAATATTTGATGAGATAAAAAGTTTTTAAAAAAATAGATACAAGAGTCATTAGTGATAGAATACTTAAGGAATATTCCTTCCGTGCAAATTTTGAAGTTGATGGGTTGGAGATGAATTTTTTAAATTTGACGCTATTTTAGTGCAAAATCAACTCTAAAATAGAGTTTTGGGTTGGAGATGGCTGGGAGTTCCACATGATTATTCCTTATTAGTGGTGAAGTTCTATTAAACTACTCAAACATTTAATATGCTTTTCAATGTGTGATATGACTTCCCATTCCCCTCTATTATATTATTCCTTATATAAAAGACATTTAAATGACTAATTTATGCATTAGTTTTTAATTCACCCGAAACTAGTTTTGAGAAATACAAAATGCTAAATTCATCTACCCATGATGTAGATAACAATTATATCATTTATTTTCCCGAACTAATAAATAATCTCACTTAAATAATGAGTCAAAACCGGTCAAAACTCATTTTTTATATAACCAATATCCAACAATAAACTCATGCTCAACTTTGTCAATCCAACCTTCCTAATACATCCTTGTTCATGCACCTACATTTTATACAAGAGTTAGTTCACAAAAGAATTCCTACAGATTTTCTTTATTTACAAAAATAACAATAATAATAATAATAATTATTATAAAAATAATTACAAAACAGTCTAGATAATTATGTTTCTATTTTATAGTTTGCACCTACGAGAGTACGAGGGGAGCGTCTATAAATAAATAAACCTCAATAATTCGAATGCTATTTATAACATGAATAAATTCCTTTATAATCTAGTCATTTTGTTTTTTTGAATATTCTTGTAACTTTACGTTTCAAAAAAATACTAAGTACACACGGCCATTGAAAGTGATATATGAGGGAATGAATTTGATGTGATAAAGTCCAGAGTGCATTGGTCTCACGTGTTGGGCCTCAAATGCGTTTAATGGATTCATTTTTAATTGTAACGGCCCACAGCTCAGCGGGCTCTATATCATTTATTCAATTTATGTTTACAGAACAACAGCGCCCTTGGAGAAAGCAAGTAATCGAACTCAAATTGACAAATTAATTGTACTAAAAAAATTGAAAAATTAATTAAATAATTTTTACTCCTTTTCTTCTCTCAAACCCTAGCCACTTTTTCTCTTCCACCTTCAACCTCTTTTTATTCCTCCTACGGAGGATGGAAAAGTATTTTTCAATCTTTTAGTCTCATTATGTCGTTTTATTTGTCCCCAAATAGGTGTTTTTTTTAGTTACTAAGTTTGTCTCATATTTCAGTTTTGTTTAGAAGATTCAGATGAGCTATCACTCAATAATACGTAATGTGTTTATCAATTTCTTTGATACGTGTTTTGTCCAACACATTTGTTACGATGTTCTGATTCTATGAATCAGTTAGATCTGTTTCGGTTTAAAACTTTTAATTTAGATTTGTATGGGCTTACGATTCTATATGACTTGCAACTATTTTTATTCATGTCGTAATCCGTTGTAATTAGTTTCTTCTAATAAATGAATCTTTAACAAAAAAACAAGTAATCTAAGCTACCCTCAATATTATTAGATTTAGAAATATTAGAAATGTCTAACATGTGACAGTATAAAGGTAAGCTAAATTTGGGATATCTACTAAAATTAAATGTATAAGTTATCTTTTCATAATGTGTGATACACAATATTAATACGAAATAATGATGAAAATGCATCCGGAATCTCTCTATATTTTGTCTACTTGAATAACAATGTCTATATTCTTTCAAGAATTCCATAATGAACCAAAACTAAATTAAAATGGTGTTTGGATTTCAGTATGGTTTTGGTTAAATCAGATCTCTTTGTTAGTTGGGGTAAGACTCAAATTAATTTTAAACATTGTCTATTGTGAAAGGACCCTTTACTTCTTGCTAAGAATTAATTCTAACTCCCCCAATTGTATTTTGATAACTTAATAGCACCAATCAACTTTTTAAATAAAATGTAATGATTGGTTGTCCATTGTTTCGTTAATTGTTAATTATTTTT
The DNA here is from genome assembly GCA_016081115.2 of Rehmannia glutinosa. Taxonomy (NCBI): domain Eukaryota; kingdom Viridiplantae; phylum Streptophyta; class Magnoliopsida; order Lamiales; family Orobanchaceae; genus Rehmannia; species Rehmannia glutinosa. Next base: position 818,918 of record CM071926.1, read on the forward strand.
TTTGAATTCATACGGTTTTTAATCCTCGTACACACAGTAAAATCCAACTACTAACTTAGTGAGATATTTTAATCACAATAGCCATGTTATATTTAGGCCAATAAGTATACCAAAGACATTCATTTCCAATTTGGAGATTTTGGGTACCAGAAACGTTTTCTCATTATCTAATAAGAAGCCCTTCTGAAGCAAAACTATCTATTGGTCATGGGCCGATCCATGTACTTTCATAAGCCCAATGATGATATCCAACTCATCATTACACGTCCTCGGATCTTGTTTTATCCCTTCTTATTATAAATCACGCGGTTTCGAAAACTCTCATTAAGAATTTAGGTTTCGGGTGTAAATGAATCGAATTATGTCGAATTTGAATATGACAAGGGTTTTGATTTTAGGGTGTGATGGGGAGGGATATTCTATATCAATTGAACGACGCGAGTGGTACATGACTTATAAAGGCGAACTATGATCAAATATTTCTTGAGGATAAACTTGTGAGCCTCAAGCCAAAACGGACAATACCTCTTGAGCAGACTAATTGAATTGACTCAAGCTCAAATATGTTATTACTCAAACTTATATGAATTTTTGTCCAACTAAGACCTCGATGTATAAGTCAGTAATATCGTTAGTTAAGTCGGAACTAGAAGAGCGACGTTTGATAATACTTGAGGTGGTTACACTATGCCATATTTATAGGACTATCTTTCCTAGCCCATACGAGCTACTTCCATATGGCGGGAATGCATAGAACTTTATGTCCCATCAAGTAACTCGTTTAACGACAATGGATCACGAGTGACTTGAATCTAGACTTTGGGTCCGCTTGGGACCTGGATAAAAAAGACGGGGATCGTGGGGCACTGCTGCTATGGTGTGTCACTATTTAATGGCAATTATCTAGATACACTTCATCATGCAAGATTAGTAGTGACCATGTCAATATTTTCTATAGGAGAATAAAACGATTGAGTACATGTCATCCATTAAGGGATAATTACTAAAAAAAATATATTTCAAAATTAAAATACTCGTTAAGGTATTACAAACAATTTATTCACACTTGTATTCACATACTTAACAAATACCTCCTTATTGAGTGTGCAATTTATAAAACAGAAGCAAATATCAAGAGAGCCGGTATTTATAATTTTAAAAGATAAACGAATCATTTTTTTCCTTTTTAATTAGACTAATTAACCTCAAGGGTATTTTTTGTATTTAATATTTATTAATTTTCTTGAGCACAATGTAAAAATCCATATATAGCGCTTATATATAGTACTATTACTTGTAAATCTTGTGTTTTCTGATGAGGAAAAAAACAAAGGGCAGATAATGCAAGTATAGACTATAGTAGTAGAGGCATGAGAAGATAGATGATTGATGAAATGAACAAAATATTTGTAACCAGGTGGCTTAGCCCACTTGGCCACCACAAGCAATTGTGGGATGGAGGTCAGGGGTTCAAATCCCTGCTCCATCAAATTGTTTGTGGGGTGGAGGTCAGGGTTCATATCCTTCTCTATCAAATTGCTCCTCGGGACATATGCGAGCTGGTGAAGATTTGGTGGGAACTCATACTGAATAGCATCTGTGTGGGTTCAATTCTGGGAGAGATCGTTATTAGTAGATTGGGGTCGAACATAATTGTTCTCTTTACCTGGGAGGATCTGGTTGTACGTCCGCCACCCGTCGAAACATCGGCCAAGTCGTGCACATCCCGCGGTTTACCTTTGGCGGCAAATGGGGAGTCGAGCTTGTCTCGCGATACGTAGTCAGCGTAAGTCTTGAGAGTTATAAAAAAAAAAAAATATTTGTAATATATGGACAAAAGTAATGAGCTCCACATGGTAGATTTTCTAAAAAGGCAAAATGGCATAAGAAAGGACCTGGACTGTGATGTACTGGTCCTAGCAACTGCTTATTTTAAAAAAGTTAATTAAAGCTTCCAAGTTCCAACTTGAAAATAAGTAAATTTTATAGAGTTGTCAACATGACAGCTCCCTTTTTTAATTTTTTTTCTTTTTTTTTGAGGGATTTTTTTTTTCTTTTTGAACTATTAAGTGATTGTCTCTGTTTTAATCTTTTTAGTGATTAATTCCTCACAATGAAGACCATTAATTCTATGAAGTTTCAATTGTAATGAGCTTATTTCTATATTTAATTTAAGGGATAATTACAAGAAGGCCCCTAAGGTTTGCGCTAATTACAAAAAACCATGAGGTTTTTGAAAATTTCAAAAAAAATCCTTCATGTTTGATCGTGTCTTAAATTTTAAGAGGCAAATGTAATATTTTGATAAACGTAAGAAGAGTTTTGAAATAATTTTTGCATATGAAACCTAAAGGTTTTTTTATGTAATTTCAGAAAATCTCGATTTTTTTTTTTTAAATTAGCTCCAACCTCAGAGGTTATTCTGTAATTATCCCTTAATTTAAAATAATACTATCTTTTCTTTTTACCCCCTTTACTTAAGAGTAAATTAGTGAGTAGCTCTCAGAAAAACTTATAGTAACATGCTGAAAAAGTGAAAGCTTGCTTCAGTCAGAGAGACTTGACTTGATAAAAACAAAGAAATTTGGAAAACAATGAAAAGAAAAGGAAAAAAGGCAGCTAATTAGATAGAAAAGATTATGATTCTATCTGATTCTTTTCAAAATTTTCTTCATTTTCCTTTCTTATCATGGGACCCTTCTCTTTTAGAAATTGTCTCATACTGAAAAAAATTACATTCCTTTCTTGAGGTGACTCCAACAAATAAAACCATGATAATTGATATGGTTATTTTTTCCAATTCAAATTAAATTTTTCTGTTGTATATGTGATTTATGAAAAGGTGGTTCATCTGATATGTTACCAATAGCAAGCAACCTCAATTTTTTTTAATATCATATGTTTATAAAAAAAATATGGAAGAAAACATTCTATCAGTATCCAGTTTGTTAGGGATTAAATTATTAAGGGATAATTACAGAAACACCCCCAGATTCAGGCTAATTACAAGAAAACCCATAGATTTTGGCAATTACAAGAACAATTTTTATATTTGATCCGTCTTACATTTTCTTCCTTATATGTAAAAAACATTACAAAAGCTCCCGTCACGCTTATCAAAATATTATAGTTATCCCCCTTAAACTTAAGACACAATCAAACTTAAAGGGTTTTTTTTTTCTAATTTCCAAAAACCACTTGATTTTCTTGTAGTTAGCCCAAACATTAGGGGGCTTTTTGTAATTATCGCTTATTTAAATAAAAATTGTACATGGTTTGTTGGCTAATACTTAATATGATACCTGGTTTTATCTTCCTTTTTCTTACTTTTCTTCTTTTTTGCTAAATCATTTTTTTTTCTCTAGTTACAATTGCATACATATTGGGCACATGGGATGCATAGGATTAGAATGATTAAATAAGGGGCATAGGTTTTGAAAAGCATTCATATCTTTCAAAGACATGGTGATTGTCTTGTTGAAAAAGATGGTATGCCCATTTCAAAGAAAAGCAAATAAAAGTTCCTTCCTCTCTCCCTCTTTTCTTGTCTTTTTTTACTATTGTACCTTACAATGTAATAATCACATTTGCATTTCTTTCCTAGAATTTCTTGAATGTTTTTAGGATCATTTGTCTGTAATTCAGCAAATTTAAAAATGGAACCTTCATTCTTTTTTTTTTTTTTTTTTTTTTTTTTTTGATAACTCGAACTTCCGCACTTACGTCCGACTACGCCCGAGGACAACAACTCCGGCTCTCATTGCCGCCAAGGTAAACCGCGGGATGTGCACGCACTGGCCAAGTTACGGACGGGGTCTGGCGACGTACAACCGTGATCCTCCTGGTAAAGAGAACAATTATGTTCGACCCCAATCTACTAATAACGATCTCTCCCGAATCGAACCCACACGGATGCTATTCAAGATGAGTTCCCACCAAATCTTCACCGGCAAGATTGCATATGCCCCGGGAGCAATTTGATGGAGCAAGGATAAGAACCCCTGACCTCCACCCCACAAACAATTTGATGGAGCAGGGATTTGAACACCTGACCTCCACCCCACAATTGTTTGTGGTGGCCAGGTGGGATAAGCCACCTGGTTAAAAGGTTTATTATTGTTGTAAGACTGCAATTAAAAGGTTTATTTGGTCCTTTTCATGACCATAAAGTGTGGGTTTTGTTTTTAAAAAAAATTGGTCCTATTATTGCATAAACTCAAATTCATACTTCTTCACTGAAAAGCAATGTTGTAAAAATTGGCCTAGGTGACACCAAATCAGAGCTAGGCGCTCTCCTAGGCGGCCAAAAATCGGGCCTAGGCGGTCTAGACGGAAAAAATAGACCAGAAATCCGTAAAAAATAAAAATAAAGATGAAAAATAGTGATGTTTCTAGGTGGCCACCTATGCGCCCTAGGCGCTGGGCTGACGCCCGACTAGCGCCTAGCAATATCTGTAACCATGTTGAAAAGTAATGTTCGTGGCCATTAAGCTAACCCCAATGGATACAAAAATTGTGGGGTTCCTATGGCAGGTTTATGAGCATGGATCCTCTCCATTTAAGATGTGTAAATTTCTTGTGCATTTGGAGAGAGAAAGACACATATGCACCTATACATACACATACATATATACAAGTGTATGTATAGATGCACATGCGTCTTTCTCTCTCCATATGCACAAGGAATTTACACATCCTAAATGGAAATGATCTATTTCCCTGCGGTTTATAAGGAAGAAAAGGCAAAATCACAAAATTGGTCCTATAACTAAAAAGTAGCCGCAAAAAAGGTCATGCAAAATTCACGATTTGCAAAACATTCACGTAACTATATAAACATATCTATATGATCATACAAATGCACTCATCCCAAGAATTCCACTGCCTTGCCTTCTCAATGGGCTCCCGTTTTTTCGTTACACTTTATCAAAGTACAAAATAGTCTTAGAACTATATAAAAATGATGAATTTTGTAGAATTTTTTCATCGGATTTCAATCACAAGAGCAACACATGAGATTCCCAATTTTGGTCCTATATAGTTTCAGGACTATTTTACAAATGATGAATTTTGCAGAATTTTTTTGCGATCGCATTTTAGTTACAGTAATAATTTCGCAATTTTACAAGGGAAATTTTTTGGACATAAATAAACTGTGAGTATAGTCTACATCACCTCCTTTTCTGGTTCCTTTAAACCCAAAAAAAAAAAAGAAAAAAACAAAAAACTTTTCCTTGTTTCTTCAATTGAATTATTTTCTGCCCAGGTGCTGCATAGCTGTAAGATATCCAACATTTATTCTCTCTTTTTGAGTACTTACACATTTCATTTTATTGATTAGATATCAGAACCACTTCTCAATCATGCTGCACCAAAGCAATATTTACTTATTAACTTATAAATTTGTTTACTATTTGTTTGCAGCCTTTTGAATTGTTTTTAAAGTTCAAATATTTTTTGGCAGCCTTTGCTAAAATGTTGTTCATGTAGTGGGTGATTTTGTGATGCATTGCCAACTCTTTAAAATGATGAATCCATCTGTTATTGTGTCCCATTTTAGGGCTGGCAATAAATATTTATTTATGTTAAATCTGTTTGTTATGATATTATTATTACCTCAGCTCTACCAACCTCATTTGGTGGTAACTAATAATACTAATGGAACATGCAATCTTTTTAAACATGGTATGATGAAAACAATTTACCTTGAAAATGTAAGTCATTATGAATGAAATTAAGGAGGAATTATTACACGGGCTTGTGTGGACAACGTACGTATGATCTAATTGCTCGAATTTCATAGATTATATTGATCTTCGGACCATCTAAGAAAAAATGGGTTGATGTGCATGTGCATCGCACGTGTACAAATATTGCACACTCTTATTGAGATTAGAGATCAGATGGGATTGGTTCAAACTCAATTGGATTCGTTATGGTCCACTCTGGTTGAGGCGGGTCCAAACTCGGTGACATATATGGGTCTCAAGGCGGGTCTTGAATTTACAAGTTTTAGGGTGATAATGGTGCGATTTGGGTGGTTTTTTTTATATTTTTAAACCGAATTACCAAGTGTGGTTCGGCTACAAATTTGATTTTAAGTCAGGGTTTTTTAAAATAAAACAAATATATATGCGGTTTTGGTCGGTTTTAATATATAATACAAGAATAATATGAAATAATTAAATGAGCGAAAACAAACTTGTCAATTTGATAACTAAACATTTAAGGATATGTTATTGTTTCAATTGAATGATATAACTTATAACTAGTTCAATAACATATAACAGTGAAATCTAATGGATATAACTTCGTTCAGTTGTTAAAAAAAAAAAACTTCAACATTTTAATCTTCAAATTCACAAATTTTTCTATCACAAATTTTATTATATAATTTACATCTATAACAAAAGACAACTAAGGTCTAAGAAACACAACCACATGAATAACAAAAAATGAGGGAAGACAACTTACTAACATAGAGATTTTATTTACCTTTGATATATTAAACTATTAAGTAAATTGATTAATATACCAATAGTAAATCAATAAAAATAATTTAATATGAAAGTACATAATTATACGCATTCATACTACAATTTGAGAGAAATATACTAAAATATATAGCTAATAAATATAATATATATATATATATATATATATATAAATATAGTATTCTACTTGCGGTGCGGTCAATGTGGTTTGAGACCTCAAATTGTAACTGCACTATCCCATGCGGTGTGGTTTTCTAATAAATAAATAATTGCAATTTGGTTCTTGAATTGCAATTATGGGTTTATGGTGGGGAGGGGTGGAATACGCGAGGTCGGGCCAGGCTTAGCGTCGGACGGCGTTTTTACGGTCTAAGTCTGGCATGTTAAATATAATAGACTTATTTTTTCAGCACAAACTTGGCCTGTTTAAACAATAATCTTAGCCTGAGTGTTCGACCGCTAAACACCTAAAATAAATCTAGCAATCCTCGCAAGAGAACGAGATCAATTGTAGGGTAGCAAGTTAACCACAAGTCGTCTCTCAATGAAGACTTAGCCGACAAATAATTATTATGTATCACAATTGATTGAAAATAAATTTAAACACTCTAACCAGATTTGTTGGATATAAATAAACTAAAAGAAAACAATTAAAAAGACGAATTAAAACTAAGCACGATTAAATTTGGAGAAAGAGATATGGAAGCAAGTATAGGATTATGGATTCATCTCATCAAACTTGCAAGCAGAATATCAATTAATTGATCATGCATGCAGTTAACAAATATAACAAACATGTAAAGCCTAGGTCTAGATATGATAAGTTTCGTATTCACAGATTATGGCTATCCGAATAATTTGCTATTTTCATTATACATATGGTTATATAATACATCTCTAATTTATATCTAACCCCCTAAATAAATTTAGTCCAGGAAATAATATATTCTCTCGATCTCAATTATTCCCCCAAAACAATCAAAAGTTGATCAGATAATTAATTATCAGATAAAGCAATTTATTTAGGAAAACAGATCAATTAATTAATACTCCTGCTTGTTTGTTTGAATCAAATCATCATAATCCTAGAACAAGGAAATTAGTTCATGCTTGGAGATGGAATCATAATCTCAATTGATGGAAAGAAAATAATCATAAACATAATCATGCAATAATAATAATCACCCAACAATTAAAATCAGATAAAAGAGATGAAGAAATCTTAATCTTTGATTAAGAAGCAAAAATAACTTCAAGGGGAAGAATCCAAGCAATCCCAATGTTGAAAGCAAGAGAAAAATATCAAAAAACTAAAGTATAGAAGTGCTATGAATGAGAGTGTACGAAATTATGGATCCCCCAAGTGCTATTTATAAGCCTAAGCCCTATACAAGGTGGAAGAATCCAAAAAGAAAAGGAAAAATCGGATTAAAATTATAGAAACATCTCTCGGTGCGCGTCCGGGCAGTGATTGTTGGTGCGCGTCCGCGCAGTGCGCGCCCGTTGTGCGCCCTTCCTTTTGCGCGCCGCCCTTCCTTGCGCGCGCCTTGAGTCCCCATCGTGCGCGATCCACGCACTAGTGCACGGCGCGCACATTTACGTCACGACTTGACGTTACGCGCTGCGCACTTGATTTCCTATGATGTACCACATGCGCGCCGCGCACCCTTGCGCGCGCGCATTTCTTCATTCGGCTTGACCGTCATTGGCCCGTAGTGTCCGTTTTAGCCCATTTTCAATGTCTCTTTTTATGAAAACCTATGAAATTGACAAAAATACCCTTACGTAACATGGTAATATAAAATGGAGCGAAAAGACTGATAAGGGTCTTTTTATGCATGTTTTATGTGTATATTTAAGTATGATTTGAGTTATTTTATTGTTAGTTTCATAAATTTTTGATTGTACATGGTTCACATTACTCTGAGGTGCTTTTATTGGTGTAGATTGATGATTTGGAGCTGTTTTTGGTGAATTTTGGGCCATGGTTTCATGTCAAAACATACCCGGGTTTCGGATGCAAAAACACTCAAAATCCCAAGCTAAACGCGTCATTTCGGGGCCTTTTTCGGACAAACACGGGCGGGTGTGTTTTTAAGCACGGCCGTGCTTTTTTAAAAGTCAAAAACGAGCAATTTTTCGACCCCGTACAAACACGGCCAGGCCGTGCTTTTCAAGCACGGCCGTGTTGAAAAAATCCGAAAACACGGCTGCCGTCTTTTAAAGCACGGGCGTGCTTTTCGTCCAGGCTTGGTTTTTCTTTGGCGGAAATTATGGAGACTTTCCTTCTTGCTTTTTGACAACCTTTGAGCAACTTTTACAACTCATTTTGATGCACCAAACTCTATTATTCCCTCAATTGTCATGTGGACACAATGATTCAACCAACTCAACCATGAATGTGCACACAATGATTCAACCAACTCAACCATGAATGTGCACACAATGATTCAACCAACAACCATGGAAGTGGAGCATTTGTTAGCATTATTGATGTGTTCTTTCACAAAGATAGTGCCTATAAAAACCAAGAGTTTGAGTTAGGAAAAAAATAATTCATGTAGTATTCATTGATAGAGAGATTCATTGTATATTCATTGTATATTCTAAGTTTCAAAGCAAAATACATTGAGAGGATAAAAGAGAGGTAGAGTTGGAAGTTGAAGAGCAATAGAGGAGAAGGCTTGAGCTCAACATCATTGCAATCAACCAAGGAGAAAGTCTTGTATTGGTCTTGAATAAGAGCTAAGTACACCATGTTCATTTTATTCATATCTTCTTGTGTAGTACTCTCTTTTGACAAAGCCATGTGTAGCTAAATTTCTAGTGTTTGAATGTAATGAACTCTAGAATGAATTTGTGATTAAGGTTTGTATGTTTTTAATAAAATCTTCATGTTTTGTGTGATTCACTTATATTATGCTTTATTCATTCAAATTGGTATATGCACAATATTGATTTGAAGTTTATTTTTCATCCGGGAAATCGAGAGATTCATGGTGAAATAGAACCTATATAAGTGAAAAGAGTTGCATGCAATCTTAGATATAGGGGCGACATAAATCTTCCTGGATTAGGGTCAAACCTAATATGGGAATTCACAAATCGTTATAATCTTTGTCTTGGGGTTTTAACTAGAAAGAGATTTCGATTAATCAACTTGAGATTAGAAGTTATTCGCTCGATAGAGGGTTTAACTTAAATCGAATTTCTACGGTCCATGAAACATGAGATTTTACTAAAAGAGGTTGGTTTTTGTAAGGGATTATGGTTGTATTTTTATCTTGTTAAATCACAAAAACATTCTAGAGGGATTTACATTCAAACACATTTCTAGCTCTTGATTTCTTAATTCTACAATCTATTTTTATTTGATCTTTTGTAAGTTGCAATTATTTTGAAATTCTCTATTTTTCATTTTCATTAAACAAACAAAATTAAAATTGCTAGATTAAATAACAAAAAGACGGTAATTATTAGTACTTACAATCCTCGTGGGAATGACACTTGGTACTCAATAATCTATACTACAAAACGATAGGTGCACTTGCCTATGGTTTTCTAGAGTAGCTTTTGAGCCATCAAAGACATAAAAATACGCACAATCACTCACACGAAAAATAGAAATCACACAAAATCCACACACAAAAACATATAAAACACCTCGAGCCTATTAAAAGCCCGTTAAAAGCCTACAAACCATATTTTTATTTTAAAAATATATTTTATCTATAATATTAAATAATTATATAAAAAGAATAATATTAATAAACTACATTAAATATATTATAATTTTTATACTTATAAGTCATTAATAGGCCGGCCTATTAGGCTTGAACGACTATTATAAAAGCCTAGGCCCGGCCTATATACATAAATAGACTTACAAGAAGGCATTGGCCTGACCTATTTATGAAATAGGTCAGGTTAGGCCGGGCCCAAAGTAGGTTAGACCGTAGACCCTTGTCGGATAGTCTGACTTATTTCCACTGCTAATGGTGGGTAAAGGGTTTTATTGAACCTTGCAACAGGGCCCACCATGTTATACATAATTTTTATTTTTAAAATATTATTTGTTTAATATATAATTTTTACTTTGAATTAGTCACTTAATTAAAATGACAAATCACCATTTATGTTTCTTAATATTGTATTGTGTTGCGAATATATACTTTTTCATATTTGAGTATTAATAATTCACGTTATTGGTATATTAACTTTTGAATTTCAATGTGAATTGCATATTGTAAGTTTTTTTTTTTTTTAATATGTGTGAATACATTATTTTTGCTACATATAATGAATACAAATAAACTAAAAACTACTGTTGTGGATCGATCTAACGAGTTGGTTGACCAACCGAATTTTAAGTTCGAGGGCGGTCTCGGGTTTGGAAAGCCCGTCCCAAACCGGCCTCGCATGCCTGTAGGTCCTTGTGTGAGGCAAGTCAGGCACTTGCCTAGCCCAGGCTCTCAATATCCTCACTTGTTTCAAAGCGAAATTTGGGTCATGTCTTGATATTAAAAATAAAAAAATAAATTAAAAATCTAGTTCACAAAGGAATTAGCACACGTACATACTAATCTCCCTTCTCTCATTTATCTATCTTTCTTCCTTCTCTCTACACAAATCTAACAAACAAAAAAATTAAAATATATCAACTAATCACAAGAAAGATTGAATGATTTGGTCATGTTTTAGTTGAGAAATAAATTGTTGAACTATTAGATTATGTAAACTTGATTAACATTTTTGCTTCAAAAACTACAAGACGAGTAAGTTTTTAAGGGATTAATTGATAAATTGAACTGTATTGACCTTCACATATTGTTATTGGATAATAAAGTTTGTATTTTATATAATATTATCGTAATATTATTGTTTTATAATTGAGTTTTAAGCAATAAATTATGTGGTTATTACTGTAATGGATAATAGATTGGCACGATTCATTACAAATCACTATTTTGATTTACCCTACTGGAGTGTCCTTTATTTTGAGGTAAGCAATAGCTTACCACTGCTAATAATAAATTTATTAAAAATAGATATATATGGCCTTGTTGGCTTATATAAATTTTTCGTTGTTGGTTTATATATAGGGTGGCGCTATTGACACCCCCAAAATTGATGAGTACACCGCCTCCATGTAATTGCAAACAATGTCATTCACTTAGAAGACTATATTACCCTTGCTTAAATAAGTTCTGAATACACTCACATCATTCATCCACATTCTTCTTCTTCTCGAAGAAAGTTAATTTTTTTTATACTGATGGCTCAAAAGCTACCTTTAAAACCGTAGGCAAGTGCACCTATCGTTTTATAGTATAGATTATTGAGTACCGAGTGTCATTCCCACGAGGATTGTAAGTACTAATAATTACCGTCTTTTTGTTATTTAATCTAACAATTTTTAGAGTTTTTGTTTGATGAAAAAGGAAAACAAATTATAAATTGTAAAAATAAAGGAAGATTTGTAAAATAAGAAATCAAGAGATAGAAATGTGTTTGAATGTAAATCCCTCTAGAATGTTTTTGTGATTTGACAAGTTAAAAATACAACCGTAAGCCCTTAAGCAAAAACCAACCTCTTTTAATAAAATCTCATGTCTTGTGGACCGTAGAAATTCCCAATTTAAGTTAAACCCTTTCTCAAGGCGAAAAACTTCTAATCTCAAGTTGATTAACTGAAATCTCTTTCTAGTTAAAACCCCCAAGACAACATTATAACGATTTGTGAATTCCCATATTAGGTTTGACCCTAATCCAGAAGATTTATGTCGTCCTATATCTAGGATTGCATGCAACTCTTTTCACTTATATAGGTTCTATTTCACCATGAATCTCTCGATTTCCCGGATGAAAAATAAACTTCAAATCAATATTGCGCATATATCAATTCGAATGAACGAAGCATAATATAAGTGAATCACACAAAATATGAAGATTTTATTAAAAACATACACACCTTAATCACAAATCCATTCTAGAGTTCATTACATTCAAACACTAGGAGTTTAGCTACTCATGATCTTGACAAAAGAGTAAATTACACAGAAGATGTAAATATTATAGACATGGTGTACTTATCTTTCTCAAAATCTCAATTGACTTCTTTCTTGAATGATGATGTTGCTCCAAGCCTTCTTCCCCAATGTTGCCTCAAGCTTACTCCTCCAAGACCCCTTGATCCCAATTATGAATATGATGAATTATCTAATCAAATACATGAATGAATTATGAATGGTGATTCTTCCAACTTCAACTCTTGGCTTTTATAGACACCATTTTTGTATAATAATACATTGATGGTGCCATCTTTTAAATAATTGCCTCCACTTTCATTGTTGGTTGGTGAATTCTTGTACTCAATTGATGATTGAGGAATATGGAGACATGGTGGAGCAAAATTGGGTGTTAAAGGTGTACAAAAGTGGTCAAAAAAGCTTGGTTGGTGAGTTTTTCATAGAAAATTTGCAAAAGGAAGTCCCCGACATGGCCATGTCGCGAGAACACACCCTGGCCATGTTGTCGACACATGGCCATGTCGCCCAACACGGCCAGGCCGTGTTGGGGCTGTTTTGTGCGAATTTTTTGAGTTTTTGGCTCCCGACGGAACACGGCCGTGTTGCCCAACACCCCCTGCCCGTGTTGGACCAAAAAGGCCCCAAAATGACGCGTTTGGCTTGGAATTTTGAGTGTTTTTGTATCCTTAAACTCCCCGGCATGTTTTGACATGAATCCATGGTCCGAAATTCACCAAAATTAGCCCCGAATGGTCAATCTACATCAATAAAAGCACCTCGGAGCAATATAAACTATGTACAATCAAAAATTTACAAAACTAACAATAAAATAACTCGAATTCTACTCAAATATACACATAAAACATGCATAAAAAGACCCTTATCATATACACACCCTAGATTTTTCCAACACCCAAATTGTTGAAGATTCGAACAATAAAGTATTCATATCCCCAAATAATGAATGTATATTCTTAGTTTATAGCATAAAATATGTTATTTCTCAAATCAGGTTGAAAAATACTGTCGCACAGTAGCATTGCGATACTTAGCACGATCACGCGCTATGACAAAATATTCATTGTGCCATCGTGTCATGGCATGATGGTGAAAATGCCATCGTGTCATGTTTTTGCCATTGTGCCATGTTTTTGCCATCGTGCCATCATGTCATCGTGCCATCTTGCCATCATCGTGCCATGTGCCCATCGTGCCACCTAGAGTTTTTCATGAAAGGGTAAAATTGGAAAAAGGGGGGATGTATTGAACAATTGTGTCATATTTGAAAAAGTGGGGGTGGTGTACTTAGAAAGTGAGTGTACTTAGAAAGTGAGTGTACTTTCATAAAAAAATGGGTGCCAATAGCGCCACCCCTTATATATATATATATATATATATATATATAGGATTTGGTTCAAATGAGACTATCCTCCCTAGGTGAGACAGTGTGGACTCATCTTACCCATTAATCTTAAAAAATGAAGGGATGTGATTAATTCAGTTTTTTTAATTTTTTTCTAATTTTCGCTGGTTTTAAGGGTAAGATTGTAATTTTGTAATTCAAATTAGTGGTCCCAACGGATTTTATGGGCTGAAATTGACACTGTCGGATTTTGTGGCGGAATTTAAGGAACCTGTTTTCTTTCCAAATATTTTTATTTTACAGCATAGTTAGGGTTATTCTTTCCAAATATTTTTATGAATATGGGATGTTGCTTTTGGAAATTATAAAAATGGGATGTTACATAATGTACTGCATATTTAGTTATTCCACAATGCATAGATAGTTTCTAGATAATACATAGTTAGTTGATTTTGTTGCATAGTTTATGGCGTCTTGCATAGTTGGATATACTGTACTACATATTAGTTTTTTTACGCTGCATAGATAGTTTTCAGATAATGCATATTTAGTTGAGTTTTGTTGCATATTTAGTTTTCGAACTCACTGAATTGTTATTTCTCTGTAATATTACATCGATTTTTCTTATTTTTTCTCTGTAATTTTCGAGTTCTTCAAAGTTTTCTTTATTTGCGTTAATGGAGGAATGAGAGAGAGAGACGTGAGATTGGGGAAATTGGGAGATGGATGAGAGAGAAAGAGATTTAATTCCATTTTTGTAACTAACTTGTTATGTTATTTTACCCTACTACCCTTATATTGATTAAATTAATATTTTAATATATTTTTTATCCATTAAATCATACCCATTGATTAATAGTGGGGGATGGTTGGGATTAGTCCATTGTGTCTCACCTAGAGACATGGTCTCACTTGATCCTCCCCATATATATATATATATATATATATATATATATATATATGAATAGGATCAAATGAGACCACATAATTAGAGTGAGACAGTATGGACTAATCCTGGCCACACATCTCAAATTTTAGATGGTTGGGATCTTTTCAATTTAATAATCATTTTCAATTTATTTTAAACCTGAAAAGGACAGATTTGTCATTTTCTTATTAGTATTTTCACCCCCAATTGGTAACTCCCCAAATCTCGTTCATTCCTCCCACAAAATCAAATAAGAGAAGATTAAACGTATTCTTGAGCTGTCTCTCGCGCGTCGTCGAAGTGGTGGTGAGGTCCGCCGGGACCAGGCGCCGGAGCAAAGACGGTCCTGGTTTCCGCTTGAATTGATGCTTCGCGCGAAAGGATAAGAAATTGGTGAATAAGATTACTCGCTTCGAGCTTGAATTGATGCTTCCGCTTGAATTGATGCTTCGCCTGGTTTCCGCTTGAAGAAGATCAATTGATGATTTGCCTGGTTTCCCATCACCTTCAATGGTGGTTCTTGAAAACCGCTAATGAGCTCGATTTCGGAGCGGATGTAATTGAGTCCTCATGGTTTAATTGCGGATAAAAACTTTCGATTTACGAATCTTCCTGTCTCCACAAATAAATTACGAAAAAAAATTTGTTTCTATGTGCAAAAATTAACGATAATGGATTGGTGAAGAAGACGATCTTTGGTGGAGAAAATGGGGCCTACAAGGAGACAAAGTGAGGATTGTTGTATACTTAGATGCTTTTCGATGTATATTTAGATGTGTTTTTCTTTGTATAAATAGTTAATTTTTGATGTATATATTTATGTTCTTTGTATACTTATGTTTTTTTGTTTTATATTTATATGTGTTTTGTTGTATACTTATATTTTTGTTTGACAATTGTAATATGCGGTAAAATTATGTTAAACATACAAAGAAAATAGTGTTAAGTATACATCAAATATATGCTAAATATACAACACAATAATGAGAGTGATTTTCTCTCTCTATAATTGATTTACTTAATCCACGGTCCCCACATATTTTTGTTTGACCATTTTAATATGCAGTAAAATAATGTTAAACATACAGCAAAATAGTGTTAAGTGTACATCAAATATATGCTAAATATACAACACAATAATGAGCGTGATTTTCTCTCTCTCTATAATTGATTTACTTAATCCACGGTCCTCACATGTTAATGAGCGTGATTCTCTCTCTATCTATATAACCGATTCCTTGATTCATGGTCCCCACATATTTTTGTTTGACCATTTTAATATGCAGTAAAATTATGCTAAACATACAGTAAAATAGTGTTAAGTATACAACAAATATATGATAAGTGTACAACATACTGCATCGCAGAGCACATGCACGATTTTCTCTCTCCAACGCGATTTTCTCGGGATTTTCTCTCTCTGCACGTGATTTTCTCTCTCCTAATAACTGATTCCATATTTGGATGGTCCCCCACTTGGTTAATTTGACAATTATACCCTTATTTTGCATTAATTAAATATTTAATGTAATTTTAACCCCTATTTATCTTAGTCATTGATGTAGATAATGGAGAGTTGAGATGAGTCCACATTGTCTCACTATAATATGTGGTCTCATTTTAACCTCCCCTTATATATATATATATATATATATATATGATTTGGTTCAAATGAGACCACCCTCTCTAGGTGAGACAGTGTGGACTCATCTCACCCATTGATCTTAAAAAATGAAGGGATGTGATTTATTCAGTTTTTTTTGTTTTCCATTTTTCCCGTCGATTTAAGGGTAATTCTGTAATTTTGTAATCTAAAGTAGTGGTCCCAGCGGATTTTCTGGTAAGTTTGACTTTTTGAAACCATTTTTAAGGGCTGAAATAGACACTGCCGTATTTTGTGGCGGAATTTAAGGAACCTGATTTCTTTCCAAATATTTTTATTTTACAGCATAGTTAGGGTTCTTCTACTGCATAATTAGACATCAAATAATGCATATTTAGTTATTTTGTTGCAATTGTTTTTACGAAAATAAGACATAATTGAATATAACGTCGCATATGTAGTTATATACTACACTTTGCATAAATAAGTTAAATATAATATATATTTAGTTATGAAAATGGGATGTTGCTTTTGGAAATTATAAAAATGAGATGTTACATAATGTCTTTGCATATTTAGTTATTCCACAATGCATAGATAGTTTCTAGATAATACATAGTTAGTTGATTTTGTTGCATAGTTTATGACATCTTGCATAGTTGGTTATCTTGTACTACATATTAGTTTTTTTACGCATAGATAGTTTTCGAGATAATGCATATTTAGTTGAGTTTTGTTGCATATTTAGTTTTCGAACTCACCGCTTCGTTATTTCTATGTAATATTGCACCGATTTTTCGTGTTTTTTTTCAGTAATTTTCATGAACTGTAATTTTCGAGTTCTTCACAGTTTTCTTTATTTGCGTTAATGGAGGAATGAGAGAGAGAGAGAGAGAGAAAGAGAGACGTGAGATTGGGGAAAAGGAGATGTATGAGAGAGAAAGAGATTTGATTCCATTTTTGTAACTAACTTGTTATGTTATTTTACCCTACTACCCTTATATTGATTAAATTAATATTTTAATATATTTTTATCCATTAAATCATACACATTGATTAATAGTGGGGGATGGTTGAGATTAGTCCATTGTGTCTCACCTAGAGACATGGTCTCACTTGATCCTCCCCAATGAGACCACAAAATTAGAGTGAGACAGTGTGGACTAATCTTGTCCACAAATCTGTAATTTTAGATGGTTGAGATTTACCCAATATAATAGACCTTTTTAATTTATTTTAAATTTGTAAAGGGCAGTTATGTAATTGTATAATTACATAATTTCATCCAAATTTGGTAATTTCATATCCCCAAAACACCAAAACTTCGTTTGAGCGCAGCTCGAGCTGCGGCAATGGCTACGCGAGGACTTTATGCCCATTGCCGCTCTTATCGCTAAGCAATTGATTGCTCAACTTCTAGCGCGAATCGTTCATCGCTTTCGAATAACCGTAAGCGACCTTCTTACGAAAAATTCTTCCCCAAACAGTTCCTAAGGCATTCTTCGTCGACCACCGTGCGCCATTGAATAAGAACAACCACGGTTTTTATTCCAATGGGGTTAAAATCAATTCGATTTGAATGTTCCTTGACTCCATTTTTTCCAAAGGCGCATGAGAAGCAAAAAGAAGTGATTAAAATTTTAATCAACTTAATTATTTTCTCGTTTTATTTTCTCGATTTAACCCAAAAAGAAAGAAAAAGTATAATGGGGACGTGTGCGCTCACTGCTATCTTTGCTTAGCCTTTTCTCCTTTAGCAACTCATCTTTGATTTTCCATATCACTGGAGGATTGGTGAAGAAGAGCGATCTTGACATGGAGAAAACGAGGGCCTACGAGGAGGCGATTAGGATTACTTGTACACTTATATATTTTTCGATGTATAATTAGATGTGTTTTTCTGTATAAGTAGTTAATTTTTTATGTATGTATTTGTAAGTCTAAGCGGCTACGATAATCTAGAGGGGGGGTGAATAGATTATCTCTATCTTTTCGATTTCGCCCTCTTTTTCGAACCAAATGCTCAAACACAATAATAAAAGGTGGAATGTAAACAACACACGCCGATTTATAGAGGTTCAACCCACCTAGGGCCTAATCCTCTACCACCCCAAAGATATCCTGGATGGATTTCAAAAAGAAAAAGATTTTATTAATTTACCACAAATTAATACAACACCAACTTACAACAACACCTTGAAGAGCACCACACTCTTCTTCAACACCACCTTTGAGATTACCACAATCTCACTTGAAGATTACCACAATCTCCAACGGCACCTTGTGAAGATTACCACAATCTTCAACCTCAAGAATACCAAATTCTTCAACACCTCAACAAGAAGATTACCACAATCTTCTTACACCTAACACCTAGATCACCCAAGTGTGTTCTTACCACAAGAACACTCACAAGGATATCTTGTGTTGAATGATTACCCAAATTCAAGATTACAACTCGATAATTGATAATACAATAGAGTGCAAGTGTAATCAAGAAAAGCCTAGACCTCAAGAATGTGAAAGTGAATAGCTAGGCAAATTACAACAAGAAATAAGACAATGTAAGAACAAGTGTATTCTTGAGTGTATCTTGTTGTGTTGTAGTTTTTCTCTATTGTTGTTGTGCTTCAAATCTTCCTATATTTATAGGAGATGATTGATACTTGATAGGCTCCTCTTGGAATCTGATATCTACAAAAAATTGCAATTAAAATCAAGATTATAGCTGTTAGAAATTAATCCCACAAATTAAGGAAAAGTTGTCTGCAAACTCAACGGATAGTTTGCTGTCAAAAGAGGGGTTCGACCGGTCGCGCAGAGATAAGTTGAAATTGAATTCTCTGCGAATTTTACACAGGGGGACCGGTTGATGGTGAGTTCGACCGGTCGCCCCTATGTGTGACCGGTTGGAGGGAACAAAATTTAGAAACAAAATGTGTCCGTTCTCGTGGGCGTTCGCTCGTTGCACGGTCCGCCTGAGGGTCGGCCGGCCGCCCTCTCCATTTTTCCTTACGTCCCATTTTCTCGTTTCAAAACTCAACTCGGATACTGAGTTGCCCTTATGGGGCGACCAGGTCGAGCCCGAAACATAAGTGTTGTCCAATTTTAAATCGAAAATAAACTACAAGAAATACTCAAAAATAGTAGAAATATTTTAGACCAATCGGGAGTATTAGGACAACATACAAGGACATTGTTTTGATGTAAAATATTTGACACAAAATCATATAAAAGCGTTGTCCAATTTTGTCGAAAATAAACTTGAAGAAATACTCCTAAATTATTAAAACCATTTTAAACCATTTAGGAGTATTTGAACAACCTTTAAAAATATTGTTTTGGTGTAAAAACAAAATCATCAAAATCATGATAAAACCATTTATCAAACAAAGATTTATGTTGTATACTTATGTTTTTTGTTGTATATTTATATGTGTTTTGATGTATACTTATATGTGTTTTGTTGTATACTTATATTTTTATTTGACAATTGTAATATGCGCAAGACAAATATGATAAATATACAATATAATAGTGTTAAATATACAGTAGATATATGTTAAATATACAATACAATAATGAGCGTGATTTTCACTCTCTATAACTGATTTTACTTAATCCACGGTCCCCGCATGTTAATAAGCATGATTCTCTATCTCTTTCTCTATAATTGATTCCTTAATTCACGGTCCCCACATGTTTTTGTTTGACCATTTTAATATGCAGTAAAATTATGTTAAACATACAAAGAAAAATAAAGTGTTAAGTATACATCAAATATATGATAAGTGTACAACATACTGCATGGTAGAACACATACGCGATTTTCTCTCTCCAGCGCGATTTTCTCGCGATTTTCTCTCTCCTAATAACTGATTTCATATTTGGATGGTCCCCCACATATTTGTTTTGACAATTATACCCTTATTTTGTATTAATTAAATGTTTAATGTAATTTTAACCCTATTGATATAGATAAGGCGGGGTTGAGATGAGTCCACAATGCCTCACTATAATACGTGGTCTCATTTTTAACCTCCTCCTATATATATATATATATATATATATATATATATATATATGTGTGTGTGTGTGTGTGTGTGTGTGTGTGTGTGTGTGTGTGGTCTTATTACATGACCGAAGCTATTGAATGTCGGTTTATATTTGTAATTTTTTACAAGTTAATCAATAATTAATCAATCCGTTAAAAATAATTCGATGTTCCCGTCCGCTACGGCTGTAGAGTGCCAAATTTATTTGTTGCCTCGAGCTACGAAAACCATAGGCCCAGTAACTTGCTATCCCTTATTGCGATATTCCACAATTATGTGGGAAAATATTTGGAATGATTTATAAGTATGTAAGCATTCCTAGCAACACGCCGTTTTTTTTTTTTTTTTTTCGAACGATAGTATCAAGGTAGGCTAAAAGAGTAAGAGGACAAGAAGCAAAGAGTTATGCTTTCATTTCTTTGTTTTTATTTAAACAACTCAAAACTAAAATTACAACTACAATCGTAGCCAATCAACCTATGAGCCGACATGACTAACTACAAGCCAAGCGGGGAATTGGTAAGACCAATTCAGGTTCCACAACACGGACTAAAAACTACACACCCCAAACTCACCCACTCCACGCCGGGAGACTTCAGCACTCCTTAATGGAGACTGTAACACACTAGAAAAATCAAAACCGGCACGAGCAACACTACATATTTGCAACGTAAAAAAACGATCCGCCTATGAGTTTCGCAAATCAACCGGGAATAGAAAATACGAACAAAATAAGAAAACTAAAACAATTTATAGCTAAAAACGAGAAAAAAAACAGAAAAAAAAAAGAAAAGAAAAAACAGAAAAAAAAAATGGAAGATGCCTCTCCTCACCCAAATCAACTGCCGCAACCCATCGTCTACTCAGCTCCGAGACACCTTCGTGAAGCTCCGACCCGCTTTCACCTTGGACCAAAAAATTTCGGCCACCTCGGACACCCAAAGGACCGCCATTGTTGGCTAGCCCTCCATCAACAAACATGGAGGGGGGAGGGGGAGGGGGAAGGAGGGAGGGGGCGGCTGTGTTGGGTGAGGGAGGGGAGAAAAAGAATATTATGGTTTTTTTCTTTTTGGGTAGAGAGAAGGGGGAGAGAAGAAGAGAGAGAAGGGGCTGATAGCAACACGCCGTTAACCATACAAAAATAAAAGTAATTGCTACCGGAGCTCGAAATTTGTTTCTGGTGGGCCCACCCCGTGAACATGAGGTGTGCCCCACCAATGCTATATCCCGAACAAACAAAAACTAGCTAGCCCAAAAACTAGGATCACTAGTGCTGAATCTCAAAACTGAAACAATTCTGAAACAGAAAAATACATTCTCTTAATTTCGCCTCATTCCGACAGCAAGGCCCATTACCTTTTATTTCTTTTAAACCCTGTTTCTCCGGACAAGGTATAGTACTGATTAAGTTAAGCATCACAATATTATTTACAACAAAATATTTTTTTTTAAACAAAGTGTACTGACTGAGATTTTTTTATTTTAATAAACAATGTGACACTTTTTTCTTTTTCTACATTTTTTTATTAATAGTTTCTCTCTATAAGGATGAGGGGAATGTGTTGTCTTGTTCTTTCATGACAAAGAAGCTTGTTGAATAAGAATAAATCTGATAATTAGTGCTCTTTAAGGATATAAAAAAGCAAACGCAACTCAAGTTTTTCATGGGAAACACTTAGTGTGTGCTGTCTTTGTCAGTTTTTTTTTTTTTGGTTCAATTTCAAGATGATAATAGTGAAGCTTCATTGAAATTCTTATCTGGTTCTTTACTTTCAGGTAATTTCCTGAGATTTTCTTATACTAGTTTTTCATTTTGCCACATTTAGTTCCAATTTTTTTGTTTTTGCACCCTTTTTCTTGTAAAAGCCCTGCTTTCTTTCAGAATTTTGTTGAAAGTTTTTATTGTCAATTTATAATTAAAAAGGTGCTTTTTTTTTAAGCATATGGTATTACATTAAGCAGTAAGATTAATATTATTAGCATAAATGATTGTCAAATTCATTCATTTTTTTTTCGAACCATATGATTTTTTTTAAAAAAAATTTGACAGCCTTTCTGGATGAGGTCACTAGTACAAGATTTCTGTAAAATTTATAGCACATTGCTATTTTTTGGTTGCTTTAAATTCAGAAGATAAGAATCATTAACTTTCTGGATATCATTAGAGAATTTTTTTTTTTTTTGCATCAATTTTCAATAGATAAGGTTAGCTCATAAAAGTTGACTAACATGTTCTTTTTTAAGGGAAGGTCTTAATATAAATCATATCCCATCATTCTGCATTTTTGGTGATTTTCAGACCACTAACATTTTTTTCTGTTTTTGGCCATTTAACAGGAATTAAAATCAAGAAAACTACTCAAAAATCTCCGAACACAAATAGGTATGAGTGAGTTCAACACTGGAAGAGCAAAACCATGGAACATATACAGTAGTTCAAATCAAAGTCCTTCTCAGACAGATGTTGTTAACAAGGAAGGTCCATGGAAGAGCTTTGGATCATCAATGGATGCCATTTCTTTCGGATTTGTTGCGACGGCTATTTTGATATCGATGTTTCTGATCATGGCTATATTTGAGCATTTATTCAGACCAAATGCATCACATGATGAATCTAGTGGGATGGAATCAAGACAAATGCAGAAGCTTGGGGCTCCAGAAATTGTAAGTTTTTGCCAAATGGTTGATGCTAGGGCCATATTTGTTTTATACATCTGTTGGTTTTGGTGTAAATGTTTTCTTGATCTTTTTGTTTCACATTTTGTGGTTTTCCCTTGCATCATCTTGTTTTTTTTTAAATGTGGCCTTGTCATTGAATTAGGCCTTTTAATGAATAGTAATACCGTCCCTTCACTGGGCTAACCCCAGTGTTCCTTGCATAATCTTGGTTCTATGTATTCCCTTCCTGCTACCAAGTCCTAAAATAGAACGAGTGAAAAAGACTAAAATTACTTCATTTTTGAAGAGGGAAAAACGAAAAGTAAATCGATAAGTGGAGTATGTCAAAAGTAGTTCAAAGATCACCAGGGTTGGGGTAAATTACTTATGAGTCTACTGGATTTTTGGCCATTTGTCGATAAAAAAATATTTTTAGCCATATTTTCCAAACAAGGGTTGTTTTAGCCATTTTTAGTTCAATTATCTATTCTGCCCTTCCTAGGACTGAGAAATGTACCTTATTAATATGTACCTTATTGATTTTTAAAAAATCGCAAAGTAACTCACTAAGAATACAAAGTAACTCACTAAAGAATACAATGGTGGTGTAACTATAATTTTTAGTCAAAATGGCTAAAAACATTACTAGTTTTCATTTTTTAGAAACGTAAATAACCAATTTCATATAATTACAATTAAAAATACTATCTTGTTTTTTTGTCTAATTACACAAAAAAGTCAGTTATATTTCAAAATGACAAATATCGCCTTTACAAATACCCTCTTGAAGATCGTTTTTGTTTTACAAATACCCCCTCAATTGTAAATGAGAAGCAAATGTCAAAGGAAATTTTGTAATTTGATAGATAACTGTGTTTTTTCTTTCCTTTTTTTTTATTTGTAATTAGACTAAACCTCAAGGGTAATTTTTGTAATTAACCTGAATCACCAAGGAAAATGCATGATTGCCCATGGGACATTTGTGTTTTCTTTATTTTTGCATAGTTTGGACTGATTCTGATGAGCTAATTTGTGTAGCAGGTACAAACATCACATGTAACTGATTTCTCAGTTGTGATGCCTGGACACCAATATCCTACCTTCATTGCTCAGCCTGCTCCTCTGCCTTGTCAAAGGGAACCAGTTTATTGGCCCTCTCATCAACATACTGTAGCCTAGCCACTAGACGATTTTTTCGACATAATTCCTTATTCTCCATATATCCATGTCTTGTAGATGAGTCTTCTTATCAGTGTTGCTTAAATTCATTATAAGTTTATGCAGCTAACTGAATTTTGGCTTACCCGTTGCTAACAAGAAACCGAACTTGCTGTTAATTTTGCTCCAAAGTCTCCCTACAAGAAAATTCAAGGCATAATTTCAGTACTAACAAAAATGATGAAAATAATAACATAAAACTTCAGTAGTTGCAATCTGAAGCATAGTCATGCTTCACAAAATTGAATAGTGATAATTACAAAAACTACCCCGAGGTTTGAGCTAATAACAAAAAAGAATCCAGAAGTTTTTGAAAATTATAAAAATCCCCTTAAGTTTGATTATGTATTACATTTTTCCCTCTTCATAAGCAAAAACATTTGAAACACCCCCTTACATTTAAAATGTAAGACAAAATCAATAACCTTCTCTGGCTTTTTTTTTTGATTACCTCAAACCACAGGGGAGTTTTTGTAATTAACCCAAACGAATATGCAGCAAAAGGGTGCAAATATTGCTAAGCAAAAAAGTTGTCTCCACTCTCCACATCCTATTATGTCATCAATCTTCACTATGAAATTTGAATGCAAGAAAAGGTTTTACCTTTGTACATTCCCCCTTTCACACACCAGTCTTCATCATGTGATAAAAGTAAAACAATCCAACAATATCTTTAGAAAACCTTAAACCAAATTATGGTTCTGAACTTTATCATATCTATATTACAAACAAACCGTGGAATCTACATTAGAAGTTCCACAATAATAAAATCCCTGACAAGTAACAGAAAGGAGTAAAAAGATTGAAAAACGAAAACGACAACAGAAACAAGATCTCATCTCAGGAGACAGTGAACAATGGGAGAAGTAACATTTAAAGTACAATTCCATCGTTTCGATGTTAATCTAGCTGCTGCACCAGTTCTGTACAAGTATTTCTTCAAGTGGAATAAATATGCAGCCAAGAATTCTACATAGACACTGTCATTCCTTTCATATCGAAACTGGCCTCACGATATTCCAAAATTGCTCAAATTTTCTTAGTAAACAAAAAAGGCCAATTGTAATCTTATTCCGACGCATCATCGTCAGGTTGAATGACAGTAAGTAACGAATACTTAACCCTAATAGAGATTCTTCCCTTTTCAACTACAAGTCTTGCGCCTGAAACAACCCAATAACCAGGTGGTTCTTGTGGCCCTCTCATCATCTCTGTTGTATCGACAAACTTCAAGAGTTTAGGGGTTTGGGTTGGGACAGGTGGGCCCCCAGGGTACACAGCGGAATTTATATTCACATCAGCCGGCTGGGGAGGTGGTTTTTGGGCCGCTGTGAAGTGATGGCTGATTAGAGTTGAGATAAGTCCAGATTTGCGTGCTAATCCAGGAGATCCATCCCATTCTGGATATTTAACTGAAATAGCTCCTATAACAGTTGAAAAACGGAGACGAAGAAAAAGAACCTTCTTAAATCCATAATCCCCGACCTGTAATTGTGCTCCAGTGACAATGGAGAGTTCCTCGTCGGATTCAACAGGAGCCGTACATACATGGGAGAAGTTCTTCCACTGTACTTTTTCGTAATATCTGCGATCATATGACTCTTGGCGAAAATTGCCGTTTGGATCATCCTCGAGTTGGAAAATATTTGGAAGAGAGGAGAGGTGTTGCAAGTGGATAGCCAGGCGGTTGCTTCTTTTTCCTTCGAGATACAATCTCAGACCAGTTACAGGCCTCTTACCTACATCAACCTGAAATAGTATACATTAACAATTGTGTGTCATTTAGCTTTCATGGGGTTGAAAGGAATGTACGTGGTAGGGAGTATGATGGGGGAATACAGTATAGCGTAGTGTGCACAACATACTAATATATGTTAACTTAAAATAGATTGAAAAAGATAGTAATCAAGACTTTCAGCACTCAGTCTCAAAAAATTAGTATCTATCTTACTTATTGTTTCGAGTAGTAAAGGAAAAGCAACCAGAAGTCTGTCCCAATTCACCAGGAAATGGAAAAATTGGAAAAATCAGTGCAAACAAGACTGTTGCTCCAGGAAAAAACACTAATGACAAAATGAATGTCTCATTCCATACGCCACATGATGATTCTGGAAATACATTCCTTTCTCCCAAATGCAAAGACAGACAGACAGAAAACAAAATCAAGAGAGGATTTTAACCATAAACAAATTAGCATCGCCAAAAAAAGAATATTTTTCCTTCAGATCTCCATAAATCAGATTCACCAATTTGATTTCATCAACAGGTATAAAATAGAAACCACCACCGCGTAATTCTCAATCATGTGGAATCAGTAATATGTCAAAACATCCTACTAAAATTCCTCAAACTGCTATAAAATCTTATTTGCTCAAGAACTCTCCCAAAAGCTGAAGAATAAGACTTCGAGCTGTCCTGACTACCACTCTCTCACGCCCGCAACCACCCACCCCACCCCACCCCACCCCCTCCCCCAACCCCCAATATCTTCTCACTGTATACACTACTGGTCTTTATATTCTTTCTTATCTTATATATTTTTCTGCAAAACATGAATATTAAAGATCTAAATTTAAATATAAAAATAAATGGTCCTGTATGCATATAAGGAGTCAAAGCCATATATACCACGAAATATGAAAAGTCCAATTATTCTATCAAGGGTTTGCACTCATTCTGACCTAAAGGATCAGACATACATTCTCAACTTGACCTGAAGTTCTCCACGCAATGCTAATCTATGATGCACTATTATAAATATCCTACCAATCTATGACACAAATTCTACGTTTCCATTATAACTTTAAGCACAAAACAAAAAATGGAAAGAGGCAAATATCTAGAAAAGAAGGAAGCTTTACCACTGTGGTATTTACAAAAAGTTTGGGACCCATAAGACTGAATTGCAATGAAGCTGTGCTTTGCTGTCTTCGCTGAGGACCAAGAGGAAGATCACTGAATACAGGTGCCCACTGCCTAGGCAGCTGGAATTCCAGAAACTGATAAAGCTCTTCAATTGGTGGCTTGTCTGCATCAAAAAGAACAGGATGAAAAAAGGTTTGTAATGGTTGTCTGCTACACTTAGACATGTTGCGAGGATATTATTATGGGGGTTGTCATCAAGTTTCAATTATGCTGGAATCCAAATATCACCTCACGCCTGTCACCGAGCCCCCAAAAACAAATAAAATGAACCACCATTCCGAGGAAGGAACCCTCCTTTCCCTTTTTAAAGAAAATTACATGTAATTGGAAAATCTAAACAAGATAAATTTAAAGCAGACAGATCACTCACAGCGTAAATATAGATTAATGGCATGACTTAAATAGCCACTTCCAGAAACACCATTTAGTAGGGATGTTATTGGGATAAAGGACATCGAGATAACATCAGGCTCCAATAGAACTGTTTGTAGCCACTCATTGTGGGACAAACTGGCGCCATCACTTCCACCTCTCCTTTTGCAGATGCTAACAATATCCTGTTATTCAACCAAACAAAAAATTACATGTAAATGGGTTTCTGTAACTGTCAGCACAAGTACTAGTGAGATTGCAACTGTGAAAGATGAAAGACTTACATCTTTATGTGAATAAGAACTTAATGTGCCATTATCTGCAAACCTGAGCCGTGTCTCCTTCATTTCAAACTGAGGAAGAAGACAATGATAAATGTTCCAAAAATAATAAATGAACAAACAGAGTATGTATCAATTGATAGATACCATGGAACAGTAAGTTAATCATCTATTTTCTATCAATGGGGTGGAAACGATACTATGATCAAGTCATGCAATGGGTAATTTATAAGCCGCCGCCAATCATTAACAATGCAATACTGCCAATATAATAGAAAAGTGAGCCAACGAATGAACATGAACCTTCTATGCTCCATGCTGATATTACAGTTTCTGTTTTACACAGAAATTGAATAAATGCACAAAAGAAGGCATACAGTAACTTTAAGCATGATCAGAAGTTAACGATTTTACACGAAAATCTCCACTAAGAAAGCTACATCGATTTATCCCCCACTCAACAACTCATTACTTCAATAAACTACTCAGAGGAATCAAAAACTCTTTTCCATGATCTTGAAAATCATAGGAAATTAACTAGATGGAAACATAAACTATTTACATGCTATTGAGTCCTCAGAGTTTTTATGGAGTAAACAAGAAAACCCATTTTCTTCAGAGAAGATGATGACTCCAGCGATTTCAGACTACTTGGTAGAGAAAGAAAAAAGAATTTGGGATATACTTTTTTTGTTCAATTGTTGGTCCAAAAACTTAACAGCACCACCAATGTGTTTAAATCGGTCACTTCCAAGCAAATATTAAAGAGAACACAAAGAAGAAAAATAAAACAAGATGAAAACTGGAAAGAAGACAAGAGTAGGAGTTGCACATGCAGCAGGATGGAGGCAGCAACTATAGACTGGTTCCAATTGATGCTCTTTGCTAACAGACAACACGTGTTACAATGATGTTACTTTGGTAGCCAACAGTGAAAACCAAGACCTATGGAAAACTCGCATCAACTAAAGAAACTCAGGGTGCAATTGGATATCCCTTCATTTTAAAAAATTTCTTTCAGCAAGAGAATAGTGATAAGAATTTTTGTTAAAGAAAAAGGGTAAATGTTGAGTGTGAATGGATATGAGATGAAAATGTAACGAGATGAAAGTTGATATGATACAGAAACAATAAAATAATGATTGTATATGATTGGTGATTGAAAATGTGGGAGTAGGTGAATAGTGGAATTTGTGTGAAAATGTGAAATAATGATCGTTGATTTGATGGTCTTTTTTCTTAAAGAATGAGTAAATGTGAAAGGTGATTGAAAAGGTGAAAGTGAGTCAATAGTGTATTTTCTGAAATTTTTCATAAGCAATCACATGTTGGGGGAAATAATTTATTTAATGGGACGAAAATAAAAAAATTGGTGCCCAATCATACCCTCAATATCCACTTCAATAGTTAGGTAAGAAGATAATTTATTTCTTATGGTGTTCATCCTCACAGCACGAGATGCATCAATCAACAATCAGTTAAATATAAATTAACAGCGTGAATTTTTTGACAGATGCATATGGCATTGATAAAGGTAAAATAACTAAAACAATTCTGAACCTTCTCACTCTGGTATATTTGCTCGGAATTCAGTTCATTTTGTCCATTTGCATCCAAAAATCTCTGATCTGCCATCACCTTCAATCTTTTTTGCACATCAGCCGGTTGAAGCGATGAAGAATGCTGCTGTTTCAAGTAAATTACATCCTTACCACCCATCTTTACACCAACAATGACATGAGTGCCAAACTTACTAATAAACCTGAAAAAAGGGTGAAATCAGCTACACCAAATAGGCTCCTAGAAATAATCATTAATGTAAAAATGCATTACTTAGAAATGGTGCAAGTGATATACATAACATATTGCTTAGTACTTAGAAGTGATTACTGGACCTAATAGATACCTATAGTCAAACAACATGCACCGAAAATATTAATTGTTTATACAGGTACTCTTAAAATGGCAAATAAATAAATTTGATATTGTTCAACAAATGAATGTGAATCTCCTTTTGCTTGAACATGAGTTTCCTTTTATGAAGAATTTTTTAATCCCACTCACATGACCACCAAGAAAGAAAGAAAAGAACAATACAAAGAAAAACATTCTTTCTTTTATTCAAACAATTTTTTTTATGTGCAGAAACTAAGTGAATGCTGAATTTGAAGGACATTAAAGGACAGTTTCGACGCTCAGATTTAGTCAGATAGGTCCAGCAACGAGGTGTCTGCGTGTAAAGTAAATATTAAAAATGGTAAAACATAGAAGTGGTCTCAAGCTTTAGTGCTGAGTTCTCTGAATACCATACTGCAAACATTCTTTATCAGTCCATGCTAACTACCACAAGTTGCAGCTTATTCGCTATATCCTTGCAAAACCTAAAGTACCAATGGCAAGAAGAAATCTTGTATTCCAAGTGATATTTCAACAGGCACTCAGGTCCTCGGAATGTGTGAAAAACTTTTGAGTAACTTAGTCAATGCCTGCCCCACCCCGTTCCCCGCTCCCCTCCAAAAATATTAGTACAATATTACAAAACAAGGGAGGACCATATACATACTAGCAAGGGTATCTTGTATGTGATGCAAAAATAAAACGCAATCATAGCATGCATGCAGGCATCACTTGCGTAGGAAGACACCAAAAGGTCACTCTAAAAGGTTAGAAGGCAATGTAGCAATATTATTGTTAGCACAAACTTCTAGAGGGAACCCAAGCAATACCTTGCCAATGCTGCAGGCTCCCATGTAGATGGAACTTCTTTCTTCACGTGATCCTTAAGCACCATCTGAGACTTTTCTAGTGCAACTGTATACAATGTTATAAACATTCCATCAAAAGCAAGAGTTTTGGTGTAGGCAGCATCTTTCTGCCAACAACCAGAAAACTCAAACATAGCATTGAAGAGCCCCGAAGGAATTTTGCCAGTCAATGATAGCTCTTGATTAAATTGCTCTGACATCTGGAAGGTAAAGATGTAGGTGTGAATTTCTGATATCATCAACCATATATACTATGTAAAAATTGACTTGAATAGTGAAGTTCCAAAGTTTGCCCAAATTATTAAAAGGAATTTATGTGGACGAGGTATTGGGGAATAACATAAAGGACGAGAGAAAATGGACATATAGAAAAATCAGAGAAGCATCAGTGCCATATTAGCATATACACACATGTATTCTACAGCCAAGTAAATGGAACTTTATAGCATTAATCACCATCGCAAACACTTTATCACTAAGCCAGTTAGTGGGATGCCTCCATAAACAAATGGATGAATTTTGAAATAAAGCAAGCAAATCAGAAACAGCTAAACCTGCTGGTAAGTCAGAACATCAGAACGAAACCGCGTCCGCTCTCCTTTATCGCATTTGATTGATTTTGACACATTAGGAACCGAGATTCCAGCTGGAAGAACAATCTCTCGACCCTGATCCTCATCAATCTCAATCAAACGCGAATCACCCTTACAATACTTTAATCTAAGATCTAAGGAAATATCATATCCACGGCCAATCGAATGAATGGCCACCTTAGCCGCTTCTCCGGCCGGAAGCTTAAGCGCCATCTTCAGACACTCACCCTCCCATCTCAAAAGTCAAAACACACATATCTAATCTTAACCCGACAAAAATTCTCACTCCTATTGAGCAAATTGCCAATCCTGAAATGTCATATTATTTCTTCACGAACTGTCAAGTACACTTCTTGAGTTATATACTGAAAATCTTGGATCAACTAAAAAAGTATAATACAGCTTTCTCCCTCTAAAGACTAAACAATTTAATTCTTTAAGCTCCCAACACCAACGAACGAAGCTTCACAGTATCAACCTGGAATTCCTCAACCACGCACACGATTCAGCTCGAACTTTCCCACAAACTTTGA
This sequence comes from Rehmannia glutinosa, assembly GCA_016081115.2. Classification (NCBI taxonomy): domain Eukaryota; kingdom Viridiplantae; phylum Streptophyta; class Magnoliopsida; order Lamiales; family Orobanchaceae; genus Rehmannia; species Rehmannia glutinosa. Next base: position 850,735 of record CM071926.1, read on the forward strand.
CTACAAAATCATAATATATTTATAGGATTCGTATTTAAGCACGCTTTCCCACTGTATTTAGCTTCCACAAGCTCCGGCACAATCGGAAACTTGCTTTACTGTTCTACAGCATCCAAGTCTTTGATAACTCCAACGAAATAAAAACCGATGATTCAACCACAAAACCGTGGGAATTCGCCAAACGCAGGATTAATAAAACGACCCACGATTGAAACCTTTGAAGTGTGGTCCTAGGTAGTATTCCACTTAGCAGTAAACACTGGGGGACTCGAAACCCTAGCTAGCTGCACTCCAAGCTGGAGTTCTTTGGGAATTGGAGTTGAAAAACCTTCAAACCCTAGATTTTCGTAGTGAGATTGAATTGAAGCTCAGATCTAGAGAAACAAATGGAGTTTCTGCTTCTTGAGCTGAAAGAGAGAAAACAAGCACTTTCACATCCAATGTATACATACATATACATACATGTAGAATTTGATAATTTCCATATATGTGGATGCAGGAAATGTTAGTGGGGTTATAGGGTAAGGTAAAAATGGGGTGGATTTTATTGACCAGTGGAGATTTTTTTAGAGTTCCACTGATTTAGATAAATTAATAATTAATATTTGAGAAGATTGAGTTTTTGATAGAGACTGCAGTAATGACCACCTTGGAAGTCAAACTCAGTGATCCCCTCTGGCTTTTATTTTCAGATAAAAACTCTTTTTACATATATTATTTAAAGAGACAAATTGTTCAAAGTACTCGTTATGAATATAACAAAAAAAATTCTAATATGTGATATAAAAAAATATTTTTTCTACTTATTTTTATAGTTTTTTTACCCAAATACCCGTTAATACAAAAGCAATAAGTTGGTGGGTCCTATTTATGTTTCACATAATATACATTTTCTTGATTTTTAGATTTTTCTATAAATAATTTTATTTGTAGTTAAAGAATTCTATGTTATTTTTACCTTTTTTGGATTTTATAAAAAATCTGATTTTTCGGTAAAAAATTTCGAAAGTCTTTAACAATTTTCAGTTTCTAATCCATTTTTCATTTTTTTAAACAAAAATCCATATTTTAAATATATTAAGTAATTTTCAGATTTTTAATACAAGTTTTAGTTTTTTAAACAAAATTTCAGATTTTTATAAAATCGTTTAGTATAAAAAACAACTTCTTGAAAATAATTTTGAGTTTTTTTATTTCATAATTTTAAGATAGTTTAAATATATGGCAAATGTTTCAAAAAAAAGTGTATAGTTCTTTCAAGAAAATTCATATTTAATTTGTTGTATTTTTTTTATTTTAAAATAACTTCGATTCTTTTTTTGTTTTTTAAACAAATTATCGTGGTTTTTATATTTTAATATTTAGATTTAAAAATAATTTTGTGAATTTTTGTAGATTTTTTTAATAAATTGCAGATATTTTTAAATTTTACTGAAATAATTTTCAGACGTAATAGACAATTTTTCAAATATTCAAATAATTGTTTTATGTTATTTTTCAAATTAATATATGTACAAAAGAGTTGTCACGCGGTATGGGCACGATATATCGGATATGAGTACAATATATCATGATATGACACTACTATATCACAATACGGCACGAGCCGCACGATATGACATGATATGGTCACGATATAGGCATATGGTCACGATATAGGCACAATATGAAGGGTGTGTGTATTTGGGGAGGAGTGTACACGATTTTCAAGAAAAACAATAATTAAAGGAGAGACATTTGGGGTCAAATTGGATAAAAAAATATTTTTTAAGTTGATGGGTAGAAAATAATAATCACTATCCATAATGGGTAGTTAAAAAATTTCCCCAATTTGAAGGTACAAAAAGTATTTGTTTGTAATTGTTTTTAAAAATACTAATTTTTCTTTTAAAAATATATATTTAAGGTAAGTCTCCTCTCGTAACGTCTAACTGGATCTAACCTCGTTAGACATATCCAAATAGTTGTTGCGTCAATTTATTCATTAACCCGCATTGTAGCACCTTCTAGCTTATTGAATTTTAATGCAAAAATAAATAATTATGATAGAAATACTTTAAAGATTTCTTAAAAATACGGAATAATAAAAAATTTACTTAGTTTCAAAATTTGCATGGGAATAAAGACTAATAATTGAAACAATTATAAATCCAAAAACATCCATAATGAAATGAAAATCACAACAAGATCCCAATAGAAATTAAAATTCAAACTTTTTTTTTTTCTTTTTTTTTTTTTTTTGAAAAGTTGAAAGACATTAAAATCATGAAAGACGTGGGTTCGCGAGTCATCAAGGCTGTTCGCGCCATCTCCTTCCTTATCGTAGTTCTCATCCGAAAATATTAAATATTCGTAAGGTGAGCTTAACGAAGTTCCACAAAGTAATCTCATGCATGAATGCATGTCTAATGCAATAATATAACATTTACTTCAAAACTTTTCATTTTCTTTAATTAAAACTTTCTTTAAGACGCGAGCTCACTTAATGGTACATTGTTCTATTCAGGGTCGCAGTGGGCCTTGTAATTTGGAACTTGATTAACATCTTGCCCGAAGGCCCATTTCCTTTAGCATTAACATTAGCCATGAATGGCACATTGTCGGAACGCTAGTCCCCCGCGCCCATTTCCCACTCACTCCAACATCATAGAACAATGTACACTCATTTCTTTAAAAAAAATATTAGTAATAATAGACCTTAAAACTTGACTTTATTTAAATTTCTGCATGCTCGTGAAATGCTATGAAGATACATTAACATGATGCATGAATCTAAGTGATGCAACTTTTCATTGAATGCGATAATAAACATAAGTGCATAGCATAATTATTAAATTACAAGCTGAAACAATTTGAGAACAAAACCTCACATTCAACTAATTAGGGAAAAACTACATATATCCAATTAGTTAAAGAAAATCCTACATTCAATTAATTAAGAATAATCCTATATTTAATTATTTAAGCTTAGATTTTCAATGCATAATACAAGAATGATTAATTATATAGCAAAAGAAATTTAATGCATAATTCTAATTTCTAAAACAATCAGATTACTTACGCAAATTATACATTAATCACTAATTGAAATTATAGTATAATCTAATAATTAGCTTGTGCTTGAATCAAAACTAATTGAATTGTAAAAATTTTATTCTGACATTGTGAACTTAAAATGAAGTAAACTAATTAATGTAAGATGTGAATGGAAATATGGTAATTACTTATAAAGTATGAGTTAATCATATATAAATCTAATTCCTTAGCATTAGAAATTTAAGTTTAGGAAATACAATTTATATTGTGCGAATGATTTATTTTGCTCTTTTAAATTCCTAAAAGTAAAATGAACTAGCACATAAGCACTAATCCAAGTAAAATAGTGATCCCTTCTCATAAAAAAAAATGTAAAATAGTGATCATATACATAACCGTGCATGCTTAAACATAATAGTACAAAGACCAAGTCAAATAGATAATTCAATAATAAGGTGACAAACCCAATTAATCACTTAAATATCTCGATTTATTTAAGCGGCAAGTTTTCTGTCAAACATAAAAAAATCAATAATAATAACGTAAATCCTAATTCTATATGAAAACTATGGAAATTACTTGCTTGGTTCGTTGGATGATCGGATCAACTAAGATAAAATTCACCTCGGCTTCTATTCGGTAGAATCTATACATAAATTATTATATAATATATGATTAGTAAAAATTTAACCAAATTTAATATGAAATTAAAGAAATAATTACGAAACCTTCAAAATTTTCGGATAATTTGTACCGCAAATTGGATTACATTTCTTGTATTTTCCTTGTTTCCTACTTCCTTTCCTCTCCTTCTTCTTTTTCTCTCTTTCTTTCCTCTCCTTCTTCTTTTTCTCTCTTTCTTTCCTCTTCTTTTCTTTTCTTTCATTTCTTTCTTCTTCTCTTCTCCTATTTATTCTCTTACCCGATCTCCCTCTCACAATATATCCTTCATCAACTTTTATTTATTACTTTTCTTCCACTATTTTTCCCATTATCCTCACTAATTTATCCACTATTATTTTTTTTTCTTTCTTATTCTCAACTTTCCATTCCATTATCCTCACTTTCTCTACCTTTATTTTCCATTGTCTCCCAATATCCTTCGTCTTTTTTTTTAATCCTTTTGATTATTTAATAAAAAGTGGTTGTTACACGCACAACCACTAACACCACAACAACAATATTCGTTGGCCGCTACTAATATTTTTTAGGAGGACTACTAATATTTTTTTCTGTAGAAGTACTAATACTTTCCAGGAAAAATACTAAAATACATTTAATCAAAAAACCTAATACATTTCAATAAGATTATTAATATATTTTAGGGGGAATACTAACTAATACTTTTGGGGGGAAATCAATAGTTTTCATGAGAATTACTTAAAAAAATGTTCAATGGGTTACTAATGCTTTTCTGATGGATTGCTATTGCTTTTTACGGGAAAACTAATACTTTTGTCAGTTTCCTAATATTACATCACTAACTAATATTTTTCAAGGGGACAATTAATACATTTTAGGTAGATTACTAATACATTTGAGGCAAAAAATCAATACTTTTCACGAGGGTTACTAAAAATATCGCTCAAATGATTACTAATACTTTTCAAATGTACTATTAATACTTTTCAGATATACTACTAATACTTTACAGGAGAAAAACTAATACTTTTAACAACCCCTAATATTACTAAAATGTCATTTTTCCAATGATCATACGACACCATCACAAAATATTACAAAAATATCACCGGTGCATGAAATTATAATAAAACCCGGGTCAGGTTGGGTCCGTCAAACGGAAAAGACCCATTAGATGATCTAACCCAAGTTTTTGTCATATATTCAAACTGATGCTGTTTAAATCCGCAGTTCAATCCAAGTTGAGGTTTCTGAATAAAGTCCAACTTCTTCTTTAGAGCTGGTAGCTAGTTTTTCGGACGAGAACTTGCCTGCAACACCATCAAATGTTAGACGGGCTCTAGAGGTGGTCTCAGAGACCCCCTCCGACGCTCAAGTAAGCACGTGTAAGAGAATAATTCCAGAGCAAGTGAACGGCAATTGAGAGTAGTTAATCAGGAATATTTCGTAATACTTACAAATAATGAGGATTTTTTTTATATCAGGGTTGATGGGTCGCATGTGCCTCGTAAAAGAAAGCGAATGCATTGGCCCGTACAGGCCGGGTGGGCCGGATAATTATATATGTGATCGAATAATGATTAATAATATTGGATAATTAATTAAATAATTCAGAGTTTAATAATGAGTAGAATAATTAAAATAAAGATAATTGGGAAAATCATTTTTGTCCCAACATAAACCTATTGATATTTCATGACATCTACTAATTTTACGTTTAAATTTACTCATATCACATCTTCTGGGCAGATATCAAAAAAAAAAATTATTACTAATTTATATAGAAATAATTAATTTTATCGTTTTTACGCATAAGAATAATGAAAATATATTTAATAATGGGAATAATAATGAAAGCATGAAAGTGAATTTGAAAATAAAATCAATAATTACTAATTAGGAATCCATTTTCATTTTATATTTACAACTGAGCCAGTGACTCGAAAAACTGTAATTAACCGAATGTGAGTTTTTTTTTTTTTGAGAGAACGAATGTGAGATTATTGGTTGAATAGTGCAGACATTCATGGAAATTGATTTTATGAGGGAAAAAAAATTAAAAATAAAGAAATTAAAATATTTTTAGATATTCGCTGTCAAAATTCAATGATGATATATATTTGATTTGTAATATTATTTTTTTTGTTTAGTATTGGATGGACTTCCTTTATAGAAAAACAAATGTAATAATGGTAGCTAGTTTGATATCATATGTTATTTCACATTATTTGTTGTATTGTTATTTTATGGGGGAAAAAGAAAAAAATAGATGGAGATATACGATTTAAAATAATATAATAATCATTAATTATAAACATATATGAAAAAAATAAACTGAACACGTAAAACTTGATTTTTGTTGGAGGCAGAAAAGATATTTTATAATTAATATATAATTTGGTTTATATATTAAATAATAATAATTGTCCAATGGGCTATTAATGGAATAATCCGGGCCAAAGGAGTTTGGGACCGGTCAACAGGACAATTTCTCATACATGTTGGATCATAATCCAACATTGGACTTATATGTGAAATTATTATGTATTGTGGACTGTCAATTAAGGTTAAACTCATTTTGTAAGTGATTAAATAAAGATTAAGGAATTGGGCTTTAACGTATCTAATAGGGTGTGGGCCTTTAATGTGTAGGGACTTAATGGGTTATTCCTATTTTAATGATGGGCTAAAATAGGGTACCCAATATAACACAGTTATATAAGGATTATGGTCCTAAGGTCACACGTCTATAAGATTCTATTTTGCTATGCCATCATCGTAAAGAAACCTACTTTATAGAAAACTAAAGGGGTTCTCTCAAAAGCTTTCGAGACGTGTAGATCTGAAGACACGGATCCCAGGATTCGATCACATGGATTCGATACGCTTCCACAATCTAGTCTTTGATTCTTGATAATTCGATATGAACGCTCCTAGATTAAAGTGGTGTAATTCACTAAAGATTATTTCAACAAGTGGTATCAGAGCCGATTCATATTGAGTAATTGGGATCGAATTTAGTTCGATAATTATATTTAGAATTGTTGAGTTTTGTGTATATATTCGGATTCGTGTATATAAGGTGAACTTGTATATAATTCGGACTTTCATTCTCAGTTTATTTATTTTTTATTGAATAATCATGCGAACTTGGTTTCACGAATTTCAATTCAATTGCTAATTTGTTGAAGAATTTTTAGAAGGTTTCGATATTTTAATTTCTGAAATTGGGAATCTGGGATTTGCATTTCTTCTTTGGATTAGGTTATGCCATTGTTGATGATTCAGAGAACATGACTTCTTTGTTTTTTCAATTGAAGAATTCAAATCCATTATATTGTGTAGATTCAGATTTCGATATTCCTATGCTTGTTAATAGGGATTGTTATTAAAAAATCAGTTTTTTGAAAATCTGCCTTCTGGGTAGTTGGAGAAGATGGTTTTTTTGCCCAAATTTAGTAGTTTTGAGGTTGTTTTGAAATTTTCAGGAAATTGGCTTGTAGTGTAAATCTGTTTGTTTCTTTTATTTCGGGCCCATTCTAGTTTCAGGAAATTTAATATTTTATTTAAAAAGGTTTTAATTTGGGGCTTATTAAAGTTTGTTTATTTTTAAAATTGGCCTCAAATAATATGGAAAATCCTAAATTAAGTTTGATCTTGGAATTTAAATTTTAAATTCGAATAATGGTATGGATTATATATTTTGAGATGAATTAATTGAAGCAACATGTCACCAAAGTGACCTCTCTTGTGTAATCTAATTTGTTTTGAAATATAAAAGTTTGTGCGCGTGTAACTTATGTGATATTAACCGGCCCAAAGAAAGGTTGATATTTATCAGAATTACACGTGCGCTTGTGGTAATAAACCCGTGATAATTATTCGGTTTACATATGAACACTAAATTGGCCCAAAGGAAGATTTATTGTTTGATATGTTCTTATTATCAGGTTTGATTACTGCACCAAGATATCAATTACAAGTTAATATTTTGTCCAAAGATGAAATATTGGTGGAGTGTCGATATCTTGAGATGAGAATTACCAATATTTGAATTTATCATTATAATTTTAAGTATACTTTATGTGAGCATAATTAGTTTTTTTTTTTTTTGATTCAGCCATGTCTACTCCTGCTAATATTACTGCCAGCATTAACTCAATTCCTATGCTAAATGGCACTAACTTCAAGTCATGGCAAGAGAACCTTCTGATAGTTCTCGGAGTCATGGACTCGACCTTGCGATAAAGATTGATTCTCCACCCCCTTTTACGGATAAAAGTACTTCAGATGAAAAGAGGGATATGGAAAGGTGGGAGAAATCGAATCGCATGTGTATGATGATCATGAAGAAAGCCATTCCGGAAGCATTCAGGGGCACTATGTCTGAGAAAATTACTATAGCTAAGGAATTCCTTGCGGTTATTGAGAAAAAGTTTGTCAAGAACGAAAAGGCTGAAATTGGTACACCCTTGACAAATCTGATTTCAATGAGGCATGGAGGGAAAAGCAATATCAGAGAATACATTATGGAGATGTCTCATACTGCTTCAAAATTAAGAGCACTTAAGCTAGAACTCTCAGAGGACTTGCTAGTGCATTTGGTTTTAATATCTCTTCCAGGACAATTTAACCAGTTTAAGGTGAGCTATAACTGTCAGAAAGAGACTTGGACTTGAACTCATCTCACACTGTGTCCAGGAAGAGGAAAGGTTGAAGCAAGATAAGACAGAAAACGCTAATATTGCCTCAACTTCCAAGCATAAGGGCAAGGGATTGAAAAGAAAGAAGGATAAGGAAGCTGCAAAGACAACACCACAAAAGAAACAACAAAAGGCACCCATCGCAAATCGAAGGTACTAGACCGATGTTGGTACACTGCGGGTTGTTTCTTCTTCGTGGAGTCAAGGACATGTGAAAAGCGAAAGTACCAACTATCACGCTTGGTGTGCTAAAAAAGGTATGCTACTTAATTTGGTTTGTTATGAGGTTAACTTAACTCTCGGTTTCCAAGACACATGGTGGAAAGATTTTAGTTCATCAACTCACACCAAATGTATTCAGTAAGGGTTGTCTCTATTGCCAAAAGCTAAATGATGGTGAAAGACACATCAAAATAGGCAAAGACAAGATAATTATGGTTGAAATAATAGGAAAATATAGATTATTGTTAAGTACTGGATTTTATTTGAATCTTGATGAGACGTTTATTAAGAAATTTACTTCTGTTTTTGCTTTGGACAAATTCGGATATTATTGTTCATTCAGAAATTGAAAATTTAGCTTGTCTCATAATTCAAAATTGGTTAGTTCCAGTTCTTTACAATAACCTTTATTTGACAGACACTATTACTTCATCCAACAAGTCCGTACTTTTAAGTACAAAAGGAATAAGTAGAAAAACAAATCAATAAAAAGATTTGTAGCCAATTAGACTTCAGTCGTCTTAGAACTTATATATACGATATTTATGAGTAATTCCTACAGTTGCTTGGAATGGTCATTAATATATATTAACGTTCATAGACGATATTTTAGATATGGCTACATGTTCTCATTAATAAAAGGGTCACAATTACTAGACGTGTTCAATTCCTATCAGACTGAAGTTGAGAATCAACTCAATAAAAGGATTAAAACATCACATCTGATCGTGGTGGTGTTTGATAAATGGTTTTATCATGATTTTGATGATTTTGATTTTACACCAAAACAATGGTTTTAAAGGTTGTCCAAATACTCCTAAATGATTTAAAATGGTTTTAATATTTTCCGGAGTATTTCTTCAAGTTTTATTTTCGACAAAATTGGACAACACTTTTAATGATTTTCTGTTAATGTATTTTTACACCAAAACAATGTTTCTAAATGTTGTCCTAATACTCCCGATCGGTCTAAAATGTTTTCACTATTTTTCTGGAGTATTTCTTGAAGTTTATTTTCGATATAAAATTGGACAACACTTTTGTTTTGAGGTCAACCTGTCGTATAGATAGGGCAACCCGCACTGAAAGTTGAGAAAAACAAAAACTTCATGTTTGCGAGAAAATGGTCAGGGCAACCGGCCGCCCTATAGGGCAACCGGTGGCGTCGACCGGCCGACCCTCGGGGCGGCCGGTGCACTGGGAGCAAAAATTGAAACGAACGTCGCCGCCCGTTTTTGAGGTTGTGCGACCGGTTGAAGTCAGGGACGACCTGGTCGAACCCTACGCGATCGGTCGCCTGTGTAAATGTGTATTCTCATTTTCAAACTTATTTTTAATGCGGCCGCCCCTAATGTTTGACAAAGAAAATTCTAACCGTTGTGCAAATGACGACTTTTTCCTAAATTGTGGGATTGATTTCTAACAGCTATAATCTTGATTTTAATTGCAATTTTTTGTAGATATCAGATTCCAAGAGGAGCCTATCAAGTATCAATCATCTCCTATAAATAGAGGAAGATTTGAAGCACAACTACATGAGAGAAAACTACAACACAACAAGATACACTCAAGAATACACTTGTTCTTACATTGTCTTATTTCTTGTTGTAATTTGCCTAGCTATTCACTTTCACATTCTTGAGGTCTAGGCTATTCTTGATTACACGTGCACTCTATTGTATTATCAATTATCGAGTTGTAATCTTGAATTTGTGGTCGTCATTCAAACACAAGATATCCTTGTGAGTGTTCTTGTGGTAAGAACACACTTGGGTGAACTAGGTGTTAGGTGTAAGAAGATTGTGGTAATCTTCTTGTTGAGGTGTTGAAGAGTGTGGTGCTCTTCAAGGTTGGAGATTGTGGTAATCTTCACAAGGTGCCGATTGGAGATTGTGGTAATCTTCAAGTGAGATTGTGGTAATCTCAAAGGTGGTGTTGAAGAAGAGTGTGGTGCTCTTCAAGGTGTTGGTGTAAGATTTTGTTGTAATAATTTTGGTAATTATTAATAAAATCTTTTTCTCTTTTCAAACCCATCCCTGATATACTTGGGGTGGTAGAGCACGTAGTCCCTAGGTGGGGTGAAGCTCTATAAATCGACGTGTGCTATTTACATTCCGCACCTTTATTATTGTGTTTGAGCATTTGGATCGAAAAAGAGGGCGAAATTGAAAAGATGGAGATAATCTATTCACCCCCCTCTAGATTATCGTAGTCGCTTGGACTTACAAGTGGTATCAGAGCCAAACTCTTTGGCAAGCTCGTTTCACATCGCGAGTGAAGAGAAACGATCGTCGGCTACGAACGAAGCTCAACTTTCCTAAGACCTCCACCACCAAGCCACCTCGGTTTGATTCCAAAAATTTTATATTTTGGAAAGAAAGAATGGAATGCTATTTACAAGGTTGCGGGTTCGATATTTGGAACACCGTCATCAATGGAGAATCCATTCCGATGAAAGATACACCACACACCTCAAAAGGCTTCAAAAGCTCAATGATGAAGAGAAGAAAATCATCTCCTTAAATGGTAAAGCTCTTAATATTTTACATTGTTCACTTACCACTTTGGAATTTGATCATGTTGTAGGTATTCGGTCGGCACATGAAGTATGGCAAAATTAGAAGCCATCTATGAAGTATATGCAAATGAAAGGAGCAACTCAAAAGCATCTACTTCACAAATGGATACAACATCAAATTCAACAACATGGTATAAGCCTTCTACAACCTCCCATGATGAACAAGTTGAACAATGCCTCATGGGCATCGAAGAAGAAAACGAGGTAAGTTCTAAACCCTCTACTTCTTATGACAATGAATTGCAAAATGAATATAGTGACTTGCAAAATGATTATGATGAGCTACAAGATGAATTCCAAAACTTACTTGTTAAATACAAAAATTTGAAAAAGGAATTCATTGTTTTAAAGAATGATAAGGATAGTTTATTTACTTCCTATGAATCACTATCATGTGCTCACACCACCACTCTTGACAAGGTTAGAAACCTTGAGAAAGAAAATAGTACTCTTGTTAAGGATATAAATTGCTTGAAAAATGATTTATCTAAATCCAACTTAGAAAATTTTATAAGATGACCAATATTGTTGATTGTTGTGATAATTCGATACTAGAACTTGATCATAAGCCTAAGGGTGTCAATCACATGAAAAGGAATCAAGTCTCTAAGACGTTGGTCATTATGCTCCTAGAATTATTACATGCTTTTATTGCGGTAAAAAGGGTCATACGGTAAATACTTGTCGGGCTAGAAATAGCTCTAATTATTGTTGGAGACCTAAAAGTCTCAAGACTAATCCCAAAGGACCCAAACACATGAGGGTACCACAAAACAATGTCATATTAGGTACCCGGCGAAATAATGAACGAAGAAAATTTATACCGCCAAGAAGACATCAAATGACCGTTTCATTTGATCAAAGAAGGAGAAACTATCTTCGACAAAGCCATTTTCCAAGAAAAGGATATAATCAAAAATGGGAAGAACACAATCCTTGGAAATGGCAAAGACATCATCAACAAGATGATTTTCAAAGAAGAAGAGACTTTCAACAATGGGAAGGCAACAAACCTTGGAAATGGAGTAATCAAAGAAGTCATCATCAACAAAGTGACTTCTCAAAGGGAAGATATCATCAACAATGGGAACGGCACAACCCATGGAAATGGTGTAATTGGTAATTCGTATCTCCCCATTTAAATATGCATTTTATCTTATTTCTATGCATATTTTTATTTGTGTCTTAATTGCAAAATGAGTTTTCATGTATTTAAATTTTAAATTAAGGTCTTCAAAACTTATTTGTATTGTTAAAATTTTTGAAAAAGAAGACCTTATATGATGTTTTTAAAACTCTTGTGCATTTTTGTAGACTAAAGTGTATTATCATCTCTTATGGATTTTTATGGCATGAGCTTACTTGTGATATCTCTTAGCCTACACTTTTATTCATTATGATTTGTGCTAGATATGTTTTAAGAATTGTGTAGATTTACATATTTTCACAAATGGCCATTTACGTCATTATTTGTCAAGAAAGGCATAAATTATCGAGGTACGTTTACTTGTGTTATTCTTACTCTTATAGACTTGATATATATATTGCCATGTGCCTATGTGCTTGTTTTTCATAGTATTTCATACAAGTGCCATTAAGAGGATTTTTAGATTTTTTGAAAGGCACTATTCGATATTTGATTGCATATATTTGCCGTATCAACTCTTGTTCAAATACTTCTTTTAAATAAGGTCTCAACTATATGCTTTCGGATTTTCAAATTTCAAAAGAGACCTTTTGTAGCTTTCTTAAGCTTATTTGAACTTACATGATTTATTAGACTCTTGATGATCTTCTAAATGCATAGTATGTGTTTATTGCTTCATGGTCTATATATATAGTGTCTATTTCTACTATGCTCTTATGCAAGATATTTTTGTGATTGATGATTGAGGCATGTTTTTACACTTGGACTATTTTTTCTTGCTTATATATTTAGCGTCTGGTAATGAGTTTGTTAAGTTGTGTAGATGAGAAATGAAGTACTCCAAATATTAGTTACCTCAAAATATTTGGATGTAAATGTTCTATTATGAACACCTTAGATCAATTGGATGGCCTATGATGATAGTGATGAAGAAGACAAAAAGGGTATTCCTAACAAACTCGATGACCAAGGCAACATTGGTCGAACTAAGGCGAGGTTAGTAGCTCGAAGGTATTTTCAAGAAAAAGGTAATTAATTTTGTTGTAACATTTGCACTCATAGCACATTTAGTAGCTATTTGCATTTTACTTGCCCATTCTTGTTTTAAAGAAAATTTCAAGCTTTACCAAATGGATGTTAAATCCAACTTTCTAAATGGTTTTATTCAAATATAAGTCTATCGAGTCTAAAATTTTAGGCCAAATGATTTTTATAAAAGGCCTTGTACAATTGATAGACTTAGCTATTTTTGCAAAATGATTTTACAAAAGGTAAAGTTGATACTACACTTCTTGTTTTGAAAAAGTAGGGCAAGGTTGTTTACTTGTGCAAATTTTTGTTGATAATATTTATGGTGCTACTAATGAATATTTGTGCAAGATATGTTTTTCTAAGTTGATACTAGGTAAGCTTGAGATGAGAATGATGGGGGAGCTCAATTTCTTGCTTGAACTACAAATTATTCAATGCCAAGAAGATGGTTATATAAGAACTCTTGAAGGAGTTAAGCATTGAAGGAAGAAGAACCATCTCAACCTCTATGGCTAAAGATTGACAAAGGTTGAGAAAGGCATATCGGCCGACAAACAAATTCGAGGTATGTTTTCTTGTATTATTTCTATAGACTCGACATTCCATATGCCTTATGTCTATATGCTCGACTTCAAAAACTATCCCAATGAATCTCATTAAAGTGTCGTTAAAAGAAATTTTCAAATATTTGAAAGGCACTTCTTCTTATGACTTGTTGTATCCAAAGCTTTAAAACGTTCTTATTTTTTTGGGATAACAAGTTCGGTATCTATTATACGGTTATTCGTATTAAAAATTTGGTTTGTCATAATCGAACTAAACATATTGAGATTCGATATATTTTTTAAGGGATTGTGATTTTTAACAAAAACTTGAGATGTGTTTAATTCCGTCTCAAGGATAACTCGCGGACTTTTTGATCGTTAACCGCCGAGTATTTTACCTCATTTCGAGCTTGATCATGACATAATGTATATTAAATGAGGTCTACGTTCGCATTTTGCATGTTTTTAAAACTTAGGGGTGAAAAATCGGATTTTTGGTTGAAAATTCGGATTTTGGAAAAACGAGAGACAAATTGGTCCGAAAGGGTTTAGGGCAACCTGTCGCCCTCAACGCCGACCGGTCGCCTCAACTCGACCTCGTCGCCTAGGCTATAATTTGGATTAAAATGGTTCTGCTTTCAAAGATTCGTCACTTTGACACATTTTGGCCATTTTTCGTCCCTTTGCAAATTTCACACACATTTCACTTCAAATGAGTTTTGATGCATGAATTATATATTTTGGGGATTATCTAGCTCGATTATCATCATCATTGCTCGTCTTTACCGATTGAATGGTAAGAATTTCACTTTCTTTAGCTCAATCAATTGAACCTCGAGTTTGTGGCTTATATGTATTTTTCATGATGTGATTCATATATGTTTGTGATGAGCTTATTGATTGTTGATGAATGATATTTGTTAAATTGTATTTGGTGATGAAAAACTTGGCTTGATTTCATTTACAAGGGCTATATATAACCTTTTCTATTTTTGACGCCCGCCAAGTGTTTGATAAAACGTTTCAATGAAAAAAAAAAAATTCATCACATACATGACTCTCTCGATTTCAAAAGTCTCACATATTTATAGAGATCATGTTTTTGCAAATCAAATGATTTTTCATAAGTTTCTACAAGTCGTATGATTCGACTCTTCTATTCGGTTTAAAAGCTTCAATGTTCAAATGGCTCGATACATCGGTTTACTTGCGCACTTTGATAAGAATATATGATGTATTTATCGTGCTAACATTCTTTTTGATGATTCCAAAGGGGGAGAAACAGGTTATAAGCTCATTAGCTCAAAGAAGCTAAGAAAAGCTTAACGAAAAGAAGCTATAAGTTGCGGCTATTGAAAGTCATGTTGTGGCTATTGAAAGTCATAAGTTGTAGATCATATTTTGTCCACTCTTGGTATATTGTGGTTGTATATGTTTCTTAGTCCATTAGTTGTAGTATGGACCTATATATGTTTCTAACGATATCTCTTTGACAGGGGGAGCTTTTAAGTTTTGATACTTAAGCTCAATATTGAAAAGCTAAGCCTTTAGCTTTTGATTTAGTTGCTTCTTTATAACTCTTGTTGTGCATGTTGATAGGGGAAGCATTTGTAATATGTGTTTGAATATCTCTACTCCCATCCTTGTGTTTTTATTGCATGGAATGTTGTCGCCACAACGGATAGTTCTCTTTAACCTAAAATTGTTTTGTTTTCAAAATCGACCTCGTTAAAATTATTTTGGTTTGTAATCATCAAAAAGGGGAGATTGTTTGATAAATGGTTTTATCATGATTTTGATGATTTTGATTTTACACCAAAACAATGGTTTTAAAGGTTGTCCAAATACTCCTAAATGATTTAAAATGGTTTTAATATTTTCCTGAGTATTTCTTCAAGTTTTATTTTCGACAAAATTGGACAACACTTTTAATGATTTTCTCAATAATGTATTTTTACACCAAAACAATGTTTCTAAATGTTGTCCTAATACTCCCGATCGGTCTAAAATGTTTTCACTATTTTTCTGAGTATTTCTTGAAGTTTATTTTCGATATAAAATTGGACAACACTTTTGTTTTGAGGTCAACCTGTCGCCGTATAGGCAACCCGCACTGAAAGTTGAGAAAAAACAAAAAACTTCATGTTTGCGAAAATGGTCAGGCAACCTGGTCGCCCCCTATAGGGCAACCGGTGGCGTCGACGGCCGACCCTTGGGGCGCGGCCGTGCACTGGGAGCAAAAATTGAAATAGAACGCCGCCCTTCGTTTTTGAGGTTGTGCGACCGGTTGAAGTCGGGGAACGACCTGGTCGAACCCTACGTCGATCGGCCGCCTGTAAATGTGTATTCTCATTTTCAAACTTATTTCTGTGATGACGGCCGCCTAATGTTTGACAAAGAAAATTTAACCGTTGTGCACAGACATGACTTTTCCCTAAATTGTGGGATTGATTTCTAACAGCTATAATCTTGATTTTAATTGCAATTTTTGTAGATATCGATTCCAAGAGGAGCCTATCAAGTATCAATCATCTCCTATAAATAGAGGAAGATTTGAAGCACAACTACATGAGAGAAAACTACAACACAACAAGATACACTCAAGAATACACTTGTTCTTACATTGTCTTATTTCTTGTTGTAATTTGCCTAGCTATTCACTTTCACATTCTTGAGGTCTAGGCTATTCTTGATTACACGTGCACTCTATTGTATTATCAATTATCGAGTTGTAATCTTGAATTTGTGGTCGCCATTCAAACACAAGATATCCTTGTGAGTGTTCTTGTGGTAAGAACACACTTGGGTGAACTAGGTGTTAGGTGTAAGAAGATTGTGGTAATCTTCTTGTTGAGGTGTTGAAGAGTGTGGTGCTCTTCAAGGTTGAAGATTGTGGTAATCTTCACAAGGTGCCGATTGGAGATTGTGGTAATCTTCAAGTGAGATTGTGGTAATCTCAAAGGTGGTGTTGAAGAAGAGTGTGGTGCTCTTCAAGGTGTTGGTGTAAGATTTTGTTGTAATAATTTTGGTAATTATTAATAAAATCTTTTTCTCTTTTCGAAACCCATCCCGGATATACTGGGGTGGTAGAGCACGTAGTCCCTAGGTGGGGTGAAGCTCTATAAATCGACGTGTGCTATTTACATTCCGCACCTTTATTATTGTGTTTGAGCATTTGGATCGAAAAAGAGGGCGAAATTGAAAAGATGGAGATAATCTATTCACCCCCCTCTAGATTATCGTAGTCGCTTGGACTTACAGGTGGTGCATGCAACGATGAATGTGATGGTCCAGGTGAACAACGTGTAGGATTGCTTGCTAATTTCTAGAGGAATGCAATATCGTCCCACAGTACACTAAGTCGGTTTGCCATTATGAATAGTGTTACTGAAAGACAAAACATAATGCTTAAGGATATGGTGAGGAGTATGATTAGTCATTCTATCTTACCAGAATCACTCTAGGAAGAAGCACTTAAGGCTGCAACATATATCCTTAGTAAGGTTTCCAACTAAAGCGACTAACTTAATCCCTTATGAACTTTAGACGGGCAAGAAACCTAGTCTGAAGCACTTGCACATTTGGGAATGTCTAGCTGAGGCAAGGCCTTACAAAGCCTAATGAGAATCAACTGGACTTAAGGACAATTAGTTGTTATTTTGTTGGATACTCTTAAAAGTCCAAAGGGTACAAGTTTTATGATCCCACAACCAAGGCTATTTCTAAGTCGTTAAATGTCTGGTTCTTTTAGGATGTTGAGTTTGCGGGGGGGGGGATAGAGTTAAGGATTTTGTCTTTGAAGAGGAATACGTCGATATTCCCACAAGTGTTGTTGGCATTGATCGGAATTTCATTCCTGACCTTGTTCAAGACACAAATCAAGACAATGTCGGAGAACCTCCTGTTTCAGAAATTATTCTAGATGAACAAACTCTACAACCTCAAGAACTCATGCCATTAAGGAGATCCACTACGGAAAGAAGAAGTGCAATGCCAGATGATTACATTGTATTTCTCCAAGAAAATGAGGTTGACATTTGAATGGTGGAAGATGATTCAATCAACTTCTATCAAGCCATGAAAAGTTCCAACTCTCAAAAGTGGATGGATGCCCATGAATGAATAGATTAAGTCCATGAGGGACAATGACACATGTGAACTTGTCCCATTGCCATAAGGTGCGAAAATCATTGGTTGCAATGGATATTTAATACCAAGAAAGATTCAAGAGGCAATGAGGGAAGGTACAAAGCTCGTCTTGTCGCAAATGGCTTTACACAGAAAGAAGGCATCAACTATAAAGAGACTTTCTCTTCAGTTTCTTTGAAAGACTCTTTCAAGATTATAATGGCATTGGTGACACACTTTGATATTGAGTTACATTAGATGGATATAAAGACGTTGTTTCTCAATGGTGACATTGATGAGGCAAATTATATGGTGCAACCAGAAAACTTTGTGTCGGAAGACTCAAATGATATGGTTTGCAAACTTAAAAAATATATCTACGAACTCAAGCAAACATTTGGATAATGATATTTAAAGTCTCATGTGGTGATCATCTCGTTCGGTTTTGAGATGAATTTGGTTGATGATTGAATATATCATAGGTTATGTGGGAGCAAGTATATATTTCTGGTTTTGTATGTCGATGACATTTTGCTTGCCAGCAACGATTTAGGCTTATTGCACACAACACCAAGAGATTTCTGATTAAGAATCTTGAGATGAAAAATTTTGGTGATGTTTCTTTTGTGTTAAGATATAAATACCATGAGATTATTCTCAGAGTACTCTGGATTATCACAAAAGAGCTATATCGAAAAGGCCCTTCAAAATGGCATACAGGATTGTAAACCAAATGATAACCCTGTGGCTAAGGGAGACAAGTTCAGTCTCAAACATTGCCCTAAGAATGATTTGAGGAAAACAAAATGCAGAAGATTCCTTACGCTTCGGCAGTAAGGAGTCTGATGTATGCTCAGGTATGTAAACTGTTGGATATTGCGTACATTGTAGGGATGCTTGACATATATATGAGTAAGTCAGGAATATACAATATTTGAAAAGTAGCTAGCCAAACAAGTCTAAGGTACTTATGGATAAAGAAAGATTACATGCTCACATATCAGAGGTCAGATCAGTTTGAGATCATTCGATATATTGACTCTGATTTTATTGGATGTCAAGATAACTTGATATCTAAGTTAGCCTATGTATTTTTGCTAGTTGTGGGAGAGTTCTAAACAGTCTTCTATATAGACTATTCTATCATAGTTGCAAAATTCATAGCGTGTTATGGGACATCCAAATCATGGATTATAGTTGCGAAAGTTTGTCATGAGGCTGCCTATGTATATGGTGTTAAAATACCACTAAGTTTGTGACATTGTCAGCAACACTATGTTCCAAACAACAGGAACTGGACGAAGACTAAACATAAAGAGGTCAAGTTCTTGATTGATAAATTAATAATTCAAAGTGGACAGGTGTCTATAGAACATGTCAGTACAAACTCCATAATTACGGATCCGTTTACTAAGGGATTGACACCCAAAAGGTTTCATGAGTTTGTTGCTCATATGGGTGTCAAATCAGGTTGAGGATATATAGTTTTAAAGAATATTCAGTTCTAGTGGGAGTTTGTAACTATAATGTTCTTTTAATGTAGATACATTTTCAGTCACTTCAGTTTAAGGATATATTAAGGTTTTACTCTGCAGGGATAAAGTTTCAGTATATCCACACTTTGATTCTGGCATATGGTTTGATCTCACTAAGGTAAGGTGGACCAGTTGGAAATAGACATGTTAAGATCACATTGCATGAAATTTCCATGCTACACATCCACATCATGATCCATATCTTTAATTGTATTGGCATGTGTGACCATTGATGGGTCGAGTTACGATAAATGTAACGAAGGCCGCTTTGATCCTATGTTGGTACAATTAATGGACCGGATTGGTTACAGATACATTTGATTATGACAACTAAGTTGAGCTCATATGGTTATTTTTACAATACATAATTATAAGGTTACACATATAGCCCAAGTGGGAAATTGTTGGATAATAATCCAACATTGGACTTATATGTGAAATTATTATGTATTGTGGACTGTCAATTAAGGTTAAGCCCATTTTATAAGTGATCAAATAAAGTTTAAGGAATTGGGCTTTAATGTATCTAATATGGTGTGGGCCTTTAATGTGTAAAGACTTAATGGGTTATTCTTATTTTAATGATGGGCTAAAATAGGGGTACCCAATATAACACAGTTATATGAGGGTTATGGTCCCTAGGTCACACGTCTACAAGATTCTATTTTGCTATTTCATCATCAGAAAGAAACCTACGGAGAAAACTAAAGGGTTCTCTGAAAAGCTTTGAGACGTGTAGATCTAGAAGGTCAGATCCCAGGATTCGACTGTTATGGATTCAGGTACGCTTCCGCAATCTAGTCTTTGATTCTTGATAATTCGATATGAACGCTCCTGGATTAAAGTGATGTAATTCACTAAAGATTATTCCAACAATACACGGGGCACGAGACCCATCACACAAGTATATAAAGGTATATCCTCTTCATTTGTAAATATATTCTCTCATAATCACTTTTATGCATTAATTCAGTATTCGTTTACTGTTTTGATTGCTCTCTCGGTCGTTGTGCTGACTTTAGCGTCAGAGGGACCTCCTTGTGACAACTCCCGGGTCAGTCTAATGTTTGTTTTTGTGCAGGCAAGTTCCCAACTGAAGAATTTTCCACTCCTGGAGAAGAAGACTTGGAAGACTTTGACTTTTATTAGAATCCATGATTTGGAGTGATCTGCCCTAAAAAAGCAGCATCAATTTTAATGATCATACTTGACAATAATCAATTTTCATTAAGGTTTGTGATCATACAATTCATTTATCTTTATTTGTTATTATTTTAACTTATATAATTTTCTTTAATAGTTTAATGGCTGATTTACTTTATATCTTCATTTGTTATGAAGTCTTCAACTATTCATAACTCATTGGTCGTTTAGACACTATTAAAATTAAAATAATTGACATAAATTTTCCAGCAAGACTCAGTTTTTGAACTAGAAATGAAAATGATTAATGTGTGTCATTTCGGTTGCTAATTTAGATTTTATTAATTTATTTGTGAAAGGATGGTTAGGCAAAAATAAAAATGGTCCAACTCCCAACCATTAAACCAGTGGCTGAATGTACTAAAAACAAAAAAACCAAAGGTGGTCGATCGAGAAATACAAGTCGTACTTCTCTTGATAGTTGATGTAGGCTATAGCTAATGCGACTCGTTCTATTTTATTTCTTTTTACAAAGAAAATAGAAAAAAAGTAACAAATGCATTGGCTTTTTTTGAAAGAATATTATTATGGTTACCATTGAAAGTACAGAAATAGGGTGGGTGGGCGTTTTAACTTCTTGTTCGGAATTCGAAATACCGACTATAGGAGCCTCGGTATTTACATCCCGATTGAAAGCATTACTCTTTTTTTTTGTAATAAAGCCGGTTGGGATTTTAAATCCCGACTCAAGTTTCATAAAATAATAACAATAATAAAAAATCATTAGTTTTTAAACCCCGATCGAGAATATATACATATTCAAATGGATTTGGGGTACCCAACCAATCCCAAAATAAAATATCTAAATCACAAATATATAGGAGAGGTTAAAATGAGACCACATATTATAGTGAGACAGTGTGGACTCATCTCAACCCTCTCTTATCTATATTAATGGCTAAGATAAATAGGGGTTAAAATTACATTAAACATTTAATTAATGCAAAATAAGGGTATAATTGTCAAAACAAACATGTGGAGGACCATCCAAATATGGAATCAGTTACTATGAGAGAGAAAATCACGTGGGAAGGAGAAAATCGAGAGAAAATCGCGCTGGAGAGAGAAAATCGCGTATGTGCTCTGCCATGCAGTATGTTGTACACTTATCATATATTTGTTGTATACTTAACACTATTTTACTGTATGTTTAACATAATTTTACTGCATATTAAAATGGTCAAACAAAAACATGTGGGGACTGTGGATTAAGTGAATCAATTATATAGAGAGAGAAAATCACGCTCATTATTGTGATGTATATTTTGTAAGTCCAAGCGGCTACGATAATCTAGAGGGGGGTGAATAGATTATCTCCATCTTTTCGATTTCGCCCTCTTTTTCTAACCGAATGCTCAAACACAATAATAAAGGTGCAGAATGTAAACAACACACGTCGATTTATAGAGGTTCAACCCACCTAGGGCCTAATCCTCTACCACCCCAATATATCCGGGATGGATTTCAAAAAGAATTTTTTTTTATTAATTTACCACAAATTAATACAACACCAACTTACAACGACACCTTGAAGAGCTCCACACTCTTCTTCAACACCACCTTTGAGATTACCACAATCTCTCTTGAAAATTACCACAATCTCCAACGACACCTTGTGAAGATTACCACAATCTTCAACCTTGAAGAATACCAAATTCTTCAACACCTCAATAAGAAGATCACCACAATCTTCTTGCACCTATCACCTAGATCATCCAAGTGTGTTCTTTCCACAAGAACACTCACAAGGATATCTTGTGTTTGAATGATAACCAAAAATCAAGATTACAACTCAATAATGAATATTACAATTTGAGTGCAAAGTGTAATCAAGAATTGCCTAGACCTCAAGGATGTGAAAGTGATAAGCTAGGCAAAATTACAACAAGAATAATAACAATGAAGAACAAATATTTGCTTGAAGTGTATCTTGTTGTGTTGTATCTCAAAAAATTGTCTTGGTTGCTCCAAAACTTCCTCTATTTATAGGAGATGATTGATCAAGCATAGACTGCTCTTGGGGATTGAAAATCTACGAAAAAATACAATTAAAATCAAGAATATAGTCTGTTAGAAATCAATCCCACATTTTAAGGAAATATGTCCACGTCAAACAACAAATTTTTGTCATTAAAAACACTGATGCCGGTCGCCGCACGTAAAATAGAAGTTTGAAACGAAACTTTGGAAATTTACACAGGGCGACCGGTCATAGGGTACTTCGACCGGTCGACCTTAGCTTCAACCGGTCCCCCTCAATGAGAAAAGAAGAAGGTTTCGTTCTATTTCAAAAAAGAAACTTGCAGGTACCGGTCGACTGGACCGATCGACGCCCAGGGCGACCGATCGACCTGCGTAATTTTTCTTCCGTCTCTTTTTCTGTTTCAAAAATCATCTTCAGGTACGGGTTGCCCTATAGGGCGACCGGTCGACCAAGAGACATAAATGTTGTCCAATTTTTGTCGAAAATAAAACTCAAGAAATACTCCGAAAATTTAGTAAAAACATTTTAAACCAATTGGGAGTATTTAGACAACATTTAGAAACCTTGTTTTGAGGTAAAAACATATAAACATAAAATCATTAGAAGTGTTGTCAAATTTTATCTAAAGTAAAACTTGAAGAAATACTTCAGAAAATATTAAAACCATTTTAAATCATTTAGGAGTATTTGGACAACAATTAAAAACATTGTTTTGGTGTACAAATAAAATCATCAAAATTAAGATAAAAATATGTATCAAACATATTTAGCATAAATTTGATGTATACTTAACACTATTATGCTGTATATTTAACAAATTTGTACTGTATATTACAACTATCAAACAAAAAAATAAGTATACAACAATACACATATAAGTGTACAACAAAACATATATAAGTATACAACAAATAAAATAAGTATACAACAACATAAATACATACATCAAAAATTAACTACTTATACATCAAAACATATCTAAGTATACATCGAAAAACATATAAGTGTACAGTACTCCATCCACGTCAGCATCGTCTTCTTCACCAACCCTCCATCTACAACAACAGCTACACCACTCCATCAACCAGAAACAGAAGTCAACCTCAATTCTTCACCAATTGCTCAACAAAAATCCCCACAGAACCCAGAAAAATCCATCATAACAGAGATGGCAAAAAAAATGGAAATTGAATCGAAACTCTTCGAGAAAATCTCCAGCGAAAACTTAGATCGGAGAATCGCCTTCGATCTCGTCGACCACCCCCCCCTGGTCACGAGTCTCGGAAGCCTTAGATTGGAAATGGTTTGGAGATTAAGAGACGACAGTGAGAGGGCGGCGGACAAGAAGGCGGAGGGGAGGAGGGCGTCGGTGATGACTAGAAGAACTAGGGCTGAGAATAATAGCAGATTTGGGGGACCACATAATTAGGGGTGTAAACTAAAATGAATAATATGCTCTTTACAACTTAAAAATAAAAGGAAAATAAATATTAAATTGGAAAGATCACAACCATCTAAAATTTGAGATGTGTGGCCAGGATTAGTCCACACTGTCTCATTTTAATTATGTGGTCTCATTTGATCCTATTCCCATATATATATATATATATATATATATGGGGAGGTTACAATGAGACCACATATTATAGTGAGACAATGTGGACTCATCTCAACTCTCCCTTATCTATATCAATGGCTAAGATAAATAGGGGTTAAAATTACATTAACATTTAATTAAGGCAAAATAAGGGTATAATTGTCAAAACAAATATGTGGGGGACCATCCAAATATGGAATCAGTTATTAAGAGAGAGAAAATCACACGGTGAGAGAGAAAATCGCGAGAAAATCGCGCTGGAGAGAGAAAATCCTGCATATGCTCTGTCATGCAGTATGATGTACACTTATCAATTATTTGTTGTATACTTAACATTATTTTGTTGTATGTTTAACATAATTTACTAGTATATTAAATGGTCAAACAAAAACATGTGGGGACCGTGGATTAAGTGAATCAATTATAGAGAGAGAAAAAATCACGCTCATTATTGTGATGTATATTTAACATAAATTTGATGTATACTTAACACTATTTTGTTGCACGTTTAACATAATTTTACTACATATTATAATTGTCAAACAAAAACACGTGGGGACCGTGAATTAAGGAATGAATTAAGGAATCAGTTATAGAGAGAGAGAGAGAGAGAATCACACTCATTAACATGTGGAGACCGTAGATTAAGTAAATCAATTATAGAGAGAGAGAAAATCATGCTCGTTATTGTGTTGTATATTTAACATATATTTACTGTATATTTAATACTATTATGATGTATATTTAACATATTTATACTACATATTACAATTGTCAAATAAAAATATAAGTATACAATAAAACACATATATATACAGGAAAAAACATAAGTATACTGTTCAAATTCCAGACTCTGTATTTGGCATGTTATTAAATAATCTGGAATTTCGATGTTAATGATTTTGCATTTCGTTGTCGGTTGCTAGGTTTCTGCATTTGTCGATTCAAATTAATAACAAAAAAGAGAGGATTTGATGTTATTGGATTCTGATTTAATTATGAGTTCTGAAACTTTAAGTATTATGTTTCTTGTCCTTTTTTGCATGCCAATTAGGGTTTTTTTCGGGCAGAGATGAATAAATATGTAATGTAATTGAATATGCATATGTTCCTGGTCTTAAAAAAATTGTGGGCTTGGATGAGGCGGCCATGGCTATAAGAGATGAGGAAGAAGGCGAGAGGGAGGGAGGAGGTGAGATTGAGTGGGCCAGGGTGGGAGATGGAAGAAGGGGAATATTATGTAATTGTGTAATTACAATGCTGCCCTTTTCAGGTTTAAAATAAATTGAAAATAATTATTAAATTGGAAAGATCCCAACCAACTAAATTTTGAGATGTGTAGCCAGGATTAGTCCACACTGTCTCAATCTAATTATGTGATCTCATTTGATCATATTCCTATATATATATAAGGAGGGGATCCTGTGAGACCACCCTCTTAGGTCAGTCCATAAGACCAAATCCACACAATCAAAAACATAAATCAATGGCCAGGATCTAAATGAATCTATACAACTTTACATAAGAAACTACACATAGAAAGGGGTAAAATAGAAATCAGTCAAAATATATTTGGTAACCGGATGCTAAAAATTAGGGACATGATCTTGAATTGATCACATCCCATAATCAGTGGAAATCCCCCTGCATTAACCCATCTTCTTCACCACGACATCCTCTACCGCCATTAACATCAAACTATTCAACCTGGAAAAATTATACAATATACGATCGACAACCGAAAAAAAACAGACATATATTTCATTAATTTTCGAATATTTGTCACCCATTAGAGCAAAGGAATTGTACAATGGCAGAAGATCTTCCTTCCAACACGATTGATGAATGTTTCCAAGGTAATTCCTTACGAGATACTTGCTAAAAAATTTAGGAGAAAAAACTAAAACAACAATAGACGTCTAATCGAACCAATTGTATGTTTTTGTTGGTAATTTGTATGTTTAGTGTACATAACGTGTATATTCAGTGTACAAACATTGTATACATAGTTTACATTTTTTCATATTTGGAATTGTCTATATATTGTATATTTCTTGTTAGTTTGTATATGTAGTGAAGAATGTTAGTATATTTAGTATATAGGTCTTGTATTTGTAGATTTATTTCTTAAATATTTACAACTAATCTGGAGATTGCATAGTTGTTCGAAACTGTTTTGCGTGTTTATTTATCATATTTAACTTGTATACAATAGTCATAAGTGTTGTATATTTATAATAAAAACTTTCATGTATTTTTATATTAGTTTTCCTAATTCCAGTTTGTTATATTGAATATAAATTCGTCATTATATTTTTATATTAGTTTTCCTAATTCCAATTTGTTAGATTGAATATAAATTCGTCATTATTTAATTGTATGGTGTTGTATATGAAGATACTTACTAATGATAATAATGTGTATGAATATGGTTGCATATTGTATATATAATACATCAATTTGGTTTTTATAATGTTCTGTCTTGTTTGATGTCAAACATTACAGAACCAGCGAACAATTTCAATGGACGTCAACGACTCGAAATCTCGTCGGGCTCTGTTAGATAAATGTTTTTATCATGATTTTGATGATTTTGTTCAAATGAGTTTTTAAACCAAAACAATGTCCCTAAATGTTGTCTAAATACTTCCGATCGATTTAAAATATTTTTACTATTTTTCGGAGTATTTCTTGGAGTTTATTTTCGATAAAAAATTGGACAACACTTTTGTTTCAGGCTCGACCGGTCGCCCTATAGGGCAACCTGTACCTGAGTTGAGTTTTGAAACAGAAAAAGGAACGTTTGAGAAAACAGGGAGGGCGACCGGTTGACCGGTACCTGGGAGTGCCCTCTCAAAGTCTGTCTTCTCTGTTTCATATTTTAAACAACCCCAACCGGTCAAGATCAAGGGCGACCGGTCGAACCCCCCTCCGACCGCCCCCCCTGTGTAAAAATCGCAGAAAATCTATTTCAAACTTATCTCTGCGCGACCGATCGAACCCCAGTTTTATCAACAAACTATCCGTTGCATTTTTAGACAACTTTTCCCTAATTTGTGGGATTGATTTCTAACAGCTATAATCTTGATTTTAAATGGTTTCTTTTGCAGCAAATCACTCCCCAAGGAGGAGCATATGTCTGGAAATCAAAGCCAAGACCTCTCCTATAAATAGAGGCTTCATTCAAGCAACAAGATACAACACATTACACAAGCAAAGAGCAAACAAGCAAACACTTTCATATATCTTGTTGTATTAGTTTAAGCACTTTCACTTGCACACATTTGAGGTCTAGACTTTCAATTCTTGATTACACTTGTACTCATATTGTATCATTCATTATTGAGTTTTAATCTTGATTTTGGTCATCATTCAACACAAGACATCCTTGTGAGCATTCTTGTGGTAAGAATACACTTGGGTGATCTAGGTGATAGGTGTTTGGAGAGTGTGGTATTCTTCAAAGGTGAAGGAAGATTGTGGTAATTGTTAGATAAATATTTTTATCATGATTTTGATGATTTTATTAAAATGAGTTTTTATACCAAAACAATGTCTCTAAATGTTGTCCCAATACCTCCGATCGATCTAAAATGTTTTTACTATTTTTTGAGTATTTCTTGGGTTTATTTTCGATTTAAAATTGGACAACACTTTTGTTTCAGCTCGACCGGTCGCCCATAGGCAACCCGCACTGAGTTGAGTTTTGAAACAAAAATGGGACGTAAGAAAAAAAAAAGGGCAGGCGGCCTGGCGACTGTGGGGAACGGCAGTGTGGTCGACCGGTCGACCGGGAGGGGCGACTTGCACTGCAAGTTGGATTTTTGTTCCGGACTTCTCTCGCTTCGTAAAAACGCTCAAGGGCAACCGGTCACGGTGAGAGCGACCGGTCGCACTTCCCTTCGACCGGTCCCCCGTGTAAAAATTCGCAGAATTCAATTTCAATCTTATCTCTGCGCGACCAGTCGAACCCCATGTTTGACAAAAACTATCCGTCTATGCGTTTTTGCATGCCTTTTCCCTATTTTGTGGGATTGATTTCTAACAGCTATATTGATGATTTTAAATGGTTTCTTTTGCAGCAAATCACTCCCCGAGGAGGAGCCAATGTCCTGAAATCAAAGCCAAGACCTCTCCTATAAATAGAGGCTTCATTCAAGCAACAAGATACAACACTCTATACAAGCAAAGAGCAAACAAAGCAAACACTTTCATATATCTTGTTGTATTAGCCTTAGCACTTTCACTTGCACAAATTTGAGGTCTAGGCTTTCAATTCTTGATTACACTTGCACTCATATTGTATCAATCATTATTGAGTTGTAATCTTGATTTTGGTCATCATTCAACACAAGACATCCTTGTGAGTATTCTTGTGGTAAGAATACACTTGGGTGATCTAGGTGATAGGTGTTTGAAGGTTGTGGTAATCTTCAAAGGTGTTGTAAGAGGGTTGTGGTAATCCTCAAGGTGTTGTAAGAGGGTTGTGGTAATCCTCAAGGTGGTGTAAGAGGATTGTGGTAATCCTCAAAGTGGTGAAGGAGGGTTGTGGTAATCCTCAAGGTGTTGTATTAATTTTTGGTAAATTAATAAAATCTTTTTCTTTTTGAAATCCATCCCTGGATATACTTTGGGTGGTAGAGGATTAGGCCCTAGGTGGGTTGAACCTCTTTAAATCGACGTGTGTTGTTTACATTCCGCACCTTCATTATTTTGTTTGAGCATTCGGTTTGAAAAAGAGGGCGAAATCGAAAAGATGGAGATAATCTATTCACCCCCTCTAGATTATCGTAGCCGCTGGACTTACAAGTGGTATCGAGCCAAACTCTTTGGCAAGCTCGTTTCACATCGCGAGTGAAGAGAAACGATCGTCGGCTACAAACGAAGCTCAACTTTCCTAAGACCTCCACCACCAAGCCACCTCGGTTTGATTCCAAAAATTTTATATTTTGGAAAGAAAGAATGGAATGCTACTTACAAGGTTGCGGGTTCGACATTTGGAACACCGTCATCAATGGAGAATCCATTCCAATAAAAGATACACCACACACCTCAAAAGGCTTCAAAAGCTCAATGATGAAGAGAAGAGAATCATCTCCTTAAATGGTAAAGCTCTTAATATTTTACATTGTTCACTTACCACTTTGGAATTTGATTATGTTGTAGGTATTCGATCGGCACATGAAGTATGGCAAAACTAGAAGCCATCTATGAAGTATATGCAAATAAAAGGAGCAACTCAAAAGCATCTACTTCTCAAATGGATACAACATCAAATCCAACAATATGGGATGAGCCTCTTACAAATTCGATGATGAAGTCGAAAAATGTCTTATGGGCATCGAAGAAGAGAACGAGGTAAGTTCTAAACCTTCTACTTCTTATGACAATGAATTGCAAAATGAATATAGTGATTTGCAAAATGATTATGATGAACTTCAAAATGAATTCCAAAGCCTACTTGTTAAATACAAAAATTTGAAAAAGGAATTCATTGTTTTGAAAAATGATAAGGATAGTTTATTTACTTCCTATGAATCACTATCATGTGCTCACACCACCACTCTTGACAAGGTTAGAAACCTTGAGAAAAAAATAGTACTCTTGTTGAGGATATAAATTGCTTGAAAAATGATTTATCTAAATCCAACTTGAGTACCGATAGAATAACCAATATTGTTGATTGTTGTGATAATTCAAACTAGAACTTGATCAAAAGCCTAAGTGTCAATCACATGAAAAAGAATCAAGTCTCTAAGACGTTGGTCATTATGCTCCTAGAATTATTACATGCTTTTATTGCGGTAAAAAGGGTCATACGGTAAATACTTGTCGGGCTAGAAATAGCTCCAATTATTGTTGGAGACCTAAAAGTCTCAAGACTAATCCCAAAGGACCCAAACACATAAGGGTACCACAAAACAATGTCATATTAGGTACCCGTAAATAATGATCGAAGAAAATTTATACCGCCAAGAAGACATCAAATGACCGTTTCATTTGATCAAAGAAGGAGAAACTATTTTCGACAAAGCCAATTTCAAGAAGAGGGTATAATCAAAAATGGGAAGAACACAATCCTTGAAATGGCAAAAACATCATCAACAAGATGATTTTCAAAGAAGAAGAGACTTTCAACAATGGGAAAGCAACAAACCTTGAAATGGAGCAATCAAAGAAGTCATCATCAACAAAGTGACTTCTCAAGGGGAAGATATCATCAACAATGAGAACGACACAACCCATGGAAATGGCGTAATTGGTAACCCGTATCTCCCTATTTAAATATGCATTTTATTTTGTTATTATGCATGCTTTTATTTGTGTCTTAATTGCAAAATGAGTTTTCAAATATTTATTTTTTTAATTAAGGTCTTCAATATATACTTGTGCTCTTAAAATATTTTTAAAAAAGAAGACTTTATATGATGTTTTTAAAACTCTTGTGCATCTTTGTAGACTAAAGTGTGTTATCATCTTTTATGGATTTTTATGGCATGAGCTTACTTGTGATATCTCTTAGCCTACACTTTTATCATTATGATTTGTGCTAGATATGTTTTAAGAATTGTGTAGGATTTACACATTTTCACAAATGGCCATTTACGTCATTATTTGTCAAGAAAGGCATAAATTATCGAGGACGTTTACTTGTGTTATTCTTACTCTTATGACTCGATATATGTATTGTCATGTGCCTATGTGCTTGTTTTTCATAGTATTTCATACAAGTGCCATTAAGAGGATTTTTAGATTTTTTGAAAGGCACTATTCGATATTTGATTGCACATATTTGCCGTATCAACTCTTGTTCAAATACTTTTTTAAATAAGGTCTCAACTATATGCTTTCGGATTTTCAAATTTCAAAAAGAGACCTTTTGTAGCTTTCTTAAGCTTATTTGAACTTGCATGATTTATTAGGCTCTTGATGATCTTCTAAATGCATAGTATGTGTTTATTGCTTCATGGTCTATATATATAGTGTCTATTTATACTATGCTCTTATGCAAGATATTTTTGTGATTGATGATTGAGGCATGTTTTTACACTTGGACTATTTTTTCTTGCTTATATAAGCGATGCCGGTAATGAGTTTGTTAAGTTATGTAGATGAGAAGTGAAGTACTCCAAATATTAGTTACCTCAAAATATTTGGATGTAAATGTTCTATT
Source organism: Rehmannia glutinosa (assembly GCA_016081115.2). Lineage (NCBI taxonomy): Eukaryota > Viridiplantae > Streptophyta > Magnoliopsida > Lamiales > Orobanchaceae > Rehmannia > Rehmannia glutinosa. The sequence goes on from CM071926.1 coordinate 882,261, forward strand.
ATGAACACCTTAGATCAATTGGATGGCCTATGATGATAGTGATGAAGAAGACAAAAAGGGTATTCCGGAACAAACTCGATGACCAAGGCAACATTGGTCGAACTAAGGCGAGGTTAGTAGCTCGAAGGTATTTTCAAGAAGAAGGTAATTAATTTTGTTGTAACATTTGCACTCATAGCACATTTAGTAGCTATTTGCATTTTACTTGCCCATTCTTGTTTTAAAGAAAATTTCAAGCTTTACCAAATGGATGTTAAATCCAACTTTCTAAATGGTTTTATTCAAATATAAGTCTATCGAGTCTAAAATTTTAGGCCAAATGATTTTTATAAAAGGCCTTGTACAATTGATAGACTTAGCTATTTTTGCAAAATGATTTTACAAAAGGTAAAGTTGATACTACACTTCTTGTTTTTGAAAAAGGGCAAGATTGTTTACTTGTGCAAATTTATGTTGATGATATTATCTTTGGTGCTACTAATGAATCTTTGTGCAAGAAATTCTCCAAGTTAATGCAAGGTGAATTCGAGATGAGTATGATGGGGAGCTAAACTTCTTCCTCGACTTCAAATTAAGCAATGCCAAGAAGGTATTTATATTTCGCAATCAAAGTATACAAAAGAACTTTTGAAGAAGTTCGGCATTGAAGAAGGAAGAACCGTCTCGACTCTATGGCAACCAATGTCAAAATTGACAAAGATGAAAAAGGCAAGTCGGTTGATGAATCCAAGTATCGAGTATGATTGGTAGTTTACTTTATTTAACCGCTAGTAGACCGGACATTCTTCATGCCGTATGCCTATGTGCTCGTTTTCAAAGCAATCCCAAAGAATCTCATATGAGTGCCGTTAAAAGGATTTTTCGATATTTGAAAGGCACCATTCAATATGGCTTATTTTATCCAAAGAATGAAAATTTTTCTCTTAAAGGTTATAGTGATTCGACTATGCGGGAAATATTGATGATCGGAAAAGTACTTCCTGGATCATGTCAATTTTTAGCGATTGCCTAGTTTCTTGGTTTTCAAAGAAGCAAAATCGTTTTCTTTCAACGGCTACTGCCGAATATATTTCCGCCGCATTTTGTTGTACTCAACTTCTTTGATGAAACAAACCTTAGCGGATTACAAATGCTCTTTTGAAAACGCATACCTATCTTTTGTGATAATGTATCCGCTATAAATATTGCTCAAAACCCGGTTCATCATAACCGTACTAAACATATTGAGATTCGACATCATTTTCTAAGGGATTGTGTCTCAAAACGAAAAATTGAGATATCTTTTGTTCCATCTCAAGATCAATTAGCGGATATTTTCACAAAACCGCTAACTTCCGAGACTTTTGCGTCGATACGAGCTCGGTTAGGCATAATGCATATTGAATGAAATTCACGTTTGTATTTTGCACGTTTTTAAAACTTAGGGGCGAAAAATCGGATTTTCGGTTGAAAATTCGGATTTTGGAAAATTTGCAAAACAATGGGGTGAAGAGGTTGAGGGCAACCTGTCGCCCTCAACGCCGACGGCCGCCCTCAACCACGACCCGGTCGCCTAAGCCATTTTTGGTTTAAAAACGTTCTGTCTTCAGACATTAGTCTTTTTCACTCATTTTGGCCAATTTTTCGTCCCTTTGCCAAATGCACACTATTGTCACTCAAAATTGATTTTTATGCATTCCATTTATATCTTGACCGTATATAGCATGTTTATCATCATCATTGCTCATCCTTTCCGATCAAATGGTAAGAATTTTCCTTACTTTGCTCAATTGGGTTGAACCCTTGAGTTTATGGCCTTTCTTGTATATTACTTGATGAAATTTTTTATGATCATGATGAGCTTAGTTGTTATGCTGTATTGTATGATGATTGGTATGATTTGGTGATGAAATTTTTTTTGGCTTGGATCATTTACAAGGGCTATATACAACTCTTTTTATTTTTCACGCCCACAATGTGTTCGATGAAATATTTCAATGAAAATTTCAACTTCTACATGATTCTCTCGCTTCCAAAAGTCTTCTATACTCATTGAGATCATGTTTTGGGAAATAAAACGAGCGTATGAACTCTTCATGATGCATTTCTCCCATTTTCCTTGGTTTTTAAGCCTAAAATTGCTCAATGGTTGATAAATCGTCTCTTTGGCGCACTTTGATATATCTATGATGTTTCTATCATCCTAACATTCTTTTTGATGATTCCAAAGGGGGAGAAACAGGAAATTGGCTCGTTAGCTCAAAGAAGCCAATAAAAGCTCATAATAGAAGCTACAAGCTATTGGCTCGTTAGCTCAAAGAAGCCAATAAAAGCTCATAATAGAAGCTACAAGCTATGGCTTTTTAAGGCCATAAGTTGTGAAGAAAACTTAGTCCAATGGTTGTTTTATGGACTTTATGGACTTGTTTGCATGGACATTAAGTATTTGTGACAGGGGAGCTTCTAAGCTCATGAAGTTATTGTTTATTTTGTAAAAGCTTGTGCTTTGCTTGTGCTTCTAGCTTATGCAATATTTCTTCTTAATGTGCTTGTTGATAGGGGAGCGTTTGTAAAATGTTTTTAAACGGATAGTTTACTCTTAAACCGAAAATTGTTTTGTTTTCAAAATCGTCCTCTTGTAAATTGTTTTGGTTTGTAATCATCAAAAAGGGGAGTTTGTTAGATAAATATTTTTATCATGATTTTGATGATTTTATTAAAATGAGTTTTTATACCAAAACAATGTCTCTAAATGTTGTCCCAATACCTCCGATCGATCTAAAATGTTTTTACTATTTTTCGAGTATTTCTTGGGGTTTATTTTCGATTTAAAATTGACAACACTTTTGTTTTCAAATCGACCCGACCTTGGCCGCCCCATAGGGCAACCCGCACTGAGTTGAGTTTTGAAACAAAAATGGGACGTAAGAAAAAAAAAGCGGATGACCGGCCGACCAGGTGGGCGACGGTGTGGTCGACCTGGCCGACCGGAGGGCGACTGTACTGCAAGTTGGATTTTTGTTCCGACTTCTCTGCTTTCGAAAAACGCCAAGGGCAACCGTCACACGGTGAGGCGACCGGTCGCACCCCCTTCGACCGGTCCCCCCGTGTAAAAATTCGCAGAATTCAATTTCAATCTTATCTCTCAAGCGACGACCGTCGAACCCCATGTTTGACAAAGAAACTATCCGCTATGCGTTTTTGACACTTTTCCTATTTTGTGGGATTGATTTCTAACAGCTATATTGATGATTTTAAATGGTTTCTTTTGCAGCAAAAATCACTCCCCGGGAGAGCCAATGTCCGGAAATCAAAGCCAAGACCTCTCCTATAAATAGAGGCTTCATTCAAGCAACAAGATACAACACTCTATACAAGCAAAGAGCAAACAAAGCAAACACTTTCATATATCTTGTTGTATTAGCCTTAGCACTTTCACTTGCACAAATTTGAGGTCTAGGCTTTCAATTCTTGATTACACTTGCACTCATATTGTATCAATCATTATTGAGTTGTAATCTTGATTTTGGTCATCATTCAACACAAGACATCCTTGTGAGTATTCTTGTGGTAAGAATACACTTGGGTGATCTAGGTGATAGGTGTTTGAAGGTTGTGGTAATCTTCAAAGGTGTTGTAAGAGGGTTGTGGTAATCCTCAAGGTGTTGTAAGAGGGTTGTGGTAATCCTCAAGGTGGTGTAAGAGGATTGTGGTAATCCTCAAAGTGGTGAAGGAGGTTGTGGTAATCCTCATGTGTTGTATTAATTTTTGGTAAAATTAATAAAATCTTTTTTTCTTTTTGAAATCCATCCCTGGATATACGGGTGGTAGAGGATTAGGCCCTAGGTGGGTTGAACCTCTTTAAATCGACGTGTGTTGTTTACATTCCGCACCTTCATTATTTTGTTTGAGCATTCGGTTTGAAAAAGAGGGCGAAATCGAAAAGATGGAGATAATCTATTCACCCCCTCTAGATTATCGTAGCCGCTGACTTACAAAAGAATCTCCTTGAAGGTGTTGTAAGAGGGTTGTGGTAATCCTCAAGGTGTTGTATTAATTTTCGTAATTAATAAAATTTCTTTTTCTTTTTCGAAACCCATCCCTGGATATACCGGGGTGGTAGAGCACGTAGTCCCTAGGTGGGGTGAAGCTCTTTAAATCAACGTGTGTTGTTTATTTTCCGCATTTAGCTTTCATCTTTGCTTGATTATTAAAAAAAGAGGGTAAAATCTGAAAAACCGAGATAATCTATTCACCCCTCTAGATTATCGTAGCCACTGACTAACAAGTGGTATCAAAGCCAAACTCTTTGGCTAGCTCGCTTCTCCGAGTAAAGAGGAAGGATCCATGGCTACGAATGATGCTTATCTCACCACCGCGCGCCCAAAGAACAAGCCACCACTATTCGACGTCAACAACTATGCATTTTGCAAAGACCGTATGGAGTGCTTCCTACAAGGGTGCGGGTTCGACATTTGGAATGTGGTTGTTGATGGAGTTGATCAACCAACCAAGAAATTGGAGGATGGCACCTCAGCTCCTAAACCTTTCAAGGAGTTCGATGAAAACGACAAAAAAGCTTTCTTCTAAACGGTAAGGCCTTAAATATTTTGTATTGTTCTCTTACCGCCACCGAGTACAATCGCATAAGAGGCATAAGATCGGCACATGAGGTTTGGGAAAAATTGGCGACTATATATGAAGAGACAAAGAAGGTCAAGCAAGCAAGAAAGACCATGCTTGTTAAAGATTTCCAAAACTTTAACATGTATGATGGTGAAAACATCTCTAAGATGGTGGAAAGGCTTGACAACATTGTCAATCCTCTTGTGGCCCTCGGTAAAGTCATCTCCGAAGAATACAAGGTGACTAAGGTATTGAATGCTCTTCGCGCTCATGGTCCGAAAAGGTGACGGCAATCACGGAGGCACAAAATCTTGAGACACTCAAATGTGACGAGCTCATCGGGAACCTCCTCATCTATGAAGTCTATCTCAAGGAGAGGAAAAATTCTAAACCAACCATCAATCAATCGGGTGTGCAAAATATTCCTAAAGGTCTTGCTTCTTCTTCTAATAATGCATACTATGATAATGATGATGATGATGAGGAGACGGCCACACTTGTTCGAAATTTGCAAAATTTGTAAATAAAAATAAGGCAGGAAAACCGAGAGATAATGCTTGCTTTAAATGCGGAAAACCCGGACACTTCATTGTCGATTGCCCAAAACTCGATGAGGAGGAACAAAAGAAAAAGAAACATTTTTCGAAAAAGAAGGCTCTAAATGCGGAGGTCAAAACTTGGGATGAATACCGATGAGGAAGGAGAAACCGAACATGGTCTTATGGCCATAGACGATGAAAATAATGAGGTACGCTCTAACTCTTCTACCTCCTCCTTAGTTGATGAATTGCAATGTGATTTTGATGAATTGCAAATTGAATTTCAAAATTTGATTGTTAAATACAAGACTTTGAAAAAGGAGCATAAAGAGCTTAAAATTGAAAAGGATAAATTATTTACTTCTTATGAATCTCTTGATAAAGCTCATGCTATTACTCTTACTCAAGTTCGTACTCTTGAAACCGAAAAAGAATCGCTCTCCAAAGATCTTGAATGTTTGAAAAAAGATGTGCATCGTTTTAACATAAGCATGGATAAAGTTACAAAAAATTTAGATGCACAAAGAAGTGAGCATTCCAAATTAGGACTTGGTTATAAACCATTTCAAAATGTCTTTAAGAAAAATAACCAAGGTCCGACTTTCGTACATGTTAGTAGCTCTTATACTCCTACTTGTTTTTATTGTGGCAAAGTTGGACATTATGCTAACAATTGCAAATTGAGAAATAGCTCTAGTCATATTTGGAGACCCAAAGGTCTTAAGACTAACCCCCATGGACCCCAAAACTATAGGGTACCTAAAAATAATTCTTTTGTAGGTAATAGGGGCTGTAACAACCATGGCAGATTCAAAATGGCTCGTGGACAGCGGATGTTCACGCCATATGATCGGGAGAAGAGAATTTTTTACCAACATCAAGCTCCAAGAATAGGGTATGGTCATGTTCGGCAATGGCAAAGGAAAAATCATTGGCAATGGAGACATTGGTAACTCTTCATTCTCTCTTAGTAATGTTTTACTAGTAGATGTGCTTAAGTTTAATTTGATAAGTGTTAGCCAACTTTGTGATTCAAATTATAATATTTTTTTCAATAAAGAAAAATGCCTTATTCTTAAAAATGATGAAATTATTTGCGAAGCAAGTAGAAAAGGCAATCTTTACAAAATTTGTACAAGTGATTTGGTTAGTCAACATGTTTCTTGTCTTGTCGCCAATAATGATTTAATGAGTTTATGGCATAGGCGACTTGGACATGTTGGATACAAAAATTTAAAAAATATTTACAAAAACCAACATGTAAAAGGACTACCCAAATTGAATTTTGAAAATCTTGGCTTATGTGACACTTGTCAAAAGAACAAATTATTTAAGAGTATTTCAAGCCCAAAAATGAAAATTCCACAACCAAACCCCTACAATTGCTTCAACTTGATCAATATGGGGATATTGGTACGGCTAGTCTAAGTGGAAAACATTACACTTTCGTTATTGTCGATGATTTTTCTAGATATATTCTTACCAATAAAAGCGATGCCGTTAATGAGTTTGTTAAGTTGTGTAGACTTATTGAGAATGAAAATGAAGATACTATTAAATCTATTCGAAGTGATCGAGGTGGAGATTTGATGGTGAATTTAGAGTCTTTTGTGAAACCAAGGGATATGCACATAATTTTTCGGCTCCAAGGACACCTCGACAAAATGGAGTAGCCGAAAGGAAAAATCGGACATTACAAGAGATGAGTCGGTCCATGCTAAATGAATTTTCACTTCCAAAATATTTTTGGGCCGAAGCCGTAAGTACCGCTTGCTATGTCATTAATCGAGTTTATATTCGTCCTAAAATGAATAAAACTCCATATGAGCTTTGAAAAGGAAGAACTCCAAATATTAGTTATTTCAAAATATTTGGATGTAAGTGCTTTATTTTGAACACTAAGGATCAATTGGACAAACTTGATCCTAAGGCCGATGAAGGAATATTTATGGGGTATTCAACCAAGAGCAAAACATATCGGGTTTACAATAAGACTAGCATGGTTGTTGAAGAATCTATTCATGTAAAATTCAATGAAGCCTCGGGTGTTGAAAGAATACCAAATGATGATAGTGATGAAGAAGATGTTATTGAACTTATATCTCAAAAAGAGCCTAAAAATGCTAAGGAGGCTATTGAGGATGATGATTGGTTTTTGGAGATGCAAGAGGAGTTGAATCAATTTGAAAGAAATGATGTGTGGAAATTGGTACCTTGTCCTCCTTCTCAAACTATTATTAGTACAAAATGGGTATTCCGAAATAAGCTTGATGATCAAGGCAACATTGTTCGAAACAAGGCAAGGTTAGTAGCTCAAGGGTATTGTCAAGAAGAAGGTATTGATTATGATGAAACTTTTGCACCCGTAGCACGTTTAAAAGCTATCCGTATTTTACTTGCCTATTCTTGTTACAAAAATTTCAAACTTTACCAAATGAATGTTAAATCCGCTTTCTTAAATGGTTTTATCCAAGAAGAAGTCTATGTAAAACAACCTCCGGGGTTTGAAAATTTTTCTAGGCCTAATGATGTTTATAAACTTAAAAAGGCCTTGTATGGTTTAAAGCAAGCACCCCGTGCATGGTATGATAGACTTAGCTCTTTTCTTTTGCAAAATGGTTTTACAAGAGGTAAAGTTGATACTACTCTCTTTGTTTTTGAAAAAGGGCAAGATTGTTTACTTGTGCAAATCTATGTTGATGATATTATCTTTGGTGCTACTAATGAATCTTTGTGTAAGAAATTTTCTAAGTTAATGCATGGAGAATTCGAGATGAGTATGATGGGGGAGCTCAACTTCTTTCTTGGGCTTCAAATTAAACAATGCCAAGAAGGTATATACATTTCGCAATCAAAATATACAAAGGAACTTTTGAAAAATTTCGGCATTGAAGAAGGAAGAAACGTGTCTACTCCTATGGCAACTAATGTCAAAATTGACAAAGATGAAAAAGGCAAGTCCGTGGATGAATCAAAGTATCGAGGTATGATTAGTAGTTTACTTTATTTAACCGCTAGTAGACCGGACATTCTTCATGTCGTATGCCTATGTGCTCGTTTTCAAAGAAATCCCAAAGAATCTCATATGAGTTCCGTTAAAAGGATTTTTCGATATTTGAAAGGCACTATTCAATATGGTTTATTCTATCCAAAGAATGGAAATTTTTCTCTTAAAGGTTATAGTGATTCGGATTATGCGGGAAATATTGATGATCGGAAAAGTACTTCCGAATCATGTCAATTTTTAGGCGATTGCCTAGTTTCTTGGTTCTCAAAGAAGCAAAATTGTGTTTCACTTTCAACGGCCGAAACCGAATATATTTCCGCAGCCTTTTGTTGTACTCAACTTCTTTGGATGAAACAAACCTTAGCGGATTACAAATGCTCTTTTGAAAACGTTCTTATCTTTTGTGATAATATATCCGCTATAAATATTGCTCAAAACCCGGTTCATCATAACCGTACTAAACATATTGAGATTCGACATCATTTTCTAAGGGATTGTGTTTCTAAACGAAAAATTGAGATATCTTTTGTACCATCTCAAGATCAATTGGTGGACATTTTTACGAAACCGTTATCTTCCGAGACTTTTGCGTCCATACGAGCTCGATTAGGCATAATGCATATTGAATGAGGTTTACGTTTGCATTTTGCATGTTTTTAAAACTTAGGGCCAAAAAATCGGATTTTTGGTTGAAAATTTGGATTTTGAAAAATTGGGCAAGACAGTGGGCTGATTGGGTTGAGGGCAACCGGTCGCCCTCAATGTCTACCGGTCGCCCTTAGCAAATTTTTGGATTAAAACCGTTATGTCTCCTGCCTTAGTCATTTTAACCCATTTTTGCCATTTTTCGTCCCCTTCCCCAAATTCACACAAATTTCATTCAAAATTTATTTTCATGCATTCAACTCATATCTTGGACTTTATATCGCTTGTCTATCATCATCGTTGCTCCTCTTTACCGATCGAATGGTAAGAATTTTCCTTCCTTTTGCTCAATTGGGTTGAACCCTTGAGTTTGTGGCTTTATTGTATATTTCTTGATGAAATTGTCTTATGATCATGATGAGCTGATTTATTATGTTGTATTGTATTGTATTTGGTATGATTTGGTGATGAAAATTTTTGGCTTGATTCATTTACAAGGGCCTTATACAACTTCTTTTAATTTTTACGCCCACAAAGTGTTCGATAAAATGTCACAATGAAAATTTCAACTTCTACATGATTCTCTTACTTTCAAAAGTCTTAAATACTTATTGTGATCATGTCTTGGCAAACAAAACGAGCTTATGAATTTTTTTTGATACATTTCTCCCATTTCTTCGGATTCCAAGCCTATTTTTCTCAATGGTTGATAAATCGTATCTTTGCGCACTTTGATATAATTGTATGATGTTTTTATCATCCTAACATTCTTTTTTATGATTCCAGAGGGGGAGAAACATGAAATTGGCTCGTTAGCTCAAAGAAGCTAATAAAACCTCGACATAAAAGCTATAAGCTATGGCTTCTTAAAGCCAAGTGTACCTAGTCCATGACTTGTATTTATGGACTTAATTGCAAAAGATTATGAGTATTTTGACAGGGGGAGCTTCTTAGCTCATGATATTTATGTGTATCTTGTAAAAGCTTGTAATAGCTTGTGCTTCTAGCTTATGCAATATTTCTTGTTGATGTGCTTATCAATAGGGGGACATGTTTATATAATGTTTTTGTTTTTAAACGGATAGTTCACTCGTAAAACCGGAAAATTATCTTTATTTTCAAAATCGTCCTCGTGAAAATTGTTTTGGTTTGTAATCATAAAAAATGGGGAGTTTGTTAGATAAATGTTTTTATCATGATTTTGATGATTTTGTTCAAATCAGTTTTTAAACCAATACAATGTCCCTAAATGTTATCTAAATACTTCCGATCGATTTAAAATATTTTTACTATTTTTCGGAGTATTTCTTGGAGTTTATTTTTGATAAAAAATTGGATAACACTTTTGTTTCAGGCTCGACCGGTCGCCCTATAGGGCAACCTGTAGCTGAGTTGAGTTTTGAAACAGAAAAAGGGACATTTGAGAAAACAGGGAGGGCGACTGGTCGACCCCTGGGTGACCGGTACCTGGGAGTGCCCTCTCAAGGTCTGTCTTCTCTGTTTCGTATTTTAAACAACCCCAACCGGTCAAGATCAAGGGCGACCGGTCGAACCCCCCTCCGACCGGTCCCCCTGTGTAAAAATCGCAAAAAATCTATTTCAAACTTATCTCTGCGCGACAGGTCGAACCCCTGTTTTATCAAAGAACTATCTCATTGCATTTTCGCAGAATGACTTTTCCCTAATTTGTGGGATTGATTTCTAACAGCTATAATCTTGATTTTAAATGGTTTCTTTTGCAGCAAATCACTCCCCAAGGAGGAGCATATGTCTGGAAATCAACGCCAAGATCTCTCCTATAAATAGAGGCTTCATTCAAGCAACAAGATACAACACATTACACAAGCAAAGAGCAAACAAGCAAACACTTTCATATATCTTGTTGTATTAGCCTAAGCACTTTCACTTGCACACATTTGAGGTCTAGGCTTTCAATTCTTGATTACACTTGTACTCATATTGTATCATTCATTATTGAGTTGTAATCTTGATTTTGGTCATCATTTAACACAAGACATCCTTGTGAGTATTCTTGTGGTAAGAATACACTTGGGTGATCTAGGTGATAGGTGTTTGGAGAGTGTGGTACTCTTCAAAGGTGGTGAAGGAAGATTGTGGTAATCTCCTTGAAGGTGTTGTAAGAGGGTTGTGGTAATCTTCAAGGTGTTGTATTAATTTTCGTAATTAATAATTTTTTTTATCTTTTTCGAAACCCATCTCGGATATACTGGGGTGGTAGAGCACGTAGTCCCTAGGTGGGGTGAAGCTCTTTAAATCAACGTGTGTTGTTTATTTTCCGCATTTAGCTTTCATCTTTGCTTGATTATTAAAAAAACAGAGGGCAAAATCTGAAAAACCGAGATAATCTATTCACCCCCCCTCTAGTATTGTATACTTATTTTAGTTGAATTGTTCATATAATTGAGTGTCATTGCTTGCCAAATTGGATTTATCAAAATGTGATTACTGTGTATTATTAAAAAATGAAACAACTTTTATTTTTTACAAAACAACCATGTTTACTTAGTTGATGAGATCTGTATACATATTGGATTGGAATTGTACACTTAGTTATGTTTTACTGTATATTTAATGCAATGTGATCATATAGTTTATTCACTTGCAATTGTATACTTAGCTTAGTTGAATTGATTATATAATAGACAGTACTTACATGTGAAAATGAAATTATGAAAATGTCATTACTGTGTATTATCAAAATATTGCAGCAACTATTAGATGCAAGCAATATATAAAAATACGAACTTGTGTAAAGGGTATTACTATTTCGTATACTTACGTTTACAAACATGTGCAGGTACAAAATGGTTTTTGCTCCATTTACCGGAGTAGATAACCATTGCCGATGTGCCACGTTTGGAGCTGGTCTTATATTAAAGGAGGACGTAGAATCATATACTTGGTTGTTCAAAAAGTTCTTAGAAGTTGTTGGTCGCGAACCTTACTATATAGTGACAAACCAAGATCCGGCAATGAAGAATGCCATTTAATCTGTGTTCAAAACAACAATTCACAGGTTGTTTATGTGGCATATAATGGAAAAGGTTAGTGTTAAGGTAGGTCACGCTCTGTTCAAGGATAACAATTTCAGAAATCGCCTGAATTCAATCGTGTGGGACACCAACATTTCAAGAACACAATTTGAGAGTTGGATATTATGTCTGACTTCAGTCTAACATCGCATACATGGTTCATACATATGTATGAGCTAAGAAAGAGTTGGATACCCGCATATTTTAAAGATGTGCCAATGACTGGTTTGCTCAAAACTACATCACGATCAGAGAGCACCAATAGATGGTTTGGAAATTTTACAAATCCTGGTTCGAATTTGGTTGAGTTTTTCATGCACTTTCAAAGCGCTATGGAGTCCCAACGCCACTCAACCGATAAATTAGACCATACGTGCCAAACAACTTTTCCAAAGTGCAAGACATGACTAGCCATAGAGAAGCATGCATCTTCAGTGTACACGCACATAATATTTTCGGATGTTAGCACAGAAATTGAAGCATCCTGCTATGATTGCACAATTACAGAGATAGCTGATGATGCCACCAAGTGTTCCTACAAAATTAAAGACAAAACAGATAACATATTTGATGTCATAAAATATAAGACGGAAACATTGATAAAATGCAGGTGCAAAAAGTTTGAACAAATGGGCCTACTGTGTTGTCATGCTTTTGTGATCCTAAAAGACTATCCGGAGATTCCTAGGGAGTTTTTGGCTCGGCTATGGATGAAGTCTGCATCAATCACACCACACACAAAAACTGGCCAGATTTATCAGTTCGTCGGAGGAGACGAAGTCGTGATAACACTAAACAACCTTTGGTTCGGATTCCACAGCTGCATTGGGCTAGCGCAAGGAAATATTGATAAATTATCAAATTTATCACATCTTGTATCGGAAGAAAAGGTAAAATTGTTAAAAGATCAACAACACCATCTATGGGAAGCAAACAGTCAGTAATGGAAACATATTGTGGTTCAACCTCACATCTTGATATTTCTGTATTACCACCGAAACAAGCAAAAAACAAGGAGAGCGGTAGTAATGTGAGGAGTAGAATTCAAAGCCAAAGAGAGAAGCCATCAAAGCAAACACAAAACTCAAAAGAAGATATGGAACATGTGGTGATATCGGGACACATAACAGCAGAACGTGTCCAAAACGCAACACCACACCATAGTATAATGTTTTTTTATTGAAAAAAGTGTTGGGTGAACAATATGTTAGTGGGGATTTATCCTTTATGTCAAAACAATATGTTATGTGATGATTTATCTTTTAGATTGGTTTTCTCTTCTCATATACGTTTTGCATAAAAATTATCTCGAAAAACTATTTAACTAAGTATACAATTTCAATTACCAAATATACAACTCTACTTGTCTACTTAAACAAATGTCTAGTATACAATATACAGTTCCATTGTATAAAGTATACAATTCCAATGGCCAAAAAAACAACTGAACGTAACTGACTAAAAGATATTTAACTAAGTATACAATTTCAATTACCAAAGATACAACTATACTTGTCTACTTAAACAAATAATAAACAAATGTCTAGTGAATACGGATGAACTCGATCCATTTACACAGTCCATTGTATAAAAATATACAATTCCAATGGCCAAAAAAACAACTAAACGTAACTAACTAAAACAGCTTCGCTCGTAAAAAAATTACATATATATATCTACAAGTACATTTCAACTGGTTTAGTTAAACAATTATAGTGTTTTAAAAATACAATTCTACATACCTATTTATACAGTCACCTAAAACTGTTCAAAAACATACATGCAACTCCATTCAAATTATACCTATATCAATCTAATATGAAAACGAGCACTGAACTAAAAAAACAAAACCATAAAAAAACCTACATACACTAAGTATACAATTCCGCTTACTTAATAAGAAATACCACTAAACAACCTAGAAAAGTAATCCAAACTGCATACACTACTAACAATACGAATCAATAAATGCAATTATACAAACCCGATGCATTGGCTATTCAATTAAATATAAAAGGAAAGTGATACAAAGTTACTCCATGCTAAAACAATATTCCATCATGAAAACACGGGTGCAAAATACCTTGAAAAAATGTACCAACACTTCCAAAACAACCAAACATTACCAAAAAAAAAACATGAACAAATAGTATGTCACATTCCATCACTACTATTTCCCATAGACTAAAATAGAAATACCCAAACTATTCCATCATTGAAAAACGAAAAACTTCTACATTGGCTTCTTGCACCAATGCTTCTTGCATTCAACCAAATTCTTGTCCCTTAACTCATTCATGTCATCTAAGAAAATAGCACCGGTGTACTTGGAACGAAAAATACACATAAGATTAGCATTGCCCTTCCGAACCCGGTGACCATCCTCTTAGACCTCCCCCCATGTACGTTTACATATGCCGCATTGCAAAGATTCCGCAATCAACCTTGTTTCGTGCATCTCTCCACGACATAACTATTCTTGATGGACTAAGCTGCAATATCTCCCGTCCCCATCCGCTCACAACCTCGCTCATCAAATACTTTGGGAGAAAAAACGATTTGAAACATAAGAAAATAGATAGTTAATGCATGTAAACAATTAAACTGGATAACTAGGCATTTAAACATTCTTAATTACACAAATCCACTGAACTACACACACAAATCCATCGAACTAACTAAACATTTAAACATTCATAATTATTCGATCAATCAACTAAAATAAACAAATCGCGCATTCACTAACTATACAATTAATCATTACTAAAAATACAAATCTCACCAACTTTGCAGGCACATCTTCGTACTTGTCACACTTGGTTCCCCCAACCGAGGAATTATCCAATATATGCATATTCTTCCTCTTCATGTCGAACACGATAACAAAAAGGTGTTCGCTCTTACATATCGGAAAGAAAAATTGGATAAAAACAAAAATATCATTCTTAAATCTAACATACTATCAACATTTGCATATGTACTTGTAATAATGGAATACAACTGCATGAAAATGTGGCAAAACATACACATCCATCAATTACGTCATACAAAACTAGTTAACTAACTATACATTTCAATATCAATAACTATACAAATCCACTAAACTACATTGATAAACACACTGAACTACTATGATTTTGGCCATTCATATGAATACAAAACAATTGAGCTATTTAAACAGATTCACTGTACTAACAAAATAATTAAACACATCTAAAAAAACATGCACCCCATCAATTAAGTCAAACAAGAATAGTTAATTAACTATACATTTCAATTAGGGTTGTGCACGAGACTTGGAGATTACCGGAACCGAACCGATATCCAGACCGAAAGATCTTCGAACCGAAAATATCCGTTGACTTTTTGACTTTCCCCGAACCATACCACACCGAAAATATTTATGGTATGGTTCTGGAGATTTTTTAAATACCCGTACCGAGAACCGTACTGAACCATACCGAACCACTTCGAATCGAGGACCCAAAGCTAGAACCGAATTTAAAGATTTTTATTAAAATTATCTTTTTCAAAGCAAATAAAATGCCAATGCCCATCTCAATGATCTGAGACCTGCAAGGGGTTTAAGAGAAGCAAGAGCATCTACAATAACCTTGGGTTTCGCCCTTATTTGCGTCCGGGTAATCCCGATCGATCTTTTGCCTCTTTTTAGGCGCTCATCTCCGAACTCTCCTCCTCACCACTACCAACCTCTCTTTTCCTCTTTCTTCACTTGACATTTTTATAAAACTTAACTCCCGTATAACAAAAACTCAACAATTCAAATTACCGATACTTTATGCATCACTGTTTACATTCCACTTAACATTGTATATTTAACTTATCATATGTGTATACTTAGTATTTGCACGATCCACATGTAAAAAAACCAATCCATATATAACTGTACACTTGGTATTCCACTAAAATGTTGTATTTTTAACACAACTTATCTCAGTATACTTGGAATACGCCAAAACCCCCACATAAAAATTACAAGATTCATATATGAAAACTTTATACTTTTCTCGTTTACATTCCATTTAATATTGTATATTTAATATAACAAATAAGTATAAATAATATACACCACAAACCCCTCATAAAAAAACAAACGATTCAATCTCTAAAATTTATACAATTTTCTGTTTAGATTCCACTAAATGTTGTATGTTTAACATGACATATATGTTTACTTAGTATACAACATCTCAGATACAACTTTATGTTCACATTTCACTTAACCTTGTATAATTAATGTAACAAATCAGATAGATAAAATACACCACAAAACCACATAAAAACACACGATACATATATCTAAAATTTATTCAATTTCTGTTCACATTCCACTAAAAATGTATATTTAACATGACATATATATACAGTTAGTATATAACATCTGTATATTTGTCGGTGGAGATGGGTTTCAACTACCAACTACTTATTTTTTATATATAAACAAACGAAGTTTATTTTTTTGAGTGAAAAAATGCAAAATCCTGCAAATATCAACCAATGAACAAATTCAAAATAATTTGGTAAAAATGCGAAAAATATTCAACACCTTGTAAAAATATGAAAAAAAAGCAACCGCGAAAAACAAAAAAAAAAGGTTACCTTTAAGCAACAAAAATGAAGGACGTCGGAACCCAACCCTATATCTTCTCCACAAAATCGAATACAACTGCATGAAAATGTGGCAAAACATACACATCCATCAATTACGTCATACAAAACTAGTTAACTAACTATACATTTCAATATCAATAACTATACAAATCCACTAAACTACATTGATAAACACACTGAACTACTATGATTTTGGCCATTCATATGAATACAAAACAATTGAGCTATTTAAACAGATTCACTGTACTAACAAAATAATTAAACACATCTAAAAAAACATGCACCCCATCAATTAAGTTAAACAAGAATAGTTAATTAACTATACATTTCAATTAGGGTTGTGCACGACTTGAGATTAATGAACCGAACCGATATCCGCACCGAAAAGATCTTCGAACCGAAAATATCCGTTGACTTTTTGACTTTCCCCGAACCATACCACACCGAAAATATTTATGGTATGGTTCTGGAGATTTTTTAAATACCCGTACCGAGAACCGTACTGAACCATACCGAACCACTTCGAATCGAGGACCCAAAGCTAGAACCGATTTTAAAGATTTTATATAAATACATATACATTATTTCTATGTTGTTTTTATTTTGATATTGAATTAACTACAAACTATTTGAGATTAAATTGAATATAAAACATATTTCTGAAAAAACCATAATACTGCAACTATTATGAATTTTAAA
Source organism: Rehmannia glutinosa (assembly GCA_016081115.2). Classification (NCBI taxonomy): domain Eukaryota; kingdom Viridiplantae; phylum Streptophyta; class Magnoliopsida; order Lamiales; family Orobanchaceae; genus Rehmannia; species Rehmannia glutinosa. The sequence goes on from CM071926.1 coordinate 899,441, forward strand.
AAACTTTCATATTAATAATAGAGTAAATAATTTGAAATTAAAATTAGTTAAATGATTAGTGAATTGCACTTAAAAGAGAAACAAGTAATAGTACCATATTATAACAATATAAAAAAATCATATTTTAATTTTTTTACCACATCACATAAATTATAAATATAATTTTATTGATTATGTTAAGTTGTTAAGTATGACACATTGAGATTATAAATTTATACAAGTTTTTATTTCATGTTAATTTATAAAAAATATTAGTTAATTATATATATTCTATGTCAATAGAAGGACAATTGCCCAAATAATAGACTATTATTGTATTATAGAGATTATTAAGTTTATAATTTTGGATTGTATTACCTATTATACTTTTAGTTTTTTTTTGAGACTACGCTAAAAGAGACTAGAACTCTAAAAGTAAATCCGTTTGGTGATTTTTATATTGATTTTATTTTTACTTTTTTTTTCTTCCAAATTTGTATGCTTTATTTATGGCTAATCTTCGAATCTCCGTCCCGAATCTAACCGTACCATTCCATCTCATTAGAACTGAATCTCTATCCCGAACCGTCCCAAACTTTCAGTACGGTTCGGGACAGAGATTTTTTTCTATGGTTCGATTCTGGAGATTAATTTCAGAATCTCCGAACTTCGGGACGGTTCTGGAGATTTCCAAATCTCCGAACCATCCCGTGTCGTGCACACCCCTAATTTCAATATTAAAAACTATACAAATCCACTAGACTAAATAAACAAATCTATTGACCTAATTATACATTTCACAATTCCTAAGTATACAAAACACATGAGCTGAATAAACAGCTTCACTGTACTAACAATACATTTAACACAGCTAAAAAAACATACCCACCTAAATAAATAAAATATATACTTAACTGAGTAAAAAAAAACATTTGAATTAAGTAAACAAATCCACATATCAAATTAAACAATTTTAACTGAATAAACACACAGTCAAACATAAAAAAATTGGAGAAAGGCTACCAAAGAAAATACAAACATGCGCGTGCAAACTATTTTTTGACTGCATGCATTGAAATTTAATGAAAGTTGAAAATGCGGGTACCGTTGAATATGTGGTAGCAAAAAATCGATAGGGCGAACTCTTGCTCCTTAACGACTCTTTTGCGTTCAAAATCTTAGTCCACGCATCAATCAGGGATACGATCAGATAACTTCCAGGGCGCATCGTCACAAAGTCTTCCCTTGTTATGATCATGTCGCCAGCCATGAAAATCGCCTCGCCCCTGCAAAATAATGTCCAACAAAAAAAGAATAATCAGTAATTATAAAAAATTTATAATATATTTTAGCATGGAATAAAAAATTACTTTACAGCTTCTGGGTTCTCAAACAACCACTTCACAATCATATTTTGTTGATCGTTTAATTTAGACATCACATCAACCCGTCTCTCAACAAACGAGGACGTCGATGTCTCAGTTTTCCTTTTCTTTTGAGGTTCATTTCGCCGATATACCGTCATTTTCTCGCTATTCTTTTTTGGTAACTCATTCCTACCCAAACCCACGTCCAAACCATCATCAACATTCAGATTACTTTGTTCCTACAAAAACAAAATAAACTAAAAATAAGAAACATATACAAACAAAAAATCAAAAATAAACATGCAGATGAAATGAACAAAAATATTATCCTAACATCGTCTACATCCAAATTACCATCCTCCTTCTCCTGCCCAGCCTGCTCGTCCAATGTACTCGCATCCACGCCCTTTTCATAAAATCGAGAAGTCTCAACAACTATGTCCCATTTATCAGAGTTGTGTTCTTGGGTTAAACCAAGACTAAAACTTGCCTTATCAGGCTTGTCAGGCTTATCACCACTCCATTTCTCAAACTCGTCCCGCTTACATAGAGTTGCTTCCATTTTCTCAAGCAGAGCAATATTTTCGGGATTGCTCCAGAATGCTTCCGCCTACTGACTCTCACTTCCAACTATGTCATCTCCGCCATGTGTGCCCTCAACTTGAACCGTCTTATAACATATCAAATTTTTAGCAACAACACCAATTTCAAAAAATTCGGGCACCACCGCCACCTCAGATGGGGCGTCCCGAATCAATGAAATAATTTCCACAATATCGGAAGCAAGATAAGCAATCCTTGGCATAATCTTCGCAATGTATTCCTGCCAATACACAAGTATAACTAATCAAAATTGATGAGCAAATATTACTATTTTATATAAAGAATGTAAAAATAAAAAAATGATAAAAAAGTATAAATAATGTATACATAAAGCCAAGTATACAGATTCTATAAACTAAATATACAACATATGTGAACTAATTAAACAAAAAACCTGGGATGTGAATAATGAATATGCTACGCATAAAACTAAATATGCAACATGTCTAATCTTTGTATACAACATATTAAACTATCCATGCAAAATAGTTACACATTCTTTTCCCCAAACAAATTATGCAAATCGATATCTAGTTCAACTAACTATACAAACAAATTTACACAGTGTGTACATTATACATAAACTATATTACAGACTACAAAATAAACTAGACATATAACATGTGTAAAATATTTATGCAAAACAAATAAACTATGTATACATAACAACAAGTATACAACATCTGAAAACTAAGTATACAACATGTATCAACTAAATATACAGACACATGGGCTATGAACTACATAACTGCTACACATAGAAATACATATACAACATATGTAATCTATGTATACAAAAAAACTGAACTACCCATACAACATCCAGATATTACAGTTAAACTAATTAGTATATAGTTATACTATGCAACATATGTAACCTGTATACAAACATACTGAGCTATCCATACAAACATCCAAAAATTCAATCAAAATATAGATACACTAATAATACAACAAATGAATACTAAATGTACATACAGAATGAAATATATATACAGAATTTGCCCAAAAACAGAACAATGAACTTAGTAATGTCATTTTATATACCTACCTAATACAACAAATGTACACTAAATGTACATACAGAATGAAATATATATACAGAATTTGCCCAAAAACAGAACAATGAACTTAGTAATGTTATTTTATATACCGCCACCACCACACGACGAAGTCCCGGGAGAGAAGATTGTTTCCCTTGACCAACGATCAATCCCTCCAACTGAGGTTGCAATGGAGCCCCGGCCAACATATGGTCCCTCCACATATCCCTGCCCAAATCCACTGTGTTGGAACTCTCTGTGGATTCTTTTCTTAACCTTTTCCATTGTCCATGAAGCAAAGGCCAAATGTCCTCGGCATCTCTCGCTAATACACCGACTCCTGTCCAAGTAAAACACCGCAAACGCGAACAACAACGATTGTGTAAGTGACAATACAATAATACCTTACAAAAGCACATTAATAAATTATAAAAAAGCAATACAAGATCAAATTATCGTTAACATCAGCACCGAGCCATTGAACTCAATCTTGTTTGTCTCATCCCATTTTGGATATAAGGGTGTTCAAAGTATAACCCACCAATTAAACTCTTTTATTTTTGAAACATCGTCAAGGCAATTCAGAATAAGTGGATTGATGTATCCACTCTGTAAATTCCCAATAAGTACGTTGTCGACAATCGTCAGAAAATGCCTACGGAACCAGTCCCCACCATCTACACACTCCATCATTCTCACAACTAAATCACCCGCAGCCACTCTCTGGAAATTCGGAAACATTGTTTTCCACTCGTCATACAATGCACATTTCCCAGATTTTTTCTTCTTCTCAATAACAACATCACCATCAGGAAACCCCAGAACCCTGCCAACATCTTCCCTTTCAATATGAATACGCCTACCATCCTCGAATACCAGTTCACTACTTAATGCATTGAAGTTTTCGACTAACCAATATGTAAGCTTTTTATTAAAATTATCTTTTTCAAAGCAAATAAAATGCCAATGCCCATCTCAATGACTGCAGACCTCTGTGCGGGTTTAAGAGAAGCAAGAGCATCTACAATAACCTTGGGTTTCGCCCTTATTTGCGTCCAGGGTAATCCTGATCGATCTTTTGCCTCTTTTTAGGCTGCTCATCTCCCGAACTCTCCTCCTCACCACTACCAACCTCTCTTTCCTCTTCTTCACTTGACATTTTTTATAAACCAGAACTCCTGCATAACAAAAAACTCAACAATTCAGCTGTCAGATACTTTATGCATCAGCCTGTTTACATTCCACTTAACATTGTATATTTAACTTATCATATGTGTATACTTAGTATTTGGCACGATCCACATGTAAAAAAAACCAATCCATATATAATCTGTACACTTGGTATTCCACTAAAATGTTGTATTTTTAACACAACTTATCTGTATACTTGGAATACGCCAAAACCCCCACATAAAAATTACAAGATTCATATATGAAAACTTTATACAGCTTTCTGTTTACATTCCATTTAATATTGTATATTTAATATAACAAATAAGTATAAATAATATACACCACAAACCCCTCATAAAAAAACAAACGATTCAATCTCTAAAATTTATACAATTTTCTGTTTAGATTCCACTAAATGTTGTATGTTTAACATGACATATATGTTTACTTAGTATACAACATCTGTATACAACTTTATGTTCACATTTCACTTAACCTTGTATAATTAATGTAACAAATCAGATAGATAAAATACACCACAAAACCACATAAAAACACACGATACATATATCTAAAATTTATTCAATTTCCTGTTCACATTCCACTAAAAAATGTATATTTAACATGACATATATATACAGTTAGTATATAACATCTGTATATTTGTCGGTGGAGATGGGTTTCAACTACCAACTACTTATTTTTTATATATAAACAAACGAAGTTTATTTTTTTGAGTGAAAAAATGCAAAATCCTGCAAATATCAACCAATGAACAAATTCAAAATAATTTGGTAAAAATGCGAAAAATATTCAACACCTTGTAAAAATATGAAAAAAAAAGCAACCGCGAAAAAAAAAAAAAAGGTTACCTTTAAGCAACAAAAATGAAGGACGTCGGAACCCAACCCTATATCTTCTCCACAAAATCGAGCACCTTCAACCGCCCAAAATACTTGATCGCAATAGGAACAATCGTGAATGTGGATAAAATCGAAAAAAAAAACCTGAGAAAAAAAAATTAGTACATAAACAATAATGAATTCCCTATCCTACTCCCTTCCTCAAAAATCGAACTCCTACAATACCTGGATACCTTGGAAGAGACGAGAACCGACTGAATTTTTTTTTGCAGAAACTATGACTTCAGGGGAGAAGACGTGAAAATTTAGGGGAATATGAGATATATGGTTTCTTTGAGTTCGATTCTGAAAAGAAACCAAAAAGGAGTTCGATTTTGAATAGACACGACTGAAATCAAATAGATTTTTGCTCCTAGAAACCGGGTAAGTGATAAAAGAAAAGATTATGTTTTCCTAAAAACAAGTGATTAACGTTTGTTTTCTTAAAACTGATTATATGTAAAAATACAATTCTACCCTTATATTCCAAAAATAACAAAAATTAATCTGTGTAGGTCCCAAGGGGTGTGAGTGTAAGGTTTAGAAGGGGGGGTTGAATAAATCTTACCAAATTTTCACTTTTGGTCCTTTTAAAAGTTCAGAGTTGATACTACACAGCTGTGTCCTTGGTGACAGCTAATTTAGTTAATCAAGAGTTAGTCACTCAACAGACTGACGAAAGCCGTTGATAGAATAACTCACCAAGTAAGACCGAATTAGCTCAACTGTGGTTTGTTTTTAGCGGAAGACTTAACACCCTTAAGTTTGGTTTAGTAATGATTTAATGCTTGGTTTTAGTACTTAGAGATTATCAGTTGGATAGCAAATATGTCGAATTAAACAAATAAGATGCAGGAATTAAAGTGTCTTTGAAATGTAAATGACACGATAAGTTTTTATAGAGGTTCGAAGATGGGGTAATTCTTCTACTCCTCTCTTCTCCAACTCCCGAGGAATCCACTAGGTATTGATCAAGATATACAAAGTGGTAATACCCCGGATATCAAGTCTTGATCACACAAATGACTTGATCCTTTAGACTCGATCCGAGATGCCTTGATCACTCACCGCTTCTCGTATGACTCGGCTTCTTCCCAAGGCAAAACCGCTTTGCTACTACACTCACTCACTTGCTCAAGCTCTTTGGATTTGATCACGAAGCCCTCCAAAACTCGAGACCGGTTCGACCTTGAACCTTCCTACAATCCTTCGTGGAATGTAGACCCTTGATTCTTCAACAATTTCCTCTTCAACCGATTGAAGTTATCTTTCCTTCACAAACAGTGTTGGATTGATTTTCTTCGTAGTGTAGGCTTGAGGATTAATCTTGAATGATTTGAGAATATCTTAGGTTACTGATTCAAATATTTGCTTGAATGTTCGTAGTTCGTAACCTTGGTAACCTTCTCTCGAGTCATTCCTCGGCCTTTTATAGTGATCTTTCAAAAAATCTTCCCGTTGAAGAGATAGGCTTATTTTTGAAAGTCATTTGTGGTCGTTGGCTTGTCTTGTTGCGATCCTTGGAATTGCCACTTCCTCGTATGAATTGTTCTTCACTTTTCGAGTTCGACACGGTATAGTGCTTCCCATTGTTCATTCCCTTTGCACGCACGCTTCGGGGTCGAGCACTTCGAGAAAGGTAGCATGGAGGTATTACTTGTTTAAGTAATTCTCTTGATTTACGTGCAACGGATCTCTTTCGATTATCTCGACTTGACCGTGTTTCCTTGCTTTCCCAGGTGACTTAGAGTCGACTTTCAATCATTGAATGACTCTTCCGTCACTTCAACTTGAGACTTGGCTATCTTGAGTTGACTTGACCGATACTTTACTCACCGCACCTTCATCAAGTTCCGTCTTCTCTTCTTTGCCATACTCGGTTGTCTGCTGTGAGTCTTCCTTCTAGTCTTGATTTGTCTTCTTGCATGTTTAGGCATAGCCGACTTAACTCACTTGACCAACCCTATTTGTTACAATGCGCTTTACAACAAAAATGGGGTGCCAACTTCATATTCTAAGTTTTACATGGTATTCATCAAAATCTAAACAATAAATTTCCCAACAATTTCCCCTTTTTGATGATGCCAAAACTTAAAACATTCAAAATGTAAATAGCAAAGATACATACGGATAGTGCATTCACAGAGAATGTATGCGTAGAATCAATCCTTTTATTGATCATAACATTCTTGTTCTTTTACACAATCAAGTTTACAAGGTGTATCAAAGCAAACATTTATGTCTACGCAAAAAAATAGAGAATTTACAAATTTATTACGAAGACTTACATAGTATGTATTTACATAGTAAAATACATGAAGGGGTGGACAAAGAACACTTCATCTCCTTCACGCTTCCTTCTTTTCATCTTCTTCTTGATTCTTCATCTTCTTCGTCTTTTTCTCTTTTTCTCATCTTCACCGCCTTTCTTCTTTCTTTTTCATATGCTTTCCGGGCAAACTTCATCTCTTCTTAATCTCTCTTGTCTCTCCTCCCATAGCTGAGTTTGTCTTTTATTTTCTTCTTCGATTCTTTTCACATACTCAAAGATTGTTTTTAGCCACTTGCGTATTGGCTACTTGGTCAAGACCACCCCGGTGATCCCTCCTTTCTTGCCTCGGATCTATGTACTCAATGTTTTTGGGCAGAGGCCTGGTCTCAAAACATCTTCCTCCACCACGCTTCTTCCTCTTTTCTCTCGGGCGTATATTGTACTTGGGGTCTTCTTCTTTCCAAATGAGTGGCCAGCAGAGTGATCGCCGTGTCTGTCCGCCGTCGCCTTCTTCACATAACGTGAGACCCTTTTCCCAACAAGTCCCAGTGCTTGAGCCATAGACATGTTTGCGAAGTATCCTTCGGATGCGGCGTTTTAAATTCATCAACCGATCGTGGCTCGGTCCCGACATCCGAGATGGCATAAGTGTCTCTGTCTCTTTGGAATGCCCATGTTGTTTCAAGATGTCCACAACTCGGGCATTCAACCTTCCTTCCACTTCCTCCATCCCTCGCTTCATTTGTTTTTCTCTTCTCACCATAGATGCAGTGAGTGTTGGAGTGGCGAGTCACTGAGTTTGTCACGATAATATCGGTTGACAAGACTTTGTTGGGGGTTTGTGCAATCATCAATATCATATCTTTCGATCCTTCCCCTCAACTTACTTTCCTTTCTTTTGTTTTGACACTTTCTCGATTGTCTTTCCCTTTGCAAACTGCTTCTCTTCCTTTTCAACATCGAACTCTTGCTTTTAGGTATTCCTCTTCCCCTTTTTGGCATCATCAAAGGAGAGATGAACCCCTGAAACATACTTGCAAGCGTGAAATCGAGCTCGCTAATAGCCAAGTTCTTCTGTCCTCGAGTCTCTGCGCAGTATGCGGCGCAAAAATTCGAGAGCGAGTAGTGTTGGACTCTCACAAATTAGCTTCATCTCAGCCATGAGAAGGCTGAATTTTCTATCCATGTTTTCTTCCATACGCCGGAGATCACTCTTATTTTGCTCACGCAATGACTTTATCTCGGAGTGTGAGCTTCATGCATGTGCTCAATGTGTTCTCTCAATTTTGTCTTTGCATCAAGATTCTCGGCTCTCCATACCAACGACTTGTTGAACAATGTCCTGAAGTATCTAGCTTGTTCCACATGCATTGTTTGTTCTTTGTTGCCACCATTCCCCGATTCACTATTATGCCTCTCAAGTCGCATCGCCAATTTGGCATCTCTTCTGTTGTCGATTTCATGTCCATCGAGGCCTGGTGCCTCTCCATCCGTTCAATTTACGCAAATAATGCTTTGAACACCTCCCGAACTTCGTTGTTTCCTCTGTTGCGGTGATGGCCAAGCGTCAAAATCATAAGCACTGGAATGATGGTATCTCGATGGAATGACAGGATCTCGTGCGTGGAAGCCACGCAAGATCGTTTCGACTCATCGGGAGGTCGGGTACCTCCGGAGAAAGGAAATGATTCTACAAAGGAATCATCACGGCCAACCGGGATTTGTTCAATGATGAGAGGGGCGCGTGAAGTTCTTTGTGGAGTCGAACTCTGCTGCAGCATGGGAGCCTGCGCGATGGACTCTGTTACCGGGTCTTTTGTGAAGTGGACCCGAGCTTGCCGAGCCTCACTGCCTCAACATCTTCGTCGGTCTCGGCCGGTTTTTCCAATTGAGTTGACGTCCTTGACCTTATCGGAAGCGTCATCGGACGATGATGAGATTTCCATGGGTGGCTCATCATCAAAATTGAAAGTTTGACGAGTAGTCTTGAGGTCGACTTGCTCGTGGTTGGAACATCCTTAGGAGTCTTTTGGATCGACCAGGGGGATGACTCGGCTTCATCGCCTTCTTCCGATCCCGGAAAAGTTACATCGGGATTATCCTGGGAGTCGTGAAGTGCGCTAATCTCTTTTTCGGGATGGATCAATGATAGCAGGAGGGATGTTCTCTACTTCACTTCTTTTACCCCGGAAGTCTCAACCTCCCGTTGGCCTTCATTACCTCCTACAGTCTCAACTGCAGCGAGGCCTTGGACCTCCCTTTCGACAAAGCTGTCACTGTCTTAGGGTCTTCTCGTGGTGGCATCCATTGGAGTCTCAACCCCATGGATTGCACTTTCATCGCCAGTGTTAACTCCCGGGGTACATTCATTCATGTGTCTCGACGCATCGCGCGTCATTAACCTTCGTGAGCGCTTGGCACCTCACCGAGAGACAGTCTCAACTATCCGAGCTTCGTTGATGGCAACTTGCTGTGTATTTTGTGTTTGTACTTTCTCCACTTCACCTCCTAGATTCGTTGTGGAGTCATCTGCAAAGATCCTCCGACCTTGCCGCAGCGGTGAAGGGAGTTTCCCCCTCACCGGGCGCATCACCGAGTGACTTGGAATGGGGTCACTCGTCTCCAAACTCCCGGTTGTTTCTACGAGTGTTCACCGTTGGGGCGGTGGGTAAGACACCTTCATTAGGGGTTGGCTCGATTTGGGGTCCCCACTAACCCGGTTCATCGCCATTTCCTTAATTCCTTCTTACGAGTGAGTGGGGAAGTGGTGGCAAGAAACAATCGTGGCAATATCTTCGCACCACTCCCATTGGGTCCAATTCACCGTGCTTTGGAGGACTCTCCTGGTCCCTCCATCATTCTTTTCTCATGAAGAATTACGGATTCGTGCATTGCTTGCTGCATTTGCAACTCTTCTCGGCGGCAAAGGTCCGATCCTCATCACTTTCTGATAGAATGTCGAGGTGAGGATGTGTATGTTCTGTGGTGCCAGGTGAGAGGGGCGATGTTGGCCTTCTCTCGTGCCTCGCTTCCTCTCGCCAGCTCTCCTTCTCCTTGTCCTTGAAGATCTCGCAAGATATCATCGTGCGCTTTTCTTCATCCAGTGCTTGATCACAAGTGGTCGATCCAAGAAAGTTCAACAGCTTCTTCTTCTTCGATAAACTCAGCCGTTGGAACTGCTCCTGGATCGACTCAATTTCCACTTCATCCACTCTCGCAGACGATTTTGGATGTCTGGATAAGGTGGGGATAGGATCATCACATCATCATCTCTTTCGGCTTCTTCTTGTGTCTCAAATTGCTCGAACTACACTGGTCTTTGATTTCCTCTGTGATCGCCTTCAACAGACTTGGTTGTTTCATCAATAATATCCGAGACTCTACTTCTCCAATGAGTCTCCAGATATCTGTTGCGGTGAGTGGTGACTCAAACTGTTTTTCAAGTTCGGATTGCTTGATGATTCTTCTTCGTCTCTCTCTTGTTCGTACGCAGGGGATTTCCAGTTCGGAGAGAGTGTCTTCCGAGTCCTGGGCGGTGGGGGCCGTCTTTGGTGGTTTTTCTTTTGAGGAGCGAGCCGTCTTGGCTTATCGCTTCTCCTCTTTTTGACGATCGGAGAAGGTATTTGAGATTCCTTCTCGGCCGCTGCTTCTTTGGGCGGGAGACACTACTGCGGAGCGGCGACTTACCGAGGGGCGGGAGCAGTTTGTTTTTCTTAGCTTCAGGGGCGTGAGCTTCTCTTAGCAGCATGCAGGGCAACTTTCTTCTTTGGTGGAGTGGAAACAGTTGTATCTTCGGGTCAGTGATTCCCCCTCACTTGTATCGCCTCTCTTGGCGTGGGCTCTCTTCTCAGTGCGCCGAGAGGGTTTGATCTGAACATCCTCTTGTTTACATGGAACGCCTTTCCATGTCGAAGAGGACTCCTTTCACCTCCATCACCGCCAATCACTGGCCATATCCCAGGATCCTCCAAATGCACCATCTTCCTTGAAGGATTTGTTCCCTACATTCTGGCAGAGTCTGCTGTAGACAAACTCAGCCCAATTTATTTTCCTTTCTTCAATGATCGCAGCCATTACGATCAACTTTGCTTTTGATAGTTGGTCAAAGCTGCCAAATTTGATGTCTATGCATTTGGCAACTATGTCCAACGACTTGTGGTAGTCCTCCTTCAAAGACCTCTTGTTTGTTTGTAGATTATTTTATCAAGATAGTCGGTTTGGCTACTTCCCTCCGTGCGGCAAAGAAATTGGTCTACATCAGCTTCGTTGATTTCTGATGCTCCTTCCGTCGGTAGTGAGCAGTGTTCACCAAATCCTTGGCAGAGATGATGAACTCCTTCCCGTGAACAGAGGATTTAATCCCCTCATCGTGAATCTCTCGGCGTTCACATAGAATCGTGAGACCTCTTCCACATAGGTCATCGAGAATTCCATCGCGAAATGGTTTCACCGACGATTTGAGCTTTTCGGTGATTTTCTTTATGAGGCGTCATCGGACCCTGTTTGACCATTCCCTCAAAATCCATCAGTAGACCTAGTGTGGATTTGCTTCCCCTAGCTTGACGAAATCATAAGTTGGTGCCATTTTTTTTTTCAAGATTTTCACGAAAGGAAACTTAGAAGTTGATTTGAATATTGATAGGGTTTTGAGAGTGTTTTGCCTTTGTTTCTGAGATAGAAATGAAACGTTTTGGTAATATGTGAGAGAAAACAGATGAAAACGTTTAAGTATGGTTTCTGAAAGGACGTGCGGATAGTTTTTGAAATGTGATTGAAATCAACGGCTTAGATTTTGCACGCCGATTAGAATTTAATGTCTCGAATTTAATGCGGCAGCATTTATATCCAATCATAAGCTTGGTATGCAGCTTTTTGTCTGTACACATCATCATTATGTTGACGTCATTCTTAAAAACATTCTCGCTTAGTAAAAATGACTGCGTTTTCGTCATTTTGCTCATAAATGACTCAACTTATCTCTTAGCTGATTTAACTCTTCTGGTCACAGTTCTCTCAGTGACTCAGCTGTCGGCTAATTCGATATAGCTGTCTTTCAGACATGGCCGATTCATTTAGTGATTTTGAGAATTTAGTCCTTTCTCTCTTTTTTTGTGTTTCATTTCTTTTCTTTTGAGTCTTCCTCGAGTGTCACCGCTTCGGTTCAATTAACCCTAACTCATGCTTGAGTTCTTCAAATCTTGATTCACATAATGGTTTTGTGAATATGTCAGCCAACTGTTTATCAGTTGAAATATATTCCAAGATGATGTCCTTCTTTTCAACATGATCTCTTATGAAGTGATATCTGACATCGATATGCTTTGTTCTTGAGTGCAACACAGATTCTCGGTGATGATTGCAATTGCACTTGTGTTATCACACATGATTGGAATTTCCTTTTCTTCAACTTCATAGTCTCTCACCGCCGCTTCATCCATCCATAGGATTTGGGCACAACAAATGCCAGCGCAGCCTATGTATTCTCGTTCACCAGAGGTGGCTATTGAATTTTGCTTTTTGCTAAACCAGAAATTAGCTTTTTCAAGCATTTGACATGTGCCTCGAGGTGCTCTTCCTCTGTCAACTCTGCATCCAAAGATAGTCGAGTCCGAATAGCCAATTAGCTTGAATCCACCTTCCTTTGGATACCATAAGCCAACTTCTTGCTTCCTTTCAAATATCTCAAAATCCTCTTAGCTGCAAATCATATGGCTCTCTTTTTGGAGCAGATTGAAATCTTGCACATATACCTACAAAAAGGTGATGTATGGCCCGCTTGCGTGAGATAAAGCAATGATCCAATAAGTGCTCAGATCTTGTTTGATCTACAGTTTGCCATCCGCATCCATGTCCATTTTGGTGATGTATTCATTGGTATTTTCACGAGAAGACTTCTCCTCCATACCAAATTTCTTCATTAAATATCCGTGTATTTTGTTTGACTTATGAAGGTTCCATCCTTCAAATTGTTTTTACTTGGAGTCCAAGGAAGAATGTCGATTCTCCCATCATGCTTATTTCAAATTTGCTTTGCATGAGATTTGAAAATTTTTCACATAGCTCTTTGTTTGTGGATCCAAAAATGATGTCATCCACATATATTTGAACAAGCAAATATGCTCTTTCTTGTCTTGAATTCTGAAAAGTGTTCTATCTACTTTTCCTTTTGTGAATCCATTCTCGCTTAGGAATTGTGACAAAGTATCATACCATGCTCTGGGTGCCTGTTTCAATCCATACAGAGCTTTCTTGAGTTTGTATACCCTATCTCCAAGAGTCTTCCTCGCTCAAATCGGAGGTTGTTCAACATACACTTCTTCTTCCAATAGACCATTTAGGAATGCACTTTTTACGTCCATCCGATATACAATAAAATTCTTGTGAGTCGCATAGGCAAGAAACATCCTTATAGCATCCAATCTTGCTACAGGAGCAAATGTTTCATCAAAATCTATTCCTTCTTCTTGGCAATATCCTTTGGCTACTAGTCTTGCTTTGTTTCTTACCACGTAACCCTCATCGTTCATCTTGTTTCGAACACCCATTTAGTACCAATGACATTTTGATGGGTGGGTCTTTGAACTAATTCCCATACTTCATTTCTTTCAAACTCGATTCACTCTTCTTGCATAGCTTGAATCTAATGTGTGTCATCCAATGCTTGTAACACATCTTTAGGCTCTATTTGTGAGTTAAAGCATGTGAACATAGCTTCTTGTTGAGTTCGATCTTGTTTTGACGCCTTCTCTTATATCTCCAATGACAAGTTCTCGTGGATGGTCTTTCACCATCTTACATCAAAGTTGAAGTAAGTTAGTTGGATTGATCGTCTAGCAATGTGTTGCTTTGATCGACTCTCTCGCAATCACTTAGCCGCAAATTTTCCAAAGATTCTATGGGACTCGGCTATCTCATCTTCATCCGAGTTTATAATTCCACTTGACTTGAAAGATAGGGATTTTTCTCGTATGGTTGGATGATTCACTTATCACCGACTCTTCAATGTCTTCTCCATTTACATTTGGCTCATCGAATATCACATGAATGGATTCCTCTCGCAACCATAGTCCTTTTGTTGAGTACTATGTAGGCTTTGCTTTCAAATTGAGTATCTGAAAGATACCTTCATCGCCTTTAGCATCGAAAGCCTTTAGATTGTCTTTGCCATTGTTGTGGACGAAACATTTACATCTAAATATTCTAAAATATGCAACATTTGGTTTTCTCCCCTGTCCAAATCTCATAGGAGTCTTTGTCAGTTAATACTGTTTATCATACATCTATTTTGAGTGTAGCAAGTCGTGTTGATTGCTTGACCAAAATCTCTTTGGTAACCCCCGTCGCTAACATGGTCCTTGATGCTTCTTTGAGAGTTCTATTCCTTCTTTCTTCGCAACTCCATTCTGCCGTGGAGTCCTTGCTGCAGATAATTCATGACCAATGCCATTTTCAATACAATATTGAGTTATTATACCATTGACAAACTCGTTCCTCTCACGATCTTATTTTGATAATGGTTTGGCTCTTCTCATTTTGAATCCTCTTCATCATTCATGTAGTTTCAGTAGAGTTTCTTTCTTCTTACACATGAATGTTGTCCATGTATATCTTGAGTAGTCATCTACTACCACCAAGGTATATTTCTTCCCACTTATGCTAGCTGTTCAACTGACCAAATAGATCCATATGTAAAGCGTGTAATATCCTTGTTGAAGATGGGCATGTCTTTTCTTTGAATGATGATTTGATCATTTTCCCTTCCGCATGCGTCACATATACTCTCCTTCTTGTATCTCGAGTCCTGGAAGACCTATCACAAGATTACTTCGCAAGCTTGTTAAGTGTTTTGAAATTCAGGGTGACTCGGCTTTTTGTGCCACAACCAACTTGATTCACCAGTGCTCTTTGCTAATAGACAGTGTTGGGTGTAGCGGTTGACCAATCTACTACATACATGTTTCTTTGTATGCATCCTTGCAATACAACTTCATTTGATTCAATATCCTTGATTTGGCATATACCCATGTTAAATCCAACATTATAGCCCTTGTCACAGAGTTGGTGATGCTTAGCAAGTTGAAGTTGAGTCCTTCAACATATGCAACATCCGTGATTTCTAATCCGCTTCTTCTTGATGGATCCAAAGTGCCTCTTATTTCTCCTGGAGCTTCATTTCCTCCAAATATGACTTTTGCTCCTTTAACTTCCTTGAATTTTGACAGATTTTTCTTGTTTCTGTCATATGTCCGGAATGACCACTATCCATGTACCAGTTCATTGGCACTCGCTTATTCCTTGAACCTCAATCAATGAAATTAAGTTTTAGGTACCCATACTTGTCTCCGGGTCCCGAGGGGTTAGTATTGTAAGATGATCCAACCACTAGCCAAATGATCTCGGATCTAAGGGGTTGCCATCTATCGATGCCATATTCATAATTAATTTTGGCAAATTGCTTGGGGATTCTAGGTTCATACAACTGTCTCTTTTGTCTATATGCCTGTATATGTGTTTTAGCAATTGCCTTCTTTGGGTAATTGTGGTGTCTCTGAGTGTAGTGCCTAGGTGCATATGTGTCTTTGATGAAAGCTCTTATACTTTTGGAATGGCCTTTCTTGAGTTCTAGGCCTTTGCCATTTGGGCTTATATTCCATAAGTTTATCTTTGATAGTTCACATCGTTCCAATCGACTTGGCTTGGATATTTTCTACCATTCCCATCATATGTGTTTCTTTTATAGAACTTTTGGGGGTTTTGGTAGCTCTTTTCTTATTTACAGAGTAATTCTTGTTTGGAGTTTGCTTTGAGGAACTTGGTCAATTTCTTCTCACTTGCCCTCTCAACGCACCCAACCGGTCCGTTTTCCTTTTCCTTTATAACCAAGGCCGCTTTGTTTGTAATTGTGCTTTGGAGTGAATGTGTGTGCACCATTTGGAGTTTTGGATTTTAGAGATACTTCATTGCTTGAAGATCCTTTTTCCAAAATTACTTTTGAGTTTGACATAGCACGAGGAATTAAATCCTAAACCCTCTTGTCTCCACATTCTCTTTGACTCATAATAAGATCATCTAATGATTTAGATGCCTTAGTGAATGAGGCAATCACATTTTTTGAGGTCATTCTCCCTCTTTTCTATGGCAAACTATTTCTCGCTTATTAGCTTGGCATTTTCAAATTTTTAAACTTTTATTATCATCACTATTTGACTTAGAGTACTCGGCTCCTTAGTCGGATGTGAGTTTTGCTCTTGAGTAGGTTGTTTTCCTCATTTAGTAGTGTGTGTGAGGATTTAATGTGTTCAAAATCTTTCATCATTTTGCCTAATGAATCATAAAGATCAGTGGGTGATGAAGTGTGTGTATCACGATCACTATCACTAGAATATGAGTTTGATGAGTTAGAGTGTACCTCATCTTCTTGGTCGAGTTGATCTTGTTCCTTGGCCATCAAACAGATCGAGCTTCTTCTTCAGAGTGACTTGAGTAGTCGGCTTCACTGCTTCTCCGAATCGGTTGTCTCTCTTGACTTGGTTGTCTCAAAGATCTCTCTGCTGCCAACATTGCCTTTTTCTTTTCTTGTCTTCTTTCTCTCAAGACCTTTCTTTCTTCTTCATTCCCTCGTATTTGTTGACTACGGGATATGGACAATCAATGGCATAGTGACCTGGTTGCCTACGCCTTCCAAAGATAGATATTCAACCTTTTGATCACTCTTTTTCCATTCTTGGATTGTCGACCCTTTGATATTCACTTTTTGATGATCCGTTCTCTTGGTTGGCCTATCTTCCCTTAACTTGGAGGGAGCTGAGTGTCTTCCGGAAGATTCGCCCTTGCTTTCTCTCTTGTAGTTCTTCTTGAAGAACTTGTTGAACCTTTTAACCATCCAGGGTTATTTTTCCGGATCAATGACTTCTTTGATCTCGGCTCTCTTTCCATCCTTAACAATTAGAGCAAAATTGTTTTGGGTACAACTGTCTCTTCCTGTCTTTTCTTCTCACTCAAATTCGTAGGTTTGAGATCCGAGAATAGTTCATGGTTGGAGGTCTTCGATAGGTCCATGGAATGTCCTCAAAATGCCATGACCTTCATTTCCCATTCACCGGGAGACGTTTTAGGATCTTCATACACATTTCCTTCGTGTATATTCCTTTCCAAGTGCAAATAGCTCGTTGGTGATTTACGTGAACCGAGCATCCGGTTGATCCAGGTTTTCTCCTGCGATCATTTTGAAATTCTCAAATTTTTGTACAACCACCGATAATTTATTTTCCTTGATTTGCTCTGAGCTTTCACAAATCAATGTTAGCTTGTCCCAGATTTCTTTAGCCGTTTTGCATGATTTGACTTTATTGAACATGGCTTTATCCAAGGTTTTGTAAAGGATGTCCTTGGCTACATTGTCCAGGTTGTATCTTTTTCTCTCATCATTTGTCCATTCGATTCTTGGTTTTTCAACCATAGTGGTCTAGGGGGCAACATCCTCTTCACCTTCATTGTAGCTCTTCTTATACCGTGTGTTTATTTTTAAGATTTGCGCTGGCCCATTCTCTATCACTATCCACATCTCATCATGTAATGCTGATAGATGAGCCAGCATACGAATTTTCCAATCATCAAATTCTTCAATAGTGAACATAGGGATGCGTGTCAAATTTGTTTGATACATGTTTTTATCTTAATTTTGATGATTTTATTTTATCACCAAAACAATGTTTTTAAAGGTTGTCCAAATACTCCTAAATGATTTAAAATGTTTTTAATATTTTCCTGGAGTATTTTCTCAAAGTTTATTTTCGTCTAAATTGGACAACGCTTTTAATGATTTTACGTTATTGGGTTTTCACTCTCAAACGATGTTTCAAAATGTTGTCCTAATACTTCCGATCGGTTTAAAATGTTTTTACTAAATTTTCGAGTATTTCTTGAGTTTTATTTTCGACAAAAATTGGACAATATTTCGTCTCGTGGTCGACCTGGCCGCCCTATAGGGCAACCCGTACTGAAGATGTTTTTAGAAACAGAAAATGAGATGGAAGAAAAAACAAGCGGTCGACCGGCCGCTCAAGGCGACCGTCGGTCGACCGGCCGCCAAATGGCGGACCGGCCGACTCGCTTGTTAAGGTTTGAAATGACTCAAAC
The DNA here is from genome assembly GCA_016081115.2 of Rehmannia glutinosa. NCBI lineage: Eukaryota > Viridiplantae > Streptophyta > Magnoliopsida > Lamiales > Orobanchaceae > Rehmannia > Rehmannia glutinosa. The sequence goes on from CM071926.1 coordinate 917,919, forward strand.
CCTTCGTTTTTTTTTTTAGAGGGACCGGTTGAAACAGGGGGTCGACCGGTCGAAGCCTATGTCGTCGACGGCCGCCTGTTGTATTTTTCAAAGTGTTCTCTTTAACTCTTATCTCTCGTAGCGACGGCCGCCTCTATGTATTGAATGAAAAAATATGACCGTTTGACAAAATAGACAAATTTTCCTTAAAATGTAGAATTGATTTCTAACAGCTATATTCTTGATTTTAATTGTATTTTTCTCAGAGATTTTCAATCCCCAGAGGAGCCTATGTTTGATCAATCATCTCCTATAAATAGAGGAAGTTTTGGAGCAACCAATACAACAATTGAGATACAACACAACAAGATACACTTCAAGCAAACACTTGGTCTTTCATAGTCATTATTCTTGTTGTAAAATTTGCCTAGTTATTCACTTTCACATCTTTGAGGTCTAGGCTATTCTTGATTACACTTTGCACTCAAATTGTATTATTCATTATTGAGTTGTAATCTTGAATTTTTGGGTTATCATTCAACACAAGATATCCTTGTGAGTGTTCTTGTGGTAAGAACACACTTGGGTGATCTAGGTGTTAGGTGTGAGAAGATTGTGGTAATCTTCTTGTTAAGGTGTTGAAGAATTTGGTATTCTTCAAGGTTGAAGATTGTGGTAATCTTCACAAGGTGCCGTTGTTGGAGATTGTGGTAATCTTCAAGTGAGATTGTGGTAATCTCCAAAGGTGGTGTTGAAGAAGGGTGTGGTGCTCTTCAAGGTGTTGTAAGTTGAATTTGTATTAATTTTGGTAATTAATAAAATTCTTTTTCTTTTCAAATCCATCCCTGGATATCTTTGGGGTGGTAGAGGATTAGGCCCTAGTGGGTTGAACCTCTTTAAATCGACGTGTGTTGTTTACATTCCGCACCTTCATTATTTTGTTTGAGCATTCAATTGTTAAAAGAGGACGAAATCGAAAAGATGGAGATAATCTATTCACCCCCTCTAGATTATCGTAGCCGCTGGACTTACAAAATTTGCTTCCATGATAATAACTTTTAATGATAAAAGGAGTTTTGAAAACTTAAGTACTAAAACAGGACTTTAAAAAGTTTGGAGATCTAGTTCAAGAACCGGTCTGGGAAGGCTCAATGAACCAACCGCTCCGATACCACTTGTAGTCCCAAGGGTGTGAGTGTAAGGTTTAGAAGGGGGTTGGGGGTTGAATAAACCTTACCAAATTTTCACTTTTGGTCCTTTTAAAAGTTCGAGTTGATACTACTACAGTTGTGTCTCGTGGACACCAATTTAGTTAATCAAGAGAGTTAGTCACTCAACGGACTCGATCGAGCCGTTGATAGAATAACTCACTTGTTAAGACCGAATTAGCTCAACTGTGGTTTGTTTTTAGCGGAAGACTTAATACCCTTAAGTTTGGTTTAGTAATGATTTAATGCTTGGTTTTAGTACTTAGAGATTATCATTGGATAGCAAATATGTCAAGATAATTAAACAAATAAGATGCGAGGAATTAAAGTGCTTTGAAATGTAAATGACACGATAAGTTTTTATAGAGGTTCGAAGATGGGGTAATTCTTCTACTCCTCTCTTCTCCAACTCCCGGAGGAATCTACTAGGTATTGATCGATACAAAGTGGTAACAGATCCCGGATACAAGTCTTGATCACACAAACTGACTTGATCCTTTGGGACTCGATCCGAGATGCCTTGATCACTCGGTTGGCTTCTCGTATGACTCGCTTCTTCTTCACAGGCGCAATTTGCCTTGCTACTACTGACTCACTTGCTCAAGCTCTTTGGATTTGATCACGAAGCCCTCCAAAAACTCGAGACCGTTCGACGCTTGAACCTTCCTACAATCCTTCGTGGAATGTAGACCCCTTGATTCTTCAACCATTTCCTCTTCAACTGATTGAAGTTATCTTTCCTTCACAAGTGAGTGTTGGATTGATTTTCTTCGTAGTGTAGGCTTGAGGATTAATCTTGAATGATTTGAGAATATCTTAGGTTACTGATTCAAATATTTGCTTGAATGTTCGTGGTTCGGGTATCCTTGGTAACCTTCTCTCGCCGAGTCATTCCTCGCCTTTTATAGTGATCTTTCAAAAAATCTGCCCGTTGAAGAGATAGGCTTATTTTTGAAAGTCACTTGTGGTCGTTGGCTTGTCTTGTTGCGATCCTTGGAATTGCCACTTCCTCGTATGAATTGTTCTTGACTTTTCGAGTTCGACACGGTATAGTGCTTCCCATTGTTCATTCCTTTGCACGCTTCGGGGTGAGCACTTCGAGAAAGGTAGCATGGAGGTATTACTTGTTTAAGTAATTCTCTTGATTTACGTACAACGGATCTCTTTCGATTATCTCGACTTGATCGCATTTCCTTGCTTTCCCCAGGTGACTTAGAGTCACTTTCAATCATTGAATGACTCTTTCTGTCACTTCAACTTGAGACTTGGCTATCTTGAGTTGACTTGGTCGATATTTACTCAAATTGCATCTCACCGCACCTTCAAATCGAGTTCCCCTCTTCTCTTCTTTTCATTACTTTTGTCATACTCACCGCTGTAATGAGTCTTCCTTCTAGTCTTGATTGTCTTCTTGCATGTTTAGCATAGTGACTTAACTCGACTTGACCAAATTTATTTGTTACAATGCGGTTTACAACAAAAATGGGGTGCCAACTTCCTATTCTAAGTTTTACATGGCATTCATCAAAATCTAAACAATAAATTTCCCAACAATCTGCACCATTAAAAGATTTAAATCAAGGGCCTATATGAGTTCTTATGGACTAACCTAAAGGAATTGGTCTCATTTGAGTCAATCCATATATATATATATAAATATATATAATAAGAGGCGCTTCTGGGAAATAGTACGGTAAGATTTTCTGCCCATTTGTTTTTGTGCTATAAATAGTAGTTCGTGAAAAATATTTGGTATTCCATTATTTTTGGTAGTCAACTTTTTTTAAATAATAACTTTTTAAAATGATATAAAAATAAAATTATGTAAAATTAATTTCCAAATATGTGTGTACTTCATTGATTATTGTATTTATCCTTTTCTTTTCTAACAAAAAAAGTTAACAACTTTTTTATTTTTGATTCATTTTTTGATGAATAATATATCAAATTAATCATTTTTTTATGATCTTCAATTTGACACCAATATTTCATATATAAAATAAAAAATATAATAAATATTTACTCAGTATTTTATAAATAATAATGAGCTTTAAAAAATTATGTATTTGGGCTATTATACATCAATTTGTATATTCATATATTTGGTTATTTCTAGCATTTATATAGTTTTTATTTGGGCTTAGCACATTTTTCAATAATTATATTTATATTTAAATTGATTAAGTTCAATTAAAAATACTTATTTCGATTGAGAAGATAACTCAAAATATGTATCCAAATTTCATGTATCACATATATCCAAACACAATATTTTATACATTTATGTAAGAAGAAAATCAATATTTATTTAATATGAAATTATATTGATAATAATATTTTATATATAGAAAATTATATTCTTATATAATAATGTACTTTTTATTTTAATAGAAATTATGTTTTCTATTTATCGCCAAACTTTGATATTGAAGTTTGAAGTTTATATATTGGGAATTAGATATGAATTTGTCTATTTGATAATTTTCTGATATGTGTGTATATATAAAAATAAAATAGTTTATTTTTGAAATAATTAATCCCTTAAAATTGTGTTGCTAAATATAAAACATGGTTGTTGTTTAATTTCTCTAATAATTTTGACAATTGTTTAGCTTTCTAAACCCCCAAAAATATTAGAATTTGAAATTATTTTACTTTTGATTGTATTGAAAATACAATCTATTAAATATTTAGCATTGGGTTAGTAAAAAAAACAACATTGAGTTGTTAATTTTTTTTTTCAAACTTTTAATTCCTTAAGATTATAGATAGACATGTTCTATAAATTGATATAATTTATATTCACGCAACCAAATATTTCGTATTTAAACAAATTGCTTTTTTATAATTTATAATAATTTATTTTTTATTATTTAATCATACAGTTTATATTCAAAATAATTATTTTTATATTTTAAATATTTTTAAAAATTTTAAACCTTTTGCAGTCACTATTTTTTTTAAAACATAGATTAACATAAATTTATATTTTGTAAAATAAAGAATGAGAATATGTAAAATTTGTAAAGATTCTTGGGTCTAATTTTTAGACGAAACCAATATTGTTCATGTAATTTTGAGGTCCAAGCAAATTCCCACGCATAAATAATTTTTTGGTATGTTTTCTCGCGATTTAAATGGTATTGTTCACGCGTCGGATGATAATTTTTGGGAAAATAAAATATTCGGATAAATAAAATTTTCATCAGAAATGAATTTTTCATGCAATTTTGAACTCCCATGCAGAAATAATATTTTTTTGTACGTTTTCTCGAATAAAATAAAATTAATATCAATAACATATAAATATAATATACATATTCGAAGAATGAGGTTGGAACAAAAGATTCTCATTTAACTAGGAATGATAAGGGGGATAGGGATATAATATCATCCATGTCGCATCTCTAGTTCTAGAGAAGCGGGGAATCCCCGTACTCGCTTCCATCCTCCAATTAACTAGGGATTTAATGTTTTATTCTATTCAGTTACTAACATGGATAGTTCGAGAATGTTGTCATCCTTAAATGCATGATATATAATTACATAAAATTATTAGAAAATATGTACATATAACAGAACAAAACAGATGCCTCACATAACTATCAAAAACAAATTTATTGCACCAATTTTTTTTCCTGACAAATCTCGTGTTAATACACGGGTGTTGTTCTAATATATATACTAAAAGAGAAAACAAAGTTGACAAAACAAAGTTGACACATGTCATCACCTCATTAATTTTGACATGTGTCAACTCCTCCATCTCTCAATTCCACATGTCTACTTTATAATTATCCATGTGGCATTGTTATCTACAAATTAAATGTGAATTGATAATATATTTGTGAATTTTAAAATTTAAAAGATAATAACAACTTTAAGAGATAAGAAATAATCTAAATATCAAGAATTTATCTACGCTATCATTTTAAAATTATTATCTTTCAAAAATATATTTGGTTTATATGCACCTTTTAATTTCCGATTTATGCTAACTCCAAAGTATATTTCAAATTACTCTTATTAAATACATGCTTGACCCACTAACCAATTATATTCAAAATTACATAAATAAATCAATTCAAATTATAATCAAATTAAATAACCACATCATAAATATAAATGAGCCTATTCCAATAATTAATATTAAAATAAACTAATTTATTCAATTATCGATCTGAGGTCGAATAGTGATTATACTACATGATCCTATCAAATTATCTTTAATTTTCTCAACAAATCCGAGGAACACATCAAGGAATCTAATAACTAGGGGTTTGACATACATTTAAAAATATTGTCTTTAAAAAATATATTTGGTCTATATACACCTTTTAGTTTCTTATTTTTTGCTACTACGGGATTCAAATTTCAACTCTAAAAGATAAAATATAAATACCAAAATAAAGGAATATCTCATTATCTCAACTCTAAAAGATAAATTATAATCCTAAATATAAATGATTTTATCACAATCTCACGGTCAACTTTATGTGGTCATATCGAGGGTTAAAAAAAAGGTGTTTGAAATTTTTTTGTTGTGACAAAGACGACACATTTGGAAATATAACAAATAGTGTAACTTACAAAATATTTTTCAAAATTTGAAGTGGACTATTTGTATGATACTCTTCTAATTTTTGAATTTATTTTTTAATATTTCTATTTAGTATTTTGGATCTCCAATAATTATTACAAATAAATTTATGACACTAAAATTTTAATATAGGCCAAATCACGTGTAATACACTTATTATTGTTTCTAGCCATATAATAAATATAAAACTCGAGACTTGAGAGGATAAAAGTCATAAAAGCCTTTTAGATAACTTTTGGGTTAAAAATATTAATACTGATGAAATTTGGGGAGCTAAATGTCATTTACCCATGGAGTGCCATACTGCCATTTGCCTCAGGAAATAACATTACATATATAATTAAAAGCCCCCAACATTTCGTTATCGATTCACTTCACTACCTCGTTCGCTCTCTTCGCTTGATCTGGATTCTGGTGAATTTGCAGGTAATGGAAATGAAGAATTTGAGTTTTGCTCGATCCGATCTGTTCATAATTAACGATGATTTCCGTTACTTTTTTTTTGCCTTCCACTCGCCTTGCGTTTTGAGACGCTGCAGTCTCTGTGATCTTAATAATTCTGATGAGTGCTCAAATTGTATCTATAAGTTTGTCAAATTGAACCCTTGATATCGATTCAGATCTGGATCTTCTTCTTGGACCAGCATTTCTGTTGTGTGTGCCTGTGTATTTTTGCTGTCAATGCACTGTTTTTGTTATTTTTGCGAGATTGATTCGTCTGTGGCATGCAGGTGTTGTTTGGGGCCATTTCTCTTCCCTGTTCGTTTTCTTGATCTGCGTCGGTTGGTGAAACTTGAGAGGAACAAGATGGTAATTTTTTTATGACTGTTTGCCTTCAATTTTTCTTTTAAACTATTGTTGTTATTTTCTTAGTTTTTATTTTATTTTTTATTTGTATAGTTTTTATTTTATTTTTTATTTGCATTTCGCTCTGTGTTTTTGACGATTATCTTTGTTATCGACAATGCAGGTTGTACTTGCGGCTTCCATTATAAGTAAATCTGGCAAAGGTGAGCTCCTGAGGCTTTTATTTTGAAATCTCACCTTTGATTTGCGTAAAAACTTGGATACTAGAGTTAATTTGGAATTTAGTCAATGTAATTGAGTTTTCAAATTATAGTCGAACTTAAGATGATTTCTCCACAAAGTTGGCATAGCGATGCGGAATGCCATGCTGAAATTGGTGGTGTTGTTAAAAGCCTAAGGCCTTAATAATTTGTGCTATAATGTGAATATAGACCTGAACTTCCAAACACCCACCCTGTTGTCAAAATTTGAGAAAATTGGGTCATTGTGCTTAGAAGCATGTAAAATGCATGCAGTTTAAATCATAGGCCATGGAGTATGGAAATTTGCCTACGGGTATAACTTTTAGTTGACTGTTGCCCATCCCACATCGCTTAGGGTGAGGACTATAGTAGATCCTTCCTTCTTAGTTACCGGTTAGTGGATTGGGCCTGTGATGAGCTGATGAGCACTATTAGAGCAAGACCCTACATGTGCTTAAGGGGGACCCATGTATGTGATGCCCCCAAGGGGACGCACTCCGTGAGTGGGTTTCAGTGGGAAAGGACGTGACTATCTCCCATCCCATATTTTCAGGAGAGGGGTCGTGCACCACCTTGTATAGTGGGGTATCCTTTTTGCTTAGTATTTGGTTTCTAGGGTGACCTGGACCCGTGACATCTAGCTCTAAATTAGCAGCATGATTGTGAACATGGCCATGCATGTAGTCCCAGATAAACTGCCCCTTTGCTTTCATGGTTTTTAGGATTGAATAATGAGGAATGGTAAACGTTATCTAAACATCTATGTGTCTTCTAAGATAACTTCATTATTGTGTGCTTTTTTGGTACTTTAAAGAGAGAAGAGAGGCCTGTCAGAAAAAGGCTGAGTTATTATCAAATATAGACTAGTTGAATAGTTTGTGAAATGATGAATTGCTCATTTGGATGTTGGTTTCAATGGTGTATTAGATGAATTGCTTATCTGAATGCTGGTCTCAATGGTGTATTCTTGTTTTTGAATTTTATTTCATATCTATTTCCAATGTTGGTTTCAATGGTGTATAAGACGAATTGCTTATCTGGATACTGGTTTTAATGGTTTTTTATTGTTTTTGAATTTTATTTCATATCTATTTTCAATGTCAAGACCAATTTATGTTAAGTTTATTACACCAAATGAAGGGGTGGCACAAACATAACTTTTGTCGTGCAACTGTTTCATAGGCTGATGGCTTTTTTACCATCGTGGTATGGATGTAAAGTAACACACTCATGTCTTTTCCAGTAATTGAGATAGACTGTGCCAAAGGGTTTGTAAATATTATGTGAGCCGAACCTTTCTCAGGATTTCAAGGCACTATATTTTCATCTAAATTGCTCTTGTTATGTTTTCTTTGGCCATGTAGGTATTTGCTACCCCTTGATTGAATTTGGTTTATGCCAAGTTTTTTATTAGGTTAATTTTCAAATGCTTGAGATAGGCTGTCTAAGGTTTTATAATTATCATTTGAGCTCTCCTTTCGATTAATAATTTAAGACAATACTTGCTATCTTATAGTTCTTATAATTATTGTTCATATTTTGTTTTCTTTGGCCGCTTTCATACTTTCTACCCTTTGGAATTTGGTTTTGGGCAAGTTTCTCATTATCTTTAAATTATTCTATATTTATTGTGTTAGAGTTACAATTTTTTTTCTCATTTATTAGTGTAGTCCACTTTGAAGATTTTGCTTTGTTAAGGTTGACTTTTGATGATTTGCTTTTAGGGTTTTGGCTGGGGTTTTTATGCTCCCTGTTGATTAATATTTTGTTTCCATGACATTTATTTTTCTTGAGTTGATTTTAGTTGTATTAATCTTCTTTTCCCATGATCTCTTTTGCTTATTCAGTAGAAATGCATCATCTTTTATGTTCGTTCATTGGATCAGCATAGTGTTCATCTGTATGATTTCCTGTCTTTTGCAGCACTTGTTTCGAGGCAGTTTGTTGACATGTCTCGTATACGAATTGAGGGCTACCTTGCAGCTTTCCCCAAATTGGTTGGAACTGGGAAACAACATACTTATGTTGAGACCGAAAATGTCCGCTATGTGTATCAGCCAATGGAGTCCCTGTACTTGCTTCTTGTTACGAATAAGCAGAGCAACATTCTTGAGGATTTGGAGACATTAAGGCTTCTCTCGAAACTTGTATCCTTTTTTCCTTTCTTTTTTTATAAAAAGATTTATTTGGCAATAATTTGTTGTTAGTGATAAAATATTGGTATTTTTCTTGTTTGCTACTTTGCTTGTACCTACACTTGTTAATTAACATTTGCTCTTCTGGATTATTTGCTTATTGCTTCCGTTAAAATATGGAAGTAGGAAAAAAGTTTGTGTTCATCTATATGCGAGCATGGAACTGAAATTGTTTTTACTTTTCCTTTTTGAGGTCATTGTTTTTATCTTACGTGGAACTCTTTAACCGTTTCTCATTTTTGGTGTTTTTATGAACTGTGGCATGGTTTCTTTAACACTCTTAGGTGCCCGAATACTCTTATTCCCTAGATGAAGAGGGTATTGGCAAGACAGCTTTTGAGCTTCTTTTTGCATTTGATGAAGTCATCTCACTTGGACACAAGGAAAATGTCACTGTCGCACAAGTCAAACAGTACTGTGAGATGGAAAGCCATGAAGAAAAATTGCACAAGTTGGTCCTACAAAGCAAGATCAATGAAACCAAGGATGTCATGAAGCGCAAAGCTAGTGAGATTGACAAAAGCAAGGTAATTGCTTTGGCGTTCAAGTTTGATGCTTAAATTCTATCCATCATTTTGCAGGTCATGGATGGACTAATTTATTGTGTGAAATTCATCTAGATTGAGAAGAATAGGGGCGAGAAGGGTGGATTTATGTCTTTGCAGTCGATGGGTTCTGGAAGAATTGATACTGGCTTTGGCAGCGACACCAGCATATCTAGTAGTGGTGGTTTTGGAAGTGGTTCTGGCTTTGGATTAAACACTGAAGTTGAATCATTCTCCTCTAAGGCCAAAGGTCCGTCCTCAAAAAAATTTAAGCTACTTAATACTCTGTACTAAGTACGATCAAGATTATTAAGATGCATAATTTTTGTTGCTAATGGATTTGATAATGACAATGTCAATCAGAACTTACCTCTGAAACTTTCCTTCGAATTTCTTGGGAATAAGTTAGCATTTGCAAAAAAAATGAACACTAAACAGTAATATATTTTCTAATGTATGTTTCCGTGGACAATAGTTCTGTAGCTTATAGTTGTATTTTAGAAACATGAAACTATACGACAATGGACTTTCATCCTATTACGTTGAAGAAAACCAAACATGGGTTACCAATTTGTAAGATAGGCCATTATTCATTTGTTTACATTGGGAAGACGGACTGTTACAAGAGAATGCCTCGAACCCAAGTATATTTGTAGTATATGCTGTCATCTCAGATTCCAGAATTGGTGGGCTACGTTTGCTTGTTAGTGCAAAATATTATCTGCTTTTTTCATTCTTTACAACTTTGATGAAGACTAATAAAATTACACTACCACAGAACACATTTTATCATTTATATAGGTGAAAGATTGCAGCCTCTATTAACATTTATTGTCTGTGGGGATCTTATTGGTTGAATGTTGTTCATGTAAAGACATTGTGTAGCTACACTTTCCTTTATAGGTTACATCAGTTCATGGAATCATCTGCCCCAATTGTAGAGTATTTTTTGTTTAGTACATACTTATTCGTCAATCATATGTTACCAATTATTCTGATGCCTATTTGTCATGTTGAAATCATTGCATGCAAAAATCTGATTTTTTATTGGCACTTTTTTTTTTTTAACATGTGAATATGTGTAGTTATTGGTTTTTAGTGATGTATTTAAGATAAGTCATTTGCTATAGGCTGAAATTGTTTTTGTCCTTCTGGATTTCTATGAGTAGGTCGTCCACCATCATCTGCTGCAGCTCCGCCAAAAGGTCTTGGTATGCAGTTAGGAAAAACACAAAGGACCAACCAATTTTTGGAATCTCTCAAAGCTGAAGGTGAAGTGATTGTTGAAGATGTGAGACCTAGTCTTGGTCAGTCCAAAGCGGCTGCTCCACCACCAAGTGATCCTGTTACATTAACGGTTGAAGAAAAGCTTAATGTAACGTTAAAACAGGATGGTGGTATTGGTAACTTTGATTTGCAGGGTACTTTGTCACTTCAAATCCTTAACCAAGATGATGGACACATTCAAGTTCAGGTTCTTCAGTCTCCCCCCTGCTCTCTATTTGCACTTGATCTGCATCCAGTTGTTTTCAAATTACGGAAGCACTTTCAGTTTCTGTTCATGTTCTAGGAATACATCTGTGATATTTATTTTTATAATGTTTATTTTCAGATTGAAACTGGTGGTAATCCAGGAATTCTATTTAAAACACACCCCAATATTAACAAGGAATTGTTTTCCGGTGAAAATATATTGGGTCTCAAGGATCCAAATCGCCCATTTCCTGCTGGCGATGGTGTTAGTTTGTTGAAGTGGAGAATGCAAAGTTCAGATGAGTCACTTGTGCCACTGTCAAGTGAGCTTTTGCTTTTATCCTACCCCTGCATTACAGAATAGAAAAATAGGATATCTACTTCACATATATAACTTTTTGTTGCAGTCAACTGCTGGCCTTCTGTTTCGGGGAGTGAGACATATGTGAATTTGGAATATGAAGCTCCACCAATGTTTGATCTCCAAAATGTTGTGATTTCAATTCCTCTTCCAGCTCTTAGAGAGGCACCAAGAGTACAACAGATAGATGGAGAGTGGAGGTGAGGGTTCATCTTAATCTTTACGTTTACATTATGTTAAAAAAGTTTTTACTATCACTGTGATGTAGCCACGATGTTTTTGGATTTGATGAAAATTTTATAATCTCATTTAATGTGAGTAATTATGACGATTTTAAGTATTGCATTGGAGTGCCTTTATACCTCCTATGTTGCATGATACTTCAAAAATAGTCTCTGCATCTCTGTTGTGTTTGGTGTTGTTTTCATCAACAAAGGTTCAAATGATGGAAAGAGTTCGATAGTATTTGATTGAAAGGTTAGATTGCGATTAGACATGAAGGGTTGTTGGATGAACTTTTATTGATTACTTGGAGAATCATGCAAGGGATTGATTGTACTTGAAGATGAGATTGTATTTGAGGAAATAAAATTAGTTTGTCAAATATTTCTTCATAGTTATTCAGAAACTTAAAAGCAGTTATTACCTACCTCTATATGGAGAAACTAGTATGTTCTGCTTGTGAAAGAAAATAATTATATTGCATGATGTTTCTCATCCTATTTTCGATTTAATTAAATCAAGCGTTCTCTAAGAATTTCAATGATTTATTGCAGGTATGATTCCAGAAAGTCAGTTTTGGAGTGGTCTATTGTATTGATTGATAACTCAAATCGCAGGTTCGTTCACAGTGAAATTGTTGTTTTTTCACCTTTGAACTGATCTTCTACTGTTCTTATCTGGATTTTCATTTGAAATTGAAATTCTTTGCAGTGGATCTATGGAATTCGTTATCCCAGCAATAGATACGTCGGATCTATTCCCAATATCCGTGCGCTTTACTTCTACAAGCACTTTTAGTGCTCTAAAGGTTAGAATACATTTCAAATAAATTTGGTTCACTCCTGAATAAACACATCATTTCTAAGTGAAGAAAGTACCGCGCATTGCTTCGTTAAGGAATGCCTCTCTCGCATGATTTCTGGTAAATGTTGATGACGTATTTGAATGTTTGCAGGTGGTTAATATTTTGCCACTGAAAGGAGGTAATCCACCCAAGTTTTCCCAGAGAACGCTGCTATCTACTGAAAACTACCAAGTTGTTTGATCTTTGTGACTGGCCATGTTATAATTTTGGACATCTTTCTTAAAAAAAATTAGTGGGTCAAATTTGATCGGACCAAATTGAATAATAATATCAAAACTTAATTGAGTTTTGTTATTGGAAATCGAACGGCCAATTCCGTTTGGTTCCTTTTTTGTTTTAAATTCTTTCCATCTTTTCCTTTTTTAGCTCTTATTTTTTCCAAACATAGGTTAAATCTTACTTGTGGACTGCTGTAAAACTTGACTTTACATTTCTTGCCATGACAGTTTATATGTATTGAACGTGTTGATTGCCTTTCTATCTTATAATGGTTTAGAATTATTTTTTCTGGTGTTACCATTATATTATGCAATGTGATTATTATGCTAATGACCATAATATTGCAATATGGCAGTAAAAAAAGTTCAGATTTCATTTTTAGTGTTCATCTTGTGGCATTATCTTCCTGAAGTATTTTTAAGATGATTTCCTTGGGAAATGTGTTGAAATGAAATTTGAACAATATTGTGTTGCATTGGAACATCTCCACTAGAGTGTTCTATCTTCAATTTAGATCAAAAACTTGCTAACACTAAGCCAAATCATGTGTCATCTTGAAAAAATGAACAGTTTTGCGCTAGAAATAGAGGTTGATCAAGTGATCCTCACCCGAGGTTGATCAAGTGATCCTCGGATGAGGGCGAGAACGATAAAGGACTTGATTTGATGGGATAATATAACATTGGTTGTTTGAAAATAAAATTTTAGGTAGTGGTTATTTATGAAGCATTTTTAAAAAAAAAGGATGACATTTTTGTCACATTTGTGCCTATTTATGGGTTTTCTTTCAGAATTTTTTTTTGAGTGCAAATTCATAATATACTTTTCCATTATTTTAAAACATATTTACATATGCAAATACATTTAAGCAAGAATATATCAATTGTGATTATTATATTTTTATTTCTCATCTACATGTTACTCTAAAGAAATATATCCACACGTAAATATATTTTTGCAAAAAAAATTACTTAAACTTTAAACATAATATATACATTTTTTCTCATCCAAACACATCTACTTCATGTCGCTTTAATTTTTTTAGCAAGAAAATCTTTGCGAAAATAAAATGTCAGGGAACCACTTTATTTTTTTCCTCTCTAAATCTTGATTGGCCGAAGACAAGAATGATTTGATGCGATTTACACAAGTCAATATAATATTTTATTTAATTTTTTAATAATGTAAATGAGATGTCATATTCTACAATATGTTTTTCCAAGAATGTGACAAATTTGTTTGAATAGTTGTCTGCCAGAAAAAGGTTTCCAATTACCAATAGTCTCATGGTAACTGTACACAGCTATTAATATTCACACATTATTTTAATCATTGATCACTGCCAAATCTTTGCAGATCCCACACCTTCACATGCACATATGTATCATATGCACCCCAAATTTAACTCCCAAATATTGGGAAATATTCTTAGTGGCAAATGGCAATCAATAATTTGTGTAGCAAACTCTATTGAAAAAAAAAACTAAAAATTAATAATTGTAATCAACTTGAGATCTCTCAAAATTGCTTTCAAAATTATATGGATATAAATTTTATTAGAGATAATTACAAAAACTACCCTTGAGGTTTAACCTATTTACGAACAAACTACATCTATTTTTCAAAAATACAAATTCACTCTTAAAGTGTTACGAACACCTAATTGTTTATATTCACCCAACAAATACCCTATTGAAAATGTAATTTGTAAATAAATATTAAAGGGGTATTTGTAATTTTAAAAAATAACTGACTTTTTTTCATGATGAGTTTGTGTAGTCAACTATTTTTATTATATTTTCTATTACATTGCACATATTATCGTAATATTTTAAACGTGGCAGAAAATCAACACAATGCATAAGAAGATATCAAAAATTTGTAATAAAAACTCTATCGAAATATTATTTGCAACTCTCAAATATTTGCGTTGATGTAGGTTTTATTCATGCTACACCCGAAGGAAATTTCCTATGAACCCGGCATAATTTTCTTGTAAAATCTTTATCCAAATTAATTAAGTTAAAAATCTATAAGACTGAAATTTTTGCAGCCCCAAAAAAAAAAAAATCACCATAATTTCCATTCAACATTTCTTGTCTCTACCCTCTACATTTCCTTTTTGTCACATCTGTGTGTATCTGTGAGAAAAAACACACACACACACATACCCTCTAAATCTTCTCCTCCAATTTCTATTTGTTTTCATCAAGAAAAAAAAAAAAGTACCCATAAAAACAACAACAAAACCAAAAAAAATCCAAAAAAAATAAAATAAAAATGAAAGGCTACAGCAAAATCAAAAGCTTGCCCACTGAATCATCATCAGATCATTTTCTTTCTTCCTCACAGATCCCCCAAAAAATCAACCAATCCAAAGAAATCAAAGCCCATGAAACCACATCAGAAATTGAGAAAATTGGAGATGCGTACACAGAGAAGATATCATCTGGTGTAGGTGCACCCAAATTTCACAGAAACTCCTCTGTTTCATCATCTTCGTCTTCTTCGAAATCGTCTGCTGTGAAAAGGGCTTTTTCGATTCGGAGATCTTCGTCTGTCTCCGAGAGGTATTGCAGGATCCATGACCAACATGTCGTTTTATCATCTCCCCCAGATGATGAAGAATTTGAATCCATTATCAAGGAGAAGAAAAGCGGTAATGGTCGTACAACGGTACAAGGATCTTGAAATCATGTAAGCGCATTTTTGGACTGTAAAAAAAGTAGAAACACGTTTTTTCAATTTATGATTTTGGCTTTTTTTTTTCCATATAGTTGAGTCCTTCCATCAAATATGTATAATATGCATTTTATTTATCCTGATTTGATTAGATATATAAACCAAAATTGGGATTTTCGTTTTGTGTATTGTGTAGAAAAAAATGAAATGGGCCATGACAGGGCGCTCTTTGATTATAGATTCATTCTCATAATTTTAATCATTGTCCAACAAATTGATCAGCTACACAAGTTTTAATTGGTTGAAAGCCATTTTAGTAGCAAAGTTCTTTTTTTTTTTTACCTCGGCCGTGTTCTGAAAAGCATTAGGCGCTGATCAAACAGGGTTAAACGGGGTATAAATAGGATTAGCCGGGCATAACCGGAAGAAAAACGTAGGCATCCAAAGAGAGCTTGACACATGAGTGGGGATTTTTAGAACAATGATTTTCGAAAAGATGATAATTTTTCAGCATTTTGTAAGTGTTTTGAATTGTGTATAATTTTTTGAATTGAAGTGAATGACAAAATGATTATGGTAATTTTTATGAGATAGCATTGATTATTATGTGAATGACGTCGTAGTTTTTGTCCTAGTTTTAAATCTTGTGCAGTTCGATGGATAGAGATGTAACAAATAGAATGGAGCTAAACTTGTTTACACTTGCTTGAATTTTCATATAGCTTCAAAATTTATTTTGCGTATGATTTGATTATTAAATGAACCGAGCCTGGTCGAGTGATCACAAGCACAAGAATTGAGCTCTAATAGCTTCATACTTGTATATATGTATTATTTTTTTATTAATCGAGTCGAGTTCGAGTTTGAGTCGAGCATCCTCCGAAGGAAAAAGTATGAGTTCAAGCCTAATTAGTTATGTCTAAGAACCAAACTCACACGAGCTAACGATGGTGATGGTTTTGGAATTTCATCTCATTTCTCCTTCGTATGAAGGTTGCGTCAGGAAATACATCCGGCGTATAACTTTGCCACTTTGCATTTTATGCGAATTTGTGGTGTTAACTAATTTTAGACAATTAATAGACACTATAAACTTGACACCACCAACCCCACATAATGGGATAAGATGCAGTTGATGATGATGAAGATGATAAACGAACCAAACTCACACAAACTAATCAACTATTGAATCCCTGAAAACACGAGAAAATCCAAATATGATAACATAACTAGTTTTTTTTTTTTTTTTAAACAGATAACATAACTAGTTGACCACACGTATAAAAACTTATCCCAAAGTGTAAACGTGATTGCCATCAGTGCAATGGGTAGAGAATGCAAGAACTCGCAATAAAAAATTCTATCCAGCGCATTATATTATCGAACAGAAAAAAAAAAAAAAAGAAGAAGAAAAAACTGCAAAAAATGAAAAAAATAAAAAAATAAAAATGAAACCAGTGTTTGGCATTCACATGAGCCCATCACTACAAAAACTACCCTGAGATTTGGGGTAACTACAACCAAAAAAAAAATAGAGGAGTTTCAAAATTACAAAAATGCATGAAGTTTGATTTTGTCTTAAAAGGATTTAAGGAATATTAAATTTTTACAAATGTGATAACTTTCAAAAATTTTCATTTTGCTGAGATTTGAAGAAAAAGATGAATTTTGAAATTGTGATTGGAACCAAAAAAAAATGAAAGTTGATTTGATTTAAGAATAGTAAAATAATGATTGTTTAGAAAATTACAAAATGCTCAATGATTAGTTTTTTGTTTGATTGGTGATTTAAGAAAAAGTGAAAGTGAGAGAATAGTATATTTTCTGAAAATTTTCAAAACAATCATATGTTTGGTGTAAAAAATTTAAGGAGGTAACTATAATATTTTTCTTACAAATGTAAATGGGTGTTTCAAAAGTTTTTGCTTACGAAGGAAGCAAACTGTAATACATAATCAAACTTCATGTTTTTTACTTTTTGTTATTAGCTTAAACCTCGGGGCTAGTTTTTGTAATGATCCCTTAAAAACAAACTCACCAAACTATTTTCCTTCACAGCCTCAAGTAATGCATTTACAATTTGATTCACTTCCTTCTCTAATTCAAGATGTGCTTTTGTTTAGCCTTTCTGCAATAAAGTAAAGAACAAGTCAGACACAGGCAGGCACCGGTGTAGCTTAAATTACTTCAGAAAACAGACTCTTAAGAACCAATAAGACCTCACAAACACAAACAAATAGCGAAGTTCTTATATGCAGCCAATTAAATAATCGTATCACGTATACATATAACAAGAGGGAGGCAACCTTCCGGCTTCCACACACGATCGAGTTAAAGACCAAATTTTTTTACGAGATTGAACAATATAATCATCCTCTTTGATCTTCTCACAAACTCTGGCTTCAAGAACCGTTCGAGGTGATTCTATCCTATATGTGGAATTTTAAGCTAAATTTAACTTTTAACAAAGTTGATTCTTATCTTACATGAACAATTTCAAGAATTTATACTTGGCACCAGAGTAAGCACAATAACCAGATAATGAAGGCTACACCTACAGATGAAAAATTCAAATACTCTTCACTTACTTTAAGGTGAAAATTGGATGTACAACACGGTCGGGACACACGAAGGTGGGTCTGCATTTATCATTCTTCATCCCAATCTTGTCCTTCTCTTTAACTGAAGAGAGGTGGCGTTGATGGTACATGCTCGATTTTAGGTGCCGAGAAGGATTTTTCAAAAAACCAGCATCCCTTTTCCTTAAGCTTTTATATAGTCAAGGTCTGGGCAGATCTAGTTCCATTTTGCTATCAGGGTTCATAGCAATTGTCCGAGACATATACATTGAAACTTAAATGTATTTCTATAATTCATTCACGAAGCAGACCAGAGTTAGTCTTACGGTCAATGAGCCAAGGATGATCTCAATTGTATAAACTTATCAGCCTCCTCAATTCGACCCAAATGAGTGAGAAGATCGATAATGCTAGTGTAATGTTCTTCAGATGCTTTAATTTTATATTTCCGAGTCATTAAAGTAAAGAAACTCAGTGCATCATCTGCAAATCCACCCTGCTCGCAAATATGTAGAACCACTTTAAAAGTGAATTGATTTGGAGAAAAACCGTCTGATATCATCTGCTTGAAAAGATGTATAGCTTCTTTATATTGACCATTGCATCCATAAGCCTCAATAATGGCAGTCCACGTCATTGATCCTTTAACAGGAATGGCATCAAAAGCCAACTTTGCCTTATCGATTGCTCCCCAGTTCCCATACATTTTCACAATTTCTGCCGAAACAAAAGGGATAGATTTCAAATCTTTCCTCAAAGATTGTCCATGTATTTCCTTCCCAAGTTTTGGAACTTTAAGCTGGCCACAAACACTCAATATCCTTGCTATAGTAACGGAGTCTGGCCTGTGCTCAGAAAATTGCATTAATCGAAAAACACCAAGTGCTTCATCTAAGCATTTACGTTCCATATAACATTCAATCATGGCTGTCCATGATATCACATTCTTTTTCTCCATGGCATCAAATACTCTTATGCAATAGTTCAAATTACCGCACTTCGAGTACATCATCATCAGGGAAGTAGAAACAGATACGCTTGGCAGAATTCCATTTTTTAATGCATAAGCATGAATTTCCTTCCCTTGCTTCAGTGCCTTCAGTTTTCCGCAAACTGGAAGAACCGTGGCAATTGTCACAACATCGGGTTTGAACCCTTCTTGTTGCATCCAGATAATCGATCTTAATGCCTGGTCGAGCCTCTCATTTGCGACATAACCAGATAAAAGAGCGGTCCAAGAAACAATGCTTCTCTCCATTGACCCATAAAATACCTTTCTTCCTGAAACCATATCTCCACACTTGCAATACATATCAACCAGTGCAGATTGAATAAACAGCTGCTTTGAGTAATCTTTTGTCTTGATTACATAAGCATGAACCTCTTGTCCTATTTTTCGTGCAAAAACTTCTCCAATAACTGAAAGAATGCTAGTCAGTATAACAGAGTTGACTCCGATCCCCTCCCTTATCATCCATCTCGTGTATTCCAATGCTTCTCTTTGCAACCTATTATGAGCGAAACCTGCTATCATTGCTCCCCATACCACCACATCCCTCTCCTCAACTTCCTCAAACAGACTACATGCCAACTTAATCTTGCCACACTTGAAATACATATCAATCAAACTGGTTCTAACTATACAGCTACCCAATAAACCATTCTTTATCAGGATCCCGTGAGTTTTCAAGCCCTGACGCAGAGCCCGATTCCCTGCCAGGCTCTTGATCAAACAAGAAAAGCTATAAACATTCAACTCCACACCAGAAGCCCGCATTTCCAAGAATGAACCCAAAACTTCACGGTGATTGCGCCCGCCAACACTACATTACCCCTAAGCAGTGCATTCCAAGGATACACACTTGAAACACTCATACTTTCAAGCACCCTCTTTGCATCGTCAATGGAACCACAAGCTGCATACATCTGGACAAGCTTTGTCTGCAAGAATTCATTTTCCATGAGACCATTTATTCTTATATGTGCATGCACTTGTTTTGCTGCAACAATGGATTTGACTCTAGTGCAAGAGGAAATAAGCGAGGAAAAAGTTGTGACGTTGGTGGGAATGCCACGTTGGTCTAGGTAATCTAATATAGCAAGAGCTTCTTTGAGCTTGTTTTGGTTGGCGAATTTCTGGATGTCTCTGTAGATAGCATGCGGGTTTTTGGTGTGGATCGGTATAGAGTTGGGAAATGCATTCTTTTCGCGGAACCTTTTCGGTTTTTGTTTTGGAGGTGCGGGTGGAAAAAGTGGTGCTGCTGATGCTTTCACTATGAAAGGATCCTTGTTATCAGCGGTGCTGGTGAGCAATGTTTTTAGTGGGCTTTGGTGGAAAGTATGAAGTAAATGTAAAGGAGCCTCGGGTTGAGGTTTAGGGGTGAGGTTGCAGCTGCTCAGTGCCTCCATGACACTTCACCAGTGTTTCTGCACAAACATGGTTGAACAATTTTCAGACTGGATAACAGGGACATACAGTTCGTGAGGTGACAGGCAATTCTTATGATAATATGCAAGTATAAGCTAACCTAGTCTTGCTTAGCAGAATTAATCTTATAGAAAAATGACAAAAAAATTCTAACTTAAGACACACAACTGGAATTACCCTGAATTGGAGCAAGATAATACTGAAATGCCGGAGTAGGAGAAAACTAATATAATAGGCAGTGCAAATCTTTTAAATTGCATTATAAAGCAAACTACATAACATTAATATAAATAACTAAAAAAAAAAAAAGTGTAAGGGACCTACAAGGACTTCAAACAAGCTGTGTCTCTTGAACTTTCACAGGCATGAGCTCAAACTTAGGTTAAAATATTAGACCCAAGCTAGAGGTTTTCTATATCATGCTCAAACTTAGCGTACTTGACTTGCTATTAACAAGACTACAAGAGCCTTAATTGAGCTCTAGCTCAAGCTAAACCGATGAATTGAGTATCATTTGAAGACAGCAACGAAATTCTGCGACAATTGCATAATCTGAGTGTTGAGACTCATCAATGCAATCAACTAAACATTTCATAAACACTCAAATTACCAATATACAACCCCTCTCAATAATCTTGACTACTGTTTCCCATAAAGTAGTAATATCTCAACTAATTTCTCAAAATTCTAATTTAAGCATATGAACCATCAATTACATTCTGCAAAATAGCATGCCCAGCCTCTCATGGAAAGCATTAAATAGATTACCATCTTTCCGTCACACAAAAAGACAGACATAAACACTCAACAAAGAAAAGACATGGATTCCCACTACTTCATCCACTGTTACATTATCTTTTCTCTGCCTGAAAATTGCAATCGAGTAGAGATATAGCCATTCGACATTTATCATTAGATTGTTTTTCCCAAAAAGTAAATCACGATATGATAAAGAAGGAAGAAAAAAATGAAATCGCCACTAAGAAAACAGCAGACCAAGTTGAGAATGGTGAAGAACTGGCGGCTGGACCGCTGGAGCGCGAAAGAGCGGCCGTGAGGACTGAAACGCGAATTTCAGATAAGACTAGGAATATAAAATAAATGTAATTAAAGTAAAGTATCTGATGTGTTATAATTTATCTCTATTTTATAGCTAATATTTGGGATACATATATGATATGAAATATAAAGTATGTAAAGTACTATATGGAACAAAGTAACAGTAATATTTTTGCTGAAAATCTTGTATGTTATCATTTCACCTTTCACTCATTTATATACATAAAATTTCACTATTCACATGACTATTCACATGTGATTGTATCTTATAATATAATGAAATAAATTAATACAGTACATCTCATGGCTCATGAGTCTGCCATAACACTCCCCCCTGGACGTAGCATTGTTGTATGTTTGGATGAGTATGCCTCGTTAAAAACCCAAGCCCGAAAACCCCGTGGGAAAAATCGGACATAAGGAAAAAGAAAGTACATTCTCAAATCCGGATCTTGTGCATGTTCTGCGCCTCGTTAAAAACTTTAAGTGAAAAACCAAATGGACAAAAACCGCATGAAGGGAAAAAGAGTACATCGCACAATATATTTGCTCCCCCTGAAATTAAGAATATTAGCTGCATAATTGATCCATCAATCTTGCTTCGTATGGACTCTTCTCATTCCGATGCCGTGAACAAACTTCTCAAATGTAGACGCTGGTAAGGATTTTGTAAACAAATCGTCAAGATTGTGACATAATCGAATCTGGCTATCTCTGCTCTCCATTTTTCTCAAGTTCATTCATGTGTGTGGAAAAACTTTGGTGAAATATGCTTGGTCTTATCACCCTTTATGTAACCACCTCTCACTTGTGCCATGCATGCTGCATTATCCTCATAAATAAAAGTAGGAGTGTCTGTAACTGGTTTCAACTGACAAGCATATCGTATATGAGCTATAACTGATCTTAACCAAACACACTCTTTGTCGGCTTCATGAAGAGCAATGATTTCAGAGTGATTGGAAGAAGTAGCAACTAGTGTTTGTTTGGTAGATCGCCATGATATAGCTATACCGTTATAGCAAAACAAGTAACCTGTTTGTGATCGGGCTTTGTGCGGATCATATTTATATCTAGCATCAGCATAACCCACTAACCCAAAGTTAGTGGATTCCTTGGAGTAGAATAACCCCAAATCTATAGTACCACTGAGATATCGAAAGATATATTTAATATCATTCCAAATGTCTTGAGTTGGCTCGGAATCGTATCATGCAAGTAGATTTCTTTGCAAAAGAAATATCGGTCGAGTACATTGTCTTTAGATACATTAATGCTCCAATAGCATTAAGGTAAGGCACTTCAGACCTAAAATCTCTTTATCGATTCCTTTGGTCGAATGGATCTTTCTCGGGATCTAAACTGCGTACAACCATAGGGGTACTCAAGGGATGAGCCTTGTCCATATTATTTTTTAAATAAATAGAAATATATAAAAGAAAGGAAAGTCCTGATCACAAGCCGATCAGGTAGCAAAGGAAAAAAATATTAAACTTCAGAAAAACGAAACAACAAAAATAACTTAAAAATGCAATTTAAACGAAGGACGCCTATTTCTAGAAGATCTTCGAATGGCATTGTAATTAGTTGTTTTTCTAGTACATGCTCGAGTATCTTCTTCATGGTCTAATGTAGCCTGTGGAACGTCGACCCATGATCCACGAGCCACAATTGCCATAGACTTCAGAGCTTCTAAGAATCACATGAGGGAAAGACAAGCGGAGTGGTGGATGGGTCACCTATCTTTGCCTTTAAAGCTTCTTCTTGTTCCTCCTCTTCCGCCATATCTGACCACCATTTTCGTGCGGTTGTCGCCATCACTTGGAAACTCTCCGACGGAGTAGTAGTGTTAAACTCATAGTCATTAATAGGTATATCTTTGCGTGAGATCTGCGTCCCATAGCTCGTTGCAAGCTCTATTTACCTTTATCATCTAAACTTGCAGGCATAACCATATTGTCCGAAGCTATCACTGAATTTTGCTGCAATGATTGATGAAGAACCATCCTTCGATCAATATTTATTGCCCTTGCATGATTAGTATCTCCCATGCAACCATTACCCCTGTTATGACTCGACCCTCCCCGCGAGTTTGAACTTGCTCCGAATTAATCTTTTCATGAGGAATTTGTTCATCCTCGTCCCTAAGAACATCAAAGGATTATTAATTTGCACATGCAAATTAGATGTACCACTTTCGGAGAACGACCGCTTTCGGATCGTCCGTTTCTTGACTTGCACCCACTGCTCGAGTCCACAACTTTACCGCTTAGTGGTAGTAGCATGGTCTCGGACGAGCTCGGCCACACACGAGGCTATAGCCTGGTTTAGCACCATCCACGCTTTTGCATTTTGCATTATGCTTCACCGCTTTGATTGTTCGCTTGCTGCAATTAGCGCCGAATGTCCAACAATTCGACAATGAGAGCGAGAACTCACGCAAATTTTCGCAATGGAGAATTAAAATCGATTCTACAAGAACTCTTATAAATTTCCCACTTCTCCCGTAAGGAAACGACCGTCTATCTGCGCATGGGCATGCCAATAAGACTTGCAAGCTTCATAATTAACGTAGGATGCCAATATTCCATACTCAACTCATATATACGAACCCATACCGAGATTTTGATGAATTTATGCGGTATGGATTGAAGTCCGAAACCCAATACTTCATTACTATAGCTCATGGGATTCTCTTTGTCAAAAATTTTAATTTGTACATTTTCTGAGATATTAGGCTCTATAGATCCGTCTGGAGCATGCTCATTAGTAACAATTCTCCCCTTTCTTTTTCGAGGAACGATATATTTTGAGCTAATAGGTCTACCACGTTTTTGTCGTGGGATATCATCATTCATTTTCTTATTTTCATCTGTAACAATAATCCTGGCTGGAGCATTTGCAGCCGGAATATGAGACTTTGTGACTGTATAGCATCATTAAATGCATCAGGAAGTCTGTTTGCAATATTCTGTAAATGAATGATTTTATTCACCCCACTTTCACATTCAGTAGTACGTGGATCCAAATGGGATAAACTTTGTTCATTCCAGGAGATACTCTCAACTGGTTTTTGTTTATCTAGAATATCTTTATCCCTTCCCATTGATGGAAATGTTGTCTCATCAAAGTGACAATCCGCAAATCTAGCGGTAAATAAGTTTCCCGTCATTGGTTCTAAATACCGAATAATTGACGGCGAATCAAATCCAACGTATATACCTAGTTTACGTTGTGGACCTATTTTTGTCCTTTGAGAAGGTGGAATAGGCACATGAACAGCACACCCGAAAGTGCGTATGTGCGAAATATTTGGCTCAAAACCAAGAGTTAATTGCATTGGTGAGTGCATATGATAAGCGGTGAGCGTAATCCAATGAGTCTTTGATGA
Organism: Rehmannia glutinosa; assembly: GCA_016081115.2. Classification (NCBI taxonomy): domain Eukaryota; kingdom Viridiplantae; phylum Streptophyta; class Magnoliopsida; order Lamiales; family Orobanchaceae; genus Rehmannia; species Rehmannia glutinosa. Next base: position 942,774 of record CM071926.1, read on the forward strand.
ATGTAATCTTTGCATGACCCCATGTTGTACTAGTGAGCTTTGATCTCATTAATAATGTACGAGCAATTATTTGAACTCATTTAATCGAATTTCGCGATCCATTTTGAGTATGAACATGTGCTCTTTGGGTGTTCAATATTTATTCCCGGTGATGATGCAATATTCATCAAAACTTTTTGATGTAAATTCTCCATTATCCATCCGTATATTTTTGATGGGATAATCGGGAAATGTGCTCGGAGTTTAATAATTTGCGCTAATAATCGAGCAAATACAATATTTCTAGTAGATAATAGATATACGTGTGACCATCTACACGATGCATCCACTAAGACCATGAAATATCTAAATGGTCCGCTTGAGGGATGTATCGATCCACAAATATCACCATGAATACATTGTAAAAATGATGGTGATTCAAAACCAACCTTTTCCATTATTAATAAAAATTTTCCTTGTGAATACGATTCACGAAAATAATCTTTGGACATTAACACCTTTGTGCCTTTTAATGGATGTCCATTCGTGTGTTCAACAATCCTACGCATCATAGTCGCTCCCGGGTGTCCTAGGTGATCATGTCATAACCCAAATATATCAAGATTCACCGTTTCAAGACATGGTGGCGTAGGATTCAAAAGTTTTAATTGGGACACAATACAACCCGAGGAAGTTGTTGCTTCAAATTTCTCATGAGCAATTCTTTTTCCCATTTTATAGGATGTGTACACTCTTTATTATTTTCATTTAGTGTCTCCAATTGATAGCCATTATCACGCACATCCTTAAAACTCAAGAGATTTCTTTTTGATCTACTAGATAGAAATGCATTTTCAATATTCAATATTGTACCATTAGCAACACCACTATTGCATTCCCGAGCCATCAATAATCTCAATGGGACCAGATATAGTTGTAACTTGTGCTTTGCACAATTTCACACTCGAAAAATATACTTTATTTGTTAATATTGAGTGCGTTGTTGCACTATCAAGTAGACAATAGTCTCTGTTCTCGGTGTTTCCAATGTGTACCTGTTTGAATTATTATTAAATTAATATTATATGATTATCCAAAAAAATATTTTGTTGAAATGTAAAACAACTAAATAACAACATTAATATGCAACAAAAGTTTAAATATAAACGATTTTATTCGATAACATAGGCGTACATAATCTTCCAACTATTATATGTTGAAAATAATTGCCCACGCTGGATAAATCATGAAGACAAGAAAATTAACCAAGAGCCAAAAAGGCTCTGGAGGATATTCTCCAACAAAAACTAGGATAGTGTACAAGAAGACTATTGTGATGAGAGATATGCCACGACTAAGTTAACCATTTTTTTTTGTTCTCCCTTTTTTTCGGAATAAAAGAGATGAGAATTTTTAGAAAGATGAGAGAGTATGTGTGAATTTGTTGAATAAAATATTGGTATATTTATAGATAAAGTTATTGTTCATAGTCATAATATAGCCGTTGGATGAGATAAATTAATGTGAAAATTTTGAATGTAAAATTTGTGAATGATTTGGTAGAAATTTACTGATATTTCATTATCAAAATATTAAACACGAATGCATTTATTATTTCATACTAAAAGCTTAAAACCGGAATGTATCACCCGGACAAGTACAAATATGGTACAAAAACTTAATCTCGAATATATCATCCGAGATAAATAACATACAAACATTGAGTCTATTTTTAATTTATCCATCGGCACCTTGTGCCTCATGATCCTCAAGAAAATCGATATATCGAGTGGTTTCGATCCTGGACATGATTTTGATCGCGTATAATTTCAAGCGTGCAAGCCTCATTAGTAATAGGTGGCTCCATCGCCAGTGGCATTGTGTTTGAACACTTTTGCCTTTATTTTTCTTTGATTCCTGGCATAGGTTTACCAGTCTTTGGGCGATTCGACATGTTTTGGCCCAATGTCCCGTCATCCCACATCGATGCAAAGATCATCACCCGTTCTTTCCATTGGCATTTTTCCCTTATCACGATTTGGGATTTGGATGCCCGTGTTTGACCGTATAATTATTTTGGCGGGAATAATGATAATTATCCTAATTATAGTAATTACGACCACCACGGTCATATCTGTGAGTATTTTGATGTGGCCCGCCACGGCCACGACCCTGCGGCCACCACGCCCGGTTTTATACTCACGGCCTCTAAATCGACCCTCCTCTTCCGGAGTTAGCATGTGCTTGAGTAATCGCATTAGACCCAGAAGGTCACAAATCGTGATTTCTCAACAACAATTCATTGGTTTTCTCTGTCGTGAGAAGAACTGAGATTAATTCAGAACATGTTTTAAACTGTCGTTGTCTATATTGCTGTTTAAGCACAATATTCGATTTATGCATAGTGGAGAATGTTATCTCCAATTTATCATACTCATATAATTTTGTCCCGCAAAGAGCCGATTGGGACTCAATTTTGAATAATGCCAAATTATAGTCGGAACGGACTTGAAGTCCTGCAATCTCGATTGTTGCGTCATATCATATTGTGCTCGGGAGTATCACGATTACGTGTGATCAAATCTTTCCTTGAGCTTTTGCCAGAGCTCAGAAAGGCCTTTCAATTTGTATATTCATTTTTTAAATCATCAGATGGATGATGGCGAATAAATATCATTGTGTTCGCCTCATCTTTTACAACGGCCTCTTTGATTTTTACAGGCTTTAATGTTTCAGCCAGATCTAAATCTTGGAGGTGCAATTTAACATCCAGACACCATGATAAATAATTATCACCAGTGGTATCAAGGATCTGGATTTTTTTCTTTTCGATACCAGCTATTTTTCTACAAAAGAAATATAATAAATTAGTACGCAGAAATTCAAATTTAAAATACACAAACCTTTTCTCGAGCAATAACTCGTGCTGATAACGTGTTATAATTTATCTCTATTTTATAACTAATATTTGTGATACGTATATGATATGAAATATAAAGTATGTAAAGTACTATATGGAGCAAAGTAAGTAACAATAATGTTTTTGCTGAAAACCTTGTATGTTATCATTTCACCTCTTACTCATTTTTTTAATCAAAATATAACACCCCGGGGGGTGGGGGATTGAGGCGTGATCCCCTACATGTAGATCAAAAGCAAGAAACCTATCACTACGACATTTATACAGACTTTCATAATGAGATATCTAAAAAAATACAAGGATAACTAATGCGCAATCAAAATCTAAAGCTCGGATATCCCACCGGTCCATCCGAATGCGCTAGAAGGTGGTGAGAAGTCGTGCCCTTTATAAACAATATGATCGCCAAGGGCAACAACTCCCAACTCCGCTTAGATGATCTGTTGGTCGATTCCCTCTCTCGTGTATGTGGGAAATCGGATCTTTGGAGGTCCTCAACATGTTACGAATGCGAATCAATGTATGTTGAACTCCGCCAAGAGCCAAGGCAACCGGATGTGATCGTGGTGACCACCGCCGCCGGTCCAACTCGATCCAAATCGCAATGAAAACGCCGGGCATGTTGCGGTCCCATCTCGATCTTTAGTAGTTTGGCATGAAAGCTAGACACCGCCTGGAATGAACTATGAAATGCAAACATGAGTCTTCCCGAATGATCTCGTATCAATCCCCCGCCACCACTATTAATGTATCTCGATCAAACGAACCATCCGTGTTCGGCTTGATCGAGGAGAGGCCGAGGTGCTTGCCAAATCACCATCATCGTTGGCTGCGTGGAACATGTGGTGGATCACTCCCCGCAAAAACTCACCGTATGGAAGCATCCGGACCAATCGAGGAGCTCAAACGCCGACCAAACAAAAATCCGAGATACCGCTCCACCGCCAAATAATGTGAGATGCGAGAAAAAAGGTGTCGATGCTTGACACTATTCCTTTATGTCCGGATAAACCATAAAATCAAGCAAGGAACCAAGAAACTCAAGTGCCTCGTGTGTGATCTGTGTGTGCGATTCCTCCAAAATGTGAGGAACAATATCATATCGGTGGTGTGTGGAAGTGTAGTGTCAAACCAAGGAACAAAGTGATTCCACACGGATTGAACAATATCATTCATCAAAAAGAGGTGAGGATAGATTCGACTGGAGAAGAATGTGTATTATGCAAGCAACAACAGCAACGTGAAGCAAGGAAGTGCCACGTGCCTGAAGCTTGATATCCATAGGAGACGATTACGAAGGAGAAGCGAAGGAAAATAGAAATAATAGGAATGAGAGCATCGTTCCAAATGGCACCCGGCAAAAAAGGTTCTCGAGGATTTCTTTCCTGGATAGAATCCCAGCGAAGACATCGAAAACCCACCATGAGAAGTAAACATCCACCGCATGATATCCCCCGATCCCGGTAGAATCGAACCCCGGATATCCTCAAATGAGACTCTCAGGAGCCCACATTTGGAGACCAAGACGATACAATCTATCCGATCCCACACACCATCACGAATGAACTAATCCATTGTCATATGTCCCAACGACCGATCCAAACAATGATCTCGCAGCGGCCTATGCCCAAACCAAATATTATCCGAGAAATTGACCCGGCTACCACTGCTAATAGACCACAAAATCCGCTCTTGGGCCCGAATATCGACCCACCTCAATCGCCTCCACTGATGACTATCATTATGTGTTACAAGGGTTCTACAGGCAGACAGAAGCCCATTGTAACAATAATTGTTGATCAAGAACTGAGCCCACAACGAATGGCCCTCGCGTAACCTCCACCACAACTTGTAACTAAAGGCGTCGGAATATCTCGAAAGTCGGCGCAATCCCAAACCCCCCTCAGAAACAGGATGGCGATACTATCCCAACCGATCCAATGAGTCTTCTTCTCACCCGCATAGGATCCCTAGAAGAATCTAGCCATGATCTGCTCAATCGATGTAGAAGCTGTCTTTGGCGGCTGCATGACTGAAGAATATGCAACGGAATGGCCATTAGCGTGCTCCGAATAAGAGCGAGCCTACCTCCAAAGGGCAGATGCCGTCGACCACCCAAAGAACTCTATCCAACATCTTCTGAATCACTGGGAGGAAAAGCTCTTTCGTCATTTTCCCCTTAAACAAAGGGACACCCAAATAAGTCATCGGCAATTCATCGCGGACAAAGCCTCGGCAACAAGCATGCAACATGTGCTCCCATCCGTCAACGTATCGTAGGGCCGGAAAGAATCTACTCTTATGAACACTAACCACCGACGAAACTAAGCGAGTAGTGCTCCGGGAAAGTGTCTAAGCGTAACAAGACCATCCTCGACGCCTTAGTGAAGATAACCACATCATCGGATATGCCAAATCGTCATTGAAAACCCATTGTGTCCGATAAATCATATCTTTGGTGCCGTCTAATAATGGAATCCAAGCCCCGGATAAATACTCCGCCGCTAGAACAAACAATGCAGGAGATAGAGGATCCCCCTGCCGCAGTCCTCGAGTCGAAGGAAAATATCCAGAAGGGCTACCATTAACTGAAACGAGAAAACCGCGATGCTCAATACAATCCGCCTATCATATCAATCCACCGAACGGGGAAGCCCATATGAATCATGGCAGTATACAAGAAATCCCACTGCACTCTATCATAAGCTTTAGCCATATCCAGCTTTATCACCACGTTAGGAACCTTCGTTGCGATGTTGATATTATGGATAAGCTCCTGCGCAAGCAAAATGTTATCCGAGATAACACGTCCGGGGGTGAAGCCACTATGATTCGATGACACAATCAAAGGCGAGAATTGAGACAAGCGCCGTATTCAAAATTTTTGAGATAATCTTATTCGTCCACGTTGCACAAGCTAATCGGCGAAACTCACCACTTCCGAGGTTGAGGAACCTTCTAATGAGAACTATAGAGGTAATCGTGAACGTGACGGCATGAGATTTCCGGAGAAGAAATCAATCACCGCATCCTCAACATCAGTCCGAAAATCCCAACAACTGCGAAAGAACAACGATGAAAATCCATCATGCCCTGAAGCACTAGACGGATCAATCCCAAAAACTGCATCGCGAACCTCCTGGGTCGTCGGCATACCACAAAGTCCATCCAAATCAATGGAGTCGGGAAGACGAGGGAAGAACTCATCAACGGGGTGGTCGGATACTCAAGTCAAGTCAAAGTCAATAGGGATCAAGAATCGAGCCAACTTTCGAATCTCGAGAATCATGCGTGATCGTCACCCCATCATCATCGATCGAGTGGATCCTAGCGCGACACCTCTTCTGCTTAACAAACCCATGGAAGAACTTAGTGTTGCGCTCCCCCTCAATCGCCCACTTTATCGCTAGCTTTTTAAGGCGCAAAATCTTCCTCCATTTTTAAACGTAGCTCATACTGACACGGATGTAGCTCGGCCCAGATGAGTCGGAAGGATCATTGTCGTCGCACGGCTGAGCCACAACAACTACATCATCTGCCAATCTAACCCGATCAAAAATGTTGCCAAATGTCTGGTAATTCCAACTCTTGAGTCTTTGCTTGACCCTATTTAATTTGTGTTGCAAGTTCCTCATCCCAAAGCAACCAGTGGGAGGTCCCCATGCTTCTTTGACAACCTGCAAAAAAGTATGGTGACGTATCCACATATGTTGAAATCGAAAAGAAGAGCGAGGCACATGCGGTAAAAACTGACAGGATATGAGTAAATGAGCATGATCAGAGCGGACATGAGATAAATGCGTAACAACAGAAGAAGTAAACACATCAGTCCAATGTTCATTATACAAAGCCCTATCAAGTCTCTCCTAAAGCCCACCTCTAGCCCAAGTAAAGATAGACCCCCCACACCCCGCATCAAATAACTCACAATCCGCAATCATGTAAGCGAAATCCAACATCTCATCCGACCTATCAGTAGTACCACCTACCCTCTCATGGTCATGCAAAAAGATATTAAAGTCACCACTAACCAGCCAGGGTAACCCCTCCATACTAATCACAATCTCACGCAAAGTGTCCCACAAGTCGTATCTAGCAACTCTATTACATTGAGCATACACAAAAGTCAAATAAATAGGCCGAGGCAATAAAGCGGATGTCAACCTACGATTGTAGCAATTGTGCATGATCAACAAGGATGTCAAAATGCAAATTAGCAGAGACATAATCCAAATATGATTAGAACAATTATATAAGTCATGATTAAAGCCAAATCTCGACAATAGAAAATAAAATCCGGAGATGCCATAGGTTCTAAAAGCTCAACAAAAGGCAATTTGTAACGAGTAATAACCGCATGCAAATGACGTTGGCTACCCGAATTAGCGATACCCCTCACATTCCACGTTAAAAATTTAATCGACATAATTAACAAATAGAATGAGAAGAGGAATCAAACACCTGCTCGATTATGTTGTCGTTGGCTCCCTCCTTTAGCTAGAAGAGTGTGAACGATCTTTCCCGATTGTACTCTTTTTTGGTGTCTTGGTAAATTTGTCCTCCCCAAATTTCTTTTTAATAGTTTCTGACTTTTTCGAAATATTGAGGTTGTCCACGCGGCTCACTATTTTCCCAGCATCTTTTTGCAATTTAGGATCATTTGTTTCTGTGGAATTTTTCACACCAAGCTTCTCCAATTTGCCAGTATCCCCATGCAACTGAACATAAGGAATTCCATGCTGCTGCGGTTCGAAATCAGCTATTTTTGGGCCTTCAAGTGGTTGGGTTTCCATTGTATTGTTTGTTTGGATGCCATAATTAATGAAATTGGCCCGATTAACATTCACCTGGCCCACATCCAATTGTTGAGGGAAAAAGCCGGGCGAATGGCTGGACTGGACCTCAGCGTCAGAAGCAGCAGAATGGGCTTGATAATTAGAGGAGTTTGAGCAAGCGGCTGGGATGGGCTCGTGAACATGATTAGAAGAAAATGCCTGGGCCTGATTCAAATGGCAAAAGGCGGCACTGGAGTCTTTGTCCAAAAGATCAACAGATTGGGCTTGGATCAAAGGAGCTAGAAGGCGGACAAGCACTATCATCAATATTATCCAATTTGGCCTCCATAGTAGATGATTGCAAATTAAATTCCTGGCCCATTTCCAAATTAATATGAGGTTGATTTAAAAATTATCCTTACTTCCATATCCATGCAAATTACGTGAGATAGGAAATATACTTTTCATGTCCACCAATTTTGCATGCATATCCTTTGACTTAGTTTCATTTCCATGCAAGTTTCCTGTTAACACACGTTGGCCATTGTCTTGTCTCCTTAATATCTCATTTTTCCAACAAATTCTCTTCATTAAAATCTGCCCCATTACTCTTGTAATCACCCACGTCCATATCCAGATATCCTCACCTCTTACTCATTTATATACACAAAATTTCACTATTCACATGACCTATTCACATGTGATTGTATCTTGTAATGTAATGAAATAAATTAATGCTACAGTACATCGCATGGCTCACGAGCCTGCCATAACATAATGTACTTTTTTTATCAATATTTTTTTACCCTTTTCGGCCATTTTTTTCTCTCTTTTCGTCTCCTCTTATAATGTTGTTGTTTCTTTCTTTCTTTCTATTTTTTTTTTTGTTGCAACACTCTTATAATGTTGGGTTGGTTAGGTGGGTAACCTGGATGAGTAGTATGAGTTAACGTTAGAGATGGCAAAAATCCGCTCTCACCCTGAACTCGATGGAAAATCCCCGCCCAGATTGTCTCAATTACGGAACGAAACAAACCCATCACAATAAGATGTTAGAAAAATAAAGGTAAAATGACATTAATATTTTTAGACGTGGAAAACCCTCAAATAAATTTGAGGTAAAAATCACGGCAAGTGTAAGAGCAAGTCACTATAAAAAAAGGGATTACAACATCTTCTCTCTAATACAAGGAAAAAGCTATATCAATCTCTCTCTTGAAATAGAAGAAATACTAACACTCTAGCTAGAATGAGGAAATACTTGACAAACTAAAAGTTGGGAACTTGATATTTTCTTGGATGATTTTGCATCTGCCATATAATGCCTTTTATAGGCAAATTCCATTTGGTATGCAAAGTTTTCATACCCATTTGTCCAAGGTAGCATATATATTGTCAAATGGCTAGCATGCCACTTTCTTTCTTTTTGACAAATGTTTCCCACTTTAGGAAAAATGGCTTTACCTTTATCCCTGTCCCCGCCATATCCCCGCTTATATATATATATATATATATATATATATATATATTAAGTATATTTATATTACATATATGAAAATATTTATTTTTTAAAAAAATTATCATCTAATATTCATTTTTTAGTATACTTGATCATAAATTTGAAAAGTGTAACAACTATAACACATATTTTTTTTTAAAAATATGTATAAGTTTTTGTTAAAATATAAAAATTGAGAATTAAAAATATTATTTAAATTATAAAAAATACAAATAGGGATCCCTGCTCTCACCCCCAATTCACATCGCTTCGATCATGCCCTGATCTTTCACGAGGCAGAAACGGGAATACTAAAACTTGGCCCGGCCCACCCTGTTGCCACTCCTAGCTAAAGTTGGAGGTTGTGTTCGAAATTACTATTAAATGTTGAGTTTTGAATTAACCATATATATACACATCAAATAGATAAATTAAATATAGTCAATTTTTCAAATCAAGTTTGTGCAAATGGAGTGTATGTTGGAAATTGGTTTTAAAGAGTGAGTTTAACCTAATATTGATGAATTATATTACTGAGTTTATTTATTTGAAATAGAAAATAAATTAGATAAACGTAATCTACACCGCGGATATGTGAGTTTTGCATAATTTATCAAAATAAGCGTAAATGAGAAATTGATGCATAAAACAAACTATTTAAATGCATTATATATGAAAATATGAAACAAAGTGAGAATGCAAAGAGTCACATGTCACATTGAAAACTTGAAACATGTGTAGCTTCCTTATATAGAATTTCACAAAGGAGAATCAAATTAAGCTTCTTATGGTGCACCCTAGTAGACCAAATGAGTTTTTAGCTAGTTTTAAGTAGCTTAATGTCACGGACTTGTTCCGCCAATCTGCGTGACATTAAGGAGCCTTAAATTTCTAAATTGTGATTTAGTTCAGGTGGCTCGATGATGACTTGGTGATGTGGCGGGCAACTCACATGGCAAAGAATATGGTGAATCATCCAAATGGCGATCGTGTGGCGGTTGATTGCAAAGCATTGATGGATGTGTATGTTCGATCGCGTTGTGGTTGGTAGTTGATTTCGATGGGACAAGAGTGACCAGTCACAATCGTCCAATTGGAAAATGGTGCATGGCAAGGACTGCCTACCTTCACAATGGTGCAATATAGACCACCAGATCGTGACTATTAGTCAAATGATGCGATCCGACGGTCCAAATTGATTCATACCATAAGTTTGTTGAAATTTGACTGGAAGATCTGAACACTAAATAACTCCAATGCCAGATAATCGTTGTCTTTTAACAGATATTTCGCCCATATAGAAGTCATGTTGGGTTTGTAGAAAATCTCTCTCAAGATACAACAAAGTTTGATTCAAAATATGATAATTTTTAATCAAACCATAAGTATACTCTTATGTTATTTAACTGATGATGCGGAATTTAAAATATAAAGTTGTGTTAAAATGTGCAACCTGAACTTGATCTATATAGCCATTTCCATGACTCTTTCGAAAAGACATAACTCTTCGAATCAACATGACTCTTCGGTAGAAATTCATGACTCTTTGAATCAACATAACTTTTCCACATAAAGTCATGTTTTTCCAGCAAAATTCCTCTTCTAAATGGTACCTGAAGCATTTACAATATATATCGAGGTCAGCAAACATTTACAACTTAAATAAATTATGAAAATATCTAACAAGGTGTACCCAATATGTAGGGGCGCCCGAAATTCTAAAATATGATCCCATAGAATTCATTTTTCTCATCAATATGCATAAGTCTTTCTAGAAAGTTCAGAAACCCAAAGAGTTTGAAGTTCTTATGATTTGTAGTGTACAAGGAGTAAGTCGTTGTATCTTGGGAGTCAATTGACATATTCAGTAAACACCATGAGCAGGGCAATTTCATGTTAAATTAAAAGAGTATAACTCTTGCCCCAACTTTATAATTAACATATCATTACTCTACTCGATTTTTCTATCCATACGATATACAACTACTATATTATTCCCAACAATTTAGAAAAAGATGACATTCTACCCTATAATTTATGACAAAATTTTCCGTGAACACCAAATGACTTCTACAATGTCAGTTCCAGCATCATATAGAGCGAAACTGGAGAAGTTCGGTTGTTAGGATTTAAGAGGTGGCAATAGAAGATGCAATTCTACCTTACGATATTGAACCTTGCTCGGTTCTTGACATGAAACCGATTCTCAAAAGAGAACAACATTTGATGGATGGAATTACGGTGGTTTCTTATATCGGGACTATGTTCTAAATTGATTGACAACACATATACAAAGCATATTGTTCGGTAAAACTCGCTAATTTGAGTTGTGGAGTCCGCTTAGAAAATAAGTATTAGACGAAAGATGATGGCAGAAAGAAATTTATTGTTGACAAATTCATTTACTTCAAGATGGTTGATACCAGGGTCGTTCCTATAATTTAAGGGGTCTGGTGCGAAACAAAAAGGGGGTCATTTATATTCATATAAAAAATTAAAAATAAAACTAATAAAATAATGAGCATTATATTTCCATTTCGATGTTTGTACTACAAAAATGAGATACTTTAATATAATTACATCATAGATTAAAAGGGTAAAAACTATCAATACATTTAGCCATAGAAAATCGATATTCTTGCATATTTATCTGCAAAGTCATCAATTAGTCTTTCATAATCAAGTTAATCAAATATAATGCATCCAGTCTACGATTACGCCATGCTCTATTGCTCTTAGGTTAAAAAAAAAAACTAACCATGCTCTATTGCTCTTAGGTTAAAAAAAAAGAAAACTAACTTTGCAACAAAACAGGATTGAACAGGCGACCTAAAGCATGCAAGAGAGAGCACAAACCACTACACCTAGGAGCTCTTTGTTGAAAACTAGTAATATTTATTTTACTTTACTGTATCCAGTCCTGCTTAGGTAAAAATAAGAAAACAAATTTCACATTATTGAGAACTCAAACACGCGACCTCAGGCATGCAAGGGAGAACAAAATCCGCTGCGCCTAGGAGATCTTTTGTGAAAACATGTATTCTTTATTTTACATATACATATATATTAAACTATTAATTAATTAAAGAAATAATCGGGCCCCGCGGCCCTCGCCGGAGGGGGGTCCTGTGCGGCGCCGCCTTGGCCACCCCTAGGACGGCTCTGGACTTGATACCAAGACCATGATAAGCTAAGTGCAATAAGTTCAGCTTATTGTGCATTACATAGTTACGTAAGGCATGATGTTGAGTGACTTCTTTCAAGTAGCCGTTATTAAAAAAAAGCTACCACCTCTGTGTAATGATTTTAAGAATTACCTAAAACATAAGCGGAAGGTAATGGGACTTAGAGATTTAATTGTGAGGTTGCAGATAGAAAAGAACATAAAATTAAATCCCACATGCTTCAAATGGAGGCTAAGACAAATTTGGTTGAGCCAAACACTAAGAAAAATGAATCATCCTAGCAATCTTCAAAATAGGGATTACAAAGAAATTCAAAGGGAAATGTTGTAACTGCATCAAGCCAAATCACAAAGCCAAGGATTATCTTCCTAAGATAAGTAACCAGAATAACATGACCAATGATAAAATTTGCATCAATCAACATGAGCGAGTCGGACCTATCAACATGGATTTAGATTTTTTGTTCCATTACCGAATGAATGAAACGTAGTTGATATATTAAAACAATCAACAATACATATTTATTTGAACGACACATGTCATTCATCTAATTAACATGAACATGAAGTGTTGTAATAGAGAATCTGACCCAACTATGGATTAGGGGTAAAATTGTAATCTTCACAGCCATTGTGTCTATATATAGTTAATTACCATTCAAATCCTCCCCAAAAAATTTCCAAAAGCAATCTAAAAATTTGCTCACGTTCTTCTCGTCCTCCCTAAAACTCCTCTCTCCCATTAATTGCTTACTTTATCCCTTTTCTTTCGATCTTCGAAGAAATGTCCATGGATGCTGCTGTAATTGCTAACCCTACCATATCCTGTGGTTCGGCGCCGAGCTCCGCCCCCTGTTCGCCGAAGAATCGGGTCAAATTCCTGTGCAGCCACGGCGGGAAGATCCTCCCCCGCCCCTCCGACGGCCACCTCAAGTACGTCGGCGGCGAAACTCGCGTCATTTCTGTGCCTCGGGATGTTCCCTTCCAAGGCATGCATTCTTTAATTTTCCTGCGTGTGATAATTTTTGAAAAGTTTTATGGTGGTGTTTTCTTAATTTTGCGCCCATGGCTGTACTTTTTGTGCAATTTTAGTTTCCTGTCGTATGCAAGATCGTGATCATTTTGGTTCTAGGTTTTCATCGTTCAGTCATAAATGAAAACCAATTTTTTAATATCCGAAATGTATATATTTTGACAATATATCCAAAATATATTTTTCTCTTCCTTAAAGTATTTTAAAAGAAAAAAAAACTATTCATTACCATTTATGTTTAACAGTTTGTACGATTTACTGTATATATCTTTATACATAGGGATAATTACAAAAAGCCCCATAAGGTTTGGGATAATTACAAAAAAACCAAGAGGCTTTTGAAAATTACAAAAAACCCTTGAGATTTTGATTATGTCTTAAATTGAAAGGGGATAAATGTAATATTTATAAACGTAAGGGAATTTGAAATGTTTTCTGCATAGGGGAAAAATTTATGATGGAACAAACCTAAAGAGTTTTCTGTAATTTCCAAAAATCTCTGGATTTTTGTAATTAGCCCAAAACTTAGGGTGTTTTTGTAATTGTCCCTTATACATATTCGAATTTGTATATCGATTGTAAAATACGTACGTATATACTATCTTATCATCACGTAAATATAAAAACACATTATAGTAATACAAAATTAAATTTTAAAAACTACACTTAAAGTTTAGTCTAATTATAAAAAAATCTTTTAAAATTGCAAATACTCCTTACAAATTTGGTTCTATTTTTTTTTTTGATCGGTAAACAAATTTGGTTCTATTACTAACTAATAATATGACCATTGATAGTCCTTACAAACTCATGTAATAATATAATCATAGGAAGTGTAACCATGGGACTATATATGCCTATTGATAACTTTATCAAATATTTTTCCAACACATATATATATATATATATGTATTATATTTTGACACTAATAATATGGTTAAGTTTTCATTTATCTAAACAAGTTTTATGAGTTTCTTTAGTAGTTCTATTGAAATTTAGCTTTGAGTTTAAATAAAAAAAATGATTTTATCCTGCTTAAAATATCAAAATCAGGTGTCTTTTGCACATTGATTTTGTTTTTGCATTATTTGCTGAACAATTTGTGAGAAACTTTTGGTTTGATATTCACACACTCACAGAACTTATGAAGAAGCTGACTTACCTGATTGATGGAGAAATGATCCTTAAGTACCAGGTAGTCTCCGAGGACCTCGACGCCTTAGTCTCCGTAAAATCCGACGAAGATCTCCGCCACATGTTCGATGAAATAGACCTCTACGAACTTAGAGGTAGCCCAAGACTCCGAGCCTTCCTCTTCCCTGCGAACCATGTCGTGATCGAAAACCATACGGGCTCCATCGAACCCCATGCACTCGACCAACGTTACATCGATTCCATAAACGGCATAATCCGTTCGGCCCCATTTTCCACGAAACAGGGCTCTCGGGTCTCATCAGCTTGTTCTTCACCAAGGTCACCAGATAGCTACACCGCCGAAGCCATGAACGGTGAATATATGCTCCCTAGCAATCATCACCAATATAACGGTATTAGTATGCATAAGGTCCAAAGTTCACCAAACATATGCAGCCATTATGTTTATCAACTCCATCCTCAATATAGTTACCATAGCTATAGGCAAGTTCACCACCCTGGCTACCTATCTCCCAAGCTGCCTATTGATTCGTATAGAAATGTTGTACCGGAAAGGCTCGTTTCTGTTAGGTCAGTGGGCCGGGCTGATGGACTAAGATACAATGTGGATCATGTTCCGCAATATTACTACTATGGTCACAGGCAGAACCAAGGTGGTGGTGGATGTTGTACCAAGTGCATGCACTACGATGACTATGGTCATTTTTCGGATAGGAGAATTAACGACAGAACTTGGGCCATGAGCTCAGTTCCGTCAAGTCCCGCTATGGCCAGGGCGAGGTTAAGGCGTGGGATAACACAACGGGTGGGGATACACGAGCAGATTAAGGGAATTGGTATATGACTGAGATCGTAAAGATCATGTGGATGTCAAATGCTGTTCTCCGTGGTCATAGTTGCGTTTGTCTTTGGGTGCCGAAAAGCTAAAATAGCGATTTTAGCTTGGTCAGGGGTTTGCAATTTGCCCGACCTTACGCTTTTGTACAGTTTTTTTTTTTTTTTTTTGAAAAACTACCGTCTACCCTAAGGTTTAGCATAATTACAAAAACTTCAGGTATCTTTCAAAATCACAAATTATCCGTTAATGTGTTACAAATACCCTCTTGAGGTTTGTATTTATCTAACCAATACACCCGTCTTGAGGTGTAATTTAAAAGAGAAAACAAATGTCAAGGAGTATTTGTAACTTTGAAAGATAACTAGATTATTTTGTAATTAGAGTAAACCTTAAGGGTAGCTTTTGTAATTAACTCTTTTTTCTCTGTTTTTCTAAAAGTAACTCTCGCAGTTGAATTTCAACTAAACTGATCTTTTCTTTAATTGACTCTTTTTTTTTCTTTGGACAAAATTTTATTAAACTTTATATCTGAAACGGTTTATGGGACTACCCTAACCAGAAGAGAAATGCAGAAGAATTTCTGTAAACCCTCTTTTTGAGTTTCATCTTAATTGTAGTATACATTCTTGAAGAATGTGTTGTTTTGGAAGGATGCATTTACATATGTATACAGTGACTGAGTTTGTTTCTCATCCTTCATTTAGGTTATGAATTAAATTTGTTTCGAGTAGGCTGCAATTATTGATCTCAGCTTTGAATGCAGGAAACTGTTAATTTCTGTGGATCAAGCATTATAATCTTTTGACTTCATACGGTTTCTCATATCACAGGTTGAAATATTTTGCATGAGTTACCTAAAGATTTTGAGATCATTGTTTTGGAAAACCAAACGGCACTGGACCGATTGGTCCGACTGGTTCAACCGTGAACTGGTGGCCGGCTGGTCCGGGTAAAAATCGTTTTTGCGGTTGAAGTGGTCAAAACAGGTTAGACTGATTACAAAAAAAGTTGTAATGTGAGTATTTGTATTTTGAACTACATTAGAAATTTCTTAAATTGTTTTGTTATTTTTATTTTAATATACATAGCATAATAATTGTAATTAATTGTAAAAATTGCAATATTAATGATTTATCTTTCGTGATGATAAAGCGATATATATAGAACTATAAAATTTTCTTCTGAAAAAAGAGAGCATAATATTTAAATGATGTATGTTAATATTCTAATTCAAATCAATTGTTTACTACTTCAATCCAAATCAATCAAGCTTCTAAATAGGGATTCTAAATAGGGATGGCAATTGGGCGGGACAAAATCAAACTATGGTTAAACGGGTACCGGGTCGGGTAGACCCGTCTCTAAAAATCCACTGGCTCCAGTAACGGGTCCTACTAGACCCACCCCGGACCTGCTCCGTATGTATTAAATAAATTCATTTTTACATTCTCAATGCAAAATACACGAGATTTTCTGTAATGGTTATGTTTGTTAGCATTTTAATATAATAGTTACTTTTTGCTTATTTGCCAATGTATATTAAGTTTGCTAGCATTTATGTTTAGTTGTCTGAGTACCTTAAGTAAATTCTGAAAATGTTGTAATTCTTCTGTAATTGATTTATCATGCGAACAGAAAGTTCTTGTAATAAATCAATAAAATGTAGACTAAATGAATTTCTGAAATAGTTGTAGATGCGGATAGTGGACAATGAGTTCAGCCAAAGCTGAGTGATTTATCTTTTGACAGGTCTCGCGAGTTGAACCCGGTGAGTCCCGGGTCCAATGAGGGACGGAGCGGAGTCCTAGGTTTGGCCAAACCCGTCCCTTCTGTTGCCATCCCTACTTTTAATCGATTAAAATATTCTAAATTTGCATGATCCCCTACTGTGTATTATTTATATCAATCCCTAGATCCTTAGGCATATACAATTAATCAAATAATTTAATAACCAAAAATAAGAAACTAACCAAAGATACACATCATTTCCTTTGATATCAATGTGTTACATTAATATTTTATATATAATATAATTAGTTTTTATTAAAACTGGTCAAACCAGCAGTTAGAACCGGTCTGACCAATTGGTTCATGACGACTGGTCGGACCGTTCTGCTCATCGGCCTGGTTTTTCAAACATTGTGTGAGATGTCAGTTGAGAGTTTATGCATCTTAAATATAACCACCATAACTCATCTCATTGCACGACGACACACAAAAGAACCAGCAAAGCCGAGCAAACAAATTTCCTATATCAGACTCTCATAAGTTCACATAAATTACTACAATCTTGGGGCTCGGTATCTACCCTTTACTTATAAAAGACACCTATTGTTTTAACAATTTTAATCTGTCATAATTACTTTCGAGTTCTGATTTTTGAACCCCTCAGTTGATCAATTCCGACAAAAATTATTCCTTATACACAAAAAAAAAAAAAGGAAGTGGAGGTCAAAAAATGGTGACCAAATGTAAATTCCCCATGCTCTCTCACTTGCTGTCTGTAAAATCAGCATCAATAACATCACCATCGGGTCCCTTGTCGGATGTTTCTGGCGAGCCGGCCTCTCCGCCAGGTGTTGGGCCGGCACCAGGAGCAGCACCTGGTTGGTTGTAAAGTGACTGGCCAAGCTGCATAACTTCTTGATTCAATGCAGTCATTGCGTCCTTGATCGCCTGGGTCGAGCCTCCAGAGATGGCATCCTTAAGTTCACCAAGTTTTGCCTCGACTTTCTCCTTTACGGGGCGGGAACTTTGTCCCCAAGTTCCTTCAACTGCTTCTCTGTTTGGTAAACTACGGAATCGGCCTGATTCTTGGTATCTATGGCATCTCTCTTCTCCTTGTCTTCTTTAGCAAATTTTTCAGCTTCACTAACCATTCTTTCAACCTGTGGTTACAACATACGAGATTCTAATTAACCAAACAGGGTTGTCAGGTTACACAGGGTTGTCACACTCCTACAAAATTGGTTCAGAACAGTAAAAACTAAAATGAGGGTTAAATTACAAAACCTACCCCTGAGGTTTAGTCTAATTACAGAAAAATTCAGTTATCTTTCAAAATTACAAATACTCTCTTAAGGTATTACAAATTACAAACAACCCCATACTGTTTGTATTTTCTTAACAAATACCTCATCACTCTTGAGGGTGCAATTTGAAAAACAGCAACACATATCAAGGGATATTTGCAATTTTGATAGATAGTTGGATTTTTTTTTTTTTGGGTAATTAGACTGAACCTCAAGTGTATTTTCTGTAATTATTCATAAAAATAACGCAGCAGATGCCACTGGGAAGCCAGTAGAAGGCCCAGGACCATCCCCGTTGAAACTAAAACACAATCTCTTTGAACTATGTATTCACTGGTTTCGAATAACACATAACACATGCATGGAGTTGCTTAAGCATGTAATATGTAATTGAGTTAGTTGAGACATCATTAAGCGAACTTACCTCGTCACTTGGCAATGTGCTAGCACCAGTAATGGTGATATCTTGCTTCTTTCCAGTTCCCTTGTCAATAGCAGCCACTGAGAGGATTCCATTTGCATCAATGTCGAATTTGACCTCAATTTGTGGAACTCCACGAGGAGCAGGTGGGATTCCATCAAGACGGAAGCTTCCTAAAGATTTGTTGTCCCTAACAAACTCTCTTTCACCTTGAAGGACGTTGATTTCAACACTAGTCTGACCATCAGCAGCTGTTGAGAACACTTCTGATTTTGAAGTGGGCAATGTGGTATTTCTGGGAATAATCTTTGTCATAACTCCACCCAGAGTTTCCAAACCCAAAGACAGTGGTGTTACATCCAGAAGGACGATATCACTAACATCTCCTGCCAAAACACCAGCCTATGCAAATAAAATAAGCAAGAAACTGGTCAGACAGAATAAGGTGATTAAAAGAAGACGCAATTAAATCAGGATTGCGGACAACCTGAACTGCAGCTCCAAGGGCAACGACCGTCAGGATTGACAGTAACATTTGGGTCCTTTCCAGTCATTTTCTTAACAAGTTCCTGGACAGCTGGAATACGAGTCGAACCACCCACAAGGATGACCTCGTCAATATCACTGATGGAGAGCTTTGCATCCCTCAATGAATTTTGAACAGGTGTTTTCAGTCTGAAAAATGAACATATTACTCCAAGTAAGCGGCAAAACTGAAGTCGATATATAAACAAAACTTAAGTAATCTGTTTGAGAGATACCGCAAGCTAACCTGTCAAGCAAATCTGAGCACAATTCCTCAAACTTAGCACGGGTAAGAGTGGTTTCAATATGTTTGGGGCCATCTGCAGTGGCAGTAATGAAAGGCAAACTGGCGAAAGAACAAAGAAAAAAAAAAGATGGTAAGCACATATGCCAGCAAAAGGTTGCAAAGAGATTAACAACTGTAAACATGCCTAATATTAGTTTGAGTCAAAGATGAAAGTTCCATTTTAGCTTTTTCTGCAGTCTCCGTCAAACGTTGAAGAGCTTGTTTGTCCTTCAATAGATCTATCCCTTCGTCCTTCTTGAAACTTGCAGCAAGCCAATCAACAATTCTCTGGTTGAAATGCAAAATATGTGAATGATTCATGAAATAATCAATTGCCATCGTAGGCAAATAAATGCAATGTCGAAAACAACCAGAACAGTGTGTGTGTAGACAGACAGAAGGGGGGGAGGGGAGGGAGAAGTAGCAAGTCATATTTCAATGAATAAGAAGCAGCTAGGAATATAAACCTTGTCAAAGTCATCACCACCAAGATGAGTATCTCCGGAAGTAGACAGAACCTCGAACACACCATCACCAACCTCAAGAACTATAACCAGTGTAAGCAAAAAGAAATCATTAAGCCCTCATATAAATGCAGCTACAAGCCATATAGATTCTAACAGCATACAACTTAAAGCCAAGACTCATCAGCATAATGTGAACAAATGGAACAAGGGCAATACAGCCTACTATTGGCAAGATGCGGCAATTACTGAGAGTTGTAACAGGCAAACCAAGTTCAACAGGCCTTAAAAATTCCTTATGGAAACACAAAAAATGACTCGCAGAGGTAAGGAAGTCCTTTATCATCAAATCATATGGATTCACGTGTAAAAACTGTCACTCAAAAGCAATTGTATAAGGCCAGGGGGAGGAATTAAAAGCATGCAAACCCTTTTAAACAGAAGAATAAGAGAGAAAAGATTCATTCAGCGCATACACCATAACATCAGAAGCGAAGCAGGATGATTGCGTTTTCGAAAGAAGCAAGAAACATGTTATACCTGAAACATCAAAAGTGCCACCTCCAAGGTCAAAAACCAGAATCGTTTCATTACTTTTCCTTTCAAAACCATAGGCCAATGATGCAGCAGTGGGCTCATTTATAATACGGAGAACCTCTAAACCAGCAATACGACCAGCATCCTTGGTTGCAGTCCTCTGAGAATCATTGAAGTACGCAGGAACTGTAACTACTGCTTTAGTAACCTTGTCGTTCAGAAACTTAGATGCATCATCCACGAGCTTCCTCAAAACCTAAAACCAGAAAGAGACAAAAATCATGAGTACAATATGGAATTACAATCTTTACAACGCTCGGGTACTTGGAACATACTTATCCCAAGAAAAATTCTTTGTAGTTAGCGCTAGAATCTAAATAAAAGTGAAAGATCAATAAAGAAGAGAACTGAGAAACTCTCAACAATTTTAATGACCACTAAAAGTGCCATATTCATTGTATGCACAAATAGACGCAAACTGCTTAGGAACAAAAGCAGCCAGCCTGGAAAGTGCTGTTAAAATTGATTTAAGAGAAAAACCTTTTGAAAAGGCCAAGTCCTATGCCTTCCCACTGTTAATGCCTTCTCTTTTGAACACAGAATACTTGCATATACGCATACGCACTAGTCAAGAATGAAATAGAAAAAACCCATAGTAGATAAAACTATAAAAGTAAATGGAGAGATACACGTCTAAAGAACCTGAAAACAACAGGACATTAAGTATTATAATGAGTCGGGATGTGTGCTCCATTTTGCAATAATTAAAAAAATTACTAGATAATGCAATTGCATTAAACCGTATCCTAATATGTAAGCCCCATCAAGGCATTAACTATCATACTAAAAATTCAACAGCACAACACTCTCAACATAAACCTGGATCCCATAACCATACTTTTAAATGTAGAAGCAAGTTCAAAATTGATTTAGTAGCAAGTAGTTATGAACCCATAAAAAGAAATATTTGCGCATTCTAGTCCAATCATCAATCACAAGAAGAAAATCTAATAATAAATGCAAAACAAATTTCATAACGAAAATCTGAGACTGACATATGGAACTCAATCGGTGAATATAAACCTGAGCGGATATTTCCTCAGCCGCAAACTGCTTCCCAATGGCGGGACACTCAAGCTTGACATTCCCATTTTCATCCCTCACCACATTATACGAAACCTGCTTGGACTCCTCGTCAACCTCCGACATCTTCCTCCCAATAAACCTCTTCACCGAGAAGAATGTATTCTCGGGGTTCACCACCGCCTGCCTCTTCGCAATCTGCCCCACCAACCTATCTCCACTCTTAGTATAAGCAACCACCGACGGTGTTGTCCGTTGGCCCTCCGCGTTGGTCACAATGGTAGGCTTCCCTCCTTCCATTGCCGCCACCGCAGAGTTCGTCGTCCCCAGGTCAATCCCCACAACCTTCTCTGCAACTACCCGTAGCGCATGGTTGCGCCGGGAGCTGCCGCCGCTCCTAGCCTTACTTTTCAGCTTCAGCCCGAACGACACCCTATTGCTGAGCTTCGTGCCAAAAAACACAGGTTTACTGGGATAGTTTCTTGTAGGGTTTGACGAAGTAAATTGGGCGGTGGCGCCAAGGGCGTGAATTTGAGCTGTTGATGACGCCATTTTCGTGAACAGTCTAAAATGAATTGAGTCAAAATAAAAAAACCCAGCTGAGATTCGGTTAGTATGTCTTGGGTTGGTGTTTTATGGAGCTCTCTAGGGTTTTCGAGTAAGAAGTAAATGGAAAGGCACGATTCTCAAACCCTAGAAATTGAAGGAGATTTGAGGTGAGATTTTGGTGAAGAAGATAAGAGAAGGCGGGGTTTATTGAGCATTGGGAGAGGGGAGAGTGAGGGTTAGGTGGGGACACGTGGACGGTTCTAGAATCGTCTTTTTGTCTGTGCTTGTTCGTGATTGGAGAGCCAGGGAGAATGTGAGCCGTTGGATTTGGAGTAATTTTTGGGCCTGGCTAGATGAAATATGGTTTCTTGGACTTGGAAATTGGACGCCTTTGTAACTTTGTTTTGGGCTAAATCTCTGTTGGAGTCTAATTGAAAAATGAATTCGAAGAATATATTGGTTTTTTATGTGAACAATTATGATATATTTATTAGTAGTATGAAATTGTGTTATGATTAGCTGTGACAATTTTGACCCTACCCGCAAGTAGCCGCCCAACCCCCGACCGTTTGGTTGCCCAGCCCATTACCCACGACGGGTCGGGTATATGTATCACTTCCGCCCGTATAGCAAATTTATTATTTTTAATATATATTATGCATATATAATATATATTATAATAATATCAAATTGTTACCTAAAATGTGTTTTGTTGTCTCTTGTTTTCTTAAATATTAATCTAATGATTTCTTTTATATATGTGTATTAATTTTTCATGTATACGGTTACATGATCAACTTTTACAAAATTTTAAACAAATTTTTGTTCTATGACTTTAAATATTAAACAATATTTATATGTATATATTTTTAAAATCTATCGTACCCCCATTTCAAAAACCCTAGATCCGCCATTGATTGTCATCCCTAGTTACGATAAATGTTTGTAAATGAAATTATGTTGGTTCAAGAGTTTGATAGGCCAAGAAACCCGACTCCATTTGATTGGTGGTTTTGGAACTAAGAATTCCAAATTCATTGAAATTGTTTGGGCAAAATTATTCTATAGTAGATTTCAAATCGTTGAAAGTTATTTTGGTAGTTATTTTGGAGGATTTCAAATTCATCTTCGATTGAATCATTTGAAATACTTCCCTCAAATCATCTCTTCAAATCCAAATTCTCTCGTCGAAATGCAACCTCATATAATTTTTAGATTATAGACTTGCCCAATAAAAAAAAAAAAAAAGAACTTCTCTTGTGCCTTGTTGTCTCCTATTCATTTTTTCTGTAACAAAACCGCCCTATAGAGTATAGAATATAGATAAATACGTGCTTTTTTGCTGCATGAACCATGAGTTTCTTGAAGCAAATATAGAATGACAGTGATGCAATTTCGAACTTTGATTATGATGTAGTTATTACCTCGAGTCACAACTGTCCAGCAAGGGAATAAAGAATTTAAAATTGGGTCATTATCTATTTATCTTCGTGTAAATGTGGCACCCAATTTTTCCCAGCGAAAACTTTTCGATGGTTACATCAAAATAAACTACTTAATTACGATAAATTCTATTATTCGCTTGTTCACATATTTTTAACTACGAATTATATTCAATTATTACAATTTTATCCAATTTTCAATCACACAATCAATCAAAATAATTATTCTACATTAAAAAAATATCATCGCTATTCTCTAGCAGAAAAAAAACTTCAAACTGAAAGAATATCGAACGGCACCTCTTAACCTCATAATGAGTCGCGTGAAAAGAAGACATCATGGATTATTGAAAGCTAAGTGTCATTTGTGGAAAATTGCATGCATTACACTAACAACAGCATCACAGTTCCAAACAAATTCACAACCCTAATCTTTGAATTTTTTCCCCATTGAATTTATAAATTCAGGTGCTTTCCTTCTACAAACATTTCATTCATTTTTTTTTTTTTCAAAAAATTTGGCCCTGTCAATACGATTCCCGAACTCAGACCTCGTCATTGCGAATTATACTTGTGGGCCACTAGGCTAACCCCATTGCTTTAACACTACAAACAACAGAGAATGCTCTTCCCAAATTCGCGAAAAGCACAAATCCTACAGATCAATAAATAACCTCACACACCATCTCCCAGTATTCTTACAACTACTTTGCTCGATGTTTTTATCACGATAACTGTTAACGAAAAATCCTCGTTCGTCTTCCTAAATCTGGAGCGGAGCTGATCTCATAAACCCGAAAATTTACGTTATCAATACCTTCCAAATATCAGGAAAAAGCCCACTTACTCCTGTCTGGAAACTACGACAGCGTCGTAACCCAAAATCTCAACCGATTGTATCATGGATTAAGATTCCTGCTCCATTTCTTTATTCCACTTCGTATTTCACTATATACGATGAATGCCATGTCTACTGATTATATCAAAATTGTATACGTGTCATCCATCCAATACAATGAAATAAAAAAGTGGAACATGAAATCTGGACTCGCCGTATCACTTCAACCATTTGTAACATTTTGTTTCTGGGACAGAGCTCTCCAGCCAATATCTCGCCGGTAAAATCCTCCTGGCCAGTTAATTTGCTCTATGGCTTGGTACGCTCTATCTCGCGCCTCTTTGAGATTCTGCCCTTTAGCAGTTACCCCAAGAACACGCCCGCCGGTAGCAATGAAGTTCCCCTTAAAATCGAGAGCTGTGCCAGCATGAAATACCTTAACAGCCGGGTCCACTTCTTCGGCTTCTTTAAGGTTTTGAATAACTGTACCCTTTTTGTAGCTTCCAGGGTACCCCTCACTGGCCATGACTACAACCATTGCCGAGCCTGGGGACCAGTCGAGAGATACGCCACTTAGCTCTCCCTTGCAAGCTGCGAGTAGGACTTGTGCCAGATCAGATTCCAAACGAACCATCAATACCTGCAAATTAGCGAGAAGTAAGATATCAGGGTGATTAGAGCTATTAGCGTTAAATCTAAAGTTCAATATAAGTACATTATTATGTTCAAAAAATTATAAGATGTTTCAGAAGAGGATCATGAGAGTTGAGACGGACATAAGTAGCTATCCGATTCAGAAATATGGGCAAACAATATAAATACGGACATAAGCATGTATGTATACCTAGAGGAAATACATGTATCGATGCAAACTTGGATCTTACTGCAATCTCTAGAGGTTAATTCATGAATAAATAGCATATCAATCTGCACATTCTCATATTTGGTCATAAACAAATTTGATGATATGAGAAAACAAACTAGGATTAACCTGGCACTCTGGATCTCCAAACCGCACATTGTACTCGATCAACTTCGGCAATCCAGATTTCTTCTCGATCATGAGCCCCGCATACAAAACACCAACAAACTTGCAGCCTTCCGCAGCCATTCCCTTCACTGTAGGCTGAATTATGGATGTCATGACAACAGATTCTAGTTCTTTTGTCAAGACAGGGGCCGGGGAGTACGCCCCCATTCCACCGGTATTCGGACCGGTGTCACCATCGCCAACTCTTTTATGGTCCTGAGCAGATTCCAAAGGTATCGCGTTTTCTCCATCTACTAGTGCGAAAAATGATGCTTCTTCTCCTTCAAGATACTCTTCAACAACGACACGACAGCCAGCCGAGCCAAAAACATTTTTCACAAGCATTGAATCGACTGCTTCAAATGCCTCCTCGAGCGTCATAGCTACAATAACTCCTTTTCCAGCTGCCAAACCATCCGCTTTAACAACAATAGGAGCACCTTGAGCTCTGATATATGCTTTTGCAGCAGATGGATCTGTAAAAGTTTGATACTGCACAAATTAAGTACAGAAGGATTAGCAAGCTACTAAAGTAATTAAAGGGATAATTACAAAACTGCCGTTGAGGTTTAGCCAAATTACAAAAAAACTCCAATTATCTTTCAAAATTACAAATACCCCATCGACATTTGTTTCTATTATACAAATTGCACACACGGAGGTGGTATTTGTTAAGTAAATACAAATCTTAAGGGGTTATATGCAATTTTTGAAAGATAAATGAGATTTTTTGTAATTAAGCTAAACCTCGATGTAATTTTCGTAATTATCCCGTAATTAAAATAGCCCTATTTAGTAATTGCGAATAAAATATTACGAAACCTTTGCAGTTGGAATAGCATATTTGTCACACAATCGTTTCATGAAGTCCTTAGAACCTTCCAATGCAGCGGCTTCTGAAGAAGGGCCAAAAGTAGGAATCCCAGCCTTAACCAGATCATTAGCAAGACCAGCTACGAGAGGAGCCTCGGGTCCCACCACGACCAGTCCAATACCCCTTTTGCGGCAAAAGGATATAACTGCTGAGCTATCAGAGATATTGAGATCCTCTACACAAGTTGCATCCCCTGAGCCAGAAATTCCAGCATTCCCAGGCGCACAAAACACGGCATCACAAGACGAAGATCGTTTTAGGGCATAACAAAGAGCATGTTCTCTTCCCCCTCCTCCAATAACCAGCACTACTACTCTTTCCTCTACAATGCAATTGCAAACATCATGAAACGATGATGTAACTAACACTTTTCAATCAGCCTTCAAGACTTAGCCATCTACTATAAAAGACACAAATAGTGGGATTGTTAAGTATGACACCGATAATAATATCGAAATTCAAGCAGAAAAAAAAAATTATACTTTCAAGATAAGTGAAAAATGCTACCATTTGTTTCCTGGAGCATATTAGATTAAACTGTTATTAAGATATTAGCAGCAACAACAAAAACATCATCCCACAAAAATGCTTTAAATTTGTAAGTGGATATACAGTTTTCCAAACCACAAAAAATCCTCAAGAACAAAATCAGCAAACTTGCATTTTTTTTTGAGATCCGAAATAACGAAATCTGCACAACAGGACAATATTTCAAGCTTTTAATTCCACACTATCAGCTGGAACAAATATTTATTCACTTTAGTATATAATTTTCCCAACACATCAAACAGCAAAAACCCTTACCAAAAAATCCTACAGCAAACTCATAGGAAATATAAACAAAACCAAAACGAAAGATAGTAATATTTTGTGTTTCCTTTTACCAGAAGCAGAGGAGGCCCCGTTATTTGAAGCAAGACTGTTAAATACGGGCATGAATGACTGATGATAACCCCCATTCCACCGCCGCCGTCGGTGAAACAACGGCGAGAACTCCGGCGAACTCTACAACCATTTTTTAAAGTATCCCGACTGATGGGTCCCCCGCCGAAACACAAAGGGGCGAAAATCTTTGGCGTCGGGCTGATAAGATATCTTTGGGAGCCCAAAAACTGAAAACTAACACCGTTATGGGAATTTGCCAAGTTGTGTGAGAAAATGCATGCCATAGTTTCGAAAAATTAAATCCCAGTTGGATGTTAAAGAATTTACTGAAGCAAAAGTGCAAAAGGAAGATGAGGAGAAAACTGAAGCGCGGTACGCAGAGCTGTTACCAAAAGAAAAAGGAAAAAAAAAAAAAAAAAAAGGTACGATAATCATAGAAGGTTGAGAATAAAAAGTACGGGCAATTTCGTTGGCAATGGGTTTGTCAAGTTTGATGCAATCAAATAAAAATGTTAAAAATGACCTTATTTATTCCAAAAGTTGATAATGGTCTTTTTCTATGTTAAATGTCCAAATTACCCTTTCAAAGATTTTAATATCCCAACAATCCTCGAATTGCAAAGGTCTAAAATACCCCTTTTTATTTCTTCCACAAATTTGTGTATATCAACCGAATTTTTGGGGTTTGTAGTTCAACGAACCGAAAAACCGTACATCTCCTCCTTCCCAATCTTTGACATTGCAAGCGAAATCAACATTCGTGTTTGAATTTAGTTCCTCGACCTTACGGCATTGTTTTATTCAATTTATCTATCATTTCGTTCATTTTCTCGAGTAGATGAAGTCGATTAATCGAATCTTTGCGATATATCGACACATTAATGCTTTGTCAATTGACCGACTCATTGGGGTCGATTAAACGACCCACTCCCGAAAATATGCGGCATTCGATTAATCGACTAAAACGAGTGTCATTCAATCGACTCATGTTCTCCTAATAAGTCGATCAATCGACACATTCTGATTGGTCGATTGAGCGACTAAGAAATCGATTAAACGCGACCGATTCTGCAAATTCGCGAAATCGATTGATCGACTTATTCAAAATCAAACAATCGCACTATAATTCATTACTTGACATTTTTATCTTCAATTTAATTGCGAACAACATGTCTTCACCGTTTTGGATTACCGTGTATTATTTTGGACATTTTGTTAATAACAATGAAAAATGGCAATGGGTATTTAGTGATGATGGAATGCATGCATCGGAATTCCAATAAGTACATAAACTTCATATGAAGAGCTATATTCTAAGGTATAAAATATTTGCAAAGTTGATCCCAATTTGCATGATATGGAGATGGGATTTATTTCTCCAAAGCAAGCATACATCTTTTCAAATTCTGTCGGGATTACTTTGAGGAGGGAGTGCAATGGTACTTGGCTCTCAATAAACAAGGTTGATTATTCCCTTGTGTGTAACCCTTGTGATAAAAACTATTTGTGATGTGCCACGGGGCGAGCATAATGTAGTTGATCGTGATGTGCAAACCTAAGATGGATATCATAATTTTGAGGTGGAAGAAAATAATCACGAGTGATGATGATCGAAATGTGAATGATATTTGGGATGGGTTGGAGGTAATTCGAGAATCTCCTTCCAATGATTATAACGGTGATGTGTTTACTACACCGCCGAGAACGATTTTAATCAAGGCATCGGAGAAGAAAATCGGTTCACAAATGAGCATCTTCTTTCTTGATCGGAAGTACATCACGAGTTGTACCCGTTGATATTGACTTGAATGTTGACCAAGTATTCGATACCAAGAAAGAGCTTCAAGAAGTTGTGCACATGATCGCATTGAAATACAATTCTATTCAAAACAAAAAAATCGAACAAGAATGTGTACACAATTGTTTGTGTTGATGAAAATTGCAAATGGCGTTTGCATGCAACAAAGTTCAAAGACTCGATTATTTTGATTAGAAAATATGCACGAACATACTTGCGCTCTAAATTTGTCCTCCAATGATCATACACAAGCAAGATCGTGATCATTGGAAAACATATCATGTCGAGTTTGAGGATCAAAACTTACATATGACTGCGATGTTGCGAATGAAATTCGCCGAGACTTTGGCATTGAAATAAATTATCAAAAAGCGAGGAGGTCTAGAGAAACCGCTTTAGCATACATAAGGGGTTCATCTGGGGATAGTTACACTAAGTTGGCCGCATGGGCCCATAACTTGAAAATAGCTAATCTAGAACTATATACTCTTGGGGTTGATAGTGAAAACCGCTTCAAGTACTTTTTCTTGGCATACGGGCCCCGCATTCGTGGGTTTCACTCTTCAATGCGCCCGAGAGTTGTTGTGGACGGAATATTTTTAACTCGAAAGATATAAAGGTGCGTTGATTATCGTTACTTGTCGAAGATGCAAATATGCAGATTTATCCTCTTGCATGGGCCGTTGTTGATTAAGAACGATGCTTCGTGGCATTGATTTTTATGAACTTGAAAGGAATAACAGGTGACCAAGAAGACCTTGTTGTGATATCTAACAAACACAAAGTTTTATCGGTGCGATCCAATGTTTTTTCAAAATGCACGTCATGCTCATTGTATTTATCATATCAAAGGCAATTTGAGGATCAGAACTCGAAAGACTGATACTATCTCCTTTTTTAACAAAGCGGTGAGGCATATATTGATGGCTCGGAAGCTACTCCTAAAAACGGCCTGAGGCAAGTGCACCTATCGTTTATAGCAAAGCTAAGCAAGTATCGAGTGTCATTCCCACGAGGACTATGATTACTAGTAATTACCGTCTTTTTATTATCTAGCCTACAAATTCGTCAAATAGTTTGTTGCAAAAATAAAAATAAAACAAAAGCAAATAAAAGTGGAAGAGGCAACTAAGAACACGAAAGATATCGGAGTACACTCGGATTGGAAGATGTTGGATATAAATATGCTTGAATGTGAATCCTCTAAAACGTCTTTGTGATTTTACCAAAATAAATACAACCATAACCCTTAAGTTTTAACCATCCCTTAACATATTTTCATGTTTTATGGACCGTAGGCATTCCTAAATTAAGTTAAACCCTTTCTCAAGGCGAAAAACTCCTAACCTCAAGTTGATTAGCTGAAATCTCTTTCTAGTTAAAACCCCCAAGATTGCATTAACGATTTGTGAATTCCCATATTAGGTTTGACCCTAATCCGGAAGATTTATGTCGTCTATATCTAGGATTGCATGCAACTCCTTTCACTTATGTTGGTTCTATTTCACCATGAATCTCGATTTCCCGGTGAAAAATAAACTTCAAATCAATATTGCGCATATACCAATTCGAATAAACAAACATAACATAAGTGGCTCGCATAAAAACATGAGAAAATATATTAAAACATTCAAACCAATGATCACAAATAAGTTCTAGAGTTCATCACATTCAAACACTAGCGATTTAACTCATGATGGATTTGAGAATGAAAACAACAATTAAACAAGAAGTTTCTTTCAAAATCAACATGAATATTTGAAGTTAAAACTTCCAAAACCAACATAAGACTCCCCTGTTGGAAGTATGATGATGAAGTGGTGGAGTTCATCTTCTTCTCCGAGCGATCTTCAATCCTTGTGCCTTAGCGCCTCTCCATGGTGATCCAAGCCTTCTAACTCTCTTCCTCACTACAATATGTGTTTCTCCTCTCCAAAATATGGACTCTCATCACAAAAATCTGATTTTCTATGTATGTGAATGAATGAATGAATGGATGATTGGATGATCCCCTCCTCCAACCCAAACACTTGGATTTTATAGACATTATTTTGGAGAAAGTATTCCTTAATAATGTCATATTTTGGTAGTTTAATGCTCCACTTTATGAGTTGGGTTGCTAGAATCATTATTTTCATGTGATCATGTGGGAAAGTAAGGAATTAGTGAAGCATAATGAGGTGTAAATGTGCAAAAAGAGTTGTCAAAAGGCTTGGTTGAAGTGCTTTCCCAAAATACCCTTCAAAAATCGTGCAGAAATAGTCCGAGAACACTCGGCCGTGCTCAAAAGCACGGCCTGGCCGTGTTTTTCACGTTGTTTGGGGTTACGGAAGCATGGCCGTGCTTTGAAAGCACACCATGGCCGTGCTTTTCACGCCATGGCCATATTTTTCTCTTTTTTGGGTGATTAAAAGCATGGTAGTGCTTGAAAACACACACCTGGCCGTGTTTGTCTCGAAAGGCCCCGAAATGACGCGTTTAGCTTGGGATTTAGAGTGTTTTTGCATCCATAAACCCCGGATATGTTTTGACATGAATCCATGGTC
The DNA here is from genome assembly GCA_016081115.2 of Rehmannia glutinosa. Classification (NCBI taxonomy): domain Eukaryota; kingdom Viridiplantae; phylum Streptophyta; class Magnoliopsida; order Lamiales; family Orobanchaceae; genus Rehmannia; species Rehmannia glutinosa. The sequence goes on from CM071926.1 coordinate 974,466, forward strand.
CGAAATCCACCAAAAATAGCTCCGAATGATCAATCTACACCAATAAAAACACCTCACAGTAATATGAACTATGTACAATCAAAAACTCATGAAACTAACAACAAAATGACTCAAATTCTACTCAAATACACACATAAAACATGCATAAAAAGACCCTTATCAAACCACCTCCAACTTAGAACTTTGCTTGTCCTCAAGCAAAACCTAATACCATAATGAGGGATTCAATAGTTCACAACACACAAGGAATATATTTTTCTCAACACATTGACCATAAGTAGTCAAATTCTTTGCCCTCTCAACTCAAATTAGCCATTAAGTAAAAACATAGTTTTGCAAAGCGATCGATTTTCAAGTAAAAACATTAATATCAATGGGATATATTTAGACTTGAACTCATCGCTCCACAAATACTGAGATAGTTATGCACAACTTCAATCCAATAACACCATGAAAATATAAGAACTCAATATATTTTTATATAGTAAGTCTACTAGTCATGTAACCAAGCTTTTGAACTTTTTTTTTTTTTTTTTTGAATGAGAATTCAAAGAAATCTACATTCTCTCTTTTTTTTCATTCCTTTTTTTTTTTTAGGACACGTTCGATGCATGCTTCCACTAGGTTTAAATTTTGAATTTTCGTTCAAACACTCCTAGGGTGGTTTCCCATACTCATATTCGTGTCGCCGTTTTACGTAAAAAGACAAACATGGGGCTCATGAATGCTTCTAGTTACTAAGCAACAACAAATAGAGGAGTATAACATCGATTGGACCTTTTTTGTCTCTTTTTTTTTTTTGCTATTCTTTTTTTTTCTTTGGCTTGGTTTAACAACTAGTCAACCACTACTAAATCAAGAGTTCTCGGACTTTCATAGCACTAAGAATCGTCATATATGTCTTAACAAATCTAGTATCATAGTGTTAGAAGTCTCGTCTAAATTCAACCCACATCCATGTCAATTTATTCAAGTCAATCAATTGCTTTGCATTTAAAAAAATACAAATTATAAAGCTAATTTATGTGTAATTGGGCCAAGTTATTGACTAACAAATACTCAATTTGTTTCCTTGAATAATCATATCTTCCATCAACAAATTCAAAATAAAAGCAAACACACAAGCATTCCAAAGAAAAATTCTAACAAGCATGCAATCACATCCACCTCCAACTTAAAGATTCACATTGTCCTCAATGTGAAAGAAAGAGATGAACATACAAACAAAAACACACAAAAATAACAAACTAAAAAGAAAACACAAAAGGAAAAAAACGACCTTCTGCATGAGAGTGAAATCGATTCGGAGAGATCATTGGGCTATTCAATCGAGGGTCTTCACGGGCATATGCATACCTAATAAGAATTTGCAACAAAAACTCGAATACCGTGAAAGCTCAAATTTGCTCAAGTAAGATAGATGTGATACCACCCACCAAAATATCCAATTATTGACTCATGACTCCTTAACAACACATGACTCAATGAAAAAAATAGAAAACAATGAACTATCGGGTTGCCTCCCGGTCAGTGCTTTCTTTATAGTCGTATAGGCGGACTACATCACCTTATTGTGGAGGTTTGTCGCGCGAATTGGTCACAATATTACCAAGTAAAGTTTCTGATTCGCGACGAGTTTCATATTCTCGCCCAAACAAGAAAAAAAAATTAATAAAACAAAATGACTAGATTAATAAAAATAAGGTGTTCCTAATATCATAATCCCACAGCACGCCAAAAACTTGATGGCTCGGAAGCTACTCCTAAAAACGGCCTAGGCAAGTGCACTGTCGTTTATAGCAAAGCTAAGCGAGTATCGAGTGTCATTCCCACGAGGACTATGATTACTAGTAATTACCGTCTTTTTATTATCTAGCCTACAAATTCGTCAAATAGTTTGTTGCAAAAATAAAAATAAAACAAAAGCAAATAAAAGTGGAAGAGGCAACTAAGAACACGAAAGATATCCAGATACACTCGGATTGGAAGATGTTGGATATAAATATGCTTGAATGTGAATCCTCTCTAGAACGTCTTTGTGATTTTACCAAAATAAATACAACCATAACCCTTAAGTTTTAACCATCCCTTAACATATTTTCATGCTTTATGGACCATAGACATTCCTATATTAAGTTAAACCCTTTCTCAAGGCGAAAAACTCCTAACCTCAAGTTGATTAACTGAAATCTCTTTCTAGTTAAAACCCCCAAGATTGCATTAACGATTTGTGAATTCCCATATTAGGTTTGACCCTAATCCGGAAGATTTATGTCGTCCTATATCTAGGATTGCATGCAACTCCTTTCACTTATGTTGGTTCTATTTCACCATGAATCTCTCGATTTCCCGGTGAAAAATAAACTTCAAATCAATATTGCGCATATACCAATTCGAATAAACAAGCATAACATAAGTGGCTCGCATAAAAAATAAGAAAATATATTAAAACATTCAAACCAATGATCACAAATAAGTTCTAGAGTTCATCACAATCAAACACTAGCGATTTAACTCATGATGGATTTGAGAATGAAAACAACAATTAAACAAGAAGTTTCTTTCGAAATCAACATGAATATTTGAAGTTAAAACTTCCAAAACCAACATAAGACTCCCATGTTGGAAGTATGATGATGAAGTGGTGGAGTTCATCTTCTTCTCCGAGCGATCTTCAATCCTTGTGCCTTAGCGCCTCTCATGGTGATCCAAGCCTTCTAACTCTATTCCTCACTACAATATGTGTTTCTTCTCTCTCCAAAATATGGACTCTCATCACAAAAATCTGATTTTCTATGTATGTGAATGAATGAATGGATGATTGGATGATCCCCTCCTCCAACCCAAACACTTGGATTTTATAGACATTATTTTGGAGAAAGTATTCCTTAATAATGTCATCTTTTGGTAGTTTAATGCTCCACTTTATGAGTTGGGTTGCTAGAATCATTATTTTCATGTGATCATGTGGGAAAGTAAGGAATTAGTGAAGCATAATGAGGTGTAAATGTCCAAAAAGAGTTGTCAAAAGGCTTGGTTGAAGTGCTTTCCCAAAATACCCTTCAAAAATCGTGCGAAAATAGTCCGAAACACGGCCGTGCTCAAAAGCACGGCCTGGCCGTGTTTTTCACGTTGTTTGGGGTTACGAGCTTGTAGCATGGCCGTGCTTTGAAAGCACACCATGGCCGTCTTTTCACGCCATGGCCATATTTTTCTCTTTTTTGGCTGATTAAAAGCATGGCCGTGTTTGAAAACACACCCTGGTCGTGTTTGTCTCGAAAGGCCCCGAAAGGACGCGTTTAACTTGGGATTTCGAGTGTTTTTGCATCCATAAACCCCGGATATGTTTTGACATGAATCCATGGTCCGAAATCCACCAAAAATAGCTCCGAATGATCAATCTACACCAATAAAAACACCTCACAAAGAATATGAACTATGTACAATCAAAAACTCATGAAACTAACAACAAAATGACTCAAATTCTACTCAAATACACACATAAAACATGCATAAAAAGACCCTTATCAAACCACCTCCAACTTAGAACTTTGCTTGTCCTCAAGCAAAACATAATACCATAATGAGGGATTCAATAGTTCACAACACACAAGGAATATATTTTTCTCAACACATTGACCATAAGTAGTCAAATTCTTTGCCCTCTCAACTCAAATTAGCCATTAAGTAAAAACATAGTTTTGCAAAGCGATCGATTTTCAAGTAAAAACATTAATATCAATGGGCTATATTTAAACTTGAACTCATCGCTCCACAAATACAGAGATAGTTATGCACAACTTCAATCCAATAACACCATGAAAATATAAGAACTCAATATATTTTTATAGTAAGTCTACTAGTCATGTAACCAAGCTTTTGAACTTTTTTTTTTTTTTTTTTTTTTGAATGAGAATTCAAAGAAATATACATTCTCTCTTTTTTTCATTCCTTTTTTTAGGACACGTTCGATGCATGCTTCCACTAGGTTTAAATTTTGAATTTTCGTTCAAACACTCCTAGGGTGGTTTCCCATACTCATATTCGTGTCGCCGTTTTTACGTAAAAGACAAACATGGGGCTCATGAATGCTTCTAGTTACTAAGCAACAACAAATAGAGAATATAACATCGATTGGACCTTTTTGTCTCTTTTTTTTTTTTGCTATTCTTTTTTTTTTTCTTTGGCTTGGTTTAACAACTAGTCAACCACTACTAAATCAAGAGTTCTCGGACTTTCATAAAGCACTAAGAATCGTCATATATGTCTTAACAAATCTAGTATCATAGTGTTAGAAGTCTCGTCTAAATTCAACCCACATCCATGTCAATTTATTCAAGTCAATCAATTGCTTTGCATTTAAAAAAATACAAATTATAAAGCTAATTTATGTGTAATTGGGCCAAGTTATTGACTAACAAATACTCAATTTGTTTCCTTGAATAATCATATCTTCCATCAACAAATTCAAAATAAAAGCAAACACACAAGCATTCCAAAGAAAAATTCTAACAAGCATGCAATCACATCCACCTCCAACTTAAAGATTCACATTGTCCTCAATGTGAAAGAAAGAGATGAACATACAAACAAAAACACACAAAAACAACAAACTAAAAAGAAAAAAAAGGAAAGAAACGACCTTACTGCGAGAGTGAAATCGATTTGGAGAGATCATTGGGCTATTCAATCGAGGGTCTTCACGGGCATATGCATACCTAATAAGAATTTGCAACAAAAACTCGAATACCGTGAAAGCTCAAATTTGCTCAAGTAAGATAGATGTGATACCACCCACCAAAATATCCATTATTGACTCATGACTCCTTAGCAAAAATGACTCAATGAAAAAAATAGAAAACAATGAACTATCGGGTTGCCTCCCGGTCGCGCTTTCTTTATAGTCGTATAAATGGACTACATCACCTTATTGTGGAGGTTTGTCGCGCGAATTGGTCACAATATTATCAAGTAAAGTTTTACGATTCGCGACGAGTTTCACATTCTGCCCAAACAAGAAAAAAATTAATAAAACAAAATGACTAGATTAATAAAAATAAGGTGTTCCTAATATCATAATCCCGACAACGGCGCGCAAAACTTGATGGCTCGGAAGCTACTCCTAAAAACGGCCTAGGCAAGTGCACCTATCGTTTATAGCAAAGCTAAGCGAGTATCAGTGTCATTCCCACGAGGACTATGATTACTAGTAATTACCGTCTTTTTATTATCTAGCCTACAAATTCGTCAAATAGTTTGTTGCAAAAATAAAAAATAAAACAAAAGCAAATAAAAGTGGAAGAGGCAACTAAGAACACGAAAGATATCGGATACACTCGGATTGGAAGATGTTGGATATAAATATGCTTGAATGTGAATCCCTCTAGAACGCTTTTTGTGATTTTACCAAAATAAATACAACCATAACCCTTAAGTTTTAACCATCCCTTAACATATTTTCATGCTTTATGGACCGTAGACATTCCTATATTAAGTTAAACCCTTTCTCAAGGCGAAAAACTCCTAACCTCAAGTTGATTAATCAAATCTCTTTCTAGTTAAAACCCCCAAGATTGCATTAACGATTTGTGAATTCCCATATTAGGTTTGACCCTAATCCGAAGGAAGATTTATGTCGTCCTATATCTAGGATTGCATGCAACTCCTTTCACTTATGTTGGTTCTATTTCACCATGAATCTCGATTTCGGTGAAAAATAAACTTCAAATCAATATTGCGCATATACCAATTCGAATAAACAAGCATAACATAAGTGACTCGCATAAAAAATAAGAAAATATATTAAAACATTCAAACCAATGATCACAAATAAGTTCTAGAGTTCATCACATTCAAACACTAGCGATTTAACTCATGATGGATTTGAGAATGAAAACAACAATTAAACAAGAAGTTTCTTTCAAATCAACATGAATATTTGAAGTTAAAACTTCCAAAACCAACATAAGACTCCCATGTTGGAAGTATGATGATGAAGTGGTGGAGTTCATCTTCTTCTCCGAGCGATCTTCAATCCTTGTGCCTTAGCGCCTCTCCATGATGATCCAAGCCTTCTAACTCTCTTCCTCACTACAATATGTGTTTCTCCTCTCCAAAATATGGACTCTCATCACAAAAATCTGATTTTCTATGTATGTGAATGAATGAATGAATGAATGGATGATTGGATGATCCCCTCTCCAACCCAAACACTTGGATTTTATAGACATTATTTTGGAGAAAGTATTCCTTAATAATGTCATCTTTTGGTAGTTTAATGCTCCACTTTATGAGTTGGGTTGCTAGAATCATTATTTTCATGTGATCATGTGGGAAAGTAAGGAATTAGTGAAGCATAATGAGGTGTAAATGTGCAAAAAGAGTTGTCAAAGGCTTGTTTGAAGTGCTTTCCCAAAATACCCTTCAAAAATCGTGCGAAATAGTCCAAAAACACGGCCGTGCTCAAAAGCACGGCTTGCCGTGTTTTTCACGCTGTTGGGGTTGCGGAAAGCACGGCCGTGCTTTGAAAGCACACCCTGGCCGTCTTTTCACGCCATGGCCATATTTTTCTCTTTTTGGCTGATTAAAAGCATGGCCGTGTTTGAAAACACACCCTGGCCGTGTTTGTCTCGAAAGGTTTGCATCCATAAACCCCGGATATGTTTTGACATGAATCCATGGTCCGAAATCCACCAAAAATAGTATGATCAATCTACACCAATAAAAGCACCTCACGATAATATGAACTATGTAAAATCAAAAACTCATGAAACTAACAACAAAATGACTCAAATTCTACTCAAATACACACATAAAACATGCATAAAAAGACCACTTATCATATACAATAGAAGAATTTCACAAGTATATGTCACAAATTCAAGCTATTGACGAGAAAGGTTGGAAGTATCTTAACGATACAAATTTTGCTACTTGGGCGAGGTCATATTTTCAGGAGACCGTTATAATATCATGACGTCAAACAATGCGAGTCTCCGAACTCGGTGTTTAAAAAAGCCCGACAAACTCCTATACTTGCATTGTTTGATAGTATTGGAAAAAAGTTGCGATCTTGGTTCTATGAGAGCGTGAGGCTGCATGAAGTTGTACAAGCAATCTAACTCCCACAATGGAAGAAAAATTACGCAAGTCTCATGAAAAAGCCAAGAAGTTCACGGTTGAACCAATTGATCAAAGTTTATATGTGGTGAGGAGTGGGGCCACTAATTTCCTCACCGTTAACTTTGGTTTGAGAACACTTGCACTTGCGTAAAATTTCAATTGGACCACCTACCATGTGAGCATGCAATAAGCGGCCAAGAAGAGAGGTTTTTCAATATACCCCATGTGCTCACCGTACTATTCCGTTGACTATTAAAGGAAAGCATATCACGGAGACTATCTTTCTTGTGCCTAACAAAAATGAATGGGAGATTCCCGATAACATTAAGGAAATGATTGTCTTGCCACCTATTGTCGGACAACGAGGTGGGCATCGTAGAACAAGATCACAATACAAACAAGAGAGTTTCACTCAAGACAAAAATGCAGAGGGTGCCAACAATTGGGGCACAACCGATCAATTGCCGTGATCAAAGACCGATGAGCGATAGACAATCACATATTTAGTGATTCTTGTAATTCGTCTCGATTTCGTAATTGTTGTATTCATGAATTTGGACAAACCTCTCGTATTGTCAAAATAACCAAAAAAATGTTAAAGTAATTGTTCTTTGTTGGGTTGACCGACCCTGGTCGATCTTTAACCAACTACATGGTCGATCGAGGGTCGGTCGGTCGGGTTGTGGGTCAATCATGTCAAGTTGCAACCGACCACGGGGTCGGTCGGTCGGGTGAACGACCTTTGACCGACCACGGGGGTCGGTCGAGGTTGGGTTGCATGACTTGTGACCGACCACGGGGTCGATCAGGTCGGTCTGCACGACCTCGACCGACCATGGGATCGGTCGGTCGGGTTGCACGACCTCGACCGACACCGACCACGGGGGTCGGTCGGTCGGGTTGCACGACTTGTGACCGATCATATATCATATAGTACTAAATTATATAAGATTTTATAACATATGATACTATGATATAGTGCAATGTGATTTACTGATCCCGTGATTATTGTAATCCCGATCAAGACTAAATTATGTAAGAGATTTTATAACATATTATGATATTATGTAGCATATAGTATGATATATTTTACAATTGACGGCGAAAAAATTGGTAACATATTGACAACATATGATATAGTGTAACATACATGCAGCGTGATTTATAGTCCCGTGATTATTGTAATCCCGATCAACACTACATTATATGAGAGATTTTATAACATATGATGATACTATGTAGCATATAGTATGATATATTTTACAATTGACGGCGAAAAAATCGGCAACATATTGATAACATATGATATAGTGTAACATACAGTGCAACGTGATTTATAGTCCCATGGTTATTGTAATCCCGATCAACACTAAATTATATGAGAGATTTTATAACATATGATGATACTATGTAGCATATAGTATGATATATTTTACAATTGACGAAAAAATCGGCAACATATTGATAACATATGATATAGTGTAACATACAAGACAACGTGATTTATAGTCCTGTGATTATTGTAATTCCGATCAACACTAAATTATATGAGAGATTTTATAACATATTATACTAAATTATAACATATTATACTAAATTATATGAGAGATTTTACAAGTTTAATTAAACCTTAAATCCTAAACACTAAACAAACCCTAAAAGTAGGGTTAAACGACATCGACCGACCATTAATCGATCGTCGTTCAAGTGGTCGATTAATCGACCATTAATCGACCACTATGTCGCTCAAAGGGTCGATTAATCGACTATTGTATCGTTCATATGGTCGTTTTTGCGACCACGAGCAAACACATTAAAAATTTGTTGGCCCCACAATTAAAAAGACGTTTGAGTCATTTTTCATTTTTACTTTTCGAAAAAGCGAACGAAGAAAAGACGACGAACTAACAGATCTTGAGGTAAATGTTGTTCTTTTGTTTTACATTATTATGCTTTGTTCATTTCCTTAATCAATTGTTTCATATTTTGTTTTATGTTGCTTTAAGATATCGATTTTAGTTTAGGTTTAGGGTTAGGGTTTTATATCAATTTTAGTTTAGGGTTAGGGTTAGGGTTAGGGTTTCAAATTTAGGTTTTGATTTTTTATTTTCAGATCACACAAACCCTAACAATAGGGTTACACGACACCTGACGGACTTATGCACGACGGTCTTTCAAGGGTCGATTAATCGACCACTGAACGGCACAATTAAAATGACGTTTCGTTTAAAAAGTAGTTAAAAAGACGCTTCGTTTCAGTTTTTATTACTTTATGATTAAAAAGACGTTTCGTTTTAGTTTTTATTACTTTCCGATTAAAATGACGTTTCGTTTACCCCACCCTACGCTTAAAAAGCGAAGGTTTCGTTTTACTAATCTGTCATTTTCCTTGAATAGAGAGATATGCCTCGTGCAAAATCAAATAATCGCGGATGGTCCAACCAATCGGTTGGACCATTGAAAAAAAGAAGAATGGGTCTAAATATCTTAATCGTTTCACTCCTTTTATCATATTGTCCATCCAATCCGAATTCAACTCGTTGTTGCGTCTTGTCGCTTTTGACCTTGGTGCACATTTCAAGAAACATTTTAGCCTCGGAAAGGTTAAAAGTCAGATTCAATTATTCGAACAAAGTTCGAAGCATTTGTGCGATTCATTAAAACTCCTAGTGTGACGTATGATCATGAGAACAACATAGTTTATGTTACTTGGGCTTTACTTTGGGATCATGTTAGAGGGTAAAAAATATTTAATTTGTTCATATTGAATTAATTAATTATACATAATAATAATTTTTTTGTATTTTTGTCATTTAGGAGACCATTGAGCAACGATTCTTCAGGATCGAATGGGTTCAAATACTTCAAAATCACCCATAATATATTCGTAGAATCAAATGCCGCCTCGGTTGACTTATCCAACGAACACAAATACTTACCATCCCGATAATCCTGTTTACCTTGATTACGTATATGATGGTGATGTTCCGCCAGTTTCGATCCCTTACCCCGGTGGTCGTTGGATGAGGTCCTTGGTGGAGATGGGGCTGGTCCATCAAGGGTTGATGGTGGTGATGAGGTGGTCCATCGGGGGATCTTGTGAGGATGTTGAGTCGGGTGGTCTTCCTTAAATTTTTGTGTTATGTATGGTTGTTCTTGAACAATTTTAAAGTTGTGTAATTATGGTTGAATGTTTTAATTTAGGTTTTGAATATATGGTTGAATAGTTAAGATTAAAGGCTATGTAATTATGGTTGAACAATAGTTTAGGTTTTATGTAATTATGTATGGTTGTTCTGAATGTGTGATTACTGTTTTTGTTTTGAATGTGTGATTTATTGCACTGTATGTTTGGTACAATCTGAAGGAAATATTGGTCGATTAATCGACCACGGAATGACAAATGAGTCGATTAATCGATTCATGTGTCGTTCAGATGGTCGACTAATCGACCACGGAACGACAACCGTGGTCGATTAATCGACCACTTGAACGACACATGAATCGATTAATCGACCACGGGCGACAAATGAGTCGATTAATCGATTCATGTGTCGTCGAGATGGTCGACTAATCGACCACGCGGGCGACAACCGTGGTCGATCAATCGACCACTTGAACGACACATGAATCGATTAATCGACCACCGCGGCGTTAAGTGTACCCCCACGCCATTGATTAAAAGACGTTTACGAGTCATTTTTCATTTTTACTTTCCAAAAAAGCGAACGAAGAAGGCGAACGTGCGAACTAAAAGTTCTTGAGGTAAATGTTGTTATTTTGTTTTACATTATCATGCTTTGTTGATTTTCTTAATCAATTTTTTCATATTTTGTTTCATGTTGCTTCTTAGTGTAGGTTTAGGGTTAGAGTTTTAATATATATCGGTTCTTAATGTCCTTTTTGGTTGTTTTAACATAATGCGAGGCTTGACAAACAAATTTAGAATTCTACAGGCCTTGATTTTGACATTACATATTTACAAGTAAGTAGATGCCAAATTTTATTGTTTGTTAATTAGAGTGCATTCTACTTTGTATTTTTTGTTCTTTAAGACTACTTGTTTTGAATGCTAGTGAACCGGGAACTGCGGAGAAAATCTACCTGTTTAAAATGCAAGATTGTTCCACTCGCGTCATGCCAAATGCATGATCTTTGTTGAGTAGAACTCCTTAACTGTCTAATTGCTCCACAACTTGAAGCGTATTTTCGAAGGATTTTAGTGTTCTTTGATATTAAAGCTCGAATTTAGTTGTTCCGGACAGGTTTGAGAGGTTTGAAAGTTATATTGACAAAATAGGAGCTAGATTTGACAAGGGACGGAACATCGTATACGTGGATGCCAATTACTTTAATCAAATTGGAGAGGTAATTAACCATAACATAATATGGTTAAGTTGGTTATTTTTACACTTTGACATTCTAATTTACATGTCATTTGTACGGAAAGCATTGAAGAAAAAGAGTTTCGGACGACTTTGGTTTAAATATTATGACATCGCCTACAACGTCTCCAAAACACATAACGCTTATTTTGCTCGATTGACTTCTCGGATGTACACGGGTATCATAGCAACAATCTAGTAGTGATTGACTCGAGAAAGTTCAAATGGATGATGTTTTTTGTAGGAAGTAATTCATTTGTTTAGATGTTAGTTGTTATGCATGTAATTCGGTGGTTTGTAACAATGACAACTTTTATAAATTATGTCTTGAATTCGGTGGTGTGTTAAACAATGACAACTTTTAGAAATTGTGTCTTTTCGGATGGTCGATTAATCGACTCATCTCGCATTGTTACGAATAAGTCGATTAATCGACTTAGTATCGTTCAAATGGTCGATTAATCGACTCATTTGTTGTTCATATGGTCGATTAATCGACCTATGTATTGTTGGATAATCGATTAATCGACTCATCAGTATCATTCGGATGGTCGATTAATCGACTAATTCGACTAATCATATCATTTACAATATACTTAAAAATCGACTAATTCTCAACTACATCACTTAAAAATATCTTGATCAATACAATTACTCAACTACATCACTTAAAATCTAAAAGTATATAATTTACAAGTATTCAAAATATCTTGATCAATACAATCAAGGATCATAATTAAAAGCATGTCGTGACCAACTTCTCCCTCCACATAAGCATATGATGATTTGTTTCAGATTTACTTCTTGCCCGACACTCGAAAATTGTATATATTTGATCACGAAGACTCATAATCACCCCTATGATATGTTAAAACAACAATTAGCATTTAAGTAAAACATTAAGCTAAATAACATAGTTAAGATTAGATCACTTACGACGTGTGCCTGCTTGATGTCTTGTCGATCTAACCACTTTGAGGGGCCGTTTGTTTTAATCCCAAATTGTTGTGCAAGTAAGGGTAACATCACGGTAATAGGTTCAAGACACCGATTAAGTTGCCCCTCTGTTAAGCGACCTTGTCGGGATCATAGATATTCACCTCCGATGTTTCTAATACAAGTTTGGCCGCAATCCAATGCTTATTATAGCAAATTGGAAAGTACAAGTGTGTACACCCGACCCATTCCTCCCAAACTTACTCCAAGTCCCATTCGTATAATTAATCAAATATTTATCGAACTTGTAGTTAGTGGGGTTATAACTTGTAATCACCGAGTGTAAATATCAATGATTGATAGAACATACTTTGTCTAGGATGGCTCGGTGTACTTGCCGAAGGACATCGGATATCTTGTCTGTCTCTCCGTAACAAGGTCATCGCCAAATCAACGCGTCTTTGAAAAGTGAAAAGTTGTTATAAGATTCACATAATACTAAAGCAATATGTACATATTAAATCGGACTTACATCATCTTCAAGCCAAGCCCCGGATCAGAATCAACGTAAACCAACTTTTAGCATTTTTGATTGTGGCCCCATTTATGATCAATTCTTCATCATGGAAGCAATATGTACATATTAATTAATGAAATGAAGCAAAAACATAAAATAAACCTGGGGTCGGTCGGTGGTCGATCAATCGACCATTAATCGACTAATTAGTCGGTCAGCGGTTGTTGCAATGACAACTAATTGACCATAAGGTCGATTAAAGGTCATTGCAACGACAACTAATCGACCATAAGGTCGATAGATGGTCGATTGATCGACCATTGATCGACCATAGACCGACCATGTAGTTGATTAAAGGTCGATTGATCGACCATTGATCGACCATTAATCGAATGATTAATCGATTAAAGGTCGATTGATTGATCATTGACCGACTAATCGATCGATTGATCGACCATCAATCGGCTTTATCGATTAACGATGTTTGCGATTAATATTACCTATCACCTTTGTGTACCATTCTTTAAATTTTTGGCCTTCAATGGATCCACCGGGAGGAAGAAATCAATTTGCATCTTGTCCAAAAAGGTTAAGGAGGTGGTTGTGTGTGGCCTCGATTCGATTGTGAAGGGAGTTCTTGTATGAATTGAAGGCACTCCCGCTCGTTTCACTCCGTTTGTAGAACATTTTCTTTTTCTACATGTTTTGATGACCTCTTCTTCCTTGTATATTTCACCGTTCCCCGATCATCCCTCGTGTCTGCTGCTCCACCACCTCAACATCGGAATGTTGTTGCATCTCAATATCCACCACCTCGGCGACTTTATTCTTCTCCACCTCAACAGACTTAGTCTTCTCTGTCTTCCTCCTCCTCCTCCTCCACCTCAACACACGATCCTCGGCGGGATGCTCAACAACCTGGTCATGCTCCTCCTCCTCCTCAATAGTCGACTCTTATTCTTCTCTGTCTCCACCACCGTCCCATAATCGAGAGACAACCCCATCTCCATCGTGCCTCTCGAGGAGTGAACCACGTATAAGGGTGACTTCTTGCTTCAAGTTTTTGGTCTAATGCATAAATCTTGCGGTCCAATTCTTCGATCTTTCCGCTCATAAGAGAAAAAACATCTTCGACCTTTTTGTTTAGAAAAGAAAAAGCATCATCTTGCTTTTTTGTCGGCGTAGCTACGGCATCAAAACCTGTCTCATACCGATGGAAAGGCCGGTGGAAGGTGGGGGTACTCGAGAAGCGCCTCCATGCTCCGTTTCATGGATATCCCCAGTGGCACACTTGTAGGCCCCGACTCTCTCGTGCTGTGTCTCAATCTGTGTCTGTCTCTCTCTCTCTCTCTGTCTCTTCCACTATCTCCCGATCATCTGTGGGCACCGTCGCTCATCCAAAGGATAATTGAGATCCTCGGGAACACGGAAAAACATCACAACATATTCCTTTTCCATTTCTTCTTGTGTCGGAGACAATAGAAACAAAACTTCATTATGTCAATTCACAAACAATATCTATTACAAATAATCTCAAAATATTGATTAAAAATTATACACAATTAAAAATAATCTCAAAATTACCATAGGCTCGTCCAAGACGGCAATAATCTAAAATAGCCAAAATCTGGTTGTGGACCTCCACCCACACATCCTAGGAAGTCTTTGTTCGGTTCTTTCGATTTCTAAACATTCGGCATACGACAGAAAGGTCTCAAATGCCCATACCTAACAAACAATCCAATGTTATAAATATTTCTCGAAATTAAAAATATACATTGTAATCTAACGAAAATGACTTTGATAAATACCTGCATGCAGCGTGTGTAAAGCCCCGAGGAAAATTTGTGATGGTCAACTTTAGTAATAGTTTTTCGTCAAAGCGTGTAGAAGATACTCATAGGATGATCTTCCCCACGGTATTTATTGACAAGATCCAAATTGTCAACAACTTGCAAAATCTTCATATCAATTGAAGTGGTAGGCTCCTTACACCGCAAAACACACTCATATATGAGGTCAATCCCAATTTGTATCGGTCCTCCTCATTCTTTGCATGGTGCTCAAAAGCCGCCTTCAATTGACTTGGCTTCACAAAGATTTTTCCCTCCCGCAAAATACTTTGTTGCTAACCATCTATCGATGGGATGTCCTTTACAAAATCATTCTCAATGCAGGATTCAATCCGATGATGAGAGTGAAGTCCGAGAACCCGAATCGACATTTGCATCCCCAACACGGAACCATACCTCATCATGCACCGGTGATTTAATCCTCATAAATAATAGAGCATGAAGAAGTTTACAAGAAATCTGAATATTATCCCGGAACTTGTATAAGTCTCCGAAAGCCGAGTTCACCAATAACTCTTTGTGTTTGGCGTCTAACTTATCATATACTAGACTTAGAACTTGTAAGTTACATCGGGATGTAACTCTTGAATCAAACCGATTTTCAATGGTGGTGAGGTATGCCATTTTTTCTGTATAATTGAAACAGGCCCAACAAATTTTGGAGTGTTAAATATCAGTTATCTTGCAGTAAAGCAGTTATTAGCAGTTATCAAGCAGTTATTTGGCTTAAAAAACACTTTTTAGTGCTTTTTTTGCAAAAAAAAAAGCACTTTTGGCTTAAAAAAGCACTTTTTCAGTTAATAAATATTGAACCCCTCCAAAACAAAGACAATAATCACTTTTTTTTAAAAAAAAACAATACAGGTCTTTTGATTGAATTCGAGCCTAAACCCTAGGATTCCTCCCAGCACTCCCAACAAACTTTTGCAATGAAAAACACAACATTCCCATAATTGTCTAACATTCCAAATAACATTAACATTCAATTCAAACTAAACCCTAAACCCCATTCAGTATATAACATTCATTCAATAATTCAATACCTCAAACCATCATAGTTTACAATGCGATTAAAATAACTAATTCAAAAAATAAAATAAAACTCTTACTTTATAGACAAAAAGTCGCAAGAAAATATTCCCCAACGACGACGCGGCACCAACGGCTATCAACGGCGGCAATCAATGGCGATCGCTTTGACAATGGTGAGGGTCGATTTGAGCGATTGTCGTTTAGAGTCGATTGAGGGCTTATAAACCCTACGAGAGGGTTTTAAATTTTTAATCGACCACTTAAGTCGATTAATCGACCATTGACCGACTTAATAATTTTGAGTAGATCAATCGACACATTAATCTTTGGTCGATTAATCGACTCATTGAGGTCGATTAAACGACCCGATCTGCCGTCTGTTGTAGTCGATTAATCGACTTCATCTACTCGAGAAATGACCGGTTAATCGACCTGCGTCTTTTATGATGGGCATTTCGGTAAGTGTACAATTTCTACCTTTTTCTATTTTTCTTTTAGCAATAAATGTCGGTCAAAGGCCATTCTTGATAAGTTGTTGGGTCAAAAGGCTATATTTGATATATGGGGCGTTCGCAGTGATGGGTTCGATTACTGCAATAATGTGCCCGAACTTTTTCTAAAAAAAAGTTAAATTTCTTAGTTTTTTTAAAAAGTAAAAGGCCGAAGGCTAAAATGAACTAACAAAGAATAAGTTGTTGAAGTGTTTGTATATAATAAGATAGTGTAATTTTAAGATATTTGTAATGATAATTTTGTAATTAAAATAGTCAAAAATAAACAAAATTTTTGAAATAAGATATCATTTTGAAAAAAAGTCGGGTTCTCCTACTTTTTTAAAAATAATAAGAAAAATAGAAAAATATCAAGCTAATCGAAATGGAATCAAAACTAAAGCTCGTTCAATTAATAATCAAATACATTTTCGTTCATCATGGAGTGACCTAGTGGAATATGATGGGTTTTGGAGGCGAGAAGGTCCAAGCTCAAGTCCCAACATCTACACTACTTAGTAGAGTATATCGCATTATAAAGAAAATTAAACGCATAATTTGTTTACACTCTTAAATTCGATGTCTTTATGAGTCCACTTGTTACATTTCTTTCTTCCTTTTTTTCTAAAATTATATACATTTAGCAACTTTATAAACATGCGTACACACTATGATACCGAATTACCGATATTCATTTTCTCTATTAGATTTAAGTTTTCATTGAGATTTGAATGTAACATCTTTTGTTTGGTCCTCAACCTAATGTTTTGAACTGTGTTTTGATGCATAAATATAATTATCAAAATTATTTTGTCTAGTTTAAATTAAAAGGGCTAAGCATGAAAAATGCCCCTCATTTAGAAAAAAGAAAAAGTGTAAATATTGTCTACATTGTTCACGAGAAATTGCTTGTGAAGTTTTTCAGCCGCAATATATGATTGCTTGTGAATTTTTTTTTATAAGAAAAATACTACTCACTCATTCAAGGGCATCTCTAATGTCACACTTCCAAAACCTCCACAAACCTATTTTTTGTGGAGCGACCACATCATAAAAACTTCAAAAGAAAAAACTCCACATTTTTCTCTACAATCCAAAAATCTCTAAACAACTTTTTTGTGGACCCACTCATCACCATAATATCACATATCTTTTATTATATTTTATATTATATATAAATATGTATTACTTATATTTATATAAATATATAGCATTTATATTTTATATCAATTAAAATATGTTTTATACATATACATATTATAGATACATATATATTATATATATAATATATGTTTTATAATATATTTGTTGAATATAATATATATTTTATGGGCTAGTCTCTCTGTCGGACCGTCTAAAAGATCTAGATTCGTTAGACGGATCCCCAATCCCTACCCGTTTTGGCTATATGGGTTAAATATAGAAGAAAAAAAGAAAAAAAGAGAAAAACATAAAACTGAAACAAGACCACAAAACCCACCATCTTCAATCACGAACTACCGCGCAAACTCACTGGAAATCACATACCACTCGCCATATGCCAATAGTTCGGCATTTTATTCTCGCTTGAAACTCGAAGCTTTTGCTTCCTTTGAATGAGTTTTTTTTTTTTTTTGGATCAAAGAAACTCATCTCCTGGAGGAATTATCCAAAAATGGCAGTGGTTCATATCTCCAAACAAGTAAGCTACAAAATTCAAGCACAAGTCTTTGGTCTAATGACTTAAATCTCACATAGGTCTAAAAATTCAAGGAAACAAGTTTAGGCAAAACAATTCGCATGAAAACCTAGTTCATCCTCCTCTTGAGTTCCTTTGAATGATATATTCATAGACGATGAACTTTTCGGAAGAAGATTAGAAATGAAAAAACCACATTACATCCGTAGCCCATTTACAATGATATATTAATAGACGAATGAAGAAGTTTCGGTAGGGCTACTAATACTTTTTATTGGAAAGACTAATACCATTCAGGAAATTATCAAAAACATTTTAGGGGAAAAATTAATATTTTTCGGGAAACTACTAATACGTTTCGGTGAATCGGTGGGCTACTAATACTTTTGTGAAAAAAACTAATACTTTTAGAAGGACTAATAAAATATCTCTACTAATATTTTTTCGAGGGAGTGCTAATACTTTTCGAGGAACTGCTAATACTTTTCGGAGAAAAAGTTAATTATATTCAAGAGAACTACTAAAATACTCTCCAGAGAACTACTAATATTTTTCAAGGAATTATTAATACTTTTACGAAGGATTTGCTAATATATTTTCGGAGTATATTCATGAGAAATACTAAAATACTCTTGAGGGAATTACTAATACATTTCGGAAGAATCTGCTAATACTTTTTAGAAAGACGCCTAATACTTTTCGAAGGACCTTTAATACATTTCAGGAGAAAAAATTAATTATATTCAGAGAAACTACTAAAATACTCTCCAGGAACTACAAATACTTTTTCGAGGAATTACTAATACTTTTGAGGGACTACTAATACATTTCGGGAGTATATTAAGGATAAAAACTAAAATATTCTTGAGGAACTACTAATACATTTCGGAAAACTAATACATTTTAGAAGGGACTAATACTTTTCTTTTCGGAAGAATTTATTATCTGGGTGGTCCTCGAAAACTAATAAAACACCACTTTGCTAATATTACGGAAATGTCAGGATCAGCGTGGTCGGACCGTTAGGCACGTCTGACAGGAGTTTTGTGATATTTTATAATGCATAGTTGAATATATATAATAAAACCAAAATGACAAATTATAATTTTAAAAAAAGCGCAACTTAAATCGGCCAATTGAATGTTTATATTTTAAATGTAAAATATAATAACGTATATAGAAGAAATAGGATACAAAAGTCCACCACCACCATTTTTGTTTTTCTTTCTCTTTTTAATGGAGAAGAAGCGGTACCATGTTAAAGGTACCGCTTTTTTTTGGGAAAAATAAAAGCTTAAGCTCACAATGGGAACAACTTTTTTGGGAAGGTTTTGGGGTATGTTCGAAACGGCCTTATTTCAAGTTTGATTTACAACTATAGTCATCCTTATTAAAAGGATTCAAATATGCACTCAAGTCCCCATTATACCCTTTATAACGAGAATAAGGAAATATGATTAATTCGTGCAGATTTCACGAGAATCACGAACACTTTTCGGTTTCTATTTCTGTTTCATTCGTGGCATTGTTACACCTACTTAGATCCAGTCTCCATACGGAGGTTTTAAAAGATCATGTCGGGTTTCGGTAGATAAACTTAACAGTCATAGAATTTTTAAAAGATATTCGATTCTATGTTATCGATTCCAAACCAAGGTTTACGGTGAAAATGGAAATAGTCCATTACGACCATATCGGCCCAACATGCTTCCGTAAGATTAATAAATCCCTTAAAATTCATACCTCTTTTGGCCAAAACAAAGGGTTAAGTGGTTCGCAACGCCACCGGTCGGAAAATTCGCCCCCGGATCGTTTGACAAACGACTCCTCACTGTTCAACCTCACCCTCGGGGAAGATGATCTCGCAAGTTATCCGACTCCTTGAAAACCACTCAAGCCACGACGCCGGTTCGTTTCCTACTCCAAGGCGTAAAGTAATTCTTCAAAGGGATGAATCAATAGTACATTATGAACACATGTTGAACAAACGGCCTTTATTTTATTAAGAACTTAAAGAAAAATTTATTACATCGGTAATCTCCTTTTGGGAGGAGAAAACTTGTTTAGCCTCTCATAAAGGCTATTACACTCTTGTACATAAAATTAAAAACTAAACGAAAAACACTCTCAAATTCTAAACACTCAATATTACGGAAGAATTTTTATTGTAGAAGACTTAGGAGAATTTTCGATGTCCTCGGCCTCCTTCAAACTCTGGTTTAAATAGATGTAAGTCCGGTTTCAATTTCGACTTCAACTCTTGTTGGAATGTAAGGCGTCACTTTGCTTACATCATCTTTTTGAATTATTGCTTGCTTCCACTTGCGGCAAAGAATTAGTTGGCCTTTCCTTTCTTCACATGGATGGCCCATTTTGTCAGTATCCGAAGTTCTTTATGCAAACTTCCAAATCCTGTGACTCGTCCTTTGTCTTGTAATACTTTGGACGACATCTTTCATGGGCCCACTTTTCATCTTTTTTGTAAGTGGGTTGTTACTGTCTGGAGTCACATGTCTCCACTAGCTTTGTTGGGGAATCTACTTTTTTTTTTGGTGGTCCCGAAACTTTGGATACTTTTTGTGACTTTTCTTCTCCGTCGCCGGTCTTCTCCGATCAACTTTTGGTGGAATCCTTTGCCAAATTCCGGTTCATTCGGTTTTGACATTCGGACAGACCAAGTTCCCAATGGCCAATATGGGCCATATTGCGATATTCCGACGCCAGTGTCTTTACTCCCCGTGACTTGTTTTCCCACGAAAGATTTCTTTTCTTTTCGAATAGGTCTTACTGCGAATCTTGTAGTTTTTCTGTCATAGTATTCAACAGAATGATCCGTTCACTTTGAATTTTGATAGAACTTGAGCGGAAACTTGACTTTGTCCATCTCGGTGAGAGACGACCCACCCACAATCCCCATGCCCTTCAGGGTGATCTCGATCTTGATGAAGGTCATAGCCAATTGTACTTCTTCGAACTTGCCTCCTTGATATTTCCGGGCTCTTTCATCCCCTCTTGGCTTTAATGTAATGGAAGGCTTCATGTCCACCTTTTCCGACGGGCTCTCCATTTTGCACTTATGAAATCTGACTCAATGTATCCCCTCGTCTTAGGTTGTCATTGTTGGACCAAAGACTCGTAAATGCAACTTCCCGATCCACTTCGGTAATTTTGTGATCTCCGGAATCCTGGTGAAGTAGTATAGACGAGGCCAAAGCCCCAAACTCGTACCACCTCTTTACTTCTTGAGGGCCGAATTTGGTAGCATCCAAACCTGGATATTTTCGAAACATCAATCTTTGTTTTTTCCGAGATATTCCATGCCTGGTAATTAGTTTATCCCAATTTGCCTGGTATTCCTGCGAGAAGAAGAAACTTTAATTTCGTTAATATCAACCTTAGAAGTGCCCATCATAGGCTAAGATTGATCTCTTCGTCCTTTACCCCGACGTCTTTGGGTTGATGTGATAACTCGGGATTTGACTCAGGAGTATCGGTTTTCCTTGGGCGATATTTACGCCGACTTAGGACTTGTGCTAGAGGTACTTGAATCCTCTGCTGCAGGTTGAGGAGCCTGCGCTCTAAACGCTCCGTTTGCTTTTTAGCGGCCCGAAGGAGTGGCCGCTTGAAATGCCGTTCTCAATCGAGAGTGAGACCGGACACATGCTCGTATACGATCGGTTCTTTGTCCGATCATTCCTTTGTAATTTCGGCCAAATCGGCATTGATGACCGGGGGTATCAAATTCTCGGAGTAGCATTTCAATGGTCTCCAAGATGTCTTGATGCGGTGAGGATGGAATCGACTTCAATTCCTCCATCTCTTGTTAGAAAATCTGCAAGAATATTTTCATGAGATTTTATAATGACAATATCATAATCATAATATTGACATTCAAACTTGCCATCTAAGTATCTAGCTTTTTCTAGTTTTGATTCAATTTTGTTTTTCGGAAAAGCTTTGACACTTGAATTATCAATTTTAAGATAAACTTTTTAGCCGATAGAAATAAAGGCCATTTTTTGAAAGCCTTTCATTGCAAAAGAATTCTTTCTCGTTGATATGCCACCGAGTCGATTCACTGGTGTGAATAAACCACCGCTGCGATATCTGCATGGCACTTCTCCATTTGGTGTAGCTTTTGTACGTGCATCACGCCCACCAATAATCACCGCATCTGTATAAAGAACAGTTCATCTTCATCCCGTGGAATTGCAAGTTTCGGAAGATTTTTGCAAACTTCCTTAAGTTGCTTGATTCCTTCTTGATGTTCATTCTCCCATTTGAATCTGCATCCTTTTTAAGCAATGAGCTAAACACCTTCCTTGTAATGTCTTTGGATTGTTTATGAACATTCCAAAATTGACAACTCCAAGAAAACTACGAAGGCCGCTTTTGTCTTTCAATGTATCTGGAAATCCCTGTATCTTTTCTACAATATGACTTTGTAGGATTATTCCCAGTTAAATCGATCTCAATTCCTAGGAATTCAATCTGTCTTGTTGCAATCACGCTTTCTTTTAAAAGCACTAATCCTTCCTTGCGACAAACATCTCGAGAATATTTCCAAATGTTTGAGATGTTCCTTCATGTTCTTTGATGCGATAAGAATGTCATCGATGTACACGAACATGAAATCGAAATAATCTTTGAAAAGATTATCCATCTTTCTTTGATATATCTCAAAGTGCGTTAGCGAATCCCATAGGCATCACGTTCCAAATATAGTGTCCTTGTGGTGTAGAGAAAGCTGTGAACTTCTTGCTTTCTTCATCCATCTTAATCTGGTAGAATCCAGATTTGCAATCGAACTTTGAGAATATCTTGGCGCCTTTGATACAGTTAACCAGATGTTCTCTGCTTGGGATATAGTATCCGTCGAACTCCAAAATGTTATTAATTCCCTTGTAATTAATAACAAGTCTTGGCTTTCCTCTTTTGATTTCTCCATGGTTTCGACTAAGAACCCGGATCTTTGCTGGATGGAGAAACTCCTGGTGAAATTAACTTAAGGTCAAGATGTTCCTTAAGTATCTTCTGCATATCCTCACGATCCTCCTGGTTCATAAGGATTGGTTTGAATCTTACGAACTCGTACTCCTTTCCTGGCTTAACCTTCAAGGATGCTTTGAGCTCGTTCTTGTCCCACCATGCCAAAGGATCTTCATTGTAATTCCTTTGGATTTTCTTCTTGATATCCTCGAGTGATATTTGTTCCTCTATGGTCACATCACTCGTGGATTCTCCATAAGACTCATCCATAATTCTCGCAATGACTTACGGAGTAACTCGTTCTTCACCTTGTACTCGAATGAATACAAGTTGTTATCCCATATTTTTGATCCTTTTGAATCGAACCAAATTGTCATAGGATAATAATGTTTCACCAAATTTTCTTCGATCCACCATTTTGGATTGCGAAGTTTGGCTTCATCACCACGCTGCGAAAAATAATAGGCATTTTTCTATAAAATGCTTCCATGATCTCACGGACAATAATCTTATGATCACATAAGGTTGTGAAAATAAGTCTTCTCGTCTCGTTCTCTTGGGTGAATCGCTTGAATGTTTATAGGAAATTGTTTCCTAGCAAAATATCTCGCACTTTTTGTATCATGGAAATAGATTGGTGGCGTCTTTACTTTGTACCATGGGGTCTCTTGCCGCGCCCGATCATTATTTCTCGCTTGTTTAATTCCTGTTAAGGATAAGAATCCTTTTAGAGAAATCTCTTCCTGCGATAGCCGGTAAATCTTCTCCAATTTCTTTAGGGAAAACATCCCACTGCTTTTTGCAAAGTACATATTCCAAAGACTGAATCAATATAGGCGGCGAAATACTCGGCCTTGTATTTAGCATATAACATTCCGATAGAAATGTATATGGAGAATGGACTAGTGGTCATCGATTACGTATCTTTTATTAGCCACTGTGAACTCCATTCCGTCTTGTAATCTTTCCCGAGGTTTATGTTCCTCAAGAAATTCAATTCCCGGTATTAATTGTTCGATCTTTCCGCAACTCCTGTGATAGTAAGCTCAATTTCTCCTATCTTCGAGGCTTAAATACCTTCCAACGATTGGTTGTTGGAGATAATATAGAACATCACAAGGAAAAATGTTATCCTTTTGAGTGATGTCGAATATTACTTCAACCTCTCGCCAACCTTCGGACATTTCACTCTCCTGCTTTGTTTTGAAAACCTCGGGATACGCCTGAATTGTACTTGGTCTCTTTTCTTCCCAACTACGCTACTGCTACGTCATTCTATTCTATTGGAAAGACATCCTTCTTGGCAGCTCAACTCGAGACTTCGACTTTTGTTGAAGACTGGTTGATCTTGTATTTTCATATCGATCTCCTTTATAGTTGGAGATTCAATAATTTCTGGTAAAACCACCCTGGCAAAGTCCTCGAAAATCCTTGGGACTTCGATAAATTCCTTTCTCAAGAATACTTCTGAATGATGTGTATTCGAGAGAGCATAAGATATCTTGTATGTGATCGAGTAGGGTCGATTCCCTTCTTTCATCAAATCATCTCTTTTGAAATCTTGATGAAGGGTTAGGACTCTCCTGAAGTCTCGATCTCCCAGATTGTATGCACTGGGATAGACATTAAATGCCAATTTCCCAAAGATACAAATTTCTCAGAATCGCTCCAAGGCATGAATCCTTGAGGTTTGAGATTCGCTTGTCAAAGATAGCCAGATTGAGTGGCGAATCTATTCCTTCTTTGAATGTTGCTTTAATAATGACTCTTATGGCTCCGATATGAATCCACGAGAGTGTGTTTGCAACTTCTCTTTTAACTCTGCTTTTGATCTCCTGGATTTCTCTAATAGGGACCAACTGCATCTCGATCAGGTTCCCGTAAACTCCATTGGAATGGCCAATTCTCCGGTTGTTACCCCTGTGGATAATTTGGTGTTTTCTGTTACGAAACCCAATTTTATCCAATGCTTTTTCCATAGCTCCGATCGTAAATCCATCATAGACTTGAAGCTTTGGATCTTCCTTCATAATTCTCATAAGAGTCTTATGAGAAATCGTAAGTGTGAGAGAGGAATCGACATATCCTCTCTCCACGTCTGAAGAATTTCTTCTTCACTCCGATTCTCGAGTGAGTCACTTCCATCGTCGAATAGATTTCTTCTTCATAGATGCTTTCATCCGAGGGAATATCCTCAAATCGATACACTGTATAAGATCTTGATAGTAGAGCAACTTCCTCAATTTACGGTGTAGCCTCGAACCTGTCTAACTCCTCGTTTACGGTTTTCGGACAATCGGTTGAGATATGTCCCCTTGCTCATTCGCAGTCCAAAGAATTACTGATCTTTGAAACTTTCATTTGCTCTGGTGTGAGCCCATCCGAAAGTTCTTCTTCCTGGATTTCTGCTGTACTTGCTTGATTAGAACCGATGATGAGGCTCTACTCTCATGCCAGTGCTTGTCTTTGCCTGTTTTATAACTTCGGGCTTTTTGTTTTGACGAAAACCTTCTAGGTCTCCATGAAGACCCTCTTTTTTTGTTGTTGCTTCCTCGGTAGGGATGACTTCTCTCATTCTTCTTCAGCATGCGCTTGGTTGACCTCCCACAACTGTTGGGATATCATTATCCACGCAACATGAGAGCTAACTTTGTTAATTCCTCTTAATCTCTTGTAATTCTGTGCGGAGCCGCTGATAGCACCATTCGGATAACTTGGCCTTTAGGAAAGACATTTTTCTCGCCACGCTTTCTCTTGACTCCACCCTTGTATTCACGATAAGCATTTCTCTCCGGGGACCTAGGAATTTTGGCAAAGAATAGGCATGTCGCGACTTCTTTTTCCTCAATCTTGGATTTCCACCGTATTCGGTGAACAACTTGATATATTCGTCAATATGACAAATATCCATGAATTCAGTATAGAGGGCTTGTTTATATTTCTTTCTTTTTCATCCTCTAATCCTCGAAATAACTGTCTTGCCGATGAAACGGATTTTGAATAGTTTTGCCATACCATCGACAATTCCTTTAAGTGATTCCCCGATGTGACCAACTTTTCGTGATCGCATCGTCATATCCTGAGCAATCTTCACCGATCCTTGAAGACTCATTTCAAGAAGTAAAATAAATGAATCCTTTGTAAGATCGAGGGTTCTCTTTGAAATTCTCATAAGTCAAGCCCATTCATCAATGAGAACTTCTGCTTTTAAAATGCAGGATGTCAGTTTTAACATCAACCCATACGGATGTATTGGGTCGAGTGCGATCTTCCATAAGGCGTCGATAAACATTCGGCCTTCCTAGGTTGGTTATGCAGTTCCCAAAGAGGTTTCGACCTCTTGTCCCCGAAAGTGGATCACTCCCGTCGTGAAATCCCCGGCATGTGGCATCCTCTCGTCCCCGAGCTCCATGATGCGAACCTGTACATTTCTTCGACGTTAGGATTAATCTGGTGGAGGTGGTGGTGGAATTGGTCTACCTTGTGGGTCATAGGTAACCAAAGGCGATTCCTCACTGCGTTAATCTTCAAATCTACAATACCTAATCCTGCGAAGGATTACGCCAGTCATGTAGATCTTTAAGATTCATCTTTTCAATATCCATCTTTTTAATTTTTGATGGATTTTCCTTTGATTAGAGCAATGAGTTTTTCCTCATCTCATCTTTTCGTATAACTTCTGTTGGTTTCCTTTTTGGTGTAAATAAGTACCGCCCCAAAATCAATCGTTTCCTTCCTACGGATGAACTTGGCTGTCCTCCGGGTTCTTGACTCGTTTACGAATATCATGAAGGAGTTCAATAGTTTCCTTCGATATTTCACCATCGTCTCCATCCGGTTCGGATCGATGAATTTGTCTTGGTAGATGAATATGGCGGTTGCCATAATTGCTCGACCGCCGTCTTCTAGATTTCTCTAAGATCTTGGGAGATCTTAGATTTATCTGGAAGTATCTCGTTCCACTCGGTACACCATCGGAATCATTGTTCGATGGAAATTTTCATGAACCGTTTCTTGGAGGTTCATCAAGTGAACATATATAGTGCAGTTAAGCATCCCAATCGCTTATAATATTCTCGCTCGCATTTTACATTGCCTTAAGGTTTCCCCGTCGGCTCCTGCTGCTTCCTTTTCTTCATGTTGGTATTCCCAATATGAAACCAGTCAAGGTGTTCTTGTGCATACATCGTCAATATTTGACGATATGTCTGTAAAGTACATCTCGGACATCGGTCCGGATCCATAATCTCGGAGTAATTTCTCCTCACCAAATTGTTAATTACATAAATATAATAAATTTAACTAAAAGTTCTAAATAAACCTGAAATCGTCGATACCATTTTTGCGGCCCCTAAAACCTTTAAAACCATTAGTTTACCTTTAATTCAATATAAGGGGTA
Organism: Rehmannia glutinosa; assembly: GCA_016081115.2. Classification (NCBI taxonomy): domain Eukaryota; kingdom Viridiplantae; phylum Streptophyta; class Magnoliopsida; order Lamiales; family Orobanchaceae; genus Rehmannia; species Rehmannia glutinosa. Next base: position 1,001,869 of record CM071926.1, read on the forward strand.
TTTTGGGGTTTTATCAAATAAGAAGGCCATTTTTGAAACTTTTGAATAAGTAAGGCCATTTGTGTATATGAGGTTTAAAATAAGGCTATTTCAATCATTTCCCAAGGTTTTCACTTCAAAAACCTGTTGAAGAACCCAGCACTGCTGATGGCCTTAGTTTCCCAATCATCAATCACATCATCCATATATAATGATCACATCCACATAATACGTTGACGTTTAGTTCTCATAACGTTTAGTATTTTGTCCACCTCGTGCATATAAGAATTTTCCATTGCATTAGATATCAACATACTAGTGTCACGAACTTATTCCCTTAATAACGTGGCTTGCCAGCCTGTTACATTTGTCTGTCCAAATTTAACAAGCATTTTCAACTATACTGCCAATGGCCAATGGCCAATGCATGCATTTTAGCTGCTCAAATCAAATACTTTCATAAACTTTACGCAGAATTACAAAAACTACGCTGAACTTTACTCTAGTTACAAAAAAAAAAAAAAAAAAAAAAAACAATTATTCATCAAAATTACAAATTATACCTTTTAACATTTGTTTCTATTTTAAATTATACCTGTATGTAAGACAATCACGAACTTCAAGGGGTGTTTGTAATATCTTATGACGTATTTTTTGATCCTTATGCAATTGAAAACAATAGTGAAAAAACTGACGAGTGTTGCTATATCCCGACAGCATCGAGAAGTTCAGTGTTGAGACACTGAAACAAGTGAATTAGCAACAATGGCACCACTAGCAGCAACTGCAGGGACACCAATACCTGGAAAAGTCGAATCACCACAGCAAAAGAGCTGCGAGATTGGAGCCGAGTGCCCAGGAAACGAACCCTTACCAGCTTTTATTGCTGGACCATAAGTTCCTCTATTCCGTCTAAGAAACCTTTGGTGTGTTAATGGAGTTCGACTAACTTAACCTCACATTTGTCCCGATCGAAACCGGGACCGAGAGCACGCTCGACAGCTTTCCACATTACCTATTGCACATAGTAACACTTTAAAGGAATGCTTATATTTCAAGAAAGCAAAGTGAGCAAGAGATGTAAACACATTAATTGCAAGTATATATTTGAGATTTTTCAAGAAGAAAATTGCATAATTGCATCAAAGTTTAGGGGTCTAATTAAATGGAAATAAGAGGAGATCGAAATCAAAAGAGGCAGAGGTAGGCCTAAAAAGACTTGGAAATAATCTATTAAACAAGACATGTTATACCTAGAAATAAATGAAAATATGGCTTATGACCGTAAACGATGGCGCGATATGATCCGTATAGCCGACCCCACGTCTTTGGGATTAAGGCTTAGTTTGTTGTTGTTGTTGTAAGAGGAGATCAGAATCTTGAGGCCTTAGTTTTGGAATGTAAATGGATTTAGAAACTATGTTGTTCAAGTGAGTCTAAGCACACCAAAGCAAAATAAGCAAAAGGGGTAAATTGGCATTCAAAACTAAGGGAGTGATAGCAAAATCTTATGTTTTTTGAGGAATGATATATTGTAGTAGAAGCGAAAAACAGGTTGAGGATCGGAACTTAGTAGTGTTCGCAAATAGAAGCTAAAAGTTGAATAAGTTAAAAGAGAGTGTCCGGTGAATACATTATAAAAATGCTTTATTTGTGTGTGAAAGTCAAACTAGAAGTAGAATAAGAAATCTAAAGCACCCACCCCTGGATATTTGTTCGATTAAATTATATGTCTAATCGTAAGCGAGAAATTGACATTTGAATACGATAATGACTACTTTTTTCCAACCAAAAGTTGACAATCACTTTTTGTAAATGTTTGAAACGCTCTATACGTCGCCGACTTTTCATACCATTGGAAAAGCTAGAGGGGTCACAAGAGTACTTTTAAACGCAATAATGTCACCGCAACACAGCAAATTCAAACTAACTAGGTAAAGTAACAACAAAATCAAGGAAAAAAGTGACATTAACAACAATACCTCACTCCTTTGAGCCTTGAGTTCCTTGTACTCATTACTTCTGCGATCGAGACCTTCCCAAAGCTCAAATGGCTCGGTTCCAGGTGTATAGGCATGCAACACGTGTTTCCCAGGCGGGGCAAGATCCGGACTAAGCACACTAGGCACCGATATTAGAACAACATTCTGATCGGCATCAACTCCTCTTTCCCAATCATTAACAACTATGTGATGGATTCCCAGGTCTTCACGTATACCTAATCATGGTAGCATTACAGTTAATTGGGACCAGTATAAATAAATCACATTGAGTAAATTTTGAATAAGGTAGAGATGCAGAGACAATATTTACAGCTTTGCTAAAAGAATATGCAGCCAACAAGTTTATTCAAGAAGTTCACAATTATATAACATGAGTTGATAGCTTAAATTGAGGGAAAATTACAAAAATTACACCTGAAATTTGGGTTAATTACAATAAAACCCATAGATTTTTGAAAATTACAGAAAAAACCATGAGATTTGATCTGTATAATACTTTACTTCCTTCAAAAGAAAAAAATATTTCAAACATTTAACACAGAATGAAACCTTAGGTTTTTTTGTAATTTTCAAACATATCTGTTTTTTTTTTCTGTTTTTTTGTAATTAACCCAGACCTCAGGGAAAGTTTTTGTAATTTTCCCTAAAATTAATCTTGTTTGTGTGGTAATCATTAAAAAATGAACCTGAACATTCATAGTTTACTTCTCAGAGTAACTAATAGTTAATAATAGCAAGATGGCATCCGAAAACTTCAATGGAAGCTGAGTTCTTCGTCTAAGTTCTTGTCCTGCAAATACGTTTATGTAAATCCAACTCCTTTTCCTCAAAAGGATTACAAGCCACCAATTCCTTTTCCAATTTAACAAGATAAGAAAATGAAAATGATTGATGCTCTAGAGCATGTCAATCCATTTGTTACACATTGAACCAACTTACACCTGACTGGATATATGGTGCTCATATAATTGGCTATTAGAATAATGAAACATAACAGAAACTTGAAGTCCCATAGGAATCATTGGAAAGATATGCGAGACTTCCAAACTATAGACAACCTAAGTTAAAATTTTACAAAAACTATCAGACCATATTGCCAAAATAAAATCATTGCAATTTAATACTTGAGATCCCACAAAACTCACCTCAGCATCAAAACCCAAATGTAGATGCATAAATGATTCACATTGGGGGGTCCTTTCAATCCTTTCCTGATAAGGTTTTGGAATAACTTCCTTAGGCAACAGATTAAGCGTGTCCCACATAGATGCATTGCTGACAACGGCCTTTTTAGCACGTACAAACTGAATGAAACATAAATTTCAAAATTGTTGAATGATGTGAGATTTGAAGATCACAAAAATTTCTTAATTGATTCACACATTTTTCAGCTTATGACTTTTTACTTACTTGTCCACCTCTTAGCTTCACTCCTATAGCTCGACCATCTTCAACAATAATACTCTCCACGTGGCTTCTAAGAGAGAGGCGACCATTAAACTTCTTTAGACCTCGCACAAGAGCATCAATAACTGCCCCACTTCCATGAAGAGGATACTCCAAACAGCATCCTGGTTTGTACCATTCTGAAAACATGTATATCTGAAAAAATGATTGAGCATATATATACCATTATCCTGATAAAAACGCAATGGCCGTCATGGATAAGATTGTATATTATTCCAAGGAATTTGAGGAACAATGAAAAACGGAACAAAAGATGCAATAGCTGAAATAATTTAGTATCCTTTCAGCAAAAACACATAAGTCGTGCGGTCAGCTGAAGTTGATCAGAATACACAGAAGCCGTCTCACTTAAGATTGATATCTAGGACAGAAATCTATAGGTTTGTCCAATTAACCGATTTTTTTGATTAACCGTTAACCGAATCAATTCATTTAAGTCATCGGTAACCAAAATATTTCGGTTCGGTGAATGGTTAAAATTTTTAAAAAATTTCAGTTATCGGTTAATTCGGTTCGAAAAACCGAAATTAACCGAATTAACCGAGATAATATATTAAGCATATATTATATATATAATTATATTTATATATCATATTTATATATATTATATATGTATATTTATTTATATATATCATATATTATATATATATATAACAAATATTTTTAATTTTAAGAAATTTCAGTTAATTCAGTCGGTTAACCGAATTAACCAAAATACTATTTGGTTCACTTAATTCGGTAAATATAATTTTGGTTCGGTGAATGGTTTTACCAATTAGCAAATTCGGTCAATTCGGTTTTTGATATTTCGGTTAATGGTTAACCGAATTAACTGAATGAACAACATTAGAAATCTAGAAAGATTATCTGTACAATACTTCTGTCTAAACTGGAATGCAGGAAAATCAGCCAATCAGGAATAGAGCACCTCCATAAAGAAAGAGTATCACAGAACTGGAACTTTTTTACAACGTACATGAAAGCTTGGTAAAAATGATTACCATTTCTGCCGACAGTACACCATCAGATTTCACTCCTGCAAGCAAAAATGAGAGAAGATCCACCCAATTTCTTATAAAAGGATCTTTTAGACCCAACGAGTCAATTATCTCTGAGAAGGGTCTGAGTAGCTTTGTAGCACCTAGGGCTCCCTTGGGTCCCATTTGAGCAAAAGATTTTAAGAGAGACGGGCGTATCTAGCACCAGCAGTTGAAAGAACACCCCAATCACCCCGGATGGATAGAGGAGGAAGGGCCATTGCAGCTGTAGATAATGGAAGTATTGCATCCTATAAAAAACAGAGTTCATATATATGAACCAAAAGAAACTTTTTGAACGAAATCTATATTAATGTGCATATGCTTTCAAAGATTTAACAATCTATTAATGCACTTCCAAAAATTTCTGAAGAAGATCAAAGAGAAAGTTAGATACTGACAAGAAGTTTTCTCCATTCTTGTACAGCATTTGGACCAGCATATGTCTGTAGATCCTGCAAAAGAATACAAAAGTATATCAGACATGTTTCTATAATCAAACCCCAAGTTCATGTAATGTTTGTGAAAATATGTGAAGTGATATTTTGGTCATATTTACAAAGACAAACAGTGAGACCACACATTCCATCTGAGCTAATAATTATATCACTCATTTTCTTGACCATCCTTACCATTTGTTTTCAATCTTAAATACTGTAGCCCTCAGGAAAATTCCAATTGACAGTTATTAGATGTTTCTTAACATCTGAAATACATAAATGCTCTTATATCAATACTCTATGGATAATTGATCTTTTCCCAACTCTGACGTGAACTATGTTTTTTCCTTTTTATGTCAAAATGGACAACACGCAGCACTGTATCCGTACTTGAGAGTGAGAAACTCACTACAGTAAGGGCAGGAAACAAATTAAAGAACAGGGAACAAACTTTGCCCTGGATTTGCAATGGAAACATGAGATAAGGACAAAGAAGCTTACCTTGAAAAAATCTGTTGGGCCAATGCGTGACAAGAATTCACCTTCTGGTATGTATACCATCCATGAATCATAGGTCACACAGGCAATTGTTTCACCCAATGCATCAAGTACCTTAAAATTATTCAACAAGAAACATCAAAGAGTATGATTGTGGGCACATATATAAACAAATCTGAGAGACACCCTCTTAACTTTATGTTGAACAAAAATAGTAGAACCTTCAAGATCTGCTAGTTAAGAACTTCTGGTGGTGCTATGCAGTATTTAGTCATAAATATAAACTGAAAAGATGAAGCAGGAAAATTAATATACTTGTGCTAGAGGGTTCGCCTGAGGGCCTCTTGACTGAAAACCGGAGAACAAAGATGGACCAGAGTCAAACTTGTAGTCTTTGATCTCAAAGGAATGGGCAGCACCCCCAGGTACATCATGGCTTTCCAATACCAAAACATCTTGATTATATCTAGCTAGAAGTGCACCGCAACACAGCCCACCAATGCCACTCCCTATGACTATTACATCTGCCTCAGGTTTGCCTGCACATTATTCTGCGGTCAAATTAAAACGTTTTCGTGCAGTTAGAACCAATTCACAGATAAATAACTTATTATAAAAAGATTCTAGATCTGTGAAACCTCAAGCTTGGATAGGATATGCCGAATTTTTAGCTCAAAGCATTTTACCAATGGAAGACAAGTATCCTTTATCTATGGAAACTCTACCTACCTTGTTGACGACATTAACTAATCAAAAGAAAGGAATACATTGAACGCCAGAGATGACCGTGAAAATAAAACGAAAAGCTCCAAAAAGACCAGGGACCACATTCATTCATGTATAACCAATTTCGTTCCACGATGTCAGCAAATTATTTATTCTTCAACATTTACTCTTTGGCAAATGTAACCGAAATATTGTGATATCTAGTACGAATGTGGAGATGGATGCAAGATTTGAAGCTGAACAATGAAAAGGGATGAAAAACTTTGGCTTTGAAGACATGCATTGCCAATACATGCTATTACATAAAGACACTCCTTTACTCCAAGATTGGAGGGCCCCAATTTTTATTTTTGGACTAACCATAATTTCAATGGAAATTCAAACCGAAACCATGTAATGTTGTTTCTGAATCAAAGTTATCAAATAATCCGACGGTAAGAAAAATATTGAAGGATCTTTCATTGATAAAACACTCCCTTAAGTTTCTCTCTCGAACGAAATCATCCAAGCTTTAAAAAAGGCACAACTTAGTTTTGAGCGTAAGGGCATTAGCCAACAACACTAGTAAATTGCTTATCATCTTAAAACAACATAAAAATAACCATACTTCCCATCTTAACTTGAATTCCACAACTCCTAAAACAACGAGCTAGCCCCAAGACTTTATCATTCTCTAAGAATGTGGTATTTTGTGTGTGCATGAAAAAAATTAAAATAAGAAAGGGGATAAAGAGAAGGGACCTGTGAACTTCTGAGTAAGAGTTGGAGAGGGATAACCGTTGGAGGATAATTCTGAGCCATTGTTGGAACTTCGCGCAAAAACAGTTGGTGTTCTGCATTTGGACTTGAAAGCAGAAAATGGTTGGACGAAATGAGGGAAATTAGGCGTAACACCAATACCCAACGCCATGGATGATGACTACACGCAGTGTCTGTGTGTGTGAGAGAGAGAGAGAGGACTGGGCCTCTCCCTGTTGTTTGTTGATTGTTGATGGGGAAGATGATGATGATGTGGTGTTCAGTTAGACGCGAGAGCAACATATGTAGTGGTGGGTGGCACTTGCGGGAGTTTCAAAAAGACCTCTTATCTCTTTTTGGAAACAAAAAAAAGGGCATATATTTTTTGTTCTAAAAAGATAAAAATAGATAACATCTTTAGGGGTGTAAATGAAATAATGAATCGAGTAGAGCCGAGCAATGTATTATTTAAACTTGTTTGAATTTTTATCGAGTTTTCAAAATTGTGATTGAGTTTGGATGATTATTAATCGAATTAAACCCAAAACGAGCTTGAGTTGAGTCAAAGATGATCAAACTCGAGTAGGCAATATTATTACACATATTATGTTATTTTTGACTAATCGAACCGAGCTCGAGAAGAGCTATATATTTTCTCGAACGAGTTTTTTGGCTCAAACTTGGTTCATTTTGTTAATGAACCGAACTCAAACAAGCTTTAACCGATTGATCTCGAGTCAAGTATCGAGTAGATTGGTTTGATTTTCAACCCTAAACATCTAATTAAACTATTGTCGGTTAATACTTATGGAATTATCAATTTTACTTTTACTTAAAGTAGTAACTTTTATACTTGTAATTATTTTCATAAATATTGGGTCATATCATTATTTATACATACGTAGAATACAGATGTGAAGAAATAGGTGTTTTTTTGAACTAAAAGTATTTGTGTCAAGATGTCTATTACCATCCATACCGTATGTATCAAATACAAATACACCAACATTGCATTTGAATGGGAGAATTTGGATTTGGGTAGGGATTTGAAAGAATGATTTGAAATGACTCCATATAAAAAGAATTTGGAATCCTCCAAAATGACTCAAAAATTAACTTCCAACGATTTGAAATCCATTATATAGTTACTCCATCCAAACAGCCTCAATGGATTTGTTATTATGGATTTGAAATTCTTAGCTCCAAACCCAACACAAACATAAAGGAAAGGGAGCTGTACAGCACAAACATTATGCCATCAAAAGCCATTCTATTTTCATTCAAATTCAACCATATCAGGCAAAAGCAATGCCCAACACCAGCAACCATCCCTAATTCCATTCCATAACCCTCCAAGAGATGCACACAAATTAGTATATCATACAACTTAAAAACACTTACAACTGGAGCTAGCAGCAGCTTCAAGCCACTTCTTAAAACAAACCCTGTTACAGTTAAAAGCCTTGTAATTACTTGGCCCTGCAATATATTATAATCACCGACGCCAGATGGCAGACCGCTCAACAAAAAACATATATAGTAACTAACAGTAGCAGCACACACCATTCCAGATTTTTGTATTTACAATTCAGCGAAACGAAGTCATCCATCCATCTAAGAAGCTAATATCTCGATAGCCAGTGAATCAAATCAACGGCAAGAACTGGATATGCATAGCCCTGCCAATTAGTATAACCCTATCATCAGGACACCAATGGATACTGTGGTGTTAATGATGACTAAATTCACTTTTTTAACTTCTTGCTCCTATCCCTGACCATCTTCGACTTAGGATCATGATTTCTTCATTCACCGAGCAGTAAAATACACCACTATTTGTAGCATTCAGGCAAAAATGAAGAGCCTCGACAGTCTTTCAAGCAAAAGCATTGTTTGTCTCCATGAAACCCTGCTCGTGCAGGATATTTTCCATAAGGCAAGAGAGAACACTCCAGATTTATGCTTCATATGGTAACTGACCGATGCATTTCACTGCAGCACCAAATGAGATCACCACACAGAACATTGAAAAATGAGATCACCGGCCAAGTAGGACATTCTAACCACATGAGTCGCAACACAAAAAGGAGAAAAATAGTCATAATTCTTGAACATGAAAATCACATTTATGTATCATCTTTAAAAATTCAGTGCCATAAAAGCTCCAATCACATTTAAACCTCTGAACGATTGTCAAATTCAATATTGCATAGCACATATCCCCAGTCACCATATTTGAGTCTAGAAAGCAGACCTAGGTCAAGATTCTTACTCTCAACAAACGATTACCTGAATAGACTGGCTTCAGACCCACCCCAAGAAAAGCCATAACTTTATGATGTGAAATGTGATATGGAGTGGATAATGATTCTTTGTATGGACTAGATCCAACCGAATGTGACTGCCTAGCTAGGAAAAGATTAATGGGTCTTGATGATCCAATCCAGAGTTAATCCTATCTCAATGCATGAAGAAATGGAAACCAAATATCTGACATTGGGTTTGTCCCAATTCTAATGGCTATATATTCAAGTAGATGAGCCAAAAGAAAAACCAAATGAGATGGAAACAGATTAACAAAGATTGAAGCTTACCAACTGCGACAAAACTAAGTACCGGAACTGGACTTTTGGACCCACACTTGTTTCTGTAAGTGTGAAGAGATACAAGAATTAGCAAAACGAACAATCTAAATTAATGGAGTGAGTAAAAGTTGTTAGTTTGAAGTGTATCATTCAAATTATGTAAGATACCTCATGCGAACCATAGCCAGAAGAACCTCCTCTTTTAGATTTTCCCTCTACAATTGAAGAGCCATCTGCATCCTTGAAATTATAAGCCGAACCACGGCGACCCACGTGCCTATAAGAACCTATAGTATTTCATAAACCATCAGTACGAAAATTATACAGGCAAAGGATTTATAATCACTTCCTGATCCGAACTCTGGAGGCCATACTAACCATTGTCAGCAGAGTAATGACCGCCACGACCCCCACGGGTAACCAGCATGTCATGTTTCATTTCTACATGAGTTCCTGAAAAGTCAAAGAACTGATATATAAACCTAAGACTTGATAACATAGAACCAAAGCACCTAGAGCATGATAATAAATTTCAATTTCCAAACGTGGTTGGGACAAGGAAAATAATAATGTCAGTGAAATATGAAACCTATCCTATTGAAATCCAAATAAATTATTCTCGTATCTACAACCTTCTGCAGAATCAACTTGGGATGTCTGGGAAGCAGATGACGATAACGATTCATCACTCGCATGAGATCCATCTGAACGCCGAAGAGGAGTCCAAACACCACGATCAGGCCTATCCTTGTTCCTTGTGCGTCTTTCCTGCTTCTCTGTAGGGAAAGCATGCAAATCGTTGGAGACTACCTTATCCTCAGGAGCGCCATTTGTATCCTTCTGAAGGGACTGCAGACTAGGGGGTCGAGGAGGTCTTTTGTCCCTGTCTTGACTAGAAGTCTGGCTTCGCAGTTCTGATTGAGGCCCCGATGATGGTTGACGAGTATCCCTGGTTAGAAGAATGCTCCGGATGATCCTTCCACTAGCTTCACGTCGCTGATTCTGCTTCGGAGGAGCAGAATTATGAGAAGTTTTGGCAGGAATTGCTGCATTCTGCTGCAGTAATGAACCACCAGAAACCTGCAGAAGAAATAAAACAGATATCAAGTATTTTTTCCTCACTCTAACCTTGAAAACTCTAACCGCAGCAATAAATATTGCAACTCATTCACTCAAAGGATTTATTCCATAAACGAAAATGAATTTATTACTTATGCACAAGACGTTCTTTAGGTAATGCCTAACCTAATGTTAATTGTCCGAACTCAGTAATGTAGTGACTAGAAAATTATGTCAACAGGAAAACTGAAGGAACAATTCTGCCCAGTGGAGTGGAGGGTTTTCAAGTCCTCCCTCAAAGTTACTATGGTAAAAGCGGAGTCCCTTAAAAACATCTAATTTGGATACAGTGCCTACAGAAGATAAGCCTGCAGATGCAGTATCATATATTCTTCTAAGGCCCAGTCTATGATTCACACAAGATGTTGGCTTGTCAGTTTGTCCCCACAAGACAGAAGCATACAACAACTAAGCCTTATCCCACTATGTGGGGTCGGCTATATGGATCATATCACGTCATCATTTACGGTCAAAAGCATAATTAAAGAAAAATAGAAGGGAGTTCTCATTTCACTGACGATCAAATTAAGCAGTGGTATTTCCTGTATCCACAGGTACTATTTCCTACAGTTTTTAAAAAATCTTCCAACAAGCTAATTGCCATCAACTTATAGTCACATATAATTTTTGCAAACCAGGGTTAATATCAATCATGGTTTCATAAATTAAGATGGAACAGACCTAAGCTACGAAAAATGAAGGTGGAAAGAAAAAGAACTATAGGGCATTTTCAGTTTATTGACACTGAAATTCATTTTAATCAACTGGCAGGAGTTCCGACAGAGAAGATGGCGCAGGCAGGTGATATGACATAACTATCCCAGTACTTACTAGAAAGATGATATTTTCTAAGTCGCCCATCCATTAGGGTCTGACACGTTAAAAAAGCAAAGGTGCCAAACCGTTATGTTTTTGCAAATATGTAAGTATACAATCATATTGTACAGAACTAAAACACTTGAAGCTGCTTAGGAAAAGATACATATTAGATGTCAAACCACTGTACAACAAAGTTTGTAGACGAGGACATGAGGTCACTTGAGTAGTTGACAGTTGGTGCAACTCCTAAAGTCTCACTATGCAACTTTCACAGGGAATAGTTTTCAATCCAAACAGAACTGCTATAGAAAACGCAAATGTAACCAGAATTGCATGTCTCACCAGTACAGCTTCAAAAGACTAAGGAATTCAAAAATTGTATAAATCAAATAACTCTAAATAATTCTATCGTGGCATTTCTAGTGGTTGAAAGTTTGTTTCTCAATATGACACGAAATATACTCCATTCAAAACTTTTGAAAGCTGGATCATACTTGCACCACCATATGACTATTCCAAAAGGATGGGACTAAGGTAATGAATTTGTCTTTCTTGGCTGATTATGAAAATCTTTTCCTTTTTGTCACTTAATCTTGGAACTCATTATAATTACAATACAATAAAAGACTTACATTGGAAATTTCTTTCTCTTTTCCTTTCAGCAGCAGGATTTTCTTCTTCCCAATTCCAGTGGATCCTGAGCCTCCTAAAAGAATTCGATTAGCATTGCATAAAAGGACCACAGAGAGTAACAACCACAACATGAGGATTTTGGCGAGAGAGACCAATTCATTTTTATAGTCGGACAGATTCCAGCCTTACTGAAATGAAAACTTGAACTCCTTACTGAGACAAATGTGAACTATCATTCCCCCAACCCTCCCCCAAAAAAAAAAAATGTGGCTAGGAAAATCTGAAACACATTCACAACAAATGCAAATGCAAAATTAGAAATATGCATGACTAGAACTAATGACATTTAAGAATCTAAGATGCAGATACAAAGCAGGCCCAAACTTAAATAAAATGAATACATTAAAATCAAAAAGTTGTTGGATTGTCCTTTCAAGTCCGATTCCCTCCATCCACAAAGAAGCAGCCAAACCGCACACTGGATGTGCATAAACAAGAGGTATCATTGTTTCCAATCTCTGACTTAAATAAGGTCTCAGATCCCAAAAACAGAAAGAACGAAAACAATGACAGAAAGCCTAAGTGAAACAGACATAACCCAGTTATCCACCTTGCAATATCATGAGAAATTTAAAATTAAATTACATATAGTATAACACCAATTAGGTATTAGCTAATCGTACAATATTCGTACCATATATACACTGTACAACTATGATATCTAGCATGAACATGATACATATTATCATTGTGTAGTTGAAACATACCACTTTCACCTTCCAATGCTTCATTTCCGGATACAGCTGCTGAATTGACAGAGTTGTCAATTAGCTGTTGATCATCTTGCTTATGAACCAGTAAATAAGTTGATTTGTCTTTGCTGGCTACAATCTTGGAACTGTCCCTTAATACATACTGCTCAAAATACAATTCAGTGACAATGCTACAATCATCAATCCATTGAAGCATCAAAAATTAGACTAGCATTCTAATTATATATCACAGTACATATGAGTACATTCATTAACATGTCAAGAGAATGAAAGCAAAAGAGCTGATCCATAAAAACCCATGTTATTGAAAAAATCATCAAGTTATTTACAAAAAAAAAAAAAGAAAAAACATGAGTACACATCCATGTCACATCAATAATTTTAGAACTAATAAATAGAAATAGGAGGAAAGAAAAAACATATGGCTCAGTAAACCGATTTAACTGTACCTGGTAACTATTGAAATATAGACACTTAAAAATACAAGACCATTCAATAATAAACAGTTCAGTTTTCAGAAGGACCACATATGTAAGGTGTAAAATCGAATTCAACACAAACATGAGCAGTGAATCCTGACATCAGAAGTAAATAATATGAGATATCATGCTACCATTCAGAAAACATATATAGAAACGAGATCAAGGCGGACAAGGAAAAAATCAAGTCAAAATTAGGCCACTTTACAAAGTGATTGCACCTCTTCCATGGAAAATACATCATTTTAGAAAATTCATTCAACTTTCCGACATTATATTTATGTCTTGGTGTCCATTACTTGTGTAACCATTTTTGGTTAAGATTTCACACTAATTCAATTGCATTTTCCTTTCCTGAGTGAACACAATATAATCACAAGCATGATATGGAGCCACAGCTGTAAGTTGGAGAATGAAAAAATCAGCACTTTCATTGGGGTGGGAATTCCATCCCATAAAAAACGTTCTGATTATCTGAACCAATCCTCAACACTACAATCATATGCAGCTTGAACAAACCACAAATTAAGATATCCATTTACCATGGTAGTAGAAGTCCTCCTCTTTTCCGAGCCTCTTTTTGAAGAACCTGATACTGGATTCCTGGATGATGTTCCACTGACTCTTCTAGTTGGCTTCCCATTCAAAACAGTTCTCTATCAAGGGTTGAGAAAAAATGAGACACATGTTAGAGGCCAAAAAATAAGTCAATGACAAAACAACTATCCATGAAAAACTGAACACTGACAGAAACACAATAGATAAACTGTCTCCACCAAATAGCTCATCACAAATGTAGCAGGCTGCCGCAGGGAACAGAAAAAAGAAGGAATTAAGTGTCCTTGCGACTACCACTAACCTAAAAAGCAAACAGCATCGGCAACGATAAGCCAAATATGTCTAATAATTAAAATTTGAATCCAACTCATATATCCAAAGATGATCAAGGAATTGCCAAATGGGTCAAGCTTCCGTGTAGTTTTTGGCTATTTGAGAATCTATGGCATCAAGTAAAAGCATTTCGAAAATAGAAAAAGAATTTAGGAACAAAAAATCCAAAGACAAGTTGGTAATTATTTAATCTACTCATCCGCAAGGTAGAGATTTGCCAAATGTTTTGGCATCTTCTTCTTCTTTATGTAAATTATTTTTTATTTCTTTATAATACTTCATCATTTCAACTCAACCACCAAAATCCTCACATAAAATGTCCTACGAGTTCAAACACAATAACTTAGAAAATGCCTCAAATCACAACCAGAATCCCCTGGTTGCATCAGCATTGTTCAACCTCTTTAATCTTTATTCAATGTCTCAATAGCTCTCAATCGAGGTAAATCATACTTTTCACGCTTCGCCCACCCTCTAAAGGATAACTCTTTCTTTGACCTCACTATAAAATATGATAAATCAAAGCTGCAAAATCCTAATACCCAGATAAATTCCCCTAATAATGGTGAAACAATGTTTAGTAGTCCTGCAAATGTGTGTTAATGTATATGAGAGAGAGAGAGAGAGAGAGAGAGGCATTAATTAAGATAAGCAACCATCAATGGCAAACTGCAGTTGCTATGTCACAGACCTTTGTGAATGAGATGCATAAATACTTCGTTATTCAAACAACCTTGATTGGGGAAGAAATAATGCATTACACAGGCACAAGTAACACCTTTGAACAAGAAATATTTTGTTGTCCAGAAAACCTTGATTAAGGTATATTGCATTACACAGGCA
The DNA here is from genome assembly GCA_016081115.2 of Rehmannia glutinosa. Taxonomy (NCBI): domain Eukaryota; kingdom Viridiplantae; phylum Streptophyta; class Magnoliopsida; order Lamiales; family Orobanchaceae; genus Rehmannia; species Rehmannia glutinosa. The sequence continues at coordinate 1,016,899 of CM071926.1, forward strand.
GCAGTAACACCATCATAAAAAGCAATTTGATGGTATAGAGAGATCTACCCAGAAAAATATTTCAAGAGTAAAAATCAATTTAATTTTCAATTACAGCAATACAGCTGCTCTAATATTCAAAAGAGATAAAAATGTTAGTTGCAGGCAAAAAGTGACAAACTTCCTACCCGAGCTCCGCCCTTTGCAGCTCTTTTCTGACGAACATAGTCCATCAAAGGAGTAACTATAGGATCATCCTTTGGAGCACCTAAAACAAAGGGGGCATTTGCTTCAACTAAAAAAACTGAAATATTACTTTCAAACATGTTCTCATTTTATAATTCCATATGAGTCAAATGTCCACTTGACTTCAACACATGGGCTTACATATTTAAGACTGACCTGCTCGTTCTGCTTCCTTTCTCTCCAATTGTATCTCTGCGCTGGGAAGATTCTCAACAGGCTTTGCAATAAATTCAAGGAACTCCAGATATTCAGGATCTACAGGTTCGTCAACGAATTAACACGAATTGGTACAAAGTAGATGATGGCATCTATGCCACTTCCAATCAGCAGACACAAATATTACCTTTCAATATAGTCCCTTCACGGCCATCCTTCTTAGACCACTGCTTTGGAACACGTTGTGAAGGAGCATACTCAACAATTGTTTTAAATTGAGTTCCTAGAAGGGATAAAAGAGGTCCATGTATCCAGTCAGATAACAAATCGGTCAAGTATCTTATATGATAAGAAAAAAATTATCAAAATTCAGATTGTCTTCATTAAACCAGCAACATTACAAGTTCAACCAAGCAGACAATGAAGTTATGCTAGTAAAAGCCTAGATGAACCAAAAATCATCATACTAATCATGAATATAAAACCACCTTGTGACCTGCTTTCAAGGGTGTTCTTGAACATTACCTTTCTCATTGACAAAAACATGGCCATTAAAAACTCAGCGAACTCAATCACATCTTCTGGTTTATTAAAGTCAATGTAAGCTCTAGAATATGACAGATGCTTCGGGCTGCAAAGGCAAATGCAAGAATTCAGAGAGGAACTAGAAGAAAACTCAGCAACTCAATGACATCTCCTGGTTTATTAAAGTCAATATAAGCTCTAGAATATGATAGATGCTTCGGGCTGCAAAGGCAAATGCAAGTAACGGAGGGAAATCAGGAATAAAAACCTTTATGATAACCAAAGAGGTTGATTGATCACTTATTGATGGAAGTAACACTTTGGAAAACCTCTTCCATCGCGAAAATGAGATAAAGATGAGCTTGGAAACCTCTCTAATATACGCAAACCCAACCACCAAGAAACAAACAATTTCTGAAAGTATGAATAGTTCTTATGATCTTATCCTATATTTTTCACTAACATATTCGGAAATTTTCCAGCTCTAAAATAAGAAAATAAAAGATTTGGATTAACATATGATTTATGACCAGGCTTGCACCCTTTCAGCACTAATTAGCTCCAATCAGATAACAAAATACCAAAAATGCCAATCTTGAAAATGTATTGTTAGCTGGTTGAAAGATGTCTGGTAATTCACACTTGTGTAAAACATAAAAGATAATCCAATTGTTTATGCAACTTGTCCAAAAATTGAAAGATAAGCCAGTATAAATGGAAGCGAACACCAAAAATGTGAATCTTAAGTTCACTTCTCAAACTACTCATTGTCCCACATCTAGGAAATCTGGCCATACTCATTTGCTCATTCATCCGACAAGTCCAAAGAAGTTGTAGGCCATGTAGATTGAATAGCGCATGAAAAATGAAATTCATTCTTCTTTTGTCTCCAATCAAATAATATATCTTTATCCACATTAAAATAATCAGCAGAAAATCTTTCCACTTCCAGATATCCCATGGAGTACACTCACTCAAATTTGGAGATCAATTGCAAGGATAAACAAGCACAGAACCATTTCTGAAAGACATTCCTTTCTACATGGAGAATTTAAATTCTAAAATCTAAAAGATTACGAGTGTGCAATAATGGATGCTTTGCATTGTCAATGGTCCCACAACTTTCTTCGATAAACATTAGGGGCCATAAGCTAACCAAAGATAAATTCCTAAAATCTAAATGGTCGGTGAAATAACAGCACTAAATATCATTGCAGCATCAATTTCTCTTCAATACACCAAACAACAGTTTACCTCATATCCAGTACCATTTTAATCCCATTTCCCTCAACAGAGTAATTCCTCAAGGAGATGAATAAATCTTACACCAAGATAAGCATATACCATGATAAAGCATGCAGATAATGACAAACTTCTTCCGTTAACGAAGAAGCACATACAGAATATAAATGAGAAATAGAGGCAAAGCTAACAAAACAAGTAATACAATAATCCGACGAGTATAAACATAATTTAGGATTAGATACAACACCAACACAAAACAACATTACGTTAAATCATTAATTCTCGACAACCCAAAACACCACTCTGAAAAATAAAGCCAGCAGATCATATCAGCAAAAAAAGAAAAAGATCTCAACCCAGTTTAATTGCATCTTATTTTTTTTGTAGGATCTCATTACCCTTTTTCTCAATAGTTTATTTCCCCATGAGAAGAATAAGCCTTAAGAGCAAATAGTTGCATACCAACACGATACATCATCCAGCTAACAAATAACTTTTCATTAACTCAGGGTATCATAAGAAGCATAACTCAGAAACAATGGGAAAACCAACAAAAAAGAATGTAATGTTAATTCCATTCAAACCGTTACAAAACATAGATGAGGAATAGAGACAAAACCAACAGAAACAAGAGAAGGAAAAACCATATAGCAGAGAGTTGCATACAATCATGATAAACACCAAATAATGGCGAATTTCTTGCCTTGACTCAGAGCACCATATGAAACATAAACAAGGAATAGAGGCAAAACCAACACAAACAACATAATGTTCATTACGACCACCCAACCAGTACAAACCTCAAATGAGGAGTAGAGACAAAACCAACATTACATTAATGCTTCCAACCAGTACCTGATAAAATAAATGCATCTTACTCCATTTCTATGATCCCCCAAAATACTAGGCGGTTCCTGGAAACTGAATAACTTCCCACACAAGTTTTGCATCTTATCCGCACTTGCAAATTTCACCCAACACGTGCAACTTGCATGCCATTCTATCTACTAGACACCGGATTAAACAGAAAAAATATGATTAAGACCTAAAACAACAAACACTTAAGTTCTTAAACATGTCCCAACAAGTTCACGGACAGCATGCAAAAAATCAAATGCCCACCTTAATCCTGGTCAACTCGGGAACAAACTAAACCTAGCACACACACCATACATATACACATTCCTACATACCTGATAAACCCAAAATAAAATTATTAATTAAACCCAGAAAATATAAAGATAGCTCCAAAACAACACACTCTATATGAGCATAAGCACACCCAAAACCTCACCTGGATTTTCCGGGTCGAAAGACAAGCCAATGGTAGCGACCAGAGAAGCGAGAATCAACCTGCTCGACGAGGTTTGACTGAGAAATCGTCGGCGGCAAGTGCCGCAGCACCACCTTCGTTCGATCTAGCGGACCCTTCATGCGCAACAAAACCCTAACACCAATTCTACAGTCAACAAAAATAGAAAAATAAATTACTCTTCAATTAACACGATTTCGCGTCAAGACAACCCCCTTCAAAGCCCTGAAATTACATCTTAGAAACGCGGTTTTTCCTCATCGATCGGTGATGTTAATTTCCCCCGAGCCCTAATTTAGAAATTTGGGTTTCAGAGTGGCCATGCAGAAAAAGATAGAGAGGGAGAGTCGAAGAGAGAATTTAGAGAAGAAAATTGTGAATGGAGAGAGAAGAGTGACGAAAGATGATTTTGGGCGTGTATTTATGTGTGAATATATATGTAACTGTGTGTATGTCTCACTTCTTGTACCCTTTTCTTCTTCACCTGTTGCACAATTGTACGTATTCACTCGCAATTTTCTTCGTTTAAATTAAATGGGTATATATTTAGGTCTTGTATGTTATTTACTGGTTCATTTCAAGTTTCTAGAATTTTGGAAAACTATTAGTTTTCGTGTGAAAAATAAAATTATATTTGGATGGATGAAAGATAATAATTTCTACGTAGCTTTGGAAATCAAATTATGTTTAGTTGACTATTTTTGAAGTAGCATTTTATGTATATAATAATTTTAAAAGTTGATAGTAGTGGGGTCTATTTTCAATATTTTAATTTGGAAATACAATAATATATTTGTAAGGATGTAGATAATGAGTCTAATTAGATATATGTAATTTAAAATAGTAATATTTTAATAAGATGAAGTGATGGTAGTGTGCCCCATATGTATAATTAGATAAAAAAAAATAACAATAATGATTGGTAAGTGATCTATGGTAGTGTTAATGAACTTTTTTTAAAAGTGAAAGTTGGATGTCTAGAGAAAAAATAATTATTTTGTTGATGTGATAAAGAATTTTTTAGAGATTGGTGATTGTTTGTGATTTTTTTGTGGAAATAATAGTGTAAAATAAAATGCAAGAAAAATAAATAAAAAATAAAAATTAAATTAAAAATAGGCAATATGGATCTCATATTATACCTTTTGTTATCACGATTAAGAGAAAATAATAAAATTATTGATAAATTAAAGAAATTAACGAATTCTTTATGTGAATGTAATAAAGAGAGAGAAATAAATAGTTTGGGTATTGAGAAATGTGAAAGTGAAAGAGAAGAGTAAGTTAATTTTGGAGAAAAATGTTTTTTTTTCAAGAAAAGATTTCATCTTTTCGACAAACAATACACATCTCACTGTTTTATTTTTCTTTTCAAAAAATGAAAATTATGGAATCAAGAATACAAGCAAGCACAACCATCATTTTCATTTTTCATAAAACATATCAAACATATAATTTGAATTATCAGTCATAATTATTACTCAAAAAATGAAAGTGGACAGAAGCAATCATAGCCGTTGATTTCCAGCAGAAATTTTATAAACAAAAATAATTCATTTTTTATGAATGGTTGGAAAAATGGAAACTTGAAAACACAAACGTGATGTTGATTTGAAATAGGTGGACCAAATCCCCATTTGGCTTACATGAATGCCAAATAGTTGATAGTCATTCACCTACGTTGTAAGACTCGTCGTGAGTTTTGTTGAGTTTCTTGATATATAAAAACTATGGTTTGGAAAAGAAAAAAACATAAACAAGGCCTAACTTTTATTATTGAACTTAGTGGAATATTTATGAGGAAGGCCCGTGTCATCACAGGAAAAAAAGAATCTAAGCATCATATATTATTTGGGAAATAAATATTTAATTATTATTTATATACATAGGAAAAGGAAAACTAATATTAAGAAACTCTGCCCAATCAAAATATAGCCGGCGGATTAAGAAAAAATAGCGATTTGATGTAAAATTGATAGGAAAGTGGCTCGTTGTTTTGCATGCCCTAATATGGTTAAATTATCAACTATTTTTAAATTTATCAAAGGAAAATGACATGTTTAAACATTTTCTAGTGTTGTATGGTCAAAATATAAAAAATAGAGGTGGTGTCAAAAAATAAATTTACACCGAATAAAAGAAATTAAACCAAATAAGATATAGGAATATAATAAAAGAACTCATTTCTATCTTTTCCTTTTCCTTGTTTTTGCTCTTGCTATATTATTTCAGGGGGATAAATTCACTTTTGGTACCCAAAGTATTAGTGGTTTTCACTTTTGGTACCGGCTTTTTGGGGTTTATCATTATTAGTACCCAACGTTTCCAAATTCACTCATTTTTGGCATATTCCGTTAGTCAACCGTTAAAGACTAATGGTTGACCGGCCGGAGTCGGAGCAATGTTGGACGGGGGTGGTGAATTCTTACTCAAAATTTTATCCTGAGCAACTTTGTCTTCTTGGCCGAAGGCCAATTCGGCCGGCAACATGGAGATACGGGCCCCTAAAAGTCGGAAAATCGATTTTAAGATCATCTTTTGTGCGTTTTTGGTTCGGAGGACAAATCGAACCGACCAATTCAATATTCATCTTGAGCTCCGATTAGTGACATAACAAACCAATTTAAACACATCTTTCGTTAACATGATATGAGGTTGGACTTATATCCTTCGATTTGTGAAACAATAATAAAATATATGTAAAAATATCAAGATCAATCATATAACTGTATTGTAAATGTGATGAAATTGAGATACATTTTTAAAAAAAATAATAAAAAATTCAAACAAACTTAAACAATAACATGTTTGGCTCTACTTGAATCATTTACACTTTAATCGTTAGTTTTCTTCATTACAGAGGTTAGTAATGGAAAATAGGCATGAAGGAATGGCCAAAACTACGAATAAGTAGAAGATAGGTCCAGCAATTGAATGGATAAAGCAAATGGGATAAAGGTAAAAAGGAGGAGAAAGTAGATGAGGAGAGGATATAATAAAAACTAGAGAGGTAAGAATACTACAAATGGGTAATGAAAAATAGTTATTAATGTGTTATAAATTTTGAAACACTTCAGACAATTTTTTTAAAACTTGATAGAAAAGAATCAAACAAACTTAAAGTAAGAGAGGAGAAAAAGAGATAAGAGGACGGTGTAAGAATACTACAAAATGGGGAATGGGAAATAGTTATTAGTGTTAGAGTTAAATATTAGTTTATGTTAGAGTTAACTATTAGTTTATATTTGTGAAGGTAGTTTTGTATTTTTCCTTCTTTGTGTTTAGCTAAGGTTTTATTATTTATAGTAGTAGCCTCCATTTACCTTCAAGTTCTCATGTGTTGTATTCAAAGACTCAAGCAAGTGTTCTATGTAATTTTCTCTTCATTTTTCTCTTACAATAATGTATACTAATTAATCTCACATGGTATCAAAAGCTTGGTTCAATAACATTCTCGACTTCACGGATCCAACTCGGTCGTTATACATAGTCGGTTTTGCGGTGGGTATATCGTGTTAACACAAAGTGGATACGTTGCAACTTTGTGTTTTAATTTGATTTTCGCATTGTTTAGCACTTATCGGTTTGCTCTCATCTTTCGCTTTCAAGAATCGATTATTTGCGATAGTTTTGTTGGTAGAGTTGACTTGTTTTGTTGGATATTTGTATAGATCTGTCTCATTGTTTGGTTGGAGTTTGTGTTTGTTTCCTTTAATTATGGTGGCGAAAGAGATGCACTACAAGGAAATCGCTAATAGACACCACCAAAAAGACACCGGTTTTATGACTGTACTGGTGTCTTTTCCTTTTTAACACCGGTTTTGTAAGAAACCGGTGTCTTATTGGTGTTGTCGTTTGATAAACAACACCGGTTTCCTAGAACCGGTGTCTATTGTAAAAAACATTCCCAAATAGACACCGGTTTTCGCATCGGATTTAGAAACCGGTGTCTATTAATATAACTTATTTTAGATTAGACACCGGATCTTTCGACATCGTTTATAGAACCGGTGTCTATAATATTTTTAAAACCACATTTTTCGACACCGGTTACAGAACCGGTGTCTTTATTTTTTAATTAGGGTAAAGACACCGGGTGTCTTTATTGCCCCTAATTAATTAGCTAGGGTTTACTTTTTAGCATAAGATGAACAATAGTCTTTATTGGCCCAAACCATCTTTGCCCGTCCCCATCGCGTCGCGCCGTCCCCCATGCCCTCTCTACCATTGTTTTTGGGGTGAAAAGGGAGAAGAGATAGTGAGATTCGACAATGAAAACACCAATTCCTTGAGAGTGAGACAACGACCAAAGCATAAACTCCCACCGCCGCCGTCGCCGCACCACCACCGTCTGCCATCGCAACACCACCACCGTCTACCCGTCTCGTGAATATTCTTCGTCGTAATACTCCTGGCGCCATGAACTTAGCGTGCGGCCAAAACCCTAACCGGCTCTGCTCCATTTTGGTCGCCAAACCGAAATCCCGATTTTTATCTCGCCGTCTCCGTCATCAACCGCCGCCATCTTCGTCATCGGCCGCTCGATGTCGCTGTTGCCGTCTTTTTTGGGTTAGATTTGATGTTTTTTCGATGAAGCATTTGTACTTGATTTCCAAAAACAAATCATAATTAAATATGCCGAGTAAGAACTTTTAATTCCTCTGATTTCTATCTTTTTTTTCTTTTTTTTCTTTTTACACTCTCTGAGACCAAAACTCCCTTTGAATCCAAGTCTTCCTCGTTTGTGGGTTTTTGTATTTCACTCTTGTTTGACATTTGCCCTTATGGGTTGTTAATAATTTTGATTCGAGATTTGTTGTTAAGCTTGCTTTTTTAGCTTCTTTGTTTCTTTCTCATTCCGCGTAACATGAAGAGAGAATCTTTGGTTTCCTCTTATGCTGTTATTTCTTTTTAATTTTTTTAGTCTGGCTTTTATCTCCTCTGTTTCTTGATAAACTCACTAATTTTAAGCTTGTCTGGGTCTTTTCTTTCCCACTACTGGGTATTTTCATTTTTTTTTATCCTTAGATTGTTTTCTGGTTTCTTTGAACCTATGTGTTTTTCAAGCCCTTGAGTGTGTGTGTGTGTGGGTAAAGTGTAGAAGTAAGATGAGATCTTTTACTTCATTTAAAGTTCTTTTGCTCACTTTAGGACTCTTCATTGTGGATTGCTCAGCCTTTCCCAAAAATGAAGGCAAGTTTTTAGGCTACTGCTTTAGTTGATATCACAGATTTTGATTCTTGATTTAGTTACTCTTTAGGAATTATTATGTTTACTGCCCCTTTGTCTTACTCTTTACTGATTATAGTTTATTAGTTATTCAATTGACTGAAATATCGGATAATGTTTGAATTATTTATAATGCAAGATCTTGAATTCATATTGTTTTTTATGTAATGTTAAGTAAATATAGACTGTGGCTATAGCAGAATTATAGTGCTGAGTTTCTGGCTTTTATTTTTTAGTTGATGCTTTAATTTCGTTCAAGAGAGCTATAATTGAGGACCCTTTGCTGGTTTTGTCAAATTGGGATCCTCTGGACTCAAATCCTTGTGGTTGGTTTGACATTTATTGTTCCATGGCTGGAGATCATGTCCTAAGGCTGTAAGAATTCTGCCAATGTTATTAGTATAACAGAAAACAAAATCACAAACAAATTTACATAATTTTGATATACGGCATTTTTGGTTAGCATTGGATTGTGATTGCATTTACTGTTATTGTAAAACCTGACTTCATATTTATCGTGCTACTCTGATTTTTCAGAAATATATCTGGGAAATCTTTAAAGGGTTTTATTGCACGAATTGAACAAGCTCACGACATGGAACATATGACATGGAACACTTTGATATTTGCAGGTGGATATATATGAATCAAGGCCTTTCATTGGTGGAAAAGTGGGTTCCTACTGTTTGTCAACCATGTTTTCTTTGGTTACTATGGTAATCTCCGGGTAGTTGGTTTTTTGAATTCTTATTTCACACTAAAAGCTACTTATCTATAGAGAAAAGATGTCATAATTTTCATGAATTATGCTCTCCTACCATGGATTGCAGATGATTGCTAGTCTGAATTGGTACGAGATTTAAAGGTAAATAGGCATCTCCGAAACTCTCTGTTTGTTATACAACTTTTTATCCTTGAGCATGTTAATTACCATGAGTCTTTTCTACAGCGAGAATGTTTTGCATTATGCTCAATTCATACTAAGACCTGAGTAATGTGCAGGGTCAGCTAGTTCCTGATTCAAAACTTTTCCATCGGGAATCAACTCGCTTGCTGATTGCGTGCATTCAAAAGGCCTGAAGCTGGGTATCTACTCAGACGCAGGGTATGACAAATTCCTTTACATCTGACTCCAATTAAATCACAGATTACACTTTTTTGTATTGAGCACATCTGGGTATGACAAATTCCTTTACATCTAATTATATCCTTTGTTTCCTTTTTGATTCATGAATTACATTTTCCACAGGGCTTTTACGTGCCAAGTTCGACCGGTCACTTTTTCATGAATTTGATGATGCAAAACTCTTTGCATCTTGGGTGAGTTGGTGTTTTGTAGTGCACTACTCATGTCAGGTATTCAAAGATTCTTTGAGATGTGGCATGTTGCTTAAACACATTGTCGCATCTTCATATTTTCATAGTTATCTATGTATCTTCATTCACCGAGTCTCATGTTAGTTAAATTAACTCATATGTTGTTTGCTTTCTCTGCCTGGGACTTCTGCTTTACATTGTTATTTTGACAAATGCTTAGCAAAAGAGTCCAATCTGGGATCAACCCTCGAGGATCAACCAGTTCTTGCTAATTTTGAGCCAGCATAGTATTTTAGATGACGAGCAGTGCTAAATTGTTGTGGTCTAGAATAGCACTTTAGGAAGCTGGCCGCTTATGAATTACATGACTACTAGGTGTTTAGGATTTGACTTTGCTAAATTTCATGTATTCTTTAACCTGTTTGCTTCAGGTAGTTCAATCAATCCTAGTGAGAGAACCTATCCTGAAGAAATGATACAGACTGGAATTTCAACTATTGCTGGTATTTGTTATGTTATTTTTGTCAAACCAACCAATCAATAGCCAAGGTGTACCAATTCAATGTGCCTACATTTGGGCCTGGAGTTGTGTTTGATGTGGACTATACCATTAGGCAGGAGCAGTTCAAGTTTTTCACTGAGGCACTGAGAGTCACTAAGCTCAGAGGTTATGTTGATCAGATGGTTATGGAAGTCGAGGTATACTCATATTGTTTCATTTGTTTTTATGTCTTATACGCAGGCAAGTGTATTGTCCTTTCAAATGCTATGATTTTAATTTCCAGGTATATACCTGTGTTTTGGATAGTTGCCCTGCTGCTTAACTGTTTCCTTTACTGCTCATGTTGTTTTCAATATTCAATTTGAATGATATAACAGGGACATGTGAGTGTATTTGACAGTTTTGATAGTACAAGTGTGAAATAATTGTCTGCTATGATTCTTTCTAGCTGGGATCTTGTGCTTCTTGAATGAATGCATGTGAGTGTATTTGTTTCAAGTTGTCAATATGCAGTTCTTATTGGTTTCATTTTCTTTCCCTTTTGACCCTCCCAGATTTAGTAACTAGGATCTGGTTGCTGTATTTATCTAAAAAAATCAACCTGGATCCCATTCCATGTGATTTTGCTTAAGGTGGACTGAATGATTTAAATTGTTATAGTATGGTTGTTCTTTCTTTCTTCCAAATTTTTCCTTGAGGGGCAGATTCTTTTTCTTTGACATTTTACTTGTAGTAAACGAACCCTAGAGTGATAATATTATAGCAAATCATCTCAAATCCTCAAAATCAGCCCATTACAAAGCTCTAGTAGAAGAAAAACAAAATGGAAAAGAAAAAAGGATTATCGGCCTATATTGTGACATTTTCGGTTTTGAAAGTTGTAATTTTGTGATGATTTGCTTTGCAGTCATAAATTAATTATTTTCTTTTTGACATAGTTGCATAAATTAACCGTCGACACCTTTTTGCTGCTTTCTAATTTGGTCCATATTTTTCGTAATTATGGGAATATGTTCTTATCATGTTGATGTTGCAGAGAGGTTACTGTCAGTACATCGGAAATTCAACTATCATTGCGTTTGCCACTCTTGGGCTGTTCTCAGCTGCTGGCTGCATGTATTTGCTTAAAAAATGGGGAAAGCAACTCCACCAGAGTATACCCCACTTGTGATCTATACCCATTTTCTCTAGAATTCATCCTACTGATCAAAGCCTCAGAGGTGGCAAATATATTTTATATACTCCAATGTTAAATCATTCAGACGTGTGAATGACACTTAACACTGAATGCCTAGTAAGTATGATTTTGCTTGCTGACATCTTGCATATGTGAAGAGAAACTTAACAAGCTATTTGTCTAGCCTTAAACATTTGGGCATCTTCTGTTGCATATTTAGTTATCTTACCTTGCATGTGCATATTCAGTTGCAGAATCCAAATTGTTTGGTCATGGTGGATAACTGTTATGGTGAATTTACGGAGAGAATTGAACCTCCAACGGTGGTATGTAGCAAATGGCTTTTCTTTCGTGATTTATCCTTCATATAGAGTTTTGAGTATCAAAGTTCAGCACAATGCTTTTTATTGGCTGGCAGGGAGCAGATCTAATTGCTGGAAGTTTTATTAGATTGAGTTTTTGGTATTTAATATTATATTGAAATTATTGTTTTTTTTTTTTAATTTGGGTTGATATTATTGATTGAATGAATGTATTTTGGTGTTGATATTGTTGGGTAAATATTTTGATATTAATATTGATATCAATATTTTTGTGACAACATGTTGTCGCAAAAAGTATTATTTGCGACGACAAAGATGCTTTTGCGACGAAAAATTGTTGTCACAAAACGTGCTTTTCTAGCGTTGAAATATTATTTTTATTTTTGCTTATTTATTTATTTTCATGTGAATGGATGGATATGATGGAGTTTGTGATTAGTTGGGTTTTGGTGTAGGTATTCTAATGTTACAAGTACCTCGTGGTTGGCATCAAGTACAAAGATGGCATTCATTGGTTGGCCGATATCGAGGTTTGATTCTCAAATATGCATCTTATTATGCTTTCAAGAACATTTAATTGTTAAAGAAATTTAAGTATTGTCGACATCTTATTTTGTTTCTTTTTCATTTTTGCTACCCTTTTTGATTGTTATATGTAATATTGTGCGGAAAGTTGTTGGAAATGACATGTACGATGATTGGGGCGGTTGGAAAATCGTAGGCTTAATAATCAAGTATAGGATCAAAAGGGTATAATTATTGTTTCTTATTTTTGTTGTAATGATAGGAGCTGGAAGTGAATGTATATAGCCTTTTGTTGGGTGATAGAATTGGGTTATGAATTTGTAGTTGATTTATCGAAAAAACTTAGCGACAAGTACTTTTTGTTGGATTATGGATCTTTGTGATTTTAGTATTAATGCATTTTTTGTTGATTGGTGGAATTGGATTTCATAATGAATTGCTTATTAATATGGAATTTTTGTTGCTTTAATTTGTTACAAATTTTATTTCATACAAAAGACATCGGTTTAAAACCGGTGTGTAAAACCGATGTGTATTCCTTCAAAAACAGCGGTTCTAAACCGGTGTCAAATACAAAAACTTTTAACATCAGGGCCTTAGAAAGCGGATATTTTATCTCTACGACAATCGGTTTAAAACCGGTGTCGTTGAAGGAAAAAGACACGGTTTAAAACCGGTGTCAAAAAGTCCGGACTTTTAACACCAAACGGCTTTAACACCGGTTGGTTTACTAATAGACACCGGTTTAAAACCGGTGTCTATCGATTTTTTTGTAGTAGTGGATGATTCATTGCAGTCAATTGTGTACGGTTGGATGGAAAAAATTATTCATACTGGAGTTTTGTGATGAGAAATTTTTTGGGAGGCAAAAAAATATGGGGTTATATTTCTGGAACAAAAAAAAAATACATGTTCAAAAAGATAATACTAAATTTGTTGAAGGGATGGAGGTTTGGGAAGTGAACAATTCGAAGATTATTACTTGGGTTAATAATTATGTGGAAAACTCTATTGGTATGCAATTGGCTAAATATGATAATGCTAAAGAAGTTTGGGATCATTTGGAGCGTTTATATACTCAATCAAATTTTGCTAAACAATACCAATTGGAAATACATATTCGGGCTCTTCAGCAAAAAAACATGATTGTACAAGAATTTTATTCTGCTATGACTGATCTTTGGGATCAATTAGCCTTAATCGAAACTTTTGAGCTTCGAGCATTTGCTCTTTATATTGCTCGTAGAGAGGAGCAACGACTGGTTCGGTTTTTGATGGCTCTTCGAGATGATTTTGAGTCTCTTCGTGGGAATATTCTACATCGTGTTCCTCTACCATCAATTGATTCTATTGTTAGTGAATTGCTAGCAGAGGAATTGCGCCTAAAGTCTCAAAGCGGGAAATAAGCTCATCTCATTCCTACTTCATATGTTCTTGTTGTGCCCCATCGTCCATCCTCTTTGTTCCTTCTATCAAGTCTCGACCCAAGGCCGTTGATGACGAATGTAGCTATTGTAAACAACTAGGACATTGAAAGGCTCAATGTCCCGAGTTGAATAGAGGAGGACAACAACGTCTTCAACAGTGATTTCAACGGCCTAAACAAAATCAGTTTGTCCATACAAATCAACGTGCTTTTAGACCGCCTCCACCAACTCATACTGATGCGCCTGTACCTTCTTCAGATTATGTGACGACTACTGCTCTTACTTCTACTCAGCCTTTGATGGACACAATTGTCGAACAATTTCAGAAATTTCTTGCCTCGTCTCATGCTTTGTCTGCCTCAGGTTTGTCAATTCCAAGCTCGTCAGGTACATCATCATCTATCTGGGTATTAGAATCTGGAACTTTTCATCATATGTCCCCTGATACATCATGTTTTATTTCCATCTCACCCACAAATTCTAAACTTGTTGTTATTGTTGATGGTACACTATTACCTTTAGCAGGAATTGGATCTGTTGCCACACCTCACTTGTCTCTTCCACATGTTTACCATATTCCTAATCTTGCTTTAAATCTTGTTTCTGTTAGTCAATTATGTGATTCTGGTTACTTAGTATCATTCTCTCCTACCTCTTGTTGTGTGCAGGATCCACGATCTCGGAATCTGATTGGGATAGGTCGTAGGCAAGGAGGATTATATATATTGGATGAGCTGAAAGTACCATCTATTGCAGCTTCTATTGTTGATTTGTCTTCTTTTCGTTTAAGTCCCTGATCGTCTAGCTTTTATTTTTGGCATTCTCGGTTAGGTCATTTTTCGTCTTCACGGTTAAGATTTCTGGCTTCTACGGGTGCATTAGGAAATTTGTCATTTCATGATATTTCTGATTGTAGTGGTTGTAAACTAGCAAAATTTTTCGTTTTACCTTTTAATCGAAGTGTTTCTTCTTCTACTGCGCCATTTGATTTTAGGGATGTCAACGGGGCGGGGGAGCGATCCCCATCCCCGTCCCCGCGAGATAAACGGGGAAAATTTCCCCCCCATCCCCGTCCCCGCGGGGATCCCCACCCCCACGGGGATTCCCTGCTCCCCGTTTTAATTTTTTTTTTCGTAAAAATTTATTTTTTTTATAAAAATAATCATTTTTAATATTAATAAATTATATAAAAATCTAATAAACCACTCATTAATAAAATAAATTAAATATTTTATCATTTTTTATATTTAATGTAGATATATTTATAATATATATATATATATATTATAAATAATATATTATATATTTAATATGTGGTTCCCCGCAGGGAACGGGGCGGGGAGTATGATCCCCGTCCCCGCCCCGCCCCCCCCGCCAACGGGGAGAAAAAATTCCCCGTCCCCGTCCCCAAGGTGGGAAATTTTGGGAATCCCCCGCCCGTTCGGGGCGGATCCCCCCCATTTGCCATCTCTATTTGATTTGGTTCATTCGATGTATGGGGACCTGCTCCCATTTCCACAAAGGGTGGTTCTCGATATTATGCCTCTTTTATTAATAATTATTCCGTTATTGTTGGGTTTATTTTATGAGACATCGTTCTGATTTCCTCAATATATATACTTCATTTCGGGCTTTTGTAAAAACTCAATTCTCCGTTGTCATAAAATGCTTTAGATGTGATTTGGGTGGGGAGTACACTTCCAATAGTTTTCGTGAATTGCTTCCCTTGGATGGGACTTTACATCAAACTTCTTGCACAAATACTCCTGAACAAAATGGTGTTGCTGAAAGGAAACATAAGCATATCATTGAAACTGCTCGTTCTCTACTACTTTCTGGTTGTGTTCCAAACGAATTTTGGGGGGAAGCCGTCCTTACCGTTGTCCATTGTATCAATAGGATTCCATCATCCATTACTTCTGGTTTTATCACCATTCCAGAAGCTTCATGGTTACGCTCCTGGTTATTCTTCTTTACGAGTCTTTGGTTGTGCACGTTTTGTTCTTCGTCCTCATATTGAACGCAATAAATTATCTTATCGTTCAGCTATTTGTGTTTTCTTAGGTTATGGAGACGGTCAGAACGGATACCGTTGCTTTGATTATGTTGCTCAAAAGTTATATGTCTCTCGTCATGTATTTTTTCGTGAGCATGTTCCATTCTTCTCTATATCATCTAGTCCACATAACATCTCTAAAACTGATCTTGTACATATTGATCCATTCTCTGATAATACATATAGAGAGTCTTCAGATACTTCTACTCCGTCTCCACCTACGACACCCCAATAGCCTCCTCAAATTGTGGATCGTCCCTCCTCGATATCCTCAACGTACACGTAAGTCAACTTAGTTACCTGACTTTGTATATTCCTCTTATTAACCTGCTTTTGCATCATTTTTGTCCTCCATTCACCATATTTCTGAACCACACTCCTATAAGAAGGCAGTTATTGATCCTTTGTTGCAACATGCTATGACAGAAGAACTTTCTGCTTTACATAAAACAAACACTTGGGACTTGGTATCTTTACCACCAGGTAAACGTGCAATTGGCTCACGTTGGGTTTATAAAATTAAAACCAAGTCTGATGGTTCAGTTGAACGATATAAAGCACGATTGGTTGCTAAAGGTTTTTCACAACAGTATGGTATGGATTATGAGGAAACCTTTGCCCATGTTGCAAAGATAACTACTGTCCTTACTCTTATTGATGTTGCTTCTGTTCGTAAATGGCATATATCTCAATTGGAAGTCCAAAATGCCTTCTTGAATGGTGATCTTCAAGAAGAAGTGTACATGATCCCTCCCCCCAGGGTCGTTCCTATAATTTAAGGGGCCTGCGAAACGAATATTCATATAAAAAGTTAAAAAATAAAAATTATATTAAAAAAAAAAACTTTAATATCATTACATCATAAATTTTGAAACTAATTTTGCCCGTGCTTAGGTAAAAAAAAGAAAATAAACTTTGTGTTTGTGGAGGATCGAACACACGACCTCAACTATGCAAGACAGAGCACAAACCATTGCACTTAAGAGTTCTTTTATTTTTTGGTTGGCAAACTCTCAATGATTTCTACTACATCATCATGAGTTTGTGGGGATATTAGAGTTAAATATTAATTTATATTTGTGAGGATAATTTTGTATTTTCCCTTCTTTGTGTTTAGCTAGGGTTTTATCATTTATAGTAGTAGCCTCCATTTACCTTCAAGTTCTTGTGTGTTGTATTCAAAGACTCAAGCAAGTGTCCTATGGAATTCTCTCTTCATTTTTCTTTTACAATAATGTATATTAATTAATCTCACAATTAGTATTATAAATTTAACATTACTTTGAAGTTTGAACTAATTTGAAATGGAAAAAAAAATGTTGAAATAGTTCGAGATACTAACTTAATCATTCACTTAACTGCTCTCATGGGGTAGAGTGGGAAATTTTGAAATAGTAAAATATGTTGAGAAATCTTCATCGTCAACTCACATGACATACATGATAGTATCACAACAATTTATTCTCCTTAGAAATGGACTATGATATTCCCAAATACGAAACTAAAATGTTATATTGTAACAATTTTGATGTTATTACAAACATTCAAGTTTACCAAGAAAGAGACATTTTATGCTTGTCCGTAGAACCTTTCACACAGTTCTCCATTTGTATCGAGAGAAAACACATTGAGATACTGATTAGTGACCGTATATAAGCCACTGCTATTGCTATTGGTCGCCATAGATTACGGCTGAAAATCGAAGGAAACTGCCCCATGCTCAACTCGAGATCGATCATTAAAAACTCATTAGAGTTCGATTCATTAACATAAAGAACTAAGCTAGAACACATTTTTCGTTCGGTAAGATGTAAAGCTTGGCTCGAGCTCGACTCAATTAATAAAAAATAATAAATAGTGTAAAAATATCAAACTACTCAAGCTCAATACATATTCAACCCGACTAAAGCTCGTTCAAGGTCGATTCAATTAATAATTGAACCAAATTCAAACACAATTTTTGAAACTCCATAAAAATTCAAACAAACTTGAACAGAACTATATTCGACTGTACTCGGTTCTTTTATACCCTACCATAGATGCACATTTTCAGCCTAACAAGAAACGTATAGTAAGAATGGCAGCTATTCATGGTTTCACTACCAAATATCAAAATAACATCACCCGTATGTAGAGCCATCAAGACTAGCCCGACCCAGTGGGCCTACCTAACCAGTCCGGCTTTCCATGTGTATTTTCATGGGCTAGACCGGGTTTGGGGCTGCAAAATGTAACCCAATGGAATTTTGGTGTCGGCCCGCCCATTTGACAACTCTACCAGTATGGAACAACTTATATAGGGATTTGACTATCAAGTTTTTTGTTTCAACAAATTGTCCGTCATATATCCAGTAAGATAATTTAATCTGGCAAACATACACCTATAACATCTGGAGTTCTGGACATCATTGTTTAATCAGGAATTCCATTTTCAAAATTCTGTGAGCACGGAGCTAGTATAACAGAATAAGAGTGTCTTGCAAGTGTTAAAGACCAAGACGGCAAATTGGATTTCTTTTGATGAGACTAAGATCCACCTGCAAAGCCAGAAAACAAAATCATGCAAGCAGGTAAGGATGTAAGAGCACGAACCTGATAGTGCAAGAGTTTGACTTCATTTTATGTTTACCTTGTGGCCGAAGAGATCTCTGATGTTGTCAATACCATAAAGTATCATTGTTGGTCTGCAATCGAAAATGGAAGGAAAGAAATAAAAAGAATGACAGCCACATCCAGGAACGGATCCAAGAATATTTTCCAAGCGGCACAAAATAAATACAATTATAAACTACAGGGATAATTACAAAACCTACCCCTGAACTTTGCGGTAATTACAAAAAAAAAAAGGGTTTTTTAAAATTTACAAAAATCCCCTTTAGATTTGATTTTGTATTACACCTCATTCATAAGCAAAAACATTTCAAACACTCCCTTAACATTTGTAAAAGTATTACAGTTATCCTCTTACATTTAAGCCAGAATCAAACCTCAAGTCTTTTTTTGTAATTTTGAAACTTCTTTTGATTTTTTGTAATTACCCCAAACCTCAGGGGTAGTTTTTGTAATCATCCCTAAACTACATCAAAAACAAAATTCAAAAACAATTTCTGGGGCAAAATTTGTTTTTTTAACCTAATTAATATATAGCTTTTAAAAATAACTAGAAAATAGTAAACAAAATATATATATATATATATATATATATATATATATATATATATATATATATGGGGCCTATACCTCCGTCTTTGGCCACAGCCAAAAATGATGACACATAAATTAGCAAAATGAGTGCAAGATAATTACACTCAACATAAATATTATTCACAAAGTAAATAGTGGCTGTGATAAAAGTTCAGTCTACCTTTCAAGTGAAACCCCCCATGCTATCACCTGAACATCTTCTGGAAGCCCCATAGGAAGCAGCATTTCAGGTCTAAACATGCCTGAATTTCCAATTTCCACCCATTTCTGCAAACCTTCATGATAACTGATAAAAAAAAACCGAAATAAATAAATAACCGCATTCCATGCTAAAGCTTCTCTTGCCTTGTTGCGTGACACCATTGTTTGTTACCTAAATATTTCCATGCTGGGTTCAGTATAAGGATTGAATGCGGGCTTGAACTTAAGTTTGGACATTCCTAAAATCAAGAGATGGAAGGACCTTAGTGAGTATTCGACCAGCAATAAACACAGAATCTTTTGAAAACAAGTTAAGCAACCATTATCTTAGCCAATAGCGATTAGCGAACCTCTTGAGCTAATAAAATATGAAAATATACCTAGACGGGAGAAAAAGTCATGAAGAACCCCTATCAAGTGTCCAAGAGTAAGCCCACAATCACAAATTAAACCTGCATATCATAAGTCAGTTTTATGGAGAGCAGAGAAAAAGTACCGTCCGTTTATTAGCAAAAATAAAAAAACTTATGTATAAAAATTTAAATATTGTACAGCTACAACCGAAAACATTCCGAATTGGATGTTAAAAGAAATGCAGAGTTAACTAGATGCAAGTATCATCAATATGGGAATGATATGGAGGTTCTAATTTCTGACTTCTGAGTGAGCCAAAAATGGAGACACACATGAATACATTACCAAGAAAAGTAGCATTTCCAACAAACTTCCAATTTAGACAACACTTTAGAGGTTATGTTTTCTGCCATCAGTCTTTTTATCTCATGTTTCACACCTTGAATCAAAATGGACAACAAGATCAAACAATACATGCATCTCCAAGGAGAAAGTACTTACCTTCGATATGGTGGAATTCTGCAAGATGAGTCCGATCTACAGCTTCATTTCTGAAAACACGGTCTATCGAATAGTATCTTTTTGGAGCGAAAGGTCCCTGGCCAAGAAAATGATTTTTAAGAGAAACATCAGCAAATTGCTTTACAACCAAATGAGTGTGTATGCTACCAGGTCACAGCTGCACTCTTCCCTGGACATGCCATACATGGAAAACTATGTATAGCACAGAAGAAAAAAGGAAACAGCAGTGGCATTATAAAAAGTACTTCCATAGAAAAAGATTCTTTAAATTTTAGAAAAAAACAATTACAGTATCTAGAATCAGGAACATCTTAAAAATATACAAAGTACAATAACAGAGAAATCGCGGATGAGGGAAGGTGAGGCTGGTAATGTCTAATTCTTTTTTGCCTCATAGATAAAGGCTGATTAATGTTGGGAACACATTAAAGTTATTCAAGATACAACCTCACAGTAGCTTGTCAATTTAAAAGTGTAATATATAATGCACACAAATTGAAGTGAAGACGAAGCAATAGGAGGAGAAAGAAACACAAGGGAAGGAAAATGAGGTTAAGAAACATGAAAAGTTGCTGAAGTACGCCGAGCTATCCAATGCATCATACTTGGGGGAGGGGGTGAAAAGGAAGGGGCAGATGCACCTGATAAAACTAGCAGAAAGTGAACTAGGATGCCAGCCCAAGAAAAGCTAACCTGAGCAAGTGCATAAAGCATCCTGGAGGAAACAGCAGTAGTGTGAGTCCGCAGAAGATTCTTGTTTGCTTCCTCTCTCTTCCATTCATACCCATACCTAGCAGAAATAGAACATTGTTAATCAAATTCAGCAAAGCACCAATTAAAGTATATAATATGCATTGCCTACCCCCTGGACCCATAACCACCAGATTCATGGACTCGTTTAACCCGCTCAACGTAATCTTCAGGCAGACTTCTTGTGGTTGAAGGCTCTGTGATATATAAACCACTATAAGAAAATTGACGTATATTCAACACCAAGAACACAGATTCAAGATGAAATTAAAACAAACCTTTCAAAAAGAAAGTATCATGTGAATCACGTGCTGGATGTTGTTGTGGCTGGAAAAGTGCATCAAAGTTCCAGAAGCTGAAAATTCAAAGCAAAAAACATAAGCTGCATGTTACTACCCAATAAAAGAAATTCAAGTAAAGCCAAGATTTTTTTTTAAAAAAAGAGGTGCTTTTCTTTTCATTTTAGATTGCTAAATTTTGAGAAAGAAAAACTGCAAGCAGAATCAGTGTCAGTTTTATGATGGGCACTGTCACTGTCAAAGTCTAGTACTGCATTGTTTGTTATCCACAAGAATAGCAGTTGCAAATGCATTGTTGTCGAATAATGATGATAGCCAGTAACTACAAGCATCAAGCATTTAAGATTGATTGTTCATTGAACAGGGGAAACATCATTATTAAGAACAAAGAGCATGGCCTAAAGGTGTCGAACACTCCCATTTCCTGGTTCTCCTAATGTTCCTCATATGTCAGACAGACAATAATATTCTCTTTCATTTTATTTCTTTGAGATCATCATAACAATAGATCAAATGTCAAGTGTCAAAAGATGAACTAGGTAAATTGTGATATCTCAAAAATACAGGTGAATTAGGTAACTATATAAAGCTTAATTAAGAGCTTGGCATTAGTATGATAGTATCAGAAGTACAAAACCATTTACCTGCTTTCAACAAAATTGTTTGTTGGCATCTCTTCAAACCTGCATGTCATGAATGACAAATCAGCAGTTATGGCTTAAGAGGATATTCCATTAAGAAAGTTTTGCCAGAAATACCATGCCTTACCCCATTTGAAGAAATATCATTTGAATTTGGCGCCTAACCTGCAAAACAAAGAAATTATATTGTAATCAGGCACATTTATAGGCTTGATACAAATTATTGATTAGGCAGTATTGTCCCCTCCGTAGATGTATGTTTGAATTTAGATAATGTCTAAAGTACTTCCGTAGTATGCCATGAAAAGGCAGATAAGTTAAATGGGATGCAACAGTCAACAGGTGCGTTGTTGGCTGCATGACTTTCCCATTACCAACTTTTAAGGAAATACAAGAAAAGAAAAAGATATTAAACAATATAATATAGAGAAAATTTTAATTTGATCCCCAAACTGTGTGTGTTTTTCTACATTGCCCACTTAACTTTGAATTGTTCTACTTTAATCCCTGAACTTTGCATATTGTTGAAGTTAACCTATAATTTTCAAATTTACCCCTCACTATTAAAGAATTTCCTTGTAGAGACACAAGCATTGTAGCATAATTTGATTCCGTTTGCAGTTACTAACTCATAAATTTCAGTTAATTACCAACAAAAAGAGTGAACATATTTCTAATAAGAGTCTGAAATAATTATCACAGACATGCCTTGAGTAATGGATGGAGACAACCACATTCAGTTGGCTGGCCTTTTGCAAGGAAGTTGTACTCTTTGAACTCAATCTCCTTCCAATCATCCCTTCAAAGGAAAACAGGAAAACAACAATCAGATAACAAAATCATGCATGCTATGCAATTGAATTATGATTTGACAGAACAGCTTCATTTCAACTTCTATTTTTCCTGTCACTTTCAGGATAAGGTAACAAGGAAAAAAAAAAGCAACCAAAATGAAATAGCAAGATAGTGCATACACAAGCCATAAGTAGGGATGGCAATTGGGTAATAAGGACGAGTTTTGGATAGATTTGACCAAACCCAATAACACCCCACGAAGTCTTGGGACAACATGAGACCCTCCCACTTTTCCCTCAACAAGAGATCTTTTTCATCCCTAACCCCAACCACATGGGCTAGACCAACTAAACATGTTCAAAAAAAAAAAAAAAAAAAAAAAAATCAAAGAGACCAACATTTCGGAAAAGATATTTATAACACAACAGTTGTTTCTCACTTGATATGCATGATTATAGGTACAAATATAACCGATGATGTAGCCAGAAAAAAAAAAAAAAGGCGGGTGGGCGATACACGAAATTGAGGTGGGTCACATAAAAAACTAAAAGAAAAACCATATAAAAATTAAATAAAAAAAAATTCTTCAAAAATTTTACATACTGTTGAGAAACAAAAATCAATCAAAACTGATTTGTTGAAATATTCTGAATCAATCAAAAATGATTTGGTGAGATATAAGAATATTTGATTTAATGTAAATTGATATGGATGATCTCTTTACATTTATGTAATGATTTATTTCTTTTTATATGTATTTCACACGTCTTTTACACCTATATATATATATATATATATATATATATATATATGATATTGTAATGGTGAAAGTAAGAGCGAAATGAAAGGTTATAGCCCTTAGGGCATTTTGTTTGTGGATGTAGGCCAAATGGCTGAACCACGTATATCTGTTCTTTCTTCTCTCTTCAAAATTTCAACACATACTAATTTTTTTTAAAAAAAAAAATGGGGTGGCCCCCCTAGCTCCACCATTGAATACAACTTGTATGGTAATATGCTTATCGGGGTTACATGACTATTTATTATTTTTTTATTTTGATTTATGTTCTATATGTAAGTGTATATGTTAGATACACAAAGTTTGCATAATCTTCATTGTTTATATGTGAACTTACATGTTACATATACATTTTGCTTACATCCTCAATCCCAAAAAAGGGCTCCCATATGACCGGGTGTGGAGTTTTAGATAAGATTAAAAAAATTAATACATCTTTACACTATTGCCCCTCAAAAGTAGTTTTTGAGGATTAGTGTCGCCATGTCATTTCTTTAAGTTAAGATTTGTAGTTTTGGGGAAAAAACAATAATAGGAGTCAATGCCTTATTTTAAGACCAAGAAGAAACTAATGGCAATAAACTGGGGCTACAAGGAGTTTCATTCACATATATACGCCCATACATAAATTAACATTTGTATATAATTTATATACATACTTCCGTACAATCAATTAAAACCGTTACATTGCCATCACTGTAAGAAGCTTTTTATTCAAATGATCACCTTATACAGCATTAATGAAAACTCAATAGCAAATCATTTGTTTTTTTCTTCAATATATGGTTTCCACAACAAAGCATATGTATGCTAAAGTCTCAGGAATACCAGCCTCTGCAATCACAATATTAACATACAAAGAACCTTAACAATAACAATGACTTTGTTTTTCTATCGAGGTGGTACAGGAATTAGCATAAATCCATACAACAGCACCATGGATAAAAATGTTGAAAAAATAATAAGGGAAAAGATAAATTTGAGTTTGTGGTGCAGTGTACAACTCTATAATGCTTAATCATTTGATTTGCCACATAACCGTAATGAAACCCAAAAGAGAAAAAGAAACAAGCAGACTGATCACCTCTGTAGATTCTCCCGAGTTAAATCAGTAGCAACCTTTTTCCTCTTTGAAATATACTCCGGACCTTTCTTTACTGAATAGCCTTTCCAAATCCTTGTGTTAGAGACAAATGGTTGCAAATCATAGAAGACACAAGTTAGCCAACATTGAAAAGTGTGGCAGTTCAAGGAACATGGTTTTAAATATAAATAAACTAAGAAAAAAAGAGCACGGAACAAATAAAGGAAATGTAGATAATTACTGGGAATTAATAAGCTTTCTTCTTTTGAGAGCATCAATATCCTGAGCGCTGACTGCCTGTTATTTGATAGTCATGTCAGTTGTACGTAATCGGATGGTCGTGAAAGATACAACATTTGTTTGAGATTTTGTATGTCCCATTCATACTAAGACAATATAGAAACAAGGAATGTTGATAATCTCCAACGCTGCTCTTTTTCACCAATAAAACTACAAGGACGCGCACAAACTCAGAACATAATCAGTCTGCATCCAGGTAGTTCCTTAAAAATTCTGGCCAGCGTATCCAGCAGTGTTCCAGGTCCAGTAAATATTACCTCTATTCTAGTGATACCATTTCCATAAGGGAACAGATGAAAGAGAGGACAAATGCATTCTAAACATTGTTTCGTCAGTGATTCGCTACTTTGTTCTAAATTTCATGGAAAAACTAAATATTTTCCTAAGATTAGAAACTCTATCAAAGGTGATGAATAATATATTATACATACAAATTGACATCACACGCGATTGTGGAAGTATTATTCTCAAACTCTAAAACAAGATTTGTTTACTTGGACACTTTCCGATTAAAACTGCATGGACAAATCAACACTTGGGGAATTAGGTCCGCTTTCTTAATTTAGACTGACCTGATTAAAACTTGATATAATGAATGTATTTCATATTCTTCTATCATGCTTCACTTTATTTTGATAATAAACTTGCAAATTTAATAATCTGCTGTAAGTGGCAATACAACATACAAGTATATACCTACAATTTGAAATAGTTGTGCATAATGCATGCATAACCATAGATACATTCATATACCTAAGGAAAAAAGGAAGAGCAGAGCACTAAATTATTACACACCTTACCATTTTGAATCTGTATGAGCAAGTCTCTCACTCTGTCATCAACATGTTGGACCTATATCAAACCATCGAGATAAGAATAGTTCTACAAGAGGATTACAATATTCAAATGTAAAACAAGGCCTGAAATTAACAAAACTAAACATATGTTTAAACAACAGGTAAACACAACCATCTGTGACATGAAGTACCTTTGGAGTTTGGACCAGATCATAACTTAGCAGCATAAGAGACCATATGTTCAGACGCCACATCGATGATAGGTTCATAAGGGTATAAAGAACAATTGCCCACTTTTCATGCAAACAAAAGTTGAGTGCAAGTAGGGAAGACTCCAATAACTATATAATTATAACCCATTCTCGCTTTAGCTTTTCATGGTTTTCATCCCAACGAAGAATATCCTTTTCCATCCCATTGGGAGTAAATTGGGTATAAAGGGTTTAAAAGTGTTTTTGGTGGAAACTGAAAAGATGAAATGAGATGTTTCCAATGAAATTGAGTAAAACAAACATGATATGTACATCTAAAATAGTAAAATTTGGGAAAAAAACTCATTGAGATGAAAACCATACAAGGCCAAGCTTTTAATACAATAAAGTGGGAAACTACTTGGGTTTGGGCAACTATCCAATGCTCAAATAGATATGTGGGTACAAACATTAAATTTACTGATTTATCACCCCAAAAAGAAAGATGAAATGAAAGTGAAGATAGCTCGTGAGCAGAAAGCAAAGTAAGGCCTAATATGGGTGAAAAATAAAAACAAATGATAATTAGAGATGAAATTACTTACGATATGTATGGTTACATGTCAAAGAGGAAGAAAACATATTAACATGGATACTTATAACCTTATTTTATTTAAATCACAGGGCCAATATTCTAAAAACTAAAGGAAAAAGATAGATGTTTTCATGCCATTTTGATCTCAACACAGAATAGGGAATGAAAAGTAGCTCTCCTTCCGAAAGGGATGGGAAATTGAATGGAATTCCTTCGTTGCCTTTGAATTCTTTTCCAACTATTAAGACGCATGCCATCAACCTACCCTTACATTGGTTTAGCATTGAATATCATCATTAAATAAATTATCTTAACATAAATATTCCAGTCTTATGTTCACAATTTAGAAAAAACTTATGATTCGATGATTTTATAAATAAGTGTGCAAAGGTCAAAAGTAGGAAGAGAGTTTTCCTAAGACTCTAACTGGCTAGCATAATAACAAAACTATAGCAAATTAACAGTCAATATTTTTTATTCACTGAATTGATTAAGTATAGAAGGAAAGTTGAGAAATCCTCAATTTTCTGTACAAAGTAAGAATATCTTTACTTAAGATAGCTACAGAAGAAACATCAAAAGAAGGTGTTTCAAAATGTGTGCACATCTTCAGTGAAACATTCTACAGGAAAATACAACAGATCTGATTTCAACTCTATAGCAAAGTTTTCAGATAGCAATACCTTCCTTGATACTTCCAACTTTCCCATTTCTATCCATTTGTTTTTTATGGCCTGTGTGCAGCCTATTTTGTAAATCGAGGGCTCCACCTTCTCCTGTGTTAAGAAAATGAAACTAACCAGCATGTCGTCCGAGTGTGAAAGAGCAGATAAATAGTAAATAAAACTCAAACATGATTCAGCGAGTAAGGAATAAACATTTGAATAAATATGTCACAATGCAAGCAAGGTTTACTCCAAAGAAGAAGGTAGCTATGGACTAATATTGTGAAGTTGGAACTTTGCTCGACTATATGATATATTGATAAGAAGTTCAAATTTAAAGTTTTAGATCTCAACTATATACTTCTTTGCAATTTATTGCATTATCTTTGGTATTTTGTGTACTACTTTAGTTATGAAGGTATGCATACTTTGAATAAGTTGTATTTAATATAAGTCATACTTTTGTCTTATTAAACTCTACTCATACCATGTCCATGCTTACGAAATGTCAGTTGTTTGAAGTAAACAATAAAAACCTATAGGTGTAAGAATTGAGTTTGTGGACTGTAATCATCAGTCAAAACGTATAAGTATTTTGTTAGGTGGAGAAGCGTTTTCTGAGTTCTGTGCAATCAATAACACGCTAAAGATCAGTAAAAATCCTATAAGACCTGACATGATGTGTGACAATGGATATTGGGCTATAATGAAACACTATCCACATGCATTGTGCACGGAAGAGATGAGAAACAAATGAATATAGCATCACTCATAAAAAAATCCAATTTCATAAACAGAATAATAAATTATTGCCTTAAATGCCTTATTCCATTACCTGCAACTTTTCTCGTGTGATACCCTCTGGTGGTACAGCTAAAAAGAGCTGTACTTCAGGAGATCCATCTTTAGCATACATGTCTCCCTCCTGGGTCAGCATCCATCTTTCCCTCTTTATATCCTGCAGAATTTTCGAAAACGGAAACTTCATCAACAAAATCACATTGGCCCTTCCTTACAAATGATAAGCTAAGATAATAGCCTAAAGTGGATTCAGACCGTGTAGCAAAAAAAAAGGGTGGCGCTATTCACACTCCCTTTTCCTCTAAATACACCACTTTCTAAACACACCCCCACCCCATGTTTTAAAATAACCCATTTACTTAATACACACACCCAATATTCCCCAGCTTACCCTTCCCTCATTAAACCTCAATTCTTTCCCCAACACATACACCCCCTTCGATGCCGTGCATCTATGCAACTCTCATTAATCTCTCTCGTGCAATGAGGACCTACAAGCGACGAAGATTGATTCTCGACGAGGAACATGCAGAATATTTGTTAATTTTCGCATTATAGAGTATAGTTTTTGTGTTGGAGTAATTGTTGTTTTGCTGGCACGAGTGGTGTTTCAATTTCGCACAACGTTGTTTTAGGTTTCTAGATGGCACGATGGCAGGATGACATGATGCCATCGTGCCATCTATCATTTGAGTCATCGTGCCACCATGCTATCTACCATTTTAGTCATCGTATCAGCATCTACCATTTGAGCCATCGTGCAATCTATCATTTGAGCCATCGTGCAATCTATCATTTGAGCCATCATACAATCGTGCCAACGTTCCATCTACTATAGTAAGGGCATTATAGTCTTTCAAAAATCATGGCATTTTTGCAATTATAAGGAGGTATATTTACAGGAAAAATGGGGTGTGAATAGCGCCACCCAAAAAAAACTGGCCCTTACCCTTGGTTAACTAAAATTCAACTGAATTGAGAGATCACCCTATTTCTTTACCTCAATTTATCAGTAGTTCAGATACGTACAATGTTGCTTCAAATTAACCTCTGTACTACACTTAAAAAAACTCACAACTAACAGTAAAATGCTCTACAAGCCTAGCCACCAGTCCAACTGCATTTTAACTTTTACCCCAAATAAAATATAAGAAAGTGAAATTTTGCTGTAGGAGAACAATGCATGAATACAGAGGAGAAATTCTGACCTGAGCGTCGACAAGACGAAAACCATTAAGGCTTTTGATGACGTTGACGATCTCATCGTGGCTGATTCCTTTCTCCTCAGCAAATTTTCCAGAGTCTGAAATCTCCTCGTTCTTTTCCAGGTATCCTAGCACGGCTTCTTCCGCCATTGATTCTCCACAAATCGGCGCCGGTGGCGCTATAGCAGATAGCAGCTGACGGGTGAAGGGGGAATGTACTCTTGGAATTTTTCGAAGGGAAATTAGGGAAAATAGTCTCAAACAGGGTAGCAAGGAAAAATGCCCCCACTTTATTAACAAATGAAATATACCCCTCTTACTCCCCTAAAATATCTAATTTACCCCTAATTTAAAAAAAAAAAAGGAAAAAGTGTTCAACTTGGGCGGGAGTGCACTTTTCACTTTTCAGCTAGCGGGATAAAAGTTTTCACCATTACAAACCCTAGTTTCACCATTACAAGCCTAGAAAGAATCACAAACAAGATTTTCGAGCAAGAGAGTAAGGCCTTGTTTGTTTATGTTTCCAAAGGCCAATTTCCAATTTCCAACTATTCATAGAAATAGAATCATGTTTGTTTCTAAATTTTCCAATGGAAATCATTTTTCATTTTCCAATTTTCACATAAAACATCAAACCTCATTTTCATTTTCCAACTTATACTATAAAACAATATATCACTCATCAAACCTACATTTTCATCCAATTTACAACCCTCCATTACCAACTCTCTACTTAAAATATTACTATTTTTTAATTATATATATTTTTCATTTCTTATTCTTTTCATAACTCTTTCCCATTTTCATCCAATTTACATTTTGTATATCCCCTTTGTTTTTATATATAGGTATCAATATACTTTTTCTCCATTCATCTATTTAAAATATTAAATATTTTTTAATTATATATATTTAATCTGGCCACCAACCTTTTGTTTACAATCTTCCAAATATAATATTATATATATACGCTTAAAAATTCAAACACTATCAACTTTTCAAATGATTATATACATAAAATACTATTTCAAAACTACTCAACCAAACATAATCTCATTTTCAAACCTATATAAAACTCATTTTCATTCTCTCATCCAAACATAATTCCAGTTTTCACACGAAAACCAATAAATTCTCAAAATTCTATTTCCAACACTAGAAACTGGAAATGGTCATGGAAACATAACCATACAAGGCCTAAGATTTTACGATTTCTTCTTCAAAAGTACGAACCCTAGTAGATGCGGCGCGTTTGAAGGAGGCGAAATTGAGGGACGAAAGGACCTGTGTTCGACAATAAATCTCAGTTCTTCCATCAAAACTATGGATAAATGTTAGTTTTGATTGTTCTTTCGTGTAATTTTAGTGATTTTCATTTTCGCAAAATGGTTCGATTAACCAAATTTTCACGATTTTTGGAATGGGTATAATTTGAAGAGTTTCGGTTTTTCGCAAGTTGTATTGGTGGGCAAACACGTGGGCATAACTGTAGGCAGTTGGGTGGACAATTATGTTAAATATCAAAAATTGTGGGTGGACAAGTGAATCGACCCAGGAGGTGGGCACTTGGGTGGGTATTTGTGTGGGTCGGGTCTTTGGTCCCGACATTTTGGAGGCCTGGGGCGAATATAAAAACGAGGCCCTTCCTTGCATCGAAGACATAGAATAAAAGTGCACAATGTAAATAAAAAAACTAAAGTATCAAAAAAACATTTAATTTGGTTTCTTCTAGAATTTGGAAAAGCAAATTCATCAATAATATTTTCATAATCGATTTCATCAAACTTATCATTTTCAATTCATAAGATTCCTAATTCATTTAATATTTATTATGACAATATTAACCATAAGTAATAAGTTTTTAACAATTTTAACTTAGAAAAACTTCTTTCTTCAGATACGCCACATGCATAGTTAATAATGTTCTATAGACAATCAAAATATTAGGATAGCAACCCAAAATAAATAGAAACTCTAATCTTTCAAGTTCTATCTTTTACTTTGTTGTTAAAGTCACTTGTAACACTTTCAACTAAGTAAATAAATCATCTCAATTAATATCTAAAGAGTTATCATGCTTTAAAATATTTTCAATATTTTGACAATATTTTTTCAATCTATTATTGTATAAAGAATTTAACTTATTCGAATCAAACATGAAGCCAAAGAAATTATCATATGTTTGCAATTGTTCAAATTACTCTTTAAGGCAACAATAAATAATAACATCCACTACAGTTATAAAATAATTAACTCTAAAAGAATATTCACTAAATTTTATACTATCTTCATATACATTTTACATAATACCTGAATACGAAATACAATACATAAAAATGTTGTGATTCTATAGAATTTTATATGTCGGTAATTGGTTAATGTCTAAAAAAGAAAAGTAGATGGAGCTCATATAAATATATAAATATATATAAGCATATATAGTACATTTAGTGGGCCCCTAAAAATTTGGGGACCCGGGGTGATCGCCCCTTGGGCCCTTCCTCAGGGCCACCACTGGTGTGGGCAATTGTGTGGGCGGTTACGTTAAATGTCAAATTTTGTGGGTGGACAAGTGAACTGAACCGGAGGTGGGCACTTGGGTGGGTATTTGCGTGGGCAATTGTGTGGGCATTTACGTTCAATGTCAAATTTTGTGGGTGGACAAGTGAACTGAACTGGTAGTGGACAACTGGGTGGGTATTTGCGTGGGCACTTGGGTGGGCATTTACATTGAATGTCAAATATTGTGGGTGGACAAGGAAACTGATCTTTTATATCTATTTATTTACTGCAGGGGTTCATATAATTTTCTTATGGGATGGAGTTTGGGATTGTGACATAACTACATCCCGATGGAGGTATACAGGGAAGCATTCCAAAACCTTTATCTTCCCTTCAGAGTTCACGTACGCTGAATTGTTGCGGAAAGCTTATATTTTCTCTAAATTCAATCCATATGAGGGTGAAATAGAGTTGACCAGTTGGTTTGGCTATGAACATGTTGATCCCTTGCCACCATGTCCAGTCACCGATGATGATGATGTCAGGCTACTTGTTCGCATGAATAGCGATAAGTCTTTTTCTGTTCCGGTTAGTTTGATTAGAAGGGAAAAAAAACACTCTTTGGAGTCAGCTAGTAGCAATCAGGAGATGTTGCCAATTAAAAAATAACCTATCGTTGAAGAAGTTATGCCACGTCCCGTGCGTACGACCAAAAAACGTAAGACCAATAAACGCAAAAGGGTTGCAAAAAGAAAATCTCGTATAATTCCATATTTTGGTATGACTATGGAAGACCTTGAGAATCACCCTATGTTTTTGGGAGGATGTAGATATGTCAAGTGGCGATGATTGGCCTATTACTTCTGAAGGAAATGATGGTGGTGGTGTTGAAAAAGAAACTATCGTTCAAGAGGATCTACCACGCCCCGAGCATAACACCGATAAAGGCAAAGGGGTTGTCAAAGAAACATCTGGTTTTGAAGAATATTTAGGTATGACTATTGAAGACCTTGAGAATGACCCTCTGTTTTGGGAGGATGTAGATAGGTCAAGTGACGAAGATGGTGGTGGTGGTGTTGAGGCAGCAGCAAGGGGGAATGCTAAACTCGGGGGTGGGCACAAAAGTCGTCCAGAGAGTAGGCATGAACATCAACCCAAAAATCGACATGATGATGGGCGGGAAGATGGTAGCGGGAGTTCGAGCAAGATTGTGGGCGTAAAAGTGGGCATAAGAATGGTGGGCGGAGTTCAGGCAATATGATGTTGTGCAGGAAAGTGGGCATAAGAATGGTGGGCAGGAGTTCAGGCAATATGGTGGGCAGGATAGTGGGCATAGGAATTGTGGGCAGGAAAGTGGGCATGAAGGTAGGCATGAAGGTGGGCATGAAGGTGGGCATTGGGCATGATAGTCAATCATGCAAAAGGAATTCAGCCGGGCACATTGGTGTGGGGCCTATGAGCAATCAAACAAGCATTTGTAACTCTATCTCAAGATGATGATTTACAGTTGATCAAGTTTTCCGTCTGAAAAGAAGAATTTAGTCGGCGACTTGCAATAATTTGTATCTTTGAAAAATAGACAACACGTTGTTAAAAAGTCGACAAAGTTAGATTTGTTGCCGATTGTGTGGATAAAAATTGTGGGTGGATGATACGCGTGACTAGGCGGCAAGGTGGGCATCTATGGGTTGTTGTTAAATATAAAAATTGTCATGAGTGTTCGAATGAAATGAACAACCATGAGCATCGGCAGAGATAAATGTTTTTATCATGATTTTGATGATTTTGTTCAAACCCACCTGAGTTTTTTACTAAAATAAATATCCCTAAATTCAAATGTCCATAAGTTATGACAAAACATGGAGATCAAAAAGTTTTAAATTTTTAGTATTTCTTGAAGATATTCGATTTAAAATTGGAAACTTTTGTTTCAGTTTCTTGGAGCGTGTCCAACAAGTTAATCGAGGTATTTGAAACGAAAAAATGGGTCGTAAGAGAAAATGGGGAGAAGGTGGTTGTTCCAAATATTGCTTCATGGCTTTAGGTATGTGTATACGTGGATTTTGGACATGTATTCGGCCCGTATTGGCCGTGGATGGTGCCCTCTAAATGGGAAGTTCTCTGGTTGTTTTCTATCAACCCCAATGGACGATAACAACCAAATTTACCCCCTTAGCATTTGCCATTGTCTAAAAATTCGGAGAATGATGCTTCATGGAAATGGTTTCTTGAAAAGATAAATGGCTTGTTGGCGAAGAAGAAGGATTTGGTTATTATCTCGGATCCGCCATCGCATTTTGCCGTTAATAAAGTTTTCTATTTTGCACATCATGGAATTGATTACCATCTAAGACAAAATGTTGTTGATTTTAAATGGATGTGGATGTAATCACTTTACTCTGTTGAGCCGCTAAGACATATAATGAGTCCAAGACCTCTCCATATAAATAACGAGATATATTTTGTATCTAGATATAATAACTCCATACAAGCAAAATATTGAGAAAGAGCAAACACTTTCATATATTTTTTCGTAGAGTCTTAGCATCATGACTACCAACATTTGAGAGTCTAATGCTTTCTTCTTGATTACTTGTAATATCCTCCGTATCAATCATTATTGATTGTAATCTTAATTTTGATCATCATTCAACACAAGACATCCTTGTGAGTATTCTTGAAGATGAAATATCCATTGGGTGATCTAGGTGAAAATTGTTTGAAGGTTGGGATGAAAAGGTGTTGTAAGAGGATTGTGGTAAACATCGCATTACTAACCTACTATGTTGATGGTGATCCTCAAATGTCGTGATGATTTGAATTTTTGCAAGAAATTAATAAAATCTTTTGTTCCAAATTGAAATCAATTACCATGTACACATGCACTGGGGTGGTAGAGATAGGAAAGTTGAAAAATCGAGAGTGTTGTTTTATTTCCGCATTTACATTCTCGTCTTTGTTTTTATTCAAAAAGAGGGGAAAATAAAACCGAGATAATCTATTCACCCATCGTACCATCTTCCATATAACACAACCATGAGAATACCTAGGAAGTATCCCGGTGTTGAATGTGTTATGCCTCCAATAAACAACCACACATTCATACCCCCTCTAGCTATTTTGCTAAAATAAAAATAAATATTGTCATAAGTTATGACAAAACATGAAAATCAAAGGAAGGCAATTAAATTGGTTAGAGGCGATCTCGGAAGATCGCAAAAACGTGTAAGAAACCCATTTGGAGCGTGTAACATCAAATCTTAGAAAGTGTGGGCCGATGAATATTGGTTGTTTCAAATTTGATGTATTACATTGTAATATGGTAGGCATTTTGGACAAATGTTTGTGTAATGTACTATATTTATGGTAGTGGATGGTGCGTATCATTTTTTTAGCAAGTATTGAGATTTTTACATTGTTTAGGTACAATTCTTGTATTCGGTTGATTATGTTGCCTTCTTTGGGCATGTTAAAGTGTTTAATATTTTTATATATGATTATACAAATTTTGAAATGGTTTTTGAAAAGATAAATGGCTTGTTTTGGGCACGAAAAGGGTTTAATATTTTGAGATACCACCTTAATAATTTTGAAATTATAGAAAGTTTTCCCGGGCATGCCTATTTGTAGATCTGTTGTCTTATACAAATTTTGAAATGGTAAAAATGTTGTTGCAAATTTAAGGATTGTGGATGATAAGGGTCTTTTTATGCATGTTTTATGTGTATATTTGAGTAGAATTTGAATTATTTTATTGTTAGTTTGTAAATTTTTGATTGTATAGTTTTGTATCTAGTGTTTTTATTGATGTAGATTGACCATTCGGGCTAATTTTGATGAATTTCGCAATGGATTCATGTCAAAACATACCGGGGTTAAGGATGCAAAAACATCATGAAATCCCAACAAACGTCATTTCGGGAGTCTTTTGGTCCAACACGTGCTCGGGGATGTTGGGCAACACTACGATGGCTCAATACCTACTCTAGAAAACCATTGGATGCACCTATCTTTTTGTAATAATTATTGATGAAGTGGTTCCCCACGAGGATTGTAAGTAACTAATAATTACCGTCTTTTTGTTATTTAATCTAACAATTTTCAAAGTTTTGTTTGTTTAAAAAAATGAAAAATAAAGAATTTAAAAATAATTGGAATGTACAAAACATCAAATAAAACTAGATTGTAGAATTAAGAAATCAAGAGCTAGAAATGTGTTGTGTTCCAATGTAAATCAATTACCATGTAATGTTTTTGTGATTCAACAAGATAAAAAAGCCACCAAAAACCCTCTCAATTTTACAAAAACTAACCTCTTTTAATAAAAAACGGCCATCTTCCCTATGGCCACTTGGAAATTCCCAATTTAAGTTAAACCCTCTATCGAGCGAATAACTTCTAACCTGAAGTTGATTAATCGCCTCCAATCTCTTTCTAGTTAAAACCCTCAAGACATCATTATAACGATTTGTGAATTCCCGTATTAGGTTTGACCCTAATCCGGAATGATTTAAATATCTAGTGTGGGATTGCATATAAAGGCACTTATATATTCTATTTCACCATGAATCTCCCGATTTCCCGATGTGAAGAATAAACTTCAAATCAATATCGCGAAAGTTTGAATGAATAATAATATAAGTTGTTTCACAAAATTGAAGTATTTTATTAAAAACATACAGGCATTTTAATCACAAATTCATTCTAATGTTCATTTACATTCAAACACTAGAAATTTAGTTACACATTTTTTTGACAAGAGAATATACTTTTTACATTGATTTGAATAAAATGAACATGTGTTTAGCTTGATTATTCAAGACCAATTCAAGACTTTTGGGCATGTTAAAGTGTTTAATATTTTTATATATGTCTTATACAAATTTTGAAATGGTGCATTTGCGTTCTCTCTCTATTGCTCTTCAACTTCTAACTCTACCTTTTTTATCCTCTCAATGTTTTTGCTTTTTAGATATACAATAATATTGAATGAATCTATCTATCAAAGAATACTTCATGAATTATGAATTTACTTTCCAACTCAAACTCTTGGCTTTTATACAAATTTTGAAAGAACACATCAATAATGCTAACAAATGCTCCACTTCCATGGTTGTTGGTTTAATATTTTTAAATTCATGTCTTAATAATTTTGAATCATTGTTCGTCCACATGACAATTATTTTAATAGAGCTTGGTGCAACAAAATGAGGTGTAAAAGTTGCTCAAAGGTTGTCAAAAAGCACAAAGGGTTTAATATTTTAAAGAAAAACCATCACCGATCTTAATAATTTTGAAATTTTAAAAGCACGTTCAGTAGGCATGCCTATTTTTTCCCGATACACGTCTTTACAAATTTTGAAATGGTGGCCGTGTTTGTACGCGTCTTGGCGTAAAATTTGCTTGTGTTTTGGCTTGTAAAGTGATAAGTGCTTTTTAACACACCCCGTTTTATGTGTATATTTGAGTAGAATTTGACGTTATTTTATTGTTGTTTTGAATTTTTTATTGTTTTTGCATCCGATTACCCCGGGTATGTTTTATTGATGAAACCATGGCCCAAAATTCACCAAAAAACAGCTCCAAATCATCAATCTACACCAATAAAAGCACATGGATTAATGTGAAAACTATGTACAATCAAAAATTTATGAAACTACAATAAAATAACTCAAATCATACTTAAATATACACATAAAACATGTATAAAAAGACCCTTATCAACGGCCGTGTTCCACCGGAGCCAAAAACTCGAAAATTTTGCACAAAACGGCCTCCAACACGGCCAGGCCGTGTTGGGCAAAGACGACCGTGTCGATCGAGTCTCTCTGAGGAAGAAAAACATGGTCCTGGCCGTGCTGGGCGACATGGCCGTGTCCGGGGCACTTTTCTGCAACTTTTCCATGCGGAAATTATGGAAAACTCACCAACCAAGCTTTTTGACCACTTTTGTACACCTTTAACACCCTATTTTGCTGCAACATGTCCCCATATTCCCTCAATTATCATATGAATACAAGAATTCACCAATCCAACAATGAATTGGAGCATTTGTTTAACAAAGGATGACATTATTAATGTGTTCTTGCACAAAAATGATGTCTATAAAAGCCAAGAGTATGAGTT
The DNA here is from genome assembly GCA_016081115.2 of Rehmannia glutinosa. Classification (NCBI taxonomy): domain Eukaryota; kingdom Viridiplantae; phylum Streptophyta; class Magnoliopsida; order Lamiales; family Orobanchaceae; genus Rehmannia; species Rehmannia glutinosa. The sequence goes on from CM071926.1 coordinate 1,054,749, forward strand.
GGGGGAATCATTCATTGTATATTCATTGATTCATTCTCTCTAAGTTACAAAGCAAAATACATTGAGAGAATAAAAGAGAGATAGAGTTTGAAGTTGAAGAGTATTAGAGGAGAAGGCTTGAGCTCAACATCATCAACCATGGAGATGAAGTCTTGTATTGGTCTTGAATAAGAGCTAAGTACACCATATTCATTTTATTCAAATCTTCTTGTGTAGTATACTCTTTTATCAAAGCCATGTGTGGCTAAATTTCTAGTGTTTGAATGTAATGAACTCTAGAATGAATTTGTGATTAAGGTTTGTATGTTTTTAATAAAATCTTCATGTTTTGTGTGATTCACTTATATTATGCTTTATTCATTCTAATTGGTATATGCGCAATATTAATTTGAAGTTTATTTTTCGCCGGGAAATCGAGAGATTCATGGTGAAATAGAACCTATATAAGTGAAAAGAGTTGCATGCAATCCAAGATATATGACGACACAAATCTTCTGGATTAGGGTCAAACCTAATATGGGAATTCACAAATCGTTATAATGCAATCTTGGGGATTTTATCTAGAAAGAGATTTCAGTTAATCAACTTGAGGTTAGGAGTTATTCACGCTCGATAGAGGGTTTAACTTAAATCGAGAATTTCTACGGTCCATGAAACATGAGATTTTATTAAAAGATGATGATTTTTGCTAAAGAGTTTTTGGTTGTATCTTTATCTTGTTAAATCACAAAACATTCTAGAGAGATTTACATTCAACACATTTCTAGCTCTTGATTTCTTATTCTACAATCTATTTTTATTTGATCTATTGTAAGTTGCAATTATTCCAAATTCTTTATTTTCCATTTTTAAACCAACAAAAACTCTGAAAATTGCTAGATTAGATAACAAAAAGACGGTAATTACTAGTACTTACAATCCTCGTGGGAATGACACTCGATACTCAACAATCTATTCTATAAAACGATAGGTGCGATTGCTGGGTTTTAAAGGTATCTTTTGAGCCGTCATAAAGAATTTAATGTTTTGAGATTTTTACATTGTTTAGGTACAATTCTTGTATTCAGTTGATTATGTTGCATTTTTTGGGCATGTTAAACCCTTTAATGATGGGCATTTGCGTAGGCAGATGCATAGGCAGGATTGCGGGCATGTCATACTAATTTTGAATTACAAGAATATACAAGTACTAACGTCATACATATTTACAAATACTTACAATATACATCTAATATTGCCTTCTTTGTATATTTCTGCGCAAATTCTGAGCCTGAATTCATCGCACCTCTTGGTGTTGATTTTCACCACGCCATGCCCCGTCACCAAGGACTCCACCATCTTCATGCACATTATGCCACAATCACTGGTATTCAATTATTGCGGGGGATGCTCATACCGTTCAATCTTCCAATCTTTTTTGGGGGGCTCGACCCTATTGTCCCAAATGTGAGCTTCCTCGCACAAACTTGGTAGCATTGACGCTAATTTCCTGAATTGTCCAATATAAGTACTAAATGACTTGGACTCGAACATTGAATCATATACAACGATCAACTTTTTCTTGAACTTCAGCCCATGATTTCCCAAGACCGTCTATCGGATATACGCCCGTCAAATATTCCATTATAGTTTCGTCAACCTTCCACCAAGACCAGTCTTTCTTTTTATTCTTTGAAGATTTTGCATACTTGTTAGCCCATTTCATAGTCAAATTATTCTGTCAAATTAAAGTAAATCAATGTCAGAAACAAATTTATATCAAAACAACAAGATGAATGACATGTTTGTGTAAATGAATGATGCTACGTACCCAAAGTAGCATATCAATGGTTGTCCAGTTCGACAAGAAACGTTCAGGCCATTTTTTTGATTTATACGCGACGAGGCGCAACAAGTCCATTTGCTGCAATGAACAAAGTGGGCACACAGTAAGACAAAAGGGTAGGCAAGTAAATAAAAAAAAAGTGGGCAGGAAGATAGGTAAAGAAGTGGGCAGGAAAAATGGAAGTGATTTTGTTCACATACCTAATTATCCAGCCATCCTTCTGAGTCACGGATATTCAAGAACCATGAGGCACAAAATTTGTGACCTTCATCAACTGAACAATGAACGAATACGTCATTGTTGTCCTTGTTTTCAGCAAACCACTTCTCAAATTCTTCAATCAAGGCCTGTGGGTAAAGTCCCATTGGATCATAGAGTTGCAATTGACGAATTTCCGGAGCATCAGGAACAACCTTACCCTTCTTCTTCGGTGGGACATGATGACTTGGATCTGTAAAAGGCAATTTCTTCGTGGGGCCAGGTCTTATCGTCCTTTTCCATTTCTGATACACAATGTCATCAATTTTTGGAGATCCGACTCTGACAGGACTACCAATATCAACAAAAGCAGGCTTGGCATTGTCCCCATCGCTTTCAGATGCACCATCCTCACCATCGGCAATAATTGTTGGATTTGAACCCACAACCTCAGTGGTTTGAACCACTGAAAGTAATACATCAAGTTTTGAAGGGTTAGCAATCAATTCTTCAAATGCTTTGTGCGGGACAAATGTAATGGGTTGGGCGTTGCTCGGCAGGAACAAGGGCAAAGGTCCTGGTATATCTTTCTTCTCATCAGAAGTAAAGTTAGCAAACACAGGGCCAACATCATGCCCTTTGGAGGAAACATCAGGAAGGGATGAGGGTGGAGAGCTTATGGGTTCCTTCTGAAAGTGGTGCCCACTGTCGGCACCCAAGTCGGCACCCTGTTGGGCAACGCGGGCGGCATCCCGGTCGCCATCCTTGTCAGCACTACTGGCACCACAATCGGCACTACGGTGGGCAATTGGTGGAGCATGATCTTTGCCAACCTTTTTAGAAATTGAGCATCCCAAATGCTCCATAATTGTCTTGACATGGACTCTATTTTGTCGACTCTCCTCGACAAACCAAACAAGTCCATGGGGGATTTGCCCTCCTTCTTCCTCATCAATACCTTCGCCCTATGTTTTTTCCTCAAACAATTTTCTTTTCAAACTTTTCTTCTTCTTTCTTTCTTTATTTTTCTTTTTCAAATTCTCTTTCTCAATGGTATCTTTCCACACAACAAGTTTTTTAAGGATTCAATATCTTGCTCCAATTTGGATGGTCTCAGGTTTTTGTGAACAACAAGCTACAAACAAATAAACAAAAGTCAAAAAAAAAAGCAAAAAGTGGGCAATCAAGTGGGCAGTGAAGTGGGCAAACGAGTGGGCAAGTGTATATTAGCGAAACAACAATAACAATGTGAGCATACAAGTGGGCACTTATGTGGGTAGTAGCGTGGGCAAATGAGTGGGCAGGTGTACATTAGTGAATGGACAATATCAATGTGGGCATACAAGTGGGCACTCATGTGGGCAAATGATTGGGTAGGTGTACATTAATGAATGAACAATATCAAGGTGGGCACTCATGTGGGCAGTGAAGTGGGCAAATGAGTGGGCAGGTGTACATTAGTGAATGGACAATAACAATGTGGGCATACAAGTGGGCACAACAACAGACATGCATACACACAAAAAAAAAAAATTGATTAAAAAGCTTACAAGATCATCATCTCCCTAAGCAAACTCAAAGATTGTCTTTTTCGATTAATCAAATGAAAAAAACGGCGGCTTCGCTTGACCAACGTAAAATATGTGGCACCCTATTCTTAGCAAATTTCATTGTGACGGCACACAATTTGGCGATGTCTGGGATCGCCTCATATGCCCAGACTTGTAGCGCAGGGTGGAAGCCGTAGATATCAAAGTTTTCACAATCATGCTTTTCTTTGGTTTCTTTTCTTTCCCAATAACCCTGTACTCGACCGGCCATGTAGGCACGTGTTTCCTTTACCAAGAAATCGAAAGCAACTCGTCCCCATGGATAAGCATTAAAAGCTTATGATCATCCACAAGGTGAATATACTCGTCCACAATTCTTTTGGTTTTTCGGTCTCTTACAAGAAGAATACCGTATAGGAAACATAGCAAGGCCAACTTCAGGGTCATATATGCGTCCCCTTTTTCTTTCTTGGACCATTCTTCCAAGGCGTTTTCCACGTGTATCAGACAAAGGGGATTAAACCTCCTAAAACATTTCTTGAAGATCCCCGACGACAATGGAATTGTAGACTTGGACCCAAAACCAAGTCCTGTGATCAATGCGAATTTGGTTATTCGAAAGTCTGCCTCTTTGTTGTTCAAGTGGAATGTTATCTTCTCCAATGACATCAAATTGTCTTGTCTAAAGAGAAGGTGGAGATATAACTGGCCTTGAAACTTCAATTTTTGTACATCCAGGAATTGTCCAAAGCAAGATTGCCTGAACCTTTCTCTATTCCGATCGCTCAAACAACCAATTATTTTATTTAATTTCTCATTGAAATTGCAACGACCACTTAATCTCGCTGCAAATTGATCCTTTTCGTTGGGAACAAGCGCCATCTTTCTTGAACTGCACAATGAAAAGTAGTGTTAGATACAAGTGGGCACACAGGTGGGCAGACTGCAGGGCAAATATGTGGGCAAGATTAAAAATTCTCGAAAAAACCCAAGTCCATACATATTCCAACCTAAAAACACATTATAGACTCTACAGAAGATGATCATAAACTCCACAAAACACATCACAGACTCCACAAAGTGGGAAAAGAAGTGGGCAGGGAAGTGGGCAAAGTCGTGTCCACTCATTGTGGGCAAAGCACGTGGCTAATAAGTGGGCAATAGAAAAAATGTTCGATTAAACCCAAGTACACGCACATTCCAACCTAAACATATCATTAACTCCACAAAACATGAATCATTTAACGTTAAATCTCGTTTTCAGTCATATAACAAAACCCTAAACTGTTTATTATATTTTTTTTCAAAACAAAACTCAAAATCCTTCAACACAACTAACTAAAATATATATATAAGAGAAGAAGATGAAAAAAAAACATTTTCAACATGACCTTTAATTTTCAAACCCTCGAATAATGAACTCGAAGACGTTCGCGAAGAAGAGAAGAAACGAAGGAGCGAGGCAAATCGAAGAGAGCGTGAGTCGGACGTGAGGTGGGTTTGGAAGATGAGAAGAATGGAAGAAGATCGGACGTGAGAGAGTAGTGGGCAAATGAACTGCTCCCCGCCTCTTCATATTCTTTTTTTTTCCTTTTTTTTTGGTTTTTTTAAATAAAAGGGCATTTTAGACTTTTCAAGAGAAAAAAAGGGTATATTTCCTTGTTTAATAATGAAGGGGCATTTTTCCTTAATATCCCCTTGTTGGGGTATTTTCCCTAATTTCCTTGTTCAAATTTTCTTATATTCGCTTCTTTAAAATGGACTATTGAGAGGAGAGTGATTTATCCAAAAGTCCATTTTAAATTAACTATTTATAAAATAAACTTTTAAATACAACGTCCATTTCAAAAGTACTTCCAAATAAATGATTTGTAAAAAATCTCCTAATTTAAGAAAAGAAATAAAGGTTAGGTTTACATTTGGTTCTCAAAAATTGGGAAATTTATCGAAAAATCCAAATGCCCACATTTTTGGAACTTAATTAGGCCATGTTTTTTTAGCCAAGAGCCAAACATGCTAGTTGCAAGCATTTCAACTACCTACCATACTCACTAGAACTATTGTAAATTTCGGATAGAGCAAGACACGTGATAAAAACTATGGGGGACCTATTTTTTCATATTCATACTTTTTTTTATCCTTGTGTATCTTTCCCTCTTCGAAATTTACACAAAAACTGGCGGAATGAAAATGTAGAAGATCCATTTCCCTATTTAAGCTGGAGGTGGTCTCATACGAGGCCGTCTCATAACTCATTAACTTAAGTTGATGAGATGAATTATACAAAACACAAAAAGTATGGAGTTTCTGTATGAGTTTGGATTTGGGTTGGAATTCCATTTACATATAGGATCGTTCGAGAGACCGTATCTTACAACTATTTGCCTTTAAGCTGTGACACCCGTATTCGAACCAAATTTGGGTCTTATTGTCAAAACACTCAAAACGCTATAGTCTTGAATGGCTATGTATTTATAGTCCATTTCGAGTTTCTAGTGTTGGAGACTAAATTTTGAGAATTTATTGATTGTCGTAAGAAAATAGAAATTTTCTTCATATGAATGAATGGAAATAAAATTTTATACACATTTAGAAGCGAGAACATGTTTGGTTGATTGGATTTTGAATACGAAATACGTGATAAAAATGGAATTTACGCTTTGTGTATGCTTTGGTACTATTTGCAAATTTTTATCAATATAAATAATAAATTCGAAAAGTTGATAATAGTAGGTCCACTTTCGGTATTTGATTTGTATGATATTATATTTGTAAGACTTGTAAAAAGTGAATCCCACTAGATTAATGTAGTTTAAAAATAATAATATCTTAATTAGATATAGGTGGTAGCGGTGAATCAACTAAGTTGATTTGAAATTTTGAATGAGAATATAGGAAAAGTGATTGATAAATAATACAAGGGTTATGTATAAAGTTCGACAATTGAAATTATAGGTTCAATGTGTTATTTTATATATATTAAAAAATAGGACGATTATTATTTCCAATTTAAAAAAATCAAACAAATATGATTCCATTTTTTTAACAGAATAAAAATGAAAATGAGCACTTGAAAATAAACCACACAAGACCAATATTGCTACTTTGCACAATCAACCTGAAGACAACAACAGTAAGAATCGAAGCTCAACTCAAAAGATGTAAAACAGTAATACAAAAGGCTTTACCATAAGAGTCAACACTCATCAATAGAACAAAGCTTTCAATATGAATATGGAGTCATCAAATATATACTCACAAATTGAAATTCCAAACTTTTCACAATTGATTTGGACCAAAAATCACCATATGTATAACCAGTCTCCAGAAAGAATACCTACAGATTCCTCGTACAAAACATCCTGATACATCATAAGCTACAAACCTACAATTCAGAATGTCTTGTGCCTATACTACCCAACTTTCGGTGGGCAATTACATCCGACATGCTCAGCGTGAAGTCCCATTTAAATCTTCACAGAAGGCCTGCAGTTGAAAAATGGTGCAAACATCTTCAAAACTGACGAATTATTTGAAAAAACAAAAAAAGATTCAGCAGAGCACAACATCACCGTAGATTTGAAGTAGAGCTTATGACAAATCAAAAAGAAGCAAATAAAAAAGTGACAAGTAACTCCCAAATGAACAGTCCCGGGAAATTCAAGGCGACATTACAATTAAATTTGGATCCTCAAAAGCATCCACAATAGCAAGAGAAACACCAAAGTTTATATTGAGGCACAAATTTCTCATATTTTCTCAATGTTAAAGCTAGACTTTTAAAAAAACGGTTTTAGGACAACATCCAAAACAAAACAAATAAAAAGAAAAGGCTAAGTGGTTAGCTTAACAGCTTATTTGAAATTGACCGAGGGTAATTTACATCAAATTTGCAATCAACTACAAAAGGAAAGCACAACAGCAAAAAGATCCTCACCTTAATATTAAAATACAAAAGCAAACATGCTCAATCCCGTAGACCAAGCTCGACCTCGAGCTCATCATCCTCCTCAAACAATTTCAGTAAACGAGCGTACTGCTCTTCACGCTTCTTCTTTTGCCAAAATCTGAAAAGGAAAAATGACAGCAGAGCAACTGCCACAAGTAACAAACATATAAGTGCTATCGTGGACCCCTTGCTGCCACCATGAGATGCTGCTTTTGTTCCATTTTTTGGAGTTGATGAATCATCAGAATAGGCTGCATGTAAAATTTATTATTCAAGAGGAGCGGATGGATTTAAAAAAGTAAACCTCTAAAACCGCTAGTAAGAAAATGCCACAGAACTTTTGCTGAGGAAAAACTTCAAACACAATATTTATCTCAAACAGAATGATCCTCTGTTGAAGCAAGTGACAAAAATGAATCGAGTATTGCTACCACCAAATCTACCATATTCTTAGCAAGGGATCACATTGTTTGAAAAAATCACTCAAGAACATATCTCCGAAACAAAACAAAAAGTCAACACAAGAGAAGGACACGCATACAAACAGAGCACTATTATTAAAAATCAGAAACACCCCAACTCCCCAAGTCATTTTGATAAAGTTATATTGCATTGAGGGTGTTGACAATAAACCACAGTAAAAATTTAAAAAGTGAATTTCTCATAGAAGTTCATTTTATTGATCGGCGGATGCTTTCTGAAATTCTTCATCTCAGAATCAAGAAAAAACATCTTTTGGGTTCAAGTTTCATAACCCACTTGAGTAACATAGCCCTCAATTGAACACAAAGAAGGTAAGTTGCAAGAGAAAATAAATTTCCTAAACTTGCTAATGAAAGGGATAATTTTACTAAAAAAGAGACAGCTTCACAACATATTAAGAAATCTACTATCCTACGGTGGCAGGTATTAAGTGAGAATGAGCTACAGGAACCATCCTAAGTTCATCTTAATATCATGTGTAGAATCTCTGATCCATTGGAAAAATCATTCTCAATGAAATTTCAACTACTAAAAATATGACCTATGGTAGTGGACATTCCCCGAGGACTGCCTTTGACTCTCTCTCTCTCCCACTTTTCACTGATGCACCTCTCCACTTTTCACTGATGCCACAACTTATTACACTAATCATAGGTCTCATCCACATCACCACCACTCAACCTTTTTCTTGACAAACCAACCTCCATCTTTAAATTTGTTTGTACCCACACTTTTGCTCCACCTTCCGACCGACCCAGTCCCTTCCCAACTTTATGACCGCCATAAATCTGACCCGTAGCCTTCTCACCTCCACCACATAAAAACCTTCATTAAATCCCATCACACATGGCTGACTATCAAACCTCATTTTAATGGGTTCTCACATAATCCGAGCTGGTTAGTTTTAGTTGGATAGAACCACTTTAGATGGATTTTGGGGTAAAAGATGATTTTCCTAAATATTGTTTGTTTTGGTCTTGGGCGGGCATATCTACAAGAGGCCAAACTCAAGAAAAGGTGAACAATGAAAAGCACAAATGGGATCCCTTAATCCAAAATGCCTAATTCCCATCCTTCCCCTTAATCTCCTCGAACCTCCCTTTATTCATAGTCTCTCACCTCTCACATCTCTGTCATTCCATGAGCTTCACAATCATCGTGGTAGCTACACATAAACACCAATGATTCCCATGGTTTAAACTTCACCGTCTCACATACCTTGATCACTGATGGAGTCCCAACTAGATCCTCACCCTTCCGTTTTCCCCGTTTGGCTATTTCACTAATCTATTTTGCTTCTCCCTCAATTTCACAAAGATTCTCTTCAACCACCGACCAATGCCTCGCCACTTCCACAAACATATGGTTCCACTCATGTATGTAATTTTTAGCTTAATCAAAACATAAAGCAAAAAACCAAAAAGAACTTAAAAGAGAATAAGGAGCCCATGAACTCCCGAAAGCTTCTTTCCTCACCCTCAAGTAGGTTGGGATAGCAGAATCAGAATATACCCGATCTTTGGTACCCAATCGAGACAACCCGAAAACTTGATCCACTCACACAATATGTTACTTCTTTCCCTAACAACTGCCAGCACCAAAGGTGCTATCATTTTCCTTACCCATAACAATCCCAACCCTTTGACACCTACTTGCCCTTCTTCAACCAATCATATCACCTTCAAACAACACACTTCACTATAAAAACTATCATTCCAAACACAATAACATAAGCAAGTATTTCGCAAATTTTGACTTAAGCTTGTCATCAAACACGGGGAAGGAATCAAGTTTGTGAGTCTAATTTTCACTATTCACTTTATTTTTGACATGGAAAAGGCGAGATATGTCATGTCATTCTCATTCCAGCCGACGTTTATTCTCAATTATGTTTATTCTATTCCTAAGTGTGTCAATTCTTTCATACCATTTCAATACCTTTGAGGAGATTGAAGAAATTATGAGGAGAATATGACAAGTCCTCAATGCTTAAGCTCGTCCTTCAAAAGTTTCTACATATTCCACAACAACCAAAATACTTCAACCATCATCTTGCAAAAAACAAGCCTTGATATATCATGTCTCATTCCATACTTTCCCTTTATATCCTCTGTTAGAGCATCTATATTAGTCTACAAACTACTATCCCAATATTGCTAACTATGTTTCTTGCAATTGAATGTGAAGGCGATCAAAGTGGAGAAGAAAAAGACACAAGATTACATAGACTTCAAAATGTGGCATGACTTTTTAATTCTATGGGATAAGGAGCAGAAGTTAATATTTAGCTTAGGAAAATGCATGACAATGAAGGGAAATAAATGTAAAACAGGTAATTACATGTGATATAACTTACTAAGAATTTCCGACCTCTCCTCAATTTTATCACATTTTGAACCTGATTTTTCTTAGATTCTCAACAAACCCAATGAAGCACAACATAATCTTTACCAACTCCAACAAAAGGTTACTGCTGAAAGTTTTCCATTTGTCTAATCCTTTTATACTTACTATTTCATTTGCGCAATATTGAACAACAAAATTACATTTTGACAACTACATGTTATTTCTCGCATTAATTCTTTCCTTATTTTGCCTTCTTCTACCCTTCCCCTTTTGATGCTTTAATTTGAAAGGGGATCAAATCAAATAACAATCCTCCGAACGGACCGAACCTACAATCAAATAAGAAAAAAGAAAAGAATCACAACCGAATCAATTCAATTGCTTCCACCAACATACATATTTAGAAGAAAAAAAATCAATTTGTCAAGTTACCCAAAACGAAGATTAAAAAAAGAAAAAAAACGAGGAACACGATATAATCATACATGCAAGCAAATTACAAGCATAATATATTACTGTAAAAGTAGAGAATCAGATGACGATCTACCGCCAAAAGTAAAGAGAACCTGAAATGCAAAACAGAGAAATTGAAGAAAAGAAGGCCAAAACACGCAACCCTCTCCCACTTGAGATCTCTCTCATTTCTCCTCCCTTCTCTGAAATTCCCTTTCTAAAACCTTCTGATTTTCTTCTTCTTTTTGCTGTGGAATTATCGAAACTTGTGTCTATTTTCTCCTTGAGAAAGGAAATGAGCTGCCTGCGATTTGATTCAATTATTTGGTGAACCAAACTATGATTGCCTTTTAAGGATTTGATTAGACAAACTACTGCTACTATTTTTATACTGTATAAATAAATATTAATTATAATAAAATCATTATTGCATAATAAAATATCCAAAATTGGTCTCCTTTATATATATATATATTATGTATAATTTTGACCTTTTTAGATGCAAATTGTTAAACAAATAATTTTTCATCATTTTGTAGAGTTAAAAGGTAAATGAGATCTTGTAACTATTAAATTTAAAGAAGTAGTATTAAAGTAGTTGTCCCTCCTTTTTCCTCATGTAACATCTTAGCACATAATTAGGAAGTTAAATATGAACATTGGAGTGTTATAATGTTAATTGGTTTCAAACGAGAAATTATAAATATAGTAAAAAGTTTAAATATATGATACTAGAATAATATCCGTGTGTTACACGGGATTTATCTAAAGATAAAATTTTAATGTCACAAATTTAAAAGATAACAAATTTAAATGTAATATTTTTACATAAGATTTAGTCTTATTAAAAAAGAAAAAAGGAAAAAACAACTAGAAAGGAATGAGAACTGTGATTGGATACCGATTTTTTTAATTTTAATTCGCTCGAGAATTTTTTTGCCCTAAAATATGTGATTGTGTATTATTTTTTTTAGAAAATACATTATCTACTCTCTCTTTTTTTCTCTCTCACACAACACCTACACTCTTTTTAAGAAATAACAAATTATAATTACACATTTCCCCATGTAGTTCACTATTTATTTACTCAAATATTTTTAACTATTAATCATATACAATTATTTTTTTTTATTATTTCTATATCACATCAACTATAATTTTACCATTTTCATCTCATATCTAATAATACTAAAAAATTCATCATTATTCTTTTAAAAAAATATTATCACTATTTTCTAATGGAATAATAAAAATTCAAAATGAAAGGATATCAAATCTCGCCTAAAACTTTTGACTCATACGTACTTGAAATGTCTCATCTCTTCAATAATAAAATTCTACCATACTGAGTCTGAAAAATGTGTTGAATAAACAAGTCAAGAGGGGAGGCATAAACAAGAAAAACACATCCCGAAAAGACCAAGTCCAACCACCATATTAATATATTCTTTGTTTTAAGAGTGAATTATATAAATTATCCTCAAAATTTAATTGAAATTTAATTCTTTTTTAATTTAGGAGAATTCTCTTGATATTAAACTTTATTTTACAGATCGTACTAAAGAAGGTATTTATATAATAAAAAACAAACAAGATATCTTCTTTTCTTTTTTTATAAATAATTAATCTACACATTGAAGGTAATTGTTGTAACTTGCTCTTATTTTAAAGATAAGATGGGGGATTAAAATATAGCTCGGTCAAATAGCGCGTTAATGAATGAGCAGACCCAGGTTCGAATCTCTCCCTCCTTCCCAGTACATCTCATTTCCCCTTTTCCCTTAAAAAAAAGAAATTAAAGAAAGAAAGAAAGAAAGATAGATAGATAGAGCAAGGATGTCAATAGCAAGAAGTGAAAACATTAGTCTAATACTTGTGAGCAAAATCACACAAGTGCTCTTTCAAAAGATGATTGATCTACACAACAAAATGCAGAATGCAAATCTATTTTTTCATCGATTATTCCTTTCTTCCTTTGCTTCGAGGGCATCAACCTCCTCATTTGATAAGAGATCAACAATGGGTTCATATACATCCCACTCTTTCCTCTTCCTGTAGGGAGATAAACAATCAATTAGCTTTTGGTACTTAGTAGAATACATTATTTATGAGAAATTATAGTTAGGAATGATTACAAAAACTATCCATGAGGTTTAGCTTAATGCAAAAAACATAAATTATCTTTCAAAATTACAAGTACCCCCATAAAATGTTATAAACACCCTTGAGGTTTGTATTTTCCTAACAAATACCTTCCTCTTGAGGGTGCAGTTAGTAAAATAGAACTAAATATCAAGGGGTCTTTGTAATTTAGAAAGATAACTGTTTTTTTCTGTACTAAACCTCTGTGGTAATTTTTGTAATTAATCCTTAAAGTTATTATTATGCCTTTTCTGGGAGCAAGAACCATGAGATTATATTTTCTTAGGAAAACAACCAAACGAGGATTTGATTTCAGCACATGAAAACGGATCCCGTTGAAAGATCTATGATAGCCATATTTACAACGTAGAATGCAGTTCACAATATTAAGCAAATTTCGTGCCAGTAGAAAAACTTACCTCCTCTCGTTTTAAAGGGATTATTACAAAAACTACATCCGGGATGTAGCCTAATTACGAAAAAAGTTGTTTATCTTTTAAACTTAGAGATACCACCTTGAGGTATATTACAAATACTCCCTCGAGATTCGTATTTGTTTTACAATTAACCCCCTTGATAAGTGCAATTCGTAAAATAGAAACATATATTGAAAGATATCTAGTACTTTTTGTAATTAGACTAGACCTCAAGGGTAGTATTTGTAATTATCCATCTCTTTATATTTCTCTCAAGGACAAAAAGTTAGAACTCACCGAACAACACTTGATTTATTGCCAAATAACTTGAATAAGTCCACAGCATTCCCACCGGTCTTGCTGAGAGAGAGGAGAGGAGGGACGAAACAGAAGAAATATTTTATTACTAATATCGAGTAAAAAATATTAAACTGACAGTTGCATAGAAATAAATTCATTTTTTCACATAATGCTTGGGCTTTTCATTTTGAAAGTGAAAACTAAAAATGATTTCAAATTCAACAACAGAAAACCTGGCTTGGATATGGTCAAACCCCCTGCGCCCTTTCTTGTTTATTCTGCTTTCACGGGCTGAAGTCACATTTTGTACAGCAATCTAAACCACAAAAGGTAAAAAAGTTGTGCAGTGACACAAGTGATCACAAAATCAGCACGAAACATAATGTACAAAGATATAAAATGTGTGTCCCACACAATCAACTCACCTCGTAAAGTTGTTCTCTGATGGCAATTGCAATGGCAGGCTGCAAAGTCAATTCTGGATTAATAAACATGCAGAGTAATTGCTTACAATTTAGAACAAGTGAAAATCAACAAACAATCAAACAACACCGGCTATTAGAAGTAAACTAGAAGAACCCGCGATAAATGCAATACAAATTTAGACCATGGACAGAACTTGATGCTCCGTATAAGCAACTATATACAAGCACAAGCACATTGACAGAAAACATATTAAGAAAAAGAAAATTTCAGCTTTCATTTCATGCATCCAAAAGTCAGAAAGTAGATAACTATACTATCGGTCAACATCATACAAAAAAGTACAGGTGAATAGGTGATCTTAAATCTTAATATCCACGGGAAACAAGATTTTATCATTAATAATAAAATTCGAATAAATAGACACATGCAATTAACAGTTAAAAGGGTAAAAACAATCCAAAATAAACAGAAAAGAAAAAAAAGAGAATGTAAACAAGAGAAGTTGCATTATAGATTTAAATTTGTGACGATAAAGTTGACAATAAACTATCTGTTGAACACTAATATCGGTTCAGACTTCAGACCCTGTTTGCAGAAGAGAATTATCAATTAAAAGACGGAGAACAGATATCATGTCGTGTAGTTTACAAATTCGGGTAAGGTACCGGTTACCAATTGTATTTATGTGGTAGACACATTAATAACCACTGTGTTGGTCTGCTCGCAGAGTTTTCGAATACAAGAAACAGAATAGGCTGAATGGGTTGAACCAGATGGTTAATACATTAATAACCACTGTGTTGGACACTTCCAGAGTTTTCAGAAGACACGAAACAGATTAGGCTGCATGGGAAGAAACAAGACACAGATGGGCAGACAAGTGCAAATATGAGGACATAGATAGATAGATAGATAGATAGATAGATAGATAGATAGATAGATAGATAGATAGATAGAGACAGACAGGGATAGGAATTAGGATATAAAAATATATATTATATATATATATATATAGAGAGAGAGAGAGAGTCTTTTGCCTATTAGGTTATATAGTCCCTGAAATCAGTTTCACTTGATAAGAAAACTGGCAATAACGCATCATGTAGATAGAACACACCTTCACTTGATAAAGAAGTTCCGAGTACATTGTATCGAGGAATAGGCAAGGTAAGTCTCTGACTTAAGTGGCATCTCTATTTTTTGTGTTCTCTCACAATGTATAACTAATCTACTGTGAGGCATAATTATTGCTTATATTGTTGGCTACCACCTTGTCACCCTGGTGCTTGATATTAATAAAACCATGTGGTGTTTGCATATTTTGACATAGATATGTGTTGCATTTAAGTCACGAGATATATGAGAAAAATCCTTCACGCACTCCGCTTCAGCTAAGCACTGTGCTCAAGCCAGTGTTTATCTAAGTGATTGATTCATAGAGTCCAGGTCGTCTGGCAGCTGTGAGGAATTAAATGGTGATGTGTTCAGGGATTACCTAAAATTCCAAAAATAACCTCAACTTTTGATCTTTTCTAGTAATCACAAGCACCAAGACTAGTGGTTACACCTTTATTTTTCAACAGCTAGAATATTGGTTATGAAGCATTACAACTATTTGCAGGTTGGTTTGGGAAAGAAACGTGATCAATGAAGAGAAAGTTTGGATGGAACAAATAATGTCAGTTATTCACAGTAAAATTCTCCTTTCAGCCAGAAGAAGAAACAGAATTACTAGAAAGGAGAGAAAGACAATATCTTGGCATTGAAACGTATATTTTTCTTGAAAAACTGCACAAACCAATTTTCAATGTAGCTGCCATGACCATCCTATTATAGCACCAGTGTAAAATTCAAATTCAAATTCATATGAAAATATCAAAAAGTAATTGACAACCAAATAGGAGACGGAAAATGCATTAAGAATTTCCATGTTAATTAATGCATACTGATATCGCAGTATTGCATTCTAAGAACAAGTGAATTGCAAATACTTACTCCAACTTCAAGATCTTCAATACCCATGTCTTTGCAAAAAGATTTGGCAAATTCTTCAGGATCGCTCTCAAAGTTGTTTAAATCCTGAATTTTTTTATTTACATCTTATCAACTACTAAAGTAGCACATGCAAAACGAAAAAAACAGCTTTCCTATGAAATTCTTAATTCTCAGCCAAAAAGTCAAGAACAAATAACAGATGTGGGCTGTTCTTACCCATAAAAATTGATCCTTAATAAGAGTATGGTTAACACGGAGATCAAGCTGGGTGTACATAGGAAAAGAAAAACAGAAATCAACACAAATAACTTTTTTGTTGTTAACCAGACAGAAATTGATGCAGAATTATATATTGGTGAGATAGGAATTGACTGGAATTACAAATCAGAGATGCCAAACCTTGATGGGAACAACCTTCTCGCCAGTATACATATCTTGCCCTTCATATGATCGAAAGTCGGTTAACTGTGTCTGCAATAATTGGCATTTGAATCAATAGTCAGACATAAGCTGTAACAAAATATGGATCAGAGAATATTAAACCTTAAACACCAGGCCAACCATTGTAAACAAATCCCGAAATGTTGATGGCTATTACTGACAGGCCTCTATCATTCTTCACATTAAGATATCTATTGTTGTCTTTAATTATCTGACTCAGGAAAGACGTCTTACTAAGAAAAGATCCAACAGTTCTTGTACAGCAGTTTTTACTCCACTTGGAAACTTAATAAGTAAGTTACAAGCAGTAAATTGTCCTTATATTCTAGTTACACACTTACACCACAGATACTTAGGCAAAATCTGAAAATGATACATGATATTTTACAAGCTTACACCGCACAAAATGATGTCTTGGCAAAGTAAAGTTGACAGTTACAATGAAATTCATTGTTACTCAATTAACAAACAAGATGATGAAATGGCACACAAACTAACTTCTTAGTGTATCGCAGTCTCGCAGAGGATGTCACTCACCACAGCTCTTGTGATTAACCAAGATCAGCATACAGAATGATATAGTGAGTATAATGTACTTCAGGAATAGGTTAGATATAAATTACTTGTATGGATTGAGCAATCTGGGTGACAAATGCAGGAGGAAGCTTCAAGTCTTTCACCGTTCTTTTAGCAAACACAACAACTTCAGAATCAGGATCTGCATTAACAAAAACACGATCTTAGCCCTCAGCTTTAATATTAGCAGCCAATAGCAGCCAACCACAGAATGAGGAGAATTGAGGAACCTCTTTTGCCAATTATGTGAGAGCATATGATTTGAACTTCCTCTATCACCCACACCAAAAGTTTAACCTAGTGATTAATGTTTCAACTACTCATTACAGAAGTGACAGGAAGGAAATCCAAGAAGGGAAGGCTACTCCCTTGCTGTATCACCCTCTGGAAAAATAAAAAGGAACAACTGAGTAAATCCTCTCCCTCAATTGATCTTAACTAAGATCGGTATATTTATTAATCTATATGCACTGATGAATTTTCAAAACTTTATTAAGTTAACTCTAAGACCATTACTGAGATGAGAAAAATTCACAGAGACCAAAGCACGGAGAATGACCACTAAAATTGAAATACTTCCTAGGAATAATCTCAAAAAGAAAAAAAAAAAAAAAAAACAGAAGAAAGTCAATACATGGGGTAAGACATACAAAGATGCATATTATTTGTGTGTATAGGAGCATAGAATTTTTAAAATTTCCAGAGCGATTCCAGATGAAAGCATCTCTATAAAAATTACCAGAGGGATTCCATGTGAAAGCATCTCTAAATCTCTGCCCATCAATTTCAATGTCCAGTCTTATTGGAACTAGATTGTCAGCAGTCGGTCTGTACATCAGAAACATGAATATCCAAAGTCAGGTTTTCGCAAATAGAAAACAGAAATTCGTGTTGATAAATATGTACATTAAGAACAAGAGAGGGGGCAGCCATTAGTTTACATTCGAACTTGACGGGGTTCTTGGCTGTGCCCCATGGCGAGTGGGATTTCATGCTTCCACTTCTCTCTGGCCGCCTCTCTTAATTTCTCTTGATGATTATAAAGTTGAATTAGCACTTTGGATACAGGCCCCTCAGCCTGAATGCATCAGATTAAACTGAATAAAACTGAGCATTGGATGAAACATGTTAAGGATAACTAAATAAAGTTTATCCAATGATTAGTGTGCTAATGAGAGCACTACAAAACCAAGGGCCCCTTATTTCCGAGATCTTAATTCCGATATATTCTACCACTAGGCAAGGGCGGAGAGAGGAGCAACTTGGGCCCGACCCCAATCAAGATCTCCTATTCTATTTTATGTTTCATCTTATTCTCCTATGAATTGTGTAAATGCCACGTGCACAAAAATGACGTCGGCGTGTACATGTGGCATGTATTGATACCATTAAACTATGTCACCACAATTTTGTTACCTTTTATTCAAAACAAACTTAAGATAACCTAAATTACTGAATGAAATCAATGCAACAAACTGCAAACAAATCGCCTTCTGTAAACAAAATATTCGCCAACATCAAACAAAAACTCCTCCATTCTAGTTATGAAGCTCAAATTAGATTCTTGCACAAGGTAATTAAATGAATGCTTTTAAAATAATGGATTAACAATAATAATGAGTCCCCTCAAACAATTTGGGTTATTTCAAGAAAATAAACTCTTCACATCAATCAACAGCACAGCTTTTCCCACCCTTTTCACCACATAATACAATCGTCCTTCCAGACTCCAGTGATCAAACTTCAACAGCCAAATGAATAGAACACCTATAAATTCACAAACAGTTAACAAAACTACGATTACCAACTTTCGTCTCTTTCCTCACAATAATCGAGAATCCAAACCGAAACCGACGACCATACTCGAGTAGTCGAGTTTCCCAAACAGTCCCAAAAATACTAATTGTAAAAGCAAACATAAAAAAGGTTTATGGGTACCTCTCAGCTTTTCAAAGAAGTTTAATCTTGAGTTGCAGCCGATTTATTGCTTATCCCGAGTTTCGTTGGAGAAGAGTGGTACTTCATGGGCGAGGGAAAATTGATGAGAGAAAATATTACGGAGGACAAATTTATGTAATTTTTAATCCAAAATTTATATTTTAAATACGATCAATTCCAGTTTACGGGGGTTATTACGTTTTTAGTTGATTATTTATTCGTTTTTAGTTTTTAAAATAAAAATATATTACATAATAAATAATATACAATGTATGTTAATATTAAAATATTAATATTCCGTTTGAACTTCTCATTCATAATAAAATCAATTTAATTAATGATTTGATTATTAAAAGGCGTACTTACCAAAAAAAAACAAAAACTCAGGTTCGGGTAAATTACAAAAAAAAAAAATAGAAATTTTTGAAAATTATAAAAAGTCTCGTTGAGATTTGATTACATCTACATTTTCCTCTTTCATAAAGAAAACAACAATTCAAAAAGAAAATCCTAACCTTTTTAGGGCACTCACAATGGTGGGTGCATTTCTTACAAATATTTGTGGGTCCACGGCTCACATCATCAATCAAAAATATCTCACTCTCCTAAATATCCCACAATCCACAATCAAATATCCCACCAACCACATATTTACGGGTCTCATTATTAGGCCTTTTTGACAGAATATTACAATTTTTTTCTTCTTACACAATTAATGTAAAAAAGAACGATTAAATTTATAATAAAAAACGCCATAGCAATGGCCGACTTTTTAAAAATCAGCTTTCAAAGAAGCCGTTTCTTGCTAAATTTGTTTTTCTATTTTTTATCACTTAAAACGGATGTTAGCTCATCGTCTTTTCTTGTCTTAATATTTTTTATTAAAATTTTTAAATGAATAAACGCATGCATGGGTCGCTCTCTAGATCAGAACGATCCGAGTGAGTCAAGTCGAAATGAGCGTTGTTTGCCAAATGTTTGTTTATTTTTGGTCCTGTTCGAGCTCGGCTTGAGCTCGTGTTGGATTGTTAAATTTGTATTCGTGTTCGTTCATTTAATTTTTTGTAATGTTCGAATTTGTTCACGAACATGTTCGTGAACATGTTCATATTCGAGTTCGTGTTCGTTACGTGTTCTTGAACAGGTTCATATTCAAATTTGTGTTCATAAACTGTTCGTGAACAATCAATAATTTTGTTCACGAACGAACAAATAAACAAACAAACAAATATTAATATTTATATTAAATATTTTAAAATTAAATAACATTATTTATTATTAATTGAATAATAATCGAGCTAATATAAAACATCATAATAAATATTTAACATTTCTTCTAGCATATTTTTATCAAAAATAATAAAAACCTTTTGTTTGAACCTTGAAATCGGCGGATTTAATCGGCGCCGGCTCCACTACGGTTCTAACTAACGATTAAAACTGCCGATTCCACTATTTTAAAGACCAAGAAATCGGAACCGGCTTACATGATTCCAATTCCAGTTTTGGAACCATTGACCGTTTAACAGTTCTCGAACAATTTGACTACGGTTCGGTTTTAGTTTGGAACTCGGTTTCGATTTTTGCCCACCCCTACTTCGAGTGACCGTTTATTCATACGAAAATTAAAAAATAAATTCTGCCAAAAAAGACGGACAACAAACAGTCGTTTTTAAATTATTAAAAAGGAAAAAAAAACTTTGGCAAAAAAACGGCATTTAGGAAGCCGACTTTTCTAAAAGTCGTTCATTAGATCGCCGTTTTTTTATTATTATTTTAAACTATTCTTTTTCACATCAATTGTGTAACAAGAATTTTTTTGCAATATTCTATTAAAAAGGCCCTCATTATTACTTCATTAATATTTTGACATTGTTTTTATTAATATCTTTAGCTTATATTAAATTGATTTTACATATTTTGATAATTATATAAATTTACCTAATTTGATAATTATCTATCATAATAAATTTAATATAAAAATTATACTTTGATAAATTTAAAAGTAAATGGTACAATATAGTATTACAAACGTTTGACAAAGTAGAATGTAAATTAACTAAATACTTCAAAGTTGATAATTTTTTCATTCGCGATCACCGCGCATCTTTCACAAATGTGTTCTACCAGGTCGTCACGAAGGCGATGATGCACTTGACTATCACGTAACCTCGAGAATTTCGTTGGAGGTATTCATTAAATTCTGGGGTCGAACCTGATTTGCTATGAAAGTGTCTCTTTCATCATGATCCCAAATGGATACAACATGCCTTTCGTCCTCAACAATCATGTTATGTAAAATAATGCATGTATACATGATTTCTTTGCATTTATCCATAAACCAATGTCGGCCCTGGACCTCGATAATTGCCCAACGAGATTGGAGCACCCCAAATGCCCGCTCGACATCTTTTCTTGCAGCCTCTTGTCGCCCCAAATCTCTTTCTCTTTGGATCCCGAGGACAATAGAAACTCTTCACGAAAAAGTAGCTCATTCTCGATATATTCCATCGCTTAGGTAATATCTTTTTGTATATTGTGGTACCGTTCACACAAAAATTAACCTCCTGGCATTTCCTTTCAAGACATCATTGAAAAGAGGTGATTCATTAAGCACATTAACGCTCATTACGAGACCCAACGACTCCAAAAAAGGCATGTCATATCCACAAGTCTCAGACGCGATGACTTCAAGCACAATTGTTGGGTAACCATGATCGCCTCGTGTGAATTGTGCCCTCCAAGCAACTGGACAATTTTTCCAAGCCCAATGCATACAATCAAGGCTTCCCAACATGCCAGGGAACCCATGTCTTTCCTCATGCAGTTGAAGCAAACGATGGATGTCAGTAGCATTAGGTTTTCTTAAGTATTCACCTCCATATTTTTCCATCACAACTTGGCAAAATTTGGACAAGCATTCGAGGCGCTTGTTCCGCCCATGTGCAAATACTCATCCAATTGGTCACGGGCCTCCATAAGCTAATTGGCGGATTGCCGCCGTGCATTTTTGAAGGGGCGACAAACCTTTTCTTCTCGCTGCATCTACCCTCCATTTGAAATATCCACTATGATGATTTTCCAAGTCATTGACTATGCGCAAAAATAACTCTTTTCTCATTCGAAATCGTCGTCGAACATGTCATCAGTATACACCGGCTCTGATGAAAAATAATCATTGACAAGTTGATTGTGTCCGACATCGCGCTTTCTATTGATTGACCTTCTACATTGTTCCCTCCCAAAGAGAACTTTCCAAAGAATTCACTAATCTATGTTGATTTTGTTGTACCAACATGAACAATGCTTCACCAGGATCTGGCACTGTTGGGTGATTCATTGTGTCTTCGATTATATTTTCTGTATTAGATTGACTTGGATCTTGAGACATTTTGGAACAAATGAAGTGTTTAGAATGTTAATGGCATCGAATGTGGGATGAATGTTGGATGATTATGAATATTTTGTCTCATATTTATAGACTAGTTTGCAATGGCTAGTTTATGATAATATCATTAATAATAAAAAACATCAATTACATTAATAACATTAGGTTGCAGAGATGGTACAATACATGACAAAAACAGAAATTACAAACAACATTAAAGAAAAATAAAACAAATACATCCACTACATGTTGAGATTTTTCTTTAATCGCTCATAGATGATCGCAATGATGGTTCATACATTGTTCTTCCATCCAACCTCGTGTATCCATGACTAGGAGTTCATGTGATTTGATGAGTTGTTCTAATTTTTCATTTTTGTTATATTCCTCCAAATGTGATAGTGATCTTTGTAGAGTCTCTTTCGCTTCTTCAATTAGTGTCATTTTTCTTTGCCTTTTCTCTTTCTTCGCCTTTTGTCCCATTGGACGAGATTGAGCTCCGATATCGTCCAACGCAACATTTATGTTTAAAGTCGAGTTAGTATACGTTCCCGAGGATTCAGATGTCCTTGCTTTCTTTCCAGCGCGATGGCCTGATGATTGCGGAGCATACATTGGACTATCTTTGACAATCCTCCACAAATGTTCATATTGAAAGTTGTTTTATAAGTACTCTTGTATTCTTCATGAGCTTGCATCATTAAATCCTCGTCACTCCATCCGCTAAGTCGGTCATTATACCACCTATTGTAGATTCGATTATATCTATTCACGATCTTTTTAATCGAAGCCTAGTGTGTTTTTGCTTTCTCCAAAGTTCTCTTTTTAGCTCCCTTGTCTCGATTGGCATTGTAGTATTCTATGACCCTTTTCCAAAAAGAGTCACTCTTCTGGCCATTACCCACTGCTGGGTTTTCACTAATGATTGTATATGCTTGCAAGAAGCTTATCATCAGCTACAGTCCAAATTGTCCTCTTGCCTTGATCTCTATCCGACTTGTGACCCGTCTCAGTTGCTTGATTCATAATAATATTTTCAAGCCCTATTTGTGATGAGTATGGAGGAAAATGAGAATCTGGGATAGAAGAAGGTGTTTCGGGCCCTTTATCACTACTAGTTGCATCTACGCTAGCTCTTCATGATTCATTCGATTGTACATGAGGAAATCCATGACACGGGGCTTGTGCAAAAGATTGACTACTTTGTCAATATTCCGGTGGACATGTATAAAACGGAGCTCGAGGGACATTATTCAAAAACTTTGATAACTTTGGAAACTTTGAGAATATGGTGGTGCATGTAGAAAATCATGGAAATTGTGTGGGTATTGTACGGGAGCATAAAATTGAGAATATTGAAGATTAGGACGAACCCGAGAATTTTCATCACTTGCATTTTCTTTGACATTTGGAGAATTCAACAAATCCCTAAAAGACCCACTAATTTTTATACATTTCCAATAAAAATCAAAATATATAATACAAATATAATAAGAAAAAGAAAAAAATATCACAAACTATAAAATTGGAAGAATGTTAGAATGAATATAACGTCTTTCCAAATATTTATAAGTAAATTTAAAAAAAAAACAAAAAAGACATGATATTACGAATAGCCGTTACACTCAACGGTTGTTCCGTTTGCATTTTAAAAATGAAATCAAAATAGACGTTAGAAAATGACCATTTAGAACAAAATATTTTCTTTTGATTTGGTACAAGTTGTTTTTAAAAACAAAAAACCATTTAAAAAAGAAAAAGTAGCAAAAGTTGTTCAAAATAAAAAACAAAAGAATTCAAAAGTAAAAAGCTAAAGCATTGTTAAAGTTGAAAAGGACTTTGGTGTGTTCCCACGCGCGTCGTGCACACACTTTCTCTATGTTTTCATCGTGTTCACGACAGTAGGTGCAATTTTTTTCTTTTTCTTTTGATATAGAAATGTCTGAGCATAAGTTTTGCTCCTGGACATTTGCCAACTCATCAAAATACTCCTCCACAATGGTAATTGAATATTTCATTGGGATATTTGGAGAAATATCCTCTCCAAATGCCCCTACATGTGGGTGCCCTTATAAATATTACAGTTGAAATGCAAGACGAAATTCAAATCTCAATAGGAATTTTTGTAGTTTTTATAAATCTCTCGAATTTTTTTGTAATTAGTCCAAACCTTAAGGGCTCGTTTGACTTCCATGATAAGCCGGGATTGTACTATTTATCTAGGATAATCCCACGTTTTGTTTCCAGGTTAGCGGCCCGTGATTTTATCCAAGGCCCATGACTGAATCCCAATTTTGGCTGATTACTTGTCGTGCACCCCTATGATAATTTAATCCCAACTTTTACTTACTCTTGAAAGTTCTATTTTACCCTTAATTTTGGCCCATTAATTACCTCTTTGCCCTTTTCATTCTCCAAATTTTCGGCCCATGCCCACATAAAAGGAAATTTACACACGGGAGAATTACAGAAATCCTAGTTCTGCATCAGAGTTCAACACAAGGTAAATTCTAAGCTCATTTATTCAATTTTTCCGTCTATTTTTGTAGTTATTGCCGGATGTTTATGTTCACAAATATATAGTCGGCTTGAGTAGATGATTTGTTTTCGATAATACCGTGATTTTTTTTTCTTTGAGGTCTTATGTTCGACATTATTGGCCCCAATTGATTCGATTATGAATTTTTGTTTTTGTTTGTTCTTGTTTAATTTTCCTATTATGGTATTGTTCTCTCGATATTTGTTTTAATTTTTTGGGTTTTTTATTTCTCCAATTTATTGAAAGGTACATTATCCCGCGTACCCCCACAGAATTGTTGGAGCTGCCAAGGTAATTTATTTGACTGAAATTAGTGTATGCTATTTAACTGGGTCATACACTTTTTCCCTTTTTTTAATTGTTAAGGAGGGTTGTCAAGCTTCTGTATAAAAGACTTAAATGTTTATTTACAGATTTTGTTTTTATTACTGAATTACATTGAAGAATTATAACATTTTGTTTTAGCATTCTTTTCTTTGTAATGTATTAATATGAATATTAATCTGTATGTTATTTTATGTTTTTAAATAATAGATGCCATCGGACCAGATATAGATTGTCCTGATCATAGAAGAGGTTATTATATTTATAAATTTTTTTCTTGATGTTCGTCGGTCTTTATCAAACTTTATTTGTCACGACGTCGTCCTCATAGAAATTATAATGCTAGCAAAGATATCTGATTGGTTGACCGATTTACGGATCAAATTACTCATATGCGCGATCTAATTAGTGTAAGTGATGATAATTGTCTTGAACAACTACGAATGGATAGAAATGCATTTGGTAGGTTATGTTTTTTGTTGGAGAATATTGGTGGCCTAGTCCGAACTAGGCATGTTCAGACAAGTGAACAAGTTGCCATATTCTTGACTATTTTAGCACATCATAAAAAGATTCGTGTTGTGAATTTTGATTTCAAGAGGTCTGGGTACACTATTAGCAGACACTTCAATATTGTACTCCAAGTTGTTCTTAGGCTACATTCTATCTTATTGGTTAACCCAACACAAGTGGATGACA
Source organism: Rehmannia glutinosa (assembly GCA_016081115.2). Taxonomy (NCBI): domain Eukaryota; kingdom Viridiplantae; phylum Streptophyta; class Magnoliopsida; order Lamiales; family Orobanchaceae; genus Rehmannia; species Rehmannia glutinosa. Next base: position 1,080,737 of record CM071926.1, read on the forward strand.
ATTGCACAGATGATAGATGGAAATGGTTTAAGGTTAGAAAAATGTGTTTGATAAATGGTTTTATCATGATTTTGATGATTTTGTTTTTATACCAAAACAATGTTTTTAAAGGTTGTCCAAATACTCCTAAATGATTTAAAATGGTTTTAATATTTTCCTGGAGTATTTCCTCAAGTTTATTTTCACCATATTGGACAACACATTTTAGGATTTTATGTCAATGGGTTTTTACATTGAAACTATGTTTCTAAATGTTGTCCTAATACTCCCGATCGGTCTAAAATGTTTTCACTATTTTTCTGAGTATTTCTTGAAGTTTATTTTCGATATAAAATTGGACAACACTTTGGTTTTGAGGTCAACCTGTCGCCGTATAGGGCAACCCGTGCACTGAAAGTTGAGAAAAACAGAAAACTTCATGTTTGCGAGAAAATGGTCGTGGCAACCGTCGCCCTATAGGGCAACCGGTGCCGTCGACCGATCCGACCCTTGGCGACCGTGCACTGGGAGCAAAAATTGAAAGCAACATTTGCCCTTCGTTTTTTGAAGTTGTGCGACCGGTTGAAGTAAGGGACGACCGGTCGAACCCTACGTCGACCGTCGCCTGTGTAAATATGTATTCTCATTTTCAAACGTCTATTTGTGCGCGACCGTCGCCCTTGAGTTTGATGAAAGAAAATTGTAAATTGTGCGTGCAGACATCTTTTCCTTAATTTGTGGGATTGATTTCTAACAGCTCTTTTTCTTCAATTGTCTTGCAATTTTTTACGAAATTCATGTCCCCAAGAGGAGCCTATCATGTACAAGACATCTTCTATAAATAGAGGAAGAATTGAAGCAACACAAAATTAGAGAAAACTACAACACAACAAGATACACTCAAGAATACACTTGTTCTTACATTGTCTTATTTCTTGTTGTAATTTGCCTAGCTTTTCACTTTCACATCCTTGAGGTCTAGGCTATTCTTGATTACACTTGCACTCTATTGTATTATCAATTATCGAGTTGTAATCTTGAATTTTTGGGTTATCATTCAACACAAGATATCCTTGTGAGTGTTCTTGCGTAAGAGCACACTTGGGTGATCTAGGTGTTAGGTGTAAGAAGATTGTGGTAATCTTCTTGTTGAGGTGTTGAAGAATTTGGTATTCTTCAAGGTTGAAGATTGTGGTAATCTTCACAAGGTGCCGTTGGAGATTGTGGTAATCTTCAAGTGAGATTGTGGTAATCTCAAAGGTGGTGTTAAAGAAGAGTGTGGTGCTCTTCAAGGTGTTGTTGTAAGTTGGTGTTGTATTAATTTGTGGTAAATTAATAAAATCTTTTTTTTTCTTTTTGAAATCCATCCCGGATATACTGGGGTGGTAGAGGATTAGGCCCTAGGTGGGTTGAACCTCTTTAAATCGACGTGTGTTGTTTACATTCCGCACCTTTATTATTGTCTTTGAGCATTTGGTTCGAAAAAGAGGGCGAAATCGAAAAGATGGAGATAATCTATTCACCCCCCCTCTAGATTATCGTAGCCGCTTGGACTTACAAGTGGTATCAAAGCCAAACTCTTTGGCAAGCTCGTCTCACATCGCGAGTGAAGAGAAACGATCGTCGGCTACGAACGAAGCTCATCTTTCCTAGACCTCCACCACCAAGCCACCTCGGTTTGATTCCAAAAATTTTACATTTTGGAAAGAAAGAATGGGATGCTATTTACAAGGTTGCGGGCTCGACATTTGGAACACCGTTATTAATGGAGAATCCATTCCGATGAAAGATACACCACACACCTCAAAAGGCTTCAAAAAGCTCAATGATGAAGAGAAGAAAATCATCTCCTTAAATGGTAAAGCTCTTAATATTTTACATTGTTCACTTACCACTTTGGAATTTGATCATGTTGTAGGTATTCGATCGGCACATGAAGTATGGCAAAATTAGAAGCCATCTATGAAGTATATGCAAATGAAAGGAGCAACTCAAAAGCATCTACTTCACAAATGGATACAACATCAAATCCAACAACATGGGATAAGCCTTCTACAACCTCCCATGATGAAGAAGTTGAACAATGCCTCATAGGCATCAAAGAAGAAAACGAGGTAAGTTCTAAACCCTCTACTTCCTATGATAATGATTATAGTGATTTGCAAAATGATTATGATGAACTTCAAAATGAATTCCAAAGCTTGCTTGTTAAATACAAAAATTTGAAAAAGGAATTCAATGTTTTGAAAAATGAAAATGATAGTTTATTTACTTCCTATGAATCACTATCATGTGCTCACACCACCACACTTGACAAGGTTAGAAATCTTGAAAAAGAAAATAGTACTCTTGTTGAGGATATTAATTGCATGAAAGGATTTATCAAAATCCAACTTGAGTACCGATGAAATTGTTGATTATTGTGATAATTCAAACTAGAACTTGATCATAAGTTTAATATTGTCAATCATATGAAAAAGAATCAAGTCTCTAAGCATGTTGGTCATTATGCTCCTAGAATTATTACTTGTTTTTATTGCGGTAAAAAGGGTCATACGGCTAATTCTTGTCGAGCTAGAAATAACTCTAATTATTGTTGGAGACTTAAAGGTCTCAAGACTAATCCCAAAGGACCCAAACACATAAGGGTACCACAAAATAATGTCCTATTAGGTACTCGCGAAATAATGATCGAAGAAAATTTATACCGCCAAGAAGACATCAAATGACCGTTTCATTTGATCAAAGAAGAAAAACTATTTTCAACAAAGCAAATTTCCAAGAAGAGGATATACTCAAAAATGGGAAGAACACAATCCTTGAAATGGCAAAGATATCATCAACAAGATGATTTTCAAAGAAGAAGAGACTTTCAACAATGGGAAGGCAACAAACCTTGAAATGGAGTAATCAAAGAAGTCATCATCAACAAAGTGACTTCCGAGGAAGATATCATCAACAATGGGAACGACACAACCCATTGAAATGGCGTAATTGGTAACCCGTATCTCCCTAGTTAAATATGCATTTTATTTTGTTATTATGCATGCTTTTATTTGTGTCTTAATTGCAAAATGAGTTTTCAAGTATTTATTTTTTTTTAATTAAGGTCTTCAATATATATTTGTGCTTTTAAAATTTTTTTTTAAAAAGAAGACCTTAGATGATGTTTTTAAAACTCTTGTGCATTTTTTGTAGACTAGAGTGTGTTATCATCTCCTATGGATTTTTATGGCATGAGCTTACTTGCGATATCTCTTAGCCTACACTTTTTATGATTTGTGCTAGATTTGTTTTAAGTATTGTGTAGGATTTACATATTTTCACAAATGGCCATTTACGTCATTATTTGTCAAGAAAGGCATAAATTATCGAGGCACGTTTACTTGTGTTATTCTTACTCTTATAGACTCGATATATGTATTGCCATGTGCCTATGTGCTTGTTTTTCATAGTATTTCATACAAGTGCCATTAAGAGGATTTTTAGATTTTTTTAAAAGGCACTATTCGATATTTGATTGCACATATTTGCTTTGTCAACTTTTGTTCAAATACTTTTTTAAATGAGGTCTCAATTATATGCTATCGGATTTTCAAATTTCAAAAGAGACCTTTTGTAGCTTTCTTAAGCTAATTTGAACTTGCATGATTTATTAGACTCTTGATGATCTTCTAAATGCATAGTATGTGTTTCTTGCTTCATGGTCTATATATATAGTGTCTCTTACTATTATGCTCTTTTGCAAGATATTTTGTGGTTGACAATTGAGGCATGTTATTACACTTGGGCTATTTTTCTTGCTTATATAAGAAATGCCTTTAATAAGTTTGTTGAGTTGTGTAGAAAAGAAAATACTCCAAATATTTGGATGTAAATGTTCTATTATGAACACCTTAGATCATTTGGATGCCCAATAGTGATGAAGAAGACAAATTCCTCAATTGATGCTCCAAGATGAAGATTGGTTTTTAGAATTGCAAGAGGAGCTAAAAAGGAAATGATACTTGGAAGTTGATGCCATCACAAACGATTATAAATGCAAAATGGGCACTCCGGAACAAACTCGATGACCAAGGCAACATTGGTCGAACTAAGGCGAGGTTAGTAGCTCGAAGGTATTTTCAAGAAGAAGGTAATGATTATGATGTAATATTTGCACTCATAGCTCTTTTAGAAGTTATTTGCATTTTACTTGTCCATTCTTGTTTTAAGAAAATTTCAAGCTTTACCAAATGGATGTTGAATCCAATTTTCTAAATGGTTTTATTCAAGTAGAAGTCTATCGGGGTTTAAATTTTTCTAGGCCAAATGATCTTTATAAAAGGCCTTGTATGGTTTCAAACAAGTACCCCATGTATGGTATGACAGACTTAGCCATTTTTGCTAAATGATTTTACAAAAGGTAAAGTTGATACTACTCTCCTTGTTTCTTGAAAAAGGAAAAGATTGTTTGCTTGTGCATATTCATGAGAATATTTTTGGTGCTACTAATGAATATTTTGTGCAAGAGATTCTCCTAAGTTTATGTAGGTGAACTTGAGATGAACAAGATGATCATGATGAGGAAGCTCAAATTTGATCATTGAAATTCAAATCATTCAATGCCAAGAAGACGGTTATATTTCAAAAGAACTCTTGAATGAGTTAAGCATTGAAGAAAGAAGAACTATCTCAACCTCTATGTCTAAAGATTAACAAAGGTTGAGAAAGGCATATCGGCCGACAAACAAATTCGAGGTATGTTTTCTTGTATTATTTCTATAGACTAGACATTCCATATGCATTATGTCTATATGCTCGATTTCAAAAACTTTCTAAGGGATTGCGTTTTTAACAAAAACTTGAGATGTTATTTAATTCCGTCTCAAGGATAACTCGCGGACATTTGTTCATTTACCACCGAGTATTTTATCTCATTTCGAGCTTGATTATGACATAATGCATATTGAATGAAGCTTACGTTTGCATTTTACACGTTTTAAAACTTAGGGGCGAAAAATCGGATTTTTGGTTGAAAATTCGGATTTTTTGAAAACTGACAAGACAAATTTGAAGGGTTGAGGGCAACCTGTCGCCCTCAACGCGTCGGCCGCCCTAAGCAAAATATTGGATAAAAATGGTTCTGTCTTCAAAGATTCGCAACTCTAACATACTTTGGCCATTTTTCGTCCCTTCGCAAATTTCACACACAATTCACTTCAAATGAGTTTTAATGCATGAATTATATATTTTGGGGACTACCTAGCTCGGTTATCATCATCATTGCTCATCTTTACCGATCAAATGGTAAGAATTCTACTTTTTAATCTCAATTGGGTTGAACCCCGAGAACTTGGCATATATGTACTATCTTGATGAAATTAGTATATGTTTGTGATGAGCTTATTGATTGTTGATGAATGATATTTATTAAATTGCATTTGGTGATGAAAAACTTGGCTTGATTTCATTTACAAGGGCTATATATATTCTTTTCAACTTTTGACGCCCGCCAAGTGTTCGATAAAACGTTTCAATGAAAAATTCATCACCTACATGATTCTCTCAATTTCAAAAGTCTTATACATTTATGGAGATCATGTTTTGCTTATCAAATGAGTTTTCATAAGCTTCTTTCAAGTCATATGATTCGACTTTTCCCTCCTATTTGGTTTATAAGCTTCAATGTTCAAATAGCTCGGTACATCGGTTTAGTTGCACACTTTGATATGAATATATGATGTATTTATCGTGCTAACATTCTTTTTGATGATTCCAAAGGGGAGAAACATGTTATAAGCTCTTTAGCTCAAAGAAGCTAAGATAAGCTTAACAAAAAGAAAGAAGCTACAAGCTATGGCTTCATAAAGCCATAAGTTGTGGATCATATTTAGTCCACTTGGTGCATTATGGTTATATATGAATCATGGTCCATTGGTTGTAGTATGGACTTATATATGTTTCTAATGATGTCTCTTTGACAGGGGAAGCTTTTAAGTTATTGACACTTAAGCTCAATATCGAAAAGCTAATATTTTAGCTTATGTTTAAGTTGCTTCTATATAACTCTTGTTGTGCATGTTGATAGGGGAGCATTTGCTATATGTGTTTGAATATCTCTACTCCCATCCTTGTGTTTTTATTGCATGGAATGTTGTCGCTCTACACAACTGATTCTTTCTTTAACCGGTAAAATTGTTTTGTTTTCAAAATCGACCTCGTTAAAATTGTTTTGGTTTGTAATCATCAAAAAAGGAGATTGTTTGATAAATGGTTTTATCATGATTTTGATGATTTTGTTTTTATACCAAAACAATGTTTTTAAAGGTTGTCCAAATACTCTTAAATGATTTAAAATGGTTTTAATATTTTCCTGAGTATTTCCTCAAGTTTATTTTCGACCATATTGGACAACACATTTTAGGATTTTATGTCAATGGGTTTTTACATTGAAACTATGTTTCTAAATGTTGTCCTAATACTCCCGATCGGTCTAAAATGTTTTCACTATTTTTCGGAGTATTTCTTGAAGTTTATTTTCGATATAAAATTGGACAACACTTTGGTTTTGAGGTCAACCGTCGCCGTATAGGGCAACCCGTACCTGAAAGTTGAGAAAAATAGAAAACTTCATGTTTGCGAGAAAATGGTCAGGCAACCGTCGCCCTATAGGCAACCGGTGCCATCGACCGACCCGACCTTGGGCCGTGCACTGGAGCAAAAATTGAAACAGAACATTTGCCCTTCGTTTTTTGAAGTTGTGCGACGGTTGAAGTTGAAGTAAGGACGACCGGTCGAACCCTACGTCGGCGACCGGTCGCCTGTAAATATGTATTCTCATTTTCAAACGTCTATTTGTGCGCGACGACCGCCGCGCCGAGTTTGATGAAAGAAAATTGTAACCGTTGTGCAAAGTGACATCTTTTCCTTAATTTGTGGGATTGATTTCTAACACTCTTTTCTTCAATTGTCTTGCAATTTTTTACTAATTCATGTCCCCAAGAGGAGCCTATCATGTACAAGACATCTTCTATAAATAGAGGAAGAATTGAAGCAACACAAAATTAGAGAAAACTACAACACAACAAGATACACTCAAGAATACACTTGTTCCTACATTTGTCTTATTTCTTGTTGTAATTTGCCTAGCTTTTCACTTTCACATCCTTGAGGTCTAGGCTATTCTTGATTACACTTGCACTCTATTGTATTATCAATTATCAAGTTGTAATCTTGAATTTTTGGGTTATCATTCAACACAAGATATCCTTGTGAGTGTTCTTGTGGTAAGAGCACACTTGGGGTGATCTAGGTGTTAGGTGTGAGAAGATTGTGGTAATCTTCTTGTTGAGGTGTTGAAGAATTTGGTATTCTTCAAGGTTGAAGATTGTGGTAATCTTCACAAGGTGCCATTGGAGATTGTGGTAATCTTCAAGTGAGATTGTGGTAATCTCAAAGGTGGTGTTAAAGAAGAGTGTGGTGCTCTTCAAGGTGTTGTTGTAAGTTGGTGTTGTATTAATTTGTGGTAAATTAATAAAATCTTTTTTTCTTTTTGAAATTCATCCCTGACATACTGGGGTGGTAGAGGATTAGGCCCTAGGTGGGTTGAACCTCTATAAATCGACGTGTGTTGTTTACATTCCGCACCTTTATTATTGTCTTTGAGCATTTGGTTCGAAAAGAGGCGAAATCGAAAAGATGGAGATAATCTATTCACCCCCTCTAGATTATCGTAGCCGCTTGGACTTACAAAATGCTCCATCTATTATCAATAATCATGATAAATATATATTTTTAATTCCATATTGTATTAAATAACAAAATTTCACCTTTTCTCCCCTTTTGTAAGGGTTGTCTTGGAGCTTTAGATGGAACCTACATTGATGTGCAAGTCCCATTAAATGTAAAGGTCGGACATAGAAATCGAAAATGAGACATTTACGTTAACGTGCTAGGTGTGTGTGTGATCCATCAATGCAAGTACACATATGTTTTGAATGGATGGCAAGGCTCAACGCTAATAGTCGTGTACTACGTGACGCTATTAATCGACCAAATGGTTTGAGAGTACCCACCGGTATTGCTATCCTTTATTAAAAATACCCTTTCGACTAATATATAATGAACACCAATACTAAAATACACAACATTAATTATTTTAATCACTTCAAAAATCTTCTACTAATTTTTCGTAACTATTACTTGTGTGATTGTGGATACACTAATGGCCCGGTATTTCTAGCTCCATTTAGTGGCGTTAAATATCATCTAGACGAGTGGTCTTTCGGACGGGCGGCTCCACGAAATCATAGGGAATTGTTCAACTTAAGGCACGCTAAGGCACGAATATAATAGAACGATCTACTAAAGTATACTAAAGTATAGATGGACAATTCTAAGGAGTAATTCATTCTATCCCATTAAGACACATAATCGTATAATTATGACATGTTGTTTACTCCACAATTACATTAAATGCGGCGATGCCGATTGATCCTTTAGAAGATGAAGTTCCTGAATTTATTGTCGAGGGGAGCAACACATAAGAACAAGAAGGGACTGAGTATGTTGACCAAGTAGAAATGACTCAAATATGGATAAATTGGAGGGAAACACTTGGTATTTCTATGTATAATGAGTGGAGGGGCAATAGTTAACACTTAGTCCATGATGTGTAATTGTTGACCAAGTAGTTGGAATTTATGTTACTAAACTTTGTTATGTAACTAGTGATTAAAATTTGTATGACCATCTAGGATCTTTATTTGAAACTCAGTATTCTGATTTAATGTAATTATGAGTATTGTTTTAGCTGATTTTCAATTGTATTATGTTAAGTGAATGGTATTTTGATTTCGACTTCATTGTCTTTTTTACGTTTAAAGTAATTTGTTATGTTATCTGACTGAAATCTGCTTGCATTGAAATGAATGGGTGAATTATTATTTGATAATTGTCCCATGTACTAGGAAATATGGAGTCATCTGCAAGTGTTGGAAAGAGTGGGCCTCTCCCGGTGTGAGACGTAGCTGGAGTTCCCAGGAGGAAAATGTTTTGTTACATTCATTGAAAGAAATAGTTGTGCGCGGGTACAAGTGTGATAATGGTTTTAAAGCTGGATATCAAGGATTATTGGAGCAATCAATGGTACATGCATTTCCCGAACAGACTTAAGAGCCGAACCACATATCGCGTCCAAAATTCACGTATGGGAAAAAATTATGGTTCTTTATGCATGATGTTTCATACATCGATTTGTTAGGATGGTGCAAAAACATGATCACTTTGCCGAGAACTATATCATTTGGAACGATTATGTTAAGGTTCGTATGATATATATGCTTGCAACTATTACATCCTTAAATATATGGAAAAAAGCATCACTTTATCCTTGTTTTTTAAATTTCCAACAATTGTACAATACAACCGACATGAAGAAAATTTTATCCAACAGATAGATGCCAATGCCAAGTCAATGAGGTATAAATCATGGCCTATGTACAAGGATTGGTCGGAAAGTTTTGGCAAGGATCGAGCAACCGTGAAAATCTTTGAAGCTTTTACCGATATTGTGCAAGAAATCATGAGTGGTGGTCAAACAAACATGGGAACAAACAATGATATCCAAGTCATAAACATACTAGTCCACGAGTCGAGCCGAATACAACTTCCGCTTACCGTGGTGAGAGTAGTGCGAGTGAGAAATCTAAAAATCTAAAAAGAAAAAAAACCGCTTGAATGGCATGGAAGAAACGGTTTCACGATTTGATGGGTTCATTTTTTGAGAAAGTGAAAATCGTTTGGGTGATCTTGCGCAACTGCGGATTGGTTTTGAACAAGACACAAGGCAACAACGAAAAACCGTGTTCGAAGCGCTACAATAGATGTAATTTCTTTCGATTGAGGACAAATCGCTATTGCGAAGCAATTATGCAACAACACACAAGATCTTGACTTGTTCTTGACTTAGCCGACGAGTTAAAGGGAGTCATGGTTAAGATGATGTGTGATGGGAGACTATGAAATTGCCCCCCAACAAAAAAAAAAAAAAAAAAATTGCACCCGAATTGTAATGTGCTATATTCACCACCTACTAATATAATGGTTTCTCATTTTGATTTTGGCATATTTTGGACAAATTGTCTTATTGTTTATTAGGTGGCTTGTATTTATTATGGTACTACAATCCGTATTTATTTTTGAACCTTCGTAATGAAGACAATTTGTACCGATGGTGTGAAATGTTTACTATTGCATTAATATAGAATTTTAGGGACAATTTCACGGGCATTTATCTAGTGTTATTTTTTCCGTATTTATTATGGTAGTTGATATTTAATGTTAGATGGGTTTGTATGACGATCTTTTGCATTGAAGACACTATTTGGTAGAAGAAATAAATGTTGCATCTACCGTGTACTCTTGGCTCGCAAAGATGTAGTCAATTTTGCACTATAAATTCCAAGTCATTAGACCGTCTTTTGCATTACACTTAGAACACTTGACAAGTCTCCATTGCGGGTTGGTTCTATTTAGCATACTTTAATAATGGAACGATTTTTGTACAAATTTGTATAAATTTACGTAATGGTTAAATGTTTGCTAGCATTGTAATATAGTAGTTACTTTTTGCTTATTTGCTAAGCGAGTGATTAATCAATAGTGTTTTATATCATTTATAATTGCGGATATCATGGTGTAAACAAGAAACCAACTTGTACACTCAAATTGGTGTGGGGCGGAGTGGACCGAACTAGAGGAGGACACATGCTACGAGATATTCCACGATTTACGTGGCAACGAACAACCTAAACGATACAATTGTTTTTAACGCAATCTTTTTCGATTTAGCACATTTGTTGAGCGAGAGAATGCAAAAACAATATTCGATGGAGAAAGTAAGGGCAAAGATACATAGGCTCCCAACACACTACGACGAGTTTGTTAAGTTCAAGGCATTGTCGGGTGTTAAATTCAATGAAACAAGCAATATGGTGAAGATTCTTCCACTTTATTGGATATGTATTAGGAAGGTAATATTGTATTATGCAAAAAAAATTACAACTTGCTTATTAATTGAAATATATTTTTTCAAAAACTTGGAATAACTCGTTATTCAGGATAATGAGTTAAAATATGAAACTATTTTTTTTTTTTCAGAGACCAATATCCAACAATACTTTAGGATGAATGTGTTCCCAATGTTTCTTAAATGCAAATAGACATTGCATACAAAGAACCGATATAAACTTTCGTGACCGATAGCGAAACATTATTCGACGGGTTCTCATCCATGAGTCGACGCACCTTGGTAAAGTGAGGATGACGTCCATGAAGAGGGGGAGTTTGTAGGCATAGTTGGACCACCTTCCCGATACAGCATAATTAAGACAAATCCTCGGTGGAAGCATATGATATTGGATTTTGAATATTGTTAATGACATTGGTCTTAATTTCTCAATTTTATTCGCCATGATGCAATCATTGTATTAAGATATTTTGTGGTTATCTATTTTTATGTCTTCAATTAGTAGCAAAAATGTGCACGGTTTTGAGTAATTCTATGTAAAATGCACTACAACAAAGTTATTATTAGGCCTCGAACTTGGATTTTTGTACAACTTTTCGAATGATTTTTAAGTATTAATATAACTAGTCTATCTATTTCCCAATTGGGTCATTTATTGGCTTTATATTTGTAATGGAAAGTGGCCAAAATGAAAAAAATGACATTGGTGTACAAAAATTAAAAAAAGATAAAACAGAGGCAAAAAAACAACAAACTTTTCAAGACAAACAATAATATATTAATCCAAGACATGACAAATATAACATATTCAAACCTTACTAATAAACATGCGATTGGATGTGAAAGTCCAAACAAGAAATACATAAGATAACCAATAAAAATGCCATTCGCGGCAAACGAGTCCTAAACATTACTAATGTCGAAAAGTTCGAGACCTGAATTAGAAAAGAGGCCAACACATGCAAGCCTTATATGAATATTTTTCATAAAAGGCCACACCAAATATGAGCTTACGGAGGATGAGAAGAAGAACTCGATGAACCAACACTCTTCAAGACTTGCAAGGGGACTAAAAGTATGGGCGTCGAGGCATGCGTGGAATTCATTTTGGAGTTGGCGCATTTGGTGGACATGAGGCGGAAGTTCGAGTCGACATGAGGCAAAGGCTGTTAATGAACTCTGAGACATATTCATAACCACCAACGAATTGTTCCAAATATTTCCAAAAAGAACTAACACCTTTTGATTCGACGAAGATATGTTGATGATGTTGCTCTTAATCGGGGGACTTGGTGTTCGCCTTATTTTTAGCTTCACCGTAAGTGTACGGTGTAGTTTATAGAATAGGGTAAGCAAGGTCGTATCCACGAGACTAATAAATTTATGCGCTAAGTATTGAACTAAGATAGTCTTATTTTTATTTAGACGATCGAAATTCGATAATTGTTGTAGAAGTAAAGACAAGATTAACCACAAAAACACAAGATACTAAGAATAATGGAATTATCAAGGGAATGAAATGGATTCCCGGGTTATGGTTTCAATTGATATTCCTCTTGTTGTCCGATTTAATCAAACACTACAACAAAAATGGTAATACACAACACAATAACGACAACGGTTTTATGCTAAACTGTTGTATTTACGTAATAGACTACAGTTTGTACGAAAACTGTAGTCTTTGAGCGGCCCTTTTCTGCAACAACAACGGTTATGTAGCAACCGTTGTGTATGAGCGGATTTCATTAAAAAACGACAACGGATGTTGCAACGGTTTTAGAAAGCGTTGTACATTTAAAAACAACAACGGTCTGTACAACGGTTTTCGAAACCGTTGTATATCAGCGGAATATTTTTTTCCCCTAAACCCTTGTAAATTTGCGTCTTTTTATAAACGATAACGTTTTCATGAAACCGTAGTATATTTTCTAATCTACAACAGGTGTAATAATTGTTTTAATTAAAAATTGTCTTTTTTTTTTTTTTAAAAAGAAAAATAATGGCAAATATGAATAATAGAGAATGGGGACTTAAAGGTTGGGGTACCTCTTTAAATTCATCAATTTTGTTTTGCAAAAATCAAAGGGAAAAATAGTTGTTCGATGAAAGGGAAAAAATCAAAGGAAGAAAAAAATTGTTAAATTAAAGGGGGAAAATGAAAGGAAAAAATTTGTTAGATGAAAAAGGAATAAAATTAAATCAATGACTTATCACTACAAGAAAAATAGAAAATAGTGAGGAAAATTTTGTGGCAAATTTAGAATTGGTCACCAAATTTACTGTTCACGGTAAATCACCAATTTTCTGTGTATGCTTTGAGACACATTGACCGAAATTAAGTCGTCCACAACCTCTGTATTTTTTTTTAATAATTTTTTTATTTTTTTTTTGGCAACGAAATGCATTGTATTTTTTTCGTCTCTAAGATTCTTTCCCCAAAAAAGAGCTGCCTGGTAGATATTTTAGCGCAAATCCCATATCCCAAATTCTCACAAACTCTAACCCAATCGAGTTATTTTTTCTCAAATCACTTTCCTTACCTTTTCATTTGAAAAATCAGCCGGAGGAGTAATAGGGCGGTGATATGGTTCCGTGGCGCTGGAATTTTATGTTTACTTTCACAATCGCCGGAGTCAGATGATAATCGGCGTTGGAATTTTATGGTGAGTACAATTTTGACTTTGTGTTTGTGCTTGTAACTCGCCGATGTTGGAATTGAAGTCGATTTGGTTCAATGATGTTTCAAGTCGATCTCTCTCGGTCTCTCTCCGCCATATGTGTGTGTGTATGATACTTACAATCCTACGGTAATTTGTCAAGTTCACTGGAAGTGAGTGATTAATTTCCTCATCCCCATGTGTATTGACTTCAGTTTGAAATAAATTCTGCTCTTGTGTAGTGTCCAATTATGCACAACAATAAGCAGCAATTGAATGTCTTCGTAATTTGCATTAGCCTTTAAGGACATTATGACTGTTGAATCAAAATTAGATAACAAGAACTTCTAACTGGTTATAGTTTAATGATTTTTTTAGGTCCATTGTTTCTTTAACCATCTTGATGCTGAAATTTATGTCTATGGCTTTAGATATTTCTAATATTTAATTTCCCCTTACTGCTAAGATGAATTAAAATAGCTCCGCTTTATTTACATTATGCTACTTCTATACTAAAATATTTTTTTGGTCATCTGTTATATTTTTGGTTTTCTTCCATGATTGATGCATTAGTTTTCATTACTTGTGTAGTTTTCTAATTTGCCGAATTTATACTTTCACCAAAAACCTATTTTCAACTGAATTTCTATGAATTAGGTGAATTCTTTCGTTTTCTGAAGTGACGAAATTGTTAGCCTCATAGTGTACATGTCCTGGAGTTGTTTCAAGTCTGTATGCCAATTAGTATTTCCAAGTATCTCAATGTTTGCCATTTGCTTCTCAGACCAGAGGCCCACGGTTATTGTTGGAAGATCATGATTGAGAGTCCTTCGTTCTAAACATTAATATTATGTGTGCAGGTGTTGTCTACCCGTCTTGTTAATGCGACACTTGTCGTCAAGGGTATTTTTGTCCCATCTTTCATACATGCTACTTGATGGTTTCTGGTACAACTCTGGCTTTTTCATTTTTATTGTATTCTTGTACTCTTTGTGCAAGCTCTCTCCAACTATTCGTGATAGTTGATACTCTTACTTGGATGGATTCGTGCTAAATTACAAGTTTGGCCAGTTAATGAAATTAAATAAAGATCTGGTTTGAGGAAAGTAATTGATGAGATGTAGATATTGTTTTGAAAAATACTTTGACATGATCCGTGATGCCAACTATAAGTTTATAATTATTCTTTCTGGATTTTTTTGATTATGTTGCTTAGCTTCTTTGATACTGAATTCATGTATTGTAACTCTGATCTTATCACATATTTGAGTTTTTAGAAACTCAATCTTGGTATTTATTTCTTCAAGACAGAGCTTGTGAGTAGTGGTAATGATTTTTTTGTTTCCTGGCTTTTCTTGATTCTTTTGGCTTTGCATATATTTCTACGGTTAGATGGTGCTTGTTGAGATGTGATATGTTTGTGTTTTGTCTGATTTGCAGAAATGGGTTTTGAAGGGTTTAGCAGCAGTAAATGACCTGAGCTGTTAGACATATGCGTTCCAAAAGGTATCCTGTTACTCTTAACTTTCTTAGCTTGCAATTTTTTTAGTATTTTTTAGCTAATGAGTTTTTGGATGTGCAAGTAGAGAAAATAAAACTAGCTTCATTATGACTTTTGAGCTATATTTCTTTTTCTACAGTTTTTTTCTTGCATTTTCAAATCTTGGAAGAATTTGTGGAAAAAATGAGTTTCAGGGGAGAGTATGGGTATGTGATTAATGTGAAATCTTGGATCCAAGTTTATATGGTTTTGTATTATCCTTTTATTTCCATTTATTTTTATTTTTGTTTTGGTATTATATCGAAATTACATTGTTACTTGATAAATAGAGTTTTCTGATTCTGTTAGAAATCATGATTTAATCACTAATATTTTACTTGGTGAGCTCTAGAAGATGATTGTTGTTTAACTTTTTGCTTGAGTGAAAAATAAATTGATTTGGCAGTGTATTGTGTTGAGTTTGAAGCTATATTTCTTAACGATCTATTGCAACGGCAGCTTCCCAAATAGCAGAGGACCCGAGGAAAATAACTCGGTTCCCAGCTGTCAAGCCAATTAGAGATAAATATCTTGTCTTTACTGTCTCCTTTTAATGAAAGCATTTAGCATTTGGTGAATTTATTGAAATAAACCCAAATCAGATTGGTTTAATCACGGGAGTAGCTTTAGCATTTAGCATTTGGTGCATTGTTCAGCTTATTTAGCACAGACTCAGAAGTTCTAAGAATCGCCAGATCTGGAACCTTTGTGAGAATCTCAGCTATTTTGGAGTAATTCTTCGTGAATTTAGTTTGGCTTTTGAATAAAGTACAAGTGAAACTCAGTTAATTATATCCAAAAACTTGTGTATGAAGATAATGAAGGTGACTGAATGCTTGTTGGGGATGTCCCTTGGCAGTAAGAATCTTACCACCTTGGATATATTTACATAAATTAGATGCCTTTTGTTTTTTTAGGCATTTATTCTTCTTGATATTCTGTTTTCTTACATACTTGCATATATATTTAATCCCTTTGATTTTGGCTTTTCTGCACCCGAAATTATCTGTCTTTGTTGAATCTCAAATCTAATGTTGTTTTTAATCTTTTCAACAAAAGTGACATCTAATGAATCTATTGGTGTTATATAATAAATCTAAATTGCTTCACAACATGCATATGGCTACAGCCATAGCTCTTGCCAATTGCCCTTGTATGTTTAGATCCATTATCATCTTAACAAAAGATCTTGAGTGCATAAGACTAATGAATTTTATAAAAAGGGTTAATTGCAAAAATTACCCCTAAGGTTTATATTAATTACAAAAAAAAAACCCATTTATTTTTCAAAATTACAAATATTCCCTGAAGTTTGTATTTTCCACAGAACTGCATGACATTTCCCCACTGAAACTCGACGACAACTTATGTTTAATGTCTTGAATTTTTGGCAGCATGTTCGTCTCAACGGTTAAGAGATCATGCTGCGCGTGTTGAAAAGCTCGAACTCTCTACACTACACTGTTCCGTGAGTTGTTCTTCGATGTTTAATTTTGTCATCACCATTTCAAAAAATGATCATGCTTTGTTTAACATAACTGATTTTGGATTGATTCTTTGCGGTGGAAGCAAACAGGGGAAGCGCTCTCTTAATGCGTAATTAAAGCCCGGGAGGAAGGGGACTATTTTGCGTTGATGATCGACTGGATATTACTAATATTTTTACATATTACATTCAATGAAATTTGTTGTAGTTCCCTTCAAGAAAGCAAAACTTGTAGTGGTTGATTACAATCAACACTTGACCATAAGTGCTTAAACTCAACTTTCTTTGTTTAGTTTCTATTGAATGAGCATTGTGATTATTTTATTGTTAATATCTTTTATATTATTGATTGCTAGTGAATAATTTACCAAAAAAAACAGCCTAAAAAAATAAATAAAAATATACACACGATATATAGATAAAATTGTATCCATTTTAGCGAGGAAAAATAATAGATTTGCGGTTAATGTTCACATTGTATCCACTTTAGCGAGGAAATTAATAAACTTCTTGTTAACATTACCTGGAAATTGAAAATTTCCTCTCTAAACTTTAGCCGCAAAATCAAGAATCTCCTCTCTAAAGTTTGTGAGGAATTTTGAACATATGTTTGCTAATATAGGTTTGTGACGGTCTTATAGCAAAATGAGACGCGCGAGAATATATTTCCTCGCTAAATTTCATTTGCGAAGAAATCAACAATGTTAGCGAGAAAACTTTCCTCGCTAAATTCCAACTTTCTTGTAGTGTTATGATTATAGATGTCAAAACGGGTCAAGGGGGACGGGCACGGCCCCGTGGGCCTAAAATCCTCGCTAAATTCCAACTTTCTTGTAGTCTTTTACAAAATGAATCTGTTGTAGATGGAGGTGTTGTAAAAAATAAACTAAACAACAACGGTTTTAACCCGTTGTATATGTCAACACGACAATAATTGTGCAACGGTTTCTAACCATTGTCGTTTGTCATAACCACAACGGTTACAAACCATTGTTATTTATTGTCAATGACAACGGTCTTAACCGTTGTCGTTTATCCTATAACACAATGGTTATAAACCGTTGTAGTTGATGGAAAATACAACGGGGTTTAACCGTTGTCGTTGTGGTACATCTTTCGCAATGCCTTCATACACAACGGTTCGTATGCTTAATAGACAACGATAAAATCCGTTGTGTATTAGCAGTTTTCTTGTAGTGAAAGTCAAAGTTATTATCACTACACCTATAAGACGATCACAACGGTATTTTATCCTCCCTCTCGAGATGTATCTAAAGTGTAGATTGAAATATCTATGCTAGCATCTCTACTCAACATAAGATACACAACTCCCAAATGCACAAAAGATCATATATCCTCACAAATATTCACAAACCTCTCGATTATGCAAATATTCATGTCAAGTACTCAAGATCTAATATTGAAACTCATCTCTCGAATTATGAATCAATATATCAAACATGTTAAATCATTGGCCAAATGATAAAAGAAGAATAAGAACAAAGTCTTGAAATAGGCTTCAAGACAATAACTTCAATTAAGATTAAAATATTCAACAAGAGTTCAATTAATCTACTTCCAAAACCCTAAATCACAAGAAGTTTAGCTACTCATTACAAATAAACAACCCATAGACAAATTGTTCATATTCATGACAAGCTAAAATGAAGGATTAAAGCACAAAGAATGAGAAAACTTAGAGAAATGGATAATCTCTCGATTGATCTTCAATCCTCAAGCTTCAATTTGACCCGATTCTTCCCTTGGTTCTTCCTTGATGAAGTTGATGTATTTGTTGTGTTCTTGGGTGTATTCCCAGCCTTTCCTTCATACCCTAGATCAAGGCTCCCATCTTCTATTTATATCCCCTCAAAAGTTCAAGAAAAAGGTGGAGGAACATAGGAAATTCCGCCCGGGCGCTGAAGCCGACCGGCGCCCAACTTTAATTTTTGGGGGTGAAAACTCTGACGAGCGCTGCAGCGCCCGCCCGGTTTTAGCGCCCAACACAGTCCGAATTTGATTTTGAGCCCTTCATCAAAGTTGTAGCTCTATCTCTTAGCTTTCCATAGCCACTTGAATCATCTCAATATCAATTTTATAGAGAGAGTTATGGCCAAAATACGAAACGCTGCCAGTAATGGAAATTTCAGACGCGTTTGGACGTTTCTTCAAATCAATCTCTCGTTGTTTGCTTGTTTGTACTTCTTTTGATACCCGATTCATTACTATGACTATAAACTCAATATAATTGGCTCTCAACATGGCTTGGCTACTCAAATGACTCAAAATACTCAAAAACAACACAAAACTCAAGTCTAGGAAGCCCAAATCAATGTTATAAAACCAAGTGAACAAATACCCCCAAACTTAAATTGTTGGCCGTCCCGGTCAACGCTTTTAAAAACAAGATAAAACATGACTGGGAGTAATGAAAAGTAGAACGCACAACAACTCTATAAAATTTTGTATTGTTCATCGTAGGTATTAAGCAATGAATTAACCAAGCCTCAAACATCTAACATAGAGCACATATTAAAGAAACCATGGTAAATGCTAAGAATTACACCTCACAAAGATCAAGTGTATACTCTCATCTCGAATGAATATAGGACGTGTTTACGCTCAATTCAATTCAATATTGCAGAATTACCATAGGCTTGCAAATTGTCTCATATCTCTCGCCACTTTAGGATGTATGCAAAATTGTGAATCAAAAAGGACTTTTTCCTTTGGTTGTAATGAAGGCTCTTTGGTTGGGGTAGGAAAATATGGATAGAGTAACTCAAACTCGAGCGTATAGACCGGTGAGCATATAATTCATCTACATTAAAGCTCAATATGCTACTCAAATCACCTCTCATTTTCACCAACTCTTCTTATCTCCATCCCCTTTATTTTGTAAACTCAACCATTCACATTACAATTCTTAACCTCCAAGTTCATTCAAAGAAAACTCATTCATCGAACAAATTTTTTTTTTTTTTGGACTCTTATATGAGTTTTCAACATTTCATATCTCCTTTTTCTTTCTCTTTTGTTCCCATTAACCAACTCTAACATTATCTTCTAAAATTTTGATTTCACCCATTCAACCTCATTTAATCCCTTTACTCAAATGCTATACGCTCAAGAGTAAGGTAACAAATATATCAAGTTAAGTCTTGAATTGTGGCTATCAACAATTAAGCAATAGGCTCAAGTTGGCTAACTAGGGATTTCAACATTAGGTAAGCAAAAGGCTTGAAGGGCTAACAAAAATGGCCTTAATCATTTTCACAATTTGCAAACAACATGTGACTTTGATAGAGATACCGCGAGCAAGTTATAGAATTCTAACAACATGAATGATACACTCAAATCACAAACAAGACGCATATGATGAAAGCGTTAAAAGGCTCAAAAGCTCACGAGGCTTGTAAATATGTAATTCAAAGCATCAAACCAAGTTTTCCATCTTAACATGCTCAATGTTATCTATTCATGCTCAATCAACTCATGCTCAACACTCAATCCAAACAATACAAAATTTTCAAAATCAATCACAAGTTACAATCAAGAGATTAACTCACTCCCTAAAATCTATGAAAGCAATAAACATGCTAAAATCAAACATGCTACTAATGCAAATGCAACTTAAAATGCTCGCATGCAACTATATGAAAACACACAAACAAATGCAAATTGTTTTTTTTTTTTTTACACACTTCAAATCAAAATACTCACACATTTCAAATCAAAATACTAACTCTCCCCCAAACTTGAATGAAATTATATCGAAACAAGGGAAAAGATAGAATTTCAAGAAAGAAAAAATGTGAAGTTACCATTGGGTTGCCTCCCAACAACAAGCGCTAGATTTACCGTCTATAGCTCGACGTATGAATTGGTGCCTCCTTGAATGCATATATTAGCTGCTTTGGGTCATGGTCAAGTGCCATATTTGCCTTACTTGCACCTAATAATGCATACTTGGGTTGTCCAAGCAAGGATTTGAGTCCTGGCGTAGGAATATCTTGTCCGATCCGGTTTATGTGTATGTTGTTCGTTTGCATACGTATGATCAATGTTTTTCTCGTTCGAACAAATTTCTTATAATATCTCGCACGAACTCGCTCATTCGTACACACGCTTGGTTGTGTGTTCCTTGTCTATTTTTGTTCCTTTTCGGCGCCACATACTATTTGGCCGTGCATGACATACAATCTGTGTGTGGTTATGAACTTTCTTGCTCTTCCAGGATCTTCAACTCCTTGTATTCGGTATCATTCCTTCGATGAATGACACTATATTGTTCCTTTAAGTTGACTTCGGTGGTGCTCAAAAACGGCTCTTTTGTTATTGCCCACCAACAATTGTAACTAATTGACCCATTTGAGTCTCGAGATTTTTCAATTGTGAATCCATAGTATTGACCAATTGTGTCAATTGCAACTTCATCTTGTCCATCTTTGCTTCGTTCTTGGTAAAGCTATTTTTCATTTCCCTCATGAATAAATTTATTTGACTCATGAATGAAGTCGTTGATTCATGAATGAAATGAGGGCGTCTTCCAAAGATGGTTTTGCCTATGCGTCGGTAAACCCATTTATTACATTGAAGCTTGATGGTGGTGGAATCACATTCTCCGTATTAGAATATGAAAAATCTTCGTAATTCCTCCAATCAACAATAATAGTGTGTAGGAGTAGGATTATTCCAATAATCGTAGAAATTCCAATTCAAAGAAACAAGCATTGTAGAAGTAGAATTTACAAAAGAAAAATGAAATAAAATAAAAAAATATCTAAATTAAGAATAATTCTATCTATCGCAATATTAGCACCAAAAATTGTATTAGTCCCCAACGGCACCAAAAACTTGTTCGCCTTATTTTTAGCTTCACCGCAAGTGTACGGTGTAGTTTATAGAATAGGGTAAGCAAGGTCGTATCCACGGAGACTAATAAATTTATGCGCTAAGTATTGAACTAAGATAGTCTTATTTTTATTTAGACGATCGAAATTGATAATTGTTGTAGAAGTAAAGACAAGATTAACCACAAAAACACAAGATACTAAGAATAATGGAATTATCAAGGGAATGAAATGGATTCCCGGGTTATGGTTTCAATTAATATTCCTCTTGTTGTCCGATTTAATCAAAGTCAAAGTTATTATCACTACACCTATAAGACGATCACAACGGTATTTTATCCTCCCTCTCGAGATGTATCTAAAGTGTAGATTGAAATATCTATGATAGCATCTCTACTCAATATAAGATACACAACTCCCAAATGCACAAAAGATCATATATCCTCACAAATATTCACAAACCTCTCGATTATGCAAATATTCATGTCAAGTACTCAAGATCTAATATTGAAACTCATCTCTCGAATTATGAATCAATATATCAAACATGCTAAATCATTGGCCAAATGATAAAACAAGAATAAGAACAAAGTACTGAAATAGGCTTCAAGACAATAACTTCAATTAAGATTAAAATATTCAACAAGAGTTCAATTAATCTACTTCCAAAACCCTAAATCACAAGAAGTTTAGCTACTCATTACAAATAAACAACACATAGACAAATTGTTCATATTCATGACAAGCTAAAATGAAAGATTAAAGCACAAAGAATGAGAAAACTTAGAGAAATGGATAATCTCTCGATTGATCTTCAATCCTCAAGCTTCAATTCGACCCGATTCTTCCCTTGGTTCTTCCTTGATGAAGTTGATGTATTTGTTGTGTTCTTGGGTGTATTCCCAACCTTTCCTTCATGCCCTAGATCAAGGCTCCCATCTTCTATTTATATCCCCTCAAAAGTTCAAGAAAAAGGTGGAGGAACATAGGAAATTCCGCCCGGGTGGCCACTGCGCGCTCAACTTTAATTTTTGGGGGTGAAAACTCTGTCTGGGCGCAAAGCACCCGCCTCGGTTTTAGCGCCCAACACAGTCCGAATTTGATTTTGAGCCCTTCATCAAAGTTGTAGCTCTATCTCTTAGCTTTCCATAGCCACTTGAATCATCTCAATATCAATTTTGTATAGAGAGTTATGGCCAAAATACAAAACGCTGCCAGAATGGAAATTTGAGACGCGTTTGGGCGTTTCTTCAAATCAATCTCTCGTTGTTTGCTTGTTTGTACTTCTTTTGATACCCGATTCATTACTATGACTATAAACTCAATATAATTGGCTCTCAACATGCCTTGGCTACTCAAATGACTCAAAATACTCAAAAACAACACAAAACTCAAGTCTAGGAAGCCCAAATCAATGTTATAAAACCAAGTGAACACTTGGCAATCCTTCAAGATTTCATATTTCATCGGTCTCATTGTCGGACGAAATTTCAATTACTTCGGGCTGCTCATTGGGGTCGTATGAAAATAAGCCATCAAATAGAACACACAACTCATTCCACCTAAGCTCACCAAAATCTTGATACGCAAGGATAAATGGGGTCTCGCTAGACAAAAAATGAAAACGATTAATTTTATATGTCCGATATTTTTTTAAAACATTGTGAAACAAAAATATTCATGTTTATTAAACAACACTAACCCAAAAATGTCAGCCCACACCTCCTTGTTGGCGGTAGCAGTGTTTTCTGCTTCATGGTACGTAACACCATGTATACGTTTGAGCCAATAGAATATGCAGTATATTTTCTCTAGCGTGGAGAGTCGAGCAGCGCAAAAGTCATAATTGAAAGACTTGTTAAATTCCTTGTTCACAATGTCCATTGCAATGACCACATCAAGTTTGTTGTCGACCGGGATGGAAGTTGTGAATTGCATGTTGATTGACAAGCACTTCAATAAACAACTTGTCCGTTGCCTCGATCCAATTTTGATCATAGAAAAAATACTCCTTCTTCACTGGATACTTTGGTGCCATTTCAAAACAAAGAAAACAATGGAGTATGTTGAAAAGGTTGTAGTACTCGGTTGGGATGAGGTATCAACTGTTAATTGAGCCCAAATTTATAGAAGAACTTACTCAAGTTGTTATTGACATAAAGTTCAGAATCCTGTAGACAGAAAGTGGACTGATTGAATAACATTAGCTAAATTTTTATTTATCAATAATCAACAATAGAGTAGGGAAAAAGCTGTAACAATAAGAGAATCTTTGCCACTTTAACTTTCCAGATTTATGAAAAGGTGATTTACAAGTAGACAGAGGAATAAAATCAAGCCATGTCTCATCCAAAATCTTTCTATGCAAGCAGACAAAAACAAAGATCTTTGTGGCGAAGAATATTGTAATGAACTTTCTCATCTAAAAAAATCCAAGTACTTAAATTAAAGTGTATGATATGACAAAGAAAATCATGCTTGATATTACCTGATACCTGGTATCTTTACGCAATGTTCAGTGTAGTGCAATGGGACAATTCTATTTCACTAGTTTCTGTTTTTGATGAAATGACAATAGGGAATGATTAAGATTAATACCCATTTGGGTATCTTATTCAATCTTGTTGTCCAAAGATTAATTCATATTGTGAAGTGTGTGATTTACATACCATATAGTAAACCAAAAATAATTTCTCGACACTAACAAAGTGAGACGTAATTTGTAAATTTACATCTTTTACGGAATTGTGTTACTTTAATTACAAACTTGTCTAAACAATGGAAAAGTGTAATAAACAGAGTTGTGTTACTTGAGTTACAAACTTTACATAAAAATAACATTAAACGAGTGTTCAAATAAGATTATAGTGATAGAATTACGTGCGTCAAACTTGTCCACATACATATAGCCTATGTGAAAAGGCAATAACTAAGATTCCACAATACAATTACAAAAAAAAAAGCAGTCCTAAAATAATGGACGGGCTCCTCGTTAGAGATTTTTCATGCTAAAACATGCAGCTGAAGTATCAGCTACATACAAATTTGTGATGTACATACGCGACAATAATTTCCAGGACCGATACAAAGCACGACACCAAACACATTCGTCCTAAAACTCTTTCATGTGTTTTTGCACCTGGTTAGTTCTAATTTAAGGTCTTTCAAGTTATCCAACAAATCTGCCATAACTTCCTTCGTACGATCACATACTTGGTTCGAGCACCAAGCAAAAAACCACACTTGTTGCGCTGCAACAACCCAAAATTTTCTTAAAATATTAGGTGAAAATAAAAAGCAATAACCTTATTGATATTATTGGACAAAATAGTTGCATAAAAACCTACCCCCATTGAGGACAAGACATAAAATGTCTACCAGGGTTAGACTTTGTCCATGAAGTTTGAACCTTTAATGAGAAAGCCGCAATGGCAACGCACAGGACATCTCTACAACAAGTTGGACAACGAGAATTGTCGCTATTTCGATCGAAAAGATGAATTGTTGGAAGTGCTCATTTTCAAAAATGGCAAGATAACTTCGTATTAAAGACACAATTTTTCTATATAATTATACAACCAATAATAAGGTTTAATAGTATAAAGAAAATATTCTAAAGCCCAAATTTATTCCGTAAACCATTTGACCAAAGCAAGTAATATTATCCCAACTAAAATTAAATTGTAAATCAAACAAAATTTATGAAGCCTGCATACAAATTAGAAATTCAAATAATCTAAAAATGCAAAGAATGAGATCCAAAGATACAATCATATAGATTCAAAAATTGGTTAAAATAATTGGAAACAAGATAAGAAATTAAGCATATTTATGTAGGGGAAGGGCATAAATTGTTAGATAAATGTTTTTATGATTTTGATGATTATGTTCGATTTTGTTCAAACATGTTTTTAAACCAAAACTATGTCCCTAAATGTTGTCTAAATACTTCCGATCAACTTAAAATGTTTTTACTATTTTTCGGAGTATTTCTTGAAGTTTATTTTCAATAAAACATTGGACAACACATTTGTTTCAAATCGACCGGTCGCCTATAGGCAACCCGCACTGAGTTGAGTCGAGTCGAGAAAAAAATGGGACGTAAGAAAACAGTAGGCGGAGGCGACGGCCGACCAGGTGGCGGCAAAAGCGGTCGACCTGCCGCAAGTTGGATTTTGTTCCGCATTTCTCTGTTTCGTAAAATCGTCAAGGCAACCGGTCCACTAAGGTCGACGGCCGCTTCCCCTTCGACCGTCCCCTTGTGTAAAAATTCGCAGAATTTAATTTCAATCTTATCTCTGCGACCGGTCGAACCCCATGTTTATCAAAGAACGATCCGCTTGCGTTTTTTGATAACTTTTCCCTATTTTGTGGGATTGATTTCTAACAAATTATATTGATCATTTTAAATGGTTTCTTTTGCGAAAAAATCACTCCCCGGAGGAGCCAATGTCCGGAAATGAAAGCCAAGTCCTCTCCTATAAATAAAGGCTTCATTCAAGCAACACGATACAACACTTACTACAAGCAAAAAGAGCATACAAAGCAAACACTTCTATATCTTGTTGTATTAGCTTTAAGCACTTTCACTTGCACTTATTTGAGGTCTAGGCTTTCAATTCTTGATTACACTTGTACTCATATTGTATCAATCTTTATTGAGTTGTAATCTTGATTTTGGTCATCATTCAACACAAGACATTCTTGTGAGTATTCTTGTGGTAAGAATACACTTGGGTGATCTAGGTGATAGGTGTTTGAAGGTTGTGGCAATCTTCAAAGGTGTCGTAAGAGGGTTGTGGTAATCCTCAGGTGTTGTAAAGAGGATTGTGGTAATCCTCAAGGTGGTGAAAGAGAGTTGTGGTAATCCTCATGGTGTTGTATTAATTTTTGGTAAATTAATAAAATCTTTTTCTTTTTGAAATCCATCCCTGAGATACCTTGGGGTGGTAGAGGATTAGGCCCTGGTGGGTTGAACCTCTTTAAATCAACGAGTGTTGTTTATTTTCCGCATCTACATTCTCGTTGTTTACTCGTTGTTTCGAAAAAGAGGGTGATTTGCGAAAAATCGGAATAATCTATTCACCCCCTCTAGATTATTATAGCCACTTGACTTACATAAATCAACCGAGATGACCTAATTCAAAATTTTCAATTCAGAATATCCAAAAAAAATACAAATATGGAGTCATACACACTCATATTCAACAATAAATGGCAGAAAATATAGCAAAATTCAATAAAGACAAGTTCCAACATTTAATTAAGAGGTATCCTAATCCGAAAATTGATGATAGAAAAATAAAAATCACCTTCACATCTATTAAGTTTGTCAAATATCGAAACTCACCGGACCGGTCTCCGTCAAATTCCGATGATGGTTTTCACGACGATTTAATTGCCGACTCCTCGACGAAAAGCCCTATTTTCGAATGGAAGTTCGAAAATACTGGTGGTTCTGTGAAATTTCCTATTTGTGTGCAGACTTGTTTACTTGGGATTTGACACTCAAAAAGGCATTAATTTATAAGGGATAATTTAGACATTTCAAACATTTATTCCTCTTTATCAATGACTACAAACATGGGATTGAGTAACAATCAAGAATGATTAAGTTGTGCATTCACAAACCCCAAACACAATTTATTTTATCCATGAACAGTACAATCATATCCTATCCCAACACATAATCCAATCTCATCATGAAAGTCAAACGAGCCCTAAGGGTGTATTTGTATATATCACTTATTAAAATACCATTTGGAAGTGCGAAAAATATTGGTTGGATCTTGGAAGCAATATTCTCGGCGCTATAGAGGCCAAGCGCTTGAGTTGGGCCTGGGAGTGGGATATACGATTTTAGGGATATGATTAGGTGGGGCCTAATCAAAGAAAAATATAGGCAGATGTGGAGAATTTAACGTCGAGACAAGGACCATATGGGTTTATAAGGAGATTTTTAGAACATTGGTTGGAAGTAGAACTATCAAACAGGTCGGGTCAGTGTTGACTCACTATGCCAAAGGGAAAATTGGTTGGATGGTGTCGGGCCAAACAATGACTGAAGCGCTATTTTAGAACACATCTCGACCCAAACCATGAAAAAACAATTAAAATGATCGGACCGACTAAATTGGCATTGGCCTGGTATTCCTTATTCATTTCGGGCCTATAAAATTGCAGTTCAATCCGATCTTTTCACTGGCCTGGCCGATTTCAATGACCCTGGTTGGAGCTTAGATGAATGATTGTTTTGCTAATCTTACTAGGAATTAGGAAAGAGTACGGATGGAAGCTGGTTAGCTGAAAAATTCAAATTCAAAATTTTAAAAATTTCCTAAAATGATGGAAATTTGGATTTCTATTTTAAATTTCAAGGGTGCTTAAGTCATTAAACAAGTTCTATAATGGAACCATTTAAATACAACTCATTTCCCAATGGGCATGTCTGCCATAAGAAAAGAGGAAAGAACCGATTCCAGAGTGCTAGAATCGGGAAAGGTTTTGATTAATGGCGAGGAGACCGGACGAGGAGTACGATTACCTCTTCAAGATTGTATTAATCGGCGATTCCGGCGTGGGAAAATCAAATTTGCTGTCCCGATTCACTCGAAACGAGTTCTGCTTGGAATCTAAATCCACCATCGGCGTTGAGTTCGCCACCCGCACTCTTCAGGTTCTTTTCGCGCATCTAATTCCACTGTTTTTAGTATTGTTAGTTGAAATTGTGGGTAAAAGAAGAGAGAGAAGTGGTGATTTTCAGTAAGTTGTTGAAGCTACTTTGTCAGTTGATTAGTAGTGGGTGGCTACTAGCTTGCTCTCAGTGATTTACTTAGAATTGAGCGAATTTTTGTTTCTTACGCGAATTTTTGTTATTTATGTGGTGTGTTTTGGATCTCTAGATCTGTTTTTATAGGGTTAGTTATTGTCTGAAGTGGTGATTTCTGGGTTTTTGTTTATCAATTTGGTGTGTGATCGTGCAGTTTCAATGTGAATCAACTGTGTATCACTCTACTGATATATAATCACAATTTCTTACTTGAGATTTAAATTGCTTGATAGAACTCTGTGATATTATTCCTTATCCTTCTTGGAGACTCATTATATGAGTTCTTGTGATTGTCATAATTAAAGAGAGTGAAGAGCTTATTGACTTTTCTTGTTGAAGTGATCTTTCGATTGTTCTATGGTCAGCCTAGGGCAAGGCAGGAAAGATGATGATTAGTTACGATTGATGACTGATGAATATGAGGGGAACGGAGGGGAACCAATGCCTTAGACACATTAGCTAGGCTTGAAAGCAATTGAAGCTTTCTCTTTATCACCTCTCAATTTTGATAAATTTGAGCTCTAGTTGTGTGTCCATGTCTGCACACGTGTCTTTGTGAGAGGGAGAGAGATTGCCACGTTCTTTGAGCATTTCTGAAGCAAATGGACTTGAGCACCAACACTGGAAATTGATAACTACCTAGTTTTCCAATCTAAAAGTCAGATTCTGGGGTTTAATTTTGTTGCACCAGGCACATGAGAATTTTCATCATACAACTAGTCTTTCGGCTTCATAGCAACATTTGGCTTATGCAGAAACGTGAAATGAAAGAAGCAAAAATGAGAATTGAACAAATTCAAGCTACTTTTATTCTGAGAATAACATGGATGTGAAAAAAATTAACAGAACTTAATGCTCATGCTGATATATATGTTGTCACAACTGCTATTATGTTGGTTGCTTGACTTGCTTCACCAGTTCAAAATAAAAATAAAAAATAAACCTTTGATTTGGTTTTCAGAATGTCGACAAAAGGTCAGCATAACATGCAAGTATTCTTATTCTATATTTCTATCCATAACAAAGTTTCAGTGGTCCCTTTTTGAACTTATCAAAGAATCAACTGAATACGACAGTGATCTCCATTTCGGATTTTTAGCAATTCAATTATACACAAAGCACTTCTTTAGCAAATCCAGTAAAGTGCTTGCTTTACGACTGTGTTCTTCCAAGAAATTACTTTTATATGTGATCGATTTTTGGTAGTTAAACTTGTTCATGTTCTACCAATGTAGCAAATCCAGTAAAAACTGGAAAGCTTTTTCTCAATTACCGTCAATGTGGCATTCTGCTTACCTATGCTATGTGCTTATCATGTTGCATTTAGTTAGATAAGAAACTTTAAATCGTTGCAACTTTTGAGTTTGTAGGTTGAGGGAAGAACAGTGAAGGCTCAGATATGGGACACAGCAGGCCAAGAGAGATACAGGGCCATAACAAGTGCGTATTACCGTGGTGCTCTTGGGGCTATTCTTGTATATGATGTCACAAAACCAACTACATTTGAGAACGTGAGTCGCTGGTTGAAGGAGCTGAGGGACCATGCAGACTCCAATATAGTTATTATGCTCATAGGAAATAAAACTGATCTCAAGCATCTTAGAGCTGTTGCCACAGAGGATGCTCAAGGTTTTGCCGAAAAAGAGGGGCTTTCGTTCATCGAAACGTCTGCTTTGGAAGCCACTAATGTAGAGAAAGCTTTCCAGACTATCCTTTCAGAAATATATCGGATTATTAGTAAAAAGTCTCTCTCCTCAGACGATCCTGCACCAACGAGTATCAAAGAAGGGAAGACTCTTGTTGTTGGCCCACAAGAGACCAACACAAAGAAGACATGCTGTTCTACATCCTAATTGGCTTGTCTTTTTTTTTTTTTTTTACCACTCTCTCCCCTGCCCCTATCACCAGTCTCTATGTTCAGCTTCTGTTTTGCTATTTGATTGTTCAAATCCTTGTATTATTCTCATGCTTAAACTTTTTTGCAGTTTGCGTCATTCTTTTTGTTAGCAAGGCTTTTCATGAAGTGTTGTTGGATGAGGATATTGTTTTGAGTTCTAGCATTATATTTATGGTTAGTTACAAAACTACCCCTGAGGTTTAGCTTAATTATAGAAATACCCAATTGTCTTTCAAAATTACGAATACTTTGTTTCTATTTTACAAATTGCCTCAAGAGGGGGTATCTGTTTGTAAATACAAACCTTCAAGGGGATATTCGTTGCAGTGCAAAGGGGTATTTGTATTTTGAAAGATAATTGGAGTTTTTTTTGTAGTTAAGCTAAGCCTCGGGGCCCGGGGTAGTTTTTGTAAAACTATCCCTTATAACTAAAGCATATTACACACTGAAAAATTGATAGCAGATACTAATACAAGAATTATATTGGTAGTTGTATAAAGCTTGAAAGCAAGGATGGCTTCCTTCCTATTATCTTGTTAATGTAAGGGCTCAGACGATAACCATAGGAGCATGGCAACATTATCATCACTCCCTAGTTTGCTTTCCATTTTCCTTTATAATCTTCAAAGATTAGCCATGTCCTATCTTGCATTTTACAAGAAATGTTGTCTTCATGTTCTTATGAAGGAATGTATATGCTGCTATGTACTTCATTTTTCGTTTTCCGGGTGAAATTGGTGTTTTAGATGCAAACAAGTCTTTAGATGCACCATCTGCTTTATGAATAATGATACGAGAATGTAGAGACCTAGGCAATTATCGCATAACTCATTGATTATGCCATCCTACATTTTGCAAAGACTAGGAAGACTAGAGCAATAATACATGCCCACTTCTTTGGGGGCTTAAGAAGAAACAAACAGAAGGGCATTGAAGAAGTTAGCAACATAAACTGTCAGAAATTCCAAGTAGTTAAAAAAGGAGAGAATTCTGTTAATGGACATATGCTATCTTTTTACAATCTTCTAAACAGAAAGATTTATAAGTAACACTTTAACCACAGCAGTTGCTCTTCTGCTCAATTGGCTGTCCCTTAATCTGGACTGTGCTGCCTGACTTCTTGTTTGTTGTTGGCTGGTTACCCATCCTGCATACATGCTTGTGTAAGATATATATATCGACAAACACGCGTGCACAATAATAGTAAAACATAAATTCAGAGAAAACATTTGGGTTCAACTCAATAAGGTTACAGAAAAAAAGGAAAAATCTTAAAATCAACATAAACATGATAGTGTACGTTTCAAGTTAGACGAGTCCATCATCTGTTTCATACACTATATAGGCCATAGAAAGGCTCGGCGGTGTACTTGAAATTGCATCTCCGTTCCAAGATGTTGTGAAACAAAAAAACAGCTGGCACAATATAGTCTAGGGAAGAGAACAAATATTACCAGTCTGGAAATTTCGGCATTGATAAATCAGAAAACTTATCGAATGAGAAATAATGGTTCAGGTGGTCTAAGATGTATAAGAACATCAAGAGGTTACAATAAAGAATAGTAGTGGTAAGCATGTAATTGTAAATGATGACCGATGACCGACACACAATATCTAATTTCACCAACAAATTGATCAGTTTTCTTACTTTTTCTTAATCTCGCCAGCCATAGTCAAGAAAGCCTGCTCCACATTGATGGAGTCTTTAGCACTTGTCTCAAGGAAAGGGATCCCAAGCTCATCCGCAAATGCCTGCAAGTTTGATTCAGTGCAGAGTCAATTAATCAGTAAGAAAGATCTGATATCCACAAAAATTTAGAAAATTTATCAGTAACGACTAAGAGGTAAGAGAACCTCTACATTCAATACACTTGCAAAATTTCCATTAGCGAATATGCAATCGATATGGCTTATCCTACTTTCCTAAAGATGTGTCCAACTGTCCATGGCAACCCTTGCGGATACAGAGAAAATAAAATGGAAGATATAACGGAAAATAGAGAATATATCCACAGAACCACTATTAGATGAATCCTTTCTAAATTTTAATCCAGTTCCAAAATTTATTTCCACTTACTGCTGCCTTTTCTTTCTTCTTCATCTTCCTTTTTTCATTTGGGGTTGTTTTTACGAAGGAGGTTAACAGAATTCAACATTCAGCGTTGCTCCGTAAATAGTGAAGTGCGTTTCTTCTCATCTGTCTTCTGTCCTTTATGTGGTTGTTTAAAGACTGGTCTTTGTATTTCTTTTCTTCGTTTATTGTTTTTTTATTGGGGGGTGGGGGTGGGGGTGGGGGGGGGGTGGGGAGGGGGAGGGGTGGACTGCTCTGTAAAAGATAAGGTCCTGAAGCACCAATATTTTATGTATTTTTCCCAATAATTATGGCTTAACCCCACTACCAGAAGAGTACAATACTGAAAGAAAAGGATAAGTGGAGAGAGTTTATTTCAAACGGTCAGATAAGTATTCAGACAAAATGTCCCATCAATTTGAGAATGAAACTCAATAGCTTTAAAGACTGAATCACACTTCATCCTACAACCATTATATAAAGCAACAATGTTATCACGTTTCCTGAAGATCTTTCTCCTCGTTTATTCATAATGTAACATAATATCAAAAAACTGCAACATGTCAACAAGAAAGATTGTTCAAACTTTAAATTCGATTGAGTACATCCAGGCATATGAACTTAAATTAAATTCCAAAACGGTTATTACCAGTTACAATGCCGAAGGAATGATGTCATAGTGGATTCAGCATAAACTAAAAAACTGAAACTTATAAAATAAAAAATATAGGATACAAACAGCAGGAGAAAAAGATACTCACCTTTGCTGTTTGTGTGTCCACGACTTTGTTCTCAACTAAATCACACTTGTTCCCCACCAAAAGCTTGCAAACACTGTCATTTGCATATATATCAATCTCGTTAAGCCACTGCTTTACATTGTTGAAGCTCTCCATCTCAGTGACATCGTACACAATCTATTACAAATTAGATATGTCAGATTTCTCGTATAGAAAATTGACAATGTAAAATGATATCAAGTAGCTGCCAAAGGATTGGAAAACACTTGATAAAATAAAAAGTCTCCTCAATCAGGATCCTTAGAGTTCCTCATGGTGCTAACAGACAAGAAGCATAAGCACAACAAATGTGGCTCACTAGAAAATCTATGATACAGTATACCGAATTAGCAACTGATTTCAATGCATTGGCAAAAGAAAAGCACAAACTTGTGCTGCAGGAACATCCAAAATTCTAGAAAATAATCCAATACTGTGACTAAACCAGGGAGCTCCCAGCCATTAATACTCGTATGGATAAGCGTTATAGAGTATATTGTCAAATCAAATGTGAACACTTAACAGGGCAAATATCAGGCCAAGTTAACTTCAGTTACACTATAACATGCTAATAGTATATCCATGCTGAAGGGAAAAATAAAGTTCTATAAGAAAGTCAAAAGCCACACGCAGAAGAATTTTAAAGCATGAGTTAATACAGGCAAATGAATTTGATTTCTGCAAGATAATTCAAAATCCAAGAATGTCAAGTTCTTCATTTATCATTATCCCATAAAGTAAAAAACAGATAACCAATACAAGCTGGTAATAAGAACCTCTTAATGCTACAGAATAATGTCCTTGAAGCCAGGAAAAGAGAATAGCCATGGCAATTAAGTTTACTCAAATTTATATTGAAACAAATGGGTACCTACACCTACTTCAAAAATTAACATATATCAAATAGTGAATTATATCACAAAATCATAAACGGAAATCAGTATTTACACTTCCATTAATTCAACGAGATGAACAGAGTTTAAACAGAAAAATATGAAAGAATGCACAACATTTCAAGCAACGGAATTGATTTTGACAAACCATAGGCTCAATAAGTCCTGGACACAGTCAGAAGCCAGTTTGTGTGCAAGTATTAACAAAAGGATAAATCACAAGGGCATCAGCAGTCCTAAAAAGGAAGTTAAATGGAATAATACCTTAGACATTCTACAATCCAACAGAATGGTTTGATTCATGCAATTTAACTTTACAACAGACCACTTGCCGCATACAATGACAAAACATGCAATACAGGAATAACTACATCAAGATATTTCTTACAATTATCCCATGAGCTCCTCGATAGTAACTGCTAGTGATAGTCCGGAATCGCTCCTGGCCAGCAGTATCCCACTTGAAACCCACAAAAGAAAAAAAGAAAACAGCATTAAGTTAACTCCAATAACTGCTGAGCTTATTTGAGGTATCAAAATGGCGAAACTTAAATATAAGTGGGTTTGAGTATAAATTGTTGCCTTTACGGTATCAAATGGCAAAACTATATTCTTTGTGAGTATGAGAATAAAGTGTTGGTTTTGAGGTATCAATATGGCATAACTTGTATATTTCCTATTCCCATTGTAGTATGAGAATGAATAATTGCCTTAATCAGAACAAACAACGGTAAACATGGAGCATTTTGACAAAACACAATCAATTTCTGGAAGCATTCACTCTCACATCTGGAACAGCTTTACAATTGGCTGGGTTGTAAGGAAGACACCACACGTAATTTTATATTGCTTTTCACAATAGATATATAATCCAATTGGTAAAGAATATCAAAATATGAATTGCTAAAGAAATCACAGAATCAGATAAAATTATAACCAATGCTAAAATTCCTTTACGTAACTTCTAATTTTATGCCACTCTTTTGATTCACCAATACGGCCAACAGACATCAATTTGTTAAAAACAAACAAGATACGAAAAGCTCCGACTCATCTTGCACCATTGAGTTTCTACCGAAATTTGTTGATGAATCATTATTCACACATGAAAAGATTCCAATCTAATGGCATTGCTACAAATTTATATCCCTGGATATCCCAGATTAAACAAAAAGCTACATGCATTTTAATCTTAAAGCCATACATGATGCATTCATACATGTGTACATGTGAAGTAGCTGTACAGCATGTTAACTTACAATTTGCAGCTTGCTCGTTTTCCCATCTAGCTCAACCGTCCTTATTTTCTGCAAAATTACCCATAACATAATCATGTTAACCCCCAAAAAACCAATGAATAAATCCAAGCAACTAAGTTGACCTAAAAACTGTCAAGATAAGGTTCAAACTATATAAAAAAGAGTTAAGAGCAGAACTCACAAAATCAACTCCAATGGTGCTAATGTAACTGTCCACATACGAATCATCCTATAATCATCAATCAATCACCATTACTTCCGTTAAGAAATTCTCAAAACAAAACCAAAAGGATAAGAAAAAAAAACCCATTTCATAACAAATACAAGTAGCACATATCTTGAAATCCGAAGTTTCAAAAGATGGTGGCGATAAACCAATCAAATTAAAAAAAAAAAAAAAGATGCATCCGAATAAACACCCATAACTTCTTTCCCAGAACGAATTACTGGTAATAAAATCAGTAACACAAATCAAAAGAGCGATTAACGTCAACATACAGCGAATCTGAGAAGAAGACAAGACTTGCCGACAGAGGAGTCACCGATTAAAAGAAGCTTGAACAAATAATCGCTACAAAAAACAGTGAAAAAAATATAAAAAGAATAATAAGAATGAAATACGAATTATGAAACTTTGAATCAAAATCTAGGCTTCTCTTACTATTCGTTGCTCATGTTTCGGCTCTCTTTGATCTTTTGCTTGACAGTAATGGGGAAAAGGTTTTCCTTTTCTGTTGAATGTCTGTTGAGGTTTTGAAGGACAATGAACCTTAACTTAATATGACGTAAAGGAAAATGGAAAGGTAGAAGAAATATATTTAATTAATACTTTGTTTTATTTTTTTTTTTAATAAATTTGATTAGTGGTAGAGTACAAAGTAATGGAAATTAAGTGCTTTCCCACCTCTACAATTAATTCTCAAACTTGGATTCGATGTATGTTTGCATCATGAGCCGTCAAAATATGCCCGGTCCGAGGGACGGCCAGATTATTGAAAAAAAGTTGGGCTGCATTTTATTTTTAGAGGTCCGAAATGAATTGATTCTATTTTGTCCTGCCCATTCGGGCCAAAATATCGGTTCGGCTCGGTTTTGGGCAATTGACATAAATACCCCACCTTTTGAAGATAATATCGCTTTTTACGCTTTTACGATACTATTTTAGCCAAATTTATGCTCCCGACTTTCTTTTACACAAATTTACGCTCCCGCCAAAATTTCCTGGACTTTTTACGCTTTGTTTTCAAGATTGTTTCTAACTTGTTTCTTTCAATAAAATTTCAAATGAAAAATAAATTTTGCCCTGGTTAAATAATCTATTTTATACTTTCGAAGTCTTATAAAAATCAAGAAATATACTCATAAAACAACATATATTAAAACCAAACAAATTGAAAATATTATAGAAACAACATTAATAAAAAAAAAAACACAATTCAATTTTTGATCCAATGCATAAAAACATATAAAACATGAAAACAATCATGAAGCAATATAGAAACAAACTAAAAACAATATAAAAACAACATATCAAAGAAAAAAGAGTTAAATATAGGAAAAAATTGTATGTAAACATCAAAAACTACATGGAAACAACAAACAAACAATGGAAACAACAAACAAATATCATAACAATATTAAAATGGTATGGAAACAACCCATAAACAACGTAAAAATATTAAAAACACCACATGAATAAAAGAGCTTAAAAATAGGTAAATTTTGTATTTACACATTGAACACTACATGGAAACAAAAAAAAAAATTATTAGAACAACATTAAAAATATTATAGAACACCGAAATAATAGAAACAATGTATAAAATAATACATGAACAAAACACATCATAAAAGACAGTAAAAATTTTTTTGAAATATCGAAACAATAAAGAAACAATATAGAAACAACGAAGAAACAAATTTAAACAACATCGAAACAATATATATAACATATAAAGTAATACAGAACAAAAAAATACGAAAAAGTAAAAATAATAAAAAACATATGCGGGAGCGTAAAAAGAAAAAAAAATAGATACAAAAAAAAAATAGGTACAAAAGTGATGAGAGCATATTTTGTAGTATGTTTACCAAAATAGGGTATTTTTGTAATTTTCCTTGCTTCTATATGTATTTTCATGTTTGGGGTGGGTTGGACTTCAAAAATAGCGGCCCGTCAAATATTTGGCCCAACCAAGGCCGATTTTTTCCATTATCCTAAGCGGACAAGAGGGATGGCAATTCTACCCCCTCCCATGGCGGAGCGAGACGATCCGAGTATCACATCCGCCCGTAGGTACCGCGTAATATATATTTTACATGTATATTATATAAAATAATATAATTTTATGTACTTAATATTATATTTAACATATATAATGGCAAATTTTATAAATAATGTGCATTTATAATACAAAATATAAAATTAAAAGATTATTAATAATATAAAATACAAGATAAAAATAATAAAATTATTTTCAATGCGGTGACCCGCCCCCTCCCGTGGAGGAAGGGGCGGTTAAGGTATTGAGATACCCCGCCCATTGCTATCCCTATTCCCTATGGATCATCGTGAGACCGATCCGACCCATTTGGCAACTCTTTGTTGCATTAAGCCATCAATCCTCTTGATCTTTCTCAAAGAAAAAATAAATAAAAAACTAAATAGTAGTAATAATAATAAATTGTGATCGGGTACAAAAATTTACATAAGAGTAAGGATATAAATTTTTATATATTTTTAATGGTTTTTTATTTGCTTTGTAATTCTATATCAAGCATGAACAACATGAATTTACTTTATAGATAATCAAAAACAAGTGCAAGAAAAGATAGCAAAGAGATAAATGGATGACAAAACAACATATATATCTAACAATAACATTGGTTTCCCAAAAAAAAAGTAATATTTTTGAAAATCTCGTAATCTTAAAAAAACTTAAATAATTTGCATAGTTATTGAATATGAAAAATAAAAAGAAATAGTCTAAGGTAAAATGCACAATAATTGAATGGTGTTTCCTACCAATGACAAATATTTGTTCAAATCATCGTTTGGCTTGTGATGACAAAATGACAAAAGCTTTCGATGGAAGTAGACAAGATTGACCTCAAAATTTAGAGAATGAGAAAAGCTCAATAATAACCAATCACAATGAGCTTGGTTTAGAAGATATTTTTCCCTTTTAAGGAAGATCTTGGTTGTTCTCAACTCTAGGGTGACTCGAGTCCATTACACCTGGTCGTAGGTGTAACTTGTAAGTGCTTACCAACAACCTACCCCGTGTCTTGTCAGGGATTAGAATAAAGTTCTTTGTTTTTGCCTCATTACATGTGTTATAATCTACTACTTGGAGGAAGAAACCTATAAGTTACAACACTTCAAAACTATGTTATATAGGTTTGAAACAATCATACACACTCAAATTATATTCATGTTTTAACCTTGTTCTATTATTCTATATGATAACAAAAAAGCCAATCACACACAACATGTGTATGAAAAAAAAAAAGATAATATCATTATAGAAAATTGCAAATCTTTGAGTTATTTTATTTATGTATATAATGAGAAATATGTCCAATGATTGCTTACATAGTGCAAAAACACAATTGAAGGGCTAATATACAAAGTGATCATAAGAATTACGATGGGCATTCCAATTGCACAATCAACAAATTGGATGTGGCACGAGTCATTTTCGGCAAAGTATCATGTTTCAAAGAACTATCTTGGGTAAGACAATCATAATATTTGCATAAGCACCAAATGTCATGTATAAATCATCATAAATTTCTACACTTATTTTTCTCTCAGTGTTGAGGCTTCCTTCAATATCGTTTAGTCAACTCGCCCTCACATCGTCTTTGCTTAAGGTTCATCTTTCAATTATCTTATACTCAAAGTGACAATCATCTTATATGCAAAGTGTCGAGCATCGACATCATTTTGCATATATTTGCAGACCGCCAACATTTGTCCACAAGTCCAACAATACTTTACACGTACATTGTAAAATGTTGAGTCAAAATCCATATGGCAAATAATACCCACACATTGTGCATCGACCATCGTGCACGGCCACCCAAGAGGACAAGACCGACAGAACCCATGGTTGAGTTAGAGTAGGTCGACCTACGACGGGCCTAAGGTTAATTCTGATAAACCCCACCAAACCATCAAGCTATGATTGAAATTTAGGGCTCACTAGGCTAGTAGTCTTATATTAATTATCGTTTTCCATTATACGAGGCTTGTGGTGTAAGACATTGAAAAGTTACACCCCTTAATTTACCTCAACTTGTGCGCATCAAAGTCACCTCTCATTTGTTCCTATGAGATTTTTAAGATATGTGGTTTCATTCTCAAGTCCCAATTATCGAGTTTAGGATCCTCCATCTGGTGATTGTAATCTCGGCACTCGTGCACTACAAACCCCATATTTTCGGCTCATCTATCTAATGTAGATCTATGTGTTTAATATTTTGACTTTGATTTTAATGATTTCATATAA
Organism: Rehmannia glutinosa; assembly: GCA_016081115.2. Classification (NCBI taxonomy): domain Eukaryota; kingdom Viridiplantae; phylum Streptophyta; class Magnoliopsida; order Lamiales; family Orobanchaceae; genus Rehmannia; species Rehmannia glutinosa. The sequence goes on from CM071926.1 coordinate 1,120,505, forward strand.
ATGGGCCCAAAACAATATTTCTAAAAGTTGTCCAAATACTTCTAAATACTTCAATTGATTTTTTCTAAGTTTTTTGAAACACTTCTTGAACTTTATTTTTGACAAAAATCGGACAACTTCTCTCGAAAGAGGCCGATCGATCGCCCTATAGGCTATAGGGAGACCCGTGCAATGTGTTAAAACTTGAACGAGAATGAGAGAAAATCGGGAGGGTGACCGACGCCCTATAGCCGATCGGTGCCTGAGTGTTGATTTTTGGTTTAAAAATCTCTTTGTTTCTCGAGTGAACGTTCACTATCTACAACAACCGGTCGGCATGTAGGCGGCGACGGTCGCCCTTGATGCCATACTATGTCAAATCTTGATCCAACATTTAAACTTTCGAATTTTCAACATAGTGACCGGCCGCTATAAGGTTTTTGACAAATTCTATATGTTGCTCAAGCACTTATCATCAAGATTTATTTTATCAATTTTTGACCATTTTTGTAAATATTTTGATCCTTCTTTTGCGAGACAAAATTCAAATTGGAGAGCCTATGTTGAAAATCAAATCTTGAAGCTTCTCTATAAATAATTGAAGAAATTGAAGGATCAAATATAATACATCATTCTACAATCACAACAAGGAAAAATCAACAAACTTCTCAAGCTTTTATTTTCATATTCTTGTTGTAATAGCCTAAAGCACTAAACTTTTACATCTTGCTTATTAAGCTTTCTTTCTTGATTGCACTTGCACTTTTGATTTGTAATATTTCATTCAAAGTGTGATCTTAATTGTACTTGTAAAATCATCCAAAACAAGACATATTTGTTGAGTGTTCTTTTGGTAAGAACACATTTGATTGATTCTTAGGTGTTGAAGAGTTTGGTGCTCTTCATAGTTGTGAAAGAGTTCGATGTTCTTATATGTTGTTGTTGTAAGAAGAGTGTGGTGCTCTTCAAGGTGAAGGTTGTAATTGTTTGGTATCAATTAATAAATTTTTTATTTCAAAATTCACTCGGACATCCCGAGTGGTAGTAGACGTAGGCCCTAGGTGGGTTGAAGCACTACAAATCATCTTGTGTTGATTTATTTTTCTACACTTTTATTTTATGTATTCATACTTGATCAAAAAGATGGTATAAATCGGAAAATTAGGAAAATTTATTCACCTCTTATTGACTTTTGTATTCACTTGGACTAACACTATGTGTTCAAGTATTTTCTTAATACATTGTCGTGTTGTTACACAATCTATGTTGCATTACCAAACTTAGCTAATTTTGGATGTTGCACTATATTGACACTCAATCTAAAATGGCATGCAAGTCTGTGGTGCTAGTGCATAGGGCTGCAAATGAGCCAAACCGAGCAAAACAGAGCGGGCTCGAGTTCGATTCATTTAGTTTTTGGATCGGCTCGAGTTCAAATTGAGTTCGATTTGAGCTTTCATAATTGAGTTCGAGCTCGACTCGTTTGAAAATTATTAAGTTCGCAAACAGTTCGAGCTCGCTCGTAAAAAGCTCGTTTAATATATGCAATGAGCTTAGCTCGGGTTCGGCTCGTAAAGACGCATTTAAGCTTCAATGAGCTTAGCTCGAGCTCGGCTCGCAAAAGGCTTGTTTAAACTTTAACGAATTTAGCTCGAGCTCGATCGTAAAAGGCTCGTTATATACTCAAATTTGAGCTCGTGAACGCAAACTTGAGTTCGTTAAAGATTGAGTTCGAGTTCGAGTTTAAGTTCATGTTCGTGAGCCTCATGAACGAACATGTTCGTGAGCCGAGTTCGAATATAGGCTCGTGAGCCTATAATCGAGCATGTTCGCGAACTTCCGAGCCAAATATCTCAGAGGCTCGAGTTCACTCGTTTAAAAGTTCGAGCTCGAATTTTAGGCTCGAGTTCGGCTCATTAAGCCCGACGAATGATCTCAAACGAATATTTTTTGAACCGAGACCGGTGACGAAGCCAGGAATTCTACGTAGGGGGCCCCAACTAACATTAGTGTAAAAATAAAATACAATACATCAATTCTAAAAATAACACTATAAATAGTTACCGATTCTAATAAAGTCATATTCAATTACATCTTAATATTTGAAAAGAAATAACATAATACAATTACATGAAATAACTTGTTGGTGCTTGAAGTTGAACAATTGTAGGTGGATTGACTCGATGAGGACGATTCCTCGATAATAAGTGGTACTCTTTTAAAAAATCGTTCCATTATTAAGAAAATGCGGAAAAAATAAATCAAAAACTAATATAGCTTAAGGAAACAACTATACATGAATTATAAATTATAATAAATTACTAAAAATTAGCATAATAATTCATGTAACAATTAATGATACAACAAAGAAATTAAATAAATAGAGAAGAAACAACAAATCCAACAAAATTATTTAATATACATTTTGATATCAAAAACCCTAAATAGAATTCATTCTCATTCAATGTTAATCTCATGACAATAAGGTGAAATAAAGCTTTAATACAAACCTTGGGCACTAGCCTAGTAGGGTTGTTAAAGAATCGAATCGAATCGAATATTCACAATATTCGATTCGAATCGACTAATATTCGAGTATTCGTATTCATATTCGTATTCGTATTCGTGTATTATTAGAATTGAAAAATATATTCGTATTCGATTCGACCAAGATATTAGAATATATTCGATTTGATTCGAATATTCGTATTCGAATTTTTTAATTATTTTATATAGTTTTTCTTTAAATTATGACTAATTTATAATATAAATTAAAATCAATAATGAAAAACTTATCAAATAAATACTAGTGGTAATAAATTAAATTAACATAGGAATTATGAAATATATATACATATATATAATATCAATACTAATATATATGTGTATTTATTAGTAATATATAATATAAATATATATTATTCGAAAATTCAATTCGAATATCGAATCGAATATTGTGTTATTCGAATTGAATTAAAATAATACTAATCAAAAATATATTCTTATTTGAATTTTTATTCGAATTTGTCGAATTCGAATACGTAGAATATTTGATTCTTTTACATCCCTACTAGCCTAGGGATTGGGCGTTGGTAACCAACGATTATTACTTGTACACTTTCTTGATTTTTCTTTAATGGGGATTGCGAGGGTTGGGGACGTTTTTTTTTCAATTTTGTGACAGAGTTGGGCTTGGGTGTGGGTAAGTGGGTTTTCTTTATTTTTTTATTTTATGAATGATATATATGAAAAGACAAATATACCCCGATTTTTTAAAAATTCCAGGGGCCAATGCCCCCGGCCCCTAACCCCTTCGTCCCCCGACCGAGACCCGAATAGCTCACGAGCGACTTGGTTCATTTGCAGCCTACTAGTGCATCTTGATGCTTCAAGGGGGTTGATGGTTGGCCAAAATGATGGTACTAAGATATATGGTAACGTCAAGGTATTTGAAGATGGTAGTAGTCAATCACGATCATCGATAAACATTCTACCATTGGGTAAATAACGTTTGGACAAATTTTATTAGTTATTTATAATTGAATGCACTTTTGTCTTGCATTTATTTCATTGTATTAATAGTTTACTTGATTGTTCCATATGTATATCATATAGAAAAAGAAATTTTGTTTTCTTTCACAACCGATTTCAAGCAAATATGAATTTGAAAAAAAAAAAACTACTACTAAAGCAAATCCTCATTATATTCTCCCATTTTTTGATATTAATAATATTGAGAAAATTGTGGTTACGAGATATATGCATTTCTTTCAAACTTCACAAATCCAAATAATACGATAATCATTTTATAATACTACTTTAAGATAAGATTTATGTTTGACTATATATTAAAAAAAAAAAATACACCAAAGAATTTGATAATATTTCAATCCAGTTAAAGTAATTAGACATAATAAGTCTATTTTCCAAAAGCTATTGTATTTTTAATATAAGATTTATGTTTGACCAACTATAAAAAATACATCAAAGAATTTAATAATATTTCAATCCAGTTAAAGTCTTTAGACGTAATATAAGTCCATATGTAATCATATATTTAGTATGTTGGTGAGTATTAAAATCAAAAATAAATTTGAAATCCAAGAAAATTACTTAGATGCAAATCAATGGAACATGAGATCAATCTTGTATTTCAAAGAAGTAGAAGCATGTGTCGTCAAGGTGATCGATACAAGTTCAATCACATATAAGCGCGTGTGTTCCATTCCCTATGTACTATCTCCCAATGTACTAAAAGAACCCCACTATATATATACTTGAAAAACAATGGGACATAATTTGACTTATAATGTGAAAACTATAACCGTATTATGTCCTATACATGTTTTGATAGTATTCAAGCTGTTTAATTTTCTCATATGAATAGATCGACCAACCTAGTTGCACATCACTTTGCTCTTTTTGCTTCTTCTAGCTTCACCCATTTGTTTGGGCGGAGAAAGATTTTCCTATATGTATTAAGTCACTTGTAGGCTCCGCACCATCCTCGGTCTTTATTTGAGCTAACCAAAGTCTAGTTAAAATTGACTTGGTCCATTAAGGTGTACACATGATTACTCCTTGTTAGTGGTGAAGTTCTATATAAACTAGTCAAACATTTAATATGTTTTCCATGTGGGATATGACTTTCCATATTCTCACCCTTTTATAATCCTTATATAAAATGCATTTAAGTGGCTAACTTTATGCATTAATTTTTTATTCACCCGAAATTAGTTTGGAGAAATTCAAAATGCTAAATTCATCTACCCGCGGTGTATATTACGACATCATTTATTTTTTGAAACTAATAAATAATCCCACTTAAATAATTGGTTAATATAGGGTCAAAACCCAAAACCAATTTCCAACAACATCACGATTATAGAAAAAAAAATCAAATAGGAAATGAAAAATTATTATTACGTATGAAGATGTGATTGAAGAATGTTTCAGATTTTGTTTCTTATGCATTCTCAATTATTTCAATGTTATAGAAAGGCATGAGGAACTATGGGGAAATTATTTAATGGTCCGAACATGGATGAAATCCTCTATTCTAAAATGATGTTTCATCTACTTTTAGTGCAAGGATGATCGTCACGTATATAAAAAATTATCATATTAATTTTCAAGAATAAATTTTGGGTTTTTATAAGACAAATGAACCGTTAAAAACATGCGACACTCATTGGTGTGGTAAAATAGGAGACAAAATACCATTTTTTGAATAGAGGATCACATATGGCCTGTTGTGGCCAATTTATTGCAAATATATTTATTTATTTGGATTATTTTTACTTGACTTTATTTTCATATACTTTTTAATTATATATCAAGAATTAACAACATGAATTTATTGTTAGGAAAATTTATGATTAGATTTTGATGATACCATGTAAAACTTAGAATAGGAAGTTGGCACCCAATTTTTCTTGTATTTCAACTTGTAATAGATAGAGATCGCATGAGCCGAGTTGGAGTCGGCTATGTTGAAGGTTACAAGATTCAATCAAGATCGAAGTGAAGACCCAACCGTGTGTCGGGTTGTGTGAAGTCAAGATGAAAGTCTCGGACTCGATCAAGATGAGACCCAACCGTGAGACAACCGAGTAAATGAGGAAAAAGTGATGGTCAAGTCGGTTGAGAGCCAAGTCTGTCGGTTGAATGACGGTTGAGTCATTCCTAAAAGGTTGAACCGACTCAAATCAAAGGAGTAAAGGCAACTTTCAAGTCAAGTCGATCGATATTAATCTATCGCACGTAAGTCAAGGACTTTACTTATTATAGTAATACGTCCATGCCGCCATGTCTAAAAGTGTGCATCCCGGATGCGTGCAAATAGAATAAACCAATGGAAAACACCGAGCTTGTGTCGAACCCGAAAAGTGAACACCTCATTAAAACGAAGAAATGTTACCATCACAAGTCACGCGATCAAGAAAAGACAAGCTAACGACCAAGAAGTGTTGTTTGAAAATTACCTCTCTTCAACGAACAAAATTTCAAATAAACACTATAAAAGGCCGAGGAAGCAAATGAGAGAAGGTTACGAATTCTAAGAAAAAAATCAAGCATTCAAGCAAGCAAACCCGCAAAAATACTCTCAAGCTTTTAAAGATATTCCTCAAGCCTAAAATCAAAGGAACTCGATCCAACACATTCAAAGTGAAGAAAAGAATACTTCATCAATTTGAAGAGGAAACAATTTGAAGAACAAAAAGGGTATCCTCTCCAAGGTTGAAGGAGTTGTAGTAAGGTTCAAGGTCGAACCGGAGGCTTTGAACTCGTTGTAAGGTTATCGATCAATTTCAAGAGTTCGAGGAGCCAAGTAGCAAGACAACCGTTTTGTGAAGAAGTTGAGTCCCAGAGCGAGCCGACCTATGTAATCAAGGGTGACTCGGATTGATCTTGCTTTGTAACCGGATCATTCTTAGTGGATTCCTCCAGGAGTTGGAGAAGAGTGGATTAGAGGAATTACCCCATCCTCGAACCACTATAAAATTTGCTTGTGTCATTTTACTTGCACATTTTACTTTCTTGCATATTATTAATATCTACTTTGTTAAGTTAAATCTGCTAAGCTCAATCGATAATAACCCTTGCTAAAAACAAGTTTAAAATATCAAGGGTGAAAAGTCTTCCATTGAACAAAACCAAATCAATCAGTAAAGTTAAGTGTTAGCCGACCCAATCGAAGAGTTATATTATCAACAACCCGGATCAGTCTTGAGTGGGTAACTTTCTTTGAAGTAAGTAAACCGAGTTGTCCCTCAAGGACTTAGCTGATTTGAGTTAACTTTGAATATATTTAAAATGACTAAATCGAAAAATTGGTAAGGTTTATACAACCCCTACTAAACCTTACTACTTACCTCTAGGGACCTACATTTACTTCATAGATAATCAAAAACTTTGAAGTGCAAGAAAAATAGAGCAACAGAGAAATGGATGCCAAAACTAATACATGAGTATACCTAGCAACAACACTAGTTTAAAAAATAATAGAACTAAAACAAAATTAACATTTTTGAAAATCTCGGATAAACTTAAAAATAATACACATAGTTACATAAAAAGAAATATTTCAAGGTAAAATGCACAACAATTGAATGGTGTTTCCTACTACGACAAATATTTGTTCAAATCATCTTTTGAGTTGTGATAACAAAATGACAAAAACTTTAGATGGACGATGACAAGATTGACCTCAAAATGAAGAGAATGAGAAAAGCTCAATAACACCAATCACATGGAGCTTGATTTAGAAGAATGATTTTTTCTCATTTTAAGGAGGATAATGGTTGTTCTCGGCTCCTTCCTAGGTGACTCGAATCCATTACCAACTAGGTCGTAGGTGTAAGATGCTTACCAATAGCCTACATTGTCTAGTGTGGGATTAGAATAAAGCTTTCCATTTTTGCCTCCTTATATGTGTTATAATCTACTCTTCATGAGGAATGAACTTATAAGTTACAATACTTCAAACCATGTTATACATGTTTGAAACAATCATACACACTCAAATTATATTCATGTTTAATCTCGTTCTTTATGATAACAAGTAAGCCAATCACACGCAACATGTGTATGAAAATAGGCAATATCATTATAGAAAATTACAAACGTCGAGTTATATTATTTATGTATACAATGAGAAATTTGCCCAATGTTTGCTTACATAATGCAAAAACACAATTCAAGGGCTAACATACAAAATGATCGTAAAGAGTACGATGAGCATTCCAATTGCACAATCAACAAATTGGGTGTACAAGAGTCATTTTCCAGCAAGTATTATGTTTCAACAACTATCTTGGGTAAGACAATCATAATATTTCACATAAGCACCAAATGTCTATGTGTAAACTATCACAAAATTCTACTTTTATTTTCTTCGTGTTGAGGCTTCTATCAATGTCGGGTTAGTCAACATATTGTCAACTCGCCCTCACATCATGTCTTTGCTGAGGTGCATCACACATTGTCTCATATTTCAAGTGGCAATCATCTTACATGTAAAGTGTCAAACAACGACATGTTTTTGCATATATGTGCACCATCGAGCATTTGTCCACGAGTCTAACAACACTTCACACATATATTGCCAATTGGTGAGTCAAAATCCATATGGCAAATAATGCCCACACATTGCACATCGACCATCATGCACTACCACCCAAGGGAACATGGCCGACACAACCCACGCTTAGTTGGAGTAGGTCGACCACCACCTACGCACCTAAGGTTAATTCATGGTGCCCTACCAAACCATCAAGCTATGACGTGCACCATCGAGCATTTGTCCACGAGTCTAATAATATTTCACACATACATTGCCAATTGGTGAGTCAAAATCCACATGGCAAATAAGGCCCACATATTGCACATCGACTATCATGCACTTTGCCACCCAGGGGACATGGCCGACACAACCCATGGTTTAGTTGGAGTAGGTCGACCCACATGGACCTAAGGTTAATTCATGGTACGCCCACCAAACCACCAAGCTATGATCGAAATCTACGAAATTATTTTTCATTATACAAGGCTTGTGGTGCAAGACATTGAAAAGTCACACCGTTTAATTTATCTCGACATGTACGCATCAAATTCCCATCTCATTTATTCCTACAATATTCTTAAGATGTGTAGTTTCATTTTCAAGTCCTAATTATTGAGTTTGAGATCCTCCAATTGCTGACCGTAATCTCGACAACCATGCACTACAAACCCCACATTTTCAAATTTGATCATCTATCCGGACACCATTACATCATATATTTGGAGATCTATATGCTTGAGTATTTTCTCAATAAGTTGTGTCGTGTTGTTACACAACCTATGTTGCATTACCAAACTTATCTAATTTTGGATGTTGCACTATGTTGACACCCAATCTACATTTGGAATGCAAGTCCGTGGTGCTAGTTCTTGATGCTTCAATGGGTTGATGGTTGGCCACAATGATGGTACTAAGATATATGGTGGCGTCAAGGGTATTTGAAGGTGGTAATAGTCAATCGCGGTCATTGACGAGATATTATACCATTGGCTAAAGAACGTTTGGACAAATTTTATTAGTTATTTATAATTGAGTGCACTTTTATCTTGCATTTATTTTCATTGTATTAATAATTTCAGTGGGTTTTTTTAGCCTTTTAGGTCAATTGAAAATTTTTTAGCCATGTTTTTCAAACACATCTTTTTTAGCCATTTTGGGGTGCGAAAAGACATAAGTGCCCTTTTGTAGTTTTACTTCACATTTTCGAGTAAAACAACTCCATTCCAAAACCCTTACTCGAACGGCCAACAACCCCAAAATCATTCATATCCAAACCAAAACTCGAACGACACCACCCCAAACTCGAACGACACCACCCCAAAACTCGAATCGGCGACCACCCCTCGACTTGAACGGCGGCGATGTGACGCACGATGGCGATCGAATCGACGAATAACCAGGTAACCTCCAACTCCACCTTTGTTTAATTTCATGTTTTTTTGTTGATTTAGTTGGTCTATAGTTGTTTTAGGTTAGGATTTGTTGTAGTTTTTGTAGAAATTCTAGGGTTTTATAGGGGATTTTGTGTTTGAGTGGAGCTTTAGATGTTGTTAATGGTAGAAGTGAGAGGGGCGAAGAAGACGACGGATTCGAGTTACACATAACTCGATTCGAGTTTGTAACTCGAATCGAGTCATGCGACAATAAGCGACACTTGTATTTGTGTTTTTTTTGATAGATTTGGCAATGGAAATGGGGTTACGCACGAGTGGAGGAAGACGAATGTATATCTTGGCAATGGAAATGGGGTTACGCATTGCACCGAGGCGGCGGTCTGCGCATTTCAAAGCGGGTCATTTCGAGAGAGCGACCAGAGGAGAATCCGAAGATGGCGTATATCTTGTTAAATCACGGGGTATTTGTTATCTTTCGATCCGCGTGGCACCATCCCATTATGGTTGTGGACCTTGGTTGAGATGCCCCGGGTTTAGGGCATTCCCATGGGGCTCCTACGTGTATGGGCGCTCCTCCATTATCTTGATTAAGGATCCGAGCCCCTGCTAATCCCGAGAGAGACGTCCGATTCCACATGTATGCCTACATCTACCCTATACAGTATATATAAGTTAAACACGTATTTAATCTATTAACACTAGCATTTCATACTCTAATCAAAGTTAATTGCTTATTTGTTTTTGTTTGATACGATTATGGGCATTTGAGGCTATTCCTTCTCTTGCCCGGGACCTTGCCCAGGCCTGGGTTGGATGACTATCCTAGGGGCGAGACGAGTTAGATGCCCCAAGAGGGCATGGCCCGCGGTGGCGTTATTTGATGACCCCAAGGTAATTTTCATTTTTTTACAAAATCATATGAGTAATAGTGGTATTGATAATATTTTCGTCGTAATTACTTTAAATTTTTCCTATTTTTTCACATACGATATGCAAGATCGGTAAAGCCCACCGAGGTGGAGTTACGACTCCTTACATGCGGGGTATCGATATGGACATGTCGCACGCAATTGATGTATGTCCATATGGATCATTTCCCATCTCGGGTTGCCCGACTTGCCCCCTTTGTTCGTATGAGGCTTGTTCGGAGCCAGGGCGTAATGTTGCTTTTCGTGGATTGTCTCCATCTCGGCGTCCAAAGGCGGATGTCCCGGTCCCACCTGCAAGTATAGATGATGATGATTATGATAGTGAGGCCGAGGATAGTGATCGTCCCCGCGTTCGAGTAGAGATTCTCGAGAGGCGGAGGACCCATACACAACCTCTATCCCCGCCTGGGCGTTCTACTCGATGGCCACCTCCACCTCCACTTCCACCTCCTTCCTGGATCTCCGACGGGGCTCCTCGTCCTCATCACGGCTGAGGACCGACTTTTCGATCGACCCAGCTTTAGCTCGATCTGCCCGGTATTCATACGATTAGTGGAGGCAGCGTAGGCGGGTGATTGATTGTGCACTAGTTCATCGAGAGAGAGAGATCATACGGGGCTGATCTACGAGCCGATATGGAGTCGTGCATTGGATGCGCGATTGCCGATTTGATATGTCGGGTATTGCGTGAGCAACGACCAGCAGAGTCGAGTCATAAGCACGAAGATTCTGAGTCGGGCACGCACGATGATCCATCTCTACGCACCAGCCATGGGACTCATGGAGCGCATGGGCGGCACGGATCTGGTCGGACATCCGACTTTGTGTACGGGGTATGTTTATGTTATGCCTTTTATCTTCTATTTAATTCGACAACTTAAGTTGGTTTGGAAATGATGTTAATAGTACTTCAATTGCTTATACTATTTGTCGACACTAGGCTACCTACCGCTATGGAGGGTTTTCACGAGGCACGATTACCTAGTAGTGCGCCCGCGTGGCACACCGCGCACCCCCACGACTTCCACCGCGGCGGTAGTAGTTGAGCATACCGAGAGTGCGTGGGGGATGTTGCGGCGGGGCCCACTGGAACGCGGCGGTAGAGATTACTCCCCTTGCTCTGTACGTCCTACCCGCCGCGTTCGTATGCCGTCGAGGTACCTACGATCTCTATTTGTAGACGTGACGGCGGATGAGGCATAAATCAATTCGTCAACATATACCCGCACATGGAGATGCCCCGCCCCAGTATGTTATGTATATATTTTGTTTGTCTTTAATAATATTTCATTTCAATACTTATTAAATTGATTTCTTTGATGTCTGTCATTATGTAGGGCTAGTGCTTCCTTGGTTTCACCCCAAAGCGTCTTTCGGAGATTGAGAACGTAAAGGAGGATCTAGCCATAATGTAATGTAAGTAGTTTTGTTAAGTATTTATTTCATTTCATTTCAATTAATAATCTCATGTTGTTTTAATCTCATGTTGTTCATAATATTTGCAGATATTGATGCTTATCTTGGGGTCCTTGCTCGGAGATTGAACGACGGGGTCACTTGCGCCCGGTGTCGAGCGGACACTCTAAACATCCAGGATTGTTTATTTTTGTAAGTTTTTAATTTCGATTAACGTTCGTTCAACATACTTTGAAATGTTAATACTTTTGATTTAAAATGAATGAAAATTATCAACAGATAAACTGAAGAATGCATGGGATACCATCCATGCGATGACACGAGTGTCGGGTACCTACGGGGGTAGATGCCCTACGTAGATTGGGTATGCACACGCATACAGCTGCTAGCGTATGTTCATGGGCGGTCTCCACCGTGGGGTCCTTTGATACGAGGTCCCGGATGTAAGTATTAGTCTTGTTATAGCTTTATTGCGAAACTTACTTGTAGTTCGTATTAGTCATATAATCCAATAACAATGTTTCAATTATTACTTGTAGATCGTCTTTGTATGTTTATGCGAAGAGCATTGGGTCGTATGTCGCGTTCAACTGCCGATTGGGAAATTCAGTTGTACGACCCATTGTCGCATCAGATGGACGATCCTTATGACCCGACCATCTATCAACGCCGTCATCGCCACCGCTCCCGCTTCGACGTCTTCTTCCCGAGTGCTCGCCTGTCAATATTTTGAGCATCGCGATTCCGATTAGATGCGATATGTTGGCCATTAGGACAATGCCATGTAGATGATTAGTTCATACGGTGGATAGCCACGATTGTGGCGCATTCGCCGCATGTATGTCGGCGTTTATTGGGTGAGTCCATCCTGGCGGCTCGGACATCGATACCATCCGCGAGTATCGCCGGAAGATGGCGTTAGCGATTTTTGCACATAGTACGAGACCTAGGATTACTTTTCGATTTTATTCTATTTTGACTTTCGGGATGTATATATTAACTGTGTATATATTTGTTGATTGATCGATATATTACATCTTATTTTGGTATGTCTTTGGTGGTGTTGGATGTGTTGGTTGCCTTGGATTGTGTTGGATGTGTAGGTGGTGTTAGATGTGTTGGTTGTTTTGATTGTGCTAGATGTGTCGATGACATGACGGGTTGGGTTGTGTTACGAGGTTGATTTGTGCCTGAAACAGTGTACATGCCGAATTTTTTTCTTATCTAACTCGAAACAGTGCACGGATATGTTCCAAATTTAATCAACCAGAGAACAACAAAGAGTTCTTTCAAAATTAAATAGACTACAAGCGACAACAAAGAGTTAAGATACACCAAACCACTTAAACAGGACAACGATCTAGAATTTAAAATACAACATAGAACCAAACAATTTAGTCTACTTAGGTTTGGACTTTGATGAAGTTCCTTCCTCAAAACGGGACGCTTAGGCAAATATCTGGGGACAGTGTCCATGGCAAAATTTCGACAACTTCCTTCTTCCAAGGCTCCATCTTGAATAGCGGGTGAGTTTGTCGAGCAGTGGTTCCCCGTCGAACTCGTAAGCGATTGCGAGGATTGCATCAACCTACATGTACAAACAAATAACAAAAATTTTAAGTAAAATGCGATCTTGAAAATGAACGAAAAATGAGTAGAAAATGAACTTCAAATTACCCTGGCCCATTAAGCCGATTCGATGAGTAGAATGAGCGAAATCTTATTTGTGGTCCCAAACAACGCCTGGAGTGGCAAGCATATTAGCGAAAAAGTTGTAGCGAGCTTGAAGATTCTTAACGCGTTGATTCACTTTAAAATGTGAAAGTTTTGTCAAACCACGACTTCAAAAGAGCCCTAGCACCCAACACAGTGTTGTTAAACCCACCAACCTCCCAATCGCCTTTATTCAACTTGCTCACCAAAAAATCAACAAGTAGGATATCCATCGGCATTGTCCACGAAGTTTTCTTTTCATTGTAAAGCACATTAAGGAAAGGTGAAGATGTATTACTCATTTTGATATAGATGGAAGATGAAGATGTATTCCTCAATGACGGGGTATTTATAAAAACATTATCCTGAAAGTTACATAATGACAAGAAACATCAATGAAAAGTCAAAAGTTACATAATGACAAGATACATCATCAAAAGTTGAAAGTTACATAATGACAAGATACATCACCTGAAAAGTTGAAAGTTACATAATGACAAGATACATCACCTGAAAAGTGAAAGTTACATAATGACAAGATACATCATCTTTGGTACAATTAAATTACATGTTCAATTTATTGATTGAGTTCGAAACTCTATCGGGACAAACCCTCCTAGTGTGTCCTTCTTTCTTACAAACGCCACATTTTCTTGGAATTCTTCTAGCCTGGATGATCAATCGTGTTGCTTCCACTAGCACTCATTGCATCATGGCAAATGGGGAGCAATTGCATTACATGTAGAACGATTTTGACCATCTTGACGACATCTAGAGCATATTATGGACCGTTGTGAGTCTGCTAGATGGACCATTAGACGGAATCCGTTGAGTCCTCGGTCGACCAACTTGTCGAGGATTTAGAGGTGCCTTGACAACCGGAGTCATATCATTTCCGGCACATTCCGTCTTTAGGATGTTCAATGGGCATGACGATTGGAGAATAAAGTTTCCGCAATGTTTCATTTTATAGTAGTTGTGCACGTAATCGTAGACTGATTGATTTGCCTTCTACTTGAAATAAATAGCAGAAAAAATGTATATAAGTATATCTAGAAGGTGAAATAATTAATAATTTAGTAAAAGACTTTAAATATACCGATTGCCTTAATCGCATGTGGACACGGCAATAGATCAAGCTAAAACACTCGGCAAGTACACGTTCTCTTTGCCAAATCAACAACAAAAGAATGCACCCCATCTTTCACGAATAAATTAGGCTACTAACGGGTGACACGTGCATTTTATAGTGCACCCGTCATCGATCTCTTAGTTGTATCTGTGGTGACTTCATTGTTCATGTTTTGAAATTTGCGCAATTTGGCTCATGGAACCACTCTGAATGAGGTTTCGAATAAAATCGAGCAACGAACAAATTGGCAATTTCCTCATCCGCATAAGTCTAGCATTAAGAACCTCACCGCATTCGATGTCATGAACCCATAACGCCTAATCGACAACGGACGCGTGCACGTGCCCACCTTTTCGTTCATTACCTAACCAACTCCTCGTAGGCCTTTTCGTTTGCATTTTGAATCGGGGTCATTAACTTGTTGAATATTTCGGGAGAATAGGTGTACGCGGCCTTTTGTATAAGGTCACCACTTGACCTCGATAATTTACGATATTTTGCCTCAAGTGATATGTGCATATCGCATGCACAACGTCGGAAATACACTGCCAACCGCATTCTTAATACTTTTATGACGATCGGATACAATGAGCAAATTTTCGGGCATCCATATGTATTGCGTAATTGCTTCATAAACCATTCCCATGACTCATCCTTCTCCTTATCGGTCACACCAAATGCTTTGAGTGGAAACACTTGTTCATTACCGTTTTTTTTTGTAATCGCAACAAACAACACACCTTTAAACTTGCCCTTTAGGTGTGTGCCATCAACAACAATAACAGTCTACAACACTCACCGAATCCTTTAATTGGCGCATGTAAAGCAATATAAACATACTTGAATCTATCATCGTCATCGATCTCGTGTAAGCGAATGGTACCAGGGTTCTCTTTTTTTAACATGTACAAGAATGCGGGCAAGATCCCCCAGACGCAAGTGGTCACCGTGTATGTAGTGTATGCACGATCTTTGTGATTTTAGTGCTTTGTTGTACAAAATGTCTATCCCATGTTTCGGAGACAAATCGGCAATAATATCCCTAGGTTTAAGGGATCGTCCCTCCTTTAGTAGTTTTGGCGCAAACATGGCTCCAATAATCTTTGAAGGCAATTGTCGAGGAGCATGTCTACTTAAGTTGGCTTCACATGTATGAGGTTGCTCGAATTTAGTCACCTTCCAACTTTCTCCTTGGATAGCGTTTGCACGAAGTAAGAAGGTGCATCCTTTATGTTTGCAAATAACCTCATAACGTGAAGTCGAAGACCGAGTTGTTCTATACTCCACACGATGGTGCGGATGGTAGAAGCCCAACTTTGTTACCATTTCTTCCTTGTTTTCAAGCAATCGCACCTTTGAATAAGTCACGCTCAATGTTAGGTGGTTCTTGTGGAATGGAATCGGGGTCGGGATCGATAAGACGTTCCAGGAGCCATCCAAGCATATTTAGACCTAACCATTGGAAGCTCAGTATTTAGTTAGAGTTGACTCGATTGAGTTAGAGCTAACTCGAATCGAGTCACCAGTAACTCGAATCGAGTTACCTTTGCGAGCAACAATTCAAGCTTATTTCGAACCTGTTTTTTTTTTCATGTCTATGGTTTTGGATCTATTCTACACCCAACCTCAAACTAAGTACGATAGTGAAATGAATAAATAATGAGATAGAGAACAAAATGCTTACATTATTTCGAGATTCCGATCGGGAAAATGGGTTCTTAGGAAATTACTTTAAAATTTATCTTTGAAATTTGAAGAGAGAAACTGAAAGTAAAAGAGAAAAGGAGAATGAGAGGTATAAGACCTAGTGTAATATGCTTAAAGGGTATGAATGTCATTTCACAACCCAAAATGGCTAAAAAGATGTGTTTGAAAAAGTTGGCTGTTTTTAATCTTTTCAAGTTGGAAATTGCCAATTTGACACATTTCACTAATAATTTACTTGATTATTCCATGTGCATATCATATAGAAAAAGAAATTTTGTTTTATTTCACAACAAATTTCAAGCAAATATGAATTTGAAAAAAGAAAAAAGTACAACTAAAGCAAATCCTCGCCTCATTCTCCCACTTTTCAATATTAATAAAATTGTGAAAATTGTGGTTACCAAATATATCTCTTTCAAATTTCACAAATCAAAATAATATAGATAATCATTTATAATATTAATTTAAGATAAGATTTACATTTGACCACTATAAAAAACACACTAGAGAATTTGATAATATTTCAATCCAGTTAAAGCGATTAGATGTAATATAAGTCCATATTCCAAATGCTATTGTATTTTCAATATAAGATTTATGTTTGACCAACGATAAAAAAAAATACATGAAAGAATTTGATAATATTTCAATCCAAATTAAATTAATTAGACTTAATATAAGTCTATTATTCCAAATGCTATTATTGTAATATAAGATTTAAGTTTGACCAACTATGAAAAATACATCAAAGAATTTGATAATATTTCAATCAGTTAAAGTCTTTAGACGTAATATAAGTCGATATTCCACATGTAATCGTATATTTAGTATATTGGTGAATATTAAAATCAAAATAAACTGAAATCCAAGAGAGTTACTTAGATGCAAATCAATCCAAACAATGGAATATGAGATCGATTTTGTGTTTCGATTGTATAAATGTGTGCTATTAGGCAATTGACACATGTTCGATCACATATGGCGCATGTGTTCCATTCCCTCGTCTATCTCCCATTGTACTAAAAAAACAATGGAACATAATTTGGCGTATAATGTAAAACCTATAATCGTATTATGTTTCGTACACACCATGATAGTATAAAACTATTTAATTTTTTCATATAAATAGATCGACCAACCTTGTTGTTTGCTTCTTCTAGCTCCACCCGTTTGTTTGGGCGGAGAAAGATTTTCCTATGTGGATTAAGTCCAGTCACTTGTAATGCGACTCCTTTGATGGTCTTAATATCACAAGCGTGTTCTAAAATCGCTTGGTGCTAATCGGGACGATAGGCGGGGGTCCAAGCTAGCGCCTAGGTGGAGCTGGCGGGGTTAGGTGGGACTGAGCGGGGTTAGACAAGACCTAATTGTAAAAATAACATAGCGAGATAAGGGCGCAGCGCGCAGGCGTCTTTTAAACGATGATCACAAGTCTTTCTCTGAAAAAACAAAAAAATGACTAATTATCTTACTTATTATTACATAATCAACGGTTGCACACATCATCGACAGCAGAGAATCCCACCACCTCAAGCCCGCGGAAGAATCACCCGTAAAGGCCGCCATGAGCGAAATGCCAGCTAGGCTCGGATACACCCGAGCCTCCAGCTTCGTGCGCACCACATGCCAGCTATGTACAGCCTGTCAGAATTATGAAAATCCCCTCATTACCCCTACTTAATTACCAAATATACCCCCGCACGAGAAACAAAAATAAAATACAGATAATTATATTACATAAATAAAATACAGCGAAGATTTGTTTAATTTATATTTTTCCTTATTTTTGGATTTATTGGCTGGCGACAGGCTGTCAGCAACAAAAGTCCCACTCTCTCTCTCTTTGGAAGACTACTCCCCTCTACCTTACATTGATTTCTTCTCTCTTTCTCTCTCTCTTTTTGGCTCGAATTTTTTTCTCTCTCACTAGGGTTTTTTGGCATTTTTTTCGGAATTTCAGATTCATCTCCGTAGCTCGACGGATCGTTGGTGAGCAAGTCGTAAGCTCTCTGCTCCGCTTATTATTTTTCATGTTAGTTTTTGAGGTTTTAAGTTTTTGTTTGAATTGGAGCTATTCTATGGTGGTTTTGCATTTAGGTATGAATGCGCTGATTTTGTCAAGTTTTTTTGTTTCCGTTGTTCTTTCTGGTGCTCATTCCTGCGTTTTTTTAAAAAAGAAAATTGCAATGGGAGGGCTCGCAACCTTATGTTTTAGCGATGTGATTTTTTTTTTTTTTAAATGTTTTTTGGAAAAACTGTCATGCATGTTACGGTTTATGAGTTTTGAGGTGGAGTTTCGTAAAGTTATTGTCAATTAGGCTGGATTTTGGATTTGAACATTTCTGGTTGATTTGGTGTTTCCTGAAGTTGAA
Organism: Rehmannia glutinosa; assembly: GCA_016081115.2. Taxonomy (NCBI): domain Eukaryota; kingdom Viridiplantae; phylum Streptophyta; class Magnoliopsida; order Lamiales; family Orobanchaceae; genus Rehmannia; species Rehmannia glutinosa. The sequence goes on from CM071926.1 coordinate 1,139,212, forward strand.
ATCTGTAGAACGTAGAGGGTAAGTAGTATTTGTTTTTTTTATTATTATTTTTATTTTAGTGCATGAACATGCATGTTTGTCGAAAATTTGGTTAAGGTAGATGGAATCAGATTAATGAGTGGTCGATTTGCATTGTTAAGTTATTTTGATTTGGTGACTGCTATATTTATGACAATTATTAGACTTTGGAGTTGCTATTGCAACGATTTCAAAAGATATCATAAAAATACAATGAACTAGATCAGATTTTGTCATGGGGTGAAAGATTATTTGACATTAGCAGATGTTCATTGAGCAGTTTCTCATGATATTAGATGAGATTTTGGTATCGTGAGTTAAAAATTCCAGCGAGGAATCTGAAATGCTATTAGTTTGGAGGGTTTACGTCAGTTGTACGTCATTGTGCAATATATATTAGAGTGGACATTAATTGGGCTGCTATTGGTCTACTGTAAACACAGTTAGCTGTAAAATGCTAACGAGTAATAAGGTTTATGCTAATCTAGATTAATTGCGAGGTAATGTGCTCACAAAATTGCTTCATTTGGTGTTGCATGAAGCAGTTTGATGGATGCTCAAAAGCTTTGCAAAACGTATGAGAGTTGTCGTCTCTGCTATTATGTTATTCTGCCACGTGGATCGTGTGGGACCTTCTGAATGAGATCTTATCTAATATTATCGTCAATGTGACATGTAATGGATTTGATAGGAAAGATTGGATAGTGAAAATTTATGTGGATACTAATAACTTCGGCGACTTCAATGCTTTCCACATGTCAGTGCATAAGTGTCCCTATGTGTTTCCCTTGGTTAGTCTATTTTAATTGGATTGGGATTGCTTCAGCGTATAAGGTGTTGCCACGTGCCTGTATGAATTTGGTTTTGTTGTCTTTTTCACGAGATATGCCAACTCCGCTGTAGATCTTACCATTTATGTATTCTGGAATCACGTGACGAAGTAAAAAGGGAGCTACATAATTTGCTTTTTATGTCTTGGATTCTGTGAGCAATATACTGCATATATACATTTCTATTTTGCTGTTTAGATTCCTATGTTGCAAGCTTATGATTAGGCTGAAACACATACAATAAAATCAGTAACTCCCTTTTATTGTAGATTAAATTTGCTTATATATTTGTTTTGATGATTATTTATTGCAACTCTGAATTGGTGTCAAATTTTCCTCATATCGGGATTTTGGTGATTTTTTAATGCTTTTAGATATTATATATTTGAGTTATCTGACACCTCACTGGCGCCATTGTGCTGGCGCATTTAGTGATTGCTTTATATATTATAATTGATGAATCATTCTATTTTATCTTCACGATTCTTTCCCTCTCCCCCCACCCCCCTCCCGCTCTCTGTGAATTATTATCACACATGGCGAGTTGATTATTTAGTTTACTTTATGAAAGAAATGTTGGTTGGTTGTGCTGATTAGTATTTTTAACAAGGGTATCTTTGGCTTTATTTCCTATCACGAGAACACACATGCATGATCGTGTCACAGCTATATAGTGCTAATGTTTGCTCTGGTGAATGGTTTTATCTTTTTCCACTTTTTACTTATTTTCTTGAAGTCCCTTGGCCAATCCATGTCTTCTCTCTGGATGAATCAGTGAATTTATTTACCCTGTTCATGTTGCAGGTTGTTCGCCTGCATGCTCCTGAAAGGTTACCTATAAAAAGATCCTATTTGTCACAAGTGGATTTAAAACAGAGTTGCTATGGAGGCTTAGAACTGTGTAGGTCGGAAGGTTATTGAGCAACTCTGCTATCCATTTCCTGTTCTTCGCTAGAGGATCATTAATCAATCTCTCACGTGGTTGTATATGATCTTTTAGAGTCGCGAGGAGTTTCAATAATTTATTTCAGATATTATTGGCTAGCTGGCTGTTTCTTCCTGTACTCAATAGAGGATTTTCTTGTGTCCATCCTGGCGGAGAGCATGCGTGTAATCTGTGCTTTGGGTAATGCCCGTGACAAGATCCATTGCTGATGCACTTGGTGTGGTGACAATTTGTCTTGTAGCTGTATTGGTCCTTCTGGGCTTGTTTTGTATTGTTTATTCATTTTACTTCCGTGAGTCGGATCCACGGGCAAGGCCTCGTTCAGCTTAGTTATTTCAGTGGTCCTTGGATTATCAGAATCACATACATCTTTTTCGCTGTCTGGTGGGGTATTGGTGAAATTATTCGGTTGAATCTGTGGAGACGCAACGGAAGGGTCTTTGATGCCCTCACCTTCCAATGGCAGGAAAATGTCTGCAAATGCTACATCATTTCGAACCTGGGATTTGCAGAACCATGCCTGTTTCTCACGCTTGTTTTTCTTCTCCGCATCTCTACAGAGGTCTGGAACGTTAAGTCGGAAATGGAACGGAAAACGGCCGGTTTTGTTCTTCTCTATTGCTTCCCAATGTTCATTCTCCAGCTCGTAGTTATTTTAATCGGACCAAAGTATAAGAGGGACCACAGCCCCAAACTACCTTCTTATTTCATCGAAGCATCTTCTTCACAACAGACAAACGACGATATATCGCCTTCTGCACTTACCCTTTGTTGAGCACCATCTTTCTCGGTCTATTTGCTACCGTCCTAACTATCTACTTGTTCTGGCTTGGTAGGCAAATTCTTCATTTGGTTATCAATAAGGGTTTGCAAAAGAGAGTGTACACATTAATCTTTTCTATTTCTAGTTTTTTCCCTTTAAGAGTTCTTCTGCTTGGTTTATCGGTCCTATCTGACCCAGGAAGGCTCGTGTTTGACGCCATAGCATTCTTGGCTTTTCTTTCCCTTTTATGTTGTGCTGGGGTCGGTATTTGCTTGCTCGTATACCTTCCTATTGCAGATTCTTTATCTTTGAGGACTTTGCAAAGAGATTTAGAGGCTAGGCGGGGGACAAGTGATGACACCGTTTCGTTAATTACTAATCTGAGCCCTCTCGAAGGAAGTCTCGTGAGTAGTCCTGGGAGAAACTCATCTGGTTCGGCAAAACGCGGGTCGATTTCTTTTCGCACTATGGAAAAAGACGAATCGGGATTTGTGGAACTGAGCCTTTTCGATCCTAGTCAGCATTCAAGTCCACCCGGGTCTCCGAGACTACTTGGCTGGCCTATGATACCTCATGCACAAGGTCGGGGATCCTAATTTTTGTGGTGTAACTTAAAAACTCTGTTTGTAAAGGATTTAGCTTTTTAATTTTTTTTTTTGAAATAATGATTGCTAATTTTGGTTTGGTTTTTGAGATGGTTGTTTGCTTGGTATCCATCCACCTTATTTTTTTTGGGTGGCACTCGTAATCTGTCTCTCTTAAGTTTTGGTTGCTGATGACATTTTTACAGCTTTACTGATGATGGTTTTCATATTTAAATCTTTCTAGATTTTCTGCTGTGTTGACCATTTTGGGTGTATTTGCTCTTGCTATAGTTACTAAACTTGATTGCTTAATAAAGCCTCCTTTGAAGGATACCTGATATTTTAGCTCAAGAAAACATAGGGAGAATCTCGCAAAGTATTTGGATAATATTCTACTAAAATGGAATTGTGAGATGTGATAGTATTATGAAGTGAAATGTTGGATTATTAGCTTAAGATAAACCCAAAAATAGAAAAAAATTGCTTGCTATGTCTTAAGCTGGTCAGTGGTTCAAGTGGCTAAGACTCTCGAGCTCAGATTTGGTCATATAACCCTTTTCTCGTTCTAGGATATGTACTAAAAAAATTAAAGCCAATATAATTTTAGTTTAGAGACAAATACACAAAAAGACACTGCACAAGAGGATTTATGCATGTTTATAAAAGTGGGATGCAGTATTATTTCATTTTAATTTAAGCAGTGTTTTAAAACAAACTAGTCTTATTATCGATTAGTGTGGTTCTGCAAAAATACTACATAAACATATATAACCAAATATCTTACAAGAATTGCATTTAACAAGATTCATTATACATTCCACTTGATCTCTTTTCAACAAGAACGTGTTTTCTTGAACCATGCTTTCACAATAATCAACACCACTTGAAGATGAATCATGTATAAAAAAAAAAGAGGATAGAAAGATGAACACACAGATGCACAAACTAATATAAATGCAAAAATTAGCATTAACCACTAGCTACATAGCCACTATTTAAGTCTCTTGTGGGATGGAGGTTATAAGTTCAAAACTCTACTCCACAAATTAAGCTTAATTTATCTACACTGGGCTATCAAAAGAAAAAAAAATCATTTATCTATACTTAGGTCTCTTATGGGGTGAAGGTTATGAGTTGAAAACTCTACTCCATCAAATTAAACCTAATATATCTACACTTTGAGTTATCAAAAAATATATATATATTTATCTACACTTAAGTCTCTTGTGGGGTGGTGATAGTTCAAAACTCTACTACTTCAAATTAAGCCTAATATATCTACACTGAGTTATTAAAAAAATAATCATTTATCTACATTTAAGTAGTTAAGTTTCTTGTGGGATGGAGGTTATCGGTTAAAACTCTACTCCATCAAATTAAGCCTAATTTATCTATACTTGAGTTATAAAAAAATCATTTATGTACACTATTTGGTTCAAACGCACAAATAAAAAATATTCGCAAATAGCACTCCATTATTGTCCGGATCCAACACATTTTATTTTCTCAATTATATTCTATTTTTGAATTATAATAATAAAGTAGAAAAATATTTTTCTCTTTGCAGTATTTTGTACTTTATATGTAAATGTAGGGGTGGACACGATTAACGGTTAACGGCGAACCGAACCAAAACGGTTGAACCGAAACCGAACCGAAAAATTCGGTTCGATTTTTGGTTTTCATTTTTTAAATTTCGGTTTTCGGTTATGTTCGATTTTAGAATTCGGTTAGTCGAACCGAACCGAAAACCGTTTTTTTTTTAAAATATATATCTCATAAGTTGCTACCTTGTACAGCAACTCTTATAATAAAAAATAATTTTTCCTTCTACAAAAACGTGAACTGAGACTGCACACACAACAAAAGCACTTTTTTTTTTTTTAAAGAAAACAACAGAGAACATGTTTTCTCTCATTCTCGCCTCTCTCTCTCTCTCGCCTCTCACCCATCAAATTTCGGCCGGTTCGATTTTACACCGAAATTTCTCACCCATCAAATAATTCGGCCGGTTCGATTTTGAACCGAAATTTCAACAGAACCGAATTTGTAAATTTCGGTTCGGTTTGGGTTTTTGGCCAATCGAAATTTTGGTCCGGTTCGGTTCGACCGTACGAACACCCCGGTAAATGTTTGTTTTTCTCTCGATTTTCCAACAGCTAAATCCATGGTCGAATCACGTTTGGTTTTACTACAAATGAGTGTCACAAATAATCATATTTTTCATTTCGGCTAAAGAGTAGAAAAGCTTGTGGCAGGGGATTCAAATCAAACAGTTGAAATGCATTATGAGAGTAACCAAATACTATCAGTTGCTATCAGTTCCCGGCAATTTCATTCCAAGGTTTTACTTCTCAACCGCTGCAGAAACGCCATCGCTGCTTACCAAGAAAGCATGCATAGACCTCCTAAAGAGCTGCAAATTCATGGATCCTTTCAAGCAAATACAAGCCCAGCTCTTCACCCATGGCCTACACCAAAACATCGACGTCTTGCACAAGCTCATGGTCTTCGCCACAGAGGCAAACTTGACCCACGCTGAGAAAATATTTGCTCGAATTGAATGCCCGACTTTGTTTATCTACAATGTAATGATCAAGGCGAATGCGAAAGCAGGTAGTTTTAGGAAAGCCCTTTTCTTGTTTGATGAATTGCGTATGCAGGGAATTTGGCCTGATAATTACACCTACCCTTTTGTGTTTAAGGCCGTCGGTGGGTTGAGGGTGGTTCTTGAAGGGGAAAAGATTCATGGGTTTGTGTTGAAAAGTGGGGTGTTGTACGATTGTTATGTTTCTAATTCAGTTCTGGATATGTATGGGGAGTTGAGGTGTGTGGAGAGCTTGAACAAACTGTTTGATGAAATGCCCCTGAGAGAATTGATTTCGTGGAACGTGTTGATTTCTGGATTTGTGAAGAATAACAGGTTTGAAGACGCTGTTCGTGTTTACAGGGCTATGAGACAAGTGGCGAGCGTGCAACCTGATGAGGCTACGGTTGTGAGCACTTTATCAGCTTGTACGGCGTTAAAGAGTTTGGATCTTGGTCAAGAAATTCACGAGTATGTGAGTACACAGCTGGGATTTACGACGATAATTAGAAATGCACTGTTGGATATGTATGCCAAGTGTGGTTACTCAGATGTTGCCAGGGGAATATTCGATGCTATGCCAGAAAAGAACGTTATTTGTTGGACCAGTATGGTATCGGCATATGTGAATTCCGGTCATTTAGATGAGGCAAGGGCATTGTTCGAGAGGAGTCCAGTCAGAGATCTTGTCTTATGGACGACCATGATTAACGGCTATGTACAGTTTAACAAGGTTGATGAGGCGATGACCTTATTTAGGTACATGCAAATGGATGGAGTTAAGCCGGACAAGTATACCTTGGTTGCTTTACTCACCGGCTGTGCTCAATTAGGAGCATTGGAACAAGGTGAGTGGATTCACGCGTACTTGGAGGAAAACGGAATAACCATTGATGCCGTGGTAGGTACTGCACTTATAGAGATGTATGCAAAATGTGGTTGCTTAGAGAAGTCCGTAAATATTTTCTACCAATTGAACCAAAAAGATACGGCATCATGGACTTCTATAATATGCGCGCTTGCTATGAATGGAAATACGTCTAGGGCTTTACAGTTGTTCTCAGAAATGATACAAGTTGGGGTTATACCCGATGACATCACGTTTATCGGTGTTTTAAGTGCTTGCAGTCACGGAGGGCTAGTAGAGGAAGGCCGTAAGCATTTTGATTCTATGGATAAGGTTTATCATATTCAGCCGAAGTTGGAGCACTATGGATGCATGATAGACGTTCTTGGTCGTGCCGGACTCTTGGATGAGGCCGAGGACATGATAAATAAGGTGCCTGATAAAGATAACAAGATTATCGTCCCGCTTTATGGAGCTCTGCTTAGTGCGTGCAGGAACTATGAAAATGTCGATATGGGTGAACGTATTGCGAAACGGCTTGTGGAGATTGAGTCTAGTGATTCCAGCAGTCATACACTACTGGCTAACATTTATGCAGCTGCATGTAGATGGGAAGATGTAACAAAAGTGAGAAAGAAAATGACTATCATTGGGCCCAAGAAGTTGCCTGGGTGCAGTGCGGTTGAAATTCACAATGTCTGCTAGTTCATGGTGGGAACTTCATTGTGAGCCCCAGGTACGGAAGATTTGAGATAAAACATTGAGTCTCATGAAAAACTTTTCTGATTGAGTTAGCAATGTATTAGTAAAGTGAATTTTGTATGTGACATTTTTTTAGGCCCAAAAATCACTCGTTGGGTTTTGTTTTGATTGTAATTAACTAATCCAATGGTGTCATTCAATGAAGCTCCGCCTGGCAATGCCAAATCCGGTGAGAAAATCTTGAAAACCAAGTGCGCCCAGTGCCACACCGTCGACAAGGGCGCGGGCCATAAACAAGGTTTTTCTTCCATGCCATCAACCCAAAACGAACTCCTTATTCATTGTTCAATAACATACTATTTTTTTATTTTTATTTTGTTTTACTCATGTTGATGTACTTGTGCCCGATCTGATGATGGTATTCGCCTTGTATACAGGAGGAATGTATTTGCATAAATCTCGTGTTTTATTTTTATTAGATCGTCATTTTGATTTTGGTCCTGATTCAGTAGCGTCGATCACGGGGATTTAGTTGGTCGTGTTTTTCATTTTTTTAGCAATTCAAGGTTCCTGATATTAGTTGAGCAGAAGTGTCGATAGATTGTGTGTTCGCTGAAATCTGATTTTGTTTCTGATTTATAGTGTGATAACGAAAATATAACTGCGTGTGCTGACAAAAGAAGTCTGTTGTTTACCTAATTGTTGATGTTATTGTATAACTTGGGTTCATTTTGTTTCGTTATTTGATATAAGGTAATCTATCTAGGTCCCAACTTGAACGGCCTTTTGGAAGGCAGTCTGGTACTACCCTGGTTAGTCTTACTCCGCTGCCAACAAGAACATGGCTGTGAATTGGGGAGAGAATACACTTTATGACTACTTGCTTAATCCCAAGAAGGTACATAAATGCGTGTGAACATTGGTTATAACTGGAGTGTTAATTTGTGAATTGTGAGGCTTTTTTTTGTTTCTCGTTTCTCCAGTTCTCCCTTAGTTTATTTAGAAGATGAAACTCTGAATGAATACCATGTTGGCATTTTGAATAAATATTCTCAGATTCCCTAATATGTTTATGGATATTATCCTTACAAGGTCTTGTCAGAGTTCCATGGAATTTGTTTTTAGCTTTCTTTTGTTTGACAAGTTTTTGTCTCCTAAGCTTAATGTTCCGTGGTATTACTTACCCAATCAGAAGCTAAATGATTTAAAGTCTGCCAAAATACTTGAACTAAGCTAATTTGTTGAAGGCAATTTGCATGCTAAAGTTGATCAAAGACTTCTATTGACACGTGCGCTTGTTGTATCTATCCTTGCTTGTCACTCCTCTGACAGAAAGAGTGTGTTTGCACAAAAACTTTGAATAGGATGTTTTTGTCTTTTGCCTGGAATATACATAGGTTTTGAACCGTATAAGAGTGTTGAGTTTTGTCTATAAGGGGTAGATCTGTTGCATGTGGTTTGAGCTGATGTTTATGCTTATAGGTGAAATTATGCACTGCACCTCTACCTTGAAGGGTGCCTTTTACATTTCACAGTAGGAGATTTTTCTTATAGGTATATTGCAGTATAGTTGGCTTTTCCAAAGAAGGATGGTTTGTGATGGTCTTATCCCTTGTAGTGGTTTAATTTGTTTGTGTTGGTGTGTCTGTGTATTATATATATGAGTTTTCTCGGTTCCTTGAGTGTCTTTACTTGCTGGAATCTCTGTAATTTTTGTATGAGATTCTAGTTGCTGGAGTGCGAACATAATTTATTGATTTACTAATTGGGCGCTTTTTATTGGTGCAGTACATACCTGGAACGAAGATGGTCTTCCCTGGATTGAAGAAACCTCAAGAGCGTGCCGATCTAATTGCATATCTCAAGGAAGCTACTGCTTGAAGATGATTTTTTGGAGAGAGCAATTACATTTCTTACATTCGGAGATATTTGTCATTGGTCCCATCTGGGGATTTTTTTTAGTCGAAGTAGTTAAATGATACTTCAACAAATAAGCGTCAGTTCCTACGTTATGCTTTTGTCTCTTTGAGTTGTGCCAGTAGGGAATTTTGGTCGTCATGTATGGCTGTTATTAAATTTTTTTCATCATATAATTCAATGTTCAATAAAGATATAGGCATTTACACTTCACCATCAAGCGGGTGCTTCTGTAGTGTCCAGTTTCTTAGTTGTTTAGACAAATGAGTGGGGTTTTATATCTGTTGGGCTGCATATTGTTGGGTTGAAAATTTTTATGATTATAATTATTCCCCTTAATGAGCTGAATTAATGAATGATTTGCAGATGCTTGGAAATTGCTTTACTTGGATGTAGTTACCTTTAGGAAGATGTATTTCCTCAATCTCTGAATTAGGCGCATTAGTTGCTTGTTAAGGTCCTAAAGTTACGAGATTATCTTTTTGTTGTTGACAAGGTGAGCTTCACTCGTTGGAATTACTCGTCTGTCTGCAGGCAGGTTTATTGCATCTCATCTACTTCTACCATCATGGTGCTTGGCATTCTTCTTAGCGCCTTGAAATCGTGTATGAGATTTGTGTTCTATTATTCTAGAGGTAGGATTAGATAAGTGGAGCATGATATATTTGCTGATATTTGTACATATAATTCTGGACATGCATCTAGCTTCTAGAATTTGGTTGTTGTCATATTGGGGGTAAATTTTCGCAATATTTTGTACTTTATATGTAATGTTTGTTTTTCTCTCACTTTTCCACAGCAAAATCCATGGTCGAATCGCGTTTGGTTTTATTACAATTGAGTCTCACAAATAAATCATATTTTTCATTTCGGCTAAAGAATTGAAAAACTTGTGGCAGGGGATTCGAATCAAACAGTTGAAATGCATTATGAGAGTAACCAAATACCGTCAGTTGCTGGCATTTCCCGGCAATTTCATTCCAAGATATTACTTCTCAACCCCTGCAGAAGCGCCAACGTTGCTCACCAAGAAAGCATGCATAGACCTCCTAAAGAGCTGCAAATTCATGGTTCCTTTCAAGCAAATACAAGCCCAGCTCTTCACCCATGGCCTCCATCGACGTCTTGCACAAGCTCATGGTCTTCGCCACAGAGGCAAACTTGACCCACGCTGAGAAAATATTTGCTCGAATTGAACGCCCGACTTTGTTTATCTACAATGTAATGATCAAGGCGAATGCGAAAGCAGGTAGTTTTAGGAAAGCCCTTTTCTTGTTTGATGAATTGCGTATGCAGGGAATTTGGCCTGATAATTACACCTACCCTTTTGTGTTTAAGGCCGTCGGTGGGTTGAGGGTGGTTCTTGAAGGGGAAAAGATTCATGGGTTTGTGTTGAAAACTGGGGTGTTGTATGATTGTTATGTTTCCAATTCCGTTCTGGATATTTATGGAGAGTTGAGGTGTGTGGAGAGCTTGAGCAAACTGTTCGATGAAATGCCAATGAGAGACTTGATTTCGTGGAATGTGTTGATTTCTGGATTCGTGAAGAATACCAGGTTTGAAGACGCTGTTCGTGTTTACAGGGCTATGAGACAAGAGGCGAGAGTGCAACCTGGTGAGGCTACGGTTATGAGCACTTTATCAGCTTGTACGGCGTTAAAGAGTTTGGATCTTGGTCAAGAAATTCACGAGTATGTGAGTACACAGCTGGGATTTACGACGATAGTTAGAAATGCACTGTTGGATATGTATGCCAAGTGTGGTTACTCAGATGTTGCCAGGGGAATATTCGATGCTATGCCAGAAAAGAACGTTATTTGTTGGACCAGTATGGTATCGGCATATGTGATTCGGTCGTTTGGATGAGGCTAGGGCATTGTTTGAGAGGAGTCCGGTCAGTGATCTTGTCTTATGGACGACCATGATTAACGGCTATGTACAGTTTAACAAGGTTGATGAGGCGATGACCTTATTTAGGTACATGCAAATGGACGGAGTTAAACCGGACAAGTATACCTTGGTTGCTTTACTCACCGGCTGTGCTCAATTAGGAGCATTGGAACAAGGTGAGTGGATTCATGCTTACTTGGACGAAAACAGAATACCTATTGACGCAGTGGTAGGTACTGCGCTTATAGAGATGTATGCAAAATGTGGTTGCTTAGAGAAATCCATAAATATTTTCTACCAATTGAACCAAAAAGATACGGCATCATGGACTTCTATAATATGCGCGCTTGCTATGAATGGAAATACGTCTAGGGCTTTGCAGTTGTTCTCAGAAATGATACAAGTTGGGGTTAGACCCGATGACATCACGTTTATCGGTGTTTTAAGTGCTTGCTGTCACGGAGGGCTAGTAGAGGAAGGCCGTAGGCATTTTGATTCTATGGATAAGGTTTATCATATTCAGCCGAAGTTGGAGCACTATGGATGCATGATAGACGTTCTCACGGCCGGACTGTGAAATACAGGCCCTAAGCGGGATAAAAAAATGGGCCCTTATATCGGCCAAATTTTTTTTTGTCTTAAAATATTGCTATAAATCAAGGGCAAAAAAATCAATTGTAATATTAATCCCCTAAAAAACTTTGACAACAAAAAAAAAAAAAAATCAGTCACACAAATTACTATGTGACCCCCAAGTTTATCTGATACTCATAAACCATAAATAAATAAATAAATAAAATTATTGCTCAGGTCATAAATCACGTTGCTAACTAAATCAATTCAATGAAAGGGCAAAATTAAGCAAAAGCTAAAAAAATAAGCAAAATGAAAAATATTAACACAATGAAAAAAATAAAACTATTGACTCAAAATTTTGTAAAAAGATTTTTTCAAAAAATTGTCATTATTTATAAGAATTTTAGGAAATTATTGAGAAGGATTTAATGTTCATTATCAAATAAAATTGTCGAAGATGAGTTAGAGTTTATATGTACCTCACATTTGAGTGAATTATTTCTCTTTTTTCACAAATTTAGGCTTCATGTTGAATTCCGTCTTTTTTTTTTTTTGGTGTTGCGTGTGTGAAGAGTATACTTAACCACTTAAAAAATTTGGGGCCCCAAAACCTTAAGATTTGATTGTGTATTAAATTTAAGGGGTGATTATAATGTTTTCATAAACGTAGGGGAGATTTTGAAATATTTTTGGCATGTGAACAAGGAAAAAATGATTTTTTTATAATTTCCAAAAATCTCTTGTTTTTTTTTTTTTTTTTTTTGTAATTAGCCCAAACCTTAGGGGCTTTTTGTAATTACTCCTTAAACATAAAAATGGGCCCCTAAAATTTTGGGGCCCTAGGCACGAGCTTGTTGTGCCTACCCTCAAACGGGCTGGACGTTCTTGGTCGTGCCGGACTCTTGGATGAGGCCGAGGACATGATAAATAAGGTGCCTGATAAAGATAACAAGATTATCGTCCCGCTTTATGTAGCTCTGCTTAGTGCATGCAGGAACTATGAAAATGTCGATATGGGCGAACGTATTGCGAGACGGCTTGTGGAGATTGAGTCTAGTGATTCCAGCAGTCATACACTACTGGCTAACATTTATGCAGCTGCCTGTAGATGGGAAGATGTAACAAAATTCAGAAAGAAAATGACTCCCAAGAAGTTGCCTGGGTGCAGTGTGCTTGAAACTTCTTGGATACAGAGGTGAAGACAAAGTTCAAGAAGAATCAGGTTCATCGAACAAGCATTCTGCTTTCTCAGTGTGAGGAGTCGTCCCGAGATCGAATTCACTTTGTCTGCCAAGCTCCCAGAAATGTATCAAATCCTCCTTAGAGTGGGGGAGAAAAGGACAACTACCACTTGAGCTCCACTAAAAAAAAAAAAAGAGAGACTTAGTGGCCCTCCGGTGTTATGGATAGATGCGTCCTCCCTTGTCCCGGCATTGAAGTGAGGGGTGAGATCCATCTGTGGCTAAACCCTGGCAACTAACCTCTACTCAAGTTAGCTCCCAAGGAAGCATATTTCTGCTAAGACGGGCATAGAGGCGAGGACCATACCCTGCTAGATCGTCTTCTATTGAATTGAATGTCTATCGCTTTTGTGCCAACCTTCTTTTGAGCCTAAATCGAATATTCAGACCCGGGGTCGAAAGAAAGACTTGCGGTAAGAAGCAAGGGATTACTTTACTAAAAGCTTAGTAAGGAAGTCGCATACGACAACGCTAAAGGTTTTCTTCCTAAATCGAGATGAGAGGCCTGTAGGAATTCATTATGGGAGTCTTTGCAAAAACTTATGCTTTTAAAATAAGTGATTTATTGTTGTGGAAGCAAAAGTAGTTGAAAATTAGAAATTGGTAGTGTTTGCAAATAGAATCGAGAAGTTGAGAGTGTTCGGTGAAAAAATAGTAAAAATATTTATTTGTTTGTAAAGTCAAACGAGAAATCGAATCAAATCTAAAGACACCTTCTTGCTTTTAGATTCGATTAAATGAAGCAAAATTTGGCATTTGCAAATAGTATAACGTGATTTTTTCAGCCAAAAGATAAGAATCACTTTTTTTTTAGTGATTGCAAATATGTCTCTGCTGTTTTTATCCTTTTCTTGCCTTACCGCATAATGATAATCTTCTTAAAAATTGTTCCTGTGTAGTGTGTCCATTGTGACAAATTTTATTGAGAAAAGATGTCTGTGAAATTGACATAGCTGCCAATATGTTTGCAAAAACTGCATAAAAGAAGGGTTAATTACAAAATCCATCATTGATGTTGACCTAATTACGAAAACTAGCTAACTTTCAAAATTACAAAAATACCCTTGAAGTTTCATTTTATTTAATATTTACCATCTTCATAAGCAAAAGACATTTCAAAATCCCCATCATATTTATAAAAATATTAGAGATTACCCTTAATTTTAAGACTGAATCAAATCTCATTAGGTACTCTTTGTAATTTTGAAAGTTAGTGTTGGAAATTTGGGTTTGAGAAAGTGGGCGTCGTCCCGACTTTGACCAAATTTTCGGTGGCTAAGAATTTAATTTTGGAGGAATTAAATTGTATAATATTGATCTACTTTCCGAGTAGATGTTCGTAGTATTTTTATTTCTCAAACCGAATTTCGGTGAGTGAGAAATTAATACACGTTGGCCACAAAAATGGGTATTATGAAAAGGGAGTTGAAAGGATTTTTCTTCATCCCACATAGCTTAGAAAGCTAAGTTTATCCTAGTTTATAAACTAGAAGATGTTATTAGTTGGATATACTATAACATAAGTGGATGATCACAAGCGGGCCACACGCTGCGCGCCCGCCCGCCCGCCCGCCCGCTTGGAGTCCAGGTCGGGCGGGGGCGGGCGGCCCCTATTGTCCAGTCCACAACACTTTTGTCACTCGAAAATGGGCTTGCCCATATTCGTGATCTTGTTGGTGATTGTTGGGTGTTAGGCAGCCGGATGAACCTGGACATTGCGGTGTCCGGTTCATAGTTGACTAATGGAGTATGTAACTCCTCGGATAGTGGGGTTGTAACCCCAGATTATGGTCATCAATGTGTTTGTAACACCTGGGAGTTACAAAGGAGGTTAATGCCCATTACCTTACCATGATTAATTCCTGCCCGCAGGTGGAGTTTTTGTCTTTGCCTATAAATAGTGGTTCCATTGCAGATTTCGGACATAGAAAAAAATCGCATACATTCAAAGATTTTTCAAAGGTGTCGTCGAAAGTGTCGTAATATTTCGTATCACATTTTCAACAACATTTCACTCTGCATTCGAGTCCAAAGAACTCTTCATCGCCCTTCGAGTTCGACAGTGCCTTTGTGTCCGGGGTGCTCTGCACCAGGGCGTAAAGCCGTTTTATCTTTGGGGACATTACGTCAAACCGTGAGCACTAGCCGGGGCGTATTTGTCTTGCGGATAGAGTTCTACTCGACTCGGCTTTTTCCATTGTAATAGTCGATTTCTATTTCCTTGTAATTTTTCATTTTCCTTTTGTAAAGCCATTGTTGAAGGCTCCTGTTGTAATCACTTTGTAAACAAAGCATATTTATCAACAATCGCAAGACAAAATCGATCTTCATGATGGCGAGCACAAGCAGGACCCCGATCATCCCTCCCGCTCAGCCGAAAACCCGAGAAGTTCATGGGTTTCGACTTTAAGAGGTGGCAGCAAAAAATGCTATTTTACCTCACCACTCGAGCTTGGCGAAATATCGACGAGGACGCTCCAAAGGTGGTGAAAAACGAGACTAATCTTTGAAAAACGCGCGCTGCGTTTGATGCATGGGGCCGGGTGATTTCTGTGCGTAACTATGTCCTTAACGGGCTTAGTGATGCACTTTTTACATGTGTCTTGTCGGTGAAATCCTCCAAAGAGTTGTGGGAATCTTTGGAGAAGAAGTACAAAACGAGGATGCCGCACAAAGAAATTTGTGGTCGGTAAGTTCTTGGATTTTGTGATGGTTGATTCTAAAACCGTGATGGAACAAGTGCAAACGTTCCAGCTTGATCCTACATGAAATCTCTGCCGAGGGGATGGCACTTGCCGGAGGCATTCCAGTGGCCGCGTTGATTGAGAAATTGCCTCCTAGTTGGAGGGACTTTAAAAATTATCTCAAGCATAAGCGAAAGGAGATGGGACTAGAGGATCTGATTGTCAAACTCGGGATTGAGGAAGACAATAGGAGGATTGACTCTAAGTCCAGGCTTGACCAATGGAGTCGGCGAATTTGCTTTCGGAGCATGGCTCGTCAAGCACCAAGAAAAGACCTAAGAATAAAGGCGAGAACCCTACAAGTGGAAAGTTCCAAGGGATTGCTTCAATTGTGGCAAACCGAGCATGTGACAAAGGGTATCGTCACCAAGAAAAAAAGAAAACAAAACAACGATCCAAATGTCAATGTGGTAGAAGCAAAGGAACTAACCGCGTTGATATGTCGGCGGTGGTGTTTGAAGCCAATTTGGTTGATAACCCGAAAGAATGGTTTGTGGATACCAGTCTTACTTGCCATGTCTCTGCTCCGAAAGGGATGCATATTCTTACTACGTCCGTCGACCGGAAGAAAGCTCCACATGGGGAATCACACCTCTTCCGATGTTGTTGGCGTTGAACGGTGGTCTTTGAAGCTTACTTCGGGAAAGGAGTTGAAGTCAAGGATGTCTTTGCATGTCCCAAACATCCGAAAAAAATCTGGTTTCGGTTCATTCTTTGGTTAACCATGGGTTTAGACTAGTTTTTGAATCAAAAAGTTTGTATTGAGCAAGTTTGGACGCTTCCTTGGTAGGGTTATCTAGACAAGGGATTGTTCAAAATGAATGTAATGACCGTCGCCGTTTAGGCGATGTTGAAATGAATAAGAATGAATCTTCTTCCATTTTACATTCTTGAGTGCTCGATTTATGGCATGTTAGATTAGGACATGTAAATCAATGCTATAAAAAGATTGGTAAATTTGGAATTAATAAATTTGCCGTAAGTAAACTCACAAAAAGAAAATGTGAAGTTTGTGTTGAAGCCAAAATGGCTAAGTTACCGCTTTCATACGGTGGAAAGGAGCACCTCACCTTTAGAATTGATACACACCGATGTGTGCGATCCTCAAGTTTGTGCAAACTAAAGGTGGTAAAAAGTATTTCATCACGTTTATTGATGATTGCACAAGATTTTGCTACTTATATTTGTTAAGAAGCAAAGATGAAGCCTTGAGGCGTTCAAAAATTATAAAAATGAAGTTGAAAATCAACTTGGCAAAATGATTAAGATAATTCGGGGTGATAGAGGTGGCGAATACGTTGCACCGTTTGAAGAGTTATGTACCCAATCGAATAATTCATCAAACAACGGCTCCATATTCACCACGCCCAATGGTGTTCTTTGAACGCAAAACCGGACTCTTAAAGAGATGATGAATGCCATGTTGATTAGTTCCGGATTATCACGAGAATATGTGGGGAGAGGCATGTTAACTTAGCGAACCACATATTGAATAAAATCCCACTTAAAGGAAAGATAAGACTCCTTACGAATTGTGGAAAAATCGTAAGCCTTCATATAAATACCTTAAAGTGTGGGGGTGTTTGGCTAAGGTTGCGATACCCGAACCAAAGCAAGTGAAAATCGGCCCTAAAACGGTCGATTGTGTTTTTATTGGTTATGCACTTAACAAAGATGGTGCATATCGCTTTATGGTACATAAGTCGAAAAAAAAACGAAATGACGGTTGGTACCATAATTGAGTCAAGGAATGCTATATTCTTTGAGAATATTTATCCTTGTAAAGATAGGATAAATGTAAGTCTAAAGAAAAGATCGTATTCGGATGTTCTTTGGAGATGTGGCTTCTGGTGTTATCACATCTGGAACAGCTGCAGATGTTACTGCAGATGTTGATGAAGGTGCTGCTTCAGATGTTATAACATCTGGAACGACATCTGGTACAACATCTGCTTTGTCACATTTGACAGAACAATGAGTTCAACACCGAGTGGTGAAGAACTAAGACGGAGTAAGAGGCCAAAGGTGGTTAAGTCCTTTGGACTGACTTTCTAACATTGATGTTAGAAGGTGAGCCGAACTCGATTAAGGAGGCTCTAAGTAGTCCGGATGTCCGCTCGGCAAGAAGCAATCAATAGTGAAATCGAGTCCATTCTCGCAAAACCATACGTGGGAGTTGATTGATCTCCCCGTTGGTCATAAGCCTTTAGGATGTAAGTGGATCCTAAAGAAGAAATATAAAGCGATGGAACTATTGATAAGTATAAAGCACGGCTTGTAGCCAAAGGCTTTAAACAAAAAGAAGGGTATGACTTCTTTGACACTTATTCTCCGAACGAGGATTGCGTCTATTCGGTGCTTCTCGCGATTCTTTGCACAATCTAGAGATTCATCGATGGATGTCAAAATGGCGTTTACGAATGGAGAGATAGATCTTTGAAATCTATATGGAACAACCTCGAAGGGTTTATTGCACCCGGTCAAGAAAAGAAGGTGTGCAAGTTGATAAGATCCTTGTATGGATCAAACAAGCTCCAAAACATTGGCATCTTAAGTTTGATAACACGATGTTGTCAAACGGGTATAAAATCAACGAATGTGATAAATGTGTATATGTCAAAGGGACATCGGAAACATTTGTCATAGTTTGTCTATATGTAGACGATTTGTTAATCATGGGCGATAGTCATGATGTTATCATGGACACGAAAAGAATGTTAAAGAGAAACTTTGACATGAAGGATATGGGAACTGGCGATGTGATCCTGGGGATAAAAATCGCCAGAGAACTCATGATGGAATTATCTTGTCACAATCCCACTATGTGGAGAAAGTGCTCAAGAAATTCAATGCTTTTGACGATTCACCGTCAAAGACGCCCATTGATTTAAGTGTAAATCAGTTGCTAATAAAGCGAAACCAGTGGCTCGAGATGGAATACTCACGTATTATAGGCGATCGATGTACATTACAAATTGTACACGCCCGTACTTGGCCTACCCTCAAATATGTTGAGTAGGTTCACGAGCAATCCAAGCCACGAGCATTGGAAAGCGTTAACCAAGGTGTTAAAGTACTTGAAGTATACCTTGAGTATGGGCTATACTACTCGAGATATCCTAACTGTATTTCTTGAAGGGTATAGCGATGCTAGTTGGATTTCGGATTCGAAAGATTCTTATTCCACTAGTGGATACATATTCACCATTGAGGTGGTGCGGTATCGTGGAAGTCCACGAAACAAACGTGTATAGCTCGGTCCACCATGGAATCGAGTTTATAGCTTTGGATAAAGTCAGGTGAAGAAGCAGTGGCTTGAAACTTTTTGGAAGATATTCCATGTTGGAGAAACCCGTGCCTTCGGTGACGATTCACCGTGATAGCCAAGCGGCTATAGGAAGGGCACAAAGCAATATGTATAACGGTAAGTCTGCACGTATATTCGTTGAGACATAATACCGTTAGACAATTGATATCAAATGGTGTGATGTCAATTGACTACGAAAGTCAAAAGACACCTTTGCGATCCTTTGACGAAAGGATTAAATCGAGATCAATTGTGTAAATTGCTAGAGGGAATGGGCTTAAAGTCCACAAAGTGAAAATAACCATCATAGTGGTAACCCAACCATGATGACTGGAGATCCCAAGAACTTGGTTCAATGGGAAAACTAAGCTATGAAGGTTGAGTTGTAACACTTGGAAACAATGTTTCAACCCATCCCTAGAGAGCAATGCCAAGTGTTGAACACCTGCAAGTTGTGGTGAGGCTAAGTCATTTGACTTTTAATGATTCCTACACCTCGTTGAGGTAGAGTATGGCAGATACTCGGATAGAGATCACCTATATAAGTGAGAAGTGAGGGCCGCTTCAAGGTAACACTTATGAATCCAAAGTGGTGTCCATGGCCGAAACGGACACAAACGTGAGAACAGGAGGGGTTGAGACTCCTTATCGTGTTAATCTTTATTGTCTCGGATACACCGTGGAGGAATAGTTCAAGGCATTACGTCCACTAGCCGTCGCACATGTACCCGATAGTATTGACTATGGAAGGTTCAAAGCCACAAGCTACCTATCCCGATGCAAGATTGTCTCTTGAGGATCAAGGTTGCGTGTCCGCATTCATGCATGCATTAATTTCCACTCATGTGGGGGATTGTTGGAAATTTGGGTTTGAGAAAGTGGGCGTCGTCCCGACTTTGACCAAATTTTTGGTGGCTAAGAATTTAATTTTGGAGGAATTAAATTGTATAATATTGATCTACTTTCCGAGTAGATGTTCGTAGTATTTTTATTTCTCAAACCGAATTTCGGTGAGTGAGAAATTAATACACGTTGGCCACAAAAATGGGTATTATGAAAAGGGAGTTGAAAGGATTTTTCTTCATCCCACATAGCTTAGAAAGCTAAGTTTATCCTAGTTTATAAACTAGAAGATGTTATTAGTTGGATATACTATAACATAAGTGGATGATCACAAGCGGGCCACACGCGCGCGCCCCGCCCCGCCCGCCCCGGCCCGGCTCGGCGTGGGCGTGGGTGTGGGCTTGGTGCAGGCCGGGCGGACAGACCTATTGGGCCGGTCCAGTCCACAACACTTTTGTCACTCGAAAATGGGCTTGGCCCATATTCGTGATCACAGGGTATTGTTGGGTGTTGGGCGCGGATGAACCTGGACATTGCGGTGTCCGGATTCATAGTTGACTAATGGAGTATGTAACTCCTCGGATAGTGGGGTTGTAACCCCGCATTGTGGTCATCAATGTGTTTGTAACACCTGGGAGTTACAAAGGAGGTTAATGCCCATTACCTTACCATGATTAATTCCCTGGTGGAGTTTTTCTTTGCCTATAAATAGTCGGTTCCATTGCGATTTCGTGATATAGAAAAATCGCATACATTCAAGATTTTTCAAAGGTGTCGCCGAAAGTGTCGTAACATTTCGTATCACATTTTCAACAACATTTCACTCTGCATTCGAGTCCAAAGATCGATTCTCGCTCCCTTCGAGTTCGACAGTGCCTTTGTGTCCGGGGTGCTACTGCATACACGAGGACGTAAAGCCGTTTTATCTTTGGGGACATTACGTCAAACCGTGAGCACTAGCCGGACGTATTTGTCTTGCGGATAGAGTTCTACTCGACTCGGCTTTTTCCAAATTGTAATAGTCGATTTCTATTTCCTTGTAATTTTCCATTTTCTTTTGTAAAGCCATTGTTGAAGGCTCCGTTGTAATCACTTTGTAAACAAAGCATATTTATCAACAATTAGCTGATTTTTTTTTTTTTTTGTAATTAGGTCAACTCAAGGATACTTTTTGACTTTTTGTAAGTATTCCTAAAAAGAACTTCTAAGAAGTCTGAAAAACGAAGTTGACAAAAATGTATACTAGTTGAATGCCTGATGTTAATTTCTCCATGTAATTTTAGGTACACTAGTTTGCATGTCTTGCATATGTGTAGTTTGCTGATTTTGCTTTGGTTTAGTATGTACATTTCTGGTAGCCTACTTACTAAAAGAAAATCAAATTTTTAGGCTTATAAGCTACACACGTTTTTAAGCTTATAAGCTCTTCATAACATCTAATAAGATGTTTGGTAGTTTATAAGCTCTCTAAAAGTGTTTGTATTTTTTTTTAAAAAAAATCTTATAAGCTCCCATGGCCCTTGACAGGAAACGATGGCTTGATATGATGCATATAACCGACTCACATAGTGGGAAAAGAATTATTTTATTATCGTTCTTTACCTTATAAGCTCCCAAAATAAAATTAAGCTGTTTTTAGAGAAGGTAGAGGACCAAACTTATTTTCCAAATAAAATCTTATTTTAACAACTTATCTTTGATTTTTACCCTTTTAATTACGAAAAATGATATTACTAACATCTTATAACCTCCACTACTTTATTTTTTCCAAATACTTCAACTTCTTTTCAAAATAAGATCTAGTGTTTTATAAGCTCTTAAAACATCTTATAAGATGTAGAAGATTATAAGATATTTTATATAAGCTTAAGCAAACACACTCTTAATCTCATTTGAAAGTCCTTATAAATTTGACATGGAAAAAAATTGTACTTTCTTTTTTTTCGATCAATAATCTAGTTATTCATGTACCCTAATCCCAGATATACATGGGAATAATTTTGAATATATTATATACACCTCTGTTAGTTAAATACGGGACGAAAAAAATTCGTTATTTAGTACGTACGAATATATTATGACTATTTTTTTAAAGTTATGGTGAAAAAATCGGCAAAAAATATGGAAATGTTTAATATACAGATCCGTAGACGTACGAGTTTAATACAAAAATAAAATAATTGTTCGTAATAATACGTCTTATTTTAATAAGTTGCGTAGATTGTAATTCATACTTATGTTTAGATCATATTAAAATTAATTTTAGTACTGCTTTAAATTATAACACAAATTAAAAATAATTATTTTAATAATAGTTAGTCAATTTCGAAATGAACGGTAGCAGGTCCTGAGAACATTACCAACTCATAGCAAAATGTGGATGGAGAATCCTGCAATCCGTCGTCGAAACTGTACGATTATGATGGTAGATTACTTACTCCGACCTGTTTCGTATCGTGTGGTTGGCGAAATTTCCGTGTATTTATACTTAGATTATATAAAACTTAATATATATTTTTATATTATATTAAATTATAACTTATCATAAATCCAAGATAATTACCATTAGCTTGTAGCTCAAGTGGTATCGCTTACCCTTTGTAAGGGTGTTGACCAGGGTTCAAACCATATATCTTTCAATTTCTTTAGAATTTATCCCCTCCCCTCCAACCAGTACTCCCAACTTATTTAAAAAAATATATCCAAGATACTTATATATTATTAATATTCTTATTTATTATTTTATAATATTTTAATTATACTTATAAATAAATTTTTAATAATTTTTTGATTTATTTAAATATTATAAAAAAAATTAAAATGAAGTTTTATTCGCCAACTATTATACGGATAACTATAATACGAGTATTAAATGTTTTATTTGAAAAGTACAGAGTATTTAACGCCGTTTTAGAATCTGTAAGGAAACGGAAGTATTTTCCAATTATCATACGTATGGCATCGTGTATGGGTATGATACGCGTATTAACTAACAGAGATATACACACTCTTATATTATCCAAATCCTCCTATCCAAATTGGACGTTATAGTATTTTTAATTAATGAGTTGCAAAAAATTCAATCAATAAAGTTTGATAACAGATACTTTGCGTATAATAAAGTTTTTTTATTTTGACATAACGTTGACAATTGTTTAAAATAATACAACTATATAATTTTACAAAATGGAAAATAAAATTATACACATATTTACGGGAACATACAGTTCTTACGGTGGCCCTACTTTGACCAGTCAGAGGGGCAAAATCGGAAATTCTCTAGTCGGCTCAAAGCCACGCTACAATTTCTAGTCGGCTCGGCTCCATGAAATAATAATACAGAAATTTCTCCCAACAATTCCAGAATCTTTTTCACGTTGCCTTTTCTTCTTCGTTCATCTCACGCCCAAAATCTGTGGAAATCCTTGGCCCAAACCCTTCGTTAAGTTTTGTTTCGGTTGTAGTTAATTAATCCAATGGCGTCATTCAATGAAGCTCCGCCTGGCAATGCCAAATCCGGTGAGAAAATCTTCAAAACCAAGTGCGCGCAGTGCCACACCGTCGACAAGGGCGCAGGCCATAAACAAGGTTTTTCTTCCCTCCCTTCAACCCTAAACGAACTCCTTTTTCATTCTTCAATCACATGCTAGTATTTTTATTTTGTTTTACTCGTGTTGATGTACTTGTGCCCGATCTGATGACGGTATTCGCCTTGTATACAGGAGGAATGTATTTGCATAGATCTCGTGTTTATTTTTATAAAATCGTCATTTTGATTTTGTTCCCGATTCAGTAGCCTCGATCACGGGGGATTTAGTTGGTCGTTTTTTTTTCATTCTTTTAGTTCAGGCTCCTGATATCAGTTGAGCTAGAAGTGTCGATAGGTTGTTGTGTTCGCTGAAATCTGATTTTGTTTCTGATTTATAGTGTGATAACGAAAATATAACTGCATGTGCTAACAGAAGAAGTGTGTAGTTTACCCGAATCATTGATGTTTTTATTTAACTTGTGTTCATTTTGTTTCGTTATTTGATATAAGGTAATTATCTAGGCAATCGATAAATTAGTTCCACTATATGTTCCTCTATTTGCCACAATTGAAATTTGTGTTCACCTCATTGGATTTTGAAGTCGACTATATCTTCCGCAATTGGTTGAGATATATAGATTTGTAGATATATTTTTCATCCAATAGTTCTTTTAATTAGAATCTAACATGACAACAATTTTGTTCAATCAATTTCTGTGTTGCTGGCTGCCAATTGATGGCTGTGTGTCTATGCAAGCTTTCATTCTTGGCGGGCTTGTGATCTTGTAGAATCAAAATGTGCCTTATCGTATTAGTTTTTACAGACTTGCTAATTCTGTTCTCTCGTCTCATGCTTTGAGGATTTCTCACGTCTTCGAAATTTCCAGGTCCCAACTTGAACGGTCTTTTTGGAAGGCAGTCTGGTACTACCCCTGGTTATTCTTACTCCGCTGCCAACAAGAACATGGCTGTGAATTGGGGAGAGAATACACTTTATGACTACTTGCTTAACCCCAAGAAGGTACATAAATGTGTGTGAACATTGGTTATAACTGGAGTGCTAATTTGTGAATTGTGAGGCTTTTTTATTTTTATTTTTTTGAAGTTTCTTCAGTTTTCCCTTACTTTATTTAGAAGATGAAACTTTGAATGCATTACCATGTTGGCATTTTGAATAAATATTCTCAGATTCATTTATATGTTTATGGATATTATCCTTACAAGGACGTGTCTCGTCAGAGTTCCATGGAATTTGTTTTTAGCTTTGTTTTGTATGACAAGTTTTTTGTCTCCTAAGCTTAATGTTCTGTGGTATTACATACCCAATCAGAAGTTAGATGATTTAAAGTCTGCCAAAATCACTTGAGGTAAGCTAATTTGTTTAAGGAAATTTGCAAGCTAAAGGTGATCAAGGATTTCTATTGACATGTGCGCTTGTTGTATCTATCCTTGCTTGTCACTCCTCTGACAGAAAGAGTGTGTTTGCACAAAAATTTTGAATAGGATGTTTTGTCTTTTGCCTGGAATATACATGGGTTTTGAACCGTATAAGAGTGTAGAGGTTTGTCTATAAGGGGTAGATCTGTTGCATGTGGTTTGAGTTGATGTTTATTCTTATAGGTGAGATTATGCACCCCTACCTTGAAGGGTGCCTTTTATATTTCAACATAGGAGATTTCTCTTATAGGTGTTTTGAAGTATAGTTGGCTTTTCCAAAGAAGGATGGTTTGTGATGGTCTTATCCCTTGTAGTGGTAAAAACTGTTAATGGTTTTTTCTGGGGGAGGGGATGATGGGGTAAGGTTTACTATTCAGTTTGTTTTCACTTTTGCCGTGGAATTAGAATATTTTGTTGCTTACGAGATAGATTATGAGCATGAATTATGTGCACTTGGTTATACTGAAACATTTTTTTTTTCTGATGTTTCTGGCATAGGATATTATATATATACATGTATATATAAATTTAATATGTTTGTGTTGGTGTGTGTGTGTGTAACTGTGTATTATATATATGATTTTTCTTGGTTCCTTGAGTGTCTTTACTTGCTGGAATCTCTGTAATTTTTGTATGAGATTCTAGTTGCTGGAGTGCGAACATAATTTATTGATTTACTAATTGGGCGCTTTTTATTGGTGCAGTACATACCTGGAACCAAGATGGTCTTCCCTGGATTGAAGAAACCTCAAGAGCGTGCCGATCTAATTGCGTATCTCAAGGAGGCTACTGCTTGAAGATGATTTTTTGAAGAGAGCAATTACATTTCTTACGTTCGAGATATATTTGTCATTGGTCCCATTTGGGGATTTTTAAGTCAGAGTAGTTAAATGATACTTCAACAAAAATAAGTGTCATATTACTATGTTATGCTTTTGTCTCTTTGAGCTGTGCCAGGAGTAGGGAATTTTGATTGCCATGAATGGCTGTTATTAAATTTTTTTCATCATATAACTCAATGTGTCAATAAAGATATAAGCATTTTCATTTTGCACTTAACCATCAAGTGGGTGCTTCTGTAATGTTCAGTTTCTAGTTGTTTAGACAAATGAGTGGGTGGTTTTATATCTGTTGGGCTGCATATTTTTGGGTTGGAAATTTTTATGATTATAATTATTCCTCTTATTGAGCTGAATTAACGAATGCTTTGTGGATGCTCAGAAAATGCTTTACTTGGAAGTAGTTATCTTTAGGAAGACTTATCTCCTCAATATATCTCTGAATTAGCCGCATTAGTTGATTGTTAAGGTCCTGAAGTTATGAGATTGTCTTTTTGTTGTTGACAAGGTGAGCTTCACTCGTCTGCAGGCAGGTTTATTGCATCTGATCCACTTCTACCATCATGGTGCTTGGCATTCTTCTTAGCGGCTTGAAATCGTGCATGAGATTTGTGTTCGATTATTCTAGATGTAGGATAAGATAAGTGGAGCATTAAGTATTTGCTGATATTTGTACATACAATTCTGGATGCAACTAGCTTCTAGAATTTGGTTGTTGTCATGGTCATTTTGTTGTATTGGTGTTTGAATATGAAATGAGACGTTTGCCAATCTTATGTATTCAGTGAATAATATAAAGGATGAGCATGGATATTAGGCATCTTGTTGTATTGGCGTTTGTATTATTTGTTTGATGATCTGTTCTTAATATGTGGGCATAGTATATGAACAGGAATCCGCCTTGAATTAAACACGACACGAAGATGAACTTTATCTCCTGGCTGTGAGGGTATCAGGAACCCAACTTTTTCACATGATTGTGGTGTTAAATGCACAATAGGTGAACCTGGAAGTTCTGGCCATTATCTAGCTTGACAACAATGGCTTAGTTTGCTCAACAGGGACTTATGGCTAACTTTGATCCATCGCTGGATTTGACACAATGACATTATCTTGGAAAGTGGCTCTACAAACAAATGACTTAGCATGTTACACTTTAATAAGATGTCGATGACGTTCAACATCAAGTGGTCACGATAAACTAAGACGGAATTTGTTGACATCATTAAATGTTTATATTTACATCCCTCAATTTTTCTAAATATTATAAATGACCTAGTTTTTGGTCCGACATTCAATATTTAGAAAAGTTGAAGGATGTAATTGTAAAATCATCAAATTCGGTCAGTTGAGGCAAAATGTAAGACAACCAAATCTCAAGGGGGGTCTACAATTTTGGATCTTTTCTGCTTTTTCTTTTTTTTGGTAATTACCCCAATCGTCAGGGGTATTTTTTATAATTATTCCTAACTTAAATGAAACTTGATGTTCATAGGGATGAAACTACTAAAAGATGTCTTCAACTCGACTTGAAGGTAGGTTTAATTATTTAAAGCCTGGACCATGGATGAGAGGGATTATGTGAAGCGTCCACAGATGTGTTGACAACACTTGGATTCTACGTAGTATGTGGTACTTTGATTGGTACTGAAATCAAATAAGTAGATATAAATATGTGGGTGCCTTGTAGAGGGTAGCTTGATATTTTGAATCAATCAGCATATAATTTAAGGTTAATTATAAAAAGCACCCTGTAATTACAAAAAAATCTAGCTAAGTTTTAAAATTATAAAAGAATCCCTGAATTTATTCTCTCTAATAATTTACTCTATCAGTTAGTTGACCTAACGAAATTTGCTGACGTCATCAAAAAATTGATCTGAAAATCCAAAAATATTTTGTTGTGCTGATCACATATTATGAGGGGACAAAATGTCATGTGGCTATTCACAAAATATTATAATAATCGCCTGCAAAGTATTATAACTTACAAAAATATTCTCCAGTTTCAACACAATTATAACATTCCCTGTGAATTATCAATCACCTCCATACTAAGTAGGAATATCAATTTGGATTGGGACTGGGTTCACGGGTTCGGGTTCTTTGGTTCGCGGGGCAGAATCAACTAACCCAGACCCGACCTTTTAAATTATTTGTGTTAGAATCTTGAACACGTACTCGACCTATTTATTTCACAGATAACCCAAACCCGCCCCGTGTAACTCGTATAAAATTACTTTTTATTACATTTAATAATTTCAACTAAATAAATTTAATTTTTTTAAAATCTAATCACTATAAAAATATTACAATTCACAACATTCAAAAATAAATAATATAATTACATAAAGAACATTACATATTTGTCATATTTCAAGGCATCATACAAAATAATAACAACATACATAATTAAGGAGGTTTCAAAATTTAAGTTTTAAGAACATATATTGTTTTTTGTTTTTCTTATAATTAATTAGTATTTTTTTAAAAATTCACAAACGAGTTAGACGGGTTAAATGGGTCATTGCGGGTTGACATAAACCCGATCTGTTTAATCGGCGGGTTATTCGAGCTTGACCCGATTTCGACCCGATCCATGGAGCTTGACCCACCGTAACCATTAATTTCATGTTAGTTTCGATTGGATTTGTGTGTCTTGGCACCGCTAATCCTAATTCCTAATCATAGTAAATAAGGAAAATTTGAAATTTGAGTAAATTAAAAACCAGTAATAACTGAAAATTATTTTAATTTTCCACGAATGGTTCGGGTGAACTGTGAAGAGTAAAAGAAAAAAGATATGGAATTGTTCTTCACTAAGGATTGAGAATCGGTGGATAAGTTAAAAAAAAAAAATGGGATCATAGTGTTTGGTTCTCCTTTTCTTATGTGTGTTTTTTTTTAAAAAGAATTTGCTGTTAAATTAATTTAAATATACTCGAGTTGGAAGGGGACATAAATAAATTAAAAAGCGTATAAGTTAAACTTGACAACAACTTAAATAGTTCTCTATCTTCATTGATTTTTATTGCACACTATAACTAATCATATTTGTCTTTAAAAAAAAAAAAAAGAAACTAATCGTATTTGCTTTCGGCGTGTCCCTCCCTTTTGCAGAATGAAATATGACAATAATGGGTAACGACAACCTACGAGATAAAACGCCAATTTTGGTCACTATAATATATAAGGGCATGTTTTCTTTTCTTAGAAGTAAAACTACATACGAGCAAATGATTCTTTCTCTTAAATTAATCCCAATTTGGTGTATTGGGTATTTGATTAATTAATAAGTGCTCAATCTATTATGAAACAGAATATATAAGTTTCATTGCAAAATTGGTCTCGAAACTACAGGGAACCAACAATATTGGTCCTGTAAATATTTATTTTAGGTAACAATTTCGATCCCATAAGATTTTGATATTATGTAACTTTGATGCCATTAAGTTTTAATCTATGCAATTTTGTACCTACAAGTTCTGATTTTGTGAGATTTTAGTTCCAACTAAGTGTTTCAATATTTCATTTATAGCACAATCCCCTTGTCCTCAAGCCAACATACACATAATACCCAAATTACATATGAGATTGTTAAAGGTCACAACACTGGAATTGCTATTTTGGTATTATACAATTTTAATCACATAAGTTCTAATTTGTGCAATTTTGGTTCTACAAGTTCTAATTTTGTGCGATTTTGGTTTTGAATTGGGTGTTTTAATATTTCATTGTCCCACAATAACCTTGTCCTTAAGCCAGTGCCCAAGTACCCAATGGCGTAGTTAGGGGGCCAACCTGGGTCCTGCCCCCCTCTTTTAATTTATTTTCCTAAGCATTTTTTTTTAAAGTTTGGTTAGGATTTATATGATTTTTATATCCGGCCTAACCTACTTTCGTGTAACGGTCTACCCTGATATGACATCCTCCACCATGTTATTAGATCCTGGCTACGCCAAAGATCAAGTACCTATTGTTAGATTAATTGGTACACATGATAGAGAAATGAAGAAGATGAATTGATAGAACTCTTTGAGAAATACAACAAATATAATGGAAAACAATACAATGCAAAATGGGGAGGAGGCTACTAAATATATAGATAAAAGATAAAACCCTAGCTATCAACTAAGAAAGGGAAAATACAAAACTACCCCCATAACATACATATAACTCTAACATCCCCCACAAACTCATGATGATGTAGTAGAAATCATCGAGAGTTTGCCAACCAAAAACGAAAGCGGAGGCGGATGCGACTTGGTGAAAAGATCCGCAATCAGAAAGATGATGAGATGAATGGTAAGTCGAGGGTCCCATGTTGCAAGTGATGACGAGTGACATGACAATCAATCTCAATATGCTTTGTTCTTTCGTGGAAAACCGAGTTGTGAGCAATCAATAAAGACTTTGGTTATCACAATGCATGGGAGTAGGTGAGGACAAATGAACACCCATATCTGCAAAGAAGCCAACGTAACCAAACTATTTCGGTTGTAGTAGAAGCCATTGCCGATACTCTGCCTCTGTGGAGGATCGACACAACATTTTGTTTCTTACTCTTCCAAGAAATAAGTGAGTCTCCAAGAAAAATACAAAAACCAAGAGTGGATTTTCGATCGTGGGATCACCGCCCAATCTGCATCGAAATATGCCCTCAACTCTAATGAAGATGTAGATGGAAACAAAAGACTCTCGAAAAGAGTGCCACGGAGGTATCGCAAGATACGAGAATCGCACCCAATGAATCAGTGGGGCAAGTGACAAACGACTCACAATATGAACAAAGATATGCAAGATCTCGGGCGCGTAATGGTTAGATAAACCAAACTTCCAACAATAGTGCGATATAAGGTAGGATCGGACAATGGTGTGCCATCGGAAGGAGAATATCGAACATTAAGTTCAAGAGGCGTATCAACCGTCCGAAATGTATCGATGAAGACGTGCTCGATCAAGTATGTCGACAATGTACTTGGGTCGTGAAAGAAGATAACCTCGAGGGGAGCGGGCTACCTCAATACCCAAGAAATATCGCAAAGGTCCCAAATCTTTCATTTCAAAGCGAGAAGCTAACTCGATTTCAACAATGCAATCCCATCAACATCATCACCGGTGATGATCATGTCATCAACATATAAGGAAAGAAGAATAATACCAAAGACATGTACGCTTGAAGAAAAGGGCGTAATCATGGTTCTGGAACTAAAACCAAGTGAAGTAAGCACAACAGAGAATTTTTCAACCAAGCCCGTGGAGCCCGTGTTTTTGAGACCATACAATGCTTTCTTAAGCTTGCAAACTTCGCCCGATTATGAGGAACCCCAGGTGGTGGGATCATGTAAACTTCTTCTTTGAAGATCACCATTCAAGAAGGCATTTTTGACATCCAATTGAGATATGTGCGATTTCGGACGGAAAAAAAGCACAATAAGAGTACTGAATCGTAGTCATTTTTGCAACAGGGCAAATGTTTCCTCATAATCCATACCATACTTGTTGTGAATAACCTTTAGCAACCAATCGTGCTTTATATCGCTCAATCAACCATCGATTTGGTTTTAATTTTATAAACCCAACGCGAACCAATTGCCCGCTTTACCAGGTGGTAAAGATACCAAATCCCAAGTGTTTGTTTTATGCAAAGCGAAAGTTCCTCGGTCATAGCATCTTTGCCATAAAGGATCGATAATTGCCTCTTTATAGGAGCGTGGTTCGAAATTTGGTGAATAGAGGATAAAAATGAAGCAAAGGCGGGAGAGTAAGAGGAATAAACAAAGTCGTAATCGAGTGGACTTACGTGTACGTTGGGGATATCGAGGAGGCAAACGATCCACAATTGCGAGGAAGCGATTGGGGTGCCGTAGCGTGAAGCGGGCAAAGCAGATTCGATGAGTCTCTATCTGTGTTATCCGAGAATGGATCAATATGAACAAGATCGATTTTGGAGATGCTATGAGGACTAGAGGGAATAGAGAAGAATGGAATATGCTCAAGAAAAATACATGACGAGACACATATAATTTTTGAGCAACAGATCAAAGCAACGGTATCCCTTCCGACCTTCTCCATATCCTAAGAAAACACAAATAGGAATGACGAGAAGATAATTTGTTTGCGTTCAACATGAGAGGGCGAAGGACAAAACATGCACAACCAAAGACTCGCAAAGACGAATAACTAGGGGTGGAACCATAAAGTCTCGAAATGGAGATAAATCGGATGTGATGGATGATGGAATCCTATTTATACAATGGACGGTAAGAACGGCTTCCCCAGAATTCACTTGAACCCGAACTAGATAGTAAAAGTGAGCGGCGGTTTCAATGATATGCCTATGTTTTCTTTCGGCATACCATTTTGTTCGGGAGTATCGTGCAAGAAGTTTGATGTAAAGTCCCATCCAAAGCAAGCAATTCACGAAAATTATTAGATGTGTATTCCCCACCCAAGTCACATCTAAAGCATTTTATGATAGCGAGAGAATCGAGTTTTTACAAAAGCTCGAAATGAAGTATATATACTCGAAAAATCGAACGATGCTTCATAAAATAAACCCAACAATAACGAGAATAATCATCAATAAAAGAGACATAATATCGAGAACCCCCTTTGTGGGAATGGGAGCGAGTCCCCACACATCGAATGAACCAAATCAAATGGCGCAAAGAGAATTAGAAACACTTCGTTTAAAAGGTAAAGCGGAAAATTTTGCCATTTACAACCACTACAATCGAAATATCATGAGATGACAATTTTCCTAATGAACCCGTAGAAGCCAAAAATCTTAAACGTGAAGACGAAACATGACCCAAACGAGAATGCCACAAATAAAAGCTAGACGATGAAGGACTCAAACGAAAAGAAGACAAATCAACAAGTAGAAGGCTGCGATAGAGGGTACTCGAGCTCATCTAAAATGTATAACTCTCCGTGCCTACGGCTGTCCCAATCGGCTTAGGAATTTGGATCCTGCACACAACAAGTAGAAGAGAATGATACTAAGTAACTGAATCACACATTGGCTAACGAAACAAGATTTAATGCAAGTTTGGGAATATGGTAGACATGTGGAAGAGACAATTGAGGTGTGGCTACGATCCATCCCCTGCTAAGGGTAACAAAGTACCATCGGAATAACAACAGTCTAGCATATGTGGGTGAAATGGAAGTAAAACATGATATATCGGGGGACATATGATGAAAAGCTCCAGAATCTAATACCCAAATAGAGGAAGATATACCGACGAGCTCGGAGTTGACAAACCCGAGGCGCACAAAGCATGAGATGAGGCAAGAAATTTAAAATTGTTCGGCAATTGTATCCATAGAAGGTCGATCGAGGTAAGAGTTCCGACATCACGAGAATCGGATGAGGTACAGTGCGGCAAACACGAGTCGGTGGGGGCGGCCTAAAACCACGTTGATTTGGATGAACAAACCGATGTTGGGGAGGTCGTGGATTTTTCTCGTTGAAAACGTTGTTGGCCACCTTTATTCAACTCGGGACATTGAGCCTTCCAATGTCCTGGTTGTTTACAAAATAACTACACTCATTATCGGAACCTTTGGGTGAGGTCTCAAAGGCGAAAGGTGGACGATGGGGCACAAAGAAGAACGGGATGAAGGAGGAACATGAAGAACTCCTTTCCCCGCCCGAGACTTGAGGCGTAATTCCTCTGCTAACAATTCACTTACAATGTAATCAACCGATGGTAGAGGAAGACGGTGCAATATGTTCCCACGAAGGGACTCAAAATCATCCCGAAGAGCCATCAAAAATCCCAACCAATCGTTGCTCCTCTCTCGAGCAATATAGGGGGCAAATGCGCGAAGTTCACTAGATTGATGGCTAATTGATCCCAAAGATCGATCATAGCGAGAATAAAATTCTTGGGCAGTCATATCTTTTTCTTTGAAGAGATCGAATATCTATTTCCAACTGATCTTTTTAGCAAAATTCGATTGAGTATATACAACCGTTCCAAATGTTCCCAAACTTCTTTAGCAAATGTCATATTTAGCCAATTGCATACCAATAGAGTTCTCCACTGAATTGTTAACCCAAGTGATAATTTTCGAATTGTTCACTTCCCAAACCTCTAATTCCTCAACATATTTAGTATTATCTTTCTCAACAGTTGCTTTTGTGTTCCGAAATATAACTCCACAATTTTTTCCTCTCAAAAATTTCTCATGACATAATTCCAATATGAATAATTCTTTCCATTCAAGCGTACACTAATCGATTGCAACGAATCATCTCTTTCACCGGCCATAATGAATAATGACGAAAAAAATCGGACCAAAATACCAACCAAACAACTAGATAGATCGATACAAATATCCAACAAATCAAGCCAACTCTACCAAACCCAACAAGTGCTTAACAATGATCGAAAATCGAATGAAAATAACACAAAGCTGCAACATACTCACTGTGTAATCGCGATATACCCACCGGATTCTCGAACAGTTGGATCCGCGAAGTTGATGATGCTTTTAAAACCTTGCTCTTGATACCATGTTAGATTAATTGGTACACATGATAGAGAAATGAAGAAGATGAATTGATAGAACTCTTTGAGAAATACAACAAATATAATGGAAAACAATACAATGCAAAATGGGGAGGGAGGCTACTAAATATATAGATAAAAGATAAAACCCTAGCTATCAACTAAGAAAGGGAAAATACAAAACTACCCCCATAACATACATATAACTCTAACACCTATGACATTAAATGTTACACGATTTTTTTTTTTGACCTATGAGTATCCCCACACTAGCTGGTAGCACAAACTTCACACTTCCTTCAGACCATGGGACCTGTCCTTCCCAGGGATGGTTCTAATCTCTAGGGGGAGAGACAAACCCAACCCGAGTACTCTACGTTAGTCAGGAATCGAACTTGAGACCTCATGGTTGCAATTGTATTATTGTAACCCATCAGCCACCAGGCCAACCCCTGAGATTTTTAAATGTTACAAGATTGAAATTGCTATTTTGACTAAGTGGTAAACATGTCAAGAATCGAAACTGTCACATTAAGAGGTTACAAGACTAAAATTGCTAATCCTTTAGAGTTACATGACTAAATTGTAGTTAACCCGGATATTTATTAATCATTCACATGCCTATTAAATTAAATAAAAATTAATCACCAGATGCAACATATCAAGGGGCAACTTTAATTCATTTGAAATGTGTGGCGACAGAGTATCCACCTCTCTCTGAATTATGCTCGATTAATTCATTTGTGGTGATAAAATTATCCACCTCTTTCTAAATCATCATGTTCAATTAATACATAATTAGATAAATCATAAAACAAAACAAACTACAACCTTATCCATCTTCCCTAATAACTAATTTTCGCTTGACATAATTCCATTGGCCAACTTGCATGATTCATATCATAAAGTGTGAAAAAAGATAGTGTGTGAAAACAAATCAAGTCCAAAGTTGAGGGACTAAAATGCAAAATATATAAATTGTAAACCTTTTTTAACTCCCTTCACTAAACAAAGCGAAAAAGTTGACTTTAAATGGCAGATTCCTTCTCCTCTCAAACTCCCACTACAAACAAACCAACCCGTTATCGACTTAATCCCACCAATCACCAATCTCCGATTCCATTTCCTGCAAAATAGCATCTGCAGCTTTTTATTCCCCTCGCCGGTTAGTTTCTCTACAATTCTTATCAGTTCTTCTGCTGCCTTGCGTTTCTATATGTATCGCATTGATGATCAAAATTCTTGTTTTACTGAACGCTTTATCCAGTAGTGACTACTCATTTCGTGGGCTGTGATCAAATACTTTAGTACGCTGGTCTGATTCTACAATGGGTTTTTGATTTGAAAGTTTTTGATGAAAATTTTGAATTTCCCTTTTGTTGGTTCTTTTTGTTTCTGTAGTCCCTCCTTTTTGATAGAAAGTTGTTGAGATGCTAGTATGCCTGCTTGTGAATTGTGAGTAGTATTATTTTAATTTGGTTTTCTCAGTGAAAAACTGCTGTGTGGCGTAGCCAGGGGCCCAACCTGGGCCCTGCCCCCCATTTTTTAAAAAAAAATTTATAGGTAAAAAATTTTTTAAAATTTTTTTATTAAATATTTACATGGTTTTTTTTGCATTTTTTTATCTCAAGACACCCCATTTTCAGTGTATCCACCCCCATTTATTTCCTGGCTACGCCTACTGTGGTTGGACACGAGAACATCTTTATTTGCTTATATTTTCCCTTTTGTTGGACTTTAACTTTGTGATCAGATAATGGTGATGGATGGTGTGTAGCTTTGAGGCTATAATATGTTATAATGTTCTTTGAAATTCTGCTAAGTTTTCTAGTTAGTTTAAATTGGACTATACCTTTATTTATGTAGCCTTTATGTGAGTTTGATTATAAAATACAGGAGAATGTATGGAGGTTATGGTTTATCGCGATAGAGATGGTGAAAGAGAATATATATGTGCCAATATATATATATATTATGGTTTATCGTGATTAGTACTTTAGTAGTTCATTTGAAATGACAGATTGTTTTTGCCACTTTACTTGCAGAAAATATGTCGGAGAATGGTTTTGATGGAGGAGAAGGGGAATCGGCTTCACATAGTGATAAGGTAGGCTAGAGGCTCACTTATTTCTTTTCCACTTTTTTTTTATGTGCTATTGGTTATTGTGAATCATGGCCTCCTTGATGTGCGGTGAGATGTTGGATTCTTACCGAGATTTCTTTCAAGATTTACAAATATGTACAATCGGCATTTCCCCATTTAAAAATATTGTCAGCTTGATTTTTCACTTTTCAACCCCTCAACCATGATTAATATTTGAAATATATTATTTTACCCAATTACAATGAACTTCTTAGTTTGATGTCTGCAATAGAGATAACCGTCCTACTTTGAACTGAAATTAGTTTTTCCGCAAGAATTTTATCGTGGCACTTAATAATCTAGTAGATCTATTATTGCCATGTGTCATTCTTTTAAGTCTGGCAGTCCTTTTGTGGGCTTCCATAATTACTAAAGTGTTTGCCACTTAGATTGTCATGGTTGTTGACATAACCTGTGATGTGCCTTTAATGGTTGATATTTGTCTTTACCATCTAAGTTCCTTATACATTCCTTCTAAGCTTTTCCAGGTCAAAGTTGATCCCGGGACTCCTCCATCTCTGACTTGGAAACGAAAACTAAGTACTGAGGAGAATGCCCTATCTGAATTCGGTTTATCTTTAAGAGAGAAAATCAGCATGGTATTCTTTTGGACTTGATCCATAATTATTGTCTATACACTTTCATACGAAGTTATTCTTTGAGCTTTAAAATTATGGAATTTCTCTTTTCAAGCATGGATGCATGGAAATTGTGGGAGCATATGTCCATGACTACAGCCTTTTAGTGGCTGGAACTTTAGCAGTCAAACCTTTGCTCTCGTTATATATGATTTCTGTTCTTCCATGTCTGTTTCCTGTAATATTTCCTTTTTTGGTTTCTGTAGGCGCCTATTGGTTATAGGCTGTGGCGCCACCTTCGACAGGAAAAATCCCTGCACAGCGTAAATTTCCCCTACTATTGAACTGAAACTTGAATTGATTGATGCCGCCATGCCGGTATTAAAGAAAAGTGATATTTTATTCCTCTTATTGTTCTTGCAGGAGGTATTTATTGATCCTTTTACGAAGCGCCACACATCATCTTGCAATGGGGTCCCTGTAGGTGGTATAGGGTATATCTATTGTTACTCTATCGTTTCTTTTTTTTCTTCCTAAAACCTATCGATTAATAAATTACCTGTTGAAGGGTTGCAACTGTTCAAAAAATCTTTAGCAATTTACACGACAATGATGCATGCTACCCTGAACTCCTATAAAAGAATCTGTATCTTTTATCTTACTAACCCAGGTAGGCCGAAGGTTAAGTCTGACAACTCTGTCTTAGGAATATTGAAGTGCCACATGTTCCTACTTTTGTCCATCCCAGTCAGTGGCGGAGGGAGGGGGGGCCAACCCGGGCCCTGGCCCCCCCATTTTATTATAAAAAAAAAATTTACATAGGATTTTTTTTAAAAAAAAAAATTTGTTAGTTAGAATTTATATGCATTTTAGTTAATTTTTTTATCCGGCTCACCCCGTTTCCGTGTATCGGCACACCCCAATATAAATCCTGGCTACGCCACTGATCCCAGTCTCATGTTTCTGTTCAGTTCCATCAGAATTTAAACTGTTCATCTCCCATGCATTAAACTAGTTAAAAAGAAATTTGCAATTAGGTGGGAGCTGGGACTGGGGATAGTCCTAGAAACTTTATATTACCCCAATAATTTTCATATTTTGAGGATGATTTCATTATCATTAAATTGGAAAAGAGGCAATCTGAGTCCATATCTCTATGTGTTGCTTTCCTTCTCATGTTTATATATTATTTATTTGTTTTGTAAAGCACATTCATTTTTATGACATGAAACCATGCTGGATACTCTTCTAAAAATAGGCTGCAATGTCCTGTAGAGTTGGATATTTGGACAAAAGGGAAAAAGTTAGATTCGACAGAATTTAGCTTTAATTTTGCTACCTATTTAACCACATCGATCTAACTATCTATGAGCTAACACAATTTTCAGTGCCGGAAGCATTGGAAGAAGTTGCAAAGGTGAATTTATGCGTTGGCAACTATTTCCTAGGATCTGTGAAGATAAACCAGTCTTATCAAACCAATTTTCTGTAAGTTTGATCTGGTTCTGAAGTTTTATATTGATGTGAAATTAGAACTACATTTAGAAGAACCATTACATCTTGATACTATGCATATTTAAACTCATACATCTACTCTTTGCTTGACTGATTTTCTGCAATTCAGAAGTTGTTAATGTTTTCTACTATTACACTTCAGTTTTTTTTTGTGCGAACTCATCGTTACGTTGTCATCATCACTCCATGAAACATACTGACTAGCTCTCATTAACCAATCTTAAAATCCATAGTACAGCTCTATCTTTGTTTTAGCTTTTTTCTTCTTTCATCTTATTGATGATCACATGGCATGAAATCTCTCTCGAGAGCTGCTGGATATTAATTGTACGAAAATGACATAATGTGCAAATGATATTTACCTGAGACATCAAAATCCCAATTTAGAAGAAAAAGGTCGAGAAAAGAATTCTTGAGAAGCAGAAGGTGGTGGTTTCAAAAATTGAGTGCAGTACTTGGATTTACACAATGGCACTCAAATCCCTTAACTCTGCACTTTGTTTACATTGGTTGGAAAGTTGTATCGCATATGTATAATGAGTCCACCTAACTAATGCTTTTATAAGGCATAAATTGGGAAATTACGTGACATTTTGTTAGAGCGCCTAGACATCATTTGAATACATTCAGGAAGCTTATGTGACTAAATATACAATGTAATATATCATTGACTAATGAACAGAAAAAAAGGGGTCAAAATCAATGGTTTTGTTCACTATCAACAGGTTGTCTTCCTGGTCATAATATGTAGTTTACATAGATGTATTTCAAACAATGTAATAAGCATTTGGAAACAATATCAGGTTGAAATGCATTTGAAGACGTATTATTCCCGCCTTTTTTCTCCAACTTAAGGTGCTCTACTTTCACCGGAGATCTAAAATCTAATTATGGTGGAATCTTACGAAAGTCCTGGTTTTGACATAAAGACATTGATGAGAACATTTAGTCAATGCGGAACCTCCTATATGAACAATTGTAAAAGAAAATTGCTAACCCTTCATCTCACACAGCAGTTCATAATAATCTCACTTTAGGATCAAGGATTAATGGATACATTGTCAATTCCTCAGCATCTGTCAGCAAAATATCATTTTTCAATTGCAATACCCTTGTCTATATTTGTTTGTCAATAATGATATACTCTTAGGATATCCCTACTTTTTCAGATATTCGTTTCACGACCGAATGGTGAAAAGTTTTCTAGTGTACTATGCCCAAAGAACCCAGAAATTCTGAAGTAAGCATATAGTATATTTATTTTTCTGGTTTCTAGCATGGTATTATCTTGTTTTGGATGTTATGCTTTGTGAAAAACTACTTTCCTTAGTTGCTGGGATATGATCATTGATAACCGAGAAAAGAAAGGGAAGAAAGAACCTTAATTCTCTGTGTAAACTTTATTCCTGAAAATCGGTATTCAATGCCTCTAAGTAATGTGGATAAACAGTGACAGTTCAGCTTCTGGGATAGGATCTTGGGACTGGAATCTGGATGGGAAAAATTCCACATACCATGCATTGTTTCCAAGGGCTTGGACTGTATACGATGGTAATCTTGTTATATTCTAATTTTCTCTTAGTTTTATGCTTCGGTTCATGGATTCTTACTTCATCGAATCATCTTCCTATTCAATGAAGGTGAACCTGATCCAGCTCTGAAAATAGTGTGTCGTCAACTTTCACCCTTTATCCCCCACAATTACAAGGAGAGCAGCTTTCCCGTGTCAGTATTTACTTTTACGGTATGAGAAAGTTCTCGAAACTTCATTCCTCCTCCTTCCTTTT
Organism: Rehmannia glutinosa; assembly: GCA_016081115.2. Classification (NCBI taxonomy): domain Eukaryota; kingdom Viridiplantae; phylum Streptophyta; class Magnoliopsida; order Lamiales; family Orobanchaceae; genus Rehmannia; species Rehmannia glutinosa. The sequence goes on from CM071926.1 coordinate 1,179,357, forward strand.
CCATACCTACAAACACACACGTAAAGAGATGCAGCTGTGTGGCCTTAATTTGAAGAGGTTTGCTATGTTTAATTCAGTTGTCTAATTTGGGAAAGACGGAAGCGGACATCACATTGCTCTTTAGTTGGGCAGTAAGTGTCCTTTCTAAAGTTTTTTCAGCTTACACATTTGAATAGTTAACAATTGGTGAAAATACTATATCCCGTTTATTTTTCTCAATATTTTCTCATTGCCCTGCTTGGATTCCCGAAATAAATTTTTAATAGTTCTTGTTTTGCTGCTTCTAGAATTCTGTTGGTGGGGATTCAGGGCTCTCCGGTCACCATTTCAATTCAAAATTTAGGTAAAGATGCATAACTACTCACAGGTGTTATTACTATATTTTTCCACAGAATCTTTGTTGGCTTTTTCATGACATTTGAAATCAGAAGCTTGTCATCGTTTCTTTCTGGAACCTTTTTTTGTTTCTAACAACTTTTTAATCTAATCTGATCTAAAATGGTTTCGTTTCCCAGGACGGAGGACAACATTAGTGGAGTTCTCTTGCACCATATGTAAGTACCTGCTCTTGTCGATGATGAAATAGGTTTAGTATTGATCTTAAATAATCAGTTTATATGTATATATAATTTCTTTGGGGTTTTTTTGATTCCTTTTAAATTTCTATAGGACTGCGAAGGGACTGCCCTCAATAACTTTTGCAATTGCAGCAGAAGAGACTAATGTAGTTCATGTCTCTGAGTGTCCCTGTTTTGTGATATCTGGAGACTCGCCGGGCATCACAGCAAGAGACATGTGGCATGAAATTAAGGAGGTAAAACTACATATCATCGCTTGAGTTTGAATTTTTCTTTGTATGAACCGTGCATCAAAATGGTTGCGCGGCTTCCTTATTGTTATGCACATTGGGTGATCATGCTTTAGAGACTGGTACATTTTCTGTAGTAGCTGAACTTGCTTTGCATGTTATTGTGGAAAAAGAAAAAGATTTAATGTAAGTTATTTGAGAATTGACTTTGTGTTTTTGTTGAGATTTTAAAAATGAGCTTGTTTCAAGCTTATCAAGAAGATGTAAACTGTGAAAAAAAATGATAGATCACTTATCAGAAACTCAAAAGTGCTGCTGGCATTGTATTATCTAATTTTAATACTTATTGCCACCATATCTTGCAACTTGCAAAAATCATTTGAATTTGTAATCGTAGCCTAAGTTGAACTTATAAAGTTCAACTCTCTTAATATTTTCTAATTTTATAAGGAGCAAATAAATGGCAGGAATCCTTGTATAGAGTCTGATTCTAAAATTTCAATATGAGAAGAGGTGAAAAGTTGTCATAATTGAAAATCATTCAATAATTGGTTTGGGAATGAATGCAATTTTGGTTATCTATTTGGCACTCTACATGATTGACATCATTCTAAATGATATTCATATTATTGATAAATTATAATATATTTTAATTTATTTATTATATTAGTTAAAAGATTTAAGCATATTGAGAATTTTTGAGAATTCTGATTCCCAAAGTTTCTTTTTATTAGATAATCATATATACATCAGATTTACAATATAGCAAGAACCATTTTTGTATGCGAAAGGTTTGTGGCTGCACATTATCTGTCAAGAATTCACAAAATAAAGGTTTATATGGTAAATCTTGATGATTTGTGAACTTTATTTATATAATATTCCCAAAACACGTATCTTGATAATCAGAAATTGATATAAATATTTTAATTGGACTTTTTAAAGCATAATCAATTTGGAAAGGACTACAGTTCAATATTTTGGAAAGCCATCCACAATTTTCACTTATCAATAAACATTTTTGGGATTTTTGGGATTTCATTTCATGGCCATCATGATTTTATTTTCTCTAGTTGAGTAGTTCTTGCAAGTGCACCATCAAAATTTACAAGCATCCGCTGATTAAAACTTATGTGGTAGCCTAATTCCAAAGAGAGAAGCTGTCATGGAGAATACAAAAACTCATACAACCAAAATTCACAAGCATCTGTTGATTAATACTTATGTGGTAGTATGAATCAAAAAAGAAAAGCTGTCATTGAGAATACCAAAGATCCATACTCATTTTGTATCTTGAATTTGAGTGGAAAAAATCTAAACGACAATTTTTACTTGGGTTGTTTCTAATGAAAATATAAAGGAGAGCCTTGTTTAAAACTTTAAATACAGTTAAGTGACTACTCATCCATTTATATTCCATGTTTCATCATATTCAATAACATCTATTTTTTTTTTTGAAAGTAGGTAAAGTTTATTAGAAAATAAATTGCAAGAAACATGAGTTTTCATTGGTTCACTAAGGTTATTCTAAGTTCTATGGGAACAGCATGGAAGAACCATGGTTGCACAATTTTGCCCTTGCATAATTGCCTTTGAAACATTTCAGCTGCTTAATTTATATATTGTCTAGAGACTGGAATCGCTGCTACTGGAATAGTATCTTGGACGTTTAAAAATGATTCTATCTTCTACGTAACATATTGCCTGTGTAGGACTGTCATGTTAAGGCATATATCTTTTCTTGGTATTTTTGCTTCCCTGTCATTTTCACTGTTTGTAGTTTATCATCATTAACCCTATTCTATTCTAATTAGCACGGATCATTTGACCACCTAAAATCTGAAGAAATGTCAATGCCTTCTGAACCTGGTTCCCTCATTGGGGCAGCCATTGCAGCTTCTCTGACTATTCCAGCAGAATCAGTACAAACTGTTACATTTTCATTGGCTTGGGCTTGCCCGAAATAAACTTTCAGAGTGGAAGAACTTATCACAGGCCAGTAAGCAACTGCTTGTTTATTTCGTGTATGTTATCAATATATTCTGCTGCTTTTCCACATTGACTGAGTTTAGTTAACTTTATGATCAGGCGTTACACCAAATTCTATGGTACCCATAGCAATGTGGCATCAGATATTGCACATGATGCTATTGTTGGTAATCTCTCGATAGCTTGAGTTATGTGGGAAGCAAAAATGCCCTCTATATATCATGTTTAACTCTTCGAGTCTACATTGTTGGACAACTTCAGTTTAATGAGTTTTCATTTTTGTTTGTTCTTTTCTCGTTTTATTAACAAAACAAAGAGCATCACCATTGGGAGTCAGAAATTGAAGCATGGCAAAGACCTATTCTTGAAGATAAGAGGCTTCCTGAATGGTGAGCCTTTATTAATTATACTGTGCTTGTAGCAAGATTTTGAAGGATTAAACATTTTTTCCATGGTCTACTGCAGGTACCCTCCCACTCTTTTCAACGAGCTTTACTATCTTAACTCAGGGGAACAATTTGGACAGGTAATTGACAAATGGAATGCGCGTCTTAAGGGTGATAGAGTTAAGCTGATTTTATTTTATTTTTTAGTTTTTACTTTTATTATTTTTGGCTTTCCAGATGGATCTCCACCCATACATAGTTTACGTACTATCGGTAAAAGAAGGTTTTCCCTTGATAGACTCAATACAGATTTTAGAGGTAGAGTCTATACATCTGAGCAAAACGAGACAGCACTAAATATCCTTGAACGGATGACCTCGTTACCTCAGGAGATTCATACCCCTGTAACAATGACTTCCGCTCTGGGAACGAATTTGCTTCAGAAAGGAGAAGAAAACGTGGGCCAGTTCCTCTACTTGAAGGGATCGAATATCATATGTGCAATACATATGATGTCCATTTTTACGCATCATTTGCATTAACTATGTTGTTTCCCAAACTTGAACTCAGCATACAAAGAGACTTTGCTGCTGCAGTGATGATGCATGATCCTAGTAAGATGAAACTTTTACAGGATGGAACATCTGTACAGCGGAAGGTTCTCGGTGCGGTCCCGCATGATATCGGAATGAGAGATCCATGGTTTGAAGTAAATTTCTATAACCTTCACAATACGGATAGGTGGAAAGACTTGAATCCAAAATTTGTGCTCCAAGTTTACAGAGATGTGGTTGCTACGGGAAATAAAGAGTTTGCTCAAGCTGTATGGCCATCGGTCTATGTTGCAATGGCTTATATGGAACAGTTTGACAAGGACGGTGATGGCATGATAGAAAATGAAGGGTTTCCAGATCAGACGTATGATACGTGGTCTGTGTCTGGTGTGAGTGCGTACTGTGGCGGGCTATGGGTGGCAGCCTTGCAAGCTGCTTCAGCACTTGCTCGTGTGGTTGGAGACGAGGGTTCTGAGGATTACTTTTGGTTTAGGTTCCAGAAAGCAAAGAAGGTTTATGAAAAGTTATGGAATGGCTCTTATTTTAGTTATGATAACAGCGGCAGTAGTACAAGCTCATCCATTCAGGCTGATCAATTGGCTGGACACTGGTATGTTGTAGCAGAAGCAGATTCTTTAATTTTTTTGATCGTATGATTAATTGTTCACTTCAAGGACCGAATTTATTCTTTTTGCTTATTTTGCTTTACTAGAGGAAAAAAAACACACATGGCTTTTAGTAGACATAATTATAGTATTAAATGTGAATTGGGCTTTTTCCGTAAATTCAATATGCATTCATGTATAGATTTTTATTAGCTGTCAACATCTCATGCAAAATGTCACGTAATTTATTTGCATACATTGAATAACCATCATATTTGGTGTTTTTATAAGCATGTATGATGTAAGGTAGAAGGAACTTGTTTCTTCTTTGACTTTCATTCTGAATGAAAAATATATTGTAGGTATGCTCGAGCTTGTGGTCTTTCACCCATAGTTGATGAAGAAAAGGCGCAGAAAGCACTTGAGAAGGTTTACAATTTCAATGTGTTGAAGGTAAAAAACGGGAGGATGGGTGCATAAACGGGATGCTGCCAAATGGAGAACCTGATATGTGTACTTTGCAGTCAAGGGAAATATGGAGTGGGGTTACATATGCTGTTGCTGCGGGCATGATTCATGAAAATATGGTTGAAACAGCCTTTAAAACTGCCGTTGGTGTGTATGAAGTAGCTTGGTCTGAAGAAGGGCATGGGTAAGTTATCATTTTTGTCACTTATATGCAGTTTGGAACAGTTTAACAACCTAAAACGTGATAGGATATAGCCTAAAGAATTATGAGACCATGAATTTTTTGTTTAGGATAAAATTCCTTCTTGCAGCTCTCATTACTTAGAAGCTTTCTGGATATTGTCTTATATCTGATTCATGTGAAAAGTGTTAATTTTGCAAATGTTTTGGACTTCAGATATTTTTGTGGAAAGTTTTCCTAACTATATTTGAGAACTTGACCAAGCCCTCCTTTTCTTTTCTTCTTTTTTGGAAAAAATACTGTTGGGAATATTTGAAAGGAAATTGATGATGGTTCACCATTCATGATCTTCATAAGTGTACTGAGCTTAGGCCTCAAGAAATAGGCTGGTTGGTTAAGAATATAAGATTATTTGTTGCCAGAGTTCCTCAATAATGAAGACTTGAACCAAGTGGCCTTTGCATCTGGTTTAGATATTTGAGAGATAACAGTCCTTTTTTCTCCTTATTCTTGTTTGGTTTTAGTTGCACTTACCTTTCATATAAAATAGCTCACCAATCTTCTCCGTCCTCTTTCACAGTTACAAAAACCTCATCTCTAATTTGCTCCTTTAGAAAACTCATATGGAAATAACATATTGACCATTTTGCCCTCAATCTAAGAAAATATTAAAAATATGTCAAATCATGAGTTTACCAAATGACCATTATGCTCTCGTTGTCTATTGTTTATATATTTTGAAGGGGTGTATATGTATTGTTTTATATTGAAGAAGTATGTTTGCAATACATCACTAATGAAAAGATGTGATGCACGAGTAGATTTGCCAATGACATTAGTAGGTACATGAAAAGAAATGATTTTTAGTGGGTTTTGAAATAATTATTAGAGAATCACTCACACAAATCAAAAGAGGGAGAGGTAGGCCTAAAAAGACTTGGAAAGAAGCTATTAAACATGACATGTTATACCTAGAAATAAACGAAAATATGGCTTATGACCGTAAACGATGGCGCGATATGATCCGTATAGCCGACCCCACGTAGTGGGATTAAGGCTTAGTTTGTTGTTGTTTTTGAAATAATTATTGGAAATAAATGGTAGTTATGTCAAATGAGTAAAACAATTGCATTTTCTCATTCACATAGTAGAAAGGGATAATTACAAAAACTACCCTTGAGGTTTGGAGTAATTACAAAAAACAGAGAAATTTCAGAATTATAAAAAAAAAGCCTCTGGTTTGATTTCGCCTTAAATGTAAGGGGATAACTTTAGTGTTTTTACAAATGTAAAGGGAGTGTTTGAAATGTTTTTGCTTATGAAGGGGGTAAAGTGTGATACAAAATCAAATCTCAAGGTGATTTTTAATTACCCCAAACTTCAGGGTAGTTTTTGTAATTATCCCTAGTAGAAAAGGAAAATATTCCTCCTGAAATGAATCCAAACTGACCCTGTGTAAATGTACCAAACTTTCTGATCATTTTCCTCCTTTTTCTTTGTGTGGGTTTTAAAGTCCATTGAAGTATTACTGCTTCTTTTCACAGATATGCTTTCCAGACTCCTGAGGGTTGGGATTTCGAAGGACGTTATCGTTCTCTCGGTTACATGCGTCCTCTAGCAATCTGGGCAATGCAATGGGCACTCACACAACAACATAATATCCCAAGACAGGAAATGAAGCCTGAGATCAAAGAAGAATCTGTGCTCAGACAACATCTTGGTTTTACGAGAGTGGCCCGTCTGCTAAAGCTGTCGGACGAAGCTGATTCGAGGAGTCTTTTCCAGGTTATATTTGATCACACTTGTAAAAGGATGTTGGGATGAAGAAAGATGGCAAAGTGTCACAAAAGTCCAAACTTTCTGATCCCACAATTCTATATTATGAGTTGAACTGAACTCTCATTTATTCTTTTTCTCATTTTTATGTACAAGTGTGTAATAAACAGATATAGATGTCCCTGTATGTATTTTATAAGCAGGGTCTTTTTGTGATTATATTATATCAGAAAAATATCAGTAAATTCAAGAAGGGTTGCCTTCTACTGATTCATCTCTTTTTCTCATTATTGCTTGTGTAGCTATTTTTGCATGTGTAAGCAGAAAAATAGAAAAAGATGTTGGGACTTAATTGCCTGTTACATGTTACTGTCATTCTATTTTGGGAATTAGCTAAAATTTAGCAAAAGTTGCAATGTAGCAAAAAATATCAGTAGATTAAACTAGGGGTGTCAATTCGGGTTGGGTCCGGGTTCGCGGATTTGGGTTCACGGGTCAATATTAGCCAACTCGGACTGACACGCTTAATTATTCGTGTCGAATCTTGAACCCGAACCGACTTAACCCATCTAATAAAATTATTTTTATATACATTTAATAGTTCAACCAAATAAAATTATTATTATTTAAATCAATCACTATGACACACTATTCAATCAATAACAAATATTACAATTCACAACACACAAAGAAAATAATGTAATTGCATAAATAACATAACCTAATCATATCTTGATGATAACATTCAAAAAGACATGTAGAATAAAAACATCATATATAATTAAACAAGTTTTAGCATTTAAGTTTTAAGGATGTCTTGTTTTTTATGTTTTTTATTACAATTTAGACGTTACATGGGTCATGCAAAGTTAATCCGAGAAAACGACTTGTTTAATTGTGAGTTATTCGGGTTCAATCCAATTTCGACACCTGGACCCATAGCGGGACTATACCCATTAATTTCGTGTTAGGTTCAGATCGGATCCGAAATCGACACCCCTAGATTAAACAACCTCTTCAAATAATTCTGTGGCTGGAAAAGCATAAGCAAGATTCATGTTATCAATACATTATTCACCAAAATTTTTACTTCAAAATATATGTAATAACTAATAACTAAATAAATCTTTTAACTGTCTCTGGCAGTTAGCCACTCATTCATTTGTCCATCCAAGTGCAAATTCCAACATTCTTGGATCACCAACCACCTCTTTTCATTTATGTATATATTGACTTTCCTTGAATAGATTTCTCTGTTTTCTTTCTTCTTTCACTTGCAAAAACTTACATTTTATCTCCTGCTGGTGCACACTTAGGAATCTTTGTTCATGAGAGCGGTGTTCCATTTCATGGAAGCCGCTCTTTTCCAGTTCCAGTTTTCATAAATTTCTTTCTGATTTTGCAACAAAAAGAGTCATTTGATTAGATTTATGTTCTAAGATCTGAATGCATTTCCAAAGACTGCAAAATTCTTATCACAAATTTAGCTTTGCCACTCACTGGAAAAAAACCGACCAAACGATTTCGTATACGCAAATTGTTTGGAACAAAGAGAAGAAGAGGAAATGGCTGAAAAGTGGCAATGCTCATTCTCACAGCCCAAAGAATGGTTAAAGGGCAGTGTAATAGGATCGGGATCGTTTGGCACCGTTCATCTAGCCATCGATACAGCCACCGGATCACTTTTCGTTGCAAAATCAGCACGATCAGAGGCCGGGATTAAATCGCTCAAGAATGAGGCCAATATTCTTGAAAGCCTAAACTCTCCCCACATTGTCAAATGCATAGGGAAAGATATCTCTTTTGCCAAAAATGGTGCAACAAAATATAGCCTTTTCTTTGAGTACATGGCTGGAGGCAGTTTATCTGATGTGTTGCAAAAATTCGGAGGGGCACTAAACGAAAAATTGATTCGTTTGTACACTAGAGAAATTCTACGAGGTTTGAAGTATTTGCATGAAAATGGGATCGTGCATTCGGATGTAAAGTGCAAGAACGTGCTTTTAGGCGCATCAGGAGGCGTAAAATTGTCCGATTTTGGATTTGCCAAGAAAATTAGTGATGAGAATGTGAATGGTAATAAAATGTCATCACAATGTTGCAATGGGATTGGAGGGACTCCTCTGTGGATGGCTCCTGAGGTGCTTAGAAATGAAGGGTTGGATTTTGCTGCTGATATTTGGTCTTTAGGATGTACGGTGATCGAAATGGCTACAGGCCGGCCTCCCTGGGGTGGCGATGGATCGAATCAATGGCTAAAATGCTAAAGATTGCAAAAGGGAATGATGTTCCTGAGTTTCCAGGGCATTTTTCATCTGAGGGCTTAGATTTTCTGTCAAGATGTTTGGAGAGAGATTTGGAAAAGAGATGGACGAGCGAAAAATTGATCGATCATCCGTTCGTGACGGGAAAAATGGAAGCATGCACAATAAGTTCAAGAATGGGAAATGTATTTTCACCAACAAGTGTTTTAGATGTTGTAAGTTATGATTCTGATGATGATAGTTTATGTGATGATGATGTGTTTGTGAGCAGAATTCAATTTTCAGAGAATAATAAATTGCTGCAAAAAAATTCATCAGATTTTTTTGGGAGGGAACATCAGATAATTGGATCACTGTGAGGAGTAGTTAGTTTTAGAAAAGGAATAGGAACAGGTTATAATTATATTTATATTGTACAGAAAATATTGGACAGGGTGATTTTTGTGTTAATTGTTTTTTCAAAGGAGTGAAAATAGGCTTGTAATTTGTAAATGATCCCCAAAATTGGACAGGGTGATTGGCTTCTTTTGTATGTAGCATTGGGTTTTCCTTTTTGTACTTTGTTCTTTTTTCCTTGTAGAGATGGATTCTTTCTTGTTATTGACTTCAAATCTTCTTAGTAGTTGTAATGAATGTACAAAATATATTTGTTTAGTAAACTCGAAAGAGTTTGGAGTTTTAATGATTGATTAGATCTTCTGTTCCAAAAGGGTGTTTCATCTCTTATTATCTTTTTACGGATAATTACCAAGTGTATAAAAACTATCATATTAAAACCCATAATTATAGCTAGCTAGCAAATGGGCGGTCTGGGGGCCATATAGCAAAATCTGGCTAGTTGGCCCGACCGGATTTATTCGAGCCACTATTTTTGGGTCCCCTGTCGCCTATATAGTGTAATTTGTGTCGGGTTGTTGGATCCATTAGGCGGGTCTTTCCAGGAGTCTCCAAATTTTGAGTTGCAAAATCACTTATTAATTTTTTTTTCAACAATTCTAAAATTTCACTCTCATTAGATATTATGGATGATTCATAATTTAATCTATCTTCTAACATACTTGATCTCATATAAGAGTTGAGCACTTTTATTTTTAAAGATTTTTTGGATAGTGGCAATAGTTACATGTTCGTTAATAATATTCTACAATGCATCACTTGGAAAAGAGTATATCATTATGGCATAGTTTAATACTTCCATTGGAGTATTGATTTCTTTTGTTAGGACTCAATATCTCCAATTTTGGAAATAAAATATGACCAATGTAACAATATCTTTGAAAACTTGATAATACTTCATTAGATGATTACATATTTATACAAGTATTGTTGGAGACACATTCCCTAAAAGCCTCACACCCACTACCTAAAGTACTCTACTATGTTCCCTAAAATACGATTTTACTTATTATATACACTATCTTTAACACTCCCCCTCACGTTGGAGCATACACATGATCATGCCCAACTTGTTACAAAGATAATCAACCCGACACCCATTAAGAGCTTTTGTGAAGATATCCCCCAATTGCTCTCCGGTTTTCACGTATCTGTAGAAATTAAACCTTTACGAATCTTTTCTCGAATGAAGTGACATCAATCTCAATATGCTTTGTTCATTCATGAAAGACTGGATTTGATGCGATGTGAAGTGCGGCTTGGTTGTCACACCATAGCTTAGCACAGAAACTTTAAAACCTACTTGATGAGGAGTTGATGTATCCATATTATTTCACATCTGATTTGGCCACAACCCTATATTCGATTACGCACTCGAGCGTGAGACCACATTTTGTTTCTTGCTTTTCCATGAAACTAGATTTCCTCCAACAAATATCAATAGCACTGAAGTAGACCTTGATCTTCCTTGGATCCCCGCCCGATCGATCTCAAAAACCTTCAATCCGAGTATGCCCATGATTGCTATATAGAATTCCTCGTCTAGGTGTTCCTTTCAAATAACACAAAATATGTTCAACACTTTCCAATGATCGATTGTTGGGAAGACATATATTGACTTACCATACTAAGCTGAATAAGCAATATCGGGCGAGTACCGATTAGATAGTTCAATTTTCCAACCAATCTCATGTATCTCTTCGGATTCGTAAATAACTTACCATCTTTCGTAAGTTGTACATTAGGAAACATAGGAGTCTTTGCATGGTTTAACTCCTAATTTTCTGTTTCGGATAATAAATCAAGCACATATTTTCTTTGAGATGAGAATATTCCTTTCTTACCTCTTAGCACCTCGGCCTTGAAGAAATACTTTAGTGCCCCTAAATCTTTTGTATGAAATTGGGTATGAAGAAACATTTTGAGAGATGAGATACCATTTGTTATCACTTCCATGTGACAATATCATCAACATAAATCACTAATAGAATGATACCGATTGTAGATTGTTTGTAGAAAACCGAATGATCGGATTTACTTTTCTTTATCCCAAAATTCTCAATAGCTTGACTAAACTTTCCAAACCATGCTCGAGGACTCTGTTTCAAATCGTATAAATACTTACGAAGGCGACAAACTTTCCCAAACTCCCCGAGCAACAAACCCGGTGGTTGCTCCAAGTAGACTTCTTCCGAAGATCACCATGAAGGAATGCATTTGTGATGTCTAACGATGTGAAGGCCAAGAATATGTGGCTGCCATAGAAATGAACAACCGCACGAGATGTGAGCTTAGCGGCAATGAAAAGTGTCGAAATAATCAACTCCATATGTTTGAGCATATCCTTTAGCAACAAGTCGTGCTTTCAATCTAGCAATTCCATCCGGATGAGTTTTAATAGCAAAAACCCACTTACAACCAATAGCCTTTTTACCCTGTAGGTAAGTCAACTAAGTCCCAAGTACCATTATTATCTAAAGCGATCATCTCCTCAATCATAGCCTTGTGCCAACCCGGATGGGATAAAGCTTCATGAACAGTTTTTGGTATAGAGAGAGAATCAAGAGATGCAATAAAAGAACACGATGATGGTGATAAACGATTATATGATACAAATGAAGATATAGGATAAGTACATTGTCGTTTACCTTTCTGAGCGCAATAGGGAGATCATCACTTGGATCCGGATCTAATGACGGAAGAAGTGGCGCGGAGACACGGAGCGGGAGGAAGCGATTAGGGAAGATGGGTTGCGACTAGTGTAAACTTGTGTTATGGGAGGTTTAGTAAGACCTAGCAAAATGTCCGAACCGAGAGGATGTAATAGTGTAGATTAGAACATCATCGGCGTCCCCCAGTCGAAGGACCGGTCGAGGGTGCAAATGGAGTTTGTTCGAAAAAGGTGGCATCACCGACCAAAATATTTGTTAAGAGTGGGGCAATAACACCGATAACCTTTTTGCACACAGGAATATCCAAGGAAGATACATTTTAGAGATTTGGGATCAAGTTTCGTAATGTGAAATTTGAACATCCCGAACAAAACAAGTACAACCAAATGTTCGTGGCTCAACAGAAATAAGGATTTACCTGGAAAGAGAACACGAAAAGGAATGTCACCAGGCGAGAATAGAAGAGGGCATACGATTAATCAAAAACAAGCGTGGAGACAAGATCGCCCCAAAAATGTTTAGGAACATGCATTTGAAATAGTAAAGCTCGGCGATCTCCAAAAGATGTCTATTTTTCCGTTCGGCAATGCCATTTTGTGATGGCGTATCTACACAAGAAGTTTGGTGAATAATGCCATTTTGTACCATATAATTTTGAAAGGATTAAACAAGTATTCTTTAGCATTATCAACGTGCAAATTTGGATGAGATGTATTGAATTGAGTTGATTTCAAAGACAAAAGGTAGTAAAATGATGAAATAATTACGAGCGATTTTTCATTAAAAATAACCACGTCATTCGAGAATAATCATCAACAATGTGACAAAATACTTAAACCCAATTTTAGACACTACTGGGACAAGGACCCCAAATATCGAAATGAACTAACGCAAAGCGGAGCGATGGCTCGCTTATTGACCCGGGAGTAAAACTCGAGCGATGGTGTTTAGCAAACTGACATGACTCACAATTGAATGCGGATATCTTTGAAAACGAGGACAAAGTTTCTTCAACGTAGAGAATGAGGGATGTCTAACCAACAACAATGTGCCGTAAAGGGTGTCACATCGCGAGAACAAGCAAGAGACTTGGGAATGTGTGTATCGAGGGATGTAGAGACCCCCATACTCATGTCTTTTACCAATAATCTTCTTCGTCATAAGATCCTGAAACAAGCAAAAATAAGGAAAGAATGAGACACAACAATTAAGGGAGGCGGGTAAGTTTACTAATAGAAACCAAATTAAAGGATAAGTCCGGTAGGTTTAGAGCAGTTGTAGAGGGAGAGAGGGTGTGGGGATATTGGTGTCGGATCCCAAAACAAGAGATATGGAGCCATCTACTAATGTAGCCGATGAACTAGGAGTATGAGATTGAAAGGAAGTAAAAAGATTTGAATTACATGTCATGTGATCGGTTGCACGAATCAATGACCCACTTGGAAGGTGATGAAAGAAGACATGTTTGAGGTTTACGAATCGGCGATGGCGTGATTGAAGCGGATGAAGACTTTAGAGTTTCTTGGTGTTGTGAGAACTTAACATAGTCATCGGTAGAAATTAAAACGGACTCGGGAGGAGCATTAGCGGCGAGATGAGTGAATGGCTAAATCGATTCTTTCATTTGTAATTTTGGACAATCCTTCTTAAAGTGTCCGGGTTCGTGACAATAGCGATATATAATGTGGCTCAAATCCGGTCCTCGAGCCACGACATTTTGAGAAAGTTTCGCCTGGATTGCCATTTTTGTGCATCGATCTTTTTGAATCGAAGTGTGACTCACAAAAGCATTATGAGTTGAGATAGGCGTTGATTTTTTTTCGGTCGGAGAATTATGCTAAAAACTTCTTGAAGTGATGATATCTCGGGGCTGGCTAGACGAATTTGAGATTTCGTAGTCTCGAATTGGAAGGTAAACACAAAAACTCATAACAACCATCTTTTCGCGTTGAAATTTGAGCTTTTACATCGATCTATATGGAAGTAACAAATTAAGTTCCTCATGAGTTTTCTTAAAATCCATAAAGTAATCGATGAGGATCTTTCACCTTTTACGCATGATAAAAAGCTTGACATACATCATACATCGTCGATATTTCCTTCCCGAATACACAAATCTTTAAGTAATCCATTAATTCTTTCACAAATTCACAATGATTTATCATACCAATAACGTCACTTTCAATGGAATTACGAATTTGTAAAAATAAGCGAGCGTCGTCTCGTAGCCAAGTGACCTTTGAATCATCGGTAGGTGGGTCCTCGGTTAAATGTTGATCCATAGAAATACTACGCAAATAGAGTCGAGCAGTTTTACTCGGCTAAATAATTAGACCTATTAAGTTTATGATCCGTTATTTTAGACATGACGAGAATCGATTTGAGGCGTAACCACATATTTCTTTTCATCCATTTTTGTTGAATACCAATCAAATAATAGATCCAAAACTCAACAAAAAGCGGACCAAAGGCTGAAATTTAATAAGGGTCAAACCTGGTCAAATCGGTCCAACACAGAGGGAATATTGGCCGGAGCAACCAACGACAGACCGTGAAAATAAAGGGCACCAAGGCGAACAACAGTGACAGACGGCGTGCGCGGTAGCGGTCGGCGTGGGCAACGGTAGCGAGGCGGGGCGGCTAACCGACAATCGGGCGATGGCGTGACCAGATCGATCAATCAGGCGGCGTGAGATGGGCATCGGATCGACAAACGGAAGAAAAGAAGCAAAGTGGGCGGGCAAAGAACGGGCGACAGAGTGAACTTCTCCAAAAATGTGTGTGGCGCGTGTGAACAAGATACATGGTCGGAAAAAAAAATGCGGAGAATTTTTTTTTTTTTTTTAAAAAAACCCTAACCCCAAAATCCGAAACTCCTAAACCCTCTCTTGAACCTCGGCTTTGATACCATGTAACAATATGCTTAGAAAACTTGATAATACTTCATTAGATGATTACATATTTATACAAGTATTGTTGGAGACACATTCCCTACAAGCCTCACACCCACTATCTAAAGTACTCCCAAAGTACTTCACTATGTTCCCTAAAATACCGATTTTACTTATTATATACACTATCTTTAACAACCAACAATATCAACATAATCACCAAACAATATTTTTTGTCAAGTTTAGCAAAATATTTTTTCAACTTATCATCATCGAAAGTTTTAAACTTTTGGGCTTCCAATAGAAAACATAGTTATCCAAAAATACTCAAATCGACTTTCAATAGAAGAAATAGATTAATCTAGTATATATATAAATTAAAGTCGGTTTGTGACTAAGGCCACATTTGATTAGTTAGTAGATGAAGAATATGGGCCTATATACAAAGAATTTAGGAAATTACACAAAATACCTTTTATTTTGAAAAAATGACAAAAATACCACCCCATCCCAAATATACCCAATCGGTCAATAAACATGACAAATATACCACCTGTTCTTACCTCTTCACCTTTCTACCCATCTTCCAGGCCCTTCACGTCCCCACACCCCCCGCGCCCCAACCTACCCGCTCCTCTTCGCCGAGCAACCCCCGCCGTCAAGAACCCGCCGTCCAACGCCACGTGTCGTTCGTCGAACACCACCTGGTGGGTCTCCATCAGCTGCCTCATGCGGTTGCAGTCGTACATCCGCCGCACGCCGCCGAGTGAGGTCGTGTAGACCACCACCGTGTCGGCGCCGCCCAGCGGGCAGATCTCCTCGAAGTTGTTGAGTGGGTCCCGCTTCACGAACCCGCCTTGCTTTCCTTCTTTCTCTCTCTCTCTTGCCTGTCTCGCAGGATGAATATGTTTTCCTTCAGCGATTTGGATTCCTGGTTTTCTTCTTTTTTTTTGTTGAATGCAAATTTGAATGATTTGTTGATTTTGTGTTGCTGATGCATGATTTTTCTGTGTTCTTTTATTATTTTGTGATTTGAAGTTTTTCGTTTGTTTCGATGTTGTTTGAAGTTGTTTTTTATGTTTCTTTTGTTTTTATATATTTTCCATTTATTTGTTCTTTTTTATTGTTTTTGATTTGTTGTGTTATCTATCCGATTGTGTATCTTTGTTTTATTTCTTTTGTAGTGAATGTGAGATTTTTTTTGTTGCTTGTTATGCCGATCACTTTATTGTTGGGAAGGCTATGGACGCGAAACGCGTTTGAGATAGAGAATGAACAAGTAAGGCTCGATCATCTGCTTCTTCCGCGATCATGCTAAATTGAAGTCTGCAAAATGGTGATGACGATGACAACGACATTGAGATTCTACCTCCACTTCCTAATGATTTTAGAGAATTGTTGTTACGTAAATCTTAATGATGATGTAATCGAGTTGAACAATATATTTAAGTTCGGTATAGCATGTGAGGAATGAATTTCATCCATTTGAAACTTGTTGCATGTACAAGTCCTTTTTTCAAGGTCGAGAACAAATGTTTTGTCCGCCTCTATGATTTTAAAGATAAAATCATTTGATCTCTTCACCAAAACATAAATGAAACATGTAAGAAAAAATGCGAAACAGGGGATCATGTCATAAAAGTTTGTAGTGAATTGCTTTTAAATTTAGAGAAATAGTGTCGTTTTTCCCCATATACTCTTGATTTTTT
Organism: Rehmannia glutinosa; assembly: GCA_016081115.2. NCBI lineage: Eukaryota > Viridiplantae > Streptophyta > Magnoliopsida > Lamiales > Orobanchaceae > Rehmannia > Rehmannia glutinosa. The sequence goes on from CM071926.1 coordinate 1,196,056, forward strand.
TGTCATCCTTGTAAATGTTGATCTCGCTTCATTTCGATGCTGCATGCCTAATTTTGAACTAAAGATCTCACGTACTCTAGAAAATTGTTACTAGTAGGTCTTTCCCTTTACAGTTGATGCATTCAATAATTCTACGATGTTGGAAGTCAATACAAAGTATTTTTTTGGTCCGCACGGTGGAGTCATGTCCATTTCTCGTGGCCGGTGATAGACAAGTAAGCTCAAATTTTACGAATTGAATTTGTTGTTCCAAGATTTCTTTTAGGGTCTTGAATGTGTAGTCCATTAGAATCGATTCTTGTTATCTCAAAGTTGATATACTCTCTATTTTCTTCCCATTGTCCATTGTGGCATACCACAAAGGGATTTCTCCATGCAACTATGGAATTGAATGAAAAGTTGGCTAAGTGAAACATATATGAAATATAAATGAAAATGTATGAAACAACAAAGAAACAACAAACATGTTTGAAACAACAAAGAAACAACAAAAAAACCAACGTAAAAAATATCCAAAAATTTTGGCAGGAGCAGCGTATTTTTGTCCAAAAAAAAGGAGAAAAGGCGTATTTTTGTCAAAAATCAATGAAAATTGGTATTTTTAAAAATGAACAGTAGGCGGAACGTATTTTCAGGGATTTGGGCTGGAAATGTGGGTATTCATGTCCTTTTCCCAAGAATTTCACTGTATATACAAATAATTTCCCTATTTTTTTTAAGTTTAAATATGATAACCAAGAAAAGTTAAATTCAAATATATATGATAGACCCAACAATAATTGAATCCAATAAATTAAATAGCCTAAGTTAAATGGGCTAGGCCCAAGAAATTTATATCAATTATGCAGTCTACCATGTCAAACAAGTAACAACAACACTTAAGTACCTACATCATTTTCATTATTTTGACCAAGGTTGAGAAGAATGGACTCTTGAAGACTTGAAAATTTTCCACATTAAGATTTTGATTTTATGGGATCCAAATAAATAATAAAGTCAGTGGATTTTCTACTTACTATACAAAAATATAAAGATAAATTTGATATACTTAATATGCAATTAAATTTATGATTGCACAAATTTGAGTGAGAATTTACGACAATTATGAGGGTGATAATTTGAACCTATACGATATAACCCGACACAAACCGACCCAAAATTATTGAGAAAAACTCGAACCCGAACACGAACACGACGGTACAATATTACTAATTTATCTAAAACGTGGTTATTTTATATTCAATTAATTTCGATGTATTTTAAGTATAACCGAAATCAAACAAGAACTCGATCTGATAAATCGAATTAACACCCCTAGTAATTATGCAAATAGAGTATAAAATCTAGCTCCCAAAGAAATAATGGTAATAAAATGAAGTATAAATGTATAATCCAGGGACCCCATTCCACAGCAAGTCAGCCATAAATCAAGCCCGTGGGCCAATTTCGTAGGTATTTATTTGATTTAAAATTGTTACAATTTCGATAAAATTACATATATTCTCATCTGTATTCCTTCGTCTGATTAGCCACAGAAGGTGACATTCTCTTCCTCTGTCGTCTCTCTCTCTCTCTCTCTCTCTCTCTCTCTCTCTCTCTCTCTCTCTCTCTCTCTCTCTCTCACACACACACACACACACACAGACACATGCATGATCAGAGCTTTCAAAACTTGTATTTTTATTCAGCATAAAACTTCTACATTTTCCCCCATTTGCATTTTCAGGAAAAAGGAGGGTTTTGCTGAAAATCTGAAAGATAAAAAAGGGAGGTTTTTCTTTGTGGGTTCTGTAGAAAACTCAAGCTTTGTTGTTCTAGTAGGATTTGTGGAAGATGAAAAGCAAAGGGAAGAAGAAAGTGGTGATAAACAAGGAAGAAACCGCCGAAAACTGGTGTTTTGTCTGCAAAGACGGCGGTGATCTTCGGATATGCGATTACAAGTTTGTTTTTTTCCACTTTCGTTTATTTTTATTATTTCCTTTTTTTTTTTCAATTTCCCCGCCATTAAAGCCAGCATTTTTGTTTTGAACGTGAAATCTGGTTTTGGGGATGGAGAAGTCGATGGTATGAAGCATCCACACCAAACAGTGGTTGCGTTTTGATATCATAGAATTGAAAGCGACAGCTTTTTGCTATTTGAGGCAAAAGTGTTGGTTGGGGTTTGTGCTGTTTTTTTTGTGAATAGGGGTTTCTTTGTCTTTTTGTGTTTGTGTTTGTGTGTGTGTGTGTGTTTTAGTTTTTTAAAGTTTTTTTGGGGGGTCGGCGGTGGGGCTGAAAAGTGCTAATGGAGGCAAAACCTGACCTACATTGCATCGGTGAAACTTAATACTGTGATTGAGTTCAAAGTGCTAATGGAGGCAAATCAGAGATCAACCTTAAGTAATTATAGACAAACTCTGGGAGATGACATGTTTAATATTTTCTTTAGTTATCCATTTAATTGCCATGCTTTTCTAGTTGTTTTGCATTATACAAGACTTGAGAGCCCAATATTTCTTGTTTTTCTGATTAATTAGTGAACCAATGCATTGATTTATTGGATTAAACTGGTTTGCAAGCTTTGTGTACTTTGTGCTGCAAAAAAAAAAAAAAAAAAAAAAGCAGTAGATTTTCCTTAGTGATTCATTGAGTTTGAGCATAGTGTTTATTGCATAGTGAACTATTTGGCTAAATTTGGTTGTAATCAATTTTGCATGCATACATAGTGATAATGTACTTGTATCTTGATGTGTATGCTTTCGGATGATATTCAGTTATCCACGACAATGTCGGTCGAGGAATCTATTTCTCCTTTCATGTGTATAAAGTGCTGTAAATGCCAATTGAATTGTTGTTTTGGCATTACCTTTTTAACTGCTATTACTATGCTTGTTTATTAAACATGTCCCTGTTTCTTTTGTCAAAAAATCCGAGTAATGATGATCATTGAAGATACTTAACATCTCTATTAAGTGTTACTTACTAAAGCTTATTGTGTTTCAGGAATGTCTAAAATCTTATCATCCTGATTGTGTGGGGAAGCGAATCATTTTTAGAAAGTGAAAAGAAATGGGCTTGTGGTAAGTAAAACATCCATCACTTACTCCCATAACTCAATGCTGGAGGTCATTTGCATGCTTAATGATTTATCTGATTAATATTGCAGATTTGTATGTAATTCTTCCCATTGACCTTTGACTTAGAAAAAGCAGGGCTAATCTAATATCTGATTAATCTAAGATTGCCAGAATACCCTTAATCGCCAAATAATTTTCACAATAGCCGCTATTCCCTTGTAGAAACTGTTTAACTACAGACTTTCACATTCTATTTACTCAAAAACGTATTCCACAAAACCGACCTAACGACAGACTTTTTGGAAATTATTGATGGACATTTCAATCTCTAAACTTTACTCCCTCCTATTCACAATAAGTGTCTTTTTGGCCCATAAAATATTTTTAAAAAGAATGTCCTTCTCACATTTCAAGGTTGGTAACAAAAAGATTTCCCAAATTACCCTCATATATATTTATTTTCCAACTAACACTAATACCTAAATTTGTTTGCTCCAAAGTAGCATTTATTATTAATTAAGGGTATATTGGTATTTTAACACAATCCTTAATATGTGTGTTTTTTCCTAAAAAGACACTTATTTTGAATAGAAGGGAGTATGATGGAAATGTATTTTGTCATTAATTTTTTTTTACCAATCAGCATTTTTACGTTGGATTGTTTCGGTCGGTAAATTTTCACTATATTCTTTTGCCAATGGGTTTTCCTTGTTTAACGACGGAATTCCCATCGGCATTTGTCGTTGTAGTGTATATCGAACATGTCAATTATGATGAAAAATATTTACGGATCATGCAAGAAAGTGAATTTAGAGATAGTTGTCCTATGTAGCAATAAATAAATAACTAAATCATCAAAATTGAAAAACATATTCCGTCAAATTATTGCCTCGGGAAAAAATTAACATGAAAATTGTTTATAATCATAATATCTGTCAATGGTGCTGCAATAGTGCTAAAATCCCACACAAACCTCCTGTAAAAACTCGCAAGCCCATGAAAACTACGGATTGGACTCGCGAAATCGGCTTAGGCCAATCTTGAATGGCCTGGATCTTTTCTTCATCAACTGTAATCCCCTTCGTATCCCCTCCTCAGGTAAATGAAGAAAATTGAAAAGCAATTTCGGAAATAATGCGAGCCTCTTAATCAGAAAAACAAATGTTACACAACTAAAAAAATAATTAAAGGTTTACAAAAAAAAATGATTAGCAGAATAGACAAAATTGAGAGAAAGCAAGTGCCGCGAATTACGAGCTGATATGAATATACTAGAGGATGGATTTAGAGGCCAAAAGGTATAATTTAAACCATTAGGGAATAATGAATATTAAGTTCTACCTAGATTATTTTAAACCTCTCATTGGCATAATTGAAACCTTTAGGTTGCATTTGGATTGAGAATTTGGATTTGATGAGAGGATTTGGGGAATGATTTCAAATGACTCCACCTAAGATAGATATGAAATCCACCACAATGACTCAAAAAAAGCTCATAATGGGAATGATTTTAAATCCGTTGTATCCAAACAAGCTCAATGAATTTATTATTATGGATTTGAAATTCTTAGATTCAAGTACATCAACCTAAATGAAGCCTTAGACTTTATTGCAATCAAACCCCAAAAAAGAAACCAAAAGTTGACCTGTGTTCTCCATATCAATTATTACTTCATTAACACTTATCAATCACATTTGTTCACTGTTTTGTGGAAATGATAAAATAAGTTACCAAACGATATTCAACCAAATGCAATTTCTCATGGAATCTTAGCTTGCGTCTACTTGCTATGTGGCTGTAGCACATACGTGTATCGTGGATGCATGTACACACACAGACATGATATGAACTTCCATTTCTTCCATCTATTTTCAAACGAGCAGGCGATATATCTATAAAATATCATGCTATTATATCATCCACTTCTTGAATCATATTATCCCACAGTTAACATAATGCGAATGTGAATATTTGATTTTCAGATTGGCATACTTGCTTCCGCTGCCGCAGATCTTCCCACCTTCACTGTTACACTTGTACAAAAGCTGCGTGCCGTCGCTGCCTTTCTGCTGCAGATATTTTACAAGTTAAAGGAAATATGGATTCTGCAACCCCTGCCTAAAGCTTGCATTACTTATTGAAGAAAACAAGGACTGCGACTCTGATGGGGTATGATAACCATTAATTGTAAACTTGATGTGATATTTTTGTTACAATGTGCTTCCAGCAATAATTTGTCAAATACGTAATCAGTTAAACTTAACAGCTAATGGAGAAGGATTTAGTATTACATTGATTGTGCATAGGCAGACACCTTTCGCTTTTTAGGGAATTGGACTGGCCTTAATGGCTTAATCTATTCTATATGGATGATGCAACTGCTGCCAGTGTGGTTTTCTTGAACTTAGATTATCTTTTGCTTTTAAGGCTTTGCCTATGATGATACTAATGTGTGTTGGGCAAAAATCTGAGTTAGCACAAAACTGTTGGATTATATATACATAATATAATAAATAACAGTTGCCTTCAACTCAATGAAGTAGCCAGTGGTGGGTAGATATGATTCTCTAATCTCTAATATCCGGATGTCCTTGAATCTTTAATTTCTCGAACATTCACATAATGTGGTTACATCGCAAGCTTCCGACAAAATTATTATGGTTGAGAAGGCATTGTATAGAGATGTCTTAAATAATTTTACATAGGAGTGCAAACTTCGTGTGTGCCTCCAACAGGTGTGCATACTCTGTGCAAATCTTTATTTGAACAAATTAAGAAACATAGGAACCTGTCTCACATCAAATCTTCTTTGATAAATTTATTTGAAGTTGGTTTTCTACTCTACACTTTCTTCAGTTATTAAAACTTTATTAGAAAAATATTGATTGGATTGAGAGGCTTGCTTTCTCGTCCTCTTTACTCATTTTTTGTCGACAAGGAAATGTAATGTGGTTTAAATGCTTCTTTGTATCCAGGAAAAGGTGGATTTTACGGATCGGGAAACGTGTGAGGTTTATTCATGGAATATTATTATATCATTAAAAAAGAGGAAGGATTTGAGGCGGGAGATCTTTATGCTGCACAAGATAGGGCGAAGATGAAAAAGAACGATCAATCTGGAAGTGCAGAAGAATGGGATGAAGAAGAAGAAGGGCAGATATCTGATTATGACGATTCGGAGGATGAGAAATGCAGGAAAACACGGAAAAGATCCGAGGGAAAGAAGTCTCCAAAGAAAACTCCATTGAAATTCAATAAAAAGGAGTTTATTGGCTGGGCCTCAAGATCCCTTATTGAGTTCCTCACTTCAATTGGTAAAAGCACTAGTGAAATATTGTCACAGCATGATGTGACTTCCATTGTAAATGAGTATGTTAAAGAAAATAAACTAATTAATCCAGAAAAAAAGAGAATGATAATGTGTGATGCACGACTAAAATCACTTTTCAGGAAAAGAACAATAAGTAAATATAGAGTCTATGACCTTCTCGAGGACCATTTAGCTGAGAACCATGATGAATCAGAGGTGGATGAGGTGGGATATGATTCAGACGACAATAATGCAGGCATTCGAATGCATGTAAAAGGCAAAGAAAGCTGGATGTGGAGGAAAAATCCTGAAAAAGATCTAGATAATATTGTACGTCACAGTTGTTTTGCAGCCATTGTAGTTGAAAATGTAAAACTTGTTTTCTTGAAGAGAAGCGTGCTAGAAGAACTACTTAAGCAACCAGAATCATTTGAAGAAAAGGTGACTGGATGCTTTGTTCGAGTCAAATGTGATCCATATGATTATCGATCAAGAATTTCGCATCAGCTTATGCAAGTCAAAGGTTGGTCTTGAAATATGCTTGATGAATCAAATATTATCAGATGAGCCATTGCTTTCTTATTCTATATTGCTCTGCCTGGGTTGCCCTAACTTATCAATTTCAAGTCCTAGATCAAGAATCTTGCATGTTAGTTGTGTTCCTCAAATTATGCAGCAGAGTAATATGAAGATGAACATAAGGAATCAGAAGGTGTTGTGACTGTGAATTATCCTAGTTAAAACAGGAATCAGAAGGTGTGTATGTAGACTATAGTGTGCAATGTGTGTGTGTGAGAGAGAGAGAGAGAAAGTGTGCAATGTGTGTGTGCGTGTGAGAGAGAGAGAGAGAGAGAGAGTGTACAATGTGTGTGTGCGTGCAGTGTGTGTGTACAGTTTGTGCTGTGTGTGTGATTGTGCAAGTGTGTGCGCAGTGTGTGCAGTGTGTGTGATTGTGCAAGTGTGCATAAAGAAAAGAAAATGATGGATTTCAAATGACTAGGTTTTGGGAGATTTCAAATCCTTTAAACCTTCGAACCTTTTGTTCGACATTACATAGTCAATATGACTGCGTGGAAACTATGGCTGCTGTTATAAAAGTCTAATACTAGAAATAAATGACCAGTTAGGGTGACCATGCAATGAAAATCTTATATTTTTTACTCGTAAACTACAAGAGAAGTATAAGATGAATGATTATTGACATCCACCACCACCAGATGTGTATAATTGATGGAGACAGCTGACTTTTAATTGAATTTGTTTTTTCAGGTGTAAGAACAGTTCCCGCAGGTGAAGAAAATACAGAGACTGTCCTTTTAGTTTCAGCCATTCCTAAAGAAATTCAAATGCGTTTGGTTTCAGATGGAGATTTCTTGGAGGTAATCAAAATGGTTTTTGGAATAATTGTTTCTTCCCCCCATTGTTGCAATTTTCTAATCACAGTAACCTGCCTAATTTGGTGGATTTTATTCCTCCGCTTTAAACCGACAAGACTTCTAACATTAAATGCCGGAGCTAGCGCATAAATTATCACAATTGTTGGAAAGGTTTTGACTGGATTAGAATTGGGCTATTTTTCTTTGACTGTCTTTTCATATTGGTGGGTTTCCCTATGCTTAATTTCATTTTTCGCATTACTGGCTTATATTTCAACCATAACATCCTCATTTACTTCTTGTATAGTGTCCTGAAATCTGAACTATGCCAGAAAAGATTCCAGTACTATTAATAGCAAAATAGTACATTATATCTCGCAATAACAAGCCTAACACCAGCAATGTATATTCTTTCAATAATTCTATTGCATATAAAGTCCTGCAAATCTTGCATTTAATCAAGAAAAAGATGACACATGCTACCCGTTTGTTGCAGGAAGAATGTGACGATTTGAGACAAAGAGTGCTAGCTGGTGAGCTTGAGAGGCCTACAGTGGTGAGTATTACTATGTCTTCATTAGCCGATCTTTATGTGGTTTATTTTATTGCATTCACATTCTATATGCAGCCCTAATCCTATCTCTTTGTGTATGAGTAGGATTCTTGCAATAATATCATCTTTACCTCTTTTCTCTTTCTTTCAATAATATCATCTTGCAATAATATCATCATTGTAAGTTATAGCCACTTCTTTTAGAATGTCGATGTAATCAGGAAAAGTGGTGTAAAATGAATCTAAGTTTAACAATATGGTATATCCTAAAAGAACTAAATAGAAATAAGTGTTAAATTTCTTCCAAGTTTGATGCTTGACCTTCTTTCCAAATTGAGTCTGCTAAAAGTGTGCACGTGGGGGTTCTAAACAACGTCATCCTGGCAACTATGATCATTAAAAAGTATCAATTGTTTGTCCGTAAATCAAATTAATTTGAAGTGAATATATTTTGCTACAAAATTCATGTTCCTCCTTCAAAGATCATTTTGTATCCACTATCCATGTATAATCAATATGTGAATTTACTAAAATAATACGTTTTCCTTGAGAAAAAGTATATTGATACCTATATATAAAAACAAAGGGGATATACAAAATTGTGCAAATTACGGGGAATTAAATTAATAAGTCATACAATGAAACTATGGGAAAGAGTTATAGAAGCAAAAATAAGAAATGAAACTAGTATATTAGATAATCAATTTGGCTTCATGCCGGAAGGTCCACAATTGAAGCTATACACTTAATTAGGCGATTATGTGAACAATATAACGAGAGAAAACAAGATTTACATATGGTTTTTATTGACCTTGAAAAGGCATACGATAGAGTCAACCGGGATATAATGTGGCGCGTATTGGAAAAAAGAGGAATAAAAATAGCTTACATAGATGCCATAAAAGATATGTATAATGATATAACAACATGTATCAGGACACCAACAGGAATGTCTAGTGAATTCCCAAACACTATAGGTTTGCATCAGGGATCCGCTCTAAGCCCTTACCTTTTTATCCTAATAATTGATGAAATCACTAAACACTTACAAAAATCCATCCCTGAATGCATGCTATTTGCGGACGATATAGTTTTAATTGATGAAACAAGGGAAGGAATAAATGCAAAATTGGAAGTTTGGAGAGAAACACTCGAATCAAAAGGTTTTAATATAAGCAGGGCTAAAACAGAATACATGGAATGCCACTTTAGTAAAAACAACAGGAACAATGAGACGAAAGTTAAAATTGATGGACAAGAAGTGAGTATAACAAAGAGTTTTAAATACTTAGGATCTATAATTGAAGAGAATGGAGAAATCCATAAAGATGTCACACATAGGATTCAGGCGGGTTGGAATAAATGGAGGAGTGCATCTTCTATCCTTTGTGACCGTAAATACCATTAAAATTGAAAGGAAAATTTTATAAAACGGCCATAAGGCCCACAACGCTGCTTTATGGAGCGAGAATGTTGGGCGACTAAATATGAACACGAACAAAAAATGAGGGTAGCGAGAGATGAGAATGTTAAGATGGATGTGCGGACACACTAGATTAGATAGAATAAGAAATGAACACATTAGAAACAAAGTGGGAGTAGCACCAATAGATGAGAAAATTAGAGAAACACGATTAAGATGGTTTGGACATGTTTATAGGAGACCTTTAGATGCACCTGTGCGACGTTTAGAAGGTAGGGAATCACTCACACAAATCAAAAGAGGCAGAGGTAGGCCTAAAAAGACTTGGAAAGAAGCTATTAAACAAGATATGCTATACCTAGAAATCAATGAAAATATGGCTTATGACCGTAAACGATGGCGCGATATGATCCGTATAGCCGACCCCACGTAGTGGGATTAAAACTTAGTTGTTGTTGTTGTTGTTGTAATACGTTTTCCTTGAGATCTCTGAAACCATCATCATGGTAATGACTGTCAAACAGATCACGTTATAGGTCCGCATGCAGGAGAACGGGGAAATTTTCTTTTACTTCTTTTTATACCACAGATATTGATGTATAAATGACGGATGGCAGTTTTGTTTATTGTGTGTTGAGGTGGGACTTTTCTAAATCGATAACCTCTTTTTTACAGGCGGATCTCCAACAGAAGGCCAAAGTTCTTCACGTGGACATAACAAAGAATGTATGCTATATGTCTCTGTCTTGCATTATAAGCTCTACGATTATTACCTTGCTATAGCTGCTATTTACTATGGTATTTCAATTTTCGGTTCTACTATAGGAAAGTGCTGTTTGTTCCAACTAGTGGGTAATTTAAATCTGGGAAAATAAAGTTTATCATGTTGTAGCTACTATATTTGTTTAGTATGTTTAAATAGGTGTTGAATACATTCACCTAATTCTGCCATTTCAGTCTCACGTGCCCTAAAACTGCAATCATGAATTTCCCGTATCACATTTTATCTTATAGAATGTTAATCGTACTTCTGGATGTCTGTGCCGTCACTTGCCATGTATTTTACCCTAGAAGCTAGTTATTACTGGACTTTTCTTGCTAGTAATAGCTATATTATGGTTGCAGCTGATTGTGTGATTATTTCCTTGATTTTTTTCATGCATTAGGGAATTGAAGTATTAAAAGATTGTCACTTTACATTGTTTGCATATTATGATTTCCTTGATTATCCTCATGCATGTTATTAATTGCTAGTCATGTTCTTCCCCAAGGCAACAAGTACTAAAAGATTATCACTTGACATTGTAAACTGATTATGGATTCATTTATTTCTTTAGTAATCTTTTTGTCCACTCATTTTTTGTTTCAATCAATTTAAAAATTATTGGTATATTAAAGTACTAAAGTTGCCTCGAAATTCTATCTCATTGCTTAAATGTGATTTAATTGAATTTATCTCAGTGGATCCGTAAAGAGTTGGTCTTGTTGCAACACCGCATTGATCGAGCCAATGAGAAAGGATGGAGACGCGAATATCCTTTTATGAGTTGCTTTATTCATGAATTACTTTTATTGCTCTCATTTACTGTGTATGCTTGACTGTTGAAAAATGTAAAATTACTGATATGAATCACTTGTGTCTTAATTACAAACATAAACAAGATAACAAATTCGAATAATTTGTTTAAATTTGGATGCATGGGGACCATATTGGATCTCAATCTAGATTTTATGTTGCAATGATATAATAAAGTGACTTCAAGCTACAATTGCAGAATTTTCTGTTATTATTCAAAAGAACTAACACCCGAGCTAAAAAAACACTCATGGATAGGTGATATTTTCGTAAGCGACATGCAATCCTTTTTCTGGTGTCGTCAGCATGTGATGGCCTTTCTGGTTTGTGACTTTAACTATAATGTTTCTACGCTTTTTGAGTATTTGGAGAAGAGAAAGATACTGCAATCTCCATCAGGACAAGCACGGTTGCTCGAAAATGTTCCTACAGTGATTCCAGATATAAGTGAGCCTGATTCAAATTCTGGAGGCATCAGAAATGACATAAAAAGTGACGAAGGCTCTCCTCAATCGATCCTCCCGTGTAATTCTTCTGTGCCCAGTGATGGATTGCGGAAAACAAAGCATCAGGTATGCTTGTTAACTGAGGCTCCATGTATTTATATTGTCCGAGCTTTATGCATCGCCAATTACTATAAAACCATATTGACTTTTTTTTTTTGGATACATGCAAGGGTGATACAAATGCTGGCTTGTGCTTTTTGGCACCAAGATGTTAGAAATTTCCATTTTTGGTAAGTGTTTTTTCAAGGGGTAAAAAAAGGCTTGTAATTTGTAAACGATCCCCTAAATTGGACAGGGTGATTAGCTTCTTTTGTATGTAGCATTGGGTTTTCCTTTCTGTACTTTGTTCTTTTTCCTTGTAGAGATGGATTCTTGTTATTGACTTCAAATCTTTTTAGTAGTTATGTAAATGATGTAAAAAATATATTTGTTTAGTAAACTCGTATAAGTTAGGAGTTTTAATGATTCGGATTAGATCTTTTGTTCCAAAAGAATATTTTATCACCTATTTCACCGCATGAGATGATTATCACGTGTATAAAAACCATCATATTAAAAACCCACATTTATAGGCTATAGCTAGAAATTGGCCGGTGGTGGGCCAAAGAGCAAAATTGGGCTAGCTGGCCCAACTCGAAATTTATTCGAGACACTATTTTGGGGGCTCATCTGTCTATATAGTGAAATTGTGTGTAGGACCGTTGGACCCGTTAGGTCGAACTTTTTCGAGTCTCCAAATTTAAGGCCTAATTTGGCTTTATCATCGGATCGAGTCCAAATTGTCACTCTACCCACAATTTAGTAGAGGTATCAATTTGAGTTGGGTCCGGGTTCGCAGTCCGAGTTTGTGGTTTCGGGGTCAAGATATGTCAACCCTGACTGACACGTATAATAAAATTATTTAAATAATTTTATTTACATTTAATACTTTCAACAAAATAAACTTAATTTTTTAAAATCAATCACTACGCACTATTCAATCAATAAAAATATCACAATTCACAATATTCAAAAAGAAATTCTTGGAAATTTGATTTAGTTCAAGAGCTAGTCTCTGTCAGACGATCTAACGGATCTAAATCCGTTAGACGGATCCCTCAAACCCGACCCGGATCTTTAAAAAAAAAATGCTCCACACTCCTTGCTCCCTTTTCCTTGTTGTTTGTTGTTTCTCTCTCTCTCTCTCTCTCTCTCTTAAAAGTCTTCATGATCTTAATAAACTATCACATCCCAAAGATCCCCGTCATCTTCATATCGTGTGCTTTTATCGGGATATTTGCGATGAACCCTCCACTTTCGGAAAAATATCGCAAGGATCGTCGACAAGCCACAAATTCCAACGAACAAATGGATACCAAGTCGGTTTCTCCAATTTTCTCATACACAACTATATCCTTTCCAACTTTAAAAACTAATTGTGATGATCTGTTGCAGGATCTTTTCATGAAAGTATTTGTTGTAATACTTTCAAACTACTAAAATTCTCTCCAGAGAACTACTAGTACTTTTTCGAGGAACTACTAATACTTTTTTGAGGGACTGCTAATACATTTCGGGAATATATTCGGAGAAAATCTATTAAACTCTTCAGAAACTACTAATACATTTCGGAAGATCTGTTAATACTTTTTAGAAGGACGGCTAATACTTTTCGGAAGGATCATTAATACATTTCGGGAGAAAAAATTAATTATATTCAGGGAACTACTAATACTTTTTCGAGGAACTACTAATACTTTTTTGAGGGACTGCTAATACATTTCGGGAGTATATTCATGAGAAAAACTAAAAAACTCTTCAGGGAACTACTAATACATTTCAGAAGAACTGCTAATACTTTTTAGAAGGACGACTAATACTTTTTAGAAGGACTGTTAATACATTTCGAGAGAAAAAATTAATTATATTTAGGGAACTACTAATACTTTTTCGTTGAGCTACTAATACTTTTTGAGGGACACTAATACATTTTGGGAGTATATTCGGAGAAAAACTATAAAACTCTTCGAGGAACTACTAATACATTTCGGAAGATCTGCTAATACTTTTTAGAAGGACGACTAATACTTTTGAAAAGGATCATTTGTTAATATATTTCGGAGAAAAATTTAATTATATTTAGAGAACTACTAATACTTTTTCGATGAACTACTAATATTATTTTGAGGGATTTAATACATTTCGGGAGTATATTAATGAGAAAAACTAAAAACTCTTGAGAGAACTACTAATACATTTTACAAGAATCGCTAATACTTTTTTAGAAGGACGACTAATACTTTTTAGAAGGATTTGTTAATACATTTCGAGAGAAAACTTTAATTATATTCAGAGAACTACTAATACTTTTTCGAAAATACTAATACTTTTTTAGGATCGCTAATATATTTCGGGAGTATATTTGTGTGAAATACTAAAATACTCTTGAGGAACTACTAATACATTTAAGAAGAATCGCTAATACTTTTTCAAAGGACGGCTAATACTTTTCGGAAGATCATGTTAATACCAACATCCCTAAAAACTACTAAAACATCACTTTGCTAATATTACGGAAATACCACTGGATTCGCGGGTCGATCCATCTAACAGTCAAGCCCGTTAGACGGTGTGACATAAATTTTTGTGTAGTTCGAATGAGATTGTAATCTTCATTGCTTAAATTATACATCACTTGTATCATCAAAACTAAGAGTTACTAATATATTATGTTATGAGTAGACATGTGCCTAGTGTCACGGGCTTAGCCATTTAGGCCCCCACACGACGCCCGCACGGTGCCTTAGACCACCCTGGACAAGCCTATCCTTGGGACAACCATTGGTTTCACCTTATCTTGGGCTCATCGAGAATGCGACTCAAGCATCCGACCCCGGTTTGGGTAGGGATGACCAATTCCCTTCTTTACCGTCAAGTCAAGACTAACAACAAGCTCCCCGAACTTAACTGTGTAGCTGTTTGAACATCGGAAGGATCATATGTATACACCCACAAAACCACCGACCGTCAAGCCATATATAGTCATTCACAATACAATCCACCAAGTAGTCGTAAATAAAGACACCCCAATGTCACAAAGCGTGACACTAGAGACTCGAGGCCTTAGCAAACTTTTTAGGAGGGTCTAATTTAATGTACTATTAATTCTTATTTTAATTATCTAGTTTTTTGAGTTGTAAAATCGCTTATCAATTTTTTTATAAACAATTCTAAAATTTCACCCTTTTTAGATAATATGGATAATTCATAATTTAATCTATCTTGTAATATTCTCGAACTCAAATAAGATTTGAGTACTTTTATTTTTTAAAAATTTCTTTGGGTAGTAGCAATAATTACATGTACCATTAATAATATTTTACAAGCAGTGTTTGCATTTGGAAAAGATTATACCATTATGACATAGTTAAATACTTCTATCGGAGTATTGGAGTATTGATTTTTTTTTGTTAGCACTCAACATCTCCAATTCTAAAAATAAAATACGACCAATTTATTAATATGAGCATAATTACCAATTTTTTTTTCAAATTTAGTACAATATTTTTCAACTTATCATCGTCTTAAATTTTAAAAATTTGGGCTTTCAATAGAAAACCAAACATAGTTCATATTCTAAAAATATTCAAATCGACTTTCAATGGAAGAAATGTATTAATCTAGTATATATATAAAGAGCAAGTCTCCTATAGATCCGTCAGACGGATTCTCAATCCCTACCCGTTTTAGGTATATGGGTTAAATTACAATAGCCTCTTCTCCCATCCTTCTCTCTCTCTATCTCTTAGTCTCTTAGTCTCTTTCTCTCCTTAGTCTCTTTCTCTCCATCCCATTCGTTTTGTATCTGTTTCGAAAAAGTCTATTTCACAAACATCTTGTATTTCTGAAAGATTCAGACGAAGAAGAATGCACTCGATGATATTAATTAAAATCAACATGTAAAGTAATTAATATCTTAGCACTAGCAGAACCCACTTCGACGGATCGTGCAACTCCAAAAATGTGATTGTGTGTTCCATGGGTAACAAGCCAATGCTCTTCTTTTTCATTCAATTAATCTTGTAACTTTCTCATTTGCTGAATTCTACTTAATTCCATGATCAATTTGTTTTTTGCTGCACAAACACCATTTCTCTCCAGAAGCAGCTTCACAAGTTGCCTCTGTTCTAACCCGCATCAAAAACCCGGAAAAATCTGTGATAACAAGTGTACAAATTTATACCCGAGAAGAGGTATAAGCCGCGGCTAGAAGTGTTGGAAATGTTGGAAAGTAAGAATATGATTGAAAGTTGGCCTGGTGTTGCAACAAGTTCTATGACAAGTATTAATATCAGCCTAATACTTTTATAGAGAAATCTTGTACATTTTATAAGAAAAACCAATACTTGATAACTACTAAAATACTACCTAGGAAATTACTAATTCTTTTTCGAAAACTACTAATACTTTTTCGAGGACATCTAATACATTTTGGGAGAAAAATTTAATTATATTTAGGAAACTACTAAAAATACTCCGAGGAACTACTAATACTTTTTCGAGAACTACTAATACTTTTTTGAGGATCGCTAATACATTTCCTAGATATTCATGAGAAATACTAAAAAACTTTTTAGCGAATTACTAATACATTTCGTAAAAATCGCTAATACTTTTTAGAAGGATGACTAATACATTTCGGAAAATTTGTTAATACATTTCGGGAGAAAAATTTAATTATATTCGAAACTACTAAAATACTCTCTAGGAACTACTAATACTTTTTCGAGGAACTACTAATACTTTTTTGAGGACTACTAATACATTTCTAGTATATTTAGTAGAAATATTAAAATACTCTTCGAGAACTACTAATACATTTCGAAGAATCGCTAATACTTTTTAGAAGGCCGACTAATACTTTTCGGAAGACCGATGTTAATACCGGTGGTCAATGAAAACTACTAAAACACCACCGCTAATATTACGGAAATGCCATCGAGTCCGCGGGTCGATCGTCTAACGGATAGGGGATAGGGTCCGACAGAGTTTTTGTGATATATAAATTAATCAATACGAAAAGAATCTTTAATTGAATATGCACACAAACACACACATATATAACTAAATTAAATAAAATTATCAAGTTTACTAAAATTGGGGCTTAGACATGTTTACTAATTTTGGGCCTTAAGCAACCAACAGACCAACCCTCTGAGTGGCCTAAAGGCTGATGCGACTTTGTTTGTAACTGAGGCCATATTTGTTGAGTTAGTAGATGAAGAATATGGACCTAGATACAAAGAATTTCACTATATTTTAAAGTCTAAATATGATAACCAAGAAAAGTTGAACATATTTTGGGGAAGCCGTCATAGCCGAAGACATCTATCTGTTGAGCTTTCTCTTTGATGAATGTTTCTTCTCTGTTTCATGCAACAAGAGTAATTTTCTTTGTAATAGATTAGCTCTTTGTGCGTTGATGATGATTTAGATTTGGATTGGTCTAACCAATTCCCTCTTGGCTCGATGTTTAGCCAAGATGGTCTTCTCACTTAGGCTACGTTGTAAGTGATACGTTGTATTTGGTTGAGTTTGTTCTATGAAATTATCTATCGTTCGAAAAAAAAAAAAAAGTACCTACCTCATTTTTCATTATTTTGACCAAGGTTGAGAAGAATGGACTCTTGAAGAGACTTGAAAATTTTCCACATTAACAAGTTAAGATTTTGATTTTGTGGGACCCAAATAAACAATAAAGTAAGTTAATTTTCAACTAACTTTTTTTTTTAAGTCAAATTTTCACCTTACTATATAAAACTATAAAGATAAATTTGATATACTTCATCTGCAATTAAACTTACAATTGCATATATATGAGAGAGAATTTATGGCAATTATTAGTGGTGACAATCTCATACATGACATGACAATTTGACACGATTTGGATCCAAAATTAGTGAGAGAAACATAAACACGACTGACACGATGTTAATATTAGAATATAGTTATTTTATATTTTAATAAGTTTATAATATATTTTAAGTATAACCCAAATCAATCCGAAATCAAACACAAACTTGATGGCTCGAATTAATTATGCAAATAGATTATAAAATCTAGCTCCCCAAAGAAATAGTAGTAAGAAAATGAAGTATGATCCTCAGACCCCATTCCACAGCCAGTCAGCCATAAGTCAAGCCCGTGGGCCTATTTCGCAGGTATTTATTTAATCAAAAATTGTTACAATTTCGATAAAATTACATATATTCTCCGATTCTCATCTGTTGTATCCTTTGTCTGATTTGCCACAGAAGGTGACATTCTTTTCCTCTGTCGAATCTCTCTCTCACACACACAGAGACACATGCACGATCAGAGCTTTCAAAACTTGTATTTTTATTCAACATAAAACTTCCTACATTTTCCTCCGTTTGCCTTTTTCAGGAAAAAAAAAGGAGGGCTTTTGCTGAAAAATCTGAAAGATAAAAAGAAATTATTTTGTGGGTTCTGTAGAAAACTCCAAGCTTTGTTGTTGTTGTAGCATTTGTGGAAGATGAAAGGCAGAGGGAAGAAGAAAGTGGCGATAAACAAGGAAGAAACAGCCGAAAACTGGTGCTTTGTCTGCAAAGACGGCGGTGATCTTCGGATATGCGACTACAAGTTTGTATTTTTATTATTTATTTTTTCCGATTTCCGCGCCATTAAAGCCAGCATTTTTGTTTTGAACGTGAAATCTGGTTTTGGGGATGGAGATGTCGATGGTATGAATCCTCCACACCAAACAGTGGTTGCGTTTTGAAAGTGACAGCTTTTTGCTATTTGAGGCAAAAGTTTTGTGAATAGGGATTTCTTTGTCTTTTCGTGTGTGTTTTAATTTTTTGTTTTTTGGGGCCGGAGGTGGGGCTGGAAAGTGCTGCCACGCCTCCGAAATCCATATTTTCTTGTTTGTCAATTTTTTTCTTCGTGTTTGTTATCAATGAAGAAACTAAGGTGTTTTTATTTGTAGAGCTTTTTTGAGGTAATATTCCTCAAGTTGTATCATATTTTGCTGGAAAAAATCTGACCTACATTGCATAGGTGAAACTTAATAGTGTAGTTGAGTTCTTCGACGTTGTGGAAAATTAAGTCAAACTGCTAATGACAACCTTAAGTAATTATAGACAAACTCTGGGGAGATGACATGTTTAATATTTTCTTTGGTTATCCATTTAATTGTCATGCTTTGCTAGCTGTTTTGCATATACAAGACTTGAGAGTTGAGAGCCAATTTTTCCTTTTTTTTTACTGATTAATTAGTGAAATCAATGCATTATTGTATTAAACTGATCAGCAAGCTTTGTCTACTTTGTGCTGCAACAAAAAAAAAAAAAAAGAAGAATTTAGCAGTAGGTTTTCCTTAGTGATTATTGAGTTTGAGCATAGGGTTCATTGCATAGGTATGAATATATGGAATTATCTATTTACACATCTGAGCTATTTGGCTAAATTTGGTTGTAATCAAATTTTCATGCATACGTTGTGCACTAATGTACTTGTATCTTGATGTGTATGCTTTCGGCTGATATTCAGTTATCCACGACAATGTCGTCGAGGAATCTATTCTCCTTTCATGTGTATAAAGTGCTATAAATGCCAATTGAATTGTTGTTCTGGCATTATTTTTTAACTGCTATTATTATGCTTGTTTATCAAACATGACCCTGTTTCTTTTGTAAAAAAATCCGAGTAATGATGATCATTGAAAATACTTAACATCTCTATTAAGTGTTACTTACTAAAGCTTATTGTGTTTCCAGGGAATGTCTAAAATCTTATCATCCTGACTGTGTGGGGAAGCGAATCATTTTTAGAAAGTGAAAAGAAATGGGCTTATGTAAGTTAAACATCCATCACTTACTCCCAAAATTCAATGCTGGAGGTTATATGCATGCTTCATGATTTATCTGATTAGTTATGCAGATTTCTATGTAATTCCACCTTTGACTTGGAAAACGCAGGCTAATCTAATACTTTTGGGCAGACACATTAAATACTCTGTAGAATAAATACTCATTGGTGGCAACCGAGTAGAATTTCAGCTCGGTCCTCATCAATAAAATACATATAAATATAGTTTAAGTTTACTTTTAGTTATATTATTATATTACATTTGTCTTAGCCACACCACGCATGTCGTTGACCGAAATGTTGAAGTCAACTCACTGGGGATCGAGTATGAGCGACTTGTGGCTAAAATAGGGTGGTCGCCACTAAGGTCGTCGGGGCTCAACCCTGAATTTTGTCTAGGTTTGAGAGTTGGAGTTTCGTCTCACAAATTTAGATCCATGAGACGATTCACAGACTCATTCAAATTTTATTTATTTATTATAAATAAGTACGTATCGATATCATGGGCTTTGTGTTTTATTTGTATAAAAAAATACGGATAAATGAAATAACACATCAAATAACGGAAATGAAAATATAACAAAAAACATGTCCATATATCATCTCACAGCCCTGCAAAACATAAATCTCATGATACATAAATATCAGAAAAACTCACCTAGCTAGTCTCCCAATTCTGGATTTAAACATTCAAGAGACAAATCTCCTTGTTCTTGTTTTATGATTTTGATGAGGTGAGTAACTTTTGAGGGTAGTTTACTTTATTAAGTGGAATATGAGATGATTGATAAATAATTATGGATTGATTACTTAATATTGTGTGTACTTCGGTTGATTCTAATGATAACAATTTAATACGAAATAAGATCAAATGTGTACTTTCTGGGATAAATGAGGGTGGATATAGTAAGATTGCCAGAATACCATTAATTGCCAAATAATTTTCACAATAACTGTAGTTACCTTCACAGTCCATTTACTCAAAAACGTATTCCACAAAACCGACTTAACAACAGACTTTTTTGGGTATTATTGACGGGCATTTCAATCTCTAAACTTTATGACGGAAACATATTCCATCATTAATTTTTTACCAATCAGCATTTTGACGACGGATTGTTTCGGTCGGTAATCCGTCACTATCTTCTTTTGCTGATGGATTTTCCTCATTTAACGACGGAAATCCCGCCGGTATTTGTCTGTTTTCTTGTAGTGTATATCAAGCATGTCAATTATGATGAAGAATATTTACGGATCATGCAAGAACGTGAATTTAGAGATAGTTGTCAGCAATAAATAAATCATCAAAATTGAAAAACATATTCCGTCAAATTATTGCCTCGGAAAAAAGTTAACATGAAAATTGTTTATAATCATAATATCTGTCAATGGTGCTGCAATAGTGCTAAAATCCTACACAAACCTCCTGTAAAAACTCGCAAGCCCATGAAAACTGCGGACTGGACTCGCCTAAATTGGCTTAGGCGAATCTTGAATGGCCTTGATCTTTTCTTCATCAACTGTAATCCCCTTCGCCCTTCGTATCCCCTCCTCAAGTAAATGAAGAAAAATTGAATAGCAATTTCCGGAAATAATGCGAGCCTCTTAATCAGAAAAAACAAATGTTACACAACTAAAAAATAATTAATGTTTTACCAAAAAAAAATGATTAGCAGAGTAGACAAAATTGAGAGAAAGCAAGTGCCGTGAATGACGAGCTGATATGAATATACTAGAGGATGGATTTAGAGGCCAAAAAGCATAATTTAAACCTTTAGGGAATAATGAATATTAAATTCTACCTAGATTATTTTAAACCTCTCATTGGTATAATTGAAACCTTTAGGTTGCATTTGGATTGAAGAATTTAGATTTGATGAGAGGATTTGGGGAATGATTTCAAATGACTCCACCTAAGATAGATATGAAGCTCAAAATGGGAATGATTGTAAATCCGTTGTATCCATACAAGCTCAATGAATTTATTATTATGGATTTGAAAACCTTAGATTCAAGTATATCAACCTAAATGAAGCCTTATACTTTATTGCAATCAAACCCCCAAAAAAGAAACCAAAAGTTGACCTGTGTTCTGCATATGAATTATTACTTCAATAACACTTATCAATCCAAACGATATTGGGAAATGATAAAATAAGTTACCAAACGATATTCAACCAAATGCAATTTCTCATGGAATCTTAGCTTGCGTCTACTTGCTATGTGGCTGTAGCACATACGTGTATCGTGGATGCATGTACACACACAGACCATGATATGAACTTCCATTTCTTCCATCTATTTTCAAACGATCAGGCGACATATCTATAAAAGATCATGCTATTATATCATCCACTTCTTGAATCATATTATCCCACAGTTTACATAATGAGAATGTCAATATTTGATTTTCAGATTGGCATACTTGCTTCCGTTGCCGTAGATCTTCCCACCTTCAATGTTACACTTGTACAAAAGCTGCGTGCCGTCGCTGCCTTTCTGCCGCAGATATTTTACAAGTTAAAGGGAAATATGGATTCTGCAAAGCCTGCCTAAAGCTTGCATTACTTATTGAAGAAAACAAGGATTGCGACTGATGGGGTATGATAACCATTAATTGTAAAATTGATGTGATATTTTTGCTACTATGTGCTTCCAGAAATAATTTGTCAAATACGTAATCAGCTCGCTTAACAGCTAATTGAGAAGGATTTACTATTACATTGATTGTGCATAGGCAGGCACCTTTCGCTTTTTAGGGAATTGGACTGGCCTTAATCTATTTTATATGGATGATGCAAGTGTGATTTTCTTGAACTTAGATTATCTTTTGCTTTTAAGGCTTTGCCTATGATGATACTAATGTGTGTTGTAAATTTCTGCAAATTCTTTGTTGGGCAAAAAATCTGAGTTAGCACATAATATGAAAAATACAGTTGCCTTCAACTCGGTGAAGTAGCCAGTGGTGGGTAGATATGATTCTCTAATCTCTAATATTCGGATGTCCTTGAATCTTTAATTTCTAACATTCACATAATGTGGTTACATCGCAAGCTTCCTGCAAAATTATTAAGGTTGAGAAGGCACTGTGTAGAGATATCTTAAATAATTTTACATCTATACTTTCCAGCGCTCAAGTTTGTATATGCGCTTGTTTCTATTACTAGGAGTGCAAACATTGTGTGTGGCAGCAACAGGTGTGCATACTCTGTGCCAATCCAGATTTCTATATGACATAATACTATTCAAAAATTTCTATATTTGAACAAATTAAGAAACATAGGAACCTGTCCCCCATCAAGTCTTCTTGAAAAATTTATAACTTTCTTCAGTTATTAAAACTTTATTAGAAAAATATTGATTGGATTGAGAGGCTTGCTTTGTGCTTCCTCTTTAGTCATTTTTTGTCGACAAGGAAATGTAATGTGGTTTAAATGCTTCTTTGTATCCAGGAAATGGTGGATTTTACGGATCGGGAAACGTGTGAGGGTTTATTCATGGAATATTATTATATCATTAAAAAGAGGAAGGATTTGAGGCGGGAGATCTTTATGCTGCACAAGATAGGGCGAAGATGAAAAAGAACCATCAATCTGGAAGTGCAGAAGAATGGGATGATGATGATGAAGAAGAAGAAGAAGAAGAAGAAGAAGAAGAGCAAATATCTGATTATGATGGTTCGGAGGATGAGAAATGCAGGAAAACACGGAAAAGATCCGAGGGAAAGAAGTCTTCAAAGCAAACTCCAATGAAATTCAATAAAAAGGAGTTTATTGGCTGGGCCTCAAGATCCCTTATTGATTTCCTCACTTCAATTGGTAAAAACACTGGTGAAAATTTGTCACAGCATGATGTGACTTCGATTGTAAATGAGTATGTTAAAGAAAATAAACTAATTAATCCAGAAAAAAAGAGAATGATAATGTGTGATGCACGACTAAAATCACTTTTCAGGAAAAGAACAATAAGTAAATATAGAGTCTATGACCTTCTCGAGGACCATTTTGCTGAGAACCATGATGAATCAGAGGAGGATGAGGTGGGATATGATTCAGAAGACAATAATGCAGGCATTCTAAATGCATGTAAAAGGCAAAGAAAGCTGGACATGGAGGAAAAATCCGTGAAAAAGGATCTAGACAATATTGTACGTGACAGTTGTTTTGCAGCCATTGTAGTTGAAAATGTAAAACTTGTTTACTTGAAGAGAAGTATGCTAGAAGAACTACTTAAGCAACCTGAATCATTTGAAGAAAAGGTGACTGGATGCTTTGTTCGAGTCAAACGTGATCCATATGATTGTAGATCAAGAATTTCTCATCAGCTCATGCAAGTCAAAGGTTAGTCTTGAAATATGCTTGATGAATCAAGTATTATCAGATGAGCCATTCCTTTCTTATTCTATATTGCATCTGCCTGGGTGGCCCTAACTTATCAATTTCATGTCCTAGATCAAGAATCTTGCACGTAAATTGTGTACCTCAAAATAATATGAAGTGTGCAGTGTGTGTGCTGTGTGTGTGTGTGTGTGTGTGCGTGCGCACAGTGTGTGTGATTGTGCAAGTGTGCAAAAATAAAAATAAAATGATGGATTTCAAATGACTAGGTTTTGAGAGGGATTTCAAATCCTTTAAAAATGATCTAAAAGACTAAAACTTAAAGAGGGATTTGAAATCCATTGATTTGGATTTTTAAGCCAAACAAGTGTGTGGATCTAGCTAAGGATTTCAAATCCCTCATCCCAAATCCACTCTCAAATCCCCCAATCCCAATGCAACCTTAAGTTCTGTTCTCAAATTATGTAGTGACTGTGAATTAGCCCTAGTCAAAACAGGTTCCTTTTCGCTCTGGCTTATGTTAAATATTCAAAGTAGATTTTGATGGAGATTATTGGCAAAATGGATTTCAAAGAGCTTGTGATGAGAAAAATCGGTACAGAATAGAAGATAGTCGATCAGGGACCTTCGAACCTTCTGTTCGACATTACATAGTCCAAAATGACACCATGGAAACTATGACATCCTATATGTGTTACTTGTAAACTACAAGAGAAGTATAAGATGAATGATTATTGACATCCTCCGGAAGTGTATAATTGATGGAGACAGCTGACTTTAAATTTGATTTTGTTTTTTCAGGTGTAAGAACAGTTCCTGCAGGTGAAGACAATACAGGGACTGTCCTTTTAGTTTCAGCCATTCCTAAAGAAATTCAGATACGTTTGGTTTCAGATGCAGATTTCTTGGAGGTAATCAAATTGGTTTTTGGAATAATTGTTTCTTCTCCCAATTGTTGCAATTTTCTAATCACAGTAACCTGCCTAATTTGGTGGATTTATTTCTCCGCTTTAAACCGACAAGACTTATTCTAACATTAAATGCCGGAGCTAGCGCATAAATTATCACAATTGTTGGAAAGGTTTTGACTGGATTAGAATTGAGCTATTTTCTTTGACTGTGTCTTTTCATCCAAATATTATAGTTTTACGAGGTTGTTGGAGAAAGCAAATAGAGAAACTATAAGGACATCAAGCCCTGCAGGGTTTCCCTATGCTTAATTTCATATTTCGCATTACTCATTGACTTCTGGTGGTATAGTGTCCTGAAATCTGAACTACGCCAGAAAAGATTCCATTACTATTAATAGCAAAATACTACAAAAATATTTGGTTTGCTTGCATATTAAGAAGACATTATATCTCGCAATAACTAGCCTAACACCAGCAATGTAAATTCTTTCAATAATTCAATTGCATATAAAATCCTGCAAATCTTGCATTTAATCAAGAAAAAGATGACACATGCTACCTGCTTGTTGCAGGAAGAATGTGACGATTTGAGACAAAGAGTGCTAGCTGGTGAGCTTGAGCGGCCTACAGTGGTGAGTATTACTATGTCTTCAGTCAGCCGATCTTTATGTGGTTTATTTTATCGCGTTCACATTCTATATGCAGCCACTTCTTTTAGAATGTCGATGTAATCAGGAACAGTTAACAATATGGTATATCCTAAAAGAACTAAATAGAAATAAGTGTTAATTTTCTTCCA
The DNA here is from genome assembly GCA_016081115.2 of Rehmannia glutinosa. Classification (NCBI taxonomy): domain Eukaryota; kingdom Viridiplantae; phylum Streptophyta; class Magnoliopsida; order Lamiales; family Orobanchaceae; genus Rehmannia; species Rehmannia glutinosa. The sequence goes on from CM071926.1 coordinate 1,221,773, forward strand.
AGTTTGATGCTTGACCTTCTTTCTAAATTGAGTCTACTAAAAGTGTGCACGTGGGGGTTCTAAACAACGTCATTCTGGCAACTATGATCATTAAAAGGTATCAATTGTTTGTCCGTAAATCAAATTAATTTGAAGTGATGAAATTTTGCTACAAAATTCATGTTCCTCCTTCAGCATCATTTTGTATCCACTATCCATGTATAATCAATATGTGAATTTACTAAAATAATATGTTTTCCTTGAGATCTCTTAAAGTCTTAAACCATCACCATGGTAATGACTGTCAAACAGAACACATTATAGGTCCGCATGCAGGAGAAGGGGGAAATTTGCTTTTACTTCTTTTCATACCACAGATATTGATGCATTAATGCCAGATGGCAGTTTTGTTAATTGTGTGTTGAGGTGGGACTTTTTTAAATTGATAACCTCTTTTCTACAGGCGGATCTCCAACAGAAGGCCAAAGTTCTTCACAAGGATATAACAAAGAATGTATGCTATATGTCTTTGTCTTGCATTATAAGCTCTACGATTATTACCTTATATTGTGGCTATTTACAATTGTATTTCAAATTTCGATTCTATACAGAAAGTGCAGTTTGTTCCAACTTAGTGGGTAATTTAATCTAGGAAATCAAAGTTTACCATGTTTTAGCTACTATAGTTGTTTATTATGTTTGAATAGGTGTTGAATACATTCACCCAATTCTGCCCATTTTCAGTCTCGCGTACCCTAAAATTTGCAATCATGAATTTCCGTATCACATTTTATCTTATAAAATGTTAATTGTGCTTCTCGATGTCTGTGCAATCACTTGCCATGTATTTTACTCTAGAAGCTAGTTATTACTGGACTTTTCTTGCTAGTAATAGCTATACCATTGTTGCAGCAGATTGTGTGGTTATTATTTCCTTGATTATCCTCATGCATGTTATTATGATTGCATCAAAATTCCATCTCATTGCTCATTGCTTAAATGTGATTTAATTGAATTTATGTCAGTGGATCCGTAAAGAGTTGGTCTTGTTGCAACACCGCATTGATCTAGCCAATGAGAAAGGATGGAGACGCGAATATCCTTTTATGAGTTGCTTTATTCATGAATTGCTTTTATTTTGCAATGATATAATAAAGTTGCTTAAAAACAGTCATGGATAGGTGATATTTTCATAAGCGACATGCAATCCTTTTTTCTGGTTTCGTCAGCATGTGATGGCCTTTCTGGTTTGTGACTTTAACTATAATGCTTCTACTCTTTTTGAGTATTTGGAGAAGAGAAAGATACTGCAATCTCCATCTGGACAAGCTCGGTTGCTCGAAAATGTTCCTACAGTGATTCCAGACATAATTGAGCCTGATTCTAATTCTGGGGGCAGCAGAAATGACATAAAAAGTGATGAAGGCTCTCCTCAATCAATCCTCCCGTGTAATTCATCAGGTATGCTTGTTAACTAAGGCTCCATGTATTTATATTGTCCGAGTTTTAAGCATCGCCAATTACTATAAAACTTGGGTACGTGCAAGAGTGATACAAATGCTGGCTTGTGCTTTTTGGCACCAAGATGATAGAAAGTTTCCAGATTTAATTGACATTGTTAACTAAAGATTTTGAAAATTTGACCTTTTACTAAAGTTAGTCGATATTTTCTGAAAAGCTAGACGTAGGGTAGAAATTAAAAGTTGACTGTCTGTGATCATATACCCAAGTCATTTGGCAGTCTTTTACAGTGTTTTGTTTTTTTGGACGCTTGTAACAGAAAAATTGTTGGAAATGTTATCCAACCGGAGGATCTTTAAGGGGGCGATTGCCTACAAAAACATTTCATTTTCATTGCGCTAGAGAATTTTTTATTTATTTTTTATCATAGCATGCGATTGCTTATGAAAATTTTCAGAAAATGCACTATTAACTCACTTTCACTTTTTCAATCACCAATCACGTACACTTTTTTTGTCAAAACATCCATCAAATCAACTATCAGTATAATTGACTATTAACTCACCACACATTTCCAATGACCAATCATTATTTTATTTTTTCTATATCAAATTAGATTTCATCATTTCATTTTCATCTCATATCCAATCACACTTTGATTATGTACTACAATATACCCCCTTCATAAGCAAAAACATTTCAAACACCTCCCTCATTTGTAAAAATATTACAATTACCCCTTACATTTAACGCAAAATAAAACCGCACGTTTTTTTTTGCAATTATCAGACATCTCTGAGTTTTTTGTAATTAACCGAAACCTCTGGGGTAGTTTTGTAATTATCTGTTTTTCTAAATACAAGGATGTTTTGCTCTGATATAGTAGTTGTTGTTTTTGTGACAGAAGAGAATACTCAGCATTGTCATGCTTCCCCTTCTGAAAGAAAGCAACCAATTTCTGAAAAATCAACCTCCAAACAACCTCAACTCGGTGATACGCCCGACTCTGAACCCGAGCACGACAATATTAACCTCAGAAAGCTCTTGCAACTTAGTGCCAAAGCGAAAAGGAATCGATTGGAGGTCGGAGAGTCAGTAACATGCTCTCAACAGATGCACGACAAGCATGCGAAAACGAAGGGCCATGAGGGTTCGAAGATTGAGTTGATTGATTTGCTCAGTGATGATGAAGATGACAATGACAGTAAGGCTAGTAATGACTTGGAAAACGAAAAGTGGTGTTATCGAGGTCCAAATGGCGAACTGGGCAGGTCTTCGTTGTCCGTTTTGAAACTTTGGAGCGAGAAGAGTCGGTATGCGTTTGAATTCAAGGCCTGGAAGGAAGATCAGAATGAAGAGAATGTGATTCCGTTGCGCGAGGCTCTTAGAATCGCCTTACGTAAGAAATAGTTACAGTTGCTTTTGAAAAAAAGAAATTAGGAAGCTGAAAACTTTTTTGTCTTGTGATCCTAAAGAACTACATTTGATTATATGATGAATGACTCAAAAAGAGGGAAATTAGGAATATGATTATGATGAATGGCTCTGTTTTGAGCTACACTTTCATATGTACCAATCAGTATTTGTGCTTCATTGTGAGTATATATATACCTCTTTTTATCTCAATTTTCTGAGGTTGGGTTTGGATTGAAAGATTTCATGTTGCATTTGAAGGGTTGAAAGATAAGGATTTTAAATCCATAATTCATTGAGAGATTTGAAATTCAAGGGATGGATTTGAAATCATTTGATTTAAAATCCCTCTATTTGACGATTCTTGTTTGGATATGATGTCGAATTGTGAAAGGATTTCAAATCCGTTAGAAAGTTTTGTGTGTGTGTATGTTGTGCGTGTTGTGTGTGAAATGTGTGTAGTGTGTGTTGTGCGTGTTATGTGTGAAATATGTGCAGTGTATGTGAACTGTGAAACGTGTGTAGTGTGCGTGTGCAACGTATGTGTATGTGTGAAACGTGTTTGTGTGAGTCTGTGTATAATTATATATATAGGGGATAAAATATTTACAGTGTGTGTCTATATGACTTGGTTTGTAGGGAGGATTTGAAATCCATAAAAACAACTAAATTTGTAGGGAGGATTTCAATTCTATGGATTTATGTTTTCTATCCAAATAAGTTGGATGGATTAGACGGTGGATTTGAAAATCCACTCTAAATCTCATCCTCAAATCCCTAATGGACTCTGAGTTTGTTTGGGTGATCAATAATTTCAACTTTCAAATCCTTGAGTCATTTTTTTGAGTCATTGTGGTTGATTTTAAATTTATTTTATATGAAATCATCTGAAATCTTTTTGCAAATTTTACCATCCAAATGCAACCTCAAAGAATTCCAAGGGTTCAAAGAGTAAATTGAGAAAATAAAACCTATGACTTATTTGAATTCGAATCCAACAACTGCATATTGCAGAAAATATTACCTTACAATGGACCCTTTCACAAATTTTAATAATTCTAAACTTAAATTTGATATATTAAGAAAGGCATCATTGTCCATGAGAAAGTCATAGAAAGATCAAAAGGTAGAGTCAAGGATAAAGAGTAAAAATTGAGCAAGGTTTTGAATGTTGCGATTGTTTTTTGTTCAAAATCAATCGAATATTTTTTAAATAAAGTATATTTTCGTATTAACAAAAACTTCTAACGGGTTCAAATCCGATAGACGAAATACCAAATTTGGTGTCATGGGTTGGAGATGCTTTCTAAGTAAACACTTTTTTCGACTCTTCTTTTTCTTTTCCTTTTTTTTTTTTATTTCAAAACTCTTGAACACGCTTAGCCTCCAACTCGACCCAAGAACAATAGACGGTGGCATTTTTGTAGTTTTGAATGCAATGACATTTTTGCAATATTTTGGCCTTCTCGGGGTGGTACTATATAACTGGACCGGTGATGTTTTTGTAATATTATGCGAAGAACGTAGATCTTTATTACAACTATTAGTTTTTCTCTAAAAAGTACTAGTAGTAATGTTGAAATGTATTAGTAATCCGCTTGAACAATTTTTTTCAAGAATCCTCATAAAAAATATTTTTTCCATCAAAAGTATTAGTATTCATACTAAAACGTATTAGTAGTTTTATTTAAAAGTATTATATTTTCCGATTAAATGTAATTTAGTATTCCTCCTAAAAGTAATAGTTTTCCCCATAAAAGTATTAGTAGTTCCCCATAAAAGTATTATTTATTCCCCCAAAAAGTATATCGAATCATCTTGAAAAGTATTTGGTAGCATCCTAAAAATATTAGTTTTTCCTCCGAAAAATATTAGTAATCCTCCTAAAAAGTATTAGCAACTCTCCTAAAATGGCCAACGGATGTGATATTGGTACTTGTGCGGGTTGTTGGTGGGGTGACGATCGAATATTTGAATTCGTTAGACCGTCCTGGCGAGATTAACCCTTTCGTATTTAACTCGAAATCATGCTATTATTTATTTATTAGGGATACTTACAAAAGCACCCCCAAGGTTTGGGCGAGTTACAAAAAACAGAGAAATTTTTGAAATAAAACCCCCATTGACATTTGATTATGTCTTACATTTTTCCTTTTCATAGGCGAAAAACATTTTAAACCCCGACATTTATTGAAATATTACGATTATCTCCTTCAATTTAAGAAAAAATAAATCATCAAGGAATTTTTGTAATGTTAAAAGAGTTCCGATTTTTTTGTAATAGTTCAAACCTCGGGTTTTCTTTATAATTATCCCTATCTATTATTATATATAGGTATCAAGACTTGAGAGAGTTGCTATATTTTTCTTAATAACGGGAGCCTGCAACTTTTATATTTCAAAGCATCTTTGGATAAATTATCGGACTTGATGCAATAGTCGCAAACCACGCCAATCGTAACCGTAATCTAGGCAATCCTTGTAACACAAATGAACCAAGTGGTCAAGAAATGGAGATTCAAACATGAGGCCCAAGAGCCCACCTTACTCCAAAGATCGCCACTCCGTGAGGGGCTAAGTACCATGATATTATTGCTCAATATTCATATAATGAAGGCATATTCTTTTCGTTTTTCCTCTTAAATAATATATAATAATTTGTCCATTACAAAATGAGAGGTTATAGTCAGTAATTACACTAATTAATAGGGGAAATCCTTATGGTAATATAATTTGCTTTTAACACTACTCAATAATATTATAATTGGAATATATTACTTTCAGTGATACCTAAATTCGAGAAGTCTATTAGCCCAACTACAAAAGCCCAGAATAACCCGACATTGTAGAATGCAATTTATGGGCCTCCAGGCCCGTTGGCCTTTATTTTTAGCTCACCACAAGTGTACGGTGTACGCTATAGGAAAGGGTAGCAAGGTCGTATCCACGGAAACTAATAAATTTATGTACTAAGTATTGAACTAAGATAACTTTATTTTTATTTAGACGATCGTAATTTAATGATTGTGGTTGTGAGATCCCGACAAGTTAGACTACAAAACATAAAATTAGGAGAACACAATTGATAGAAATATCAAGAAGATGAAACGGATTTCCGAGTTAAGGTTTTGATTAACAACCCTCTTGTTGTACAATTTAATCCACGCCAAGTTATTATCAATATTCCTATAAGACGATCACAAATATATTTTATCCTCCCTCTCGAGATGCATATAAAATGTAGATTGAAATACTTATGCTAGCATCTCTACTCAACATGAAGTACTCAACTCCCAAAAGTTCAAAAGATCAAATGTCAGCACATATATTTACAAACCTCTCGATTCCTGCAAATATTTGTGTCGAGTACTCAAGATCTAATATTGAAACTCATCTCTCGAATTATGAATCAATATATCAAACAAGTTAAATCATTGATCAAGTGATAAAACAAGAATAAGCTCAAAGTACTCAAATAGGCTTCAAGATAATAACTTCAACTAAGATTAAAACATCCGACAAGAGTTCATTAATCTACTTCCAAAACCCGGAAATCTAAAGAGTTTAGCTACACATGATTTCTAAGCAATCCATATACAAATTGTTCATAGCCATGACAACTAAAAATGAAAGATGAAAACTACAAGAGAAGCAAGAAAAACTTAGGAAAGTCGACAATCTCTCGATGTATCTCCGTTCCTTGAGCTCCGATGCAACCCGATTATCTCCTTGATGTCCTCTTCCAAGAATATACCCTTGTCTTGTGTTGTAGATCCAAAAATGTCGAGAATGTCCTTGTGTGCGCCCCCAAAAGCCTTTTTATACCCATTTCCAAGTTTAGGGCACAATGTCTTTGCAGATTATGGGATTCAGCGTAGACGCACGGGTCGTGCGCCCCTGCCACGGGCTACCCGTGCGTCATCCCGTAGCGAAGCCTTTGATTTTTACCAAACACGCACGGGTCGTGCGCCCCCTGCACGGGCTACCCGTGCGTGATGCCATATGTATATTGCAATTCTCCAGTGGCACACGAGTGGTGCGTATGAGCACGGGCTACCCGTGCGCCATGCCGTAGCCTTAGAAAGCCTCTCTTCAGGGGCACACGGGTGGTGCCTATGGTACGCCCAACCCGTGCGCTCCCTGTATTCTTCTTATACGCTCATCTTCTGCTCATTCCAGCTTCACTTTTCGTATACTCACTCAATTCTCATTGTTTCCACTTTGCAAGGCTCCTATTTGTATTCAATTTGCTTCAAATATCATGAAATTCCTATAAAACAAGCAAAGTGTAATATCTTTTCCACAAGGAGTGAATACGTAACATTTTACACGAGTATATGCATGTTTACCCATCATTATAGCCATAAATATGCTCCAAAATACATGCAAAACTCACACCTATCAAAATCCCCCAAACTTAAACCGTTGACCGTCCCGATCAACAATTTTGAAAACACGATAAAGCACAACAGGGAGATAAGAATAAAAGCGCACACAAAGGACCCAAAAGAAGATCCATATTGTTCGTCATGAATGTTGAGCAACAAACCAATCAAGCCTCAAATATCTGATCAAAGAGCACGCATCAAGTAAAACAAAGTGAAATGCTCTGAATTACAACTCTCAAAGTTACGTGTATACTCTCATCTCACGAGGATATGGGACGTGTTTACGCTCGAATCAATTCAATGTCGCAAAATTACCATAAGCTTACAATTCGTCTCATATCTCTGCCACTAGAATGTATGCAATTCGTGAATCAAAAAGGACTTTCTTGTTTGGTTGTAATGAAGGCTCTTTGGCTAGGGTAGGAAATTTTGGATAAAGTGACTCAAACTCGAGTATATAACTGGTGAGCATATCAATCCTCTACATAATAGTTCCATATGCTACTCCAATCATCCCTTATTTTTATCAACTTTCCTTATTTCCATCTCTTTCTTTCTTTTGAGAATTGCCTTAAATTACAATCCTTCGCCCCCAAGTTCGTTTCTGTGAAAATTCACATTATAGCATCGATTTTTTTTTTACTTGTGAATTTTCAACTCTTCTTTTTCATCTCATTTTCTTCCTCTTTTGTTCCAATTAACCAATTATGCCCATTATCCCACTTTTCAATTCCCACTCCTTCAACTCCATTCATTCCCTTTACTCAATGTTATACACTCGAGTTTAGGGTGATGGATCTATCAAATTCAAAGCTTAAATCTTGTGGTTATCAAAGGAATAGACAATAGGCTCAACTTGGCTAACTAGGAATTTCATCATCTTTAGGAAAGCAAAAGGCTAGCAAAGATGGCCTTTTATCATATTCACAATTTGCATACAACATGTGGCCTCGACAGAGATACCCGAGCAAGTTCTAGAATTCGACAACATGAATGATACCCTCAAATCACAACAAGACGCAAAGATATAAGCGGAAAAGGCTCAAAGCTCACAGGCTTGTCAATATGTAATTCAAAGCATCAAACCAAGTTTTCATATTAACATGATCAATGTTATCTATTCAAGCTCAATCAACTCATGCTCATCATCCAATTCCAACAATACAAATCTTTCAAAATCACCACACAAACAACAAGTTGCAACAAGCCAGGTCAACTCACTCTCTAACCACTAAGAAAACAATAGACGTGCTAAAGCCATAAACGTGGTCTAATGCAATGCAACCTAGAATGCTCTATATGCAACTATATGAAAACACCAAATGCAAGAATTTTTTTTTTTCTATCCACACTTTTCATATATTAAATACTATCTATCCCCCAAACTTGAATGAAATTATATTGTCCTAAGGGGAAAAATAGAATTTCAATAACGAAAAGTGGGGATATACCGACTGCTCATGGAGGAGGAGGCGGGAGTGGCCTTGTGAGATATGCCACATTCGTGAATCGTTGGAGCACTTGCCACGTCTCCTCGAACGCCGTCATAATTCTCGAACGCGAAAAATCAACGATCTTTGCCTCAACTCCTCCCCTTGTTGCCTTAACTCGTCTCCTTGACGACGCAAGTCCTCCCCAAATGCAAATAGCATATCCTGAAAATCATTACCGCATCGCCACCATGAGATGTCTTGGGACGATCCCCGCTATGTGAGCGTTGGGGGTAAGCACCGCCGTGTGGGGACTCGGGGATGTCATATCCAAGTTGAGGGAGGGGGTTCCACCCCATTTCTCTTCTACGTAGCTCCTCTTCCTCCGCGACCATATCTTCCTCATCCGGAAACTTTGAACTCGACGCCTCTTTCTCGCATCTATAGCCTCCGTAATTCGGTTATGCGCGTCGAGTTCATTAGGAAGTTGGTGGTGTCTGCCAAAGTATCGACTGTGGTGTATGTCGGGTTGGGCAACGGAAATGCAGCACCTTTTTTCTGTAGAAGCACCAACGTATTATCTTCATTCGCTATGAACTTCATGTGGTGCAAAGATGCCAAATTAACCCGAGTGCTTTGCCCGAAATAGGCTCCAACCCTCGGAAATCGATGTTGAAATACCGGGCATAGGGGTGATGAGGCCCCCTATAGAAATAGTACCCCCTTCCCGCCTTACCAATTGCTCAACTTGCTCCGCGAAGTAGGCAGCGGTGTTGTAGGGTGTATTTGTGAGCATACACCATAGTAGATACAACTCCCTCGTAGTCATTCCCCCAATATTTTCTCTGGCGAATACGGAGGACGCAGTCACACGTTGTATGTACCTGAACACTGGATTCCGGATCCAAGAGGCTTTAGTAGTCCGTGCGGCATACAACATAGGCCCCGTTTGTGGTGTTTCTACCAAAGATTCTCCAAAAATCATATTGATCATAATTGTCCATCGGTCGGAAACGAGCATTCGTTGGAACTTCAAAAATGGTATTCAATTGGGAGATAGATAAATGCCGACGTACATTCCCCAACTGAAAGCGTATCTCAAATGGTTCGAAAGCTCCTCCTTGTTTGAATACTTCCACGGTACTCAAAAATTCCAACGTGTATCGCTTGAATGTCGGCCACCGTGCTCATAAAATTGGTCCACCCAACCTTTGCAAAAAGACGCCAAACGTCCTCATGCATCCCCAAAGTGTGGGTACAGTCATCATCGGCGATCGGGATGGAGCTACTTGGCGACCAACCAAGCGATTCCACCGCTCAATGTCGTTTGCATTCGTCAATACCACACCATATGCAGCGGACTGTCGGTCTACTTCTTGCGGTGCCTCGTCTCTTTGTCTTTGCTACGCGCACACGTCTCCTTCCACCACGGGATTCCTTCTATCTGCCATGAAAGATGTGTACCTGAAATAAATTCCATTAGCATCCCAATACTATCAATGGCAACAACAAAGTAGGGGTTTTAAGCTAATACATTAGGTGGTGCATATTTACTTCCCTACCTCACCGTGATCGATTAAGCAACCCCAAACAATCAAGCATTATGGCCAAACTAGAAAATCATTAATCTTAAAGCTCAAACAAACATTGTCCATGCCCCATTAATCAATATTTCATTCAAATTCACCTCAATTACACAAGCCCACAAAGTGTTCGATAATTTGCCGTAAAGAATAATTCATACAATTCATAGCAAGACTATCAAAGCAAGCACTAATCATGATTCCCATACATAATTGACAAGAAATTCACAAGGAAAAACGATGTTCTTACCGGAATTCTCGAAATTCAACTCAAAGTGGACAACTCGAACCCTAGGTGCTTTTTTCTCAAATTTCTTCAATCAAACTTGAATGTAATGCAAATTGTAGTTCTAATGTGATGGGGGAGTGATTAAATGGGGAATTTAGGTGGAAACTTGAGGAAATTTTGAAGAAAATGAAGGAATAGGGAGGGGGCATGCGCTTGTGGAATTTGAATAAAAGAAGAGCGATGTTTAAACTGCTCTTATTTACCTGATATCCGTAAGGCGCACGGGTTACCCGTGCGCCATGCCGGCGAAATTCCTCCTGCGGACACACACGGGTCATGCGCCAGCGCACGGGTAACCCGTGTGTGATGCCGAAGCATGCTCAATTTCCTCCCAGTGCACGCACGGGTAGTGCATACTGTACAACCATTCGTAATTTTTTTGTTTTTATAAAAATAACATACAAATCACACAAATTAAAACAAAACACACATACCAAATCACACAAATCACCCAAAATTGAAACAAAACACACAAAAAAATGAAATCCACACCAAAAAAAACCGTTGGTTGCCTCCCAACAAGCACTATATTTAACGTCTTTAGCTTGACGCCTTTGTCTGTCGTTCCATTACGGGTCTCGCAAGGAGATAGAAGTCACCTCCTCTTGGTTACCTCGGTGGAAATAATGCTTAATCCTCTGGTCGCTTTTTACCATGAAGGTTTCACCATCTTTTGTCAATAATTCTACAACTCCGGAGGATTCAATACCTTTTTGATCACAAATGGCCCCGACCACCTAGACTTGAGTTTTTCCGGAAAAATTTAAGGCGTGAATTGTACAAAGAGTACCGGTTCTCCCGATAAAAACTCTCGTTTTTCATCATCTTGTCGTGCCATCTTTTTGTTCTCTCTTTATAAATTCGGGAGTTTTCGTAGGCTTCATCCCGAAACTCTTCCATCCGATTCAAATGGAGCAACCTATCTTCGCCGCTTTTTGAAAATCCATATTGAGCTTCTTGACCGCCCAAAATGCTTTGTGTTCCAACTCCACCGGCAAGTGACACGATTTCCCAAAAACAAGTTGATAGGGGATGTGCCCAACGGTGTCTTATATGCGATCTGTATGCCCACAGCATCATCCAATTTTAACGCCCAATCTTTTCGGTTGATGTTCACCGTCTTCTCAAGGATTTGTTTGATCTCCCTATTAGCCACTTTCCGCTTGTCCATTGGCTTGCGGATGATATGCCAATGCGACTTTATGTTTCACCCCATATTTTGCCAACAAGTTGCTCATCAATTTATTTACAAAATGCGACCCTCCATCACTAATTAAAGCTCTTGGAGTGCCGAATCTAGTAAATATATTTTTCTTAAGGAATCGCATTACAACTTGAGCATCATTTATTTTGGAAGGAATCACCTCTACCCAACGGGATACATATTCCACTGCGAGTAGAATATATTGATAACCCGAAGATGATGGAAATGGGCCCATAAAATCAATCCCCCACACATCGAACAATTCCACTTCGATTACATTTGTCTTTGGCATCTCGTGTCTACTTGAAATGTTGCCCATTCGCTGACACCTGTCACATTGTTGCACAAATAAATAACAATCATTAAATAAAGTGGGCCAATATAGCCCGCTTTGCAATACCTTCACAAGCGGGTGGGCCAAAGTGTCCGCCCGAGGGTGCGAATGACATCGTTGTAGGACTCCTCCCATTCTTCTTGAGGCACGCATCTTCTTATAATTTTGTCCGCGCACCTCTTAAAGAGTAGGGGTCATCCCACATGTAGAACTTTACATCATGTAAGAACTTTTTCTTTTGATATGGCGATAGATCCGGAGGTAGAACTCCTGCAGCCAAGTAGTTGACAAAGTCCGCATACCACGGAAACTTTGCCTCAAGCATGAGTAATCGTTCATCGAAATTCCTCTTTTATTAATTCCGTGCTTCCTTGCGCTTCCTCTTGATTTTCTATTCGAGACAAGTGGTCGGCCACCACGTTCTCGCACCCTTCCGATCCTTGATTTCCACATCAAACTCTTGCAATAATAAGATCCACCGAATCAACCTTGGTTTCGCATCCTTCTTATCAAAGAGGTATTTGATGGCCGCATGGTCGGTGTGAACAATCATTTTCATCCCAATCAAGTATGATCGAATTTATCAAATGCGAAAACAATCGCCAACATCTCCTTCTCGGTTGTGGTGTAATTCATTAAGCATCGGCCCAACGTTCTACTAGCATAGTAGATGGATCTCAACAATTTCTCCCTCTTTTGACCGAGGACAGCCCTACCGCAAAATCGCCGCATCACACATCAACTCAAACGGTTGACTCTAATCTGGGGCGACAAGTATAAGTGTGGTCACCAATGCCTTCTTCAATGTTTCGAACGCCCGCAAACAATCATTGGAAAAATGAAAGCGATCTTTTTTTCTAGCAATTGGCTCAAAGGCTTAGAAATTTTAGAAAAGTCACGGATAAACCTTCTATAAAATCCGGCATGGCCCAAGAAGCTCGAATGGCTTTCTCATTTGCGAGGGTGGTAATTTCTCAATTGCTACAATCCTTGCCCGATCGACTTCCAAACCCGCAGAAGAGACTCGATGACCAAGTACAATACCATCGCGTACCATAAAATGGCACTTTTCCCAATTGAGTACAAGATTGGTCTCTTCACATCATTTGTAAGACTAAGGAAAGATTGTGAAGACAATTATCAAAAGAATCACCAAACACAGAGAAATCATCCATAAATACCTCCATAACTTTTTCAATTAGATCGTGAAATATAGCCATCATACAATGTTGGAAAGTGGCGGGCGCATTACATAACCCAAATGGCATGCGACGAAATGCAAATGTGCCATAAGAACACGTAAATATCGTTTTTCCTGGTCTTCTAGTGCAATCATGATTTGATTGTACCGAATAACCATCTAAAAGCAATAATAATCGTAACTCGCCAGACGATCCAACATCATATCGATAAAGGGGAGAGGGAAATGATCTTTTTGAGTGGCATCATTAAGTTTTCTATAATCAATACATATTCGCCACCCTAGGTAACAATTCTAGTAGCAATTTGTTCCTCATTCTCATTATTCACGATCATTACCCCCCTTTTTCGGTACCACTTGTCTTGGACTTACCCATGAACTATCGTGAGATGGCATAAATGATTCCCGCATCTAACCATTTCAACACTTCCTTCCTAACCACATCTTACATGATAGGGTTTAATCGTCTTTGGTTTTGCCGATGGTTTATAAACATCTTCCATCCGAATTTTATGCATTACAATGGATGGGCTTATGCCTTTTAAATCGCTTATAGACCATCCGAGTGCCGACTTATATTTTCGTAAACCCTTAACAATTTATCAAGTTGAGTGGGAGTTAGAAGAGACGAGACGATTATCGGATTTGCATTATTCGTCCCCAAGAAATGCATATTTGAGGTGTTCGGGTAATTGCTTGAGTTCCGGTCGATGTCTCTATTTCAGGGCCACGACGGGGCCGCGTGCTCGCGTTCAAGACGCAGGTTGTGCGTGATCCCCTGTCCTCAAGCTTCCTTTCGGCATCAAGCATGGGTTGCCCGTGCTGCACACACGGGTCGTGTGCTCTTCGTGACTTGCAACATTTCTTTCGGCATCACGCACAGCAACTCGTGCGTCGGACGCACGGTCGTGCGTGACCGGAGGTTTTGCTCCCTTATTTCTGACTTTGCATTCTCGCCTCTTGCGCTCCTAGGTAGTTCCTGCATATGATCTAAGGCACAAACATAGTCGTACAAATCTTGGTTATCAAAATCAAGCACAATACTCGACATCGAGCATGAGTGTGTTAGCCCAAATTCCAAATCATCTGTAGACAATGCATGATCAACATAATCCTCAATGCACGAACTAACTATATCCAAAAAATTACAATTTTCCACCGTATCATGAAATTTCATTGCCTTATATATAGAAAATAAAACGTGCTCATCATTAACACGTAATGTGAGCTCTCCTTTTGCACATCTATTAAGGCTTTACCAAAAGAGTAAGGAATGGATGTCCAAGTATCGGTGGAACGCCTCGATCTTCTTCCATATCAAGAACCAAGAAATCCACAGGAATATAAATTTATCAACTTTTACCAAAGACGTCTTCTATAATTCCCTTTGGATAAGTAAGTGACCATCTGCAAGTTGCAATGTCACCGTGGTTGGCTTTACCTCGCCTAGTCCCGACTTCCCGAAAATGGACAAAGGCATCAAATTAATACTTGCCCCCAAATCACATAACACTTTATTAAAGAAGTTACCACCAATGGCACAAGGGATAGTGAAACTCCCTGATCTTTCGATTTTGTGGCGACTTTCTTTGAATGATTGAGCTAAATTCTTCCGTCAAATTCAACACTGTTTCAAAGCTTGTCATCTTCATCTTCTTCGACATAACATCCTTAAGAAATTTTGCATAATTTGGCAGTTGCTCTAGTGCATCTGCAAAAGGAATGTTAATGTGCAATTTTTTTAAATATATCAAGGAATTTTGCAAATTGATCATCAAGCTTTTTCTTTTGAAATCTTTGGGGAAAGGGGAGAGATATAGGCAACTTAGATATATTAGAGTTAGACGATGATTTTAGCTTCTCATTTGTTTGTTCCGCCTCTTGTCTCTCTTTTTTTCTCCATCTTCTTCAACATCATCTTTCATCACCGATTCAACCTCTCCCGGCTTAGATGCTTCTTCTGAAATTTTCAGATTTCCAGATTTTTCTTTAGGCCCCTCGTATTCCGTACCGCTTCGTAAGCGAATAGCCTTGCATTGTTCCTTAGGATTCATCTCCGTATTACTCGGAAATTGACCCTTTTGATGTTGTCCACCCACAATTGTAGCCAATTGACCCACTTGAGTTTCAAGATTCTTTATTGAGCTTGTCACTTGGGTCATTTGTAATTCCATCTTATCCATCCTAGAGTCTTGCCTAGCGAAATGACTCATCGTGTCACTCATGAATGCATTCGATTGATTTATGAAGGATGTGAGTGCATCCTCCAACGATGATTTACCTTCCACATTTCCACTTCCAATTGAAGCATTAAATCCCTATGAGGTTGCAACACATTCTTTGTATTGGCATAGGAAATTTTTTCATGGTTTCTCAACCCTGGATGGTAGTGTGTTGGGTTTGAATTATTCCTAAAATTGTTGAAATTCTAGTTATTCACATAATTTACCTCCTCCATCGGATATAGAAGAGCTTCACTACCCGTGTTCGTGCTTGCTTCGCCCTTTCGTCAATACACTCAATTGAGTTGTCAAAGCCGCCACTTGTGCCGTCAACACTTTAATCGGTCCAATCCGAGATTTCGCTACTCGTTGTACATTGGATCTTTCAGATGGCCACCGTAATCTGTTCATAGCCATTTCTTCAAGAAGGTTCAAGGCATCTTGTGGAAATCTTGCCAACAATGCTCCTCCCATTTGTGGCATCAACAAAGGCCCTCGTTTGCCCCATTAAACCATTATAGAAGAAACATAATCTGGATCCTCCGGGAACCCGGTTTGTGGACATCTTCGTAACAAATCCTCGAAATCTTTCCCAAGCCTCATACAAAGGCTCCGAGTCGAACTGTCGGAATTGAGTAATCTCACTTTTGAGCTGCAAAGTTTTGCTCGGTGGAAAGAATTTAAATAAGAACTTTTGGCTCAATTCGTCCCATGTGCTCACGCTTCCTTGCGTCAAAGTGCCCAACCAATTTCTTGCCTTATCCTCAAAGAAAATGGGAATAGGCGCAATCTTATGGCGTCATCCGAGACTCCATTCATTTTGATCGTATTGCATATTTGGATAAAATGTGCAAGGTGGGAATTAGGATCTTCAGTCGCGAACCCCCCAAACTGGTTCTGCTGTACCATATTGATCAATGCCGGTTTGAGCTCAAAGTTGTTGGCATTTATCGGAATATGAGCAATACCACCGTAATTACGATTCGTTTGTGGTCGAAAGTAATCACGAATGGCTTGCTGTTGAACCGGTATTGGTAACTCGTTGATCCCATTGTTACCTCTATTTTCTTCGTCCACGTCCCCCATATTCTGATTCTGTTGTCTCTCAGCCCGTCTAGTAGTTGCACTAATTCTTCTCGCGAAAGCCTCAACTTCCGGTATGAGCGGTATTAAGTCCCCTCGCCTAGAGCGCGTGTTCATGCACTACCTGGACCAAACTAAAAGAACCAAATCAGATAATGTATAATTAAAGTCAAACCAAAATATAAAATAAAAATGTCTAAATTAAGAATAAATCTATCTACCGCAATATTAGCACCAAAAAATTGTATTAGTCCCGAAAACGCCAAAAAACTGTTAGATAAATGTTTTTATCAAGATTTTGATGATTTTGTTTTAATAAGATTTTATACCAAAACAATGTTTTTATATGTTGTCCAAATACTACTAAATGATTTAAAATGTTTTTACTAATTTTTGGAGTATTTCTTAGAGTTTTTAATTTGATAAAAATTGGGCAACACTTTTAATGGTTTTGTTTAAATTGGTTTTTACACCAAAACTATGTTTATAAATGTTGTCTAAATACTCCCAAATGATTTAAAATGTTTTTATTAATTTTTTGGAGTATTTCTTGAAGTTTATTTTTGAAAAAAATCGGACAACATTTCAAAGGGGGTCGACCAGCTCAAAATGGTCGACCAGACACAAGATAAGAAAACACAAAAACAGAACTTACGGACTTGAAAAATGGAACAGGGGACCGAGTCCGGGGGAGGCGACCGGTGGACCCCCGCAACCCCTACCTGGATCGCACTATTTTTTTCAAACGGTCGAAATCTTCAACAGGCAACCGGTACGCCCTATGTTATTTTTTGACAAAAAATTCCAACCGTTGCAACTGTGGACAAAGATTTGCTTTTCAATTTTGTACAATATTTCTACATCTTGTGATCTTCTTTTTGTAGAAAAAAGTGAAGATAGAGGAGCCTATGTTGGGAGCCTATGTTGGTGAAGCTTCCTATAAATAGAGGATGAATTGAAGATACAAGATACAACACATACAAGCAAAATACACAACAAGAAATCTGCAAATTGTTCAAGCTTTCATTTTTACATTCTTGTTGTAATAGCCTAAGTACTTTCACTTGCACATCTTTGAGGTCTAGGCTTTTTGATTCTTGATTACACTTGCACTCAATCTTTGTATTGGTTTCATAGAGTTGTAATCTTGAATTTTGTCCATCATTCAACACAAGACATCCTTGTGAGTATTCTTGTGGTAAGAATACACTTGGTGATTTAGGTGATAGGTGTTTGAAGAGTATGGTACTCTTCAAAGGTGGTGAAGGAAGATTGTGGTAATCTCCTTGAAGGTGTTGTAAGAGGATTGTGGTGATCCTCAAGGTGTTGTATTAATTGTGGTAATTAATAAAATCTTTTTCTTTTTGAAATCCATCCCGGAGATACTTGGGGTGGTAGAGGATTAGGCCCTAGGTGGGTTGAACCTATTTAAATCAACGAGTGTTGTTTAATTTCTGAATTTACATTCTTGTCATTTACTTGTTGATTCGAAAAAGAGGGTGATTTGCGAAAAAGAGGCATAATCTATTCACCCCCCCTCTAGATTATCGTAGCCACTTGGACTAACAAGTGGTATCAAAGCCAAACTCTTTGGCTAAGCTCGTTCCGAGTAAAGAGGAAAGATCCATGGCTACGAATGAAGCTTATCTCACCACCGGCGCCTCCACCAACAAGCCACCACTATTCGACGCCAACAACTACGCATTTTGGAAAGACCGCATGGAGTGCTTTCTTCAAGGATCTGGATTTGATATTTGGAATGTGGTCATTGAAGGAGTTGCTCAACCAACAACAAAATTGGAGGATGGTACCACTACTCCCAAGCCATTCAAGGAGTACGATGAAAATGACAAGAAGGCTTTCTCTCTAAATGGTAAGGCCTTAAATATTTTACATTGCTCTCTTTACCGCCACCGAATATAATCGCATAAGAGGCATACGGTTGGCACATGAAGTTTGGAAAAATTAGAAACCATTTATGAGGGCACAAAGAAAGTAAAGCAAGCAAGAAAAACAATGCTTGTGAAAGACTTTGAAAATTTCAATATGCATGATGGTGAAAGCATATCAAAAATGGTGGAAAGGCTTGACAACATTGTCAATCCTCTTGTGGCTCTTGGAAAGGTCATCTCCGAAGAAGACAAGGTGACCAAGGTATTAAACGCCCTTCCCGCTCATGGTCCGAAAAGGTGACGGCAATCACGAGCTCAAAATCTTGAGACACTCAAGTTTGATGAGCTCATTGGGAATCTCCTCATTTATGAAGTATATCTCAAGGAGAGAAAAATTCTCAACCATCCACCTCTAAATCGGGTACGCAAAATATTATTAAAGGCTTAACATCTTCTTCTAATAATGTTTATTATGCTAGTGATGAGGATGATGAAGAAACGACGGCTCTTGTTAGAAAATTTGCAAAATTTGTAAACAAAAATAAAGCAAGAAAGCCAAGAGACAATTCTTGCTTCAAATGCGGAAAATCCGGGCACTACATAGCCGATTGCCCAAAATTAGCGGAAGAGGAACAAAAGAAGAAAAAGCCTTTTCCGAAAAAGAAGGCGTTAAATGCGGACGTCAAAACTTGGGATGAATTACTTGAAACAACCGACGAGGAAGGAGAATCCGAACATGGTCTTATGGCCATAGACGATGAAAATACCGAGGTACGCTCTAATGCTTCATCTTCTTCCCTAGTTGATGAATTACAATGTGATTTTGATGAATTACAAAATGAGTTTCAAAATTTGATTGTTAAATACAAGAATTTGAAAAAGAAGCATAAAGAGCTTAAACTAGAAAAGGATAAATTATTTACTTCTTATGACTCTCTTGATAAAGCTCATGCTATTACTCTTACTATGGTCCGTACTCTTGAAACCGAAAAACAAACGCTCACAAATGATATTGAAAATTTGAAAAAGGATGTGCATCGATTCAATTTAAGTACGGATAAAGTCACAAAAATTTTAGATGCACAAAGAGGTGAGCATTCTAAATTAGGACTTGGTTATAAACCTTTTCAAAATGCTTTTAAGAAAAAGACCAAGGCCCAACCTTTGTACGTCTAGTAGTCCTCGTATTATTACTTGTTTTCATTGTGGTAAGAATGGACACTATGCTAGCAATTGTAAATTGAAGAATAATTTTAGCTATTATTGGAGACCTAAAGGTCTCAAGGCTAACCCCCATGGACCCCAAAATTATAGGGTACCTAAAAATAATTCCTTTGTAGGTTATAGGGGCTATAACAACAATGGAAGATTCAAAATGGCTCGTGGACAGCGGATGTTCACGCCATATGACCGAAAGAGAGAAGTTTTTACCAACATCAAGCTCCAAGAAGAGGGTATGGTCATGTTCGGAATGGCAAAGGAAGAATTCTTGGAAATGGAGAAATTGGTAACTCTTCTTTTTCTCTCTTAGTAATGTTCTTTTTGTAGAAGGGCTTAAATTCAATTTGATAAGTGTTAGCCAACTTTGTGACTCAAATTATAATGTTGTTTTTAATAAAGAAAAATGCCTTATTTCCAAAAATGATAAAATTATTTGTGAAGCAATTAGAAAAGGCAATCTTTACAAAATTTGTACAAGTGATTTGGTTAGTCAAAATGTTTCTTGTCTTGTCGCCAATAATGATTTAACTAGCTTATGGCATAGGCGACTTGGACATGTTGGATACAAAATTTGCAAACTATTTACAAAAACCAACATGTAAAAGGACTACCCAAATTGAATTTTGAAAATCTTGGCTTATGTGACACTTGTCAAAAGAACAAATTAGTTAAGAGTAGTTTTAAGCCCAAAAATGAAATTTCCACTACCAAACCCCTACAAATGCTTCATCTTGATTTGTATGGGGATATTGGTCTGGCAGTCTAAGTGGAAAACATTACACTTTGTTATAGTTGATGATTTTTCTAGATATACTTGGGCTCTATTTCTTACAAATAAAAGCGATGCCGTTAATGAGTTTGTTAAGTTGTGTAGACTCATTGAAAATGAAAAGGAAGATACTATTAAGTCCATTCAAGTGATCGAGGTGGAGAATTTGACGGCGAATTTAGAATCTTTTGTGAAACCAAGGGATATAGTCATAATTTTTCGCTCCAAGGACACCTCAACAAAATGGAGTAGCCGAAAGGAAGAATCGGACACTTCAAGAAATGAGTCGGTCCATGCTCAATGAATTTTCACTTCCAAAATATTTTTGGGCCGAAAGCGTAAGTACCGCTTGCTATGTCATTAATCGAGTTTATATTCGTCCTAAAATGAATAAAACTCCATATGAGCTTTGGAAAGGAAGAACTCCAAATATTAGTTATTTCAAAATATTTGGATGTAAATGTTTTATTTTGAATACTAAGGATCAATTAGACAAACTTGATCCTAAGGCCGATGAAGGAATTTTTATGGGGTATTCAATCAAGAGCAAAGCATATCGGGTTTACAATAAGACTAGTGGGGTTGTTGAAGAATCCATTCATGTCAAATTCAATGAAGCTTGGTGTTGAAAGGATACCCAATGATGAAAGTGATGAAGAAAATATTATTGAACCCATTGTTCAAGATGAAACTCAAAACGATCAACCGTCCACTTCAAATGGTTCTCAAGAAGATAGAGGTGATATCTCGAATCTTCCCGTTGCATTGAAATTTAAGGAGATCACCCAAAAGATCTTATTATTGGTGATCCCCTTGATAAAGTAATGACTCGAGGAAAAATTGCCGAGAAAGCTCTTATATCTCAAAAAGAGCCTAAAAATGCTAAGGAAGCCATTGAAGATGAGGATTGGTTTTTAGAAATGCAAGAGGAGTTGAATCAATTTGAAAGGAATGATGTATGGGAATTAGTACCTTGTCCTCCATCACAAACCATTATTGGTACAAAATGGGTATTTCGGAACAAGCTCGATGACCAAGGCAATATTGTTCAAAACAAAGCAAGGTTAGTAGCTCAAGGTTATTGTCAAGAAGAAGGTATTGATTATGATGAAACATTTGCACCCGTAGCACGTTTAGAAGCTATTCGTATTTTACTTGCCTATTCTTGTTTTAAAAATTTCAAGCTTTACCAAATGGATGTAAAATCCGCATTTTTAAATGGTATTATTCAAGAAGAAGTCTATGTAAAACAACCTCCGGGGTTTGAAAATTTTTCTAGGCCTAATGATGTTTATAGACTTAAAAAGGCCTTGTATGGTTTGAAACAAGCACCCCGTGCATGGTATGATAGACTTAGCTCTTTTCTTTTGCAAAATGGTTTTACAAGAGGTAAAGTTGACACTACTCTCTTTGTCTTTGAAAAAGGGCAAGATTGCTTATTAGTGCAAATTTATGTTGATGATATTATTTTTGGTGCTACTAATGAATCCTTGTGCAAGAAACTTTCTAAGTTAATGCAAGGTGAATTTGAAATGAGCATGATGGGGAGCTCAACTTCTTCCTTGGACTTCAAATTAAGCAATGCCAAGAAGGAATTTATATTTCTCAATCAAAATATACAAAGGAGCTTTTGAAGAAATTTGGCATTGAAGAAGGAAGAACCGCTCTACCCCAATGGCAACAAACGTCAAAATTGACAAAGATGAAAAAGGCAAGTCGGTTGATGAATCCAAATATCGAGGTATGATTGGTAGTTTACTTTATTTAACCGCAAGTAGACCGGACATTCTTCATGCCGTATGCCTATGTGCTCGTTTTCAAAGTAATCCCAAAGAATCTCATATGAGTGCCGTTAAAAGGATTTTTCGATATTTGAAAGGCACTATTCAATATGGTTTATTCTATCCAAAGAATGAATTTTTTTTTCTTAAAGGTTATAGTGATTCGGATTATGCGGGAAATATTGATGATCGGAAAAGTACTTCCGGATCATGTCAATTTCTAGGTGATTGCCTAGTTTCTTGGTTTTCAAAGAAACAAAATTGTGTTTCACTTTCAACGGCGGCCGAATATATTTCCGCAAAGATTTTGTTGTACTCAACTTCTTTGGATGAAACAAACTTTAGCGGATTATAAATGTTCTTTTGAAAATGTTCATATCTTTTGTGATAACATATCCGCTATAAATATTGCTCAAAACCCGGTTCATCATAACCGTACTAAACATATTGAGATTCGACATCATTTTCTAAGGGATTGTGTCTCAAAACGAAAAATTGAGATATCTTTTGTACCATCTCAAGATCAATTAGCGGATATTTTTACTAAACCGCTAACTTCCGAGACTTTTGCATCAATACGAGCTCGGTTAGGCATAATGCATATTGAATGAGGTCTATGATTGCATTTTGCACGTTTTTAAAACTTAGGGGCGAAAAATCGGATTTTTGGTTGAAAATTCGGATTTTGGAAATTTTATCAAAACAAAGGGCAAGAGGTTGAGGGCAACCGTCGCCTTCAACGCGACGACCGTCGCCCTCAACAATGACCGATCGCCGTCACCAAATTTTGGTTAAATTCGGTTCTGTCTTGATTTACCATCGTGGCTTATTTTGTCTATTTTTCGTCCCTTCGCCAAATACACTAAAATTTCACTTCAAATGTATTTTCTTGTATATGTTTCATTTTTGGACTTCATTAAGCTCAATTATCATCATCATTGCTCATCTTTACCAAATAAATGGTAAGAATTCTACTCCATTTGCTCAATTGGGTTGAACCCGAGATTTTGACTTATTTGCAAAATTCTTGATGCTAGTTTCATATGAATGTGATGAGCTTAATATTTATGATGTATTGAATGTTGTTTGAACTGAATTGGTGATGAAATTTTTGGCTTAAATGAATTTCAAAGGCGTTATATACTTCTAGTTTTATTCGACGCACGCCAAGTGTTCGACAAAATGTTTCAATGAAACATTCATCACCTACGTGATTCTCTCGATTTGAAAAGTCATATAAGTTTATAGAGATCATGTTTTATCAATCAAATGAGCTCTTGCAAGTCAATTGATCAACTTTTCCCTTTTACTTGGTATTTAAGCTTCAATTTTCAATAAGCTCGATAAATCGATAAATTTGCGCACTTTGATATGAATATATGATGTTTTTATCGTGCTAACATTCTTTTTGATGATTCCAAAGGGGAGAAACAGGAAAAATGCTCATACGCTCAAAGAAGCGAAAATAAGCTTGCAAGAAAAGCTATAAGCTAGGGCTCTTGAAAGCCATAAGTCAGAACAATGCTTAGTCCATTTGATGTATTGTGGACTTTTATGCTTGACTAATGATGTTTTGTGACAGGGGAGCTTATAAGCTCATGGAATTCAAGCTTAAGTTGTCGCTTGTATACTTGTTCTTTATATGCATGTTGATAGGGAGCTTGTGCAAAAATGATTTTGAAAATTTTTGCTCCTATCCTTGTGTGCTTGTACTTATGATGTATCTTGTTTGTAATTGATTGTTGTTTTAAGACCGGAAAATTTGTTTTGTTTTAAAATCGACCTTCTAAAATTATTTTTGGTTTGTAATCATCAAAAATGGGGAGTTTGTTAGATAAATGTTTTTATCAAGATTTTGATGATTTTGTTTTAATAAGATTTTATACCAAAACAATGTTTTTATATGTTGTCCAAATACTACTAAATGATTTAAAATGTTTTTACTAATTTTTGGAGTATTTCTTAGAGTTTTTAATTTGATAAAAATTGGGCAACACTTTTAATGGTTTTGTTTAAATTGGTTTTTACACCAAAACTATGTTTATAAATGTTGTCTAAATACTCCCAAATGATTTAAAATGTTTTTATTAATTTTTTGGAGTATTTCTTGAAGTTTATTTTTGAAAAAAATCGGACAACATTTCAAAGGGGGTCGACCGGTCGCTCAAAATGGTCGACCAGACCAAGATAAGAAAACACGAAATGTAACTTACGGACTTGAAAAATGGAGCAGGGGGACCATCCGAGGAGGGCCGACCGGTCGCACCCCTGGGCGACCGGTCGAACCCCCGCAACCCCTACCTGGATCGCACTATTTTTTTCAAACGGTCGAAATCTTCAACAGGGCAACCGTCGCCTCTATGTTATTTTTTGACAAAGAAATTCCAACCGTTGCAACTGTGACAACAAGATTTGCTTTTCAATTTTGTACAATATTTCTACATCTTGTGATCTTCTTTTTGTAGACAAAAGTGAAGATAGAAGAGCCTATGTTGGGAGCCTATGTTGGTGAAGCTTCCTATAAATAGAGGATGAATTGAAGATACAAGATACAACACATACAAGCAAAATACACAACAAGAAATCTGCAAATTGTTCAAGCTTTCATTTTTACATTCTTGTTGTAATAGCCTAAGTACTTTCACTTGCACATCTTTGAGGTCTAGGCTTTTTGATTCTTGATTACACTTGCACTCAATCTTTGTATTGGTTTCATAGAGTTGTAATCTTGAATTTTGTCCATCATTCAACACAATACATCCTTGTGAGTATTCTTGTGGTAAGAATACACTTGGGTGATTTAGGTGATAGGTGTTTGAAGAGTGTGGTACTCTTCAAAGGTGGTGAAGGAAGATTGTGGTATTCTCCTTGAAGGTGTTGTAAGAGGATTGTGGTGATCCTCAAGGTGTTGTATTAATTGTGGTAATTAATAAAATCTTTTTCTTTTTGAAATCCATCCCTGAGATACTTGGGGTGGTAGAGGATTAGGCCCTAGATGGGTTGAACCTCTTTAAATCAACGAGTGTTGTTTAATTTCCGAATTTACATTCTTGTCATTTACTTGTTGATTCGAAAAAGAGGGTGATTTGCGAAAAATCGGCATAATCTATTCACCCCTCTCTAGATTATCGTAGCCACTGGACTAACAAAAACTTGTTCGCCTTTATTTTTAGCTCACCGCAAGTGTACGGTGTACGCTATAGGAAAGGGTAGCAAGGTCGTATCCACGGAGACTAATAAATTTATGTACTAAGTATTGAACTAAGATATCTTTATTTTTATTTAGACGATCGTAATTTAATGATTGTGGTTGTGAGATCCCGACAAGTTAGACTATTAAACACAAAATTAGGAGAACACAATTGATAGAAATATCAAGAAGATGAACGGATTTCCGAGTTAATGTTTCAATTAACAACCCTCTTGTTGTACGATTTAATCCACGCCAAGTTATTATCAATATTCCTATAAGACGATCACAAATATATTTTATCCTCCCTCTCGAGATGCATATAAAATGTAGATTGAAATACTTATGCTAGCATCTCTACTCAACATGAAGTACTCAACTCCCAAAAGTTCAAAAGATCAAATGTCTTCACATATATTTACAAACCTCTCGATTCATGCAAATATTTGTGTCGAGTACTCAAGATCTAATATTGAAACTCATCTCTCGAATTATGAATCAATATATCAAACAAGTTAAATCATTGATCAAGTGATAAAACAAGAATAAGCTCAAAGTACTCAAATAGGCTTCAAGATAATAACTTCAACTAAGATTAAAACATCCGACAAGAGTTCATTAATCTACTTCCAAAACCCGAAAATCTAAAGAGCTTAGCTACACATGATTTCTAAACAATCCATATACAAATTGTTCATAGCCATTACAACTAAAAATGAAAGATAAAAACTACAAGAGAAGCAAGAAAAAAACTTAGGAAAGTCGACAATCTCTCGATGTATCTCCGTTCGAGCTCCGATGCAACCCGATTATCTCCTTGATATCCTCTTCCAAGAATATACCCTTGTCTTGTGTTGTAGATCCCAAAATGGCCCTTGTGTGCGCTCCCAAAAAGCCTTTTTATACCCACTTCCAAGTTTAGGGCACAATGTCAGCAGATTATGGGATTCTAGCGCACACACACGGGTCGTCGCGCCCCACTGCACGGGCTACCCGTGCGTCATCCCGTAGCGAAGCCTTTGATTTTTACCAAACACGCACGGGTCGTGGTGCCTCTTGCATGGGCTACCCGTGCGTGATGCCGTATGTATATTGCAATTCTCCAGCGGCGCACGGGTGGTGCGTGAGCACGGGCTACCCGTGCGCCATGCCGTAGCTTTAGACAACCTCTCTTCAGGGGGCACGAGTGGTGCCTATGGCACGCCCAACCCGTGTGCTCCCCTGTATTCTTCTTATACGCTCATCTTCCGCTCATTCAAGCTTCACTTTTCGTATACTCACTCAATTCTCAATGTTTCCACTTTGCAAGGCTCGTATTTGTATTCAATTTGCTTCAAATATCATGAAATTCCTATAAAACAAGCAAAGTGTAATATCTTTTCCACAAGGAGTGAATACGTAACATTTTACACGAGTATATGCATGTTTACCATCATTATAGCCATAAATATGCTCCAAAATACATGCAAAACTCACACCTATCAAGGCCCAATAAGAAGATACACATAACAAAAAATGAAATAAATACTTCGAGTAGGAATGCAATTCATACTAATCCACTAGTTCTCTCTCTAGGAGAGTGTGTATGTGTGTTCCCGTCTTGTTTTTCCTTGTCTTCCCGTTCCATTCCTTGCTAAGGTTCTTGTTCATATCACATTTGGGTTGCGAAGGCTGCTTTGGTGTGTCCTGTTCTATTAAAGGAAGATTCATAAAAGCTATGGTACTGTCAATCTCTACAAACATCTTCTTCGGGGTACTAATATTAAGTTGGGGGATAAAAAGGTGTGGATTGATTTTAAATATGAAAATTTGCTAGGGGCTTGCTATTATTGTGGTATTATTGGACATAATGAGAGAGGTTGCCATGTGAGAAAGGAGGATTTGACTAATAGCGCTTTGAATGAAGGACAGTTTGGGGATTGGTTATTGGGTCAAGAAGGATTATTTGGGAACAAGAAAGGGTGGGTCCAATGAATCGAACAGAAATTTTTAAGTCTCAAGTGAGGATTGGTGAGGCCATTAGCAAGTCATGGGGAGGAGAATATAAATGAAAAGTCCATAAAGAAGCCCATTGGTAGTAAAGAGGCTCAATCGAACATGGCCTACCAAAAGATAGTGTTATTCATGAGGGGGCCGAGTTGGTGGGTGGGTCTACCCAAGACATTAATGAGCCAATTAAGAAATCTAAGCCAACCGTTGTTCTCGGGAGGAAGGGTGGTGGAGTCTTTAGCTCCTATTCGTACATCCGTGTCTTGAAGGTTAGGACCCCACTGAAGGAATTGAAATCGGTGAGATTATTATGGAAATGGGGGCAAATGGATGAAGGGTAAAAGGATTTAAAACTTTGCATGGTAAAGCCGATTGAGTGAGCTAGAGATTAAGAAAATGTACTTGTAGGGGGAAAGAGAAATAGATCTTTGATGGATGAGTTTTATGATGATCTTGAAGGAAGAAGTAGTAATGAGGAAGGAAAAAACAAAAGATTGGGGAGGTCCGTATTTGATTTAATTTATGGTGGAGGAAGCTTCCGGATTGACCCCAATCCCACCAATGATTGCTATGGTGTAGAATTGTAGAGGTCTAGGAGGACCTTCTATAGTTTCCCAAATCAAGGAGAGTCCGAGACACCACCTTCCGGACATGATGTTTTTAGTGAAACAAAAAAACAAAACAAAA
The DNA here is from genome assembly GCA_016081115.2 of Rehmannia glutinosa. Classification (NCBI taxonomy): domain Eukaryota; kingdom Viridiplantae; phylum Streptophyta; class Magnoliopsida; order Lamiales; family Orobanchaceae; genus Rehmannia; species Rehmannia glutinosa. The sequence goes on from CM071926.1 coordinate 1,249,889, forward strand.
AATTTGTGGCAACAAAGTGTAAAAATATTAAGGTCCAAGATATATGGTTTTGTGTGGAGCCTAATGGATTAAGTGGGGTTTACTTTTGTGTTGGGCTGATAGAGTTTTGGTTAAGCATATTTTGTATAAATCTTTTTGTATCGAGGTTAGGTTTGAATTGAACGTTCAAATGTGTCGGGGTGTCTTTGTGTTTGTGTATGCAAGTGTGTGTCAAACTCTAGAAGAGAACAATGGTAATTTTTGTGTGGCGATAAGGATAAGTGGGGAGACAAGTGGTGGATTATTGGAGATTTTAATGACATTTTGTGTGTCAATGAGAAAAAGGGTGGTAGAGTAAGGAGTGAAATTAGTTTCAATGATTTTAGGTGTTTTGTCGAAGACGGGTATGGGAGGTGCCGTTCTCCGGTATGATTACACTTGGTCGAACATGAGGGCAAATGAGGGGTTTGTGGAAGAAAGATTAGATAGGGCATTTGGGTCCCCACTGGATGATTCAATTCCCCAATGCCGTGGTTAAACATGTAGTCCGACACTCCTCCGATCACCTTATGCCGATTCTCACTCAACCGGATAAGCGTAAATCCAAAAAAGATTTTCTTTTGATAGGCGTTGGGTTAGAAAGGAGGGAGCTGAAAATATGGTGAAAGATGCTTGGATGATTAATACGATTGGAACTCCCATGTTCGAGTTCATCGAAGATTCAAAACTAGATTAAAACTTCTAGCTTGGAATGAACAAGAAATTTGAATTTGCAAAAATCTTTCTTGAGACAAATTCCAAATTGAATGAGCTGAATTGTCATGGGCTTAATAAGGATTGGAGAATGTGTGAATCCTTAAAAGGGATACTCAATAAGGCATATGTCCAAGAAAAGATTTTTTGGAAACAAAAATCGAGGAACCAATGGTTGAGAGAAGGGGATAGAAATACCAAGTTTTTCCAGGCAAATGCTATTCAAAGACAAAAGATGAGTTGTATTGATAGGCTAGTTTTAGCTAATGGGGATATTGTGGAGTCTAGAGATGATGTTGTTAAAGAAATTTCGTTATTATTATGAGGAGATGTTCTCCTTTCTCTCGGATATCACAAACACTACTTTATTGGAAGGAATCCCATGCTCTATCTCACACACTCGTAACATGTGTTTGTCTAGGCACAGTTAGGGACTTGGAAATCAAGAAAGCTCTTTTTCCCTCGGCCCTTTTAAGGCTCCTGCCCGATGGTATGACTCCTTTTTCTTTCAAGCTTATTAGAGTGTGGTTAACAAAGATGTTTGTAGAGTAGTCGAAAAGTTTTTGTGTCTCCAAAATTACTTAAGAGCATGAACCATACTTTGATTTTTCTTATTCCTAAAGTTAAAAATCCGCATGATCCATCTCTCGCCTTTAGGCCTATTAGTCTATGCAATACCATGTATAAAATCATCTCAAAAATATTAGTTAATAGAATCAAACCGTGTCTCAACTCTTGTATTAGTGAATTCCAAACCGCTTTTGTGCCTGGGAGACAAATTTTGGATAATATTATCATTGCCCATGAGTGCTTTCATTATTTGAATTGTAATAGAAGGAGTTCCAAAGTTTATGGCCATTAAGCTCGATATGGCTAAAGCGTATGATCGTGTTGAATGGAACTTTCTTGTTGAAGTTTTGGGAAAAATGGGCTTTTCTCCTCATTTTGTGTCTTGGATTTATGCCTGTATTAGTACTACTTCATTTGCTTTTCTTGTGAGGGTGAGGCGGGGGTTATTTATGTCCATCATGGGAATTAGGCGGGGGGATCCAATATCTCCCTACCTCTTTTTGATTATCTCCGAAGCTTTTTCCAACCTTATTGTGAAGGAATTTAATTTCAGGCCTTAAAATCTCAAGAACACCCCAAAAATTAACCACTTGTTTTTTGCGGATGATGCCTTACTCTTTGGTGAAGCTAATTGTGTGCAAAGCTAGAAAATTCACCGAGTCTGGATGATTATTGCAAGGCTTCCGCCAAAAAATTAATTATGAGAAGTCATCAATATTTTTTAGTGTGAATTCTCGATGAGGAGGTTAGAAGGGAAATTTGTGGTATCTTGAATGGGATGAAGGAACAAAAAAAGATTAAACACTTGGGGTTGCCTTTAACAATTGGGAGAGCAAAAAAGGAAGTGTTTCAATATACTTTGTGGAGGTGGCTAACAAGAGGATTTTGAACTAGAAATCCAATTTTTAAGCCTAGGTAAAGGAAGTTTTGATCAAATCATTATTAGTGCTCTACCTAATTATATAATGTCTTGTTATAAACTTCCTTGTGGCATTTATGGGGAATTGAACAAGATCATTGCTAAATTTTGGTGAGGGACTAAGGAGGAAGGGCATGCAAAAATGCACTCGCTTAATTGGAATAAACTCGACTCGTGCAAAGGAGGATGGAAATATGGGATTCCAAAACATTGGGTTGTTTAATGATGCCCTATTAGCTAAACAACTTTGGAAGATCATTATACAATCTAATATCTTAGTGGGGAAGTCATTTGAGGCTAGATATTTTGGTAGAAATGACTTGCTTAATACTTCAATTAAACCTACTCGACTCTTGGATGTGGAAGAGTTTTTTAAAGTCCAAATATGTGCTAGAATTTGGCCTTCGATTTCAAATCGATGATGGCAAGTCAAAGAGAATTTGGGAGCACCCTTGATTTTGAATTTTCATTCTCCAACTCCTAAAGGTTTACAGGTGGATCATGGGGATATTAAGTGGGTGAATCAACTGTTGTGTGATGAGGGGAAGGATTGAACGTTGAGTCTGCGCAGCAATTATTTGACAATCATGAAATTTCTCGCTATCTTGATACTCCAATCGGCTTGAATCAAGAAAGAGATCGTTTTTTTTGGAGGTTTACTTTGAAATTAGAAAATACTCAGTACATTCAAATTTATCAAGCCTTGTGTTTCAAACTTGTTCTTGATCAATATGTTGGAGAAGGGAGTAGAGATAAGGAGTGTAGCAGAAGTATTGGGCCAAACTTTGGAAGTGAAAATTAAAATTTGAAAATTAAATATTTTCTTTGGAAATGTATTCATGATACTTTGCCTGTGTTGAGTACTCGAAGAGGAGAGGAATTAAGGTGGATGAAAATTGTGGATGATGTGGTGAGGGTGAGGAGACTGGATCATGTGATGTTTAATCGTGAAATAGCAAAAAAGGTTTGGAAACTTGCACCAAACCGGGAGGGGATTATTCACAAGAACATCCGCTAAAGGAATGGTGGATGCCTGCTACTTACTACCATGGAATCCAACGTTTGTTGACCGAATTAATCTCTACTTATCTTCTATGGTGACTATGGAAAACATGGAACGTCCGGCAATTTTAAAAGGTAAAGATGTCTAAAAGGAGATGATTTCATTTGCGCATGATGAATGGTTGGAGTTTGAAGTTGTGAAATAGTGGAAGGTTTATTCTTAGGGGTATTGTGCCTAGTGAGATGTTTGATGTCCATGCTTGGCATATTCCGGTTGGGGGCCTACTGTTGTCTTTTGGCTTTTGTTTTTTGGTTTTGGGCACTAAGTGCTTTTACTTGTAATTAATAGCGTGCACTATTGTTTTGTGATTGTTTGATACCCTTGTGGGGTGATTCTCTCGTTGGACTTGGTTCCGGGTAGCTTTTTGTTGAGGCAAGTGTGCCTTTGTAATTGGTTTGTGAGTTATGATATAAAAATCTATTGCCTTTGGAAAAAAAAAAAAGAATGCAATTCATTTTTATCATTAAAATAATTTCTAACCATTTACTCGTATTTTTATCTTCCCCAAGTCGGTTTTGACTTGAGTGTAGCTGGTTCCGACTTGAGCTATAGAGGTTTTCACTAGATAACAAAAAGAGAAAATTGGGTCGTCTTGGGCCGGGCTAAAATTTCATCGGGCCACCATTTTGGAGGTCCAAATTCGGTCCAATCTACGAAAATACACATGAAAAATCAAACTGATCTAGACTTCGGTTCTAATGGGTCGACCAAATAGGACCGGCTCTTTTCGAACTTACAATATCACAACCTCGACTTCGACCCGACCTTGTCATCGGGCTTCTGGTTGGCTTGGCCCATCGAACCGGATAATTTTGACACTCTACCCAACGCATTAACAACTTGTTATGACATCCAAATTTGAATTGTTTCCCAAATTAGGAGTTATGAACTCAAGATTACACCAAATCGAATATATTATTTCTTAATTGCATATACATTGACTAAATGATGCTAAGAAATAGAATTTAAATCAATTTTGACCACATGAGCCATGCTTTAGCTTTTGATCCAAGAAAATATTATTTCAAACTTTGATTTAGGATTTAATATCTCTGAAAATTTGTAAAATAATGAATTGTGAATCCATATCTTCAAGAATCATCCTCAAATCATGTCGAATTGAAAGTTATGCTCGTTGATCCGAACATACACTAAAAATGCATCCTACTTCAATTTTGTGTTAATTTCCTATTTTATTTCTAATATATAATAATGCTAAAAATTTATACTATTAATTGTTAGGAATTTTATTGTTTAGATTTTGATGAATGCCATGTAAAACTTAGAATAGAAAGTTGGCACCCCAATTCTTGTTGTAAAATGCATTGTAATGAATAGAGTGCCAAGAAGCGAGTTAAGTCGCCTACGCCCTAACATGCAAGAAGACAATCAAGACTGGAAGGAAGACTCACTGCAAGACAAATTTGAGTATGGCAAAGAAGAGAGTAGACGGGAACTCTATCAAGAAGCGGTGAGATGCAAATGAGTGGAGCATCACAAGTCAACTCAAGAAAAGCCAAGTCTCAAGTTGAAGTGACAAGAGTCATCCAATGATTGGAAGTCGACTCTAAGTCACCTGGGGAAAGCAAGGAAATGCAAAAGTCGAGATAATCAGAAAAGAACCGTTGCCGTAAATCAAGAGATTTACTTAAACAAGTAATATCTCCATACCACCTTTCTTGGAGTGCTCGACCCCGAAGCGTGCAAAAGGAATGAACCAATGGGAAGCACTACACCGTGTCGAACTCTCAAAAGGTGAAACAACAATTCATACGAGAAACAAAGAATTCCAAGAACTCAAAGCCAACGATCGCAAAGTGACTTTCAAAAATAAGCCTATCTCTTCAACGGGCAAATTTTTGAAAGTTCACTATAAAAGGGCCGAGGAGTTTGTTTGAGACAAGAGATGACACACACGTGAGATATACAAGCACATTAGAAAAATCGAAACAATCTCTACCCTCAAGCCTACATTACGAAGTACTTCAATCCAACACTCACCCGTGAAGGAAAGAGAACTTCAATCAGTTGAAGAGGAAACTTTTGAAAACAAGGGGTCTACATTCCGGGAAGGATTGTAGAAAGGTTCAAGGTTGAACCAAGTCTTAAGCTTTTGGAGGGCTTCGTGATCAAATCCAAAGAGCTTGAGCAAGTGAGTCAGATTAACAAAGCAAACGCCCTGGAAGAAGCCGAGTCGTCGAGAAGCCAACCGAGTGATCAAGGCGTCTCCGGTGATCGAGTCCCTAAGGATCAAGTCGGCCGTTGTGATCAAGACTTGTATCCGAATGCTACCACTTTGTAAACCGATCATTACTTAGTGGATTCCTCTAGGAGTTGGAGAAGAGAGGAGTAGAAGAATTACCCCATCTTCGAACCTCTATAAAAACTTTATCGTGTCATTTACATTTCAAAGATTTAAATTCCCGCACTTTTAATTGCTTATATCTCACGATAAATTTGCTATCCATTTGATAATTTACAAGTACTAAATCAAGCTCTAATATCTTGCTTAATCAAACTTAAGGGTGTTAAGTCTTCCGCTAAAAATAAAACCACAAATGAGTTAAATCGTAGCCAACAAATGAGTTACTCCATCAACAAATTAGTGAGTCTCATTGAGAGATTAACTCTACTTGAGTGACTAATTCGACTGTCCATCAAGGACACAAAATTGTGTAAATTAACTCTGTAGATTTAAAAGGACTAAATCGAAAATTTGGTAAGGTTTATTCAACCCCCCTTCTAAACCTTACACTTACACCCCTTGGGACCTACAAGTGGTATCGGAGCGGTTGGTTCATTGAACCCTCCGCACCGGTTCTTGAACTAGATCTCCAAACTTTTCAAAGTCCGCTTTAGTACTTAAACCTTCAAAACTCTTTTTATTAAAAGTTATTATCATGGAAGCAAATTTAACACGCATCCCTATGTTCACTATTGAAGAATTTGATGATTGGAAAATTCGTATGCGAGCTCATCTATCAAAGATTACATGATGAGATGTGGATAGTGATAGAAGATGGGCCTCTGCAAATATTAAAGGTGAACACAACAGTACGAAGAGTTGCAAACCGGAAGGAGAAGAAGATGTCTTTCCTGCTCCCACCATGGTTGAAAAACCAAGAACCGAGTGGACAAATGATGACAGAAAAGATACAACCTGGACAATGTAGCCAAGGACATCCTCTACAAAACCTTGACAAAGCCATGTTCAACAAAGTCAAATCATGCAAAACGGCTAAAGAAATCAGGATAAGTGACATTGATTTGTGAAGGCTCGGAGCAAATCAAAGAAAACAAATTATCGGTGGTCAGTACGTAAATTTGAGAACTTCAAAATGATCTCGGGAGAGAACCTGGATCAACTAGACGCTCGGTTCACCGAAATCACAAATGAGTCATGCTCCGCACTTGGAAAGGAATATACATAGAAGAAATGTGTATGAAAATCCTAAAAAGTCTTCCAAATGAATGGGAGATGAAGGTCATGGCACCGAGACATTCCATGGACCTATCAAAGACATCCAACCATGAGTTATTCTCGGACCTCAAAGCCTACGAGTTTGAGCCGAGAAGAAAAAGACCCGAGGAAGAGACAATTTGTACCCAAAACAAATTTGCTTCTAATTGTTAAAGATGGGAAGAGAGCCGAGGTCAAAGAGGCAATTGACCCATAAGAAATAGCCCGATGATAGGCCAACCAAGAGAACAGATCATCAAAAAGTTGAGTATCAAAGGGTGACAACTCAAGAGTGGAAAGAGTCGATCAAAAGGTGAATATCTATGTTGGAATTGTAGACAACCAGGTCACTATGCCATTGATCGCTCATATCCTCGTAGTCAACAAGACAGAATGAAGAAGAAAGAAAGGTCTTTAGAGAAAGAAGACAAGAAAAGAAAAAGGCAATGATGGTCAGAGAGATCACTAAACAAATAAGTCAAGGAGACAACGGTGATTCGAAAGCGATGAAGCCGACTATTCAAGTGACTCGAAGAAGAAGCCCGATCCGCTTGATGGCCAAAGAATAAGATCAAGAAGATGAGGTACAATCTAACTCAACAAACTCGGACACTAGTGATAGTAGATCGACACACTCACTTCATCACCTACGAGATCTTTATGATTCATTAAGCAAAATGATGAAAGATTTTGAACACATTAAATCCTCACACACACTATTGAATGAGGAAAACAAATACTCAAAAGTCAAAACTCAAAGTGACTAAGGAGCCGAGTACTCTAAGTCAAATAGTCATTGAGAATGAAAGGTTAAAGGTGAAAATGCTAAACTAGTAGCAGAAATTGCCGCTATAGAAAAGAGGAGAATGACCTCAAAAATGTTATTGCCTCATTCACTAAGGCATCTAAATCATTGGATGATCTTATTATGAGTCAAAGAGAATGTGGAGACAAGACAGCTTAAGATTTAACTCCTCTGTGCTATGTCAAACCTCAAGAGTAATTCTGCGGAAAAAGGATCTTCAAGTCATGAAGAAGAGTCCGAAAAATCCAAAACTCTAAATGTTGCACACACATTCACTCCAAAGCACAATACTAAGCAAACTGGCCTTGGTTACAAAGGAAAAGGAAAAAACAAACTGATTGAGTGTCTTTGAAAGGACAAAAAGAAGAGATTCAACCGAGTCCTCAAAAACTCCAAACAAAAATACTCAGAAAGAAGAAGCGAGCTACCAAAACCCCAGAAAAATCCACAAAAGAAATACATATGATGGGGATGGTAGAAAATATCCAAGCCAAGCTGATTGGAATAATGTGAACTATCGCACGGACTTATGGAATATAAGCCCAAATGGCAAAGGCCAGAACTCGGCAAAGGCCATTCCAAAAGCATAAGAGCTTTCATCAAAGACACATATGCACCTAGGCACTACACTCAAAGACACCACAATTACCCAAGGAAGGCAATTGCTAAAACACATATGCAGGCATACGAGACAAAAGAGACAATTGTATGAACCTAGAATCCCCAAGCAATTTGCCAGGATTAATTATGATTATGGCACCGATAGATGGCAACCTCTTAGAGTCAAATCATTTGGCTATAGGTTGGTTGGATCATCTTACAATTCTAACCCCTCGGGACCCGCACAAGTATGGGTACCTAAAACTTAATTTCCTTGATTGCGGTTCAAGAACAACATGAAGTGCCAAGAAACCTGGTACATGGATAGTGGTCATTCCCGGACATATGACAGAAATAAGAGAAATCTGTCAAAATTCAAGGAAGTCAAAGGAGCAAAAGTCATATTTGGGGGAAATGAAGCTCCTGGTGAAATAAGAGGCATTGGATCCATCAAGAGGAATGGATTAGAAATCACAGATGTTGCATATGTTGAAGGACTCAACTTCAACTTACGAGTATCGATCGGCTCTGTGACAAGGGCTACAATGTTGGATTCAACATGGGTATATGCCAAATCAAAGAAATTGAATCAAATGAAGTGGTGCTGCAAGGATGTAGACAGAAAAATATGTATGTAGTGGATTGGTCAACCAGCAACACCCAAAGACTTGTCTACTAGCAAAAGAGCACAAATGAATCAAGTTGGTGTGGCACAAAAAAGCCGAGTCACCTGAATTTCAAAACAATTAACAAGTCGGCAAGAAGTCATCTTGTAGAAGGACTTCCAGGACTCGATATCTGAAGGAGAGTATATGTGATGCATGTCGGAAGGGAAAGCAAATCAAGTCGTCATTCAAAGAAAAGACATGCCCATCTTCAACAAGAATATTGCATCTACTTCATATGGATCTATTTGGCCCATGGAACCAAAGAAGCATAAGTGGAAAGAAATACACCTTGGTAGTAGTAGATGACTACTCAAGATATACATGGACAATATTTATGTGTAAGAAGAAAGAAACTCTACAAAAACTACCACAAATTGATGAAGAGAATTCAAAATGAGAAGAGTCAAACCATTATCAAAATAAGATCGGATAGAGGAACCGAGTTTGTCAATGGAATAATAACTCGATTTGTATTGAGAATGGTATTGGCCATGAACTATCAAGCAAGGACTCCACAAATGAGAATGGAGTTGCGAGAAAGAAGAAAGCAGAACCCTTAAAGAAGCGGCAAAGGACCATGTTAGGTGAGCGGGTTACCAAAAAGATTTTGGGCTGAAGCAATTAACACACTTGCTACACCCAAAACAGATGTATGATAAATAGACAACACAAAGACTCCTATGAGATTTGGACTGGAAGAAAACCAAGTGTTGCATATTTCAGAATATTTGGATGTAAATGCTTCATCCACAACAATGGCAAAGACAACCTAAAGGCTTTTGATGCTAAAGGCGATGAGGTATCTTCTTAGGATACTCACGGTGAAAGCAAAGCCTACTGAGATACTCAATAAAAGAACTATGGTTACGAGAGGAATCCATTCATGTAGTATTCGATGAACCAAATGTAAATGGAGAAGACATTGAAGAGTCAACGATAAGTCAATCATCCAACCATACGAGAAGAGTCCCTTGTCAAGTCAAGTCGGAATTATCAATTCGAGAAGAAGATGAGATAGTCAATCTCAAAAACAGTTGGAAAATTTGCGGCTAAGTGATAACGAGAGAGTCGACCACACCAAAACAAATACCAAGTCGATCAATCCAGCTAACTTACTCCAACCTCGATGTAAGATGGCCGAGAGACCATCCACCGAACTTGTCATTGGAGATATAAGAGAAGGTGTCAAAACAAGATCCGAACTCAACAAGAAGCTATGTTCACATGCTTCATCTCGCAAATAGAGCCAAAAGATGTGTCACAAGCATTGGATGACACACATTGGATTCAAGCTATGCAAGAAGAGCTGAATCGGTTTGAGAGAAATAAAGTATGGGAATTAGTGCAAAGACCCATACATCAAAATGTTATTGGAACCAAATGGGTATTCAAACAAGATGAATGAGGAAGGCTCTGTGTAAGAAACAAAGCAAGACTAGTAGCCAAAGGATATTGCCAAGAAGAAGGGATAGATTTTGATGAAACATTTGCCCCGTAGCAAGATTGGAAGCTATAAGGATGTTTCTTGCCTATGCGGCTCATAAGAATTTCATTGTATATCGATGGATGTAAAAAGTGCATTCCTAAATGGTTTATTGGAAGAAGAAGTATATGTTGAACAACCTCTAGGATTTGAGCGAGAAGACTCTTGGAGATAAGGTATACAAACTCAAGAAAGCCCTGTATGGATTGAAACAGGCACCCGAGCATGGTATGACACCTGTCACAATTCCTAACTCGAAAATGGATTCACAAAAGGAAAAGTAGATAGAACACTTTTCGAATTCAAGACAAGAAGAGTATCTTTGCTTGTTCAAATATATGTGGATGACATCATTTTTGGATCCACTAACAAAGAGCTATGTGAAAAATTTTCAAACCTCATGCAAAGTAAGTTTGAAATGAGCATGATGGGAGAGTGACATTCTTCCTTGGACTCCAAGTGAAACAAATTGGTGAAGGATGGAACCTTCATAAGTCAAACAAAATATACCGAGAATTAATGAAGAAGTTTGGTATGGAAGAGAAGTCTTCTGTAAAAATACCAATGAACACATCATCAAAATGGACATGGATGCGGATGGCAAGCCTCAGATCAAACAAGATACGAGCACTTATTGGATCAACTCTATCTCACAAACTAGCGGGCCGGACATCACCTTTGTGTAGGTGTATGTGCAAGATTTCAATCTGCTCCAAAAGAGAGCCATATGACATCGCCTAAGAGAATATTGAGATACTTGAAAGGAAGCCAAGAAGTAGGCCTATGGTATCCAAAGGAAGGTGGATTGAAGCTAATTGGCTATTGATTCTCGACTATCTTTGGATGCAGAGTGGACAGAAAAGCACTTCGGCACATGTCAAATGCTAGGAAACAGGCTGATTTCCTGGTTTAGCAAGAAGCAAAACTCAATAGCCACCTCTACAAATGGTGAGGCGAATACATAGGCTACGGGCAAACAAGTGCCCAAGTCCTATGGATGAGACAGCAGATGAGAGACTATGAAATTGAGGAAAAAGAAATTCCAATCATGTGTGATAACACAAGTGCCATTGCAATCACTCAAAATCCTGTGTTGCACTCAAGAACAAAACATATTGATGTCAGATATCACTTCATAAGAGATCATGTTGAAAAGAAGGACATTATCTTGGAATACATCTCAACTGATAAACAACTAGCTGACATCTTCACAAAACCATTATGTGAGTCAAGATTTGAAGAACTCAAACATGAGTTGGGGCTAATCGAGCTGAGCTGACACTCAAACAAATCAAAGAAGAGAGTTAGAACAGAAAAGGAGTGAAAAAAGTCAAAAATCAAATCACCAAGAAATCAATCAGATCGGAAAGACAATACACCGAGTGATAGCCGAGTCACTAAGAGAAGCTGCGAGGAGTAGAGTTAAATCGGCTAAGAGATAAGTGACCAACTTATGAGCAAAGTGACAAAAACGCATCGTTTAGACTTAAGCGGGAATGTTTTAAGGAACACGTCAAAGATAATGATGATGTGTACGGACATAAAGCCGCACACCAAGCTTATGATTGGATATAAATGCTTTGCCGCATTAAATACGAGACGTGAAATGCTCAATAAAGCGTCGCGAAATCCAAGCCGTTGATTTCGATCACAATTCAAAACCGCCGCACGCCCTTTCATAAACCATATTTAAACCATTTTCGTCCGTTTCTCTCTCACACTTCTAAAACCTTTCATCTCTTTCTCTCAAAAGCAAAGGCAAAATACTCTCGAAACCCTATCAACCTTCAAATCAATTTCTGAGTTTTTCTTGATATAATCCCGAGAAATGGCACCAACTTATGACTTTACCAAGTTAGGAAAGCAAATCCACACCGGTTCGACGGTGGATTTTGACGGAATGGTGAAGCAGGTCCGACGACACCCTGGTGAAGAAAATCGCCGAAGTTGGAAACGTCCGGATTAAAACCGTTTCTAACGCTAGAATATCCGATGACCTATGTGGAGGAGGTCGCACAATTCTACGTGAATGCCGAGATTCACGATGCGAATCAAGTCATCTGCTTTCACGGAAAGCGGTGACTATCACGCCAAGGATTTGGTCAATATTGCTTACTACCAGCGGAAGGAGCATCCGAGATCAAAGAAGCCGATGTAAACTTGGTGACGCCTGGAAAGAAATAGCCAAGTTCGACTTTGCTTGATAAAATAATTTACACAAAGAAAAAAAAAGATCGAAGGAGGAGGATTATCACAAGTTGTTGGACATAGTTGCCAAATGTATCGACATCAAATTTGGCGGCTTTGACCAATCTGTCAAAAGCCGGCGATTGTTATGGCCGCAATCATCGAAGAAAAGAAGATCAACTGGGCTGAGTTTATCTACAAAGCAGACTTTGCGAACGTGGGGAACAAGTCCTTCAAAGAAGATGGCTCATTTGGAGGATCCCTAGGATATGGCCTCGTGATTGGCCGACTATTGGAGGTGAAAGGAGTCCCTCTTAGACATGGGAAGGCTTTCCATGTTAACAAGAGGATGTTCAGAGCAAACCTCTCTCGGCTCACAAAAGAGAGCTTACGCCAAGAGAGTGACACCAGTGAGGGGGAATCACCGACCAAGATACATCTTTCTTCTCGGCCAAGAAGAAAGTCGCCCCACGCTAAGAAGATCGCCGCCCCTGCAAAGAAAGAAAACCAAACATGCTCCGCCCGCCCTGCGAGTCACTGCCGCCCCAAGAGAGGCCGTGTCACCCGCCCTGCAGCGTGATCGAGAAGGACTCACAAATGCCTTCTTCGATCGTCAAAAGGAGGAGAACGACAAGCCAAGACGGCTCGCCTCCTCGAAACAAACACCGGCACCGGCCCCGCCGCCCAAGACTCGAGGACACCGCCTCGAACTTAAATTCCCAGTACAAACCCGAGACGGAGAAGACTCGTCAAGCGGTCCGAACAAGAGAAACCAGTGATCGGCTTACTCGGCTAGCACAAATACGGAGACTCTTTGAGAAGTAGAGTCTCCGATGTAGTTGATGAAACAGCCAAGTCTCTCAAGGCGATCGTGAGGCAACCAAGACACAACTGTAGCTCACACACAACAAGCACAAGAAGAACCACTCAAGCGGATAGTGATGTAATGATCCTATCTCCCCTTACCCGGACATCCAAAATCGTCTGCGTGAGTGGAGAAAATGGAAGTTGAGCAAGTCAAGGAACAGTTCAACGACACGAGTTCATAGAAGAAGAAGAGGAAGCTAGCTAAATTTCCTCGGACTACCTCTTGTGCTCCCAAAGACTTGATGAGGACAAATCGCTTAGACATTGTTAGGAATTTTATTGTTTAGATTTTGATGAATGCCATGTAAAACTTAGAATAGAAAGTTGGCACCCCAATTCTTGTTGTAAAATGCATTGTAATGAATAGAGCCGCCAAGTGAGTCAAGACGACTACGTCTAACATGCAAGAAGACAATCAAGACTGGAAGGAAGACTCTTCGTGAGACAATTTGAGTATGGCAAAGAAGAGTAGACGGGAACACTATCGAAGAAGCGGTGAGATGCGGTGAGTGGAGCATCGATTGAGTCAACTCAAGAAAAGCCAAGTCTCAAGTTGAAGTGACAAAGAGTCATCCATGATTGGAAGTTCGACTCTAAGTCACCTGGGAAAGCAAGGAAGTGCGGTCAAGTCGAGATAATCAGAAAAGAACCGTTGCCGAAATCAAGAGATTTACTTAAACAAGTAATATCTCCATACTACCTTTCTTGGAGTGCTCGACCCCGAAGGAAGCGTGCAAAAGGAACGAACCAATGGGAAGCACTACACCGTGTCGAACTCGAAAAGGTGAAAAGAATAATTCATACGAGGAAACGGCAATTCCAAGAACTGCAAGCCAACGATCGCAAAGTGACTTTCAAAAATAAGCCTATCTCTTCAACGGGCAAATTTTTGAAAGTTCACTATAAAAGGCCGAGGAGTTTGTTTCAAAATGATGCATGAATGACACATACGTGAGATATACAAGCACATTAGAAAAACGAAACAATTTCAATCCTCAAGCCTACATTCTCAAGTACATCAATCCAACACTTACCCGTGAAGGAAAGAGAGCTTCAACCAGTTGAAGAGGAAACCTTTGAAAACAAGGGGTCTACTACTTCCGAAGGATTGTAGAAAAGTTCAAAGTTGAACTAAGTCTTAAGCATTTGGAGGGCTTCGTGATCAAATCCAAAGAGCTTGAGCAAGTGAGTCAGAGTAGCAAGGCAAAATGCGCCTGCCGTGAAGAAGAAGCCGAGTCGAACGAGAAGCCAACCGAGTGATCAAGGCGTCTCGGATCGAGTCCCAAAGGATCAAGTCGGCCGTTGTGATCAAGACTTGTATCCTGACTTACCACTTTGTAAACGATCATTACTTAGTGGATTCCTCCGGGAGTTGGAGAAGAGAGGAGTAGAAGAATTACCCCATCTTCGAACTTCTATAAAAACTTTCTTTGTGTCATTTACATTTCAAAGATTTAAATTCCTGCACTTTTAATTGCTTATATCTCCGATAAATTTGCTATCCATTTGATAATTTACAAGTACTAAATCAAACTCTAATATCTTGCTTAATCAAACTTAAGGGTGTTAAGTCTTCCCGCTGAAAATAAAACCACTGAGTTAAAATTGTAGCCAACAAATGAGTTACTCCATCAACAAATCGGTTTGAGTGCATTTGAGAGATTAACTCTACCGAGTGACTAATTCGACCGTCCATCGGACACAAACAGCAGTAGAATTAACTCTGTAGATTTAAAAGGACTAAATCGAAAATTTGGTAAGGTTTATTCAACCCCCCTTCTAAACCTTACACTTACACCCCTTGGGACCTACAAGTGGTATCGGAGCGGTTGGTTCATTGAACCCTCCGCATCGGTTCTTGAACTAGATCTCCAAATTTTTCAAAGTCCGCTTTAGTACTTAAACTTTCAAAACTCTTTTTATTAAAAGTCATTATCATGGAAGCAAATCTAACACGCATCCCTATGTTCACCATTGAAGAATTTGATGATTGGAAAATTCGTATGCGAGGCTCATCTATCAAAGATTACATGATGAGATGTGGATAGTAATAGAAGATGGGCCTCTACAAATATTAAAAGTGAACACAAATGTCATTTAAGAGTTGCAACAAGGAGAAGAAGATGTTGCTCTAGACCGATCATGGTTGAAAAACCAAGAACTGAGTGGACAAATGATGACAAAAAAGAGATACAACCCGGATAATGTAGCCAAGGACATCCTCTACAAAACCTTGGACAAAGCCATGTTCAACAAAGTCAAATCATGCAAAACGGCTAAAGAAATCAGGACAAGTGACATTGATTTGTGAAGGCTCGAGCAAATCAAAGAAAACAAATTGTCGATGCAGACAAAAAATTTGAAAATTTCAAAATGATCTCGGAGAAAACCTGGATCAACTAGACGCCGGTTCACGAAATCACAAACGAGCTGTCTACACTTGGAAAGGAATATACACGAAGAAATGTGTATGAAGATCCTAAAAAGTCTTCCAAAATTGAATGGGAAATGAAGGTCATGGCACCGAGACATTCCATGGACCTATCAAAGACATCCAACCATGAACTATTCTCGGACCTCAAAGCATATGAGTTTGAGCCGAGAAGAAAAGACCAGGAAGAGACAATTTGTACCCAAAACAAATGCTCTAATTGTCAAAGATGGGAAGAGAGCCGAGGTCAAAGAGGAATTGACCCGAAAAATAGCCCCGATGGTTAAAAGATTTAACAAGTTCTTTAACAAGAACTACAAGAGAGAAAGGGTGAATCTTCCGTAAGACACTCGGCTCCTCCAAATCAAAGGATGATAGGCCAACCAAGAGAATGGATCATCAACAAGTTGAGTATCAAAGGGCCGACAACTCAAGAATAGAAAGAGTGATCAAAAGGTCGAATATCTATGTTGGAATTGTAGACAACCAGGTCACTATGCCATTGATCGCTCATATCCTAGTCAACAAGTACAGGAATGAAGAAGAAAGAAAGGTCTTGAGAGAAAGAAGACAAGAAAAGAAAAAGGCAATGATGGTCAGAAAGCTATTTGACAACGGCCAAGTCAAGAGAGACAAATGATTGAAAGCGTTGAAGTGACTACTCGAGTGACTCACGAAGAAGAAGCCTTGATCCGCTTAATGGCCAAAGAACAAGATCAAGAAGATGAGGTACAATCTAATTCAACAAGCTCGACACTAGTGATAGTGATCGTGACACACACACTTCATCACCTACTCGATCTTTATGATTCATTAGGCAAAATGATGAAAGATTTTGAGTACATTAAATCCTCACACACACTATTGAATGAGGAAAACAGCCTACTTAAAAGTCAAAACTCAAAGTCGACTAAGGAGCCGAGTACTCTAAGTCAAATAGTCATGAAAATGAAAGTTTAAAGGTGAAAATGCTAAATTAGTAGCGAAATTGCTGCCATAGAAAAGAGGAGAATGACCTCAAAAATGTTATTGCCTCATTCACTAAGGCATCTAAATCATTGGATGATCTTATTATGAGTCAAAGAGAATGTGGAGACAAGACAGCTTAGGATTTAATTCCTTTGTGCCATGTCAAACCTCAAGAGTGATTTTGGAAAAAGGATCTTCAAGTCATGAAGAGTCCGAAAAACCCAAAACTCTAAATGTTGTACACACATTCACTCCAAAGCACAATACTAAGCAAACTGGCCTTGGTTACAAAGGAAAAGGAAAACCAGTTGAGTGTCTTTGAAAGGACACTGAGAATAGATTCAAATGAGTCCTTCAAAACTCCTAACAGAAAAATACTCTGTAAAAGGAAAGCGAGAGCTACCAAAAATCCCAGAAACTCCATAAAAGAAATACATATGATGGGAATGGTAGAAAATATCCAAGCCAAGTGATTGGAATAATGTGAACCATCGGATGACTTATGGAATATAAGCCCAGTGGCAAAGGCCTAGAACTCAACAAAGGCCATTCCAAAAGTATAAGAGCTTTCATCAAAGACACACATACACCTAGGCACTACACTCAAAAGCACCACATTACCCAAGGAAGGCAATTGCTAAAACACATATGCAGCATACGACAAAAGAGACAAATTGTATGAACCTAGAATCCCCAAGCAATTTGCCGAATTAATTATGATTATGGCACCGATAGATGGCAACCCCTTAGAGTCAAATCATTTGGCTATAGGTTGGTTGGATCATCTTACAATTCTAACCCCTCGGGACCCGGACAAGTATGGGTACCTAAAACTTAATTTCCTTGATTGCGGGTTCAAGGAACAATGAGTGCCAAGGAACCTGGTACATGGATAGTGGTCGCTCAGGACATATGACAGAAATAAGAGAAATCAAAAATTCAAGGAAGTCAAAGGAGCCAAAGTCATATTTGGGGGAAATGAAGCTCCTGGTGAAATAAGAGGCATTGGATCCATCAAGAGGAATGGATTAGAAATCACGATGTTGCATATGTTGAAGGACTCAACTTCAACCTCATCGAGTATCGATCGGCTCTGTGACAAGGGCTACAATGTTGGATTCAACATGGGTGTATGCCAAATCAAGGATATTGAATCAAATGAAGTTGTCTTTGCAAGGAAATAGACAGAAGAATATGTATGTAGTGGATTGGTCAATCGCAACATCCAAAGACTGTCTACTAGCAAAGAGCACAAATTAATCAAGTTGGGTTAATGGCACAAAAAAGCCGAGTCACCCGAATTTCAAAACAATTAACAAGCTAGCAAGAAGTCACCTTGTAGAAGGACTTCGGACTCGATTCTGAAGGAGAATATATGTGATGCATGTCGAAGGGAAAACAAATCAAGTCGTCATTCAAAGAAAAGACATGCCCATCCTCAACAAGAATATTGCATCTACTTCATATGGATCTATTTGGCCCAGTGGAACCAAACAAAGATAAGTGGAAAGAAATACACCTTGGTGGTAGTAGATGACTACTCAAGATATACATGGACAATATTCATGTGCAAGAAGAAAGAAACCCTACAAAAACTACCACAAATTATGAAGAGAATTCAAAATGAGAAGAGTCAAACCATTATCAAAATAAGATCGGATAGAGGAACCGAGTTTGTCAATGGAATAATAACTCGATTGTATTGAGAATGGTATTGGTCATGAACTATCGGCAAGGACTCCACAAAGAGAATGGAGTTGCGAAAGAAGGAACATAACCCCAAAGAAGCGACCCATGTTAGTTGAAGCGGGGTTACCAAAAAGATTTTGGGCTGAAGCAATTAACACAACTTGCTACACCCAAAACAGGATGTATGATAAATAGACAAATGACAAAGACTCCCTATGAGATCCGGATGAAGAAAACCAAACGCGTTGCATATTTCGGGATATTTGGATGTAAATGCTTCATCCACAACAATGGCAAAGACAACCTAAAGGCTTTTGATGCTAAAGGCTGATGAAGGTATCTTCTTAGGATACTCAACAAAGCAAAGCCTACAGAATACTCAATAAAAGAACTATGGTTACAGAGGAATCCATTCATGTAGTATTCGATGAACCAAATGTAAATGGAGAAGACATTGAAGAGTCACCGATAAGTTGAAACATCCAATCATACGTAAGAGTCCCTCTACGCGCCGAAGTCCGGCCGGGATTATCAACTCGAGAAGAAGATGAGATAGCCGATCTCAAAAGCGGTGAAAATTTACAACTAAGTGATTACGAGAGAGGCGACCCAAAGAACACAACCGCAAGTCGATCAATCCAGCTAACTTACTCCAACCTTGATGTAAGATGGGTGAGAGACCATCCACGAACTTGTCATTGGAGATATAAGAGAAGGTGTCAAAACAAGATCCAGAACTCAACAAGAAGCTATGTTCACATGCTTCATCTCGCAAATAGAGCTAAAAGATGTGTCACAAGCATTGGATGACACACATTGGATTCAAGCTATGCAAGAAGAGTCAATCGGTTTGAGAAAAATAAAGTATGGGAACTAGTGCAAAGACCCATACATCAAAATGTTATTGGAACCAAATGGGTATTCAAAATAAGATGAACGAGGAAGGTTACTGTGGTAAGAAACAAAGCAAGATCGTAGCCAAAGGATATTGTCAAGAAGAAGGATAGATTTTGATGAAACATTTGCCCTGTAGCAAGATTGGAAGCTATAAGGATGTTTCTTGCCTATGCAACCTCACAAGAATTTCATTGTATATCGATGGATGTAAAAAGTGCATTCCTAAACGGTTTATTGGAAGAAGAAGTATATGTTGAACAACCTCCAGGATTTGAGCAGAAGACTCTTGGAGACAAGGTATACAAACTCAAGAAAGCCATATATGGATTGAAACAGGCACCCAGAGCATGGTATGATACCTGTCACAATTCCTAACCGAGAATGGATTCACAAAAGGAAAAGTAGATAGAACACTTTTCAGAATTCAAGACAAGAAGAGTATACTGCTTGTTCAAATATATGTGGATGACATCATTTTTGGATCCACTAACAAAGAGTTGTGTGAAAAATTCTCAAACCTCATGCAAAGCAAATTTGAAATGAGCATGATGGGAGAGTCCGACATTTTTCCTTGGACTTCAAGTGAAACAATGAAGGATGGAACCTTCGTAAGTCAAACAAAATATACCAGAGATTTAATGAAGAAGTTTGGTATGGAAGAGAAGTCTTCAGAAAAATACCAATGAACACATCACCAAAATGGACATGGATGCAGGATGGCAAGCTCAGTAGATCAAACAAGATACTGAGCACTTATTGGATCAACGCTCTCTCTCACAAAGAAGGCGGACATCACCTTTCTTTGTAGGTGTATGTGCAAGATTTCAATCTGCTCCAAAAGAGAGCCATATGACAAAGCGGCCTAAAAGAATATTGAGATACTTGAAAGGAAGCCAAGAAGTAGGCCTATGGTATCCAAAGGAAGGTGGATTCAAGACTAATTGGCTATTCGACTCACTACGCCGGATGCAGAGTGGGCAGAAAAGTACTTCGTGCACCTGTCAAATGCTAGAAACAGACTAATTTCCTGGTTTAGCAAGAAGCAAACTCAATAGCCACCTCTACAAATTGTGAGGCGAGAATACATAGGCGAGGCGGCATTGTTGTGCCCAAGTCCTATGGATGAGACAATGGTGAGAGACTATGAAGTTGAAGAAAAGAAATTCCAATCATGTGTGATAACACAAGTGCCATTGCAATCACTCAAAATCTCGTCACTCAAGAACAAAACATATTGATGTCGGATATCATTTCATAAGAGATCATGTTGAAAAGAAGGACATTATCTTGGAATATATCTCAACCGATAAACAATTAGCCGACATCTTCACAAAACCATTATGTGAGTCAAGATTTGAAGAACTCAAGCATGAGTTGGGGTTAATTGAGCCGAAATGACACTCGAGCGAATCAAAGAAGAGTATTAGAACAGAAAAAGAAGTGAAAAAGAGTGAAAACAAAAATCAACTCGAAGAAATCACCAGATCGGAAAAACAACTACACCGAGTCGGTGATAGTTGGAGTCACCAAGAGAATCTGAGGAGCGAGAGTTAAATCGCCTAAGAGATAAGCTGAATAACTTATGAGCAAAGTGACAAAAACGCAAATCGTTTAACTTAGCGGGAATGTTTTAAGGAACACGTCAGCATAATGATGATGTGTACAGACATAAAGCTGCACACTAAGCTTATGATTGGATATAAATGCTGCCGCATTAAATACGAGACGTGAAATGCTCAATAGGCGTGCGAAATCCAAGCCGTTGATTTCGATCACAATTCAAAAACCGTCTGCACGTCCTTTCATAAACCATATTTAAACTATTTTCGTCCGTTTCTCTCTCACACTTCTAAAAACTGTTCATCTTTTTCTCTCAAAAGCAAAGGCAAACTACTCTCGAAACCCTACCAACATTCA
This sequence comes from Rehmannia glutinosa, assembly GCA_016081115.2. Taxonomy (NCBI): domain Eukaryota; kingdom Viridiplantae; phylum Streptophyta; class Magnoliopsida; order Lamiales; family Orobanchaceae; genus Rehmannia; species Rehmannia glutinosa. Next base: position 1,271,146 of record CM071926.1, read on the forward strand.
AATCAATTTCTGAGATTTTTCTTGATATAATCCTGAGAAATGGCACCAACTTATGACTTTACCAAGCTAGGAAAGCAAATCCACACCGGTTCGACGGTGGATTTAAACGGAATGGTGAAGCGGTCCGACGACACCCTGGTGAAGAAAATTGCGGAAAAGTTGGAAACGTCCCCACTAAAACCGTTTCTAACGCTGGAATATCCTATGACTATGTGGAGGAGGTCGCACAATTCTCGTGAATGCTTTGAGATTCACGACGAAGAAATCAAGTCATCCTTCACGGAAGCGGTGACTATTACGCCAAGGATTTGGTCAATATTGCTCACTACCCGCAGAAGGAGCAATCGAAATTAAGAAAGCTGATGTAAACTTGGGTCGACGCATGGAAAGAAATAGCCAAGTCCGACCTTTGCCGATAAAATTATATACACATCAAACAAGAGACTCTTGAAGGAGGATTATCACAAATCATTGGACATAGTTGCCAAATGTATCGACATCAAATTTGGCAGCTTTGACCAACTATCAAAGGCAAAGCGATTGTGATGGCTGCAATCATCGAAGAAAAGAAGATAAATGGTTTGGTTTATCTACAAAGCAGACTGCTGCTAACGTGGGGAACAAGTCCTTCAAAGAAGATGGCACATTTGGAGGATCCACGGGATATGGTCTAGTGATTGGCGGCTATTGGAGGTGAAAGGAGTCCTCTTAGACATGGGAAGGCCTTCCATGTTAACAAGAGGATGTTGAGCTAACCTCTCTGGTGCTCGAAGCGAGCTTATGCCAAGAGAGCGACACGGTGAGGGGAATCACCACCCGAAGATACAACTTGTTCCTCTCGGCCTTAAGAAGAAAATCGCCCTGCAAATGCTAAGAAGATGCTTTGCCCTGCAAAGAAAGAAAACAAAACATGCACTGCCCAGCCGGCCGTGTCACTGCCCCTCGCAACGAGGGTCGAGAAGGACTCACAAATACCTTCTCCGATCGTCAAAAGGAGGAGAATCGACAAGCCCCGGCAGGCCGGCTCCTCGAAACAAACACCAGACCGCCCCGCCGCCAAGACTCGAAGGACACCGCCCCGAACTAAATTCCTTGGTACAAACCAGGAGACGAAGAAGACTCGTCAAGCGGCATCGAACAAGAGAAACCAATGAGTCGATTACTCGGCTAGCACAAATACAGAGAGACTACTTGGAGAAGTAGAGTCTCCGGATGTAGTTGATAAAGCCCAAGTCTCTTGAAAGCGATCAGCAGAGGCAACTCAAGACACACAACAGTAGCCCACACACACAAAAAACACAAGAAGAACCGCCCAAGCGAGATAGTGATGTAATGATCCTATCTCCACCTTACCCGACATCCAAAATCGTCACGTGAGTGGAGAAAATGGAAGTTGAGCAAGTCAAGGAACAGTTCCAACGGCCCGAGTTCATAGAAGAAGAAGAGGAATCGCTAAATTTCCTTGGACTAACTCATGTGCTCCCAAAGACTTGATGAGGACAAGCTCGCTTAGACATCCCGCAAATCTACAAGGACGGGGAGAGAGCAAAGCAAGCTGAAGAAGCCAAGACGTGAAAAGGCAAGCATCCGCCCTATCTCCCGCACCCGCACGAACACTTCCATCCTCTTCTTGATGTCTTCTCACGAAAGTGACGAGGAACCAGGAGAATGCTTTGCTTTGCCCGCTACGTAAGAGTTACAAATGCAGCAAGCATTGCATGAATCAAGAATTCTTCACGAGCAAAGACTAATGGAGGGACCAGGAGAATCCTCGAACACGGTGAAATCGATCCAATGGGAGTGGTTCAAGCAAATAGCCACCGATGTTCTTTGCTACCACTTCCCACTCACTGCTCAAGAAGGCAATAAGGAACGCGATGAAACCGGGCTAGTGGGGACCCTAGTCGAGCCAACCCCTATTGAAGGTGTGCTACCACCCCAGCCCTAACTACTGAACCATCAATTGCAACAATGGAGTGAGTCCGAGACGAGTGACCCCACTTCAAGTCACTCACCGGTGTGCCGGGAGGGGGAAACTCCTCCACCGCAGCGGCAAGGTCGGAGGATGCTGCGATGACTCCACAAAGAAGCAAGGAGGCGAAGAAGAGAAATTACAATCACAAGAAAAACAAAGATGTTGCCATCAATCGAAGCTCGCAGACTTGAGACTGTCTCGAGATGCCAACCGCTACTCTGAAGGCTAATGACGCTGGCGATGCGGTCGAGGCACGAGGAAGGGACAGCCACAGGAGTTAACACTGGGCGATGAAAGTGCAATCCATGGGGTTGAGACTCCAATGGATGCCATCTGTAAAGACCCTAAGGCATGACCGACATCGAAAAAGGGAGGACCAAGGCCTCGCAGCAGAGAGACTTTGGGAGGAAATGAAGGCCCACGGGAGGTTGAGACGTCCGGGGTAAAGAGGTCAAGTAGAGAACATCCCTCCCGCAATCATCGACCCATCCGAGAAGGAGATCAGCGCACTTCATGATTCCCGGGACAACCCCGATGTCACTTTTCCGGGATCGAGAAGGCGAAGAAAGAAGGCGAGTCAACCCCATGACAAATCCAAAAGACTCACCGGGTGTTCCAAGTACGAGTAAGTCGATCCCAAGACTACTCGTCAAACTTTTAACTTTGATGATGAGCCACCTCTAGAAATCTCATCATCGTCCGATGACGCCGAAAATTTGATAAAGGCCGAGGATAAGTCAATCGAAAGGAAAAATTAGTCGAGACCAACGAAGTCAGTTTAAGACAATGAGGCTCGGCAAAGTCGGGTCCACTTCACAACCAAACCCACAACCGTAAACCACCTTTCCGGGCTCCTCAAGCTACAAATTGATTCCCAAAAAAGAACTTCACGCGCACCGCTCATCATCGAACGATCCCGATCGGCGGTGATGAATCTTTTGTAGAATCTTTCCCTTTCTCACCGGAGATACGAGAACTCCACGAAGAGTCGAAAACGAGCAAGCACGTTACTACAAACCAGCTCTGTTTTTCACTCAGGCACCATTGTTCCGGCCGATTTTGATTTTGATTTCGACGCTTTATGGCCATCACCGCAATGAAGAATCAATTTGAAATTGAGAAGTGTTCAAAGCACTCTTTGCTAAAGTTGAAAAGATGGAGAGGCATCGAGGCCTCTTTGGACATGCGATTGGACAACGAGAGATGCCACCCTTACACCGTGACTTAAGAGGCATAACAAATTCGAATAAGGAATGGTGGCAACAAAGAAATCAATGCGTGTGGAACTGAAGTGAGATACTTAACCTTGTTTAACAAGCTTTGAGCGTGTGTGGAGAGTCGAGAATGTTGATGCGAAAAACGGCGAGGAACACATTGAGCATATGCATGAAGCTCACACCGCCGAGATCAAGGCTTCACTGCGTGAAGCGAGAATGCAAATGATATACGCGTTTGGAAGAACACATGACAAGAAAATTCAGCCTTCTCATGGCTGAGATGAAGCCGATTTGTTGAGAATCCAACGCTACTCGATCAATTCCGTCTTTGCGCATACAACGCAGAGACTTGAAGCGAGAATTCAACCATCGAAGATTTCGACTTCATGCTTGCCAAAGATGTTCCCTGGGTTCCTCTATCCTTTGATGATGCCAAAAAGGGGAAAGAGGAATACCTTAAAGCAAAGAAAAATCCGAAGTTGAAAAGAAAGGAGCAACGAAAAAGCGGTGAGAAGGGAAAATCACCAGGAAATTTTGAAACTAAAGAAAGGAAAATCTGAGGGGGGGAAGGATCAAAAAATATGACCTTGATGATTGCACAAACCCCCAACAGGTCCCATCACGGTGACATTATAAGCGAAAAACTCCCCGACTCGCCACTCCAAGACTCTTTTGTATCTATGGGCCGAGAAGAGAAAAGAAATTGAAGCGAGGGATGAAGGAAGTGGAAGGAAGAATGGATGCCAGGGTGATGAACATCTTGAAAGAACATGGAGGCATTCCATTGACGACAGAGACACGTATGCCATTTCGATGTCGGGGCAGAGCCAAGATCGCTTACGAATTCAAAACGCTCGAATCAAAGGATATTTTGCAAATATGTCCATGGCTCAAGCACAGGACTTATCTTGGGAAAAAGGTCTCACATTGTGTGAAGAAGGTCGACAGGGCAATGAGACTTAAGCCATCCTCTGGGTCACTCTGCTAGTCAATCACCAAGAAGAAGACCCCAAAGATAAATATACGCCCGAGGTAGAGAAGAAGAAGCGGCCCATGGAGGAAGAAGCTTGACCTAGGCCTCGCCCAAGAATATCGAATACATAGATCCTGGAAAGAAAGGAGGGATCTTGGTGGGCTTGACCAAGTGGCAAATTTGCGAGTAGCTAAAACTAACGCCGAGTATGCAAAGAGAATAGAAGAAGAAAACAAAAGACAAACTCGGCTATGGCGGGAGACAGGAAAGACTAAGGAAAGATGAAGGGCTTGCCAGGAAGGCATATGAGAAGAAAAGAAAAAGAAGCGGTGATTGCGAAAAAAAAAGAAAGAAGAGAAGAAGATGCTTGATCAAGATGAAAGAAGGAGACAACGAAGGAGATGAAGTGTTCTTGTCCAACCCTTCATGTATTTTATTATGTAAATACATACAATGTAAGTCTTACCTTAATAGAGTTATATTTTTTTGAAGACAGTTATATACTCGATACACCTTGTAAACTTGATTGTGTTAAGTACAAGAATGATATGATCAATAAAAAGATTGATTAAATACATTCTATGTCAATACACTATCTGTATGTATCTTTGTTATTTACATATTTGTATGATCTAAGTTTTGGCATCATCAAAAAGGGGGAAATTGTTAGGAATTTTATTGTTTAGATTTTGATGAATGCCATGTAAAACTTAGAATAGAAAGTTGGCACCCCAATTCTTGTTGTAAAATGCATTGTAATGAATAGAGTGGCCAAGGTAGTCAAGACAGCTACGTCCTAACATGCAAGAAGACAATCAAGATCGAAGGAAGACTCTGCTGTGAGACAAATTTGAGTATGGCAAAAGAAGAGTAGACGCGAAACACTCTCAAAGAAGAAGCGGTGAGATGCGGTGAGTGGAGCATCGATTGAGTCAACTCAAGAAAAGCCAAGTCTCAAGTTGAAGTGATGAAGAGTCATCCATGATTGGAAGGCGACTCTAAGTCACCCGGGAAAGCAAGGAAGTGCGATCAAGTCGAGATAATCAGAAAAGAACCGTTGCCGCAGAAATCAAGAGATTTACTTAAACAAGTAATATCTCCATACTACCTTTCTTGGAGTGCTCGATCCCCGAGGAAGCGTGCAAAAGGAACGAACCAATGGGAAGCACTACACCGTGTCGAACTCGAAAAGGTGAAAAGAATAATTCATACGAGAAACGGCAATTCCAAGAACTGCAAGCCAACGATCGCAAAGTGACTTTCAAAAATAAGCTATCTCTTCAACGGGCAAATTTTTGAAAGTTCACTATAAAAGGCCGAGGAGTTTGTTTCAAAATGATGCATGAATGACACATACGTGAGATATACAAGCACATTAGAAAAACTGAAACAATTTCAATCCTCAAGCCTACATTCTCAAGTACATCAATCCAACACTTACCCGTGAAGGAAAGAGAGCTTCAACCAGTTGAAGAGGAAACCTTTGAAAACAAGGGGTCTACTTTCCAGGGAAGGATTGTAGAAAAGTTCAAAGTTGAACTAAGTCTTAAGCATTTGGAGGGCTTCGTGATCAAATCCAAAGAGCTTGAGCAAGTGAGTGAGTCAGTAGTAGCAAAGCAAACTCGCCTGTGAAGAAGCCGAGTCGAACGAGAAGCCACCGAGTGATCAAGGCGTCTCGACTGAGTCCCAAAGGATCAAGTCGGCTGTTGTGATCAAGACTTGTATCTGGACTGTACCACTTTGTAAACTGATCATTACTTAGTGGATTCCTCCGAGGAGTTGGAGAAGAGAGGAGTAGAAGAATTACCCCATCTTCGAACCTCTATAAAAACTTTCTTGTGTCATTTACATTTCAAAGATTTAAATTCCTGCACTTTTAATTGCTTATATCTCACGATAAATTTGCTATCCATTTGATAATTTACAAGTACTAAATCAAACTCTAATATCTTGCTTAATCAAACTTAAGGGTGTTAAGTCTTCCGCTGAAAATAAAACCACAAATGAGTTAAATTGTAGAAGCACAAATTGAGTTACTCCATCAACACTCAAATGAGTCTTGAGAGATTAACTCTTGAGTGACTAATTCGACCGTCCATCGGAGACACAAAATCGCAGTGTAGAATTAACTCAGTAGATTTAAAAGGACTAAATCGAAAATTTGGTAAGGTTTATTCAACCCCCTTCTAAACCTTACACTTACACCCCTTGGGACCTACGAGACATCCCGCAAATCTACAAGGACAGGAGAGAGCAAAGCAAGTCAAGAAGCCGAAGCACGTGAGAAGGCAAGCATCCGCCCTATCTCCCCCACGAACACACACATCCTCTCCTTGATGTCTTCTCAAAAGTGACGAGGAACTGAGAATGTCTTTCTTTGCCACGTAAGAGTTGCAAATGCAGCAAGCATTGCACGAATCAAGAATCCTTCACGAGCAAAGAGATCGATGGAGGGACCAGGAGAGTCCTCCGAACACACCGAAATCGATCCAATGGGAGTGGTTCAGAAATAGCCACCGATGTTCTCGCTACCACTTCCCTCTCACTCGGAAGAAGGCAATAAGGAAATGGCGATGAAACCGGGATAATGGGGACCCCACGAGCCAACCCCTATTGAAGGTGTGCTACCACCGCCCCAATGGCTGAACCATCAATCGAAACAATGGGAGTTTGGAGACGAGTGACCCCATTCCAAGTCACTCGGTGGTGCGCCCGGTGGGAAACTCCCTCCACCTGCAGCAAGGTCGGAGGATCTTTGCAGATGACTCCACAAAGAATCAAGGAGGCGAAGAAGAGAAATTACAATCACAAGAAGAACAACAAGTTGCCATCAACGAAGCTCGGGCGATTGAGACTGCCTCACCGAGGTGCCAATCGCTTGAAGGCTAATGACGCTGGCGATGCGTCGAGGCACATGAAGGAATGCCACAGGAGTTAACACTGGGGCGATGAAAGTGCAATCCATGGGGTTGAGACTCCAATGGATGCCATCAGAAGACCCTAAGACAAATGACCGACACCGTCGAAAGGGAGGACCAAGGCCTCGCAGCCAGAGAGACCGCTGGAGGTAATGAAGGCCACGGAGGTTGAGACTTCCCTGGTAAAGAAGGCAAGTAGAGAACATCCCTCCCGCAATCATCGACTCATCCGAGAAGGAGATCGGTCACTTCATGATTCCCAGGACAACCCCGATGTCACTTTTCTCGGGATCGGAAGCGAAGAAGAAGCCGAGTCATCCCCATGACAAATCCAAAAGACTCACCGTGGATGTTCCGGAAACGAGCAAGTCGATCCCAAGACTACTCGTCAAACTTTTAACTTTGATGATGAGCCACCAATGGAAATCTCATCATCGTCCGATGACGCTTACCGATAAGGCCGAGGACTAGTCTCTTGAAATGGAAAAACCAAATAGAGACCAACGAAGGCTGCTAAGACAGTGAGGCTCGGCAGCCGGGTCTACTTCACAACAGAACCCAATGAACAAGAGACCACCGCACAGCTCCTCAAGCCGCAGCAGATCGATTCCCAAAAGAACTTCACGCGCACCGCTCATCATCGAACAGATCCCGATCCTAGCGGTAATGAATCTTTTGTAGAATCTTTCCCTTTCTCACTTTGGAGATACGAGAACTCCACGAAGAGTCGAAAAACGAACAAGCACGCTATCACGGACCACCTCCTTTTTCACTCGTGGCACCATTGTTCCAAATAGATTTTGATTTCGACGATGTATGGCCATCACCGCAAATCAAGAATCACCAAGTTCGAGAAGTGTTCAAGGCACTCTTTGCCGAGGTTGAACGGATGGAGAGGCATCGCCTCTTTGGACATGCGGCCGACAACAGAGATGCCAACCTTACAGCTGGCTTGAGAGGCATCACAGTCGGGATAAGGAATGGTGGCAACAAAGAAGAACCAATGCGTGTGGAACAGGTGAGATACTCGAACTTTGTTCAACAAGCTCTTGGTGTGGAGAGCTGAAAATGTTGATGCAAAAACGAAGGCCGAGAGAACACATTGAGCATATGCATGAAGCTCACACTTTGCCGAAATCAAGCTCTGCGTGAGCAAAATACAAATGATATACAGCGTTTGGAAGAACACATGACTAGAAAATTGACCTTCTCATGGCCGAGATGAAGCGATTTCAAGCAGAGTCCAACGCTACTAGATCTCAATTCCGTCTTGCATACAACGCAGCGGACTTGAAGCGAACTCAACCATCGAAGACTTCGACTTCATGCTTGCCAAAGATGTTCCACGGGTTCCTCTATCCTTTGATGATGCCAAAAAGGGGAAGAGGAATACCTTAAAGCAAAGAAAATCTGAAGTTTGAAAAGATAGGAGCAGCGGTGAAGGAAAATCAAATTTAGAAAGTCTTGAAACAGAAGAAAGGAAAGCTTGTTGAGGGGGAAGGATCGCAGATGTGACATTAATGATTGCACAAACCCCCAACAAGGTCCTCATCACAGTGACATTATAAGCGAGAAACTCCCGTGACTCGCCACTCCAACACTCTGCTGTATCTATGGCCGAGAAGAAGAAAAAGCAATTGAAGCGGGGATGAAGGAAGTGGAAGGAAGAATGGATGCCAGGGTGATGAACATCTTGAAAGAACATGGAGGCATTCCAATTGACAGAGACACGTATGCCATTTCGTATGTCGGGACGAGCCACGATCGATTGACGAATTCAAAATGCTCGAATCTGAAGGATATTTTGCAAATATGTCCATGGCTCAAGCTTGGGACTTGTCTTGGGAAAAGGGTCTCGCCTTATGTGAAGAAGTCGACAGGCAGCAGACTTCCTGATCACTCCGCCGGTCACTCACCGGAAAGAAGACCCCAAGACAAAGATACGCCCGTATAGGTAGAGGAAGAAGCCGTAGTGGAGGAAGAAGCTTGGACACTGGGCCTCGCCCAAGAATATTGAATACGTAGATCCGGAAAGAAAGGAGGGATCTACTGGGCCGGGCTTGACCAAGTAGCAAATTTAAAAGTGGCTAAATCTAACGCCGAGTATGCAAAGAGATTAGAAGAAGAAAACAAGAGACAAACTCGGCTATGGCGGGAGAGACAGAACGAATAAGAAGAGATGAAGCTGCCAGAAAGCATATGAGAAGAAAAAAAGCAATGACGACGAGAAAAAGAGAAGAAGAGAAGAAGATGCGATCAAGATGAAAGAAGGAGACAACGAAGGAGATGAAGTGTTCTTGTCCAACCCTTCGAGTATTTTATTATGTAAATACATACAATGTAAGTCTTCCGTAATAAAGCTATAATTTTTTTAAGACAATTATATACTCGATACACCTTGTAAACAAATGTGTTAAGTACAAGAATGATATGATCAATAAAAAGATTGATTCTCAAGCATACATTCTATGTCAATACACTATCTCGTATGTATCTTTGTTATTTGCATCTTTGTATGGTTTAAGTTTTGGCATCATCAAAAAGGGGGAAATTGTTAGGAATTTTATTGTTTAGATTTTGATGAATGCCATGTAAAACTTAGAATACAAAGTTGGCACCCCAATTCTTGTTGTAAAATGCATTGTAATGAATAGAGTGGCCAAGTTGAGTTAAGTCGCTACGCCCTAACATGCAAGAAGACAATCAAGATCGAAGGAAGACTCACTGTGAGAGGCAATTGAGTATGGCAAAGAAGAGTAGACGGAACTCTATCAAGAAGCGGTGAGATGCAAAATGAGTGGAGCATCGGTCAAGTCAACTCAAGAAAAGCCAAGTCTCAAGTTGAAGTGACAAGAGTCATCCAATGATTGGAAGTGACTCTAAGTCACCTGGGGAAAGCAAGGAAATGCGGTCAAGTCGAGATAATGTAAAAGAACCGTTGCCGAGAAATCAAGAGATTTACTTAAACAAGTAATATCTCCATACCACCTTTCTTGGAGTGCTCGGTCCCCGGAAGCGTGCAAAAGGAATGAACCAATGGGAAGCACTACACCGTGTCGAACTCGAAAAGGTGAAACAACAATTCATACGAGGAAACGGCAATTCCAAGAACGCAAGCCAACGACTGCAAAGTGACTTTCAAAAATAAGCCTATCTCTTCAACGGGCAAATTTTTGAAAGTTCACTATAAAAGGCTGAGGAGTTTGTTTGAGATAAGAGATGACACACAAGTGAGATATACAAGCACATTAGAAAAACTGAAACAATCTCTATCCTCGAGCCTACATTATGAAGTACTTCAATCCAACACTCACCCTGTGAAGGAAAGAGAACTTCAATCGTTGAAGAGGAAACTTTTGAAAACAAGGGGTCTACATTCCAGGAAGGATTGTAGAAAGGTTCAAGGTTGAACCAAGTCTTAAGCTTTTGGAGGGCTTCGTGATCAAATCCAAAGAGCTTGAGCAAGTGAGCTGTAGTAACAAGGCAAACGCCTGTGAAGAAGGAGTCGCATTTAGAAGCCAACAGTGATCAAGCGTCTCCCGGATCGAGTCCCTAAGGATCAAGTCGGGCATTTGTTGTGATCAAGACTTGTATCTGGACTGTTACCACTTTGTAAACTGATCATTACTTAGTGGATTCCTCCAGAGTTGGAGAAGAGAGGAGTAGAAGAATTACCCCATCTTCGAACCTCTATAAAAACTTTCTTGTGTCATTTACATTTCAAATTTAAATTCCTGCACTTTTAATTGCTTATATCTCACGATAAATTTGCTATCCATTTGATAATTTACAAGTACTAAATCAAGCTCTAATATCTTGCTTAATCAAACTTAAGGGTGTTAAGTCTTCCAAATAAAATAAAACCACAATTGAGTTAAATCGTGAACAATGTACCGAGTTACTCCATCAACAACTTAGCCGAGTGCTTTGAGAGATTAACTCTACCGAGTGACTAATTCGATTTGTCCATCAAGGACACAAATTGTGTAGAATTAACTCTGTAGATTTAAAAGGACTAAATCGAAAATTTGGTAAGGTTTATTCAACCGCCCCTTCTAAACCTTACACTTACACCCCCTGGGACCTACATTAATAATATTAATAAAGTAAAATAATATTATAAACATAAATAATTGTATATTTTTTAACGTTCATCAGCTTTGCTAGTATTTCATTGGAAATGAATTAATCAATGCAAAGAATATATTTTATAGTAAAAAATAGTGTATGACAATTATCTCACATATCACAAATATCATTGGACATTCCATTACTCAAAATAATTAAAGTATATTTTTCAAAAAACACAAGTATGTTTTCTCTAGAGATGTCAATAAGAGCCACTGTCCCGACCCTAACCTGACCTTAAAAGGCCCTAGTCCTTAAATACTATGACTAAAAAGTCGTGATGTTATAAGGGCTTGAAAAATTTAGGCTCAATCCTAACTCTAAAGAGCCGAGGGTCGGATCGGAATGACCCTATAATAAATGAGTTTTCTTCCAAATAATTTTATAAATTAATAAAATAACATTAACAATATAATATTCTAACAATAGAATCATGAATTTGGTTATCATGTTCACTCATCTTCACCAATCATAACTCGTCATGATTAATAACAATTGATAAATGAGATCAAGAATTAGATTTGATAGCATACAGGTATAAATTTAAATATAAATCTATAAAATACAAAAATTTATTGAGAAAAAGCCCTAAGGGCTGACCCGACCCTAGCCCTAACCGATCCTAAGGCCAATTAGGACCGGGCTAAAAGCCTTTATGCTTTAAGGGTCTATGAAATATAGACACAACCATTAAAATAATGCACTTGCCTAGTTATAAGAAGTCAAACCGAAATTCAATGATCATTTTCGTGGGTCCAAATATAAAATCTCATAGGTTTATTGTTACAATTTTTATGGGAGTCTCAAGATAAAATCTCATAAATCTACTCTATAAACAAAGGAAATAAAGTATTACTTACCAAAGGTACAATATTTACTACTTGTCATTGTAATCCATTATTTGTCATAAGTCTTACAGTGGGTCGAATATTGTTTATTTTTGTAGCAGATAGGATCTTCTATTCTAGATGGTGTTTCATCTTATATTCCACTGAACGGATGATTGACACATGTATAGTAGAAGATCCCATCCGTTTTTGTAGTAGTTGATAGTTGAATATTTTTTATTTTATTTTTATCAATTATTACCATAACTATCGATAATTAACATTCAAAACGCAATGACGACATTATCAATCTATTCCCAAATAAAAAAGGAAGAAGAAAGAAGGTAATAAAAGAGTATTTTAGACAAGAAATCTGAAAATCATAATATTTTGAGATTTATATTTCGATTCCGAAAATTCCATGAAATACCATATTATGTTTTATTTGCTTAATTGGAAACCCATTCATATTTATTCCCAAGAACTGCTAAAGTTTTCATAAAATTTACCCTAGTTTTTCACTAAATTTTTCTTTATTGTAGAAGATGGCTTTATTCAAATGGGTGGTTCTTGTCACAATTCTGCTAATTGGACTGGGTTGGTACCTCTGTTCCCCTATACACATGATATCCATTTTCTTCACACACAAATACACATTGTACATATATAATTTCAAACTATCCTATCTTTTTTATTAATTTATGATAGTAGATTTTTGACAATTTTGCAAAAGCTTTCAATTATAGTGGTTTTATGTTTTATGTATTCTTATTTTATTGTATTTGAAAAACCCAAGTTAGTTGACATCATTCTAGAGCATTTAGGGAGTGTTCGCAAAAAATTCTACTTTTTAGAAGAAGAGATTTATTGTAGCGAGAAGAAGTAAAAGTAGTTGATAATCGAAGTCGGTAGTTTTTGCAAATTGAATCGTAAGTTGAGAGTATTTGGTGAAAAAAATCGTAAAAATGCTTATTTCTTTGTAAAAGTCAAGCCGAAAGCGGAATTAGAAATCTAAAGCACTCATGTCCCTTTTTGAAAATTTTGATTAAATTAAGTAGAATCGAAGTAGAAGTTGGTATTTGCAAAACGCTATAAAGTAATATTTTTAGCCAAAAGTTGAGATGCATTTTTTTCAGTGATCGCAAACATTCCCATAAGTATACTTTTTTCTGGTTAAGAAATTGGTTAATTTACTGATTTGCCCTTCGCAACGGCACATGACATTTCGCACGCGCCACCACCGCACCACCCTTACGTGGCGGAGGGGCGGGCGGCACTGCGGTGGGGAAGTGCCGAACTTGAGCGATTGCCTCTCCGTCCGCGGTGCAAGAAGAGCAAGCGAAGTGCACTCCGGCAAAGATGCTTTTGTAAGACAGATAATGGTAGTAGCATTTTGGTGGGCAATTGCACCGCGATGTGATTGTCTTTGCCCTAAGCGCTTCAAGAGCAAGTTTTGCTCTCTAGGAGATTGCTTTTGTAATGATTGTTAACAACAAATCAACAACTGCTTTTACTCAATGAATGAAGTTAATTGGATCTCTTATAAAATGGAGTTTTGGTTACAACATTTACACTCATTTAAGTTGAATTGATTTGTTTGAGTTAGATTCTATTGTAATTATCAATCTTTCCATGTCTATTTAAACAACTTGCTATGGTTGGATGGGTTTAGTAGATGCTAACTCTGTGAGTAATACACCAGGTTTATATTTACCGTAAATTTGCGTATAATATATGTCTATTATGTGTGATTGTGTTTGAATTTATGTATATCACCAATAAATTAGTGGTGATTATTCAAATGAAGTATTCCTCTAGATGGATAAAGCCGGTAGGATGGATACTAGGTTTAGTGTCTCTTATCTCACCACTTGTGTTTTACCTCAAATACTATATATCTATTTATATCAGTTGTGTTATAATGTCTCTACAAATTAAAGGCTAATAAGGAGAAAAAATAAGTTGTGTTATATTTTTTAAAGTATATTATATTTTTATTGGCCACTTCAAGGGATCAATACTTTCTTTTCCAAAGAGAAATGAATTTTCTTTGGCTAAAGATTTTTCTATTTTTCTAAAGTTGTTATTACATTAAAAAACAAGTAAATATCTTCTTGTTTGTTACCAAGTAAATTTGTCGTATGATTTTTTTCCTTCACATTTTTAATATAACCAAATATACACTTTATTTTTGATTGGGGCCGTTCCTTGTCTTTGATTGTGGTATAATATGTAATGCTACTCAAAAGTGCAAATTACTCCTACTTAAAACATCTGATTAATTGGTCCAACTTCTTCTCCCGGAATCGGTAAAATTTATGGATATAAACTAGTCTCGCAACACATATAACAAGGTTATGGGTTCTTGGGATTGGGCGTCCCTAGGGGTGTCAATTTCGGACTCGACACGTAAACACGACACGAACCGAATTAACACGAAGTTAATGGGTATGAGTTCGGCTTTATAGGTATCGTATCAAAATCGGGTTGAACCCGAATAGCCCACAAATTAAACAGTCGGTTTCGCGTTAGTCTGCTATGACCCATTTAACCGCCTAACCTTGTTTGTGAATTTTAAAAGAATTCAGATCTGCAAATTTTTCCATGAACAATATAATCTTGTCCTTGAAAATATTTTTTTTTAGTATAATTACAAAGTCTTGATGGGGTCGGACGGGTGAGATTTAATCCCGAATCAATAGATCAGGTTACAAATGCTCAAACCAATCAGGCTACAATCAATTCCCTCCTTGAAAATATTATTAATTCCTTAATTATCTATATCTATCTATACACTCCTAAACTCACTAATGATTCTATAAATGCGTCTCTCTCTCCTACAAATGCATTTCCCTACGAAAAGCGGGTTTCTACGAAGAAAAGAAACACTAAATTACCTCTTCATCCTAAAAGGTGTCTTCCGCAGTGGAAAGGCTACCCACTCAAAAATTCCATGAAACCCGAACAACAACGGTCACGGTCGAATGAAACGTAGAAAAATATAAGTCAAGTAAGTTTAAATGGTAAAAATGTAATTAACTTGTACATGAATTTTTATGTGTTTGTGAAGGGGTTGCATCTTTCCGTTCTCTCAACTTTCAATTTTCTTGATCGATTGTTTCTTTTTGTTCCTCTTTCATAGAATCTGACGCCTCAAAAACTTTAAGTAAACCAGATTCTTACGGTATTGTATGTTATCTTTGTAACAATCGACAATACAAATACACAACGGAATAAAAATAACACGGAGATTTTTAACGTGCTTAGATTCCTCAATCTTAATGCACGAGGCCACGCCCAGAGAAGAAACAATCCAATATTAGAAAACAAACGATTATTACAAATACGACCGATTTACGGAAAGCATAAAGACTCCTCTTTATCTATTCATCAACACTCGTATAAAACCGATATTCTTGATCGATTCTTCCAAAACCTCAACCTTGTTGAAATCCCTCCAACTTCAAATCTTTTGAACGGTTAAGTCGATCCACACCGTAGATCTTCACATTCTTCTCCCGAAGAATTGAATTATAAAACAAAGACTTCTTGAAGAAGAACAATATAGCTCAAAGAATGTTTTTCTCTTGATGATCTTTTTCAAAGGATGAACTCCCTTTATATAGTGACTCGAAACGACCCTTTCTTGCTGGAATCAAGTGAATTGAAGATTTCCAGCTGGAGGTTACAAAACTAAAAAAATAAACCAGCATAAACAAACTTTTCCTTATGGGTAAGAACAAAGACATAAGAAAAGAGTTTAAATGGAAATAATAAAGGCTGAATAATTTTAGATAAGGAATCACGATTATCAACAAGGTACTCGAAATAGAACAATTGTCAAGAAACAAAAACAGAGAATCGACAAGATATCGGCCAATTCTACGTGAGACGGTGTTGCAATGCAAAGTGTTAAAACACTTTGGATTTTGCCTTTGTCTGATAAAAACAAAATTGCCAATAATCATAACATTAACAATCTCCCCCTTTGGCACTTTTGGTCAAAACACAGAATGCAGGAAACTGAAGATATTCAGAAGTGAAGCAACACATTAAAATTTAATTCCTGCAGAGGTTAGCACAGTCAAAATCAGGCATATATAAACCAATAGCGTACATAACAATCAGTTCATCCAAAATAACCAAGTTCAAACTATAACATATGATAATCATAGAATGCTACAATTTTAATCATCCTTTGACTTCCCCCTCAGAGTCAGCCATATCTTCTTCCTAGCTCATCCTCATACTCATACCCCCTCTTAACTAACATCTTATTCGTTACTGGACTTTCCCTGAGATTGTGCCCGTTCATCCATAGCAGCAGCTTCAGCTAAATTATCCAAGCCAGTGTCTACTCCCCCTTTTTGGGCAACAGGTGCCAAATGTGTAGATGGGATACAAATCTGCTGAAGAAAATTTTGGACTTCCAGCTTCTTAGATGTCCGGTTTGATCTGTGCTCTGTCTCAATAATTTCAAAGACGAATGCAAGCCTCAAGTGCAGCATTTTCCTGTTGGAACACTGGAAGAAGCAACACCAATGTCGCATATGAATCCCCAGTAGGAGCAGGCAATACAAGATCATTTATCTTATCAGCCTTTAAGATCTTGACAGAGATGGAAATTGGGGCAGGTACAACAACCAAATCCTCTGGTTCCTTCTTTTTGAAACCCTGAGAAACAAGAACCTTGTAAATTAAAGAAGGGTAAGGAAGTATACCATACATACTGGTTAACCAGCATGAGTCCAAATTATATCGAAGATGAGCTGCCTAATATTGTAAGGATGTCTGGTCTCAATGCAATATAGAAGAACAACTTGATCAATGGTGACAGAGGAGGTATGCTTTGTGGGGTTCCAATTGCGGACATCAATTTTGTGCAACAGGTGTATTTTTTTGTAAGGTCCTTGGCCTTGAATTTTCCCCTGTTTGGTAGGCCATACTTGCACAATTCCACCACTCATCTCATCCATATCGAAGGTAGATTGTCATTGAGCACATTTTTCCAATCAAGAACTTCATTAATATCTTCCGGAGTGAAATAATATACTTTCTTTTGAACCCAAACTGACCCATACTTAGCAGAATATTCATCATCAAATCTATCAGGAAGATTACAATAAAATTCTCTAACAACCCTATCAACATATGGATTGATGTTGAAACAGACCCAACTAATTCTATTTCTTTAAGTAGAGGTAAAATACCAAATTTAACACGATCCTCTAACTTAATGGGCCGTTCTCATAAAATCTCCCTTTGGACCACAATGTCCCACAATTTCTTATTATTAGCGAGAATAAAAGGCAAAAACAAACCTTTGTTGTCCTCAAGTTCAGAGTCAGAAGGTTCATGATCAGAGATGTCAGTGTCAGTGTGATCTTTTGATGTTTCAATACCGATGTCTGTACCCTTACCAGCAGTTCCTGAAGGTTCACCAATTTCCTTCAATAATTCTCGACTCAGTCTATCACCATCATCATCCGAAGAAGAGTCATCTTTAGAAGGTTCCATCTCAATATCTAGAGCATGAATGCTTTCAAGAGGATCAACCCCGGAATTTCATCCTCCGAATCAAGGTGAACACCATTTGCCTTATTATCCTCTTCGATGGTTTCTTAGATGCTTGACCACTCTCTTTAACCAAGGGCACTTCTTTTTCGGCAACTTGACCCTCTTTTGGTGAACTTATCCGAGGAGGTTCCCCTTTTTTCTTCTTGCGAACATAAGTTTTTACAAAACTCTAATCAGCCAGGACGGATGCGGCTCGAAGGAGGATAGTCTTGATGGTTCATTCCCATATTGCCCAACCCCTGTTCTTGTCTTTGTGGAGTGAGAACTTACACGAGTCCCACGAGCCTTAGGGTTCGAATTAGTGGGAGGAGGGTTGTTTAAATCCACACTCGTAGCTTGCCTTTGAAGTGTCTCAACACCGAAAATCGCACCACCGTGGTAGGTGGTTGATCGGAATCGGGTTTCGAGAACAAGGTTTGCTCTGCTTTCTTCTTTGATTCTCACTGTTTCTCTTAGTTCCTTGAGGATTTGATTCCTTGTACGAACCATGCTATAAATCTGCACAAAATCAACCGAAAAAGCACAAGATATGGTAAACGGATTTGATAGTGAAATAGATAGGGTGTAATCTGCGGTCTTTAGTAAGAATAAGAATTGGGTTTCAAATAAGCCACAATGAGAGAGTATATAGGGAAAGAAAATAACTCCCTTAATTGGAGATATACATTTGGCGGCCAAAATGGTGGTTTCCATAAAACTTCCCAATCGCTAATTTGAAATTCAAATATATTTGGAAAAGTCCCATAATTTAGGATGTGCGCTTTATCCGAATAAACACTGATGATCAACTCCTTTTAAAAAACACAAATTTATGGAAAAAATATTTCCAAAAATAATACACCACATCGAATCAATAAGGAAGATATTTCCCAAGCCTAAAAATGATCCCGAGTAATATCTAGAATGATGAGTATATTTCTTACGAATTAAAAAGGCAGGCGTTTTGGTGATGTAACCCAAGATTGTACCACATTTTTCAAGAACATCGCCACATAAAGTCAATGGATCAAAATCCTTTTCCCATTCAACAATATTTTAGTGAGAGGAATAATCGATGAGAACAAATTAGCTAGTCGGTAGCTTTCGCTCAAAAACATGGGTAGCTCTTTCTCGTAAGATCATAACATGATTCAAGCATATAAAAGAACATAGAATAGTTCACAAATCGAATAGCTTTCACACACAATGTATAGGCAGCTTTTTTCCGTCAAAGGCCCAAAAATACATCTTTCACATGGCAAAATCATTTTATTTGCAAATTGATCCACAATTATTTTTTAGGCAAAAGTTACATCAAAAGAGTACTCAATTGAGTCACAAAGAATAAAACCGAGATAAGACAATGAAATAATCTTAAAAATGCACAATGACTAATGGAAAAGAATAAGATCAATAAGAGGTTGCAACACATCAAGAAAGAGAAGATATGATGCATATGGTGTTGCAACATCAAACCCACACTGCTTTCACGATTAGACTGCACAACCGTAGACTGCTTGTAATTAAACCTTTGAAAGTCTATGGCTTTGGTGAAAATATCGCAATTTGATTCTCGGTGGTGACAAAATCAATGGTAACAATTTTATTCTCAACCAAGTCTCTAATAAAATGGTGTCGAATATCGATGTGTTTTGTTCTCGAGTGCCGCACTGGTTTTTAGAAATATTTATGACACTAGAATTGTCACAATAAGCAAGTGAGGACTTTTTTCTTCAATGTTGGGAAATTTATTGTTTAGATTTTGATGAATGCCATGTAAAACTTAGACTAGAAAGTTGACACCCCATTTTCCTTGTAATTTTATTATAATAGATTGGGGTATAAGTGAGTCAAGTCACTATGCCGGAAATACAAGAAGTCAATCAAGATTTGAAGTGAAGACTCACCGAGGAACAACCGAGTATGGCCAAGAAAGAAGACCAAGGACTCGATCAAGGAGTATCGGGCCGATACAAATTGTGAGAAGAATCGCTTAAGTCAACCCAAGAAGCCAAATCAAGTTGAAGTGACAGATGAGTCTTTCAATCATTGGAGCAGACTCAAGTCACCTGGGGAAAAGGCAACAAAAAGAGGAGTTAATCGAAAGGAATCTGTTGCACAAAAGTTAAAAACATTACTTAAATAAGTAATACTTCCATGCCGCCATGTCTTAAAGTGCTCGATCCCCGAGGAAGCGTGCAAAAGGAATAAACCAATGGGAAGCACGCACTTCGTGTCCGAACTCGAATAGCCGGACATTCATTTAATACAAGGAAATGTCTACATCTCAAGATTGAAGACCAAGAAAAGACAAGACAACGAACACAAGTGACTTTTGAAAATCACTTACTGACATTTTTGAAAGTACACTATAAAAGGCCGAGGAATCACTTTGAGAAAAGGTTACCCGAACCACGAACAAACAAGCATCATTCATATTGTAAACTACAAAATATTCTCAAGTTATTCAAGCAAAATCCTCAAGCCTAAATCTCGAAGAAATCGATCCAACACTAAGTCCGTGAAGGAAAGACAACTTCAAACTGTTGAAAAGGAAACTTTTGAAGAATCAAAAGGGGTCAACTTTCCAAGGAGGATTGTAGGAAGGTTCAAGGTCGAACCAATCTCAAGTTATTGGAGGGCTTCGTGATCAAATCCAAGAAGCTTGAGAAAGTAAGTCAGTAGCAAAGCGCAAACCGCCTGTGAAGAAGTTTCGAGTCGGACGAGAAGCCACCGTGTGACCAAGGCATCTCCGATCGAGTCTCAAAGGAGCAAGTCACCGTGGTGATCAAGACTTGTATCCGGGTGATAACCACTTTGTTAATTGATCATTACTTAGTGGATTCCTCCAGGAGTTGGAGAAGAGAGGAGTAGAAGAATTACCCCATCTTTGAACCTCTATAAAAATTATTGTGTCATTTATATTTCAACATTTTATTTCTCGCATATCATTTCATATCTCCCGATAATTTGCTATCCAACTCGGTAATTAACAAAGTGTTAAAACCAAGTGTGTTGGGAAATTTATTGTTTAGATTTTGATGAATGCCATGTAAAACTTAGACTAGAAAGTTGGTACCCCATTTTCCTTGTAATAGATAGGGTCTGTTCGAGCCGAGTCAAGTCAACTATGCCTGGATATACAAGAAGTCAACTCGAGACTAAAATGAAGACTCATTTGTGAAACAACCGAGTATGGCAAGGAGGAGAAGTCAAGAACTCGACCGAAAGAGTTTCACTGGGATACAGCGAGGTGAAGTGTCACCAAGTCAACTCAAGAAGCAAAGTCTCAAGTTGAAGTGACAGATGAGTCATCCATTGATTGGAAGCTAACTCAAGTCACCTGGGGAAGTTAGAAGAATCTGCAAAAGTCAAGATAATCGAAAAGAATCAAGTTGCGTAAGTCAAGAAGCTTACTTAAATAAGTAATACTTCCATGCCGCCATGTCCGAAAGTGTTCACCCAAAGCGTGCAAAAGGAATAAACCAATGGGAAGCATCGCACTCGTGTCGATCAAAAGTGAACATTAATTTAATACGAGGAAATATCAACATCAAGGATCGCAACAAGACAAGCCAACGAACACAAGTGACTTTTGAAAATCAGCCAATCTCTTCAACGGGCGTATTTTTGAAAGATTACTATAAAAGGCCGAGGAATCACTTTGAGAAGAGGTTACCTTGACAACATAAACCATGAACTATCAAGCAATTATTCGAATCAGTAACCCGCAACATATTCTCAAGTTATTCAAGCAAATCCTTAACCCTAAACTTCTAAGGAAATCGATCCAACACCAAGTCAAAGGAAAGATAACTTCAAACTGTTGAAGAGGAAACTTTTTGAAGAATCAAAAGGGGTCTACATTCCAAGGAGGATTGTAGAAAGGTTCAAGGTCAAACCAGTCTCAAGTTATTTGAGGGCTTCGTGATCAAATCCAAGAAGCTCGAGCAAGTGAGTCAAGTAGCAAGGCAAATTTGCCTGTGAAGAAGTTCCGAGTCGGATGAAAACCACTGTGTGACCAAGGCATCTCCCGATCGAGTCCCAAAGGATCAAGTCACCGTGTGATCAAGACTTGTATCTGGACCGATAACCACTTTGTACTGATTAATACTTAGTGGATTCCTCCGGGGAGTTGGAGAAGAGAGGATTAGAAGAATTACCCTATTGAAGAATTTGATGACTGGAAAATTCGTATGTAGGCTCATCACCGCTTTACATGACGAAATGTGGCTAGTGATAGAGGATGGGCCATTGCAAATATTAAAGTGAACACAACAAAGGAGAGCAAATGCAAATGAAGGAAAAAGTTGTAGTGAAGCAAGACCAGCCTTAGTTGAAAAACCAAGGACTCGAATGGACCAATGATGACAGAAAGAGATACAACTTGGACAATGTGGCCAAGGATATTCTCTACAAGACTGACAAAGCAATGTTCAATAAAGTCAAATCATGCAAAACAACAAAAGAAATTTGGGATAAATTAACTTTAATTTGTGAAGGATCGAGCAAATTAAAGAAAACAAATTATCTGTTGTTGGTCAAAATTTTGAAAACTTTAAAATTCTTGCGGGTGAGACAATGGATGGATGCTAGATTCATTGAAATTACAAATGAGCTCTCAAAGACTTGGAAAGGAATACACACAGAAGGAGATGTGTATGAAGATTCTAAGAAGTCTCCCGGTGAATGGGAAATGAAGACCATTGCTCTAAGGCACTCGATGGACCTATCAAAACATCCAATCATGAACTATTCTCGGATCTCAAAGCTTATGAGTTTGAGCCGAGAAGAAAGAATCAAAAGGAGACAATGTACCCAAAATAGCCGCACTTATAGTTAAGGATGGGAAGAGAGTCAAGTCAAGGAAGCCTTTGACCAGGATGGTTAAAAGATTCAACAAGTTCTTCAACAAGAACTATGATGAGTATCAAAAGGTCGAATATCAAAATGCGACAACACAAGAAATGAGAGAGTCACCAAAAGTTGAAAACTCCGTGTTGGAATTGCGATAACCAAACATTTTGCTATTTGATCATCCATATCCTGTAGTCAATAAATACAGAATGAAGAAGAAAGAAGAGCCTTGAGAGAAGAAGACAAGGAAAGAAAAAGGCTATGTTAGCCGCAGAGATCACGAGACAAATAAGTCAAAAGAAGCGGCGGACTCGAGTAGTGAAGCCGACTACTCAAGCGATTCTCAAGAAGAAGCATTGATCTATCTAATGGCTAAAGAACAAGATCAACCTCGACCAAGAAGATGAGGTACATTCTAACTCATCTCACTCGTTTCTAGTGATAGTGATTGTGACACACACTTCATCACCCACCGATCTTTATGATTCATTAGGCAAAATGATGAAAGACTTTGAGCACATTAAATCCTCACGCACATTATTGAATGAGGAAAACAACTACTCAAAAGCCAAAACTCACAAATGACTAAGGCGCCGAGTACTCTAAGTCACATAGCCGATGAGAATAAAGAGCTAAAAGGCCGAGAATGCGAAACTAATAGCAGAGATAGCTGCTATAGAAAAGAGGAAAAATGATCTCAAAAATGTGATTGCCTCATTTACTAAGGCATCTAAATCATTGGATGACCTTATTATGAGCCAAAAGGAGTGTGGAGACAAGACAGGCATATGATTCAACTCCTCTCGTGCACAATCAATCTCCCGGAGTAATTTTGGAAAAAGATCTTCAAGTAATGAAGCATCTCAAAATCCAAGACACCAAACGTTGCACCCACATTCACTCCAAAGCACAATCACAAACAAACTGGCCTTGGATATAAAGGAAAAGGAAAACAACCAACAGTATTTGAGAGGACAATTGATAAGAAATCCAAAGAGAGTTCTCAAAAACTCCAAATAGGAAGTACTATGTGAAGAGTAAACAGAGCTACCAAAAACCCGTAAAGTTTTATCAAAGAAACACATATGATGGGAATGGTGGAAACTACCCAAGCCAAGCCGATTGGAATAATATGAAATATCGGCAAAAAGACCTATGGAATATAAGCCCAAATGGCAAAGGCCTAGAACTCAAGAAAGGTCATTCCAAAGGCAAAAGAGCTATCATCGACGCATATGCACCCAGGCACTACACTTAAAAATATCACAACTATCCAAAGAAGGCAATTGCTAAAACACACACACATGCATACGACAAAAGAGACAAATTTGTATGAACCTAAAGCCCCAAGCAATTTTCCAAGGTAAGTTATGATTATGGCACGATAGATGGCAACCTCTTAGAGTCAAGTTATTTGGCGATAGGTTGGTTGGATCATCTTACAACACTAACCCCTCAGGACCCAGGCAAGTATGGGTACCTAAAAACTAATTTCCTTGATTGCGGAGTTCAAGGAATGAAAGTGCCAAGGAACCTGGTACATGGATAGTGGTTGTTCCGCATGCATGACAGAAACAAGAAAAATCTGTCAAAATTCAAGGAGATTAGAGGCGCAAAAGTCATATTTGGAGGAAATGAAGCTCTAGGGAAATAAGAGGCACTAGATCCATCAAGAAAATGGTTCGTAAATCACAGATGTTTTATATGTTGAAGGTCTCAACTTCAACTCATAAGATCGCCCAACTCGTGACAAGGGCTATAATGTTGGATTCAATATGGGGTGTGCCAAATTCAAGACATCGAATCAAATGAAATAGTGTTGCAAGGTCCGCATGAAGAACATGTATGTGGTAGATCGGTCGCCTGCCACACCAAGCACTTGTCTCATTAGCAAAGAGTACATGTACCAATCAAGTTGGGCGGGCACAAAAGCCGAGTCATATGAATTTCAAAACAATCAACAAGCTTGCAAGGAGTCATCTTGTAGAAGTATCTTGCACTCGATGTACAAGAAGAAAAGTGTTTGTGATGGATGCCGGATGGGAAACCGATAAAATCATCATTTAAAGAGAAGTTTAGTCCATCTTCAACAAAAATATTGCATCTCGTTATGGATCTATTTGGTCCATTGAGCCAATAGTATAAGTGGAAAGAAATACACTTTAGTGGTGGTGGATGATTATTCAAGATATACGTGGACAATCTTCATGTGCAAAAAGAAGGAAACTTTGCAGAAGTTACCTCAACTGATGAGAAGAGTTCAAAATGAGAAGAGTCAAACCATTATAAAGATAAGATCTCATAGAGGAACCGAGTTTGTCAATGGAATAATAACTCAGTATTGTGTTGAAAATATTATTGCTCATGAATTATCTGAAGCAAGGACTCCACAACAGAATGGAGTAGCAGAAAGAAGAAACAGAACTCTCAAGGAAACTGCAAGAACCATGTTAGCTGAAGCTGGATTGCCAAAGAGATTTTGGGCTGAAGCCATCAATACTGCATGCTATACTCAAAATAGATGCATGATCAATAGACAGCTGACAAAGACTCCCTATGAAATATGGACAGAGAGAAAGCCAAATGTTGGATATTTTAGAATATTTGGATGTAAATGCTTCATTCACAACAATGGCAAGGATAATCTAAAGGCTTTTGATGCTAAGGCTGATGAAATTATCTTCTTGGGATACTCAGCTGAAAGCAAAGCCTACAGAGTGCTGAACAAGAGGACTATGATCACAGAAGAGTCTATCCATGTGGTTTTTGATGAACCAAATGTAAATGGAGAAGATATTGAAGAGTTAGCTGATAAGCTGAATCAGCCAACTATGCAGAAGAGTCCTTATGTTGAAGCAGAAGCTGGAGCAATTAATCAGGATGAAGATGAGATAGCTGAATCTAAAAGACACCGAGAATCTGCCTAAATGATGATGAGAGAGCTGCTCAAGACAACACATCTGCAAGACGGCTGAACCCAGCTGATCTACTCCAACCTGATGTGAGATAGCTGAGAGACCATCCACCAGAGCTAGTTATTGGAAATGTAAGAGATGGTGTAAGAACCAGATCTAGAGCTCAACAAGAAGCAATGTTCACTTGTTTTATTTCCCAAATAGAGCCAAAAGATGTGTCCCAAGCACTGGATGACACACATTGGATTCAAGCCATGCAAGAAGAGCTGAATCAATTTGAAAGGAACAAGGTTTGGGAATTGGTGCAAAGACCAACCCATCAAAATGTTATTGGCACAAAATGGGTTTTCAGAAACAAGATGAATGAGGAAGGTTCTGTGGTAAGAAACAAAGCAAGATTGGTAGCCAAAGGGTATTGCCAAGAAGAAGGAATAGATTTTGATGAAACATTTGCTCCTGTTGCAAAAGATTAGAAGCAATAAGGATGTTTCTTGCTTATGCCGCTCACAAGAACTTCATTGTATATCAAATGGATGTGAAAAGTGCATTCTTAAATGGATTGTTGGAAGAAGAAGTCTATGTTGAACAACCTCCGGTTTTGAGCGTAAGACTCTTGGAGATAAGGTGTACAAGCTCAAGAAAGCTCTATATGGATTGAAACAAGCACCTAGAGCATGATATGATACATTATCTCAATTTCTCGACGTATAATGGATTCACCAAAGGCAAAGTGGACAGAACACTCCTCGAATTCAAGATGGAGAGAGTATACTTTGCTTGTTCAAATATATGTGGATGATATCATCTTTGGATCCACAAACAGAGCTATGTGATAAATTCTCAAACCTAGTGCAAGGAAAATTTGAAATGAGCATGATGGGAGAGCTTCGACATTCTTCTTAGGACTTCAAGTTAAACAACTCGAAGGATGGAACCTTCATAAGTCAAACAAAGTACACCAGGGATTTAATGAAGAAATTTGGTATGGAAGAGAAGTCTTCAGAAAAATACCAATGAATACATCGACAAAATGGACATGGATGCGGATGGCAAGCCTCATGATCAAACAAGATACGCAGAGCACTTATTGGATCACCGCTTATCTAACAACAAGCATGCCGACATCACCTTTGTAGTATGTGTATGTGCGGATTTCAATCGCACCAATAGAAAGCCATATGACCGCAATAAGAGAATCCTAAGATATTTGAAGGGATGCCAGGAAGTCGGCTTATGGTATCCAAAGGAAGGTGGATTCAAGCTAATTGGTTACTCGGACTGACTATCTTTGATGTAAAGTTGTCGGAAGAGTACTTCGTGTACATGTCAAATGCTTGGAACAGATTGGTTTCCTGGTTTAGCAAGAAGAAAACTCAATAGCCACATCCACAAACCAAGACGAGTACATAGTCACAGGGCATTTGTGCCCAAGTCTTATGGATGAGACAAAGAAATGAGAGATTACGAAATTGAAGAAAAAGAGATTCCAATTATGTGTGATAACACAAGTGCTATTGCAATCACTCGAGAATCCTGTGTTGCATTCAAGAACAAAGCACATTGATGTCGATATCATTTCATAAGAGATCATGTTGAAAAGAAAGACATCACTTTGAATACATCTCAACCGATAAACAAGAAGGCTGACATATTCACAAAGCCATTATGTGAATCAAGATTTGAAGAACTCAAGCATGAGCTAGGATTAATTGAGCCAGTTGAAACTCGGAAAGACTCAAGGAGAAGAGATGAAACTTGAAAAGATGAAAATTGAGCAGATTGTTAGTCCAAGTGGCTACGATAATCTAGAGGGAGTGTGAATAGATTATGCCGATTTTTCGCAAATCGCCCTCTTTTTCGAATGAACACGTAATTGACAAGAATGTAAATGCGGAAATTAAACAACACTGAGATTTATAGTAGTTCAACCCACCTAGGGCCTAATCTACTACCACCCCAAAGATATCCGGAAGTGGATTTCAAAAAGAAAAAAAGATTTTATTAATTACCACAATTAATACAACACCACCTTTGAAGATTACCACAATCTTCTTACAACACCTTCAAAGAGATTACCACAATCTTCCTTCACCACCTATGAAGAGTACCACACTCTTCAACACCTAAGATCACCCAAGTGTGTTCTTACCACAAGAACACTAACAATGATATCTTGTTTTGGATGATAGAAAATTCAAGATTACAACTCAATAATTGAAGTATACAAACTTTGAGTGCAAGTGTAATCAAGAATGAAAAGCCTAGACCTCAAGATTGTGCAAGTGCAAGAACTAGCTATTACAACAAGAGTATAAAAATGAAGGCTTGGAGATTTTGCAGATTTCTTGTTGTGTATTTGCTTGTATATGTTGTATCTTGTGTCTTCAATTCATCCTCTATTTATAGGAGAATCTTCACCAACATAGGCTCCCAACCATAGGCTCCTTCTTCTTTACTTTTGTCTACAAAAAGAGGATCACAAGATGTAGAAATATTGTAAAAAAATGAAAAGTAAATCTTGCTAATAAGGATTGCAACGGTTGAAATTTTTCTCGAGAAAAAACACACAGGCGACCGATCACCATATAGAAAATTTTGAACATTGGAAGAAAATAGTGCGATCCAGTACAAGTTGCAAGTGGGGGTCGACCGGTCGGGGGGTCAACCACGCCCCAGTGGGTGCGACTTCGTTGGTCCTCCCCTCGACCGGTCCCCTCTTCAATTTTTTCAAGTCAGAGGTTCTGCTTCAATTTGTGCGATCTTCAGTGTGCCTGGCCGACCTTTTGATGCACCGGTCGACCTCCAAATTGGAATGTTGTCCGATTTTTATCAAAAATAAACTTCAAGAAATACATTTTAAATCACTTGGGAGTATTTGGACAACATTTATAAACATTGTTTTGGTGTAAAAACCAATTAACACAAAAACATTAAATATGTTGTCCAATTTTGTATCGGATAATAAACTCTAAGAAATACTCCAAAAAATTAGTAAAAACATTTTAAATCATTTAGGAGTATTTTGGACAACATTCATAAACATTGTTTTGGTATAAAAACTCATTTAAACATAATCATCAAAATCTTGATAAAAACATTTATCTAACAAACTCCCCTTTTTGATGATTACAAACCAAAACAATATTAGGAAGACGATTTTAAAACAAAACAAATTTTCCTGTCTAAAACATCAATCCATTATAATCAAGATTCATCATAAGTACAAACACACAAGGATAGGAGCAAAGATTTTCATAATCATTTTTGCACAAGCTCCCCTATCAACATGCATAACAAAGATAAGTATAAGAAACAACTACAAGCTAAAAGCTTGAATTTCATGAGCTTAAAAGCTCCCCTGTCACAAAAGCGTCACAAAAGCATCATTAGTCAAGCATAGAAGTCCATAATACATCACATGGACTAAGTGTTATCCATAGCTTTTGGCTTTTAAGAGCTCTAGCTTATAGCTTTTCTTGCGAGCTTATGTTCGCTTCTTTGAGCGTATGAGCGCTTTTCTTGTTTCTACCCCTTTGGAATCATCAAAAACAATGTTAGCACGATACAAACTTCATACAATTATATCAAAGTGCGCAATGTAATCGATTTATCGAGCATATTGAACATTTAGGCTTAAATTCGAATAAAAGGAAAAAATTGCTCATTTGATTTGTAAAAGCTCATTTGGTTGATAAAACATGATCTCTATAAACTTATAAGACTTTTCAAATCAAGAGAATCATGTAGGTGATGAATTTTTCATTGAAACATATTGTCGAACACTTGACGTCGTCGAATAAAACAAGAGAAATATAACGCCTTTGTGATTCGTTTAAGCCAAAAAAAAAATCATGACCAATTGCAATACAACAATATTCACTCATCACCAATCATCATATACAACATACTAATACAAGAATTTCATCAAAATAGCAATATACAAGTACATTCTCAAGGGTTCAACCCAATTGAGATTAAAAGGAGAAATTCTTACCATTTAATTGGTAAAGATGAGCAATGATGATGATAATCGAGCCTCATGAAGTCCAAAATATAAAATAAATGCAACAAAACAAATTTGAAGTGAAATTTGTGTGCAATTGGCGAAGGGGACGAAAATGAACACAAAAGACCAAAATGACAAATGGCTGAGAACAGAAACGATTTTAAGCAAATTTTAGCTATGGCCGACCGGTTGGGGGCATGGGCGACCAGTCGGCCTTGCCCCAGTCAGCCCAGTGGTTCATTCTGTTTTCCAAAATCCGAAGTTTGAACCAAAAATCCGATTTTTCACCCTACGTTTTAAAAACGTGCAAAATGCAATCATAGACCTCATTCAATATGCATTATGCCTAACCGAGCTCGTATTGACGTAAAAGTCTCTGGAAGTTAGCGCTTTGTAAAAATATCCGCTAGTTGATCTTGAGAGGGTACAAAAGATATCTCAATTTTTCGTTTTGAAACACAATCCCTTAGAAAATGATGTCTAATCTCAATATGTTTAGTACGGTTATGATGGACCGGGTTTTGAGCAATATTTATAGCGGATATATTATCACAAAAGATAGGAACACTTTCAAAAGAGCATTTGTAATCCGCTAAAGTTTGTTTCATCCAAAGCAATTGAGTACAACAAAAAGCCGCAGAAATATATTCGGCTTCGGCCATTGAAAGTGAAACACAATTTTGTTTCTTTGAAAACCAAGAAACTAGGCAATCACCTAGAAATTGACATGATCCAGAAGTACTTTTACGATCATCAATATTTCCCGCATAATCCGAATCACTATAACCTTTAAGAGAGAAATTTTCATTCTTTGGATAAAATAAACCATATTGAATAGTGCCTTTCAAATATCGAAAAATCCTTTTAACGACACTCATATGAGATTCTTTGGGATTGCTTTGAAAACGAGCACATAGGCATACGACATGAAGAATATCCGGTCTACTTGCGGTTAAATAAAGTAAACTACCAATCATACCTCGATATTTGGATTCATCAACCGACTTGCCTTTTTCATCTTTGTCAATCTTGACGTTTTTTGCCATTGGGGTAGAGACGGTTCTTCCTTCTTCAATGCCAAACTTCTTCAAAAGCTCCTTTGTATATTTTGATTGTGAAATATAAATTCCTTCTTGGCATTGCTTAATTTGAATTCCAAGGAAGAAGTTGAGCTCCCCATCATGCTCATTTCAAATTCACCTTGCATTAACTTAGAAAATTTCTTGCACAAGGATTCATTAGTAGAACCAAAAATAATATCATCAACATAAATTTTCACTAATAAGCAATCTTGCCCTTATTCAAAAACAAAGAGAGTAGTATCAACTTTACCTCTTGTAAGACC
The DNA here is from genome assembly GCA_016081115.2 of Rehmannia glutinosa. Taxonomy (NCBI): domain Eukaryota; kingdom Viridiplantae; phylum Streptophyta; class Magnoliopsida; order Lamiales; family Orobanchaceae; genus Rehmannia; species Rehmannia glutinosa. Next base: position 1,301,863 of record CM071926.1, read on the forward strand.
ATTTTGGAAAAGAAAAGAGCTAAGTCTATCATACCATGCACGGGTGCTTGTTTTGAACCATACAAGGCCTTTTAAGTTTATAAAAACATCATTAGGCCTAGAAAAATTTCAAACCCCCGAGGTTGTTTTTTTACATAGACTTCTTCTTGAATAAGACCATTTAAAAATGCGGATTTTACATCCATTTGGTAAAGTTTGAAATTCTTAAAACAAGAATAGGCAAGCAAAATATGAATAATATTGCCTTGGTCATCGAGCTTGTTCCTAATACCCATTTTGTGCCAATAATTGTTTGAGATGGAGGACAAGGTACTAATTCCCATACATCATTCCTTTCAAAATTGATTCAACTCTTCTTGCATTTCTAAGAACCAATCTTCATCTTCAATAGCTTCCTTAGCATTTTTAGGCTCTTTTTGAGATATGAGAGCTTTCTCGGCAAATTTTCCTCGAGTCGTTACTTTATCAAGGGGATCACCAATAATAAGATCTTTTGGGTGATCTCCCTTAAATTTTAATGCTACGGGAAGATCCGAAGTATCACCTTTGTCTTCTTGAGGAACATTTGAGCTTGAAGGTTGAGCATCATCTTGAGCAATGGGTTCAACAATATCCTCTTCATCACTTTCATCATTGGGTATCCTTTCAACACCCGAAGCTTCATTGAATTTGACATGGATGGATTCTTCAACAACCCCACTAGTCTTATTGTAAACCCGATATACTTTGCTCTTGGTAGAATACCCCATAAATATTCCTTCATCGGCCTTAGGATCAAGTTTGTCCAATTGATCCTTAGTATTCAAAATAAAACACTTACATCCAAATATTTTGAAATAACTAATATTTGGAGTTCTTCCTTTCCAAAGCTCATATGGAGTTTTATTCATTTTAGGACGAATATAAACTCGATTAATGACATAGCAAGCGGTACTTTCACGACTTGAGCCCAAAAATACTTTGGAAGTGAAAATTCATTGAGCATGGATCGACTCATTTCTTGAAGTGTCCGATTATTCCTTTCGGCTACTCCATTTTGTTGAGGTGTTCTTGGAGCCGAAAAATTATGACTATATCCCTTGGTTTCACAAAAGACTCTAAATTCACCGTCAAATTCTCCACCTCGATCACTTCGAATAGACTTAATAGTATCTTCCTTTTCATGCTCAATAAGTCTACACAACTTAACAAATTCATTAATGGCATCGCTTTTATTTGCAAGAAATAGAGCCCAAGTATATCTAGAAAAATCATCAACTATAACAAAAGTGTAATGTTTTCCACTTAGACTTGCCGTACCAATACCCCCATACAAATCTAAATGAAGAAGTTGTAGAGGTTTGGTTGTGGAAATTTCATTTTTGGGCTTAAAACTACTCTTAACTAATTTGTTCTTTTGACAAGTGTCACATAAGCCAAGACTTTCAAAATTCAATTTGGGTAGTCGTTTTACATGTTGGTTTTTGTAAATAGTTTGCAAATTTTTATATCCAACATGTCCAAGTTGCCTATGCCATAAACTAGTTAAATCATTATTGGCGAGAAGACAAGAAACATTTTGACTAACCAAATCACTTGTACAAATTTTGTAAAGATTGCCTTTTCTAATTGCTTCACAAATAATTTTATCATTTTTGGAAATAAGACATTTTTCTTTATTAAAAACAACATTATAATTTGAATCACAAAGTTGGCTAACACTTATCAAATTAAACTTAAGCCCTTCTACTAAAAGAACATTACTAAGAGAAAAAGAAGAGTTACCAATTTCTCCATTTCCAAGAATTTTTCCTTTGCCATTGCCGAACATGACCATACCCTCTTCTTGGAGCTTCTTTGTTGGTAAAAAGTTCTCTCTTTCCGGTCATATGGCGTGAACATCCGCTGTCCATGAGCCATTTTGAATCTTCCATTGTTGTTATAGCCCCTATAACCTACAAAGGAATTATTTTTAGGTACCCTATAATTTTGGGGTCCATGGGGGTTAAATTTGAGACCTTTGGGTCTCCAATAATAGCTAAATTATTCTTCAATTTACAATTGCTAGCATAGTGTCCATTCTTACCACAATAAAAACAAGTAATAATACGAGGACTACTAGCACGTCAAAGGTTGGACCTTGGTCATTTTTCTTAAAAGCATTTTGAAAAGGTTTGTAACCAAGTCCTAATTTAGAATGCTCACCTCTTTGTGCATCTAAAATTTTTGTGACTTTATCCGTACTTAAATTGAATCGATGCACATCCTTTTCAAATTTTCAATATCATTTGTGAGCGTTTGTTTTTCGGTTTCAAGAGTATGGACTATAGTAAGAGTAATAGCATGAGCCTTATCAAGAGAATCATAAGAAGTAAATAATTTATCCTTTTCTAGTTTAAGCTCTTTATGCTCATTTTTCAAATTCTTGTATTTAATAATCAAATTTTGAAACTCATTTTGTAATTCATCAAAATCACATTGTAATTCATCAAACTAAGGAAGAAGATGAAGCATTAGAGCGCACCTCGATATTTTCATCGCCTATGGCCATAAGACCATGTTCGGATTCTCCTTCCTTGTCGGTTGTTTCAAGTAATTCATCCCAAGTTTTGACATCCGTATTTAACGCCTTCTTTTTCTAAAAAAGGCTTTTTCTTCTTTTGTTCCTCTTCCGCTAATTTCGGCAATCGGCTATGTAGTGCCCGATTTTCCGTATTTGAAACAAGAATTGTCTCTAGGCTTTCTTGCTTTATTTTTGTTTACAAATTTTGCAAATTTTCTAACAAGAGTCAGCGCTTTCTTCATCATCCTCATCACTAGCATAATAAACATTATTTGAAGAAGATGCTTTAAGCCTTTAATAATATTTTGCGTACCGGTTTAGAGGTGGATGGTTAAGAATTTTTCCTCTCCTTGAGATATACTTCATAAATGAGGAGATTTCAATGAGCTAATCGAACTTGAGAGTTTCGAGATTTTGAGCTTCCGTGATTGCCGTCACCTTTTTGGACCATGAGCCGGGAAGAACGTTCAATACCTTGGTCACCTTGTCTTCTTCGGAGATGACCTTTCCAAGAGCCACAAGAGGATTGACAATGTTGTCAAGCCTTTCCACCATTTTTGATATGCTTTCACCATCATGCATATTGAAATTTTCAAAGTCTTTCACAAGCATTGTTTTTCTTGCTTGCTTCACTTTCTTTGTGCCCTCATAGATGGTTTCTAATTTTTCCCAAACTTCATGTGCCGATCGTATGCCTCTTATACGATTATACTCGGTGGCGGTAAGAGAGCAATGTAAAATATTTAAGGCCATATCGTTTAGAGAGAAAGCCTTCTTGTCATTTTCATCGAACTCATTGAACGGTTTGGGAGTCGTGGTGCCATCCTCCAATTTCTTTGTTGGTTGAGCAACTCCTTTAATGACCACATTCCAAATATCAAATCCGCACCCTTGTAGAAAGCACTCCATACGGTTTTTCCAAAATGCATAGTTGTTGGCGTCAAATAGTGGTGGCTTGTTGGTGGAGGCGCCGGTGGTAAGATAAGCTTCATTCGTAGCCATTGATCTTTCCTCTTTACCCGGAACGAGCTAGCCAAAGAGTTTGGCTTTGATACCACTTGTTAGTCCAAGTGGCTACGATAATCTAGAGGGGGGTGAATAGATTATGCCGATTTTTCGCAAATCGCCCTCTTTTTCGAATGAACGCGTAATTGACAAGAATGTAAATGCGGAAATTAAACAACACTCGATGATTTATAGTAGTTCAACCTACCTAGGGCCTAATCTACTACCACCCCGGTATATCCGGCGGTGGATTTCAAAAAAGAAAAAGATTTTATTAATTACCACAATTAATACAACACCACCTTTGAAGATTACCACAATCTTCTTACAACACCTTCAAGGAGATTACCACAATCTTCCTTCAACACCTATGAAGAGTACCACACTCTTCAACACCTAAGATCACCCAAGTGTGTTCTTACCACAAGAACACTAACAAGGATATCTTGTTTTGGATGATAGAAAAATTCAAGATTACAACTCAATAATTGAAGTATACAAACTTTGAGTGCAAGTGTAATCAAGAATGAAAAGCCAAGACCTCAAGATTGTGCAAGTACAAGAACTAGGCTATTACAACAAGAGTATAAAAATGAAGGCTTGGAGATTTTGCATTTCTTGTTGTGTATTTGCTTGTATGTGTTGTATCTTGTGTCTTCAATTCATCCTCTATTTATAGGAGCGTCTTCACCAACATAGGCTCCTTCTTCTTTACTTTTGTCTACAAAAAGAGGATCACAAGATGTAGAAATATTGTAAAAAAATGAAAAGTAAATCTTGATGATAAGGATTGCAACGGTTGAAATTTTTCCATCGAGAAAAACACAGGCGACCGGTCACCCTATAGAAAATTTTGAACATTGGAAGAAAATAGTGCAATCCAGTACAAAGTTGCGGGGGTCGACCCGGTCGGAGGGGGTCGACCGATCACGAGGATGCGACCGTCGATCCTCCCCCTGGACCGGTCCCCTCTTCAATTTTTTCAAGTCGAGGTTCTGTTTCAATTTGTGCGATCTTCAGGTACCGGTCGACCTTTTGGGCGATCGGTCGACCTCCAAATTGGAATGTTGTCCGATTTTTATCAAAAATAAACTTCAAGAAATACTCCAAAAAATTAGTAAAAACATTTTAAATCACTTGGGAGTATTTGGACAACATTTATAAACATTGTTTTGGTGTAAAGACCAATTAACACAAAAACATTAAATATGTTGTCCAATTTTTTATCGGATAATAAACTCTAAGAAATACTCCAAAAATTAGTAAAAACATTTTAAATCATTTAGGAGTATTTTGGACAACATTCATAAACATTGTTTTGGTATAAAAACACATTTAAACATAATCATCGAAATCTTGATAAAAACATTTATCTAACACAGATTTCGTGAATCAGCCAAGTGAACCAGCCGTATCGGAAAGTCAGTTGTATCAAGTTAGCTGACAGCTTAGTCAATATGAATAAAGAGAAGAAGAGCTGAGTAAGTTAAGGAGTATGCTGAGTTATTTATGAGCTAAGTGACAAAAACGCAGTCGTTTTTAATGAGTGGGAATATTTTTAAGGATGACGTTAGTGTAATTATGACGGGTATAGTCAAAAGCTGCACAATAAGCATATGATTGGATATAAATGTTGCCGCATTAAATGCGAGCAATTAAATGAAAATTGGACGTGCTAAATCTGAGCCGTTGATCTTGATCAAAATTCAAAAACCAAAAACACGTCCTTTCATAACCCATATATACTCTTTTATTCAGTTTTTCTCTCTCTCACTTCAAAAACTGTTCATCTCTCCAAAGCAAGAAAACAAGCATCTTTTCTCTCAAACCCTACCTGTCTTCAAAACAAGTTCGCCAAGTTTCGTTCGATAAAATCTCTGAAATGGCACCAACACATGATTTTACTAAGCTCGCAAAGCAAATCCACACCGGATCAACAGTGGATTTTGAAGGGATGATAAAGCAGGGTTCCGATGAAACCCTTGTGAAGAAGATAGCTGATAAGATTGAGAAATCGGGCTAAAACCCTTTCTCACACTCGAATGCCAAATGACATACGTGAGAGGAGGTCGCCCATTCTACGTGAACGCCGAGGTACAGGACGAAGGGATTAAGTCCTCCGTCCACCGCAAAGGACATTCTAATCACTCGCAAAGGACCTTGCGGAGCAATCGCTTATTGCCGTCGGAGGGCATGCCGGAAATATATGAAACAAACGTTGATTTGGTCAGCCGCATGGAAGGAAGTGGCCAAACCCGAGTGTCTTTGCAAAAGTCGTCTACACAAAGAGAAGAAGCTTCTCGAAAAGAGAATTACCATAAGCTTATGGATATCGTTGCAAAATATGTAGACATGAAATTTGGAAGCTTTAATCACCGTCCAAAACCAAGCCGATCGTCATGGTCCGCGATCATGGAGGAGAAGAAAATCAATCAAGCTGGGCGTAATTCGTCTACGGCAGACTCGCGAGAATGTTACAAATAAGTCCTTCAAGGACGATGGGTCATTGGGGATCTCTGGCTATGGCCTAGTCATTGGCCATCTTATGGAGGTGAAGGGTGTTCCCTTCGACATGGAAAATCCTTCCATGTTAACAAGAAGATGTTTCGGGCCAACTTGTCGGGCCCCGCCCGTAAGAGAGCATAAGACAAGAGGGCGGATACTGAGGGGGAATCACCGATCCTGAAGAAACAACTCGTTATTTCCTCCCAAGAAGAAGAAAAGCGCCCATGCAAAATTGCAAAGAAGATAGTTGCCCCTACATCTAAGAAGAAAGATGCACTGCGCTCTGAGTGAGTCACTCCGCCCCTCGCAGTAGGTCTCCCCCCTACCCGAGGCGGAGATGAACCTCAAATACCTTCTCCAATCATCAAGAAGAAGAGGATTGTCAAGCCAAGAAAGGTAGCTCCTCGACAAAGAAAGATGCACCGCCCCGCCGCCAAGGAATATTAGGAAGTCGTATCCAAACCGAAATTCCCCGGTAAGGACAAAGAGAAGAAGACTCACCAAGCGTTCGAGCTTGAGAAGACAAACACCGAGTCCGCCACTCACCGAAAAGATCTTTGAGGCTCGCCAAGAAGTGCGATCTCCGAAATTATTGATGAAACAACCAAGTCTGCGAGGTCGATCGCGAGAGAGGCAAATTGAAGACCACCGTGTGACGAACAACCGAGAAAAAGCGGTGAGATAGCGAAATCCCCGTCGACAGGACTATATCTCCACCGCGACGACGCCGCCGAGCGTGAAGAGAAAAGCGGCGTTTGCTACCCTCCATTCCCGAAAAGAAAAGGCAACAGGAGAGGATGAAGATGATGATGTAATCATATGCTCTCCATTGTACCCGGACATCCAAAATCGTCTAAGAGCATGGAGGAAATGGAAGGCCGAGTCACTCTAGGGTGCGGTTTGAACACCCATAGTTCATTGATGAGGAAGAGGAACTCTTCGGTTTCTTGAAATTGATACCGTCTTTGCAAGACCTGGATGAGGATAAATGTATTAATATGCTGCAAATTCGGAAGGAAAACGAATAGGCAAGAAAGCGGTGAGGAAGCAGAGGCACGTGAGAAATCCAGCATCTGTCCTCTTACTGGAACCAGTGATCACACTCATCCGCATATAAATGTTCTTTCAGAAAGTGATGAGGACGTGGATCCAGTTGCTGCAAAGGAAAAATTGGATATGCAGCAAGCCATGCTGGAATCCAAGCTGATGCATGAGCACCAGCTGATGAAAGGACCATGAGAGTCTTCCAAATCACAGCTGGAAATTGATCCGTTGGGAGTGGTACAATAGATTGCCACTGTTATTGCTGCAACCACTTCCCCAGTTCACTCAGAAGACGGATCTGAGGGAATTGGCGATAAAACTGGGAATTCGGGCACCCAAGTTAAGCCAACCCCTGTTGAAGGTGTCTTACCACCTGCCCTCACGACTGAACACTCACTTGACAAAGTCGGGAGTCTGGAGCAGAGTGACCCCAACATAAGTCACCCAGCTGGTGAGCCAACTGAGTGGGAAACTCACTCCACTGCAGCTAGGTCGGAGGATGCTACGATGACTCCACCATGAATCTAGGAGGCGAAGTGGAGAAGGAACAAGAAAAGGCAACACAATAAGTTGTCATCGACAAAGCTCGACAGATTAAGACTGTCTCAAATGAAGTGCCAATCGCTCTATGACGAGGACGCTGCGATGCGGTCGAGCCATGGGATGGATCTACTCGGGGAGTTAACACTGGCACCGAAAGTGCAATCCACGGAGTTGAGACTCCTGTGGATGCCATTACGAAGACCCTCGAGACGATTCTGCGATCGTCGAAGGGATTGTACAAGTCCCACTGCAGTTGAGACTGCAGGAGGTAATGAAGGCCTAAGGGAGGTTGAGACTTCCCTAGGTAAAAATCAAGGAGATAAGAGCATTCCTCAAACCATAATTGCTGATTCAGAGGAGGAAATCAGTGCTCTTCATGACTCCCAGGATGATCCTGATACAACCTTCTTGGGATCTACAGATGAAGCTGAGTCTACCCCAACTGCACATCAAAAAGACTCAGGTGAGGACACTCTACCAAGTACGAGCAAGCCAGATCTCATGGCTGTTTGATAAATGGTTTTATCATGATTTTGATGATTTTGATTTTACACCAAAACAATGGTTTTAAAGGTTGTCCAAATACTCCTAAATGATCTAAAATGGTTTTAATATTTTCTGGAGTATTTCTTCAAGTTTTATTTTCGACAAAATTGGATAACACTTTTAATGATTTTCTGTTAATGTATTTTTACACCAAAACAATGTTTCTAAATGTTGTCCTAATACTCCCGATCGGTCTAAAATATTTTCACTATTTTTTGGAGTATTTCTTGAAGTTTATTTTCGATATAAAATTGGATAACACTTTTGTTTTGAGGTCAACTCGTCGCCGTATAGGCAACCTATACGAAAGTTGAGGAAAACAAAAACTTCATGTTTGCGAGAAAATGGTCGAGGCAACCCGTCTTTGTCGACGTCGCCGCTTTATGTCTTGTCGACCTATAGGGCGACCGGTACACGGAGCAAAAATTGAAACAGAACTCCCCGCCCTTCGATTTTTTAGTTTGTGCGGCGACGGTTGGAGTCGACGTCGACCGGTCGAGGTAGACGTCGACCGGTCGCCGTGTAAATGTGTATTCTCATTTTCAAACATCTATTTGTCTTGCGACGACTTATCTATGGTTTGACAACAAAATTCTAACCGTTGTCAGCGTGAGCGACTTTTCCCTAAATTGTGGAATTGATTTCTAACACTATAATCTTGATTTTAATTGCAATTTTTTTGTAGATATCAGATTCCAAGAGGAGCCTATCAAGTATCAATCATCTCCTATAAATAGAGGAAGATTTGAAGCACAACTACAAGAGAGAACAACACAACACAACAACATATACTCAAGCAAACACTTGGTCTTTCATTGTTATTATTCTTGTTGTAATTTGCCTAGCTTATCACTTTCATATCCTTGAGGTCTAGGCTATTCTTGATTACACTTGCATTCAATTGTATAATTTATTATCGAGTTGTAATCTTGGATTTTGGGTAATCATTCAACACAAGATATCCTTGTGAGTGTTCTTGTGGTAAGAACACACTTGGGTGATCTAGGTGTTAGGTGTGAGAAGATTGTGGTAATCTTCTTGTTGAGGTGTTGAAGAATTTGGTATTCTTCAAGGTTGAAGATTGTGGTAATCTTCACAAGGTGCCGTTGGAGATTGTGGTAATCTTCAAGAAGAGATTGTGGTAATCTCAAAGGTGGTGTTGAAGAAGAGTGTGGTGATCTTCAAGGTGTTGTTGTAAGTTGGTGTTGTATTAATTTGTGGTAAATTAATAAAATCTTTTTCTTTTTGAAATCCATCCCGATATCTTTGGGGTGGTAGAGGATTAGGCCCTAGGTGGGTTGAACCTCTATAAATCGACGCGTGTTGTTTACATTCCGCACCTTTATTATTGTGTTTGAGCTTTTGGTTCAAAAAAGAGGGCGAAATTCAAAGATGGAGATAATCTATTCACCCTCCCTCTAGATTATCGTAGCGCTTGGACTTACAAGTGGTATCGAGCCAAACTCTTTGGCAAGCTCGTTTCACATCGCGAGTGAAGAGAAACGATCATCGGCTCTGAACGAAGCTCATCTTACCGCACATCCACCACCAAGCCACCTCGGTTTGATTCCAAAAATTTTATATTTTGGAAAGAAAGAATGGAATGCTATTTACAAGGTTGCGGGTTTGATATTTGGAACACCGTCATAAATGCGAGAATCCATTCCGATGAAAGATATACCACACACCTCCAAAGGCTTCAAAGAGCTCAATGATGAAGAGAAGAAAATCATCTCCTTAAACGGTAAAGCTCTTAATATTTTGTATTGTTCACTTACCACTTTGGAATTTGATCATGTTGTAGGTATTCGATCGGCACATGAAGTAATGCAAAAATTAGAAGCCATCTATGAAGTATATGCAAATGAAAGGAGCAACTCAAAAGCATCTACTTCACAAGTGGATACAACATCAAATCCAACAACATGGGATGAGCCTTCTACAACCTCCCATGATGATGAAGTCGAAAAATGTTTTATGGGTATCGAAGAAGAAAACGAGGTAGTCATTCTAAACCTTCTACTTCTTATGATAATGATTATAGTGATTTGCAAAATGATTATGATGAACTTCAAAATGAATTCCAAAGCTTGCTTGTTAAATACAAAAATTTGAAAAAGGAATTCATTGTTTTGAAAAATGATAAGGATAGTTTATTTACTTCCTATGAATCACTATCATGTGCTCACACCACCACTCTTGACAAGGTTAGAAACCTTGAGAAAGAAAATAGTACTCTTGTTCAGGACATAAATTGCTTGAATTTTTTTATCTAAATCCAACTTGAGTGCCGATAGAATCACCAATATTGTTGATTGTTGTGATAATTCGAAACTAGAACTTGATCATAAGTCTAAGGGTGTCAATCACATGAAAAAGAATCAAGTCTCTAAGCACGTTGGTCATTATGCTCCTAGAATTATTACATGCTTTTATTGCGGTAAAAAGGGTCATACGGTAAATACTTGTCGGGCTAGAAATAGCTCTAATTATTATTAGAGACCTAAAAGTCTCAAGACTAATCCCAAAGGACCCAAACACATAAGGGTACCACAAAACAATGTCATATTAGGTACCGTGAAATAATGATCGAAGAAAATTTATACTTGCCAAGAAGACATCAAATGACCGGTTCATTTGATCAAAGAAGGAGAAACTATTTTCGACAAAGCAAATTTCAAGAAGAAGATATAATCAAAAATGGGAAGAGCATAATCCTTGGAAATGGCAAAGACATCATCAACAACATGATTTTCAAGGAAGAAGAGACCATCAACAATGGGAAGGTAACAAACCTTGGAAATGGAGTGATCAAAGAAACCATCATCAACAAAATGACTTCTCGGGAAGATATCATCAACAATGGGAACGACACAACCCATGGAAACGGCATAATTGGTAAACAAAAGATCTCCCCATTTAAATATGCATCTTATTTTTGTTATGCATGTTTTATTTTGTGTCTTATTTGCAAAAATGAGTTTTTCACATATTTATTAAAGTCTTCAATATATATGTGTGTTTTTTTTTTAAAATTCTTTTGAAAAAGGAGACCTTATATGATTTTTTTAAAACTCTTGTGCATTTTTATAGACTAAAGTATGTTATCATCTCTTATGGATTTTTATGGCATGAGCTTACTTGTGATATCCCTTAGCCTACATTTTTATCATTATGATTTGTGCTATATTTGTTTTAAGAAGTATGTAGGATTTACATATTTTCACAAATGGCCATTTATGTCAATATTTGTCAAGAAAGACATAAATTATCGAGGTACGTTTACTTGTGTTATTCTTACTCTTATAGACTCGATATATGTATTGCCATGTGTATATGTGCTTGTTTTTCATAGTATTTCATACAAGTGCCATTAAGAGGATTTTTAGATTTTTTGAAAGGCACTATTCGATATTTGATTGCACATATTTGCTTTGTCAACTTTTGTTCAAATACTTCTTTTTGAGGTCTCAATTATATGCTATCGGATTTTTCAAATTTCAAAAGAGACCTTTTGTAGCTTTCTTAAGCTTATTTGAACTTGCATGATTTATTAGAATCTTGATGATCTTCTAAAGGCATAATATGTATTTCTTGCTTCATGGTCTATATATATAATGTCTCTTACTACTATGCTCTTTTGCAAGATATTTTGTTATTGATGATTGAGACATGTTTTTACACTTGGGCTATTTTTATTCTTGATTATATAAGCGATGCCGTTAATGAGTTTGTTAAGTTGTATAGATGAGAAATGAAGTACTCCAAATATTGGTTACCTCAAAATATTTGGATGTATATGTTCTATTGTGAACACCTTAGACAAATTGGATGCCCTATGATGATAGTAATGAAGTAGACAAAAAGGGTATTCTGAACAAACTCGATGACCAAGGCAACATTGGTCGAACTAAGGCGAGGTTAGTAGCTCAAAGGTATTTTCAAGAAGAAGGTAATTGATTTTGATGTAACATTTGCACTCATAGCACATTTAGTAGCTATTTGCATTTTACTTGTCCATTTTTGTTTTAAGAAAATTTCAAGCTTTACCAAATGGATGTTTAATCCTATTTTCTAAATGGCTTTATTCTAGTAAGAGTCTATGTAAAACAACCTCCGGTGTTTAAATTTTTCTAGGCCAAATGATCTTTATATAAGGCCTTGTATGGTTTCAAACAAGTACCCCATGTATGGTAAGATAGACTTAGCTATTTTTGCTAAATGATTTTACAAGAGGTAAAATTGATACTACTCTTTTTATTTTTTAAAAAAAGGGCAAGATTGTTTACTTGTGCAAATTTATGTTGATAATATTTATGGTGCTACTAATAAATATTTGTGCAAGATATTTTTCCACGTCAATGCAAGGTGAACCTAAGATGATCATGATGAGGGAAGCTCAAATTTGATCATTGGAATTCAAATTACTCAATGCCAAGAAGATGGTTATATTTCAAAAGAACTCTTGAAGGAGTTAAGCATTGAAGAAAGAAAAACTATCTCAACCTCTATGGCTAAAGATTGACAAAGGTTGAGAAAGGCATATCGGCCGACAAACAAATTCGAGGTATGTTTTCTTGTATTATTTCTAAAGACTCGACATTCCATATGCCTTATGTCTATATGCTCGACTTCAAATTATCCCAACGAATCTCATTAAAGTGCCGTTAAAAGAAATTTTCAAATATTTATAAGGCACTTCTTCTTATGACTTGTTCATCCAAAACTTTAAAACGTTCTTATTTTTTTTTTTTTGGGATAACAAGTTCGTATTTATTATACGGTTTTCCGTATTCAAAATATAGTTCGTCATAATCGAACTAAACATATTGAGATTCGATATTTTTAAGGGATTGAGTTTTTAACAAAAACTTGAGATGTGTTTAATTCCGTCTCAAGGATAACTCGCGGACTTTTTAATCGTTAAACTGCAGAGTATTTTACCTCATTTCGAGCTTGATTATGACATAATGTATATTGAATGAGGACTACGTTTGCATTTTGCACGTTTTTAAACTTAGGGGCGAAAAATCGGATTTTGGATCAAAATTCGGATTTTTAGATTACATGATTGAAACAAATGGGCGCCAGGCGAGGCCGACCGTCGCCCCCACCAGCTGACCGTCGCCCGCCCGGACCGGTTGCCCTTGATGATTTTCCTTGTTAAAAACGTTACATTTTTCCGCACTTAGCCATTTTGGCTCTTTTGGTTCATTTTTCGTCCCCTTTGCAAATTTCACACACAATTCACTTCAAATGAGTTTTGATGCATGAATTATATATTTTGGGGATTATCTAGCTCGACTATCATCATCATTGCTCATCTTTACCGATCAAATGGTAAGAATTCTACTTCCTTAATCTCAATTGGGTTGAACCTTTGAGAACTTGGCCTATATGTACTATCTTGATGAAATTAGTATATGATTGTGATGAGCTTATTGATTGTTGATGAATGATATTTATTAAATTGCATTTGGTGATGAAAAACTTGGCTTGATTACATTTGCAAGGGCTATATATATCATTTTCTAATTTTGACGCCCGCCAAGTGTTCGATAAAATGTTTCAATGAAAAATTCATCACCTACATGATTCTCTCGATTTCAAAAGTCTTATATATTTATAGAGATCATGTTTTGCTTATCAAATGAGTTTTCATAAGCTTCTTCAAGTCGTATGATTCGACTTTTCCCTCCTATTTGGTTTATAAGCTTCAATGTTCAAATAGCTCGGTACATCGGTTTAGTTGCGCACTTTGATATGAATATATGATGTATTTATCGTGCTAACATTCTTTTTGATGACTCCAAAGGGGAGAAACAGTTATGAGCTCTTTAGCTCACGAAAGCTAAGATAAGCTCAAACGAAAAGAAGCTATAAGCTTTGGCTTATATATGTTTCTAATGATGTCTCTTTGACAGGGGAGCTTTTAAGTTATTGATACTTAAGCACTATATCGAAAATTATGTTTAAGTTGCTTCTATATTACTCTTGTTGTGAATGTTGATAGGGGAGCATTTGCTATATGTGTTTGAATATCTCTACTCCCATCCTTGTGTTTTTATTGCATGGAATGTTGTCGCTCATAACGGATAGTTCTCTTTAACCGGTAAAATTGTTTTGTTTTCAAAATCGACCTCGTTAAAATTGTTTTGGTTTGTAATCATCAAAAATGGGAGATTGTTTGATAAATGGTTTTATCATGATTTTGATGATTTTGATTTTACACCAAAACAATGGTTTTAAAGGTTGTCCAAATACTCCTAAATGATCTAAAATGGTTTTAATATTTTCCGGAGTATTTCTTCAAGTTTTATTTTCGACAAAATTGGATAACACTTTTAATGATTTTCTACATTAATGTATTTTTACACCAAAACAATGTTTCTAAATGTTGTCCTAATACTCCCGATCGGGTCTAAAATATTTTCACTATTTTTCTGAGTATTTCTTGAAGTTTATTTTCGATATAAAATTGGATAACACTTTTGTTTTGAGGTCAACCGTCGCCGTATAGGGCAACCCATACCGAAAGTTGAGGAAAACAGAAAACTTCATGTTTGCGAGAAAATGGTCGGGCAACCTGGCGCCCTATAGGACAACCGGGTGCCGTCGGCCGACCGACCTATAGGGCGGCCGTACTGGGAGCAAAAATTGAAACAGAACTCCCGCCCTTGATTTTATAGTTTGTGCGACCGGTTGGAGTAGACGTCGGCCACCGGTCGCCTGTAAATGTGTATTCTCATTTTCAAACATCTATTTGTACGCGACCGTCGCCCTATGGTTTGACAAAGAAAAATTCTAACCGTTGTGCAGCAGACAGATAACTTTTCCCTAAATTGTGGAATTGATTTCTAACAGCTATAATCTTGATTTTAATTGCAATTTTTTTGTAGATATCAGATTCCAAGAGGAGCCTATCAAGTATCAATCATCTCCTATAAATAGAGGAAGATTTGAAGCACAACTACAAGAGAGAACAACACAACACAACAAGATATACTCAAGCAAACACTTGGTCTTTCATTGTTATTATTCTTGTTGTAATTTGCCTAGCTTATCACTTTCACATCCTTGAGGTCTAGGCTATTCTTGATTACACTTGCATTCAATTGTATAATTCATTATCGAGTTGTAATCTTGGATTTTTGGGTAATCATTCAACACAAGATATCCTTGTGAGTGTTCTTGTGGTAAGAACACACTTGGGTGATCTAGGTGTTAGGTGTGAGAAGATTGTGGTAATCTTCTTGTTGAGGTGTTGAAGAATTTGGTATTCTTCAAGGTTGAAGATTGTGGTAATCTTCACAAGGTGTCGTTGGAGATTGTGGTAATCTTCAAGAAGAGATTGTGGTAATCTCAAAGGTGGTGTTGAAGAAGAGTGTGGTGCTCTTCAAGGTGTTGTTGTAAGTTGGTGTTGTATTAATTTGTGGTAAATTAATAAAATCTTTTTTCTTTTTGTAATCCATCCCTGGATATCTTTGGGGTGGTAGAGGATTAGGCCCTAGGTGGGTTGAACCCCTATAAATCGACGCGTGTTGTTTACATTCCGCACCTTTATTATTGTGTTTGAGCTTTTGGTTCAAAAAAGAGGGCGAAATTCAAAAGATGGAGATAATCTATTCACCCCCCTCTAGATTATCGTAGCCGCTTGGACTTACAATGGCTACTCGTGAAACATTCAATTTTGATGATGAGCCAAGTCTTCAAAACTCATCATCTTCCGATGACGCTGATGGTGCAAATTGAGGAACAACAAATTCATTTAGCGAGAATCCACTTTGAGGCCGAAGAAGTTGTTAAGACAATGAGGCTTCCGACCACCGCCAAACCACTCACAAAGGCTCACCAAATCAAGTCTTTCTCGCGCAGCTCCCAATGCTTTGCAAAGAGACTCCACTCAACCGGGCACTTCACAGGCATGAGTAACGGAGAAATCTATACCATATGTCCATGATGATGCATTTGAAGAAACTTTCCCTTTCTCTATTGAGCTGCCTGAACTTGATGAAGAAACAGCTCGAGAGCAGTGACGCTTCAACGTCATACCTGACCCAATTATTCCCACATATACTATCATCCCAGCAGACTTTAATTTTGATGTCTTTTTGGCCGCCACCGAGACCGAGGTGACAATTGAAGTACGAGAGGTCTTCAAGACAATCTTTGCAGATATTGAGAAGATAGAACGGCACCAGGCCACATTGGATATGCGGCTGGACAATAGGGATGCCAATCTTACGGCCGATCTGCGTGGAATAGTGGTTAGAATAATACGACTAGAACAAGTCAGATATTTTAAGGCATTGTACAACAAAATATTGATCTCGGAGCGATAATGCTTGACATGAAGAGGAGAATTCAAGAAAATATTGATGTAATGCATGCCTCCCACAACACCGAAATGGAATCAATGAGAATTTCACAGAAAGAACTTCACGTGAGAGGAAAATATGAATAACAAATTCAGCCTTCTCATGGCTGAAATGAAGCTAGTGGCAGCCAAATCCAAAACCACCCGCTCAGAATTTCGTACAGCAGACTCCAAGCAAAACTCAGCTATCAGCCGTCTAGATTTCATGCTTGCTTGGCATGTTCCCAGGGGTTCCTCTCTCATTTGATGATGCCAAAAAGGGGAAGAGGAATACCCAAGATGTTAAAAGGGTGGATGAGAAAGAGAAGGATACAACTGTTGAGAAGAAGAAGAAAACAATTGAAGAACAGAAGAAAGAAAAGGGAAAAGCAGTTGAGGGGAAAGGTTCAAAAGATATGACTCTAATGTTTGCTGAAACCCCTCAACAAGGCCTTGTCACAGCTGACATAATCAGCAAACTTCCAGTAACTCTGCCGCTCCAACACTCTGCTGTGCCATGTCTCTTAAGAAGAAAATAGTAGAAGCAGAGATGGAGGATTTCGACAAAAGAACGGATGCCCGTGTTGAAGGGATGTTAAAACAATTCGGAGGCATTCCGGCAGGAAAAGATACAAATGCCATTTTAGACGTCGAAAATGAGCCGAGATCAGTTGATGAATTCAAAATGCTCAAATCCGAAGGATACTTCGAGAACATGTCCATGGCCCAAGCCTGGGACTTGTACTGGGAAAAAGGCCTTAAGCTGTGCGAAGAAGCTGATAGGCAGCAGACTACCGGCAGTCAGCAGACTACAAGCAACAAGTCAATACTTAGTGGATTCCTCCAGGAGTTGGAGAAGAGAGGAGTAGAAGAATTACCCCATCTTCGAACCTCTATAAAAATTATCGTGTCATTTACATTTCAGCATTTTATTTCTGCATATCATTTTATATCTGCTGATAATTTGCTATCCAACTGATAATTAACAAAGTTCTAAAACCAAGTGTTTAAAACAAAGTTAAACCAAATTCAAGGGTGTTAAGTCTTCCGCTGAAAATATCATCACAGCCAAGTTAAGGTTTAGACTAAACAAATGAGTTATTCTATCAACACTCAATCGAGTCCTGTTGAGTGACTATTTCTGTTGGTTAACTAACTTAGTCCCCCTCAAAGACTTAGATGTGAAATTAATTCTGAATTTGGTAAGGTTTATTCAACCCCCTACCACTTCTAAACCTTACTCACACCCCTTGGGACCTACAAGTGGTATCAGAGCGGTTGGTTCATTGAGCCTTCCGCACTGGTTACTGAACTAGATCTCCAATCTTTCAAATAAGTTCTTTTTTAACGCTTGCTCTTTCAAAAGCTATTTTTATTCAGCAAAGTTATTATCATGAAAGCAAATTTGACACGCATTCCCATGTTGGGAAATTTATTGTTTAGATTTTGATGAATGCCATGTAAAACTTAGAATAGGAAGTTGGCACCCCATTTTTTGTTGTAAACTGCATTGTAATAAATAGGGCTGGTCAAGCTGAGTTAAGTCGGCTATGCTCAAACATGCAAGAAGACAACCGGAGACTAGTAGGAAGACTTCTCATGAGACAACCGAGTTTGGCAAAAGAAGAGAAGACGGAACTCGATCAAGGTGCAACGAGATGCAACAGTAAAGCATCGATCAAGTCAACTCAAGATAGTCAAGTTTCTAGTTGAAGTGACAGAAGAGTCATTTAATGGTTGGAAGTGACTCTAAGTCACCTGGGGAAAGCAAGGAAATGCGAAATCAGTCGAGATAATCGAAAGAGATCCATTGCACGAGAAATCAAGAGAATTACTTAAACAAGTAATATCTCCATGCTACCTTTCTCGAGTGCTCGATCCACGAGAAGCGTGCAAGGAAATAAACCAATGGGAAGCACTACACCGTGTCGATTCTCGAAAAGTCAAGAATAATTCATACGAGGAAGTGGCAATTCCAAGGATCGCAACAAGACAAGCCAACGACCACAAATGACTTTCAAAAATAAGCTATCTCTCCAACAGCAGATTTTTGAAAGATCACTATAAAAGGCCGAGGAATGACTCGAGAGAAGGTTACTCAACCCACGAACATTCAAGAAAACATTTGAATTGTAACCAAAAACATTCTCAAATCATTCAAGATTAATCCTCGCTTTACATTACGAAGAAAATCAATCCAACACTCACTGTTAAGGAAAGATAGGTTCAATCAGGTTGAAGAGGAAACTTTAGAAGAAAAGGGGGGGTCTACATTCCACGAAGATTGTAGGAAGGTTCAAGGTCGAACCGGTCTCGAGTTTTAGGAGGGCTTCGTGATCAAATCCTAAGAGCTTGAGCAAGTGAGTCAGTAGCAAGGCAAATTGCCCTGTGAAGAAGGCGAGTCGGACGAGAAGCCACCGAGTGACCAAGGCATCTCCGACCGAGTCCCAAAGGATCAAGTCGGTTGTGTGATCAAGACTTGTATCCGGGATTACCACTCGTATAATGATCAATACTTAGTGGATTCCTCCAGAGTTAAGACTGAATTCCACAAAACAAACCGCAGTTGAGCTAATTCGATCTTAACAAATGAGTTATTCTATCAACAAATCGATCGAGTGCTGAGTGACTAACTCTACTTGATTAACTAAATTGGTCATCCACCAAGGACACACAGTATAGTGTCAACTCGAATTTTATAAAAGGACCAAAAGAAAAAAGTTGGTAAGGTTTATTCAACCCCCCTTCTAAACCTTACACTCACACCCCTCGGGACCTACAAGTGGTATCGGAGCGGTTGGTTCATTGAGCCTTCCGCACCGTTCTTGAACTAGATCTCCAAATTTTTCAAAGTCCGGTTTAGTACTTAAGTTTTCAAAACTCCTTTTATCATTAAAAGTTATTATCATGGAAGCAAATTTGACACGCATCCCTATGTTCACAATTGAAGAATTTGATGATTGGAAAATTCGTATGCGGGCTCATCTATCAACATTACATGATGAGATGTGGATAGTGATAGAGGATGGGCCACCGCAAATCTTAAAGTGAACACAAAACAAAAGAGCTACAAATTTGAAGGTGAAGAGGATGTTGCCCTTAGACCACTATTGTTGAAAAACCAAGAACCAATGGACAAATGATGACAGAAAAAGATACAACCTGGACAATGTAGCCAAGGACATCGTTTACAAAACCTTGACAAAGCCATGTTCAATAAAGTCAAATCATGCAAAACGGCTAAAGAAATCAGGACAAGCTAACATTGATTTGTGAAGGCTCGTGAGCAAATCAAGGAAAATAAATTATCGTGTGGTTGACAAAAATTTGAGAACTTCAAAATGATCGCAGTTAAAAACCTGGATCAACCGGATGCTCGGTTCTTCACGAAATCACCAACGAGCTATCAAAGACTTGGAAAGGAATATACACAGAAAGAAATGTGTATGAAGATCCTAAAAAGTCTCCTGAATGAGAAATGAAGGTCATGGCACTTTGACATTCCATGGACCTATCAAAGACCTCCAACCATGAACTATTCTCGGATCTCAAAGCCTACAATTTGAGCTAAGAAGAAAAGATCGGGAAGAGACAATTTGTACCCAAAACAAATGCTCTAATTGTTAAGGATGGAAAGAGAGCCGAGGTCAAAGAAGTCATTGATCCGAGAAGAAATAGCCCGATGGTTAAAAGGTTCAACAAGTTCTTCAATAAGAACTACAAGAGAGGCAAGGGCGAATCTTCCGAAGACACTCGCTCCCTCCAAGTCAAGGGAAGATAGGCCAACCAAGAGAACAGATCATCAAAAAGTCAATATCAAAGGGCCGACAATCCAAGAATGGAAAGAGTCGATCAAAAAGTTGAATATCTATCTTTGAACCTGTAGGCAACTAGGTCACTATGCCATTGATTGTCCATATCCTCGTAGTCAACAAATACAGGAATGAAGAAGAAAGAAAGGTCTTGAGAGAAAGAAGACAAGAAAAGAAAAAGCAATGTTGGCTGCAGAGAGATCACGAGACAAATAAGTCAAGAGAGACAATGATTCGAGCAAATGAAGTGACTACTCAAGTGACTCACGAAGAAGAAGCCTTGATCTTTTGATGGCCAAGGAACAAGATCAACTCGACCAAGAAGATGAGGTACACTCTAACTCATCAAACTCGGATTCTAGTGATAGTGATTTGTGACACACACACTTCATCACCCACTGATCTTTATGATTCATTAGGCAAAATGATGAAAGATTTTGAACACATTAAATCCTCACACACACTACTAAATGAGGAAAACAAATTTACTCAAGAGCAAAACTCACAAATGACTAAGGAGCCGAGTACTCTAAGTCAAATAGGTGATGAGAATAAAAGTTTAAGGCTTTGAAAATGCCAAGCTAATAAGCGAAATAGCTGCCATAGAAAAGAGGGAAAATGACCTCAAAAATGTGATTGCCTCATTCACTAAGGCATCTAAATCATTGGATGATCTTATTATGAGTCAAAGAGAATGTGGAGACAAGACAAAGCTTAGGATTTAATTCCTCTCGTGCTATGTCAAATGGTGCACACACATTCACTCCAAAGCACAATTACAAGCAAACGGCCTTGGTTATAAAGGAAAAGGAAAACCATTGGGTGCGTTGAGAGGACAGTGAGAAGAAATTCACCAAGTTCCTCAAGAAACTCCAAACAGAATTACTCAGAAAAGAAGAAACAGAGCTACCAAAAACCCCAAAAGTTCTATAAAAGAAACACATATGATGGGAATGGTAGAAAATATCCAAGCCAAGCTGATTGGAATGATGTGAACTATCGATAGACTTATGGAATATAAGCCCAAATGGCAAAGGCCTAGAACTCAAGAAAGGCCATTCCAAAAGTATAAGAGCTTTCATCAAAGACACATATGCACCTAGGCACTACACTCGGAGACACCACAATTACCCAAAGAAGGCAATTGCTAAAACACATATACAGCATACAGACAAAAGAGACAATTTGTATGAACCTAGAATCCCCAAGCAATTTGCCAAAATTAATTATGATTATGGCACTCGATAGATGGCAACCCCTTAGAGCCGATCATTTGGCTATAGGCTGTTGGATCATCTTACAATACTAACCCCTCGGGACCCGACAAGTATGGGTACCTAAAACTTAATTTCCTTGATTGCGTTTCAAGAATAGTGAAGTGCCAAGGAACCTGGTACATGGATAGTGGTACATTCCGGATATATGACAGAAACAAGAAAAATCTGTCAAAATTCAAGAAAGTTAAAGGAGCAAAAGTCATATTTGGAGGAAATGAAGCTCCAGGTGAAATAAGAGGCATTGGATCCATCAAGAAGAACGGATTAGAAATCACGGATGTTGCATATGTTGAAGGACTCAACTTCAACTTGCTAAGCATCAACCAACTCGTGACAAGGGCTATAATGTTGGATTTAACATGGGTATATGCCAAATCAAGGATATTGAATCAAATGAAGTTGTGTTGCAAGGATGCGGAGACAAAGAACATGTATGTAGTAGATTGGTCAACCGCAACACCAAAGACTGTCTATTAGCAAAAGAGCACAAATGAATCAAGTTGGTTGTGGCACAAAAAGTGAGTCACCCAATTTCAAAACACTTAACAAGCTTGCCGAAGTAATCTTGTGGAAGGTCTTCCGGACGAGATATACAAGAAGGAGAGTATATGTGACGCATGCCGAAGGGAAAACAGATCAAATCATCATTCAAAGAAAAACATGCCCATCTTCAACAAGGATATTGCACCTGCTACATATGGATCTATTTGGTCCAGTTGAACCAACTAGCATAAGTGGGAAGAAATATACCCTGGTGGTAGTAGATGACTACTCAAGATATACATGGACAATATTCATGTGTAAGAAGAAAGAAACTCTATAGAAACTACCACACGGTGATGAAGAGGATTCAAAATGAGAAGAGCCAAACCATTATCAAAATAAGATCGACAGAGGAACTGAGTTTGTCAATGGTATAATAACTCAATATTGTATTGAAAATGGCATTGGTCATGAATTATCTGCAGCAAGGACTCCACAATGAGAATGGAGTTGCGAGAAGAAGGAATAGAACACTCAAAGAAGCAGCAAGACCATGTTAGGTAAGCAGGGTTACCAAAAAGATTTTGGGTCAAGCAATCAACACACTTGCTACACTCAAAACAGATGTATGATAAACAGACAAATTGTGACAAAGACTCCTATGAGATTTGGACAGGAGAAAACCAAATGTTGCATATTTTAGAATATTTGGATGTAAATGCTCCATCCATAACAATGGCAAAGACATTCTAAAGGCTTTCGATGCTAAAGGCGATGAAGGTATCTTCTTGGGATACTCACCGAAGCAAAGCCTACAGAGTACTCAACAAAAGGATTATGGTTGTAGAGGAATCCATTCATGTGGTATTCGATGTGCCAAATGTAAATGGAGAAGACATTGAAGAGTCACCGATAAGTCAATCATCCAACCATACTGAAAAGTCCTATCTTTGGAAGCCGAAGTCGGAATTATAAACTCGAGATGAAGATGAATAGCCGAGTCTCATAAAATGCTTTGGAAAATTTGCAGCTAAGTGATTGCGAGAGAGCCGATCAAAGCAACACAATCGCTAGACGATCAATCCAACTAACTTACTTCAACTTTGATGTAAGATGGGTGAAAGACCATCCACGAGAACTTGTCATTGGAGATATAAGAGAAGGTGTCAAAACAAGATCCGTAACTCAACAAGAAGCTATGTTCACATGCTTTATCTCACAAATAGAGCCTAAAGATGTGTTACAAGTATTGGATGACACACATTGGATTCAAGCTATGCAAGAAGAGTGAATCGAGTTTGAAAGAAATAAGGTATGGGAATTGGTTCAAAGACCCACCCATCAAAATGTTATTCGTACTAAATGGGTGTTCGAAACAAGATGAACGAGGAAGCTTCGTGGTAAGAAACAAAGCAAGACTAGTAGCCAAAGGATATTGCCAAGAAGAAGGAATAGATTTTGATGAAACATTTGCTCCTGTAGCAAGATTGGAAGCTATAAGGATGTTTCTTGCCTATGCAGCTCACAAGAATTTTATTGTATATCGATGGATGTAAAAAGTGTTAGTCAAGTGGCTACGATAATCTAGACGGGGTGAATAGATTATCCCTATTTTTCATCGCAAATCACCCTCTTTTTGAATGTACAAGTAAATGACAAGAATGTAAATGCGGAAATTAAACAACACACGTTGATTTAAAGAGGTTCAACCCACCTAGGGCCTAATCCTCTACCACCCCAAAGATTCTGGGGATGGATTTCAAAAAGAAAAAGATTTTATTAATTACCACAATTAATACAACACCTTGAGGATCACCACAATCCTCTTACAACACCTTCAAGGAGATTACCACAATCTTCCTTCACCACCTTTGAAGAGTACCACACTCTTCAAACACCTATCACCTAAATCACCCAAGTGTATTCTTACCACAAGAATACTTGTGTTGAATGATGGACAAAATTCAAGATTACAACTCTATGAAACCAATACAAAGATCGAGTCCAAGTGTATTCAAGAATCAAAAGCCCAGACCTCAAAGATGTGCAAGTGAAAGTACTTAGGCTATTACAACAAGAATGTAAAAATGAAAGCTTGAACAATTTGCGATTTCTTGTTGTGTATTTTTCTTGTATGTGTTGTCTCTTGTGTCTTCAATTCATCCTCTATTTATAGGAAGCTTCACCAACATAGGCTCCCAACATAGGCTCATCTATCTTCACTTTTGTCTACAAAAAGAAGATCACAAGATGTAGAAATATTGTACAAAATAGAAAAGTAAATCTTGTCATCACAGATTACAGAATTGAAATTTTGTCATGTCACAAAATAACAAAGGGCGATCGGTTGCCTGTTGAAGATTTCGACCGTTTTAAAAAATAGTGCGATCCGGTAGGGGTTGCGGGGGTGTGCGACCGGTCGAGGTGGGTGTGACCGGTCGCCTAGGGTGCGTGCGACCTCGACCTCACCCTTGACCGGTCCCCCTCCTCTTTTTTTCAAGACCACAAGTTACTTTTTCGTGTTTTCTTTCCTTTCCAGTGCAGTGCAATCTCGACCATTTGGGCGACCGGTCGACCTCCCCTTTGAAATGTTGTCCCATTTTTTTCAAAAATAAACTTCAAGAAATATTCCAAAAAATTAGTAAAAACATTTTAAAACATTTGGGAGTATTTAGACAACATTTATAAACATAGTTTTGGTGTAAAACCAATTTAAACAAAACCATTAAAAGTGTTGTCCAATTTTTATCAAATTAAAAAACTCTAAGAAATACTCCAAAAATTAGTAAAAACATTTTAAATCATTTAGGAGTATTTGGACAACATATAAAAACATTGTTTTGGTATAAAAACTTATTAAAACAAAATCATCAAAATCTTGATAAAAACATT
Organism: Rehmannia glutinosa; assembly: GCA_016081115.2. Taxonomy (NCBI): domain Eukaryota; kingdom Viridiplantae; phylum Streptophyta; class Magnoliopsida; order Lamiales; family Orobanchaceae; genus Rehmannia; species Rehmannia glutinosa. The sequence goes on from CM071926.1 coordinate 1,326,868, forward strand.
TATCTAACAAACTCCCCTTTTTGATGATTACAAACCAACACAATTTTAGAAGGTCGATTTTATAACAAAACAAATTTTCCGGTCTTAAAACAACAATCAATACCAAGCAAGATTCATCATAAGTACAAGCACACAAGGATAGGAGCAAAGATTTTTCAAAATCATTTTTGCACAAGCTCCCCTATCAACATGCATATAAAGAACAAGTATACAAGCAACAACTAAAGGTAAAAGCTTAGCTTTCACAACTTAAGCTTGAATTCCAAGAGCTTATAAGCTCCCCTGTCACAAAACATCATTAGTCAAGCATAAAAGTCCACAATACATCAAATGGACTAAGCATTGTTCACAACTTATGGCTTTCAAGAGCCCTAGATTATAGCTTTTCTTGCACGCTTATTTTCGCTTCGTTGAGCGTATGAGCATTTTTCCTGTTTCTCCCCTTTGGAATCATCAAAAAGAATGTTAGCACGATAAAAACATCATATATTCATATCAAAGTGCGCAAATTTATCGATTTATCGAGCTTATTGAAAATTGAAGCTTAAATTCCAAATAAAGGGAAAAGTTGATCAATTGACTTGCAAAAGCTCATTTGATTGATAAAACATGATCTCTATAAACTTATATGACTTTTCAAATCGAGAGAATCACTTAGGTGATGAATTTTCATTGAAACATTTTGTCGAACACTTGGCGTGCGTCGAATAAAACTAGAAGTATATAACGCCTTTGAAATTCATTTAAGCCAAAAATTTTCATCACCAATTCAGTTCAAACAACATTCAATACATCATAAATATTAAGCTCATCACATTCATATGAAACTAGCATCAATAATTTTGCAAATAAGTCAAAATCTCAAGGGTTCAACCCATTGAGAAAATGGATTAGAATTCTTACCATTTATCGTAAAGATGAGCAATGATGATGATAATCGAGCTTAATGAAGTCCAAAAGATGAAACATATACAAGAAAATACATTTGAAGTGAAATTTTAGTGATTTTGGCAAAGGGGACGAAAAATGGCCAAAATGTGTTAAAGAGACGAATGCTGAAGACAGAACCATTTTAATCCAAATTTTTGCTTAGGCGGCCGTCGTGGTTGAGGGCGACGGTCGACGTTGAGGGCGACCGGTTGCCCTCAACCTCATCAGCCCACCTGTTTTGTCGATTCTTCCAAAATCCGAATTTTCAACCAAAAATCCGATTTTTCGCCCCTAAGTTTTAAAATGTGCAAAATGCAAACGTAAGCCTCATTCAATATGCATTATGCCTAACCGAGCTCGTATCGATGCAAAAGTCTCGGAATATAGCGGTTTTGTAAAAATGTCCGCTAATTGATCTTGAGATGGTACAAAAGATATCTCAATTTTTTTTTGAGACACAATCCCTTAGAAAATGATGTCGAATCTCAATATGTTTAGTACGATTATGATGAACCGGATTTTGCGCAATATTTATAGCGGATATGTTATCACAAAAGATATGAACATTTTCAAAAGAACATTTATAATCCGCTAAAGTTTGTTTCATCCAAAGAAGTTGTGTACAACAAAATGCCGCGAAAATATATTCGGATCGGCCGTTGAAAGTGAAACACAATTTTGTTTCTTTGAAAACCAAGATACTAGGCAATCGCCTAAAAATTGACATGATCCGGAAGTACTTTTCCGATCATCAATATTTCCGCATAGTCCGAATCACTATAACCTTTAAGAGAAAAATTTTCATTCTTTGGATAAAATAAACCATATTAAATAGTGCCTTTCAAATATCGAAAAATCCTTTTAACGGCACTTAAATGTGATTCTTTGGGATTGCTTTGAAAACGAGCGCATAGGCATACGGCATGAAGAATGTCCGGTCTACTTGCGGTTAAATAAAGTAAACTACCAATCATACCTCTATATTTGGATTCATCAACCGACTTGCCTTTTTTATCTTTGTCAATCTTGACGTTTGTTGCCTTTGGGGTAGAGATTTGTTCTTCCTTCTCAATGCCAAATTTCTTCAAAAGTTCCTTTGTATATTTTGATTGAGAAATATAAATTCCTTATTGGCATTGCTTAATTTGAAGTCCAAGGAAGAAGTTGAGCTCCCCATCATGCTCATTTCAAATTCACCTTGCATTAACTTAGAAAATTTCTTGCACAAGGATTCATTAGTAGCACCAAAAATAATATCATCAACATAAATTTGCACTAATAAGCAATCTTGCCCTTTTTCAAAAACAAAGAGAGTAGTGTCAACTTTACCTCTTGTAAAACCATTTTGCAAAAGAAAAGAGCTAAGTCTATCATACCATGCACGGGGTGCTTGTTTCAAACCATACAAGACCTTTTTTAGTCTATAAGCATCATTAGGCCTAGAAAAATTTTCAAACCCCTGAGGTTGTTTTACATAGACTTCTTCTTGAATAATACCATTTAAAAATGCGGATTTTACATCCATTTGGTAAAGCTTGAAATTTTAAACAAGAATAGGCAAGTAAAATACGAATAGCTTCTAAACGTGCTACGAGTGCAAATGTTTCATCATAATCAATACCTTCTTTCTTGACAATAACCTTGAGCTACTAACCTTGCTTTGTTTCGAACAATATTGCCTTGTCATCGAGCTTGTTCCGAAATACCCATTTTGTACCAATAATGGTTTGAGATGGAGGACAAGGTACTAATTCCCATACATCATTCCTTTCAAATTGATTCAACTCCTCTTGCATTTCTAAAAACCAATCCTCATCTTCAATGGCTTCCTTAGCATTTTTAGGCTCTTTTTGAGATATAAGAGCTTTCTCGGCAAATTTTCCTCAAGTCATTACTTTATCAAGGGGATCACCAATAATAAGATCTTTTGGGTGATCTCCTTAAATTTCAATGCTACGGAAGATTCAAGTATCACCTTTATCTTCTTGAGGAACACTTGAGCTTGAAGGTTGATCATTTTGAGTTTCATCTTGAACAATGGTTTCAACGATATCCTCTTCATCACTTTCATCATTGGGTATCCTTTCAACACCAAGCTTCATTGAATTTGACATGGATAGATTCTTCAACAACCCCACTAGTCTTATTATAAACCGATATGCTTTGCTCTTGATTGAATACCCCATAAATATTCCTTCATCGGCCTTAGGATCAAGTTTGTCTAATTGATCCTTAGTATTCAAAATAAAACATTTACATCCAAATATTTTGAAATAACTAATATTTGGAGTTCTTCCTTTCCAAAGCTCATATGGAGTTTTATTCATTTTAGACGAATATAAACTCGATTAAAGACATAGCAAGCGGTTTACGGCCGCCCAAAAATATTTTGGAAGTGAAAATTCATTGAGCATGGACCGACTCATTTCTTGAAGTGTCCGATTCTTCCTTTCGGCTACTCCATTTTGTTGAGGTGTCCTTGGAGCCGAAAAATTATGACTATATCCCTCTTGGTTTCACAAAAGACTCTAAATTCGCCAAAATTCTCCACCTCGATCACTTGAATGGACTTAATAGTATCTTCCTTTTCATTTTCAATGAGTCAACACAACTTTACAAACTCATTAACGGATCGCTTTTATTTGTAAGAAATAGAGCCCAAGTATATCTAGAAAAATCATCAACTATAACAAAAGTGTAATGTTTTCCACTTAGACTTGCTTAGTACCAATATCCCCATACAAATCAAGATGAAGCATTTGTAGGGGTTTGGTAGTGGAAATTTCATTTTGGGCTGAAAACTACTCTTAACTAATTTGTTCTTTTGACAAGTGTCACATAAGCCAAGATTTTCAAAATTCAATTTGGGTAGTCCTTTTACATGTTGGTTTTTTAAATAGTTTGCAAATTTTTGTATCCAACATGTCCAAGTCGCCTATGCCATAAGCTAGTTAAATCATTATTGGCGACAAGACAAGAAACATTTTGACTAACCAAATCACTTGTACAAATTTTGTAAAGATTGCCTTTTCTAATTGCTTCACAAATAATTTTATCATTTTTGGAAATAAGGCATTTTTCTTTATTAAAAACAACATTATAATTTGAGTCACATAGTTGGCTAACACTTATCAAATTGAACTTAAGCCCTTCTACTAAAAGAACATTACTAAGAGAGAAAGAAGAGTTACCAATTTCTCCATTTCCAAGAATTCTTCCTTTGCCATTGCGAACATGACCATACCCTCTTCTTGGAGCTTGATGTTGGTAAAAAGTTCTCTCTTTCCGGTCATATGGCGTGAACATCCGCTGTCCACGAGCCATTTTGAATCTTCCATTGTTGTTATAGCCCCTATAACCTACAAAGGAATTATTTTTAGGTATCCTATAATTTTGGGGTCCATGAGGTTAGCCTTGAGACCTTTAGGTCTCCAATAATAGCTAAAATTATTCTTCAATTTACAATTGCTAGCATAGTGTCCATTCTTCCCACAATAAAAACAAGTAATAATACGAGTACTACTAGCACATACAAAGGTTGGACCTTGTCTTTTTCTTAAAAGCATTTTGAAAAGGTTTATAACCAAGTCCTAATTTAGAATGCTCACCTCTTTGTGCATCTAAAATTTTTGTGACTTTATCCGTACTTAAATTGAATCGAATCACATCCTTTTTCAAATTTTCAATATCATTTGTGAGCGTTTGTTTTTCGGTTTCAAGAGTACGGACCATAGTAAGAGTAATAACATGAGCTTTATCAAGAGAGTCATAAGAAGTAAATAATTTATCCTTTTCTAGTTTAAGCTCTTTATGCTCCTTTTTCAAATTCTTGTATTTAACAATCAAATTTTGAAACTCATTTTGCAATTCATCAAAATCACATTGTAATTCATCAACTAGGGAAGAAGATGAAGCATTAGAGCGCACTCGGTATTTTCATCGTCTATGGCCATAAGACCATGTTCGGATTCTCCTTCCTCGTCGGTTGTTTCAAGTAATTCATCCCAAGTTTTGACGCCCCGCATTTAACGCCTTCTTTTTCGGAAAAAGGCTTTTTATTCTTTTGTTCCTCTTCCGCTAATTTTGGGCAATCGGCTATGTAGTGCCCGGATTTTCCGCATTTGAAGCAAGAATTGTCTCTTGGCTTTCTTGTTTTATTTTTGTTTACAAATTTTGCAAATTTTCTAACAAGAGCCGCCGCTTCTTCATCATCCTCATCACTAGCATAATAAAAATTATTAGAAGAAGATGCTAAGCCTTTAATAATATTTTGCGTGCACCCGATTTAGAGGTGGATGGTTGAGAATTTTTCCTCTCCTTGAGATATACTTCATAAATGAGGAGATTCCCAATGAGCTCATCAAACTTGAGTGTCTCAAGATTTTGAGCTTCCGTGATTGCCGCCACCTTTTCGGACCATGAGCCGGGAAGGGCGTTTAATACCTTGGTCACCTTGTCTTCTTCGGAGATGACCTTTCCAAGAGCCACAAGAGGATTGACAATGTTGTCAAGCCTTTCCACCATTTTTGATATGCTTTCACCATCATGCATATTGAAATTTTCAAAGTCTTTCACAAGCATTGTTTTTCTTGTTTGCTTTACTTTCTTTGTGCCCTCATAAATGGTTTCTAATTTTTCCCAAACTTCATGTTCCGACCGTATGCCTCTTATGCGATTATATTCGGTGGAAGTAAGAGAGCAATGTAAAATATTTAAGGCCTTACCATTTAGAGAGAAAGCCTTCTTGTCATTTTCATCGTACTCCTTGAATGGCTTGGGGAGTAGTGGTACCATCCTCCAATTTTGTTGTTGGTTGAGCAACTCCTTCAATGACCACATTCCAAATATCAAATCCGCATCCTTATAGAAAGCACTCCATGCGGTCTTTCCAAAATGCGTAGTTGTTGGCGTCGAATAGTGGTGGCTTGTTGGTGGAGAGGCGCCGGTGGTGAGATAAGCTTCATTCTTAGCCATGGATCTTTCCTCTTTACTCGAACGAGCTTAGCCAAAGAGTTTGGCTCGATACCACTTGTTAGTCCAAGTGGCTACGATAATCTAGAGGGGTGAATAGATTATCCCGATTTTTCGCAAATCACCCTCTTTTTGAATGTACAAGTAAATGACAAGAATGTAAATGCGGAAATTAAACAACACACGTTGATTTAAAGAGGTTCAACCCACCTAGGGCCTAATCCTCTACCACCCCAAGATCTCTGGGATGGATTTCAAAAAGAAAAAGATTTTATTAATTTCCACAATTAATGCAACACCTTGAGGATCACCACAATCCTCTTACAACACCTTCAAGCACACTCTTCAAACACCTATCACCTAAATCATCCAAGTGTATTCTTACCACAAGAATACTTGTGTTGAATGATGGACAAAATTCAAGATTACAACTCTATAAAACCAATACAAAGATCGAGTGCAAGTGTAATCAAGAATCAAAAAGCCTAGACCTCAAAGATGTGCAAGTGAAAGTACTTAGGCTATTACAACAAGAATGTAAAAATGAAAGCTTGAACAATTTGCGATTTCTTGTTGTGTATTTTGCTTGTATGTGTTGTCTCTTGTGTCTTCAATTCATCCTCTATTTATAGGAAGCTTCACCAACATAGGCTCCCAACATAGGCTCCTCTATCTTCACTTTTGTCTACAAAAAGAAGATCACAAGATGTAGAAATATTGTACAAAATAGAAAAGTAAATCTTGTCATCACAGATTGCAATGGTTGAAATTTTGTCACAAAATAACAAAGGGCGACCCGCCTGCCTGTTGAAGATTTCGACCGTATTTAAAAAATAGTGCGATTCGATGAGGTAAGCGGTTGCGGGGTGCGACCGGTTGCCTATGGTGCGGCCAGGTCGACCTCACCCTTGACCGGTCCCCCTCCCTCTTTTTCAAGACCGTAAGTTACATTTCGTGTTTTCTTTCCTTCGAGTGCACAGTCGACCATTTGGGCGCGACCGTCGACCTCCCCTTGAAATGTTGTCCGATTTTTTTTCAAAAATAAACTTCAAGAAATGTTCCAAAAATTAGTAAAAACATTTTAAAACATTTGGGAGTATTTAGACAACATTTATAAACATAGTTTTGGTGTAAAAACCAATTTAAACAAAACCATTAAAAGTGTTGTCCAATTTTTATCAAATTAAAAAACTCTAAGAAATACTCCAAAAATTAGTAAAAACATTTTAAATCATTTAGGAGTATTTGGACAACATATAAAAACATTGTTTTGGTATAAAAATTATTAAAACAAAATCATCAAAATCTTGATAAAAACATTTATCTAACAAAAAGTGCATTTCTAAATGGTTTATTGGAAGAAGAAGTGTATGTTGAACAACCTTCAGATTTTGAGCAGAAGACTCTTGGAGATAAGGTATACAAACTCAAGAAAGCTCTGTTTGGATTGAAACAGCACCCGAGCATGGTATGATACTTTGTCACAATTCCTAACGAGAATGGATTCACAAAAGGAAAAGTAGATAGAACACTTTTCAGAATTCAAGACAAGAAGAGCATACTGCTTGTTCAAATATATGTGGATGACATCATTTTTGGATCCACAAACAAAGAGCTATGTGAAAAATTTTCAAACCTCATGCAAAGCAAATTTGAAATGAGCATGATGGGAGAGCTGACATTCTTCCTTGGACTCCAAGTAAAACAGCTGAAGGATGGAACCTTCATAAGTCAAACAAAATACACCAGAGATTTAATGAAGAAATTTGGTATGGAGGAGAAGTCTTCGAAAATACCAATGAATACATCATCAAAATGGACATGGATGCGGATGGCAAGCCCAGTAGATCAAACAAGATCATGAGCACTTATTGGACCATTGCTTTATCTCACAAAGCGGGCGGACATCACCTTTCTTTGTAGGTGTATGTGCGAGATTTCAATCTGCTCCAAAAGAGAGCCATATATGACGCAATGCTAAGAGGATCTTAAGATATTTGAAAGGAAGCCAAGAAGTTGGCTTATGGTATCCAAGGAAGGTGGATTCAAGCTAATTGGCTATTCGGACTCGACTCTTTGGATGCGAGTTGACAGGAAGAGCACTTCGAGGCACATGTCAAATGCTTGAAATAGGCTAATTTCTGGTTTAGCAAAAAGCAAAATTCAATAGCCACCTCTACAAACGAGAATACATAGTCAGGGCGCTTGTTGTGCCCAAATCCCGTGGATGAGGCAAAGTGAGAGACTATGAAGTTGAAGAAAAGGAAATTCCAATCATGTGTGATAACACAAGTGCAATTGCAATCACTCGAGAATCTCGTTTGCACTCAAGAACAAAGCATATCGATGTCGATATCACTTCATAAGAGATCATGTTGAAAAGAAGGACATCATCTTGGAATATATCTCAACTGATAAACAGTTGGCTAACATATTTACAAAACCATTATGTGAGTCAAGATTTGAAGAACTCAAGCATGAGTTAGGATTAATTGAAATGGTGACACTCACTAAGACTCAAAGAAAAGAAATGAAACACAAAAAGAGAAAAAGGACCGAATTCTCAAAATCGGCTAAATGAATCGGCCATGTCGGAAAGACAATATACCGAATTAGCCGACACTGAAAGTCACCGAGAGAACGCGGAAAAGTTAAATCGGTAAGGGATAAGTTCCGAGTCATTTATGAGCAAAGTGACAAAAACGCAAATGCGTTTTACTAAGCGGGAATGTTTTTAAGAATGACGCCAAAGATAATGATGATGTGTACAGACAAAAAGCCGCATACCAAGCTTATGATTGGATATAAATGCTCCGCATTAAATTCGAGATTTTAAATGCTAATCGGCGTGCAAAATCTAAGCCGTTGATTTCGATCACATTTCAAAAAACCACCCGCACGCCCTTTCGAAACCATACTTAAACCATTTTCGTCTGTTTTCTCTCACATATTACCAAAACGTTTCATTTCTATCTCGGAAGCAAAGGCAAAACTCTCTCAAAACCCTATCAATATTCAAATTAACTTCTAAGTTTCTTTTTCGTGAAATCTTTTAAAAATGGCATCAACTTATGATTTCGTCAAGCTAGGAAGCAAATCTACACCGGGTCTACTTGTGGATTTTAGGGAATGGTCAAACAAAGGTCCGATGACGCCTCATAAAGAAAATCGCTGAAAAGCTCGAAACGTCCTGGCTGAAACCATTTACGACGATGGAGTTCTCAATGACCTATGTGGAAGAGGTCGCACGTTCTCACGTGAACGCCGAGATTCACGATGAGATCAAATCCTCTGCTTCACGGGAAGGAGTTCATCATCTCTGCCAAGATCTGGCGAACACCGCATACTACCGGCGGAAGGAGCACCAAAAATCAATGAAGGCGACGTGAGACTTGGCTCAGCTTGGAAGAAGTAGCCAAGACCAGACTATCTTGAAAAAGATAGTCTATCTGACCAAAAAAAGGGCTTTGAAGGAGGACTACCACAAATCATTGGACATAGTTGCCAAATGCATAGATATCAAATTTGGCGGACTTTGACCAAATCGTCTAAAGCAAAGTCGATCGTAATGGCTGCGATCATTGAAGAAAAGCAGTAAATCAAACCGTGAGTTTGTCTCAAAGCAGACTACGCGAGAATGTAGGGAACAAATCCTTCAAGGAGGATGGTGCATTTGGAGGATCCACTGGGATATGGCCTGTGATTGGCGGGTGATGGAGGTGAAAGGAGTCCCTCTTCGACATGGAAATGCGTTACTATGTAAACAAGAGGATGTTCGAGATCAAACCTCTCCGCGCACAAGAGAGCCCACGCCAAGAGAGTCGATACAAGTGAGGGGAATCACCGACCACAAGATACTGATTGTTTCCTCTCCACCAAATAAGAAAGTCCCTGCTGCTAAAGAGAATCGCCCCTGCGCAGCTAAGAAAAACAAATCTACTCCCCCTTTCCCTACAATGAGTCGCACCTCCTGCGCCGTGTCTCCCGCCCAAAGCGGCTAGCCGAGAAGGAATCTCAAATACCTTCTCCGTTTGTCAAAAAGAGAGGACGATAAGCCAAGACGGCTGCTCCTCGAAGAAAACACCAAGACGCCCCGCCGCCAAGACTCGAAGACACTCTCTCCGAACCGTAAATCCTCTGCGGTACGAACTAAGAGACGAAGAAGAATCATAAAGCAATCCGAACTTGAAAAACCGGGCCGAGCCGCCCACTCAATCAAATGAATACCAGAGAGAAGAAGTAGAGTCTCCGATATTATTGATGAAACAACGAAGTCTGCTTGAAGGCGATCAAGAGGAAAAATCAAGACCAAACAGTAGTTCGAACAAATGAGACACAAGAAAGAAGGTGAAAGAGATGATGATGTGATGATCCTATCCCCACTTTATCCGGACATCCAAAATCGTCTCATGAGAGTGGAGAAAGTGGAAATTGAGTCGATCCAGGGAACAGTTCAACGGCCCGAGTTTATCGAAGAAGAAGAGGAAACCGATGAACTTTCTTGGAGTGACCACTTTGGGTCCAAGCATTTGGATGAAGAAAATGTAAGTCAAGCGGCTACGATAATCTAGAGGGTGAATAGATTATCTCCATCTTTTCGATTTTGCCCTCTTTTTGAACCGAATGCTTAAAGACAATAATAAAGGTGCGGAATGTAAACAACACACGCCGATTTAAAGAGGTTCAACCCACCTAGGGCCTAATCCTCTACCACCCCAAGATATCCGGGATGGATTTGAAGAAAAAGAATTTTATTAATTACCAAAATTAATACAAATTCAACTTACAACACTTTGAAGAGCACCACACTCTTCTTCAACACCACCTTTGAGATTACCACAACCTCCTTTGAAGATTACCACAATCTTCCTTCAACGGCACCTTGTGAAGATTACCACAATCTTCCACCTTGAAGAATACCAAATTCTTCAACAACTCAATAAGAAGATTACCACAATCTTCTTGCACCTATCACCTAGATCATCCAAGTGTGCTCTTACCACAAGAACACTCACAAGGATATCTTGTGTTTGAATGATAACCAAAAATCAAGATTACAACTCAATAATGAATATTACAATTTGAGTGCAAAGTGTAATCAAGAATAGCCTAGACCTCAAAGATGTGAAAGTGATAAGCTAGGCAATTTTACAACAAGAATAATAACAATGAAGGACCAAGTGTTTGCTTGAAGTGTATCTTGTTGTATTGTATCTCAATTGTTGTAGTTTTCTCTCTTATTGTTGTGCTTCAAATCTACCTCTATTTATAGGAGATGATTGATACTTGATAGGCTCCTCTTGGAATCTGATTTCTACAAAAAAATTGCAATTAAAATCAAGATTATAGCTGTTAGAAATCAATCCCACAATTTAGGGAAAAGTCATCTCACGCACAACGGTTAGAATTTTCTTTGTCAAAGCATAGGGGCGACGGTCGCACAGAAATAGAAGTTTGAAACATATAGCACCAAATTAACACAGGCGACGGTCGGTGCACCTCGACCGTCGAGCCTATGTGCAACCTTTGCACCGATCAATTTTGAGAGTTCTCAAGTTTCTACGTTTCACGAAACTTGTTCCCTGTGATCGGTCGCTCACGGCCGACCTCCTCAATGACAAGTTGTCCGATTTTTATCAAAAATAAACCTCAAGAAATACTCCAAAAAAATTAAGAAAAACATTTTAAACCGATTGGGAGTATTTAGGACAATATTAGAAATATAGTTTAGAAGAAATAAAACATTTACACAAAAAGTGTTGTCCGATATAAATTCCAATAAATACTCCGAAAAATAGTAGAAACATTTTAGATCAATTGGGAGTATTAGGACAACATAGTTTCAATGTAAAAACTCATTGTCTTAAAAACATTAAATGTGTTGTCCAATTTTATATCGAAAATAAACTTGAGGAAATACTCAAAAAATATTAAAACCCTTTTAAATCATTTAGGAGTATTTGGACAACCTTTAAAAACATTGTTTTGGTGTAAAATCAAAATCATCAAAATCATGATAAAACCATTTATCAAACAATCTCCCCTTTTTGATGATTACAAACCAAAACAATTTTAACGAGGTCAATTTTTGAAAACAAATTAATTTTACCTTAAAGAGAACTATCCGTTGTGAGCGACAACATTCCATGCAATAAAAACACAAGGATGGGAGTAGAGATATTCAAACACATATAGCAAATGCTCCCCTATCAACATGCACAACAAGAGTTATATAGAAGCAACTTAAACATAAGCTAAAATAATAGCTTTTCGATATTGAGCTTAAGTATCAATAACTTAAAAGCTCCCCACAAAGAGACATCATTAGAAACATATATAAGTCCATACTACAACCAATGGACCAAGAATCAACACCACTTATGGCTTTAGGAAGCCACAACTTATAAACTTCTTTTTTCGCTTTGAGCTTATCTTAGCTTCTTTGAGCTAAAGAGCTTATAACCCGTTTCTGTTTCTTCACATGTTTCTCCCCTTTGGAATCATCAAAAAGAATGTTAGCACGATAAATACATCATAAATTCATATCAAAGTGTGCAACTAAACCGATGTATCGAGCTATTTGAACATTGAAGCTTATAAGCCAAATAGGAGGGAAAAGTCGAATCATACGACTTGTAGAGGCTTATGAAAGATCATTTGATAAGTAAAACATGATTTCTATAAATATATAAGACTTTTCAAATCAAGAGAATCATGTAGGTGATGAATTTTTCATTGAAACATTTAAATCGAACACTTGGCGTCGTCGAATAAAACTAAAAGAATATAACGCCTTTGCAATTCGTTTAAGCCAAAAATTTCATCACCAAATACAATTAAACAATTATCATTCATCAACAATCAATAAGCTCATCACAAATATATATGAATTGCATAAAAAAATGCATATAAGCCACAAACTCAAGGGTTCAACCCAATTGAGCTAAAGAAGTAGAATTCTTACCATTCAATCGGTAAAGTCGAGCAATGATGATGATATAACCGAGCTAGATAATCCCCAAAATATAAAATGTATGCAATAAAACAAATTTGGAGTGAAATTTGTGTGCAATTTGCGAAGGGGACGAAAAATGGACAATATAAGCCAAAATGGCGAAGTCGGAAACGTAACTATTTTTAGCCAAAAAATCATCCAGGGCGGCCGGTCCAGGGCATGGGCGGCCACGGTCGAGCTAGTGGGCGGCCGGTGCGGCTGCCCTGGCACCATTGTTATGGTTACTGTTTGAAAAATCCGAAGTTTTATCCAAAAATCCGATTTTTCGCCCCTATGTTTTAAAAAACGTGCAAAATGCAAACGTAGACCTCATTCAATATACATTATGTTATAATCAAGCTCAAAATGAGGTAAAATACTCGGCGGTGGGCGATTTAAAAAGTCCGCGAGTTATCCTTGAGACGGAATTAAACACATCTCAAGTTTTTGTTAAAAATCACAATCCCTTAAAAATATATCGAATCTCAATATGTTTAGTTCGATTATGACGAACAAATTTTGAATACGAATAACCGTATAATAGATAATGAACTTGTTATCCTAAAATAAATAAGAACGTTCTAAAGCTTAGGATACAACAAGTCATAAAAAGAAGTGCCTTTCAAATATTTGAAAATTTCTTTTAATGGCACTTTTAATGAGATTCGTTGGGATAATTTTTTTGAAGTTGAGCATATAGACATAAGGTATATGGAATGTCGAGTCTATAGGAATAATACAAGAAAACATACCTCGAATTTGTTTGTCAACCGACATGCCTTTCTCAACCTTTGTCAATCTCTTCATTGGTACCCATAGAGGTTGAGATGATTCTTCCTTCTTCAATGCCTAACTCCTTCAAGAGTTCTTTTGAAATGTAACCATCTACTTGGCATTGAATGATTTGAAGTCCAAGCAATAAATTAAGCTCCCCCATCATGCTCATCTTGAGTTCACTTAGTATCAACTTAGAAAAATATCTTGCACAAATATTCATTAGTAGCACTAAAAATATTTTCATAAATATGCACAAGTTTAAACAATCTTGCCCTTTTTCACAAACAAAGAGAGTAGTATCAACTTTACCTCTTGTAAAATCATTTAGAAAAAATAGCTAAGTCTATTATACCATACACGGGGGTACTTGTTTTAAACCATACAAGGCCTTAAAAACAATCATTTGGCCTAGAAAAATTTTAAACCCCGGAGGTTGTTTTACATAGACTTCTTCTTGAATAAAACCATTGAGAAAATTGGATTTCACACCCATTTGGTAAAGTTTGAAATTTTCTTAAAACAAGAATGGGCAAGTAAAATGCAAATAGCTACTAAATGTGCTATGAGTGCAAAAGTTACATCAAAATCAATTACCTTCTTCTTGAAAATACCTTTGAGCTACTAATCTCGCCTTAATTCGACCAATGTTGCCTTGGTCATCGAGTTTGTTCCGGAATACCCTTTTTTGTCTACTTCATCTCTATCATCATAGGGCATCCAATTGATCTAAGGTGTTCATAATAGAACATTTACATCCAAATATTTTGAGGTAATAATATTTGGAGTACTTCATTTCTCATCTACACAACTTTAACAAACTCATAAACGGCATCACTTATATGAGCAAGAGAGAAATAGCCCAAGTGTAAAAACATGCCTCAATCATCAATCACAAGATATCTTGCATAAGAGCATAGTAGAAATAGACACTATATATATAGACCATGAAGCAAGAAACACATACTATGCATTTAGAATATCATCAAGAGTCTAATAAATCATGCAAGTTCAAATAAGCTTAAGAAAGCTACAAAAGGTCTCTTTTGAAATTTGAAAATCCGATAGCATATAATTGAGACCTCATTTAAAAGAAGTATTTGAACAAAAGTTGACAAGGCAAATATGTGCAATCAAATGTCGAATAGTGCCTTTCAAAAAAAAATCAAAATCCTCTTAATGGCACTTGTATGAAATACTATGAAAAACAAGCACATATGCACATGGCAATACATATATCGAGTCTATAAGAGTAAGAATAACACAAGTAAACATACCTCGATAATTAATGCCTTTCTTGACAAATAATGACGTAAATGGCCAATCGTGAAAATATGTAATTCCTACACAATTCTTAAAACAAATCTAGCACAAATGATAAAAGTGTAGGCTAAGAGATATCACAAGTAAGCTCATGCCATAAAAATTCATAAGAGATGATAACACTCTTTAGTCTTACAAAAATGCACAAGAGTTTTAACAACATCATATAAGGTCTTCTTTAAAAAAAAACTTTAAAAGCACAAATATGTATTGAAGACCTTAATTAAAAAAAATACTTTGAAAACTCATTTTGCAATTAAGACACAAATAAAAGCATGCATAATAACAAAATAAAATGCATATTTAACTAGGGAGATACGGGTTACCAATTACGCCATTTCAATGGGTTGTGCCGTTCCCATTGTTGATGATATCTTCCCCTTGAGAAGTCACTTTGTTGATGATGACTTCTTTGATTACTCAATTTCCAAGGTTTGTTGCCTTTCCATTGTTGAAAGTCTCTTCTTCTTTGAAAATCATCTTGTTGATGATGTCTTTGCCATTTCCAAGGATTGTGTTCTTCCCATTTTTGATTATATCCTCTTCTTGGAAATTGGCTTTGTCGAAAATAGTTTCTCCTTCTTTGATCAAATGAAACGGTCATTAGATGTCTTCTTGGCGGTATAAATTTTCTTGATCATTATTTCACGGGTACCTAATATGACATTGTTTTGTGGTACCCTCATGTGTTTGGGTCCTTTGGGATTAGTCTTGAGACTTTTAGGTCTCCAACAATAATTAGAGCTATTTCTAGCCCGACAAGTATTTACCGTATGACCCTTTTTACCGCAATAGAAACATGTAATAATTCTAGGAGCATAATGACCAACGTGTTAAAGACTTGATTCTTTTTCATGTGATTGACACCCTTAGGCTTATGATCAAGTTCTAGTTTCGAATTATCACAACAATCAACAATATTGGTCATTCTATCGGTACTCAAGTTGGATTTAGATAAATCGTTTTCAAGCAATTTATATCCTCAACAAGAGTACTATTTTCTTTTCAAGGTTTCTAACCTTGTCAAGAGTGGTGGTGTGAGCACATGATAGTGATTCATAGGAAGTAAATAGACTATCCTTATCATTTTTCAAAATATTGAATTCCTTTTTCAAATTTTTGTATTTAACAAGTAAGCTTTGGAATTCATTTTGAAGTTCATCATAATCATTTTGTAAATCACTATAATCATTTTGAACGACAATATCATAGGAAGTAGAGGGTTTAAGACATACCTCTTTTTCTTCATTTATGCCCATAAAACAATATTCAACTTCTTCATAGTTGGAAGTTGTAGGAGGCTTGTTCCTTGGATTTGAGCTTGTATGACCTTGAGAAGTAGATGCTTTTGTTTGACTCCTTTCATTTGCAAATACTCCATAGATGGCTTCTAATTTTTGCCATACTTCATGTGCCGATTTTATTCCTACAATATGTTCATATTCTAAATTAGTAAATGAACAATACAAGATATTTAAAGCCTTACCGTTTAAGGAGATGGTCTTCTTTTCTTCATCATTGAGCTTTTTGAAGCCTTTTGAGGTGTGTGGTGTATCTTTCATAGGAATGGATTCTCCATTAATGACGGTGTTCCAAACGTCGAACCCGCAACCTTGTAGATAGCATTCCATTCTTTCTTTCCAAAAATTGAAATTCTTAGAATCAAATAGTGGTGGCTTGGTGGTGGAGGTGACGGATAGATGAGCTTCGTTTGTAGCCGACGATCGTTTCTCTTCACTCGCAATGTGAAACGAGCTTTCCAAAGAGTTTGGCTTTGATACCACTTGTAAGTCAAGCGCTACGATAATCTAGAGGGGGTGAATAGATTATCTCCATTTTTTCGATTTTGCCCTCTTTTTCGAACCGAATGGTTAAAGACAATAATAAAGGTGCGGAATGTAAACAACACACGTCGATTTAAAGAGGTTCAACCCACCTAGGGCCTAATCCTCTACCACCCCAAGATATCCGGGATGGATTTCGAAAAGAAAAAGAATTTTATTAATTACCAAAATTAATACAAATTCAACTTACAACACTTTGAAGAGCACCACACTCTTCTTCAACACCACCTTTGGAGATTACCACAACCTCCCTTTGAAGATTACCACAATCTTCCTTCAACGGCACCTTGTGAAGATTACCACAATCTTCCACCTTGAAGAATACCAAATTCTTCAACAACTCAATAAGAAGATTACCACAATCTTCTTGCACCTATCACCTAGATCATCCAAGTGTGCTCTTACCACAAGAACACTCACAAGGATATCTTGTGTTTGAATGATAACCAAAAATCAAGATTCCAACTCAATAATGAATATTACAATTTGAGTGCAAAGTGTAATCAAGAATAGCCTAGACCTCAAAGATGTGAAAGTGATAAGCTAGGCAATTTTACAACAAGAATAATAACAATGAAGGACCAAGTGTTTGCTTGAAGTGTATCTTGTTGTATTGTACCTCAATTGTTGTAGTTTTCTCTCTTATTGTTGTGCTTCAAATCTACCTCTATTTATAGGAGATGATTGATACTTGATAGGCTCCTCTTGGAATCGATTTCTACAAAAAATTTGCAATTAAAATCAAGATTATAGTTTGTTAGAAATCAATCCCACAATTTAGGAAAAGTTGTCTCACGCCCAACGGTTAGAATTTTGTTGTCAAAGCATAGAGCGACCTACGTCATCACGAGAAATAGAAGTTTGAAACATATAGCACCAAATTAACACAGGCGACCGGTCAAGTGCACCTCGACCAGTCGAGCCTATGTGCAACCTGGTTGACCGATCAATTTTGAGAGTTCTCAAGTTTCTGTTTCACGAAACTTGTTCCCGTGTACCGGCTCGCCGGTCGACCGGTCGACCTCCTCAATGACAAGTTGTCCGATTTTTATCAAAAATAAACCTCAAGAAATACTCCAAAAAAATTCGTAAAAACATTTTAAACCGATTGGGAGTATTTAGGACAATATTAGAAATATAGTTTAGAAGAAATAAAACATTTACACAAAAAGTGTTGTCCGATATAAATTCCAATAAATACTCCAAAAATAGTAGAAACATTTTAGATCAATTGGGAGTATTAGGACAATATAGTTTCAATGTAAAAACTCATTGTCTTAAAAACATTAAATGTGTTGTCCAATTTTATATCGAAAATAAACTTGAGGAAATACTCAAAAATATTAAAACCCTTTTAAATCATTTAGGAGTATTTGGACAACCTTTAAAAACATTGTTTTGGTGTAAAATCAAAATCATCAAAATCATGATAAAACCATTTATCAAACAAAATCGCACGATATCTTGCAGATCTTCAAGGACAAGGAGAAGGAGAGACAGGGCGGAGGAAGGCCGAGGCACGTGAGAAGGCCAAAGATCTCGCCCTATCATCGGCACCCTGACGAACACACACATCATCTCATTGACGTCTTATTAGATAGTGACGAGGATCTGACCTGCTTCTTTGCCGAAAGAAGAGTTGCAAATGCAGCAAGCAATGCACGAATCCGAATTCTTCATGAGAAAAGAATGATGGAGGGACCAGGAGAGTCCTCCAAAACACAAATGCTAGAGTTGGACCCAATGGGAGTGGTGCGAAATATATGCCACATTGTTGTTGCCACCACTTCCACTCGGAAGAAGGAATTAAGGGAAGGGGTGATGAAAGCTGAGTTAGTGGGGACCCCAATCGAGCCAACCCCTAATGAAGGTGTCTTACCACCCGCCCCAACGGTGAACACTCGGAAAAACAGTGGGAGTTTGGAGACGAGTGACCCCATTCCAAGTCACTCACCGGTGGTGCGCCACCGAGGGGAAAACTCCTCCACCTGCAGCAAGGTCGGAGGATGTCTTTGCAGATGACTCCACAATCGAATCTAGGAGGCGAAGTGGAGAAAGTACAAACATAAAATACACAAAGAAGTTGCCATCAACGAAGCTCGGCGATTGATATTGTCTCACCGGTGAGGTGCCAAGTGCTCAAGGCTAATGACGCCGCCGATGCGCAAATGAGGCACGAGGAATGTACTGGGGAGTTAACACTGGGCGATGAAAGTGCAATCCATGGGGTTGAGACTCCAATGGATGCCACCACGAGAAGACCCTAAGACAGTGACACACTGTCGAAAGGGAGGTCCAAGGTCTCGATATAGTTGAGATCACAGGAGGTAATGAAGGCCAACGGAGGTTGAGACTTCTCGAGGTAAAGAAGTCAAGAAGAGAACATCCCTCCCGCTATCATTGATCCATCCGAAAAGGAGATTAGCGCACTTCACGACTCCTAGGAAAATCCTGATGTAACCTTTCTCGGATCGGAAGAAGACGATGAAGCCGAGTCATCCCCCCGATCGATCCAAAAGACTCAAATGAGGATGTTCCAACCACGAGCAAGTCGACCTCAAGACTACTCACAAACTTTCAACCTTGATGATGAGCCACCCATGGAAGTCTCATCATCGTCGATGACGTTTCGATAAGGCCGAGACCCGATCGGCAACTCAATTGAAGAAACCAACGAGACCGACGAGGTTTGTTGAGACAACAGGCTCGGCAAGTCGGGTCAACTTCACAAAATACCCCAGTGCAACATAGTACACTCGCGGGCTCCCAAGCCGCAACGGGTTCGACTCTACAAGGACCTTCACGCGCACCACTCATCATTGAACAAATCCCGATTGCCGTGATGATTCCTTTGTAGAATCATTTCCTTCACCCCGAGGTACCCGACCTCCCTAAAGAGTCGAAAAACGAGCTCAACGCTTCCATGGACCAGATCCTGTCATTCCATCGAGATACCATCGTTCGATTGACTATGATTTTGACGCTTGGCCATCAACTCGCAACAAAGGAAACAACTAAAGTTCGGGAGGTGTTCAAAGCATTATTTGTAGAAATTGAACGGATGGAGAGGCACCAGCCTCGATGGACATGAGATCGACAACAGAGATGCCAACCTTATGCGACTTGAGAGGCATAATAGTCGAATCGGGGAATGGTGGCAACAAAGAAGAAACAATGCGTGTGGAACAAGCTAGATACTTCAGGACATTGTTCAACAAGTCGTTGGTATGGAGAGTGAGAATGCCGATGCAAAGACGAAATTGAGAGAACACATTGAGCACATGCATGAAGCTCACACTTTCTTGAGATAAAGTCATTGCGTGAGCAAAATAAGAGTGATCTCCTGCGTCCGGAAGCAAACATGGATAGAAAATTCAGCCTTCTCATGGGTGAGATGAAGCAAATTTCAGAGAGTCCAACGCTACTCGCTCAATTTGTCGCATACTCATACTGACACACTGAAGCGGCGAACTCGGCTATCGGCAGACTCGACTTCCCCGCTTGCTAGTATGTTTCCAGGGTTTTCTCTCCTTTGATGATGCCAAAAAGGGGAAGAGGAATACCTAAAAGCGTTGAAGAGTTCTGATGTTGAGAAGGAAGGAAGCATTTGCAAAGGAAAGACAAATGAGAAGTGTCAAAACAAAAGAAAGGAAAGTCTGCTGAGGGGAAGGATCGAAAGATGTGACCTTGATGATTGCACAAACCCCCAACAAGGTCTTCACATGATATTATCGGCAAAGAAAACTCCCATGACTGACTGCCACTCCAACACTCTGCTTTGCATCTATGGCGAAAAAGAAAAGACAATTGAAGCGAGAATGGAGGAAGTGGAAGGAAGGTTGAATGCCCGAGTGATGGACATTTTGAAACCACATGGAGGCATTCCAAGAGATAGAGACACTTATGCCATCTCGGATGTCGGGACCGAGCCAAGATCGGTTGATGAATTTAAAATGCTCGCATCTCAAGGATACTTCGCAAACATGTCTATGGCTCAAGCCTGGGACTTGTCTTGGGAAAAGGGTCTCACGTTATGCGAAGAAGGCGACAGAGCGGACTCACCTGATCACTCTGCTGGTCACTCCGTGATCACTCACCGAAAGAAGAAGACCCCGCATACAATACACGCCCGAGAGGAAGAGGTAGTGGAATAAGCGGTGGTGGAGGAAGAGGTTTCGACCTAGGCCTCGCCCCAAAACATTGAGTACATAGATCCAGGCAAGAAAGGAGGGATCTCTTTGGGGTTCTTGACCAAGTAGCCAATCTGCAAGTGGCTAAAAACAATGTTGAGTATGTGAAAAGAATCGAAGAAGAAAATAAAAGACAAACTCAGCTATGGGAGGAAAGACAAGAAAGATTAAGAAGAGATGAAGTCATCCGGAAGGCATATGAAAAGAAGAAGAAGGCGACTCAAGATGAGAAAAAGAGAAGAAGACAGAAGATGACGAAAATGAAGAAGATGAAAGAAGGAGGCGTGAAGGAGATGAAGTGTTGTTGTCCACCCCTTCATGTATTTAACTATGTAAATACATACAATGTAAGTCTTCCTAATAAATCAAATTCTCTATTTTTTGCGTAGACATAAATGCTTGCTTTGATACACCTTGTAAACATTGTGTAAAAGAACAGAATGTTATGATCAATAAAAGGATTGATTCTACGCATACATTCTCTGTGAATGCACTATCTCGTATGTATCTTTGCTATTTACATTTTGAATGTTTTAAGTTTTGGCATCATCAAAAACGGGAAATTGTTGGGAAATTTATTGTTTAGATTTTGATGAATGCCATGTAAAACTTAGAATAGGAAGTTGGCACCCCATTTTTTGTTGTAAACTCGCATTGTAATAAATAGGGCTGGTCAAGCTGAGTTAAGTCAACTATGCCCAAACATGCAAGAAGACAACCGGAGACTAGTAGGAAGACTCATTGCGAGAGGCATATGAGTTTGGCAAAAGAAGAGAAGACGGAAGTCGATCAAGGTGCAAACTGAGAGATGCAACAGTAAAGCATCCCAAGTCAACTCAAGATAGTCAAGTCTCTAGTTGAAGTGACAAAGAGTCATTTAATGGTTGGAAGCTGACTCTAAGTCACCTGGGGAAAGCAAGGAAATGCGAAAATCAAGTCGAGATAGTTTGAAAGAGATCCGTTGCCGAAAATCAAGAGAATTACTTAAACAAGTAATATCTCCATGCTACCTTTCTCGAGTGCTCGATCCACGAGAAGCGTGCAAGGAAATAAACCAATAGGAAGCACTACACCGTGTCGATTACTACGAAAAGTCAAGAATAATTCATACGAGGAAGTGGCAATTCCAAGGACTGCAACAAGACAAGCCAACGACCACAAGTGACTTTCAAAAATAAGCCTATCTCTTCAACGGCAGATTTTTGAAAGATCACTATAAAAGGCCGAGGAATGACTACGAGAGAAGGTTACTCCAACCACGAACATTCAAGAAAACATTTGAATCGTAACCAAAAACATTCTCAAATCATTCAAGATTAATCCTCAAGCCTACATTACGAAGAAAATCAATCCAACACTCACCGTGAAGGAAAGATAGCTTCAATCAGTTGAAGAGGAAACTTTAGAAGAAAAGGGGGTCTACATTCCATGAAGGATTGTAGGAAGGTTCAAGGTCGAACCGGTCTCGAGTTTTAGGAGGGCTTCATGATCAAATCCTAAGAGCTTGAGCAAGTGAGTCGTAGTAGCAAGCAAACGCCTGTGAAGAAGGCTGAGTCGGCGAGAAGCCACCGAGTGACCAAGGCATCTCCGCATCGAGTCCCAAAGGATCAAGTCGGTGTGTGATCAAGACTTGTATCCGGACTGTTACCACTCGTATCTTGATCAATACTTAGTGGATTCCTCCAGGAGTTGGAGAAGAGAGAGGAGTAGAAGAATTACCCCATCTTCGAACCTCTATAAAAACTTATCGTGTCATTTACATTTCAAGACTTTAATTCCTGCATCATATTTGTTTAATTATGCTGACATATTTGCTATCCAACTGATAAGCTCTAAGTACTAAAACCCAGTATTAGATCATAACTAAACCAAACTTAAGGGTGTTAAGTCTTCCAAAAGAAAACAAACCACAGTTGAGCTAATTCAGCCTTTAACAGTGAGTTATTCGATCAACACTCGATCGAGTCTGTTGAGTGACTAACTCTTGATTAACTAAATTGGATGTCCACCAGGACATAGGCAGTATAGTGTCAACTCTGAATTTTATAAAAGGACCAAAAGAAAAAAAGTTGGTAAGGTTTATTCAACCCCCCCTTCTAAACCTTACATTCACACCCCTTGGGACCTACATCCCATGTTCACTATTGAGGAATTTGATGACTGGAAAATTCGTATGCAGGCTCATCTATCTGCTTTACATGACGAAATGTGGCTAATGATAGAGGATGGGCCACTGCAAATATTGAAAGTGAACACAGCTGCAAGGAGAGCAGCTGCAGCTGAAGGAGAAGAAGATGTAGGCTGAAGCAAGACCAGCCTTAGTTGAAAAACCAAGGACTGAATGGACCAATGATGACAGAAAGAGATACAACTTGGACAATGTGGCCAAGGATATTCTCTACAAGACTCTGGACAAAGCAATGTTCAATAAAGTCAAATCATGCAAAACAGGAAAAGAAATTTGGGATAAATTAACTTTAATTTGTGAAGGATCAGAGCAAATTAAAGAAAACAAATTATCTGTTGTTGTTCAAAAATTTGAAAACTTTAAAATGCTTGCAGTGAGACAATAGATCACCGGATGCTAGATTCATCAAACTACAAATGAGCTCTCAACACTTGGAAATGAATACACACGAAGGAGATGTGTATGAAGATTCTAAGAAGTCTCCCAGTGAATGGTAAATGAAGACCATGGCTCTAAGGAACTCGATGGACCTATCAAAAACATCCAATCATGAACTATTCTCAGACCTTAAAGCTTATGAATTTGAGCTGAGAAGAAAGGATCAAGAGGAGACAGTTGTACTTATAGTTAAGGATGGGAAGAGAGTTGAAGTCAAGGAAGCATTTGACCTGGAGGAAATTGCCTTGATGGTTAAAAGATTCAACAAGTTCTTCAACAAGAACTATAAAAGAAACAAGGGTGAATCCTCCAGGAGACATTCAGCTCCCTCCAAGTCAAGGGAAGATAGGCCACCCAAGAGAGCTGAGTATCAAAAGGTCGAATATCAAAAAGCTGACAACACAAGAAATGAGAGAGCTGACCAAAAAGTTGAAAACCTGTGTTGGAATTGCAGATAACCAGGACATTTTGCTATTGACTGTCCATATCCTGTAGTCAATAAATACAGGAATGAAGAAGAAAGAAGAGCATTCAGAGAAAGAAGACAAGAAAAGAAAAAGGCTATGTTGGCAGAGGTCACTGAGACAAAAGTCAAAAGAAGCAAAGCAGACTCGAGAGAGTAGTGAAGCGACTTCTCAAGCGATTCTCAAGGAAGCATTGATCCGTCTAATGGCTAAAGAACAAGATCAACCTGACCAAGAAGATGGGGTACATTCTAACTCATCTCACTCAGATTCTAGTGATAGTGATTGTGACAAACACACTTCATCACCCACTGATCTTTATGATTCATTAGGCAAAATGATGAGAGACTTTGAGCACATTAAATCCTCACACACATTATTGAATGAGAAAAACAACAAATTAAAAACCAAAACTCACAAATGACTAAGGAGCTGAGTACTCTAAGTCACATAGCTGATGAGAATAAAGAGTCAAGGCCGAGAATGTTAAACTAATAGCAGAGATAGCTGCTATAGAAAAGAGAGAAAATGATCTCATAATGTGATTGCCTCATTCACTAAGGCATCTAAATCATTGGATGACCTTATTATGAGCCAAAATGAGTGTGGAGACAAGACATGTGTTAAGTTGGTTTTTATACCAATGTATTGAGTATTCTAGACTACGATTTTGCGGTGTTTTCGGGTATTTTTAGTGTCATTTGGGTCGAGTTCGTGTCACAAGTTGTTGTTTGAGAGTCGGGACTAATCTTGGAAGCGAAATTGGTTAAAAACGGTGAAAAATGTGTTTGGATGATTAAAATCACATTTTAGAAGTTGAAAAGCGAAAAATATCGAGCAAGACGAGCGCCCTGCAGTTGCAAAACCCCAGCGCACGGGGGTCGAAACTGACTGATGGGTAGAGTTGTTGGCGCCTGCCGCCTGGGATGTGGCTGCAGCGCCCGATTGTGCAAAGATGGCGTGATGATCGTGCGGCTGCAGCTTACGGGATGGGCGCAGCTTGCGTCGGCACCACAGCAAACAGGGGCGATCTTGGCGCTTGTGCGCTGCAGCTCGAAGCGAGGCTGCAGCCTTGCCAGCGCCAAAGAAATGATAGCCATGACGATCTTCAGCAGCGGCAGGGGAAAATCATCGTGCGCGCGCCAGCCTGCAGCGCCAGCGAGCGCCAGCGACGGCCCGACCAAATTGGCATCGAGCACGCGACATATGCAGCCTTGGCTCTTGCCACCCGACGCGACACCAATACGCTAGCCACAAGTGAGACGAGACGAATCTTTGGGCTTTTATTTTTGGGCCGTTTTGACGGATTTTCGAGGGTTTCGAGCTTATAAATACAAGAACTCACGTACAAACAAGAGGTTGGACATTATTTTGAGCACAACGCAAGGCAAGAGACTCGGAGCTAGGGTTCGGGACGGCAATTGGAGGCACTTCTCATCTGGACACAGAGAGAATTCCTTCTCTTTTCTTCTCAATTCTTTCTTTGTTTTTCTTTGTCGATTTCTTGAGATGTATAATTATTTCTTCATGAATTTTTGTACATCCAACATGAGCTAAACCCATATTTCTAGGGGATTGATGTAACTTACGTTTGAACCTATGTTTTGATTTCTAGTTTATGAAATTTGCATGTTTATTAATCTATTTGTGCTATTTGATTTGATTGCATCTGGATTATCGATCAATAATTTAGATTGTTTGGCGTGTTTGAATTGACGCTCGAGAGAGGTAATTGAACGCCTAGCCATAGAATAGACAACCTAGGGTTTCATAGAATCGAGAGATTTATGAATCTTTTGAAGCCTTTGTGATAGAATATTCATTGAGCGCATTAGGGTTTAATTTATGATTTTTATAGAGATATCGAAATCAAAATTGGAACCTAGAATCACTTGGCACTCGAGAGAGGAAGTGATAAACGGTAGGAATATTGGCTTATAGATTGATAACTTGTGATTAATAAACCGGATTGAAAACATAGGGGATAACTAGGTGAAATCAACCCTCTAGAATTCATCTTCTACGTGTTTGATAAATTGTCCTGAACCATTTATTTGCTTAATTTTAGTTTTTTTAGTTTAATCAATCATCATCTCTTTTCGATTTCTAGATAGAATTAAGCTATTTTAATTATAGTACTTAGTATAAAATTCGATAACAATCCATGTGGAGACGATAACCCTACTTTCAAAACCTATACTAAAACTTGACACCGTGCGCTTGCATGTAAGATTTTCGCGATCAACAGTATAGGATTCAACTCCTCTCTGCACAATCAATCTCCCGAGTGATTTTGGATAAAGGATCTTCAAGTAATGAAGCATCTCAAAAATTCAAGACACCAAACGTTGCACCCACATTCACTCCAAAGCACAATCACAAACAAACCGGCCTTGGATATAAAGGAAAAGGAAAACAACCATTGAGTATGCTTTGAGAGGACAATTGAGAAGAAATCCAAAGAGTTCCTCAAAGAAACTCCAAATAGGAAGTACTCTGTGAAGAGTAAACAGAGCTACCAAAGACCCCAGAAGTTTATCAAAGAAACACATATGATGGGAATGGTAGAAACTACCCAAGCCAAGCTGATTGGAATAATATGAAATATCAGCAAAGACCTATGGAATATAAGCCCAAATGGCAAAGGCCTAGAACTCAGCAAAGGTCATTCCAAAGGCAAAAGAGCTATCATCAGCACGCATATGCACCCAGACACTACACTCATAAATATCACAACTATCCAAAGGAGGCAATTACTAAAACACACACACAGGCATACAGACAAAAGAGACAGATGTATGAACCTAAAGCCCCCAAGCAATTTGCCAAGGTAAGTTATGATTATGGCACAGATAGATGGCAACCACTTAGAGTCAAGTCATTTGGCTATAGGTTGGTTGGATCATCTTACTGACTAATCCCTCAGACCTGGCAAGTATGGGTACCTAAAAACTAATTTCCTTGATTGCGGGTTCAAGGAACAAATGAGTGCCAAGGTACCTGGTACATGAATAGTGGTTGTTCGAGACATATGATAGAAAACAAGAAAAATCTGTCAAAATTCAAGGAGATTAGAGGCGCAAAAGTCATATTTGGAGGAAATGAAGCTCGAGGGAAATAAGAGGCAATGGATCTATCAAGAAAAATGGTTTAGAAATCACAGATGTTGCATATGTTTAAGGTCTCAAATTCAACTCATTAGGCATCACCAACTCGTGACAAGGGCTATAATGTTGGATTCAATATGGGGTGTGCCAAATTCAAGACATCGAATCAAATGAAATAGTGTTGCAAGGGTCCGCATGAAGAACATGTATGTGGTAGACGTCGTCCACACCAAGCACTTGTCTTAGCAAAAAGAGTACACCAATCAAGTTGGTTGTGGCACAAAAAGCTGAGTCATATGAATTTCAAAACAATCAACAAGCTTGCAAGGAGTCATCTTGTAGAAGGACCGCGGACTCAATGTACAAGAAGGAAAGTGTTTGTGATGCATGCCGGATGGGAAACCGGATGAAATCATCATTCAAAGAGAAGTCTAGTCCATCTTCAACAAGAATATTGCATCTGTTATGGATCTATTTGGTCCAGATTGAGCCAGCTAGTATAATCGGAAAGAAATACACTTTAGTGGTGGTGGATGATTATTCGGGATATACATGGAAAATCTTCATGTGCAAAAAGAAGGAAACCTTGCGAAGTTACCTCACCGTGATGAGAAGAGTTCAAAATGAGAAGAGTCAAACCATTATAAAGATAAGGTCGATAGAGGAACTGAGTTTGTTAATGGAATAATAACTCAAGATTGTGTTGAAAATGGCATTGCTCATGAGTTATCTCTGCAGCAAGGACTCCACAATGAGAATGGAGTAGCGAAAGAAGAAACATAACTCTCAAGGAAGTCAAGGACCATGTTAGCTGAAGGTAGAATTCGCCTAAAAGATTTTGGGCTGAAGCCATCAATATTTGCATGCTATACTCAAAATAGATGCATGATTAATGAGGCAATGACAAAGACTCCCTATGAAATGGGACAGGGAGAAAGCCAAATGTTGCATATTTTAGAATATTTGGATGTAAATGCTTGTCAAATGCTTGGAAAGATTGGTTTCTGGTTTAGCAAGAAGCAAAACTCAATAGCCACATCCACAAAAAGCGAGTACATAGTCATGGCGCTTGTTGTGCTAAGTCTTATGGATGAGACAACATAGGAGATGATAACACACTCTAGTCTACAAAAATGCACAAGAGTTTTAAAAACTTCATATAAGGTCTTCTTTTTCAAAAATATTTTAAAAGCACAAATATATATTGAAGACCTTAATTAAAAAATAAATACTTGAAAACTCATTTGCAATATAGGCACAAATAAAAACATGCATACTAACTAGATAAAATGCATATTTTAAATGGGGAGATATGGTTTACCAATTACGTCGTTTCCATGGGTTGTGCCGTTCCCATTGTTGATGATATCTTCCCTTGAGAAGTCATTTTGTTGATGATGGCTTCTTTGATTGCTCCATTTCCAAGGTTTGTATTCTTCCCATTTTTTATTGTATCCTCTTCTTGGAAATTGGCTTTGTTGAAAATGTTTTCTCCTTTTTGATCAAATGACACGGTCATTTGATGTCTTCTTTAGCGGTATGAATTTTCTTGATCATTATTTCACGGGTACCTATCAAGAATTTATTTTGTGGTACCCTCATATGTTTTTGGTCCTTTGGGATTAGTCTTGAGACTTTTAGGTCTCCAACAATAATTAGAGCTATTTCTAGCCCGACACGTATTTACCGTATGACCCTTTTTACTACAATAAAGGCATGTAATAATTCTAGGAGCATAATGACCAACGTGCTTAAAGACTTGATTCTTTTTTATGTGATTGACACCCTTAGGCTTATGATCAAGTTCTAGTTTGAATTATCACCACAATCAATAATATCGGTCATTCTATCGGTACTCAAGTTGGATTTAGATAAATCATTTTTCAAGCAATTTATATCCTCAACGAGAGTACTATTTTCTTTCTCAAGGTTTCTAACCTTGTCAAGAGTGGTGCGGTGTGAGCACATGATAGTGATTCATAGGAAGTAAATAAACTATCCTTATCATTTTTCAAAACAATGAATTCCTTTTTCAAATTTTTGTATTTAACAAGCAAGATTTGGAATTCATCTTGAAGTTCATCATAATCATTTTGTAAATGACTATAATCATTTTGTATGATAATATCATAGGAAATAGAGGTTTAAGACATACCTCGTTTTCTTCTTCGATGCCCATAAAACATTGTTCGTCCTCATCATCGGAAGTTGTAAGAGGCTTGTTCCTTAGATTTCAACTTGAATTCCTTTGAGAAGTAGATGCTTTTGTTTGACTCCTTTCATTTGCAAATACTCCATAGATGGCTTCTAATTTTTGCCATACTTCATGTGCCGACTTTATTCCTACAATATGTTCATATTCTAAAATAGTAAATGAACAATACAAAATATTGAGAGCTTTACCGTTTAAGGAGATGATTTTCTTCTCTTCATCATTGAGCTTTTTGAAGCCTTTTGAGGTGTGTGGTGTATCATTCATCGGAATGGATTCTCCGTTTATGACGGTGTTCCAAATGTCGAACCCGCAACCTTGTAAGTAGCATTCCATTCTTTCTTTCCAAAAATTAAAATTTTTGGAATCAAATAGTGGTGGCTTGGTGGTGGAGTGCCGGATAGATGAGCTTCGTTCAGAGCCGACGATCGTTTCTCTTCACTCGCGATGTGAAACGAGCTTGCCAAAGAGTTTGCTCGATACCACTTATAAGTCCAAGCGCTACGATAATCTAGAGGGGGTGAATATATTATCTCCATCTTTTTGATTTTACCCTCTTTTTCGAACCGAATGCTCAAAGACAATAATAAAGGTGCGGAATGTAAACAACACACGTCGATTTAAAGAGGTTCAACCCACCTAGGGCCTAATCCTCTACCACCCCAAAGATATATCCGGGATGGATTTCAAAAAGAAAAAGGATTTTATTAATTTACCACAAATTAATACAACACCAACTTACAACAACACCTTGAAGAGCACCACACTCTTCTTCAACACCACCTTTGAGATTACCACAATCTCACTTGAAGATTACCACAATCTCCAATCGGCACCTTGTGAAGATTACCACAATCTTCAACCTTGAAGAATACCAAATTCTTCAACACCTCAACAAGAAGATCACCACAATCTTCTTGCACCTAACACCTAGATCACCCAAATGTGTTCTTACCACAAGAACACTCACAAGGATATCTTGTGTTGAATGATAACCCAAAAATTCAAGATTACAACTCGATAATGAATAATACAATTGAGTGCCAGTGTAATCAAGAATAGCCTAGACCTCAAGGATGTGAAAGTGAATAGCTAGGCAAATTACAATAAGAAATAAGACAATGTAAGAACAAGTGTATTCTTGAGTGTATCTTGTTGTGTTGTAGTTTTCTCTCTTATTTTGTTGCTTCAATTCTTCCTCTATTTATAGTAGATGTCTTGTACATGATAGGCTCCTCTTGGGGACATGAATTACAGAAACATTGCAAGACAAATGAAGAAAAGAGTCATTAGAAATCAATCCCACAAATTAAGGAAAAGATGTCTCACGCACAATGGTTACATTTTCTTTGTCAAACTTCAGGCGACCGTCACACACAAATAGACGTTTGAAAAAGAGAATGCACATTTACACAGCGGCGACCGGTCGACGTCTACCTCGACCGGTCGACGTCGACTCAACCGTCGCACAAACTAAAAATCGAAGGGCGGGAGTTCTGTTTCAATTTTTGTTCCCAGTGCACCGTCGCCCTATAGTCGACCGATTAAGACGGCACGGTTGCCCTATAGGGCGGCCGGTTGCCACCGACCATTTTCTCGCAAACATGAAGTTTTCTGTTTTCCTCAACTTTCAGTGCACGGGTTTCCCTATACGGCGACCGGTTGACCTCAAAACAAAAGTGTTATCCAATATTATAACGAAAATAAACTTCAAGAAATACTCCAAAAATAGTGAAAACATTTTAGACCGATCGGGAGTATTAGGACAACATTTAGAAACATTGTTTTAGAGGTAAAAACATATAAACATAAAATCATTAGAAGTGTTGTCCAATTTTGTCGAAAATAAAACTTGAAGAAATACTCCGAAAAATATTAAAACCATTTTAAATCATTTAGGAGTATTTGGACAACCTTTAAAACCATTGTTTTGGTGTAAAATCAAAATCATCAAAATCATGATAAAACCATTTATCAAACAATCTCCCCATTTTTGATGATTACAAACCAAAACAATTTTAACGAGGTCGATTTTGAAAACAAAACAATTTTACCTTAAAGAGAACTATCCGTTGTGAGCGACAACATTCCATGCAATAAACACAAGGATGGGAGTAGAGAGATTCAAAGATATATTACAAATGCTCCCCTATCAATATGCACAACAAGAGTTATATAGAAGCAACTTAAACATAAGCTAAAATCTTAACTTTTCAATATTGAGCTTAAGTATCAATAACTTAAAAGCTCCCCCACAAAGAGACATCATAAATACGTTCATACTACAACCAATGGACCAAGAATCATACATAACCATAATAAATCAAGTGGACATAATATGATCGACAACTTATGGCTTTACATAGCCACAACTTAACTTCTTTTCGTGACGCTTATCTTAGCTTCTTTGAGCTAAAGAGCTTATAACATGTTTCTCCCCTTTGGAATCATCAAAAAGAATGTTAGCAAGATAAATACATCATATATTCATATCAAATGCAAACTAAACCGATGTATCGAGCTATTTGAACATTGAAGCTTATAAACCAAATAGGAGGGAAAAGTCGAATCATACGACTTGTAGAGGTTTATGAAAACTTATTTGATAAGCAAGACATGATCTCTATAAATGTATAAGACTTTTGAAATCGAGAGAATCATGTAGGTGATGAATTTTTTTCATTGAAACGTTTTATCGAACACTTGGCGGGCGTCAAAAATTGAAAAGAATATATATAGCCCTTGTAAATGAAATCAAGCCAAGTTTTTCATCACCAAATGCAATTTAATAAATATCATTCATCAACAATCAATAAGCTCATCACAAACATATACTAATGTCATCAAGATAGTACATATAGGCCAAGTTCTCAAGGGTTCAACCCAATTGAGATTAAGGAAGTAGAATTCTTACCATTTGATCGGTAAAGATGAGCAATGATGAGGATAGTCGAGCTAGATAATCCCCAAAATATATAATTCATGCATCAAAACTCATTTGAAGTGAATTGTGTGTGAAATTTGCGAGAGGGACGAAAAATGAACCAAAAAGCCAAAAATGTTAAGTGGAAAACAGAACTATTTTTAACCAAGAAATCCCTTAGGGCGACCGGTCATGGGCAAGGCGGCCGTCGGCGGAATGGGCGGCCGATCGGCCTTGCCCTGATCAGCTGACTTGTTTGAAAAATCCGAAGTTTGATCCAAAAATCCGATTTTTCGCCCCTAAGTTTTAAAACGTGCAAGATGCAAACGTAGACCTCATTCAATATACATTATGTCATAATCAAGCTCGAAATGAGGTAAAATACTCGGCGGTAAATGATTAAAAAGTCCGCGAGTTAACTTTGAGACGGAATTAAACACATCTCAAGTTTTTGATAAAAACGCAATCCCTTAGAAAGTTTTTCGAATCTCAATATGTTTAGTTCGATTATGACGAACCATATTTTGAATACGAATAACCGTATAATAAATACCGAACTTGTTATCCCGAAAAATAAGAACGTTTTAAATCTTTGGATATACAAGTCATAAGAAGAAGTGCCTTATAAATATTTGAAATTTTCTTTTAACGGCACTTTAATGAGATTCGTTGGGATAATTTTTGAAGTCGAGCATATAGACATAAGGCATATGGAATGTCGAGTCTATAGAAATAATACAAGAAAACATACCTCGAATTTGTTTGTCAATCGACATGCCTTTCTCAACCTTTGTCAACTGCTCATTGGTAGCCATAGAGGTTGAGATGATTCTTCCTTTTTCAATGCCTAACTCCTTCAAGAGTTCTTTTGAAATGTAACCATCTACTTGGCATTGAATGATTTGAAGTCCAAGCAAGAAATTGAGCTCCCCATCATGCTCATTTCAAGTACACATTGCATCAACTTGGAAAATATCTTGCACAAATATTCATTAGTAGTACCAAAAATATTCTCATTAATATGCACAAGTAAACAATCTTGCCCTTTTTCAAAATGAGAAGAGTCAAACCATTATAAAGATAAGGTCGATAGAGGAACCGAGTTTGTTAATGGAATAATAACTCGATATTGTGTTGAAAATGGCATTGCTCATGAGTTATCTGCGACAAGGACTCCACAAAAGAGAATGGAGTAGCGAAAAGAAGAAACAGAACTCTCGGGAAAGTGCAAGGACCATGTTAGTGTTAAGTTCGGCCGCTAAAAAGATTTTGGGGTGAAGCCATCAATATTGCATGCTATACTCAAAATAGATGCATGATTAATAGACGGTGACAAAGACTCCCTATGAAATGCTGGACAGGGAGAAAGCCAAATGTTGCATATTTTAGAATATTTGGATGTAAATGCTTGTCAAATGCTTGGAAACAGATTGGTTTCTGGTTTAGCAAGAAAAACTCAATAGCCACATCCACAAAATGAAGCAGTACATAGTTGCGGGCGTGTTGTGCCTATGTCTTATGGATGAGACAACATAGGAGATGATAACACACTCTAGTCTACAAAAATGCACAAGAGTTTTAAAAACTTCATATAAGGTCTTCTTTTTCAAAAATATTTTAAAAGCACAAATATATATTGAAGACCTTAATTAAAAAAATAAATACTTGAAAACTCATTTGCAATATAGGCACAAATAAAAACATGCATACTAACTAGATAAAATGCATATTTTAAATGGGAGATACGGTTTACCAATTACGCCGTTTCCATGGGTTGTCAGGCCGTTCCCATTGTTGATGATATCTTCCCCTTGAGAAGTCACTTTGTTGATGATGGCTTCTTTGATTGCTCCATTTCCAAGGTTTGTATTCTTCCCATTTTTGATTGTATCCTCTTCTTGGAAATTGGCTTTGTTGAAAATGTTTTCTCCTTCTTTGATCAAATGACACGGTCATTTGATGTCTTCTTGGCGGTATGAATTTTCTTCGATCATTATTTCGCCGGGTACCTATCAAGAATTTATTTTGTGGTACCCTCATGTGTTTGGGTCCTTTGGGATTAGTCTTGAGACTTTTAGGTCTCCAACAATAATTAGAGCTATTTCTAGCCCGACACGTATTTACCGTATGACCCTTTTTACCGCAATAAAAGCATGTAATAATTCTAGGAGCATAATGACCAACGTGCTTAAAGACTTGATTCTTTTTCATGTGATTGACACCCTTAGGCTTATGATCAAGTTCTAGTTTCGAATTATCACCACAATCAATAATATCGGTCATTCTATCGGTACTCAAGTTGGATTTAGATAAATCATTTTTCAAGCAATTTATATCCTCAACGAGAGTACTATTTTCTTTCTCAAGATTTCTAACCTTGTCAAGAGTGGTGGTGTGAGCACATGATAGTAATTCATAGGAAGTAAATAAACTATCCTTATCATTTTTCAAAACAATGAATTCCTTTTTCAAATTTTTGTATTTAACAAGCAAGCTTTGGAATTCATCTTGAAGTTCATCATAATCATTTTGTAAATCACTATAATCATTTTGTATGATAATATCATAGGAAGTAGAGGGTTTAAGACATACCTCATTTTCTTCTTCGATGCCCATAAAACATTGTTCGTCCTCATCATCGGAAGTTGTAAGAGGCTTGTTCCTTAGATTTGAACTTGAATTCCTTTGAGAAGTAGATGCTTTTGTTTGACTCCTTTCATTTGCAAATACTCCATAGATGGCTTCTAATTTTTGCCATACTTCATGTGCCGACTTTATTCCTACAATATGTTCATATTCTAAATTAGTAAATGAACAATACAAAATATTGAGAGCTTTACCATTTAAGGAGATAATTTTCTTCTCTTCATCATTGAGCTTTTTGAAGCCTTTTGAGGTGTGTGGTGTATCATTCATCGGAATGGATTCTCCGTTTATGACGGTGTTCCAAATGTCGAACCCGCAACCTTGTAAGTAGCATTCCATTATTTCTTTCCAAAAATTAAAATTTTTGGAATCAAATAGTGGTGGCTTGGTGGTGGAAGTGCGGATAGATGAGCTTCGTTCGTAGCCGACGATCGTTTCTCTTCACTCGCGATGTGAAACGAGCTTGCCAAAGAGTTTGGCTCGATACCACTTGTAAGTCCAGCGGCTACGATAATCTAGAGGGGGTGAATAGATTATCTCCATCTTTTCGATTTTACCCTCTTTTTCGAACCGAATGCTCAAAGACAATAATAAAGGTGCGGAATGTAAACAACACACGTCGATTTAAAGAGGTTCAACCCACCTAGGTCCTAATCCTCTACCACCCCAAGATATCCGGGATGGATTTGAAAAAGAAAAAATATTTTATTAATTTACCACAAATTAATACAACACCAACTTACAACAACACCTTGAAGAGCACCACACTCTTCTTCAACACCACCTTTGAGATTACCACAATCTCACTTGAAGATTACCACAATCTCCAACGGCACCTTGTGAAGATTACCACAATCTTCAACCTTGAAGAATACCAAATTCTTCAACACCTCAACAAGAATATTACCACAATCTTCTTGCGGCTAACACCTAGATCACCCAAGTGTGTTCTTACCACAAGAACACTCACAAGGATATCTTGTGTTGAATGATAACCCAAAAATTCAAGATTACAACTCGATAATGAATAATACAATTGAGTGCAAGTGTAATCAAGAATAGCCTAGACCTCAAGGATGTGAAAGTGAATAGCTAGGCAAATTACAACAAGAAATAAGACAAATGTAAGAACAAGTGTATTCTTGAGTGTATCTTGTTGTGTTGTAGTTTTCTCTCTTATTTTGTTGCTTCAATTCTTCCTCTATTTATAGAAGATGTCTTGTACATGATAGGCTCCTCTTGGGGACATGAATTCTATAAAAAATTGCAAGACAAATGAAGAAAAGAGCTGTTAGAAATCAATCCCACAAATTAAGGAAAAGATGTTTGTTTGCACAACGGTTACATTTTTGCTTTGTCAAACTTGAGCGACGCCGTGCGCACACAAATAGACGTTTGAAAAAGAGAATACACATTTACAGGCGGCGTGTCGATGTCTACCTCGGCCGGTCGCGTCGACTCCAACCGTCGCACAAACTAAAAATCGAAGAAGCGGGGAGTTACTGTTTCAATTTTTGCTCCCGGGTGTCGGTCGCCCTATAGTCGACCGGTCGACGGCACCGGTTGCCCTATAGGGCGTGGTTGCCCGACCATTTTCTCGCAAACATGAAGTTTTCTGTTTTCCTCAACTTTCGTGTGCAGGTTGCCTATACTATCGGCGACGGTTGACCTCAAAACAAAAGTGTTATCCAATTTTATAACGAAAATAAACTTCAAGAAATACTCAAAAAATAGTGAAAACATTTTAGACCGATCGGGAGTATTAGGACAACATTTAGAAACATTGTTTTAGAGGTAAAAACATATAAACATAAAATCATTAGAAGTGTTGTCCAATTTTGTCGAAAATAAAACTTGAATAAATACTCCGAGAAAATATTAAAACCATTTTAAATCATTTAGGAGTATTTGGACAACCTTTAAAACCATTGTTTTGGTGTAAAATCAAAATCATCAAAATCATGATAAAACCATTTATCAAACAAGAAAGACATCACCTTGGAATACATCTCAACCGATAAAAAAGTTAGTGACATATTCACCAAACCCCTATGTGAATCAAGATTTGAAGAGCTTAAGCATGAGCTAGGGTTAATTGAGTGAGTTGACACTCAAAAGACTCAATGAGAAGAGATGAAAACGTGAAAAGATGAAAATAGAACAAACTTCATGAATCAGCCAAGTGAATCAGCCTTATCGGGAAGTCAGTTGTATCGAGTTAGCTGACAGCTGAGTCACTATACGAAAGGAGAAAAGAAGAGTTGAGTCACTTGTGGAATAAGCTGAATCATTTATGAGCTAAGTGACAAAAATGCAGTCGTTTTTAATGAGCGGGAATGTTTTTAAGGATGACGTCAGAGTAATTATGACGAAATGCGGTCAAAAGTCGCACATAAGCATATGATTGGATATAAATGCTTTGCCGCATTAAATGCGAGCAATTAAATGCAATGAGACATGCTAAATTTGAGTCGTTGATCTCATCAAAATTCAAAAACCAAAAACACGTCCTTTCATAACCCTTATATACTCATTCCTTCAACTTTCGCTCTCACACTTAAAAACTGTTCATCTTCAAGCATACAAAAGCCGCTTTTCTCTCTCAAAAACCCTACATGTTCTCAAAGCAAGTTTATCAAGATTTAATCTGTAAAATCTTCTAGAAATGGCACCAAAGACTGATTTCGTCAAGTTATCAAAGCAAATCCACTCGGGTTCCTCGGTGGATTTGAAGGCATGATTATGCGGGGTTCGGATGCAACCCTTGTGAAGAAAATCGCTGATATGTTGGAAAAATCTGGGCTTAAAGCCTTTTTGATGATAGAATACTCGCACACGTACTTGGAAGAGGTGGCGCGATTCTATGTGAATGCCGAGGTGCATGACGAAAGGATTAAGTCCTCCGTGCACCGCAAGGACATCATGATCAACTTGCTAAAGACCTTGTGGAGCAACTTTGTTTGTTGCCGTTTGAGGTATGCGAAAATATCTGAAGGCGATGTGGACTTGGCTCTTTGCATGGAAGGAAGTAGCCAAACCCGAATGTCTTCGCGAAAGTAGTCTACACAAAGAAGAAGGCTGGCCGGGCGACTATCATAAGGTGATGGATGTCGTCTCAAAATGTGTGGATATGAAGTTTGGCGCTTTCAATCAATCACAAACACTAAGGCCGATCGTCATGGCCGCGATCATGCAAGGAAAGAAAGTTAAGCTGGGTTGAGTTCGTATCTGACAGACTCTACGAAACATTGCAAATAAATCATTCAAGGAGGATGGATCTCGAGGATCACTCGGCTATGGCCTAGTTATTGGCCACTTGATGGAAGTGAAGGGCATTCCCGCCCGACATGGGAAAGTCCTTCCATGTAAACAAAAAGATGTTTAGGGCTAACCTTTCGGGGAGCCCGAGGAGAGAGCCTATCACGAAGAGGGCGGACACCAATGAGGGGAATCACCACCCAGGAAACGATTGTTGCCTCCCATCCGAGAAAAAGAAAGTTTCCCTGCAGGTACAAAGAAAAAGTTGCCCCTGCGGAAAGACAAAAGATGCACATGCCCTGCGCAATGTCTCTCCCGCCCATGCAGCGGGAGTTGGAGAAGGAAGCCTAAATACCTTCTCCCGACCATCAAAAATAAGAGGACTTGCCAAGCTAAGAAAGGTAGCTCCTCGATCAAAGAAAGATGCACCGGCCCCGCCGCCAGGAATCTGAGGAAGAAGTATCCGAACCAGAACTTCCTCTGGTAAGGACAAAAAAGAAGAAGAATCACCAAGCTCTCGGAGCTTGAGAAGATAGCCGAGTCCGCCACTCACCGGAGAAAATTTCGAGGCTGGCGAAGAAGTGCGATCTCAAAAGTTATTGAAGAAACAACCAATCTGCTGAGGGCGATAAGCGAGAGGCAAATAGAAGACCCGATTGTGGATAGAAACATTTGAGGAAGAAGAAGCGAAGAGACAATGAGAATCTCGATGAAAGAGTTGTGTCTCCACCGCCCCGTCTTTGCGAAGGTGAAGAAACGACATGGTATGCTACCCTCCATTCCGGAAATGAAGGACAAGAACAAGATGATGATGATGATGATGTCATCATGTACTCACCCATATATCCGATATTCGGCGTCGTCTGCGTGAATGGAGAGCATGGAAGCTAAGCAACTCGAGTGCAATTCAAACGCCCGAGTTTATAGAGGAGGAGAGGAATTAATGCAATTCCTAGGGATTACCACCGCACGACAGGCTCTTGATGAGAGAATTGCATGAACATCCTCCATATCATAAAAGGCGGACGAGAAAGACAAAGTCAAGAGCAAGCCCCTGACCGGAGAAAGCAAACATATGTCCTTTCACTCGGGACTCTAGACCACTCTCACCCTCATTTTGATATGTTCTCTCAAAGTGATGAAGACTTGGATCCGTTCTTTGCACAAGAAAAGTCGAAATGTAGCAAGCTCTAAGGGAATCCAGTGATGAATAAGCAATGTACTCAGGGGAAAGACCAAGAGAGTCTTCTAAATCTCACCGGAGATTGATCCGTTGGGAGTGGTACAACAAATTGACACGATTATTGCCGCAACCACCTCCCCTACCACTCAAAGAATGGATCTAAGGACTTGGCGATGACACTGGAAACTTGGGCACCCAAGTTGAGCCAACCCCTGTTGAAGGTGTCTTACCACCGCCTTTACTCACTGGTGAGCACTCAAAGGAAGCAGCCGGGAGTCTGGAGCAGAGTGACCCCACCATCGATCAATCGGTTGGTGCGCCCGGTGAGGAGGAAACTCACTCCACTATAGCTAGATCGGAGGATCTTTGCAGATGACTCCACAATGAAGGAAGGAGGCGAAGTGAAAGAAAAAGAAACAGAAAAAGAACAACAGCAAGTTGTCACTAACGAAGCTCGGACAGTTGAGTCTGTCCCAGCTGAAGTGCCAACAGACTTTGCTTTGGTGAGGACACTTCTTGATGCGATCGAGGCACGGATGGAAATGCCCCTGGGAGTTAACACTATGGGCACCGAAAGTGCAATCCAAGGGGGTGAGACTCCTTCGGATGCCATGGTCCAAGACCCTAAGACAAGCGTAATGCATCGAAGGGAATGTTGAAGGCCTTTCTGCGATTGAGACCGCTAAAGGTATTGAAGGCCCAAGGGAGGTTGAGACTTCCCTGGGTAAAGAGAAAGAAATGCAAAACATTCCTCCTGTTCATA
The DNA here is from genome assembly GCA_016081115.2 of Rehmannia glutinosa. Lineage (NCBI taxonomy): Eukaryota > Viridiplantae > Streptophyta > Magnoliopsida > Lamiales > Orobanchaceae > Rehmannia > Rehmannia glutinosa. The sequence continues at coordinate 1,367,076 of CM071926.1, forward strand.
TTGAAGAATTTGAGAAGGAGATAAGTGCACTTCATGATTCCTAAGACAACCCCGATATATCATTTCGGATCTCAAAATGAAGTTTGAGTCCACCCCTATTGCACATCACAAGGACCCGGTGAGGATGTTCTTCCGCAGACGAGTCGACCCAAGTTTCAAAGCGCCCATCAAACATTCAACTTTGATGATGAACCAAGCCCCCAGGTTCTATCATCATCCAATGACGTTGTTGACACACAGGGACTAGTCTACTCAATTGGAAAAACCTCTTCGAGACCGAAGAAGGCTTTTAAGGCAGTGAGGCTTATCACCGGCAAAAACATTCAACCGCTGCCCGCCACAACTTCAATCACTGCGCGAGCACCGGAGTGCAGCAGAGACTACCTCGCGCAAAATATCTCAAGTGCGAGATGATGCATATGAATAAGTATTTCCTTTTTCTCGCGAGTGCCCGTGCTCGAAGAAGAAGCTACCAAGAGAACAGAAGCTGCCTACATCATCCAAGAAGATCCTATAATTCCTACTAATTCGATTGTGCGGTGATTTCAATTTCGTCTGAGTGGCGGTAGGCGACTCAAGTCAAACAGTGAGATGCGTGAAATCTTCAAGAAGATCTATGAAGAGATTGAGAAGATTGAACGGCACCAAGCCTCTCTTGACATGCGCTGGACAACAGAGATGCCACTCTCACGCGAGACTTGAGAGGAGTAGTGGTCGGGATAAGGAAATGGTCTCAACGAGAGTGCCATGCGTCTCGAGCAAGTTCGCTACTTCAAGGCTCTATACAATGAATCGCGATCCGGAGTCTTGCCGACAATCTTTGGCATGAAGGCGATGATGCAGACCTATATGGAGAGATTGCATGCCTCCCATACAACTGAGATGGAGTTGTTGCATGAATTTCATCGAAAGGAACTTCTGCGCGTTGAGGAGAATATAAATGCCAAATTCGATCTTCTTATGGCTAAAATGAAATTGGTGGCGCCGAGTCCAAAGCCACCTGCTTCGAATTTCGAACAACATACTCCGCAGCGGACTCCAAGTAGAATTCACTATCACCGCTGGACTTCATGCTTATCGGATGTTTCCAGGGGTTCCTCTCTCCTTTGATGATGCCAAAAAGGGGAAGAGGAATACCAAGACGTTGAAGGAGACGGTTGTTGAGAAGGAAAAGGAGACATCTGTTGTAGAGAAGAAAGAAAGCAAATTGTTGAGAAGAGGAAGGAAAAAGGAAAAGTTGTTGAGGGGAAAGGTCAAAAGATGTGACCTTAATGCTTGCTAAAACCCTCGGCAAGGTCACGTCACGGCCGATAATCGAAACTTTACTTTCGTGACTCTGTCGCTCTATCACTCTGTTGTGCCTATGTCTCATAAGAAAAAGATTGTATAAGCGAGAGATGGAGGATTTCGACAAGAGAACGGATGTCCGTGTTGAAGAGATGTTGAAACAATTTTGAGGCATTCCGGCAGAAAAGATCTGATGCCATTCCGGATGACGGACAAGAGCCATGATCTGTTGAAGAATTCAAAACGCTCGAGTTCAAAGGAAATTTCAAAAACATGTCCATAGCCCAAGCACAGGAGTTGTCTTGGGAGAAAGGTCGAAGTCATGCGAAGAAGGCGATAGATAGCGTACTACTAGCGGTGACTCACTGTAAGAAGAAGACTCCTGGTACAATATACGCTTAGAAGAGAATGAAGAAGCGGTGGAGGTGGAGGTTTTCAACCTAGTCCTCTACCCAAAAATATTGAATATGTAGATCCGGGCAAGAAAGGAAGGATCTCTTTGGGTTGGATATGATGGTATAGCCAATCTGGAAGTGGAGAGAAAAATGTTGAGTATGTCAAAAGAATCGAAGAAAAAATAAGAGACAAACTCACTTTGTGGCAAGAAAGACAGAAAGAAAAAGAAAAGATGAAGTGCGAAGAGAGCTTACGAAAAGAAGAAAGCGGTGAAGAAGAGAAGAAGAGGAAGAGAGCCGACGAAGACAGAGTCAAGAAAGAAAAAAAAGGAAGCGGCGAAGGCGATGAAGTGTTCTTTGCTAACCCCTTCATGTATTTTACTTTTGTAAATACATATTTATGTAAGTCTTCTTACGTACATTTAATGAAAAATCAGTATTTTGCGTAGATATAAGTATGCTCGATTGCTCACGATACACATTATAAACAGTTGTGTAAAGAACAAGAATGATATTATCAATAAAAACGATCACATTCAACACATACATTCTTTGTTTACGCATTGTTGTATGTATCTGTGCTTTTTGCATTGTAATTAATCTTGTTAAGTTTTGGCATCATCAAAAAGGGGGAAATTGTTGGGAAATTTATTGTTTAGATTTTAATGAATGCCATGTAAAACTTAGACTAGAAAGTTGGCACCCCATTTTCCTTGTAATTCTTATTATAATAGATAGGGTTGTATAAGCCGTTTAGTCAAGTCGGCTATGCCTGAAATACAAGAAGTCAATCAAGATGTGAAGTGAAGACTCATTGAGGAACAACCGAGTATGGCCAAGAAAGAAGACCAAGGACTCGATTGAAGGAGTATCGGTGTGATACGTGATCTGTGTGAGAAGAATCGATTAAGTCAACCCAAGAAGCCAAGTCAAGTTGAAGTGACAGATAAGTCTTTCAATCATTGGAGCGGACTCCAAGTCACCTGGGAAAAGCGATTGCAAAGAGGAGTTAATCGAAAAGAATCCGTTGCACAAAAGTCAAAAACATTACTTAAATAAGTAATACTTCCATGTTGCCATGTCTTAAAGTGCTCGATCCCGAAGCGTGCAAAAGGAATAAACCAATGGAAAGCACTTTGCACCTCGTGTCGAACCTGAAAAGTGGACATTCATTTAATACGAGGAAAGGTCTACATCTCAAGATTGAAGACCAAGAAAAGACAAGCCAACGAACACAAGTGACGTTTGAAAATCAGCTTTATCTCTTCAACGGGCAGATTTTTGAAAGTACACTATAAAAGGCCGAGGAATCACTTTGAGAAAAGGTTACCTCGAACCACGAACAAACAAGCATCATTCATACCGTAACCTAATAAAAAATTCTCAAGTTATTCAAGCAAAATCCTCAAGCCTAAATCTCGAAGGAAATCGATCCAACACTAAGTCGTGAAGGAAAGACAACTTCAAACTGTTGAAGATGAAACTTTTGAAGAATCAAAAGGGGTCTACTTTCCAAGGAGGATTGTAGGAAGGTTCAAGGTCAAACCAATCTCAAGTTATTAGAGGTTTCGTGATCAAATCCAAGAAGCTTGAGAAAGTAAGTCAAGTAACAAAGCGCACGCCTGCAATGAAGAAGAAGCCGAGTCGGACGAGAAGCAACCGTGTGACCAAGGCATCTCATCGAGTCTCAAAGGAGCAAGTCACCGTGTGATCAAGACTTGTATCCGGGTGATAACCACTTTGTGAATTGATCATTACTTAGTGGATTCCTCCGGGAGTTGGAGAAGAGAGGAGTAGAAGAATTACCCCATCTTCGAACCTCTATAAAAATTATTGTGTCATTTACATTTCAAATTTTATTTATATCATTTCATATTTGGCGATAATTTGCTATCAACCGGTAATTAACAAAGTGTTAATACCAAGTGTTAAAACAAACTTAAATCAAATTCAAGGGTGATAAGTCTTGGTGAAAATCTTATCACGGCCAAGTTAAGGTTTAGTCTAAATAGTGAGTTATTCTATCAACGACTCTTTCGAGTCTGTTGAGTGGCTAACTCTGATTAACTAACTTAGATGTCCCTCAAGGACTTAGTTGTGTAATTAACTCGTAATATTTTAAAAGGACTAAAATCGAAAAGTGGTAAGGTTTATTCAACCCCCTTCTAAACTTTACTCACACCCCTTGGGACCTACATTTAACCCCATAATCAACCAACATTTGTCTCATCCATAACATTTGGGAGCAACAACTTCCCAATGCTATATACTCGTTTCAAATTGCGTGGATAAAGAGACGCAGTTCTATTTCTTGCTATACCAGGAAACCAAAATGTTCCCAAGGTAGAAACACCCTCCAGTAGTGCTTTTCCTGTCATCAACATCACCTGCCCAATCAGCATCACTAAAACCAACCCGATTAGTGTTAGTATCAGAGGAGTACAAGATACCAAGTTCTGTAGTCCCATTTATATAATGAATGATTCTTTTAACAACTTTCAAGTGGGACTCTTTAGGACAAGACTGATATCTAGCACAAACATAGACACTATAGCTAATATCAGGTCTGCTAGCAGTGAGATACAAAAGGTTTTCTATCATGCTTCTATAAAGAGTAGGATCAATAGGAGTACCATTCTCATCTTTGGACAATTTATCATTAGTCCCCATGGGAGTTTTCATATGTTTTTTATTGTCCAGCCCAAATCTTTTAATAAGGTTTTTGGCATACTTGTTCTGAGTTATAAAAATTCCTTTGTCAAACTGTTTAACTTGAAGACCAAGAAAGTAGTTCAACTCGCCTACCATGATCATTTCAAACTCAGAGGACATGTAACCAACAAATTCATCAAGTTTTTGTTTAGAGGTTGATCCAAACACTATGTCATCAACATAAATTTGAGCAATGGTGATAGCATTCTTAAAATTTTGGATGAACAAGGTTTTATCAACACTTCATCTTTTATAGCCCTTATTACACAAAAACGTGGTTAACCTTTCATACCAAGCTCGAGGAGCTTGTTTCAACCCATACAAAGCCTTTTTCAATTTAAAAACATGGTTGGGAAGATGAGGATTTTCAAAACCTTTGGGTTGTTCAAAAAACACTTCCTCATTTAGAAAACCATTTAGGAAGGCACTTTTGACATCCATCTGAAACAATTTGATTTTAAGGACAAGCAAATGCAAGAAGGAGCCTTATAGACTCAAGCCTAGCTACGAGGCAAAGGTTTCATCAAAGTCCACCCTTCTACCTGTGTGTAGCCTTGAGCCACTAGCTTAGCCTTGTTTCTAGTTATGTTACCAAGTTCATCAATTTTATTTTTGAAAATCCACTTGGTTTCAATAACATTAGAATTTTTAGGCCTAGGTACAAGATCCCACACATTGTTTCTTTCAAATTGTTCGATTCTAATTGCATGGCATTCACCGAATATTCATCAAGAAGAACTTCTTTAACATTTTTGGGTTCAATGAGAGAAGTAAAATAAACAAATCTTACCATTTCTCTGTAATTAGCTTTCTCTTTACCTCTTGTTTTAATGCGTTCGATTACTTGCCCAATTACTTGATCCACTTTGGATGGTTCTTCCTTATCCTGCTTGGTGGTTCTTTTTCTCGCTTGATCAAAGATATCGAACTCGGTTCCTCCATCTTCATCGAACCGAGTGCGCTTCATCATCTATCTCACGGTGTGGAATCGGATGTTGTAACATCGCTTCTCAACACCAACTTCTTCTCGCAACTTCTCCATTGTTCTCCTTAGATATATCCGCAAAATCTTTAGTATCGTCTACAACGACATTTATAGATTCAATAATCATTCGAGTTCTCATGTTGTAAACCCTATAGGCTCATTATTTATAGAATATCCCGGAAAAATTCCCACATCACTCTTAGACTCAAACTTCCCAAGATGATGTCTGTCATTAAGAATGTAGCAAACACATCCAAGCACATGGAAGTAATCGAGATTAGGTTTCTTACCTTTCCGGATCTCATAGGGTGTCATATTAGTATCGGGACGCAAAATGAACCCTATTGATGATATAACAAGCGTGATACTCATTTGCTCGGCCACCTGACTTGGTGAGATTTTCTTGGAGTTAATCATAACCCGTGCCATCTCCTGAAGAGTTCTATTTTTTCTTTCTGCAAGTCCATTTTGCTGAGGAGTAATGGGTGCGGAGAACTCATGAAAGATTCCAAGTTTTTTTACAGAAATTAGAGAAATTGATATTTTGAAATTCTCTACCGTGATCACTTCTGATTCTACCGATATTGGAAGCCTTTTCATTGTATAATCTAAGAACCAGTTTTTTGAAAACAGGGAATGTGTCAGATTTTTCTCTTATAAAGTCAATCCAAGTAAACCTGGAATAATCATCAACACACACAAACACATATTTCTTACCTCCTATACTAGCGACCTGCATTGGTCTCATAAGGTACATATGGACAATTTCCGGCAGTGTGAGGATCTGAGGTGTTGCAACACCTTGTGTGCTTCCCTTTTTTGTTTTCCCAGTTGACACGGACCACATATACCAGAATGATCTTTGTTAAGCTTAGGAACACCTAATACAGCTCCTAATTTAATAAGATTCAACATACCATGAAAATTCACGTGTCCTAATTTTTGGTGCCATAATTCAGTGTCAGTCAAGGAAGATTTATTGCACACAAGAGAAGTGTTGAAACATTGTACTTGTTACTATATCGGATAACAATTATCGGAGGATATGTTACCTTTCAAAATGCACTTGTCATTTTATCAAAAATAGCACACACATTTTTATCAAATTTCACAAGCAAATCATTATCACAAAGGTACTAATCTTGATAAGGTTGGCTTTTAGTCCTCAACATACAAAATATTTTTAAGAGAAGGAAGACCAGACACATTCAAGGTTCCTTTTCCCCAAAACTTTCCCTTTTGCACCATCACCAAAAGTAACCAAACCCATTTTCATGTTTTTCAAACTCAGTACCGGTCATATGATGAGAGCATCCACTTTGTCAAAGTACCAATATGCAATTACATTGGCTTTCAAAGAAGTGTGCACAACATAGCAAGAAAATTCATCCTTTCTAACCCAGATTTTCTTGGGTTTATTTGATAAATTTATTTTAAAATAAGGAGTGCTTCTTTGTTGATATTGGTACACTTGTGATTGCACCCTACCTTGCCTAATGTGTTTTTGAAGACGATAACACTTAGGTCTTATATGGCCAGGACGATTGCAATAATGACATATAGGAACAAAGCCATTGTTTCTTTTCCCAGTTTGACTAAAGGATGTTCCTTCTTAACAAAAACAATCTTAGAATTTTTCTTCTTATTCGCAATGTTTTTGTTAAGATTAGATTCAAAGCCAATACCTGCATGACCTTGTTGAGATTTTCCTTGAGATAGAACTTCATCTAATCTCCCTTTCCCATAATTCAGTTTTTTGACAGAGTTTGTCATGTCACTGAGTTCGTTCTTTACTTTTACAAGTTATTCTCTCTATATCTGACAAGTTTTTGAGCTTAACCACTTCCTCCTTGAGTATCTTTTTTTTTGCGAAGAGACACAACTTTCTTCTCCGAGTCACTTTTGTTTTTGACAAATTCGTATTTGTCGAGCATCTTTGATAAATTCTTCTCGATTCCTCATTCCTTGATTCTTCATCTAGATCGGACTCATCATGTGAGCTTTTAGTGTCGAATTGTTCTTTTCTACGGGAAGTACATAATTTAGACACGTTTGATAAAAAGAAAAGTTAGAGTTATACATGGTAGGTGTTGTAACACGTAAGTAGCGATTGGGGTGCATTTGGTTACAACCAACCTCTCTTCTTTTATCACGGTGAAAGCAACTTGATTGCTCACATTGTCGTCTTCTTCATCATCTTTTGGTTCATCATCGCTCCATGATGTGGTGAAAGATTTTCCATTCTTCTTCAAAGTATTAGCACATTTGACTTGAATGTGACCAAAACCTCCACATTCTCTACACTTTATACCTTTACCACCATCATGTTGTTTTCTTTGTATTCGAGAAATTTTTTCCGGACACAGGAAAATTACCTCCCTTGTTTCCTTGTTTGAAGATTTTGTTGAAATTCTTGGTGAGCGGTCAAAGGATTCCGAATCTCTTTTCTTGCATCACTAGTCATTTCATCGAAGTTTCACTTGAAAGGCATCTCCTATTTTTCTCCTTTTTGTAACTTGCCTCTTTCAGTTTCTCTTTCTTAGTTTCTTCAAGATTCATCTCAATGGTTTGTAGAGACCCAATTAATTCATCAAGTTTCATTTCTGAAAGAACTTTTGATTCTTCGATGGCAGTTGCCTTGTAGGCAAATCTTTCAATAAGGGACCTTAGAACTTTTTTAACAAGTTTAAAATTGGAGTATTTCTTTCCCAAAGCAAAAGACTCATTTGAGATATCACAGAGTTTAGAGTTAAAATCACTTATGGTTTCATTTTCACTCATGCGAAGATTCTCAAATTTAGAAGTGAGAATATGGAGTTTAGACATGCTTACAGTTTCAGTTCTTTCATAGGCAATTTGTAGGATATCCCAAGCTTCCTTTGAGGTTTCACACATAGATATCGGTTTGAACCGATTCCCATCTCTCGCATTGAAGATTGCATTGAGAGCCTTTGAGTTTGAATTAGCCGATTGATCCTCATCGCTTTCTATTGAGTTTCATTTTTTGAACACTTTTGTCAAACAACTTGATAGAAGGTGTCCAACCATTAGGATGGATTTCTAAGCACGTTCATATCTGATTTGATGAATGCTCTCATTTTAGCTTTCCGAAGAGAAATTTATTCCAACAAGAAGAGGTGGTCGAGAAATAGAGTTTCCCTCATGATAGATGTCCATGTTAGTATGATATAAAAATTATAGGATCACACTAATAAGGATTAGTGGAAGGCTCTTAATGCCATTGATAGAATCGAGGCCTCAAAAACTTTAAGTAAATCGATTCTTACGGTGTTGTATGTTAATGTTGTAACACTCAAACCAAACAACACAAATACACAAATAATAAAAATAACACGGAGATTTTTAACGTGCTTAGATTCCAAAATCTTAATGCACGAGGTCACGCCCAGAGAAGAAACAATCCAATATTAGAAAACAAATAGTTATTACAAATACTAGTGGATTTACGAAAAGCATAAAGACTCCTCTTTATCTATTCACCAACACTCATATAAAACTAATATTCTTGATCGATTCTTCCAAAACCTCAACCTTGTTGGAATCCCTCCAACTTCAAATCTCTTGAACGGTTGAGTCAATCCACATCGTAGATCTTCACCTTCTTCTCCTGAAGAATAGAATTATAAAACAAAGATTTCTTAAAGAAGAACAATATAGCTCAAAGAATGTTTTTCTCTTGATGATCTTCTTTCTTCTGGAACCGATCCTTTCTTGCTGGAATCAAGTGAATTGAAGATTTCCAGCTGGAGCTTACAAAGCTAAAAAAGAAAACCAGCATAAACAAATCTTTCCTTATGGGTAATAACAAAGACATAAGGAAATAGTTTAAATGGCAATAATAAAGGCTGAATAATTCTATATAAGGAATCACAGATTATCGCAAGGTACTCAAAATAGAACAATTGACATTAAACAAAAGCAGAGAATGCGGCAAGATATCGGCCAGTTCTACGCGAGGCGGTATTGCAATGCGGTGTTATAACACCGGATTTTGCAATTGTCGCGCAAAAAAAAATTGCCGATAATCATAACATTAACACTCTTCACCTTTCGTTCCCTTTAGTCGACCCGGGCGTAGCTAAGAGGGGTCACCCCCGCAAGACCCCAAATTTTTTTGTCCCTTTTTTGTGGAAAAAAATAAAAAAATTATATTTGTTTTTAAGGGAAAAAAATAATTGAGCTAGGGGAAATGGAAGAAAAAAATTTGGGCTAGGGTAACAGGTTGGGCCTACCCGGTGACCCGACCTCTGCGGTCCCGCCAACGCGAGAATCGACTAAAATGTGAACGGTGCCAATAGGAGAACCGTGCGCTCTGGCCCGTACCTGGTCGTAACCCATCCCCCCTAAACTGCTTATAGACATAGTGGTTCTTTTTTTTTAACATAAAAATCTACCAAATGTTTTTGTAAATTACATAGATTCCTTTACATATCAGTATCATTTTAATAATAAAATAGACATCAATGCCTGCGTGTGTCTAACATAATAAAATTAACAATTACACCTATTGAAAAAAATCAAGAAAAAAATTAAAAAATTTTAAATTTTGAAACACCTGGCATGTTCACGTAAACAATGAAGTCAAAATTGTTTGATACCATTAATGTTTCTGAATGTAAGGAATTACCTCTCCATGCCATTAATCAAAGCTGCACAGTATTATAAGAATTCAAAATAGTTGTTCTTGGACACCTGACATCAAGAAAGTTTTCTTAGAAGTTTTTATATTCATCTTGCTAATCTTTAGTCTGGTGTGAAATCATAATGGGTTAAAATGTTCATCATGTTCCTTCTTTATATGATGGGGCACAACTTTCTCTGTAGTTTTCTTTCCCATGGGAAATAAAGGTTTTATGTCCTGTTAATGAACAGAGTTCATATAAAATACAACCAAGGTGCCTCATTTTAGGTAGACGTCTGAACCATGTCTCTTATTATAGTCTTGTTGATTGTTATAATCTTTCTTGCCTTATTTTTGGGTGATAATTTCTCCTAAACTGGATTCTCCTTAGCCATTTAGCCTTACATATACATGCAAAATTCATACAGTAATGTCCATTTAATTTGTTGAAATATTACAATTTTGAATTCTACTATTTGAAATTAGAATTGGGATTTGATTTGTCTCTCGACATCTTGATTTGTTAAAAGTTAATCTTCTTCGCCTCTGCCTTCTATTTGGAGAGAATTTGGCAATTTGCACCATCTACTTACTTGCATTTACCAACATGTGCTAAAATTACATCGGCAGAAAAATGACTATTAGGTTCGATGGATCATTAGAATTTCTCTGGATAAATAAGTGACGGGAAGTTATTATCCCTAAATTAGTGTTAGTAAATGTGAATTTGTCTTGGGTTTTTAATATTATTTTCATGCCTGCATGGGATCTGGGCCTTTTCATTTTCTCACGGACGCTTTTTTGAGCTCTATTTTGTCTCAGTGGATCGTTTCATATTCGCAGATCCTTCATTTTACTAATTTTATAATTAAATTTTTGAGATGGTTTTTTTGGGGTATATATATTTATTTATGGTTTCTTTTGTTTGGTTCTGGTTGTATGTTATGCTGCTATGCATGATTGTATTATACGGAATGGACATGTTTACTTGATTTTGTCGCGATATGTTATAGATCGTTCAGCCGACCACACATAGTGGGATTAAGGCTTAATTTGTTGTTGTTGTATTTTATAGATCGTTCAACATAGAACCACTTTTGCATCAATTAGCCAATCTTTTGCCCGTTATTTTGTTGTGTTTTATAAATTATGAGTGCATTTTAATTTGTTAAGAAATCCAGTATTTGAAGATATTATAAATACCAAAGACTATTCTATTCCTATTACAAAAGTATGCATGTTTATGCAAACTTTTGATTGGACTGAAATATCTCTAATTAAATTTACCACAACTATGTGTGTCGTTTGGGAGGCCTTTGATGGTGTTTTTGAGAGAATGAATTACCACAACTACCATCTTCCGGCGAAAAGCGTGGATGAATTACGTCTGTTTGAATACATCTTGAAAGAAAGTAATTGTTGTTACTTTAGTCATATTAATTTTTTCCCTTTTATACATCTCGAAAGTAATATGAATGTATAAGGTATAAATAACATATTTTTTATAAAACAAGATAGCTTGAAAACGTTGCAGTTAAATTATGTCGAAAGACTTGCTACAACATAATGCGGAGTAACCACAGTTTGAACAACTTGGGAACATTGGCTACTTATATCAAGTATAAGGAGTTTCCAACTTTTAGAGTATTTTCTCTTTACCAAAAAGTCGTATATTTTATTAGGACTGGTGTGTTTATGTTTGAATAGTCGGTAGCTTTGACAGGAATGGGCATGGCTAATAGGATATATGTTATGTTTTAATAAGAATTAAGCAATTTCAATGACTACTTTTCACGTGTTGCACTAATTTGTAAATTCTTTATCTTTTTCCTTATCTTCGATAGAATAAATTACTTCAAATAATAAATCAATCTATATGTTTGTTTTATGTGAATTACATATGCAAATGAAGAAGAGATATAAAATGGTATAGAGGAAAAATATTTTCGAACTATTCAAGTATTTCGATATTACATTACGAACTTTTTCTTGGGACATTTTACATTCTAAAGTCTATCGATTATTCCATTTGCCTCCTTCGATTCACTCGACTAAAAATTCAAATGGTATCCCATCACATGGTATGTATGTTGGATCCTTAAAGTGCCAATTTAAATTTTAGTGATGTGCATGTAAATTAGAAAAGGAGTTGGGTCGACCCGACCCAACACGAGCCCATCAAACAAATGATAAAATTGTGACTTCTTCGCGCCATTCGGGTCGAGTCAAAATAGGACCAATCACCGGTGGATGATAGAAGGGCCAAGACGGGCTCCACCAGTGCAAATATTTTTGTAAGCCCATATAGGTGTATGTTATTTTATATTTTTAAATTAGGCTCGGCTATACCATTTTCTCGTATTTTTGGACAAGACACAAAACCAAATTCAAGCCCATTGACCAACCTATCTACTACATATTACCATCTGTATTTTAAATTTAATATTCTAAAAGCAATTAAAAATACCAAGAAAAAGTATTTCTTCCTATTCCATTTTCAAAACCTAACATAAGACAAAGACAATAGCAACAAGTTAAAAGCTTTTGGATTTCTTCCTCCCGATTCTTCGATTGTCTTTTTGTTACCAATGTATATTATTGCCCTATTTCCAATATTCAAGTATTAGATTATCTTTATTCTTGCAATTTTTTATTGTATGAATTAATTTTGTTGTTATTATCTACTTGTTGGGTAGGATAAATTATGCATCTCTTTTCTTTAATGATTGTATTTTTCCTCTATTGAAGATATAAAATAGTTAATTTAGATATTAAGGAATATTAAAATATATGTTTTATATAATATATTTTTATATAGTTAAATTTTTACTTCTCGGCCCACCCTACTACTAATTCATGGATCCGACACTGGACCAATGTTAAGTTGGAATTTTACCAACAAAATAGGTATTCTAAGACTTAAAAATTGTATTGTTTTTAAGTAGATTGAGTCTAGATTATTGTTGAAATTGTACATCGAGTTGTAATAGGTATCAAGGTACCAAGAAATCAAGAAACGGGCCGAAGACGGTGAATAATGATCACGGCGATAAAAGAAAAAAAAAAAAAAAAAAACAAAAAGAAAAAAAAGCAAAATGAACGAAAAAGGAAAAGAAAAATAGAAAGAAAAAGAAAAAAAAAAAGAAAAGAAATTGAAAATGAAAAAAATAAAAATAAAAAAATAAAAAAATTTGATTTGTACCGGGTACACCTAATTGTGTGTATTATATATTTGTATCGCGGTACAATTCGTTTGTACTGCTGATTCAATTTGTTTACGCTTGTTTTCGACCCCAATACATTCGATACCTACCACGGCAATAATTCGATTTTACGATGAAAACCACGAGCGGATTAATTAAACGAGCGAGAAGCATTATCACCGAAGAAGAAGACATCGATCTACACGTCAAAAAGAAATCAGCGGAAGACAATTGATAATGGGCGATGAAGACCCATCCGCTTGACATCAACACCTCACGAATCTTCTCGCTATAAATAGCCTTGATTCGAGGCGATTGCAAGACACCTCTCACTCCGAGAAATCAAGTTATCGTTTCTTTCCTTGATTTTTAGTTTTTAGTTTTCTACCATTTGTGTGGTTCTCGCATATTTGCTCAAGCGGCGATTGATAGGAAGAGGCGACGGAGCGGAGTTTACCTCTGGAGCTTGAGAAATCTTCCAACGGATACGAGACAAGTTTCTTTTTACCCTCTCTTTTAATTTTTGCCTGTAAATTATAGAACATGTTTAATTATTTGTTGTTTAATTTTATGGATATCATCATGAGCTAAATTTCTATTTCTATAGGATGATGTAACTTAATCGAATCTTATATTTTGATGCTTTTATTTATCATGTTTCAATAGTTAATTTATTTATATTGTAGGTTTTAATAACTTATAAATTACTTGATCAATAATTTGGATTATTTGGTTTATACAATTATAATTCGAGAGAATAAATTGTATAAGCGGCCTAAAAATAGTATAACTTAGAATGTCATATAATTGAGAAATTTATGAATTCTTTGAAATCTTGTTTATGAATTCACCGATCTTTATAAAATCTATTTTTCTTATTTTTATAGAGATATTGAAATCCAAATTTAGATCATTTTAATTAATTACTAATCGAGAGATAGAATTAATTATTTTTTTGGAATTCATGATTTATAAATTACTACTTGAATAATTGATAAATTAAGTTGATAAAATAAGATAAGATTAAGTGAATCATTCCTTTAGAATTTTTTATTATTGCATTTTTCGATCAAACTTTGTGTTAAATTGTGTTTTTGCTATTACTTATTCTAAGAAAACACCCAAACTTATTATTCGATTTTCTAGATAAAATTAAGCTATTTTAATTACATTTTAGTGCTTATTTAATTATCATTCCTGTGGATATGCAACCCGATTTTATCACTATATTAAAACTTGACACCGTATACTTGCTCGAACAAGTTTTTGGAGTCGTTCTTGGGAATGGATTAATTTTATTTGCGCTAATATTGTTACCACATAGTCTTAATTTTAATCTAGATTTTTTTATTACTATTTATTTTTATTATAGTTCATTCGATCTACGATCTCAAAGCACTAATTTAATCCCTTTGATCCGAAAATCGAAAGGACATTCAGAGAGCTCCGAGCACACCAACGAATTGAGGCACTCGCAATGGATGGACACAATGATGAAGATAACAATAATGTTCCACGGATACAAAATGGACAAGAACGAGCTATTTGAGACTACTTCCAACATAACACAAATCAAAATTATTCGGGTATTCAACGCTAACCTTTAATGCAAATAATTTTGAGTTGAAACCAAATCTCATAAGCATGGTTCAACAAAATCAGTTTGGGGGGAGTGCAGTAGATGACCCAAATGCTCACTTGGCCACATTCTTGGAAATTTGTGACACCATAAAAATGAATGGTGTCTCAGATGAAGCAATCCGATTGAGGCTATTTCCATTTTCACTCCGGGACAAGGCAAGACAAAGGAAGCATTGTAAATTGAATGATCTTACTCAAAAATTTATGGCAAAATTTTTTCCACCAAGTAAGACACTCCAATTAAAAAGTGAAATAGCTCAATTTCAACAGATAGACTTTGAACCTTTGTATGAAGCATGGGAACGATTCAAAGATCTACTTCGAAGATGCCCACAACATGGGTATGCTAATTGGCAACAGTTTAATATTTTTACAACGGAATGAATGGGCAAACTCGTACAATTATTGATGCTGCTGCAGGAGGTTCATTAATGAGCAAAACTCCCACTGAAGCTCTCGCTTTGCTTGAAGAGATGGCTACAAATAGCTATCAATAGCCTTCCGAACGATCTATACAAAGAAAACTCCGTAGGTGTGTTCGAGCTAGATACCATGTCGGCGCTTATCTCGCTCAAATCTCGGCTTTGACAAATCAATTAGTCAATAAATTCGGGAGGCAAAACACAACCGAAACAGCGACAAAGCACGTGGCCGCCTCGAAGGGGTAGCACAAGATGCTAATGAGCAAGCAAATTACCTAAACAACAGAAATTTTAACAATCGAGGTAATCAATTGCCAACTCATTATCATCCTAGTCTTAGAAATCACGAAAATTTTTCTTACGAAATACCGAGAAATGTGTTACAACCACCCCGGGATTCCAAAATCAAGCCAAAGACAAGCACACAAGTTGGGGAGAAAAAGCCTTCCTTGGAAGAATTACTTGCACATTTATTGGGGAAACCCGATCCAGGTTGAATCAAGCGATGCTCATATGGATAGTTTGGATTTAAAAGTAACAACAATTGAAACTCATCTCAAATCCTTGGAAACACAAATGGGGCAACTAGCTACGGCTATTAGCTCGCAACAAAAGAAAGAAAATTTTCCAAGTAACACTGAGGTAAATCCACGTGAGCATTGCAAAGCCATAAAATTGAGAAGTGGGACAGAATATGACAGATTGGAAATGCCAAATCATGCCACGGTGAGACAAAAGCAAATTATGAAATTTTCCACAAGGAAGAAATTGGGAAACCTGAGGTAACACCAATTTCAAATTCTGATATTAAATTACCAAATTCTCTTCCTTTTCCATAGAGATTTCAGAAGAAAAAGCTGGATTCTCAATTTTTCAAATTTACGAGATCTTCAAGAAAATTCACATCAACATCCCTTTTGCCGTGCACTTGAACAAATGCCAAATTATGCAAAATTCATGAAGGATGTGATGTCCGAAAAAAAATGGAGGCATATGAAACGATCAAACTCACGAGAAGAGTGCGAAGCCATTTTACAAAGAAAATTACCACAAAAGTTAAAAGATCCTGGAGTTTCACTATCCCTTGCACTATTGGTAATTCTTTCTTTAATAAAGCTCTTTGTGATTTGGGTGATAGCATTAATCTTATGTCTTTGTCTGCTTTGAAACTTGGCCTTGGAGAGGTGATACCATCTACCATTACTTTGCGATTAGGCGACGGACCACTCACTTACCCAAGAGGAGTGATTGAAGATGTTTTGATAAAGGTAGATAAATTCATATTTCCTGCAGATTTTGTGGTATTAGACATGGAAGAAGACCAAGAAATTTCTTTAATTCTTGGGAGACCTTTTCTAGCAATCGGATGAGCTTTAATTGATGTGCAACGAGGTGAGTTAACATTGCGGTAAACGATGATGAGGTTTTGTTTAATATATACAAAGTAATGAAATTTCAAGAAGAGCCTCAATCATGTCATTTTATTGATTTGATAGAACAAAATACTCAAACGGATAATATTGAACAAAATTCAAGAGATCCGTTGGAACATTGTTTGACTTCGATCAATAATGAATTGTGATGATGAATTAATTAATGACATTGATTTACTTGAGTATGTTCTTTTCTCTTGATACAAAACAAGTTGAAAAAGATAATCCAAGAGAAGAATTGGAAAATAAAAATATTGAAAATGCTCCGAAATGAACTTTAGAATTAAAGGAATTTTGAACATCTTCAATATGCATTTTTGGGAGAGAATAAAACTTACCCGGTCATTGTTTACGCTTCTTTGTCTCATTCTCAATTGGAAAAATTGTTGCGAGTTCTTCGTGAACATAAGTCGACTTTGGGATAGTACATTTCGATTTAAAAGGTATAAGTCCTTCCATTGTAATGCACAAAATTTTAATGGAAGATTCTTATAAACCATCCATTGAACACCAAAGACGACTTAACCCAAATGAAATAGGTAGTGGGAGCCAAGTTCTCAAATGGCTCAAGGCGGGCATCATCTATGCCATTTCTCGGCGATTCATGGGTAAGTCCTGATGTAGTTCCGAAAAAGGGAGGTATGATGGTAGTGAAAAATGATAACAATGAATTAATCTCAACACGAATCGTAACAAAGTTGGCGAGTATGTATTGATTATAGAAAATTGAACAAAGCTACTCGCAAAGATCATTTTCCCTTCCCTTTATTGATCAAATGTTGGGCCAAGTTAGTTGTTACGAGTACTATTGCTTTCTTGATGGTTATTCAGGTACAATCAAATCGCCATTGCCCCCGAAGATCAAGAAAAGACAACTTTTACATGTCCCTAGGGCACTTTTGCGTTTGCAGAATGCCATTTGGATTATGTAATGCACCGCTACTTTTTCGTAGGTGTATGATGGCGATTTTTCATGGGATGGTAGAAGAAATAATGGAAATTTTTATGAATGACTTTTCTGTTTTTGGCTCTTATTTTGACCATTATTTGAATAATTTATCCCAAGTTTTAAAACGTTGTGAAGAAACAAATCTTGTTCTTAATCGGGAAAATATCATTTTATGGTCAAAGAGGTATTGTACTTGGTCATCGTGTTTTTCCGCATGTTTGGAAGTGGATAGAACAAAGAATGTAGCTATTGAAAAGTTACCACCACCATCAAATATTAAAGGAATTCAAGCTTTTTAGGGTATGCGAGATTTTACAGAGATTTATAAAATATTTTTCAAAAATTGCGAAACCTCTCTCGTAATCTTCTTGAAAATGATTTTACATTTTGCTTTGATGAAGCATGTTTGCGGCTTTTGAACAAATAAAAAGGCTCTTATTTTGGCTCCTATCATGGTAGTGCCGTTGGACTCTACCATTTGAGCTCATGTGACGCAAGTGATTATGCAATGGGCGTTGTCCTTGGCCAAAGCGAGATATAATTTTCAAAGCTATTTATTATGCAAGTCGGACCATGGATAGTGCCCAACAAAACTACACCACAACCGAAAAAGAAATGTTGGCGATAGTTTTTGCATTTGATAAATTTCGAGCTTATTTGGTAGGTATCACGGTAATTGTTTACACATCATACGGCAATTCGATATCTTTTTTCGAAAAAGGATGCAAAACCTCGTTTAATACGATGGATTTTGCTTCTTCAAGAATTTGATATTGAAATAAGGGATAAAAAAGGTAGTGAAAATATTGTTGCCGACCATTTATCCCGCCTCGAGCAACCACACGAGGTAATAGAAAGCCCAATAAAAGAATCATTTCCGGATGAACAAATAATGATTGCCAAATCAATTTTACCATGGTATGCAGATTTTGTTAATTACCTTGCAGGTGGAGTTCTTCCCCCGGATTTAACATCACATCAAAAGAAAAAATTCCTATATGATGTTAAGTCCTACTTGTGGGATGACCCATTATTGTTCAAGAGATGTCTTTGACTCAATCATACGTCGTTGCGTCCCTGAGGAAGAAATTGGAGAAATTCTCCAACACCGCGTTCTTCTTCTTATGGAGGACATTTTGGACCTACCCGCACCACGCAAAAAAAGTGTTACTGATCCGGTTTTTATTGGCCCACTTTATTTAAATATTGTTACACATTTCTCAAGACTTGTGATCGATGCCAAAGGGTTGGTAACATATCAAGGCGTCATGAACTTCCTTTGACAAATATGATGGAGGTGGAACTATTTGATGTATGGGGCATTGATTTCATAGGACCATTTCCTAACTTCATGTGGCAATATCTATATCTTGCTTGCGATTGATTACGTCTCCAAATGGGTGGAGGCGATCGCCACACCAACGAACGATGCCAAGGTAGTGCTAAAATTTCTGCACAAATATATATTCACTCGTTTTGGCACTCCCGGGCTATCGTAAGTGACAAAGGTGCGCATTTCTATAACAAATTATTTAATAACCTTCTTGCTAAATTTGGTATACGTCATAGAGTTGCTCTTGCTTATCATCCTCAATCAAATGGCCAAGTCAAATTTCCAATCGTGAAGTTAAGCAAATTTTGGAAAAAAAACGGTAAGCTATAATCGAAAAGATTGGTCACAAAAACTTGATGATGCATTATGGGCTTATCATACGGATTATAAAACACACATTGGTATGTCACCATATTGATTGGTATTTGGTAAGGCTTATCATTTACGGTTGAACTTGAACATCGTGCCTACTGGGCAATAAAAAAATTGAATTTTGATTTAAAAGCTGCCGGTGAAAAACGATTACTTCAGTTATATGAAAATGCCAAGATTTATAAAGAAAAAACAAAAAAATGGCATGATCAAATGATTCTACAACGTGAATTCTTACCCGGCCAACAAGTGTTATTATTCAATTCTAGACTGAAGTTATTTCCAGGAAAGCTGAAATCACGATTGTCGGGGCCATTTGTAATAGAACGAGTATCCCCTTACGGTGCTGTAGAATTGCGAGGAAAAGATGGGGATATATTCCAGGTAAATGGGCAACGGTTGAAACATTACTTCGGGAATGAAACAAGGAAGATTTTAAATCTTCCACTTGGTGACACAAATTCTTAAGCCCGGGTAATTAGTCTGGCTGAAGACTATAAACTTAGCGCTTCTCAGGAGGCAACCCGGGATGTGTGTGATTTTATTTATCCTTTTGTGTGAGCGTTTATCGATAAAAGGTAAAAAAAAAAGAAAAGAAAAGAAAGAAAATATATATATATAAAAAGAAGAAAAAGAAAAAGAGAGAAGACACACTGTTGGATCGTATACACAAATTCTGCATTTCCGAAAAATAGCACACTTAGAAGAGGAGATGCGAGAAGGTCGTGAGGCCTTACGCCGTGAGTTACGTCGGGAGCCGAGAAAGATGCGGCGTTAGGCGGACCGACGACTTGCTTTGCCGTGATGCTTATCATCGGGATTATTTGGCGTCATGGATACATCATATTCTACATCCCGATCGATTTCATTCCTTCGGTTATGCCGCCTACACCACCTACTTCACCGGATGACGATGCTACCACCGTTTGATGGATTTTCGTGAAGTTCTGTTGACCTTAAAACTATTTATTGTGTGATAATCGTGCATTGAGGTCAATGCACATTTTAAGTTTGGGGGAAAATATTATGCATCATGATAACTTTTGATGGTTTTCAAATTGCTTGAGGACAAGCAACAATTCAAGTTTTAGGGTATTTGATAAGTTGGAATTTTACCAACAAAATAGGTATTCTAAGACTTAAAAATTGTATTATTTTTAAGTAGATTGAGTCTAGATTATTGTTGAAATTGTACATCGAGTTGTAATAGGTATCAAGGTACCAAGAAATCAAGAAACGGGCGAAGACGGTGAATAATGAATCACGGCGATAAAAAGAAAAAAAAAGAAAAAGAAAAAAAAAAAGAAAAGCAAAAAGAAAAGAAACGAAAAAGGAAAAGAAAAAAAGAAAAAGAAAAAAAAAAAGAAAAGAAAAGAAAAAAAGAAAAGAAATAGAAAAAAAGAAAAGAAATAGAAAAAGAAAAAAATAAAATAATAATAATAATAATAATAATAAAAAAAATTTGATTTGTACTGTGGTACACAAATAATTGTGTGTATTATATATTTGTAACGCAGATTCAATTCGTCTCTGCTTGTTTTCGACTCCGATACATTCGATACCTACTGCGGCAATAATTCGACTTTTACACGATGGAAAACCACGAACGGATTAATTAAACGAGCGAGAAGCATTATCGGCCCGAAAGAAGAAGAAGACACCGATCTACACGTCAAAAGGAAAATCGGTGGAAGACAATTGATAATGGACAATATGAAGACCCATCCGCTGACACTAACACCTCACGAATCTTCCGCTATAAATAGCCTTGATTGATTTATTGCAAGACACCTCTCACCCTTAAAATCAAGTTATCGCTTTCTTTCCTTGATTTATACTTTTTAGTTTTCTACCATTTGTGTGGTTCTCGCATATTTGCTCAAGCGGCCGATTGATAGGAAGAGGCAAAGACGGAAAGAGTTTACCTCCGGAAGCTTGAGAAATCTTCCAACGGATACGAGACAAGTTTCATTTTACCCTCTCTTTTAATTTTTGCTTGTAAATTGTAGAACATGTTTAATTATTTGTAAACGATATCATCATGAGCTAAATTTCCATTTCTAGAGGATGATGTAACTTAATCGAATCTTATATTTTGATGCTTTTATTTATCATGTTTCAAAAGTTAATTTATTTATACTTTGTTGGTTTTAATTACTTCTAAATTACTTGATCAATAATTTGGATTATTTGGTTTATACAATTATAATTCGAGAGAATAAATTGTATAACCGACCTAAAAATAGTATAACTTAGAATTTCATATGATTGAGAAATTTATGAATTCTCGAAATCTTGTCTATGGATTCACCGATCTTTATAAAATCTATTTTTCTTATTTTTATAGAGATATTGAAATCCAAATTTAGATCTTTTTAATTAATTACTAATCGAGAGATAGAATTAATTATTTTTTTGGAATTCATGATTTATAAATTACTACTTGAATAATTGATAAATTAAGTTGATAAATATAAGATAAGATTAAGTGAATCATTCCTCTAGAATTTATTTATTATTGCATTTTTCGATCAAACTTTGTGTTAAATTGTGTTTTTGCTATGTACTAATTTTAAAAAAACACCCAAACTTATTATTCAATTTTCTAGATAAAATTAAGTTATTTTAATTACACTACTTAGTGCTTATTTAATTATCTTTCCATGTGGATACAACAACCTGATTTTTATCACTATATTAAAACTTGACACCGTATACTTGCGGTAACATTTTCTCGAACAACCAATACTTTTCTCGGACTCAAAATAAAGTCCACTCAACCCTATATGTTGGTGACCCATCGCCCATGCCAATTTTGCCATTCTATGTGTGCATTCTATGTGCATGTGATGGGATTTTGATATAGGCTTTTGAGTCAATTATGTATCATATGTTGGCGCGCTATTAACACCCCCAAATCTTCTAAATGCACCCCTTTTTAATTACATAATGTAATTATTGAAAAAGACTACAATGCCCTTAGTACCCAACCAAAATTCTAGATACACCCAACAAATCTCTAAATACACCCTCTTTTTTAAAACTTATAGGGATAATTACAAAAAGCCCCCAAGGTTCGGGCTAATTACAAAAAAATCCAAAGATTTTTGGAAATTACAAAAAACCCATTGATGTTTGATTTCATCTTACATTTTCCCCTTCAAAAGCAAAAATACTTCAAAAACCCCGTGACATCGTAGAAATAATACATATACCCCCTTAAATTTAAGACAAAATCAAATTTGTGGGATATTTTTGTAATTTTGAAACATCTCTGGATTTTTTTGTAATTAGCCCTAACCTCGGGGGTGTTTTTGTAATTATCCCAAACTTATAATCTTGTTCCACAAAATCTACATTTTTACTTTCCAAAATTCACATTATTCTCAATTTGTCAAGTCGATTACCAAATTGATTTCGGACATTGAAGCCTTCAAAGACGAAGACATTTCCGATGAGCCTCGATCCATTTCTCACAAGCGGATTCGCCATGCTCCACAAGGCATTCGTCCCTCGCTTCTTAGTGTCGGGCAAGCACAACAGATCCTCTTCTTCGGCTTTGAATCGAGTCCAGATGATAATCGATGTGGACCCTTGGTCTTTCTGTGATTGCGGAGAGATGATTGATGAAGAACTCAGATATCGAATTCCACCCATTACCACTTAGTCTTTTCTTCCTTCTCAAGACAAAAGGGACTGCAGAGACAATATCGTCGATTCAAAATGGAGGCCACAAAATTAATTATTATTTGTACCCTTCTCTTTCAATTACTGTTGGGATGTGATGATACCCGAGCCGAGCTGTGAGAAATTAATCCACGTCATCAGTCTGACACATATCCGAGTAGGCGACCTGCGGGTGACGTCAACAATGATATACGACGACACGTCACGAATTAGGCTCGCCCGCTACCGAGCCCAACGGCTACCGAGCCCAACCGCAACACGGCTACCGAGCCCCGAGCCCAAATTTCAATATGAAACGCACGCGCGACAGCTTCGTAAAAATAAACACATGCCCATGCTTGACACTTTATTGGTATCAGAAACTGCCACATGTCAGAGAATTATGAAGAGAAGTCGACAAGTGGCAAGTTTTGGCTGACATGCACAACTATAGAGGGACATGTGTCGTTTTTTAACTATTTTATTAATTAATGAATAGTTAGTGCAAAGATGACTATTGTAAACCCACTTACTCAAAGGGGTATAAAGAGTCTGAAAAGGAGAAAACAAAGGGGCAGTAGAAAACAAATTATAAGAAAGACCGACCCCAATATTCCTAAACGGCAAAATACAAAAAAGGCATAATTAGCCGAGAAATAAACATACGTTACGCACATTTTCATTTCCACGTGTTAAATCTTTTACATATTTCGCTTGTTGACCAAAACGCACGCCAACAAATTGGCGCTAGAAGGAGGGCCCGTATTGGTCGGTCAGAGTTCGATCAAAAAAAGCAAGTGAAATAAAAACCAGGTAAAGTTTGACGCTTAACCTTTTGATAATAGACAAAAATGAGTCAACTATCGAGGAATGCCCGTTTGACTGAAGAACAACATTTGAACAACCAACCTGGCCAGACTACGAATGGCCACAATATGCTCCAAACGGAAGCGGGGAGCACTACTTTATTTCCTTTTGCTCAGCTAATCGCCAACCCAACTTTTGTACAGCAAATGAACCAACTTATATCACAAACTCTCGCCACCACAAACTCTCAAGCACCTCCTCCACTCCTTGCAAATACTAACCCACTCAACCCACAACTAAATGTTAACATTAATCCTCAAATTCCCGGACTTCCTCGCCACGAAGCCCAAGAAGCCAGTTCGGGTAATGAACAACATGTCCGTCATGACAGAAGGCGGCAGAGAGAAGATGAGGAGGAGCAAAGTCGTATAGCAGAGTCATTTCCGGAGCAAACGCGACATCGTCATGCCCACTCAGTGTTCGCCGGACGACTGGGAGTTGATCCCTTTCGCCCAGCTCGATCGATAAGTTCCCTACCAGGTTTCCTGGATGAGCGGGAGCAACTCAGGGTCAATCGAGTCCAAGGCCCTAGCTTATGGCGGGAACGGGATGTAGAAATACACCGCCACGCCGTCGTCCGAACGAATTGAAGGCGGTCCGGATGGCGAATGCAGCTCGAAGACCGCCCCAAGTAATGAGCCAACCAGCTGTTCCGTCGCCATTTTCCCCTGGAATCCTGGCGACCCCGTTACCGCCAAAGTTGAAAATCCCACAGGTCGGTCTCTATAATGGGGAAACCGACCCGACCACTCACGTTCACAAGTACTTAGCATGGATGGAACTATACAGTCCAAGCGATGCCATCCTCTCGCAGGCCTTCCCCGACTTTGGGCGACCGAGCCCACCGTTGGTTTAGGACCCTGCCACAGGGATCCATTCAAGCATGGGGGGATCTGGCCTCCGCCTTTACGACACATTTCTTAACGTCCAAAGTCCGAGCCGCGCCTAAAGACTCCCTCGTAAACATCAAACAAGGGAAGGACGAACCCTTGAAAAGTTATATTTCTCGGTTCAATAAACAAGTTCGAGAGATGGAACCGGTGTCGGATGACGCCATTTTGATCGCACCATGGGGGACTAGCCCCCGAGACGTGGTTCAATTACTCCATCCACGAATCGGGCGACCTCGCACCAAGAATTTCTAGTCCGCGCGAACGCCATATTTGTGCGTAAGAAGCCATGGCAAGCAACCGCCCGAGCATCGACAAGGGGGCGTAAGAAAGGACGGAAGGAAAGAACCCGAGAGTTGGGTCGGGTCGATTCCGCCGTTCTCGGAAAACCCGACCACCGGATTTAGGAGCTCGCCAAGAGGCGAGAGCCGAAGTCGCCGCTTAAGGAGTACTTTGACCCACACTCCATCACCCATATGGAATGAAGAAGTGGTCCGAATTTGTTGCCTCCACTCGCCTCCGAAAATCGAGCCAAAAATTAGATTCGCGTCGATTCTGGCCTATCATAAATCGATAGGTCACGATCATCGACGAGTGCCGAGATCTAATTAGGGAAATTATGCGGGTTGTTCGGCAGGCGGTCTTAAAAGGTACGTTCATGAGCTACCGTCCCCACCCCAAGATCGACTCAAGTGTCAACCTGAGCGCGTAATCAATCCAGCTCTCCTGCCGCGCCCCAAATGAAAACCAGGAGGAGATCCTCATGATGTCAAGTGTCGGTCGAATCAATACCAACACAAGAGAGGATAGACGCTCCAACAGAAAAGAAAAGCCGATGTTAGACAGTAACCAATGCCGAAAGACAAGTTCGGGTGGCGGAAATCAAGAAGGCCAACCCACCGGCCACTTTGTGTTCTCGGATGCGGATGCCGACTAGGTGGTCCATCCTCATTCTCGATCCTCCGGTCATCACCGCACCGATTTTGGGTATTCGGTTCCAGACTTTTGATCGACACCTAAGCTATTCGTCACCATTTATGTCCGAGCATTTCAAGATTAAACGTGGATGACAGCTATATCCATCCATGTAACGATAGCATTCTGGGGTTTGGAGGAGGAAGGATAGTCCCGCTCGGGGAAGTTGATTTGCCCATCCAAATGGGACAAGGTTTGCATAAACGGACTGTCATGACAACATTCAAAATAATCAATGCCGATTCGGAGTACAATGCTATCATTGGGAGGCCATTGCTTTATCATATAAAAGCAGCCGTTTCAATATATCATTTTTGTATGAAATTCCCAACATCTGATGGCGAAGCTATACATAAAGGGAATCAAAGGGAGTCACGAGAATGCTCTCTTAAACTCCGACCGGTGGAGATTAACGTGGCGGAACTAGGGCAAACCAGTGGAACCACACAAGAAAACCCCTTACCCAAGGAGGAGTCCGAGCAGAAAGTGGTGATCGTTCAGGAGGATAATCCAGGTCGTCGGCCTGGGAAGGAGCCAATGATGGAAGAAGGCGAGCCGGCAATCGAAACCGAGCCGGCCGGGCGAAGACGAATTGCCCCCGCAAATCAAGGAGGGGCAAAGCAAGAAAAGAAAATGAGCGGAACCAAGAAAACAGGTTGATACAATCAATGCCTCGGTAGGCTAAGCGGGCGCCAACTACGTATTGGTCATGATCTCCCGTAACCATATCGGGCGAGTTGATCGAGTTTTTGGGAAATAATCTTGACGCCTTCGCATGGACTCACGCAGACATGCCCGAATTGACCCCAAGTATGCGTGCATCGCTTCAATATTGATCTAACGCTCGCCTATCATCCGAAAAGGCGCAAACTCGCCCCGAGATAGACAGCAAAGACTCGAGATCGAGGTTAACAAGCTATTAGACAATCAATTTATCCGGAAGCCCTCTATCCCGATGGGTCGCCAATCTGTTTTGGTAAAGAAAAGCAATGGCCATGGCGCTGTGCGTGGATTTTACCGACCTCAACAAAGCATGCCCTAAGGACGTTATCCATTGCCAAATATCGATTACATGGTGGATGCTACGGCAGAGACGAGCCGATGAGCTTCATGGATGCATACTCGGGTTACAACCAAATACGGATACACCCGTAAGATGAAGAAAATACCTCATTCTTCTATGCTCGAGGAATTCACATGTTACAAGATGATGCCCTTTGATTGAAGAATCTTTGGTCGACCTATCAAAGGTTAGTAAATAAGATGTTTGAGAAAATGATAGGCCACACTATGGAAGTCTATGTAGATGACATCTTTGGTAAAATCATCGTACATGTCCGATCATCTAAACGATCTTAATAAAATGTTTGCTGTTTTGAGAGAGTACAAGATGATGTTAAACCCGAGAAAGTGCACATTTGGGGTCGGCTCGGGTAAATTTTTGGGGTATATGGTCACCAGAGGGGAATCGGCTAACCTGCACAAAATAAAAGCCATCACCGACCTAGAATCCCCAAACTCGTAAAAAGGTACAAAGCCTAACAGCCGATTGCCGCCCTTAACCGATTTGTTTCTCGGTCCACGACAAGTGCAAACCTTTCTTTGAAATTATAAAGAAAAGCAAAAATTTCGAGTGGACCGAGCAAGCACGCATTGCCTTTGAATCCCTCAAACAACACCTATCTTCAACCACGCCAACTGGGGCCAAACGTTGGCCTATAAATTAATACTGGCAAGGATAATATCGCCATCCCCGAGAAAGACGCAACCGACCTCATCAAAAGATGTGAGAGGTGCCGAGAGATTTGCACCACAGTCGATATCATCCTCGAATGCAGCTTACTTCCGTATTTAGTATTTAGCCCATGGCCGTTTGCCAAATGGGAATGGACCTCATCGGACCACTACCCACGGCAAAGGGGGGCGCTCAAGTATGCCATCGTGGCGGTGGATTATTTCACAAAATGGGCGGCGAGCCTCCGCAAAAATAGATGAAGAAAAGGTTGTGAGCTTTGTATGGAAATCTATTATCCGTAGATTCGGGATACCACATTCGATTGTTACGCATAATGGGAAATGCGATTCGACAACCGAAGGTTTCAAATTTTTGTGAAGGTTTCCGCATAAAAACTATTTCTCAACTCCATACCACCCCAAATCGAATCGGACAAGTTGAGGCCGTTAATAAAATACTCAAGTATACCTTGAAGGCGAGATTAGAGGAGTCTAAAGGCAATTGGCGGAGGAACTACCCGGCGTACTATGGTCATACTGAACGACACATCGAGCGGCCACCGGAGAAACACCTTTTTCTTTAGCTTATGGAGCCGAGGCGGTGATTCCTGTCGAGATTGGAGCCCCTACCTTCGTAATTGCAAATTTTGAAGAAGACCAGTAACGAGGCCGCTCCGAGCCGAGCTATACCCGCCAAGAAAAAAAGGTGCAATGCCGAGATGAAAAACGCAGTGTATAAACAAAGGAGTGAAAGGTACTACAATTCGAAAGTAAAGGAAAGAAGATTTCGTGTCGGCGATCTTGTATTGAAAAAGATAACGGGCATTCAACCCAAATTTATTGAAGCCAACCTGGGAGGGCCCATTTCGGTCACCACGCCTTATCCGTGGGGCGTACCACTAGAATATTTGAGTGGAGAAAAATTTATGCATCCATGGAATGTAGCATACCTGCGGTATTATCAATAAAGATCTCGATCTATGATCCATAGGATTCCAAAGAATTATCCTTTCATCCGGTATTTCGTGAGCTCTCTAAAGGAAAACGAAGTTTTTACTCACCACGGCTAAAGACTCCTGTTACGCACCGAGCACAAAATCAAGACTTGGTTACGCACCGAGCACAATATAAAGACTTGATTACGCACGAGCACAAAATAAAGACTTGGTTACGCACCGAGCACAATATAAAGACTTGGTTACGCACCGAGCACAATATAAAGACTTGGTTACGCACCGAGCACAATATAAAAACTTGGTTACGCACAAGCATAATATAAAGACTTGGTTACGCACCAAGCATAATACCAAGACTTCGATTCTGCTACGCCGAGCACAATATAAAGACTTGGTTACGCACAAGCACAATATAGAGACTTGGTTATGCACCGAGCACCGAAATCAAGACTTGGTTACGCACCGAGCATAAAGTGAAGACTTGGCCACGTACCAAGCACAAAATAAGGACTCGATTATGCGTCGAGCGCAATAAAGACTCGGTTGCTTCATAAACAAAATTTCAAAAACAAAATAAAGGACAGGTTTATATACCGAGTACAAGAATCAATTAAGGCGAGCAAATCCTTATTCAAGTCACCAAAACCGAGCCCCGTACTTGGGAATATAAAAGGAAAAGAGAAGACAGGCAACAATCTTACAAAAAGGAAAGAGCCGAGCATCTACAAAAAGCTTGAAACACATACACAGGTAAGGAAAATAACAATTCATTTCTACTTCAAAAATATTTACATAAGGGAGGCCGGAGCCCATTACATCTCGAGGCACGAAGCCAAATTACCTACCTAGGGGTACATATGAAAGCATCAAGACTGAGCCGGGGGCGGAATTTCGACGCACCACTAGAGCCGACTTCTTCCACGTCCGGAGGAGGAGAGCCCTGCGCATTAGAAGCCTCGGCAAAGTTCGGCCGAAGGGTATCGAGATCAGCCTCCAGGAGGGCCAAATCTTCCTCAAGCTGAGCAGCAGTACGCCCGCCCTTAATCAAATCAAGAATTTCTCGGAAGCTGGTCGCATGGCCACACAGTTAACATGAATACATACTCCTCGAGTCTTTGTAAGCTTTAACGGCCTCTCTACGAACTTCCTCGCTTTGCCGACGGGCGGTTTCTTCACCTCCCAGACATCGGCTATACGCCTCCCATTTCCTCACTGGCGGTGGCGGCCGTTCGATTCGGCGACCTTAACCCCGAGCTCTTCTTCACCTTGCGGGCCCGATCTTGCTCCGCCTCGGCCCTCGCAGCAGTCTCTCTCTCGTAGTTGGCCCGAGCGGTAGCCTCATCCGCTTGAGTCTTAAAAGATTCTTGTACCCCTTGGAGGGTAGCATAGCCTCCCCGCAGATCCCCGTGCCGCCTTTCCAGGTCGGCATATTTTTTCTCCACTCGCGAAAGCACCCCCAACCGCATGCCATAAGAGCCCAATCATCCGCCCGTACATGGCCATGGCATCTCAATTTGTTCTTCGGCTTGATCTCCGAGCAGAATTGCTCGATACCTTTTGTCCAGGCACGGGCCGAACACTCATCGCGGCCCGACCGCCTCCCGGTAAGACTCTCGCTTTGCTCCTCGTCGGGCGTGGCACAAATGAACGAATTCCACAAACCATCGAGGCGTAGTCCAATCATTCCTCGCAATATTCATCCCTCACTTGACTTGGAGGGATGAAGTGACCTTCCCCGCCGAGGTCATCCGAAAAAGTTCGCGGGCCTCCCTCTTCGTGGGCTTCGGGATGTTCGGTGCCGTCCGACCAACCCTTTCTTGGCCCGATCGGGCTCCTCCATCACAATTCCCCCTCTTCTCCTTTGAAGAGGAGGCCGCACCGCCTCGGCACCCCATCGCCAGGGCGTTTACTGCCGGATATCTTCTCTCCGAGCCGCCCCACATCCGCAGTTGATCGGCGATTGCCGAGTTCGCCGCGCGGCCGTGTTCCTCACGCCGCGAAGACGTGCACGCAAGTCTAAGCCACGCCCGCACAAAGCAACCACCGTTAGAAGATCAAAAGAAAACAAAGATGTTTCAAAAGGAAAGGTGAAAAAACATAAGTGTTTACCTCGGACAGCGCCGCACTCGGCGGCTCGAGTTCTGTGTTGGCCTACGGCGCGAGATGATCTCGCCCACGTGGCTGGCCGCCGCAGGGGACGGCGTAGTTCGCTCTGTCTCACCGGCCGCTCCCTCCCGAGAATGGGGCCGCATTTCTTTCATTACCGGGAGGGTTCGGTTGAAGCTCTCTCAACCTCTACCTCCCGCTCACCACCTCGTCCCCGAGCCGCCCCCTCGTCCCTGGGTCGGCGGGCAGAGCAGCCTCAAACCGATTCGCGGCTAAGTTGGCCTCGGTAGCCAACCTCTCAATCCGCCTATCCATTATGCCCGAGCCCCGGATGTTTTCCACCTTGAATAAAGGTGACCGGCAGAGGCCCCGACGCCCGATTCCCTATAAAGGTGAAAAGAAAAGACAATTACAAAAGGAAACAATAAACAAAGAAAAGCGGAGGAAGGAAAAAGGTAAGACTTACTATAACCAAAAACAAAATTTGATGGAGGATGAAGAACGGTCTCCCTTTCTCCATCTCCCACGCGAGCTTGCCACTCGCCGCTCACCCAAAACCATTTATCCTTCCACTCCTTCAGAGAAGAAGGAGACCTTCTACTAAACCGTCCGGATACCCCGGTCGGGTTCAGACATAATACCACCGGACGGTCTGCCCCCGAGATAAAGGAGTTGCTCGCCATACAAAAAGCTCGTTCATCTCCTTAAATTTGGGGCGAGGATACTTTTCCGTGGAACATCACCAGAGGCCGATGATCCCGCCCCAAGAAATCGGGTGCACCTGGGCCGGATGCATGCCCCACTTACAAAACCACCGCGTAAGGAAAGCCGGCAGTGGAAATCTCAAACCGTATAAAAGGCTGGGGGCAAATACAGCTATGCAACCCTCTGGTGGGTACTGGGGACTTCCGTGCCGTCCGTTGCCCAAAAATTGATACCACTTGGAATATGGTACCTCACGGAACTCATCTACCTCCCGAATCATTAACATGCTCGGGATATCGCTTATATCACTCGGCGTCCACCGAGGCTCGACACGGAGACGAGGGCCTCCTCCGTCTTGGCCGTCCGCCATTACGGTGGCCTATGGGCCCTAGCGGCCTCTCCCACCTCGAATCGCCGGATGGTTCATCTACCCGCTCTCGTTGTCACGCTCCGGCTCCGATGGGTCCATATTTTCTTCTTCCTACTGGTATCGCTCTAAAATCAACACTTGGTGATTCTTCGCCGAACTCTCTTGTACCGGTCCCCGGCCGATACACCGTTCTTCTCGAAACGCCACATCAAGCGTCGGATCGAAAATAGTGTGCGTCCGCTCTAAAGACGTTCCACCTCGATAAGAGTCTGGAGAAGATATCTGAATGACGCTCGGACTACGAGGCGGTGATGGCCGTGCTGGTGAGAAAGAAACAGAAGGTTCAGAGGGAGGGTCTTCGATTTCAACCTCTACACTATAACTACGACTCCTACTATCCTCAAAAGAAGACATTTATAGGTAAAGGGAGAGTATTTTGAAAAAATACCTAAGTTTGAAGTCTCGAACTTGGAAAGCCGACTAAATTTCTCGCTCACTTCTAGTTGCTTTAGCTCAAAGGTCAATGGTTGCGAAAGTGAATGATGAAGGGAAACGCGGGTATTTATAGATAGGGTTCCTCGATAGGCGCGACAATTATTCGAAAAAGACACGCCTTTTAAAACTCAAAAGCCGTCAAACATGTCAAAAACGCCGCATCCCCACGCCCGCCGACGCGATGTACCTTTTCGGTTCTGCGCAAGATTGGTCCAAGCACAAGATGCCACGTGTTGTCATTATGGCAACCCAATTAATGCGCCGTTTCAAGCATTAATTTCTACGTGATGTGCCAGGAAAGAACAAAACCTTTGAGAAATCCGTTTCCCCATTAAATGTTCATCATTAGCATTAAAGTTTAACTCCGACCTTAGAAATTCTTCTCTCGGAATCAAACTTGGGGGCCTTTGATGATACCCGAGCCGAGCTGTGAGAAATTAATCCACGTCATCGATCGACACATATCCGAGTAGGCGACCTGTGGGTGACGCCAACAATGATATACGACGACATCGCCACGAATTAGGCTCGCCCGCTACGAGCCCAACCGCAACAACACGCTCTCGAGCCCCGAGCCCAAATTTCAATATGAAACGCACGCGCGACAACTTCGTAAAAATAAACACATGCCCATGCTTGACACTTTATTGGTATCAGAAACTGCCACATGTCAGAGAATTATGAAGAGAAGTCGACAAGTGGCAAGTTTTGGCTGACATGCACAACTATAGAGGGACATGTGTCGCTTTTTAACTATTTTATTAATTAATGAATAGTTAGTGCAAAGATGACTATTGTAAACCCACTTACTCAAAGGGGTATAAAGAGTCCGAAAAGGAGAAAACAAAGGGGCAAAGAGAAACAAATTATAAGAAAGACCAACCCCAATATTCCTACCGCAAAATACAAAAAAAAAAGGCATAATTAGCCGAAATAAACATACGTTACGCACGTTTTCATTTCCACGTGTTAAATCTTTTACATATTTCTCGCTTGTTGACCAAAACGCACGTCAACAGGATGTTTTTGAAAACTAAAAAGGAGCATGTTCGAATTTT
Source organism: Rehmannia glutinosa (assembly GCA_016081115.2). Lineage (NCBI taxonomy): Eukaryota > Viridiplantae > Streptophyta > Magnoliopsida > Lamiales > Orobanchaceae > Rehmannia > Rehmannia glutinosa. The sequence goes on from CM071926.1 coordinate 1,400,272, forward strand.
TCTTGTTATTTCCCTTTGTAGCAACAATGTTGTGTGTATAGAATGTGGATGAGTTTATGTTTTGGGGAAGAACTCAAGTTTAATTGGGGTAAGGGTAAATTGGGAAATATTAGGGGTGTATTAATTAAATTGGTTGATTTCAAAAAAGAGGTTGAGGGTGTATTAAGAAAATAGGTATATTTAGAGTTTTTGGGGGTGCAAATAGCGCCACCCTTCTATGTTTTTTAATGTTACAGATTTCTCTTCAAATCTAATGTTGCAAATTACTCTTCGAAATCTAACTATATTGTACGGTATGAACGATATTTGTAATAAACTACATTCATTAAAATTATGCCACTAATTTATTTTCAATGATATTAGTAAAATAAATGATGTGTAATAAATTTAAATTCATTTAAATTGTATCAATAATTTATTTTTAGTTGAATTAGTAAAGTTATATGGTAAACGTGCACTTTACTAGTGTTCCTATAAATGTAGTGGAAGTTGAAAGAGGCTTAAGTACATATTTTCTTCGAATGCAGAACCGACAATTGTTCTTGAGTATTATAGAGACTTAATAGAAGTATCTATTTGCATAGAGGTGTCTAAAATATATATAACAGACAAGTGTACAATAAAATAGTAAGAAAGGTTTTACGATATTGTTAGAGGTTTTAGAAAAATTCTGTAGTCGTTAGATATTTTTTATCTTTACCAATCATTGATGAAGATGAAAAGCATAAATAAAAGATAGACGCTCATTACTTGCTTAAGCCCCAACCGATAATTGGAATTCAAAAATGTCATATTCAATTATCCATAATCAAAACATCATGTAATTTTGTTTTCAAGTAAATTGATACAATACGAACATTTCATTGCGGATTATGTTGGATTCTGCACCATAGGTTTGTCTTGCCAACTTACTAAAAATGTACCACTTTGAGAACACCTGTACAATTTCGAGAACACTTTCAAATGCGTCCTAATTTAACTGTAACTGGAGTACTTGTGAGTAGAATCAACCCGATCTCTGATATAATTCTCAATAAATACGATATTGGTTTGATTGTGTGACCATAGCAAATGATGGATCAGTTCCCTTCCGAAATAGAGAGCGAGCCACTCTTCGCCATCAATTTCATAAGCTTCCAAGTTATTTCATTTTTGCTTGTCTTTATTCCATTGACACGATCGTACCTACGTAAGTGTGGGGAAGATAGCCATCAATTAGCTTCCAAGTTATTTCATTTTTGTTGGTCTTGTTTTTATTCCATTGACACGATCGTATGGGGAAAGTTGATCTTATTGACGAACAAAGTGTGTTGGATATTGATTATTAAGCTTACTGGTTCAAAGTGAGCTTTCCTATTTTTGATCAGTCTTAATTTAGAAGTTGATTCCTATTTTCCATGATCTTAAGCAATCTGAGTATTGAGGCTATCATCCTAGTGCCAACATCTTTGGGACCGCAACAGAAACTAGAAACTGTTAACATTGAGGAGTTGTATGAAGTTAAATGGTTTCAAGAAAGTGGCATGTGACGGTCCAAATAATATAGTCCAAGTAACCACTTTTGTGTTGTTTAGGTGCAACGTCATGCTATTGAATGAGTTGATTTTTTTACACATTGTACATGTAAGTTCAAACTATAGTATCTTTTTATTAACGGGTGATAGTATATTTTGACAATTTTCTAAAGAGATACTCTCTTGTGAGACCGTCTCACGGATATAGATCCGTGAGACGGAGCCCCATTTAGTAAAACCCGCCAACCACCCGCTGAAAAATAGGACCCGGCGCTCTGCAGCAAAAATAGGACCCAACCCGCCGCAAAATAGGACCTAACCTCACGCAAAAGCCCATACCCGTTGAATCATGCCCTAGCGATCGTCTCTCTCGGCTCGAATCCAATTAAACAGATGTAAGAGAAGAAAACCTTAGCTCGTGTTGTAGCGCTTCTCTCCTCACTTCGAATCCAATGAAACATTGTACGACATTGTACGAGAGAAGAAAAAAAACCTTAGCTCGTGTTCTAGAAGTCGTCTCCCTCACCTCGAATCTAATGAAACAAAGATTAATACGAGAAGAAAAACCTTAGCTCGTGTTCTCTCTTTATCCCTCTCTCGACATCAACGAACATAAAACCTCGCCTCTTCTCCCTCGACGTCAACGCATATAAACCTCGGCTCACGTTCTCTTATTGTGTCTCACGATGCGTAATTTCTTCTTCGATTTACCTTTTGTTGCTAAATATATGTATGAAATTGGGATTGATGTTGGTGTTTGTTATTGTATGAAAAAATTTATTATTCTCTAATGATTTTTTTCTTTTCCAAATTTCTGTGTTGGTTTTGTTGAAGAACAAAAATGAACAATATAAAAGATCTTGCCAAAGAAGGTATGATTTCTTCCGTTAAGACTAAAAGTATTACTTTTATAGCTAAAAGTATCACTTTTTCAATAAAAAGTATCGATTTCTAACGAAAAGTATTGCATTTAGATGTTGTCACCGTCATTGACTCTAGTGATGAAATCAAAATTGACACGGGGATGCACGTGATGTAATGCTCCAAGAAGTCAAGGTAATGTGTTGCCTATTTTTGTCACTTGATTTTGAAGTATTGCTTTTCTAGTAAAAAGTATCACTTTTTCAATGAAAAGTATCACTTTTTCAATGAAAGTATCACATTTCTAACCAAAAGTATTACGCTTAGATGTTGTCACAATTCTTGGTGTTGCTCGTGAAAATGACGAAATCAAGATTACCACCACGAATGCAAGTAATACAATGCTCCAAGAAGTTTGAAGGTAATGTGTTGCCTATTTTTTGTAACTTCGATTTTGAAGTATTGCTTTTCTACTACTATCATAAAAGGTCAATGTTTCGCTAAAATATTCTTGGACTAAAATACCTCTATTTAAAGTATTAATTTTATTATTTTTAATTGGTTAAAGAGTAATTGACTCAAGATGACTTTTGGTACTCGGATGACTTTTGATGGGTTTCTCAACAAAGGGTTAGATATTTTGGTTCCCTTCTTTCTCAATCATCAAGACGAGTTTTGGTGGGTTTCTCAATGGGTTACTGGTCTTTTGGTCCCGTCAATCTCGAATTCTCTTCAATACTTCGGTTTTAAGGATAAGAATATTTGGAGACAGAGATACGCCGAGAGAGTCGAGAAAAGTCGGACTTTATGTGAGTTTTCTGTCTTCCTTTGCTTATATAATCATGTTTGATTCTATTTTTTTCGTACATGCTATATTTTGTCGATTTAAAGAATAATGGCTAGAAAGAAGTTGGATCTTTAAGTTGGTTATGTTTGGTTTTTGGTTCTTTGAAATCTTTTAGTTGTGTATTTTTGTAAAAGGAAATTAGCCAAGGAGATGGTTTCATGTATTTCTGTTAGAAAATAGGGCACGATCACGGGTGGAGTTGATTATATTTGAAATAGGGAACGGCAATAATTATTTTTGTTGTCCATTTTTTTTATGAACAATAGATAGGGGTGATGTGTCTCAAATTGGTGGACAAGTTGTTGTTCTTTTGTCCATGTAGAGGGCAATTGATTATTGTTTGTGCACATGTTTAGTGTTTTAGAAAGAGATGTGATCTATTTTGTACGATATTTTAAAAAATGCTAATGGGGAATCATGTTGAATGAAATGTGGATTCTCATTTTTTTTATATACAAATGGTTTTTAGTTATTTAGACGTTTTTAGCTATTCGAGCGTGATTGCGTTCAACTTCAATAATAAAGCAAATATAAATTTCAACATAAAACGCACATCCTAGAAAGTCCGACTACTACAAAGACAAATAAAGATAGTAAATTTTTGAAGCAAAACCAACAGAGGCAAAATAGGATGTGTTTTCATTCAAAAGGAATTGTTTCTTCAAACAGTTATGTCAAGAACAGAGGAAACTAAGACAATATTAGTATTGCAAAAGAAATATTTTTCCTTCTTACAGTTGTGTGATTTCCTCCTCCATCTTTATACCTTATAATCCCAGCAAAACCAAACCAAAAATATCTGGTCCGAGGAAAGACAATTGAATCTGATCAATTTAAATCATAAAAAATTGAACGGAGGAAAGACAAGGAAATCCGATTGATTTGATCATTCTCTCTCTATTGCATGCTTTATATTAGTGCGATTTTTATTCGGTTGTCCACATTTACGATTTTCTCTTTAGAATTTTATTTTGATGGAGTCTATTTATACTTACGAAAAGGGGGTAGAAAGGAGATCAAGTTCAACTATCTAGGACTTGCTTCCTTTATCTATGCAACCATTGGGTATCCTTCTAAGATCGCTGCTAAAACTCATCTTAACGTTCTACCTTAGATTCCATTAAGTAATCTTGTCAAACAATTTCGTGTATATTATAGTTACATTTTATTTATGTGAAATACTGATTGCATTATATTTAAACACTTACCTATTCATATTCTACTTGCTTATGCGAAGATATTAAATTAGTGTAGTAGAATTGAAAACTTTAAAACTTGCTTGAAAATAAATTATTTATTTTATGTTTTTGTCTTATTTATGTAGAGGAGCCTGGATTCGAAGGAATTCTCGGTACCCAACAAGGGAGTTCTCCGATTTTGTAAAAGGGTCGATTCTATATTAAAAATTAAGGTGAGATTTTTGCAATTCTCACACTTTTTTGCTCTTTCTTTGGAAAGACATGAAAGTGCAGGAATGTTCGTGTTTCTCCTGCTATTGAAACTATGCAGAGTAATCTTTTAGGGTATATTTGGATGGGGGATGGTTTTTTCTTTGATGTTATTTAATTTGTGTATGAGTTTGCGGCTTTTTCTTTGGTTATTGAAACTATATACCGATTTGATGTTCTTAAATATGGTTTTTTCTATAATTATTGAAACTATATAAGACTCTTAATTCTTCACTTTCGGAAGCATGGTAAATTCGCGAATCCACGCAAGTGTGTTTTTGTTGTTCTGTTTGTTTTTATATTTATTTAAAATTAAAAATATATGCATTCAAGTATGGAGTTCATGTTGTCTCCATATGTATACTAGATGATCTTTTTCTTTAATATGAGCAATTCCATCGGTGGCAAGAGATCATTCATTCGGAAAAGTTTTATTCTCTTTATAAATAATAAGATGGAACCATTAAAAGTTTTCCTTTCTAATATTCGCTAATAATTATCTTCAAGATAGTTTTATATTTAATCTATTACATGGGATTATCGGTTTGTGTGGAGGGGGGATGTCTTGTATGTGTGTGTATGACATACTATTGGATTTTGAGGAAATGTTGATAGTTATTTAGGGAGCTTTACTAAGAAAAACAATAAAAATAAAGGGAAAAAGAAAGCAAAAAGAAACGAAAAAGAATGAAAGAAGTAAAGAATAAAGAAATGAAGTAATTTCGATGTCGTCTCCATAAAATAGTTTGGACGTTGAACTAAATGAATAACATGAGTAAACATCATGTTTTAGTACCTAAAACATAAATCATAGGGAAGTAAAATGTAAACAATATTTCGAGGAAATTAACAAGAACACAATTTTTGTGGTATATCTTTACTATATCTCTATTGGTCAGTACTTCAAATATCCTCACCTAAAACATTTGCAATTTCTAGAGTTAGATTTTTCTCGTTGAATATGAATTTATTGGAAAGGTAATTGTTAAATTCTCGGTATGTCGGATGATGGTATCCAAGTCGTTCTGTGGTCATGTAAGAAAAATTGTGTTTTTTAAGGCAAGAAGTTCTTCTTTGTTGAGAGCTTGCGAATTTATTTGGTAGGGAAAAATAGTAATTTCTATGGTTATAGTTTTTTGGTGTGATGGCCTTAGGAAAATGAGACTATGGATGATTGCTTGGATTGTGATTTGTGAATGCCCTTAGTCTTTGAAGGTATATGATTGTTAGAGAGTATAATATAAAGGAATAAAGGTATTGGAATTTATTTGGAAAAAAATTCTAGGCCGACGGTTTCTCGACTTTTCTTTGCCGAGTAATCAACAAGGATAATAGAGACATTTCTTGATTTCCTTATGTCACATGGATCAAATTTCAGAAATAATATAAGCGGCCAAAGAAGACGACCACCCATCATTGAATTTCCTAATGCAAACATGGAAACAACCACCCAAATTACCCAACCAATAAAATTTGAGTCAATTTGCGCAGATCGGATATTCGGAAAAGAAGAAAAATAATGAAGCATGTGGTGGAGATAAAAATTCATGCACCAAAGGTGATATTGAATTATGCATAATTTATTTGTTCTTTGAGGTTTAATTTTTGGAGTTGTACATTTGATTACTCCTTAAACAATAAACATTTAATGGATCACATTTCTAGGAGAATGTCATTTTTCATTCTTTAGCATTAATTCTTGGTTCCACAATGTCTTCTCTATGTACCATATTAACAATATTTATAATAAACTAAATTAAATTAAATAATATTAATATTTTTAATTACGTTAGTAAATTTATATGGTTCGCGTTCAATGCACGTGCACCTTACTAGTCTAGTAAAAAGTATCACTTTTTCAATGAAAAGTATCACATTTCCAACCAAAAGTATTACGCTTAGATGTTGTCACAATTCTTGGTGCTAATCCTTAAAATGACGAAGTCAATATTACCACACGAATGCAAGTGATACAATGCTCCAAGAAGCTAAAGGTAATGTGCTTCCCATTTTTTATCAATTAAATTTTTGAATTATTGCTTTTTTATTAAAAAGAATCACTTTTTCGATGAAAAGTATCACTTTTTGAATGAAAAGTATCACATTTCTAACCAAAAGTATTACGCTTAGTTTGTTGTCACAATTCTTGGCGCCGCTCATGGAAATGATGAAGTCAATATTACCACACAGAATGCAAGTGATACAATGCTCCAAGAAGTTTGAATGTAATGTGCTTCCCAATTTTTGTCACTTGATTTTTCAAGTATTATTTTTCTAGTAAAAAGTATCATTTTTTCAATGAAAAGTATCACATTTCTAACCAAAAGTATTACATTTAGATGTCACAATTATTGCCTCTAGTGATGAGGGTGATAAAACCAATAATTCAAATGAGGTTGGAGTTGATAATGAAGATGAAAATGAGTTTGATGTGAGTTGTTGTCTTCTCCATATAACAAGAAAAACAATTAAGGATATGCATCGGTTGTAATTGTCGTCATACTCGTGTTGTTGGGTTTAGTGTACGAAAAATCGATTAATAGAAAATCTACAAAAAAAACAGAGTTGTTGTTGAGATATACTATGTATGTTCTTCTCTGCTGGATTTAAAGCTTCAATGAGAGTAAAGTTAAATGGAGAGGGCTTTACGAGGTAGTTCAAAGATATTATGGAACACGACCATCAACTCACAAGAAGGGGATGGAGCCATCTACATCGTTACGAGAGAGTCATTACAAATGAAAAAGGCAAAGCTATTGAGGATATGATATCTTGTGGGATGAAAGCCACTCAATTTTATCGTTATATGATACACGATGCGGGGAGAACAATGCCTTGGTCATACTTTGAAAGACCATTTGAATTTTGTTAATAGATTGAAAATAAAAGCAATAGAAGGTGGCGATGCACATACGTTAATTGATATCTTATATCAACAAGATGTCGAAGAGGAGGATTTCTTTTTTAGAGTGAAATTGGATGAATTTGGTAGATTATCTAATGTATTTTGGAGAGATTCTATGATGAAAGAAGACTACAAAATATATGGTGATGTTATGGTATTTGACACACTTACCGTACAAATAAGTATAACTTGATTTGTGCGCCATTTGTTGGGGTCAACAACCACTGGAAAAATGTCATGTTTGGGTGTGCTTTTTTATCGGATGAAAAATTTAAATCATTTGAGTGGCTTTTTCAAGTCTTTACAAAATCAATGGGTGGAAAATGTCATGTAATTTGTTCACGATCAAGACCTAGCAATAACCAATGCAATTGAAAAGGTAAATACTTTATGACAATAATCGATATTTTTGTCTCGTGATACTTTTATAGCTAAAAGTGATACTTTTAGCTATAAAAGTGATACTTTAACATGAAAATCGGATATTTTTCCCTCAAAATGTATATGCTTAATTTTGTTTTCTTTCTTACGTGCGAGTTTTTCCTCAAACAAGGCATAGGCTATGTCCTGTGGGCACCTTCACCGAATGCTATAAGTCGGTTTGGACGTTTGAAAAAAATAATTCTTTCAAAGAAACATTCAATAAATGTTTGACTGGTTGTGTTGATGAAAGAGACTTTGAAACTTGCGGGAATTCTATGGTTTCGAGTATGAATTGCAAAATGATTCTTGGTTTCGGTGCATGTATGATTTGAAGGAGAAATGGTGTCTTGCATTAAGCAAGGATAAGCGGGAATATTATCTTCACAAAGGAGTGAAAGATTTACGAACAGCAATAGGATTTAATGCAAAGAAAACAACAACTCGATCAATTTTATGGAATTTTTCAAGGAACATTAAAGCGTTGGAGGAACAATGAAAAAAACGAATTCCAATGCTCAAGATCAATTCCGACGCCCGTACTACCATTGACTGGAATGTTGAAACATGTTGTTGAGGTATATACATTGACCCTTTTTAAATAATTTGAGAGTGAGTTTATTAAAAGTATCTCTCTTGAATGCATCATTGTGCGTGTTGAAGAAAACATCATGGTTTATGACATTTCAATGCCAAGTGATGGGGGTTGTTGTTATCGTGTGGTGTATGATTGTTTAAATATGCTCATAAACTGTTCTTGTAAGAAATTATAGGAGTGTGGTTTACTCTGTTGTCATAGCTTAAGAGTGTTTCATATGTATTCTATCTCCAAGATTCCCGAGTGTTACATTGTCAAAAGATGGACAAAATTTGTCAAAACAAAGTTGGGGAAGTTCAATAAGATGGTGAAAGTTCTCACAAACCGAAGGATTGTGTTCCTTGCCAGCATGAAATGGCAGAAAAACAAGAAGAAGAAAAGTAGTGATACAACAAGCTCACATCCATCCAAGGAGTTTGGTTCAAAGACTCCTAATCCTCGATTATTTTAGTAATTATTTTTTCATAAAAACATGAAACTACTCCTCTTTTTTAGTATTGAATTGTTCAAATTTTTAGTATTGAATTCTTGACTTTTTATTATTGAATACTTTAGCTTGATATTATAAATGATGGTGATACCTTTAACCCAAAAACGATACTTTTGTAACAAAAAAATGATACTTTTAACCCAAAAGGTGATACTTTTCCAATGGAAAGCTATACTTTAATGAGATGATACTTTTTTAACAAAAAGTGATACTTTAACCCAAAAATGATATTTTTGTAATGTAAAGTGATATCTTTAACCCAAAAAGGTGATACTCAATGGAAAGCTATTCTTTAATGAGATTATACTTTTTTAACAAAAAATGATACTTTTAATCCAAAACTGATACTTTTGTAACAAAAAGTGATACTTTTAACCCAAAAGGTGGTACTTTTCCAATTGAAAGAAAGTTATACATCAAAAAGTGAGATGATACTTTTTTAACAAAAAGTGATACTTTTAACCCAAAAAATGTGATACTCAATGGAAATCTATACTTTAATTAGATTATATTTTTTTAACAAAAAATGATACTTTTAACCTAAAAGGTGATATTTTTCCAATGGGAAGCTATACTGTCATGAGACGATACTTTTTTAACAAAAAGTGATACTTTTAACCCAAAAAAATGATACTTTTAAAAAAAAAAAAAAGCAATACTCCTAATCCTCGATTATTTATTAGTTGTTTTAGTACACAAACTTATAAATGATAGGGATACTTTTAACACAACAAACGATACTTTTTTAACAAAAGGTGATACTTTTAACACAGACAACGATACTTTTTAAAACACAGTGATACTCTAATGAGCTCATAATTCTAAAACTGGCAACAAAAAGCTCGAATATTACAAATGTGCTTATTCACAACCACACCAACTTACAAAATGTGAAAACAACTTTCTGTCATCTTCCCAGCAAATCATACAACCAAAAAAGATAGACCAAAATATTATTCAATACCTATCAATGTAACTTGCACCAAACTAATTTATACATGCATAAAAATTAGAAACAATTCTTCTCAACTTGCACCAAACCAAAAATGTTTCATTCTCTACCGAGCCCTATACATACATCAATCAGCTTGTTGATTTATAAATTCAATTGCTTCCTTCTCAACTTGCACTCTTAATTCATTCCACCGGCTGAGAACAATCCTTGCGCAATAAGAAGCCCTTAATTTGCGTCGTTCACCAACCTTCAATGAAAACAAGATAAAACTAACGTAAAATAAATATTTTTACGTGCATTAAGAAAACACCTGGAAATTTAATCTAATCTAATTTGCGTCGTTCACCAATCTAGTCTAATTTTATAACCAGCAAAAACATTCATACCTTACGCAAATCTGGTTCTAAGTAAACAAGCCCCTGGAAATTTTCCATGTGGTGCATTAAGAAAACACCACAGTCAATGTTGGTTAGTTTTCTTTGCCATGGAAATTTGACATTCTCAAATACATATTTTGCAACATCATCAGCCTTAGGGTGGTTTTTCTCCTTCAAGAAAATGCGCATTTCTCTTTGCTGAAAAAAAAAGAGAAATCACAATACTGAGTAATACTGATACTTTTCATATGAAAATTGATACTTTTCACTTCAAAAGATAACAAATAATGAGTAATACTTTTCAAGTGAAAAGTGATACTTCTCATATGAAAAGTGATATTTTTCACTTAAAAAGTGATATTTTTCACTTCAAAGTATATAACAAATAATGAGTAATACTTTTCATATGTAAAGTGATACTTTTCACTTCAATGTATTACAAATAATAACATGAAAAACTCGACATCAATAATAAAAAGAACTAAATAATTTACCACCAATTTTGCTAGACTACTATAATCAGGAGCAACATCTTCATTATGCACCAAATTATCCAGATATTGCACTTTTCCATCAACAAAGTTGATGAGAGCACAAATATAATGTTGCATGTAGCAAATTGGCACAAAAATCTGCATTTTTAAGAAGAAAATCAGGACAAAAATCTGCATTTTATAAGAAGAAAAGCTAAATTCCGAAGCAAAACATGAAAGATATTCTTACGAAATCCACAGTGCTGAGGTCTCGGTTGTTTCCACTTGAGATCCAATGATTCCAAAGAATCTCTCAAATTTTTACTATTATTCTCGCCTTTATCTCCAATGAAAAGCTTTTCAAGGTACATCATTGCGAGTGTGATACTTTTAAGATTAAAATTAATACTTTTAAAGCATAAAATGACACTTTTAAATAAAACTTACGAGAATGTTGAGCATGGAAGTTCGTTCTTTTGGTCTTTTGTTGAGCAACATAGCCCATGTGTCTATGATGCTTATGTGGATCATCATTTAATCGTGCAATGTCATGATGCCATCGTTAAATACAATATAAAAACCCCAAAGATGTGCAAAAGCGTTTGAACCGAAAATTAAAAATAATTAATAAAACAAGAAAATAGATTTGAACTGAAATTAAAGGTAATTTATAAAAACAATTTACTTACTCAATAAATTTTTGTGATTAAAAAGCAATAATCAACAATATCTTGCTCCTTCCTGCAAGAAGAATTTGAGGATGCTCGTGTGTTTTTTCATGAAAATGGACTTGAATTGACCTTTGGATCAATAAGCCATGGTTCGTCCGAAAGATTCTAGCATCCTCTCTTGCTTCTTCATCCCCAACTTCTTCGCCGACTTCTTCACCACCTTCTTCACCAACCTCTTCCCCCACTTGTTTGCCCTGAATCTTCCTCTTTTTCACCACTTTTTCGAACTATCCTCCGGGGTAAGGAGCTCAAAATTTGGAATTTGAGCTGCCAAATTTTTCATCAATTTAAAGTTTTCAACACTTTATCAATCAACTCGTGCACCTTCGAGTCCGAGAAGAATCAAGCTTTCGTGAGATTGACGAGTGCGGAGATGAAATTGTATCTTTCTTCTCTTGCTTCTCTTGCGTCATCTCATTTTTCAATTTTCTCGAACTCGTCCATATGGAATTGTGTCACAAGATTAAAATTTCTCTTGCACATCAAAAAGCCTTATGAACATTCTACAAAAATAAGAAGAAATGTGTTAATATTTGACATGAAAAGTGATACTTTTCACAGAAATTAGTAATACTTTTGATATTTTTTTTTCACATGAAAAGTGATACTTTTTACTTCCAAGTATTACAAAGATTAGTAATACTTTTCAAGTAAAAAGTGATACTTTTCACATGAAAAGTGATACTCTTCCCTTCAAGTAAAAACGATACTTTAAATGAACTTACATCCCTAGCCAGCCGTTATGCACCTCGTCATCGTCGAGCTCCTTCCCTTTGGTAGTTTCAAATTTATATATTCATCATCACCAACTTGAACATCTTCTTGTTCATCCTTTTCGTCTGCATTTTTCCCAACCTTCTCTTTCTTCTCGGCCATGTTTTTGTCACATGTCTCATTTTTTCCAACCGCCTCTTTCTCAACCGTGCATTTATTCCTCAAGCAAACAGGGTATGTATCCGTTACCCATTCACCCCGCCCCTAGCACATCAATAGAGTTTTCTTGTTTTATTCTTTTCCTCGACTTATCGTGGGTCCAATGAGATATCGGTAGTGTGGATGGTTCAGCGTTTCCCGCCACTTCAATCTATGGAAATACAAAAACAATAAAACCAAAACACACCCATGATGTATTTAGCTCTGGGGTTCCTATTGTATTTGTCCACCCCTGTGCACAGTTTTTTTAAAATATACGAACACCGGTCATAATCCCCTATTTTCTCCACATCAATGACTGATCTAATCGCATGCAAGTCGACTTTCCGATTCGTCCTCGAAGTCAAAAAGAAGATAAGCGAAAATAACAAAAAGGCGCTTAAAGTCATCGCTACCATCTACAAACCTACTCTCAATCACATTCTTAACCTTATACATCAAACATTCCCCGTCGATGCCGTACTTTCTCCTTCAACTCACCAATCAACCCAATATACTCTCCCGATCCAATTCCGAACATCATTCCCAACTTTCTTGGACAATAAAAAAGATCACATATGTCATCCGATGTGACAACAAAACTAGTATCGTCGAACTTCAACATCCGATTGGTACCATTAAAATTCTTTACCGATTTTTAACAATACCCATAGAAATGTTGAATCGATACGAAGACTCAAAGAAACCTCCAAATCCCATAATCGACAACATCGATCTTTTGTCGATCATCAATTTTTTCATAAACTCACATAAATCTTGAGGTTTACATTGGGTGATGAAGTCTCTCGCAACACATAAAGAGTGACACTTTTAACATAGAAAGTGATACTTTTAACACAAAAAGTGATACTTTTCACATGAAAAGTGATACTTCTATATGAAAATTATTTATCGATTACAATTGAACAAATTAATAGTATTAACATGCAAACCGATACTTTTAACAGAAAAGTGATACTTTTAACACATAAAGTGGTACTTTTCATATGAAAGTGATACTTTATATGAAAGTATTTCTCATAACACGTAAAAATATATTCAAAGTGATACTCGGTTAAGTGATACTTTTAATACGAGAAAGTGATACTTTTAACATGAAAAGTGATACTTCTATATGAAAGTATGTTAAAAGTGATACTCGATTTATGTGATACTTTTAACAGGAAAAGTGATACTTTTCACATGAAAAGTGATACTTCTATATGAAAGTATACTTTTAATACGTAAAGTAATACTTTTAACACATAAAGTGATACTTTAAATACAAAAAGTGATACTTTTAACACATAAAGTGATACTTTTATATGAAAGTATGTTAAAAGTGATCTTGAGTTATGTGATACTTTTAACAGAAAAATTGATATTTTTAACACGTAAAGTGATACTTCTATATGAAAGTATTTCCATAACACAAAAAATATGTTAAAAGTGATACTAAGTTATGTGATATTTTTAACACAAAAGTGATACTTTCAACACAAAAAGTGATACTTTTCACATGAAAAGTGATACTCCTATATGAAAGTATATGCAACCTGGCTTTTCGCCTTTTCTCTACTGATTTACCTCCACATCGAGCTTTTCCTATCATCTCCACTGCAATAGTAATACAATCAAACAAATTAACACAAAACATCAAAACAACACAATATAATCATGCATTAAATAGTGACTATACCTAGTTATATATTTCTCATCTTTTTCAAATTTTGTGGTACTTTTCTCTTCTTTGAATAGGCTTTGAATCTTTTACTTGAATATTTTCATTTTCCTTAGCTTTCCTTTTTTCATGAATAACTTTTTCATTTCTCGGTGCGAGTCTCTTTTTCTAGGAGAAACCGTCTTGCAAGTCATTCATTTTGTAATACCCCTGCCTCCGGGACAATCGGGATACGAATACGAGGTGTTTTAGGATCTTCTTCCATAATCACAGAGGATATATAAATGGCAGATCAAGGAAATGTGCACAAACAACTTTTTTAGTTTACACCGCAAAAACATCAAAAAAAAAAAAAAACCACATTAAAATGATGAAAATATATAAATCTAATAAAAAGAAATTAACATGACTACTTTATGAACACTAAAATGAATTTCGCATAAAAAACTCATAAAGCCTAGACAAAATCGAGAACATAACAACCCTAACACAAGAAAGAATCGAAATGAACAAAAACGGAAGAAAATGGAAAAAATTGAACACCAACACCAACCCTAAATAAAATGAGAACATAAAAACTCTAAAACTGAACGAAAAAGGGGAAAAAACACGAAGAAAAGGGTAGAAACTCGCACCTAAAAAAATCGCAAAAAAACTGAACTAAAAATCAAGAAAAACGGAAGAAAAAACCATAAAAAAGCAAGAAAAACGGAAAAAATAACTTACCAAATTGACAAATTGAGGAATCGCGCAAGAGAATCGAGCGGAAAATCGGAGAAAAATGGAGAGAAATCGAGCGGAATTTGAAATTGTGGGGGAGAGATGAAACAGGGGAAAAATGGAAAGAAAGGGTTTAAGGGAACACAAAAACTTGGGAGGAAAAATAGTAGGGTTGTTTTTTTTTGTGAATGGGGTCATGGGTCCGGGTTTTACTAAATGGGGCTCTGTCTCACTGGAACTAGATACGTGAGACGGTCTCACGCAAGTTTTTGTCTTTTCTAAAAGCTTTTAATTGGAGTGATTTTTATGTTTTATAATTATTTATTTAAAAAAACCCAAGTAAGTTATTTTAAACTAGAATAACTCGATCAAACTAGTCTAAATAAGTATCCTTTTTTTTTCCTATGGTTAGGAATTTGGTTAATTTAAAGATTTACCCTTCTCAACGACACGTGACATTTCACACGTGCCACCACCTAAGCACTTGGATGTGGCGGAGGGGTCTGCCAATGGCGTAGCTGGGAAAATTTACGGGGTGGGCCGATACACGGCGGGATAGGCCAAATAAAAAACTAATAGAAAATCCAAATAAATTTTAACTAAAAATTTTTTTAAAAAATTTACCTTATAAAATTTTTTTTTTTTTTGAAAAGGGGGCCAGGGCCCAGGTTGGCCCCCCTGCCTACGCCAGTGGGTCTGGCGATCACGGCAGAAAAGTCCCGGTACTTGAGCGACTGCCTCTGTCCACGGAGGTGCAAGAGCAAATGGTGTAGTTGCCCTAAGCGCTTCAAGAACAAGTTTTTTTGCTCCCTAGGAGATTGCATTTGTAATGATTTTTAACAAATCAACAACTACTTTTACTCAATAAAATGAAGTTAATATGATCTTATTTATGAACAGATGATTTATGCATTTTAGCCACCACAGGTGACATTTTGATAAGGAAAATTACTACAATTGCATGTAGAATTGAATGTCAAAATTGCACTTGTCTTGGTACATGCTAGTTGCAACTACTATGTTACCTGCATTGGGACAGTATATTCTTATGGAAGAAATCCCAATCAACTTGTAGTTTATAAGTTGAACCAAAAGAAGAAAGAAAAAGGAAAACAGAAAAAGAGAAGAAAAAGAAGAAGAAGGAGGCTTAACTTTACAAAAACTATCCTTGAGATTTAGTGTAGTTATTAAAAATCTAATTATCTTTAAACATTACAAATATACCTGAAGCTTTTGATTTACAAATTGCACATATTGAAGGAGTATTTGTAAAACAAAGACAAACTTAGGGGAGTATTTATAATTTTGACAAATAACTAGAACTTTTTGTAATCGGACAAAACCACAGAGGTATTTTTGTAATTTACCGAAAATTTTAATGAAATATGGTGAAAGCTCAAAAACAATCTCCAACTTCTACATTAAGCTTGTGCAAAATTCTTTTCATCTCTCATCTCGGCATTTTCCATCCTTTGCGCCCTCAATCTCTCTTTCAACTTTTTGCTCTCTTCAAAATTCACCTTCCGCTTCAGGGCTTTCTGCAGCAGGACGAAGATGTCTGGTTATAGCATCAGAGAATTATATGACTCTCACAATGAAAAAAGTATGTCACAGAGGAAACTTACTTCTTGACGGAAACACCTGTCGAGCTTAATTTTTAACTCTGTGCATTGTCCAAAAAACTTCCCGAGAGGATGGTCAATATGGCACTTCTGGAACTCTTCAATAATCTGCGTGTATGTCGGTCACGTAAGTTCCAACTGGCACTTACTACTGCACTTAGCCAATCAAGAAAATATAACTTGCATACATAGGAGATAGTGCAACCAGCAGTTATTATCAAAAATGAAATGGTGAACTTTCACCACTTTGTTGAAAATAAGGTCATTTAAAATAGGGATAATTACAAAAAAAAAAAAAAAAAAATTGAGGTTCGGGTTAATTACAAAACAACCTAGAGGTCTTTGAAAAATTGCAAAAACTCCCTTGAGTTTTGATTACGTCTTACGTTTTCCCCTTCATAAGTAAAAATTCTTACAAACCCCTGCCCACCCTTTTTTTCTAGAAATATTACAATTACCCCCTTAAATTTAAGAGAATCAAATCTGAGAGGGTTTTTGGTAATTTTGAAACATCATTGGATTTTTTTGTGATTAGCTCAAACCAGGGGTTCCTTTGTAATTATTCCTTTAAAATAATCTTCTTCAGCCAACAACCAGTTGTGACTTCAGTGCTAGAGGGAAAAAAATTAAAACAATATCTAGGAGTAGTAGCGCTAATCGAAGCATCAAAGCAGAAGGATCAGAAAGAAAATCAAGTGTTGAAAGACGTAGTAACACAAACTGTTTATGCCACTCATGAAGTTTGTAGCTGAAAGAAAGCTAAAGCAAGTAAAGAAGATACAGTCGAGTACACCCAAAATCATCAATTAACAGTTATCAGAATGCATAATAAGCTATCAATATGTATCTTCCGCTGCAAAGTATCTCCAACTGGTATCATTGCACTAGGAGGAAACATGTTTCAAACAGGTTAACAATGATAGTTAACTATTATATTTTTGGCATCTTAACAGACTAGAGCCACGTTTACTAGAATAAACCCAATTAGTACAGCAATATAGTTGGGGTTACTTTCTGAGAACAGGATATCAATCCGCAATTAGAAAACCAGAAAATAAACTCTTTGCAGCAGTCTTCACAATCAAGATTTAACAAATACAAGAAGAAAAATATTCTCAAGCGTTATATATCACGAGAAGTCTGTGCAACTACAAAAATAGAAATTCATTCAAATTAATAATTGGGCAGAATAAACTATGTCCAAGAACAATTATACGAGAATAAACTTTCTTTCAATGGAAGGTCGAGCAATGTGTGATGAAAAAAACTTACTTCAGCACACATTGGGTGCCTGTGGATTGTTAAAGAGGAGGATGCATAGTGCTCCTCGCTAGTTATTCACAGGTTGCCGAAGACCTAAAAAGCTGCAGAGAAAATTGGTAAGAAATAAAAATGCATGGCTCCGATCATGGTTCTTCAAAAATTAATAATAGGCATCTAATTCAAATTGTAACTTCCGCTCTTGGCCATTTTAAAAGTCCTTTCACTTTCTTATAATAATACAAATTTTATCTTCATTTCTGCAAATATGATAGTCCATTTTATATATGATGAAAAGAGAGCTATATAGCCTAATATTGGTGAGAAAACCCAAAAGCGTTGAGCTGCCAAATGTACGGTATAGCCAATTGAGGCGGGCCAAGAAAAAAAAAACGCCACATTAACCCCTTTAACAGGATTATGGGACATATTATGGTTTTAAACATAGGAATATATAACTCCTATAATGAAACAAATGAAAGAACAACAAGAGGCCAGTAAATCTATAAATTTACTTTGAAATAGTCTCTTTCTTTCTCTCTGTCCCCAGACTTCTCTCAAGTAAGCTTTTAGCTCAAAATGTCAGTTGCTCACATAGTCTCAACAGGTCATATGAGATCACCCATAGATTGTCCTCCCTAAGATCACCAATGAGAAAGCCCTAAAAGGGGGAAAAACTTCACACTTTAAATATAACTATTCTGAAGTGCTGAAAACACACAAAAATATCGATGCCCATAACTATTTGTGCAGACACAAGGTATAGATTTGGATCCCTCCTCAATTTCTTTAATTTTCATGCTATGTTTCCAATCACCATCAAAGAAAATATACAATGGCTATGATCCAAACCTCAAGAAAAAACAGCTGAGGATCAAATTGGCAGAAAGCTGGAAACCACAAATTTCAGCAACAGCTAGGAATAAAAATGACCACAAACTGATTTAGCCCATACCCATAGTTACACAGACTCCATGAAAAGAAACTAACAAATAAGAACAAATTTGTCAAACAGTTTCAAGACAACTGTTAACATACCATCCAAATTCTACGTTAAATTTTTTCAATTTAATCAATACAGTACAGCGAAAAACTGCATCCACCAGAAGAACATCAATAATTTATAGTATTTTCTCAACATTTCCTTTTTTTCATTAGTAGGTCCCTATTAACTTTAGTTTTACGACTACTTGATATACACATCGGCTACCAGACAACAGCATATTCACGTACGCTTGAAATGGCGGAAAAAAAAAAACAAGTTAAATTCATAACAAACTGAAATTCAAAACATAAAAACTCAAACAAAATGACGATCAAGGGAATTAGATTCACGTGAGGGAACCGCAGGAATTGCTCACCGGTGCACAGTAGCGTTCAGTGGTATTAAGGGTTATAGACGTGTCTTCTGTTTTACCGACTAAATTGATGGACGATGCTGTTTAACTAAAGCGCTTGTGCCGTCCTACAGTTTATGTTTGGTTTTATTTTTGAAGAAATACTTTATAAAACTTATAATAAGATTTATGTGTTTTATTTAATTTTATTCTGATAATAATTAGTTTGATTTTATTTTTTGTGAAAATGCGTTTGAATTTTATTTTTATTTTGTGAGAAGCTACATTTTATGGAAAGAGTTGTCATGTTAATGTTATATATCATTTTTATATTATTGTGAAATTTATTTGATAATTATTTTTTGTAAAAATGTAATACTGAAAAAGATAATATATTATAATTAATATAATGTATGAATATATATAGATGTATAAAAATATATAATAATTAAAACATATATGTTAGTACGTATAATAATGATTAGAATATTTTGAAGAAAGTGCTTATGAAAAGAAATGACTAGAGTTGGCATTAGGCCAGGCCGGGCCAACCCGGTACTAACCCACCGAGGAGAGAACCCAGGCTAGGTCGGACCGGCCTGAAATTCCTTCGGGTTAATATTTTGCTCTGGATCTCCAAAATTAGGGCTCAGTCTAGTCTCATTGTTGGGTCGGCCCATTGGGCTGTAGACAAATTCTAAAAAAAAACTTCCTTCTCATTGTTTTTCCTTGCCTTTTCAAATCTATGTCCGAAAAGTATACTAAACAGAGAACTATTTTCATGTAGTCACTAGTCACATTAATCATTGATAGGAAAAGAACAGGCAAATTAACAGACGGTAATTCAAGTTTGAAGGCATTTACAAGTTGGCAAAAAATTATACGAGACGGTCTCACGGTTCCAATTCGTGGGACGGATTCTAGATTGACCCATATTAGTTGATCTATGTAAATTTGGATCTAACTTACTTTGATTTGTAAATGGATTGGATCCGTCTCATATACTTAAATCCATGAGATGATCTCACATAAGACTTGCTCTTACAAGTTACATGGATCACTAATGATTGTGATTATCTGATGGTTAAGAGTTCAAATATCTTTGCATCACATATTAAAAAGAATTATTAAAAAAGTTATGAGGTTGGAGATAATTAGAAAGAAAAATAGAAGTTTCCAAATTATAGAAACCCTAAGATTTGATTCCTTCATACAATTTTAGTTGAACTAATAAAATTTGTCGACATCATTAAATATTTTACAATTACAACTTTTCTAAATATCCCAAATACTCGGACGAAAAGTTGAGGCTATTTATAATATTTAGAAAAACCGAGGCATGGAATTGTAAAATATTTGGTGACATATGTCAAGTTGTCAACTAACGATTGGGGCAAAATGTAAAACGAAATCATTGAACTTGAAATTCTTTGGGTCTTTTTGGTAATTACTCTAAACCTCAGGGGTTTATTTGTTATTATTTCTATTTAAAATAACACCAAATGAAATGAATACTACTTTGAAAATTTTCTTTCATTTTGTCTGTTCGTTCATTTTGCTTGGCCTCCATATATATTCATACCCCTGTCCAAAAGCTGTCTGAGAAAGAGAAAGGTATATATAATTTTCTTCAGAAACAATTACAAAAAATGCCATGAGACAACATAAGCCCAAATGGCACTTCTAAGCCCTTTACATACAAACAACCTCATATAGCTATTATAAATTTTTTTCAGTGTATTCTACAAAAGTTCTCTTGTAACTAAACCTGTTTTTCCCATCTCCAAACCAAACTGAAACTATATTCTCTCAAGTAAGAGCCCTGTGTGTGGAAGATAGTTCTCTCAACCCGATATTCGAAACGGGTTGTTCCCTAATTCGAGACAAAAGAACAGAAACTTGCTCGGTAGCCAAATCCAACCGTTCTTTCGATTTCGCAGATTCCGTCACGAGCGCAGACACCATGCTCTGCAGTAACTGAATCCTCTCAGTCGGATCATTCCGAGGAGCCTGAAGGTGTCGATTGGGCGGCACGCTGATTTTACACCACCGAAGAAGCAAATACCTTTCCGGAATCTGGAAGCAATTTCCGGTTGACAGAACTCGAAGAGCATGCCGACACAGGATTCCGGAAAACTCGAACTGGTGGCAGCTGCAGCTGATTATGCCTTCCCGTGGGACCCAATAAACTTTCCGACCTCCTTCAAGTTTGGTGTGGTGTCGAACGAGAAAACCATCTTCCATCTGATACGATGCGTAGTGGGCGGCCATAACGAGCTGTTCTTGGAGCTTTGAGAAAGCGTAAGGCGTGAGAACTGATGCAGCATGAGATTCCATGGGTGCCCCTGTTTTTAGGCTGATGTTTTGAATATTCTGCTGCATCGTCTGTTGTTCTCCGGTTTGATCCTTAAAATCGACTGCTACAGCTACCTGATGGTAAAGTCGTGTTAAAGCAAAAAGGAATTTTGGAATTAATAGAATGGATAATTACAAAAACTACCCCCTAAGGTTTGGGGTAATTACAAAAAAACCATAGAAGTTTCAAAATTACAAAAAAAAACCTCTGATTTGATTTTGTGTTAAATTGAAGGGTGCAACTGTAAAATCTCTATAATTTCTGGGGGGGTGGGGGTGAAATGTTTTTTGCTTATGAACAAGGAAAATATAAGACGGAACCAAACCTCAAGGGTTTTTGCAATTTTAAAAAACCTCTACCTTTTTTTGTAATTAGTCCGAACCCTAGGGTTGCCAATCTTGAAGTAACCATATGTCGTTCACATTTGACGGTGTTTACCACAAAAACTTCATACTTGATAATGGTGTTACGCAGCTTTAGAAAACAACACTTTCCAAACTCGTTGCAAGATAAAATACGAACACCTATTATGAAGCATGGCCAATTCTGTGAAAGTTCTACCTCAAGCATAAAGAAATCATAAAGTCAAACCCCACAACATTAGCCTAACTACAAACTTGAACAACTATTTTCAAAACTACAACTACGCCCTTGATATTTGTTTCTAATTTACAAATTGCACCTTTGAGAGGGGTATTTGTCAAGTAAATACAAACTTCAAGGGGGTGTTTGTAATTTTGAAAAACAACTCGATTCAGGGTAGTTTTGTAATTAACCCTAAATTGTATATAAACCTTTGGAGTTTTCTTGAACAAGATTGTGACATGACAGAAGAGAAAATAAATCTCACCTTACTAAATAAATTCAATATAGCTAGTAAGCAACTTAGCCAGAGTGCTTACTTGTTCCACAAAATGTGCAAGCCGGGTTTGAGCACTCAAAAACCGTTGAATAAAAGCATTAATTGATTTTGACTGGCCAGGAGTGGTCATTCCTGCGAAAAAATGGTTTCTCAAGTATGGCAGTGCCCAAAGATTTCGTAAGGCATACAAGCTAGCTATATGCCTGTTTGTGTGCAAACCGAAAGCATTCACCATATCTCTCCAACCCAATTCAAAATCCTCAATAGTTTCCAGGTTATAGAGTCGATAGAACTCAGCCTTCCATTCATTGTACCGTTCTCCCAAAACTGCATTGAACCATGATGGGAATTTTGCCACAATAAGCCATATACAAAGAGCATGTTTGGTGGTAGGCATCTCCATTCCTATTGCTTCTTTGAGACACATATTTTGGTCAGTCAATATTGTTTGTGGAGCTTTCCCATTCATAAATCCTAAGAAAGCCTTCAAACAAAAAATTCGAAGTTAGCATAATTATATTTATAGCATGCAAATTAAATGAGAAATACACACATACATATAATAATCACTCTCCTAATTTTCTTCTATAATATGTTGGAGGAGGGGCCAGGAGGTTGAGTTGTTTGTAGTGTTTAAGGGCTAGGATCTAAGAAGATGCACCATTTTCATTGTGCTGGACTGGTAGTTGACTAGGAAGAGAAGGTGCACCTCAATATAACAGGGTATCTTAGAGAAAAAATGTTTCTCCAGATGCATTTTAAATTTTTAAGATTGTCCAGGTACAGATTTCAAATCCATAATTAAAAAAAAAAATCCAATGAGCTTGTATACATAATCTTATATTACAATGCATTTCAGAATATCGAATTTTAAGCTATATTTGATTGAATATAGTCGATTTTTAAAATCCAAAATAACAACAAATAGTATTATATTGCAATAGATTTCAGAAATTGAATTTTGAGTGGACTTTTGAGTGATCAATTGATTATATATATAGTCTTGATGAAGTCATTTGAAATCATTTCCGCAAATCTTCACGTCAAATCCAAATTCTTATGTCCAAACAAAGCTTAAAAGCCTGAAGAGTATTAACTCGACCAACAAAACAAGCAAATATAAACACAGTCAATCACACTGACAGAAAACATTCCAAGCTAATTATTCAAAACGTGCTTCACTATGACTTTTTACCTTCAAAGCCCAAGAGAATGACCTCAAGTTTTCCTCACGGAGAAGGACACAGCCGAAGAAGCAGGGCATGCCATAATTGTTCAGTCCTACCCATATTCCAAGAGGCATGTCAAAAGCAGTCAACCGATGTGTCGTATCAAAGACCACAGCATCACCAAAAATGTCATATGACTGGACAGACGAGGCATATGACCAAGCTATATTCTCCAATCTGCCATTGCAATCAACTGTAAACTCAAATTTAAAATTGGGATCTTTATCCTTAATATTTCTGCACATTCTAAGTAAATCTATGCTCTCATCCTCAGGATCTACTTTTCTGAAAGACTGAAGCAAGTTCCTAACATCTTTCTCAGTGAACGGCAAATATCCGGGCTCCACGCACTTCTCGAGTTCCAATAGCCTCATCATCTGTTGCACTGAAATTCCAGTCTTTGCAAACATGAGAATTCGATTCTTGTCAGATTCTGATATGGTGCGATATGCAGGAAGATAACGCACTTGGTTCGGTTCTAGAAGTTCGTGATTGTGGTGGTTCGCAGCCAGTGACTCGCCATTCTGGCACTCCTAATTCGGTTGACTTGCTTATACGCATGTATGCTTGGCATCCACACCGCGAAGATTTTCTGTTTCTTTGTGGTTTATTTTCGTTCGACGTTTTCACGGAGTATTTCCTGCCCGATGGCACACGAAATAACGCCTTATGAGACCTTTCCCAACACCGTCTTTACCCTCCGTTCGATGACGCCTGATTGAAAACCCACAACGCTTTTGCGAATTCACTGTAGAATTCATAAGCAGCATCGTGAGTAGCAAATCGCTGCCCAATATATGGAATAACATCATTGGTCATCTCTAAGGATAGTCTGGTCTCATCTGGTGATTCCTCAGTGCTGCTTGTATCATCCAATGATATGGATCTTTGATCCGAGGGATCATCATACACCAGCATCATCTGGTCGGCCTCTTCAGACATTGTAGGCTGCTCAAGGTTTCTTGAAACGATGCTATTTTCGCCCATGTCTAAACACAAAGCGTCAACTACCAAAATCAGTGGTAAGAAGATCCAAAGTGTCAACTAACTCATTATGTAATCGGAACAAATATAAACTCAAATTTGACACAAATCTGACTTTAGTAATCTGTCGACACATGGACCCCGATAAGAAGGTTACTTTCCACGACAAATAGAAATATTTAGAGCATGAGTAGCATAATGCCCATTATAAATACAATAATAGTTATTCAATTACCATGAGTCCCTCCCTCAAGCATATGACACACCTTAAAAACCCAGGATAAAGGGGAAATGGCTCAAGAATCACCATAAACTTCAAGAAATCCATTTACCCACACACATAACTGTCTTATAAAAGTTCAATAACTTGCCTCCAGATCCTCCAATCCATTCTAATGTTAAGTTCTCTTCCCCAGAAGCAAAAATAATAGCCAAATAATATATATTGAAAATAGGAAATGACAAAAATACAACAATGCATATAAACAGCAACTTGTAGAAATGACAATGCATATACCACTATAACATCAACTGCCAGTATGCAACGCTCATTATCGCAACTGATATAAAACGCATAAATGCACGCTGACAAAGAAATGTATGAGCAAACACCCAAAAAACCATTATTAACAACAAAATATCAGTTCCCACGATATTTAAATGATCATCCACGAACGAAATATATTTAGAACTATAAAATCTAAGAGAAGCGCCAAATGTTTTTGAGAAAAAACAGTAAAATCAACGCACCTCTCTTTCGATTAATCGTGGCACCAATCAATCTTCAAGTGATAAATCGTACATTGATAAGAATACATGTACATATATAGATCCAAATGGATTATACCAACATCGGAGTCGAAATTGGGTGTTAATGCCGAACTGATCCGTTGGAAAGAAGAACGAAGGAGGTTTGGAGTGAAGTGGAACCCTAATTTGCGCAGGAATGTAACGAGCGCAATATATCTGGGCGGCGCACAATGCTATCTGGCGCCTTCAATCTATATGTGTCCAAACAGGTTGGGTGAGGGATTGGATCAGTCTTGGACCCAAACAGGACTATTGGGGATTCCTCATAATGGTCTATTTTTAATTTTTGCCTCTTTTTATTTTTCATTTTAAATTTAAATGTAAAGAATCATATCTTAATCTTTTTTTCTTTTTAATTTTCTCTTTAATTTTCTATTTCACCCTTTTTTTCTTAAATGTGGAATTTATACATGCAATCCATTAGCACATACAAATTTTTTCTTCATTTGGTTGACTACTGAGGTTAAATTATTTCCCAAATGAATAACTTAAAAATGTGTACATCTTTTCAAACATACTTGAATAATATAATAAATATTTTTCTTTTCAAAAAAATAAATAAATAAATATTTTTACATTAGTCGATATTTGCAGTTTATTGATATGCTTAATATCGTATTTCGTCTTATAAACATACATGAGAATCTTAATTTATTTGTTTGTAAAATTTTGTAGCGAACAACGATACAGTTCAAACAACTCATCTTGAATAATATAAGTTGGACTTGAGCATACATTTATATATAAATTTTGAGCAAATGGTGGAAATTACCCACTTGGGATAGGTGAGATACTTTTTTGACATGTAGGATAAAAATATAGTTTTTTACCCACTTTTGGGGTTCTTTTACCACAATACACTTGAGACTTTAAATGCAAGTCTTTAAAATAGGTAAGTGTGTATTTCTCTCTCTTGCAAGTAAATACATACATATATATGTTTGCCCTCATTTGTTCTACATTTTTTCTCTCTCTTCTTCTTTCTTCTTCACAAAATATCAAAAAGTTCTTTTTGTGGTCTTTCGTAACCAAAATCGCACCAAAAATCGAATAACAAGGTAATGTTGTTTCTCCTCTTAGTTACTTAACCTTGTTTAAATTGTTCAAGACCAATATATTTACAAAATATGTGAAATATATCATGAAAGGGAAAATTTTCCTCAATCTAGGATGCCTTCACAAGACGATGTATCGTGCCTATTTTTACTTAGGCACGATATATCGTGTTTCATATTAGGCGATATATCGTGCCTCAAAAAAAAAAATAGGCACGATATATATCGTGTCTATAATGGACAGAGCACGATCTATCGTGCCCCAAGAAAAAAAATAGGCACGATATATCGTGCCCCGCTTAAAATTAGGCCGTTTTTATGTATGCTTGCATATCTTTAATATTTTTCTATATTTCTTGTCCGTAGATGAACTCGGTTATGTTGTTGTTCGATTTGGTGGTCATTGGGAAGGTTTAGAATATAAAAATGGTGAAGAAGAAGATGTACGTATTAAACCGGGCAAAATGAATTATAGTGAAATATTGGAGGAGGTTTATGGTGTTGTTGAAGTTGATAGGGGCATATACGATTGTGTAATGCATGCTATTGTAGATATTTTTGGAAACAAAATTGGGAAGTTAAAGTTGAAAAATGACGATGACATTGAAAGTGCGTTTGAGAATACCGAGTTACCAGTTATTTTTGTAACACTGAAAAGAAAAAGGATGGGTGAGACTAGTGCGCATAATGTATTGGGAAGTCAGTCTGGGCATAATCGAGTTGAGAACGTTGAAGGTCAACAAGGTGTTGGTGGAAGTTTTATGCAACTAATGGCTACTCAGAATGATTTTTCAACAATCATTGGGCCTAATTACAACTACATGCACCATCTTGGTTTTCAACAGTACGGTGTACCGCACATCAATCTATATAGTCATGCGAAAGAGGCTAGTGGATCACCTTTTATGCATATGAACAATATTCCAATTTTGGATCATCCGCGTCCACTCTCACGTCTACAGTTAATGTTCCAAATATCAATTGTCCAGGACCTATTATAAGGCGAAGCAATGAAGATGGCTATTATCCTGATATGGGTTGTGATAATACTGATGTTAATCATGATAATACTGATGCTGATGTTGGTTGTGATAATAATGAAGATGATTATGGTGAAAACTACAGTGGTGGTGATGTTGATTGTAATAACAATGCAGATGATTTTGGTGAGAACTACACTGCTGGTGATATTGGTACTGATGTTGAATCCAATAATCAATTTGAAAATGACCAGCAACGTGCTGAATTTGAGGAATTTTGTGAATGGAGACGTAGACGGAGAGAAATATTTCCAGAAAACCAAAACCAAGATGCACCAGAAGTGCGAGGTGCTAACATACATCCAAATATCCATATAGACAATATGGATGAAACAATAGTGCCCAAGGACGAAGTTGGGTGATTCCTGGTGCACTCTCGCACGTTTCAGTTCCTCCCGAAGAACCTGCTAGATTGGAAGCATCTGGTGGGACATTGCGCCAAGGAGCAACATACATGAGCAAAATTGAATTGGAGATCGCACTAGGCATGTATCACCTTGAAAATCAAGTCGAATATCGAGTTGAAGGCTCGGATAAGACTCATTTTCATGCAATATGCAAGTATGAACGATGCCCTTTTCGAATGCGTGCATATGGAAATGATGGTATTGGGAGAGTAGGGAAGTTTGACAAGCACCATGGATGTGGGTTAAATTTGAATGACAATGCATCTAGGCGGGTGCATTCTAAAGTAGTAGGTGCATATTTTGCATCTAGATTACTAGTGGAACATTTTGCGCTCGTGCCAAGAGATATGATAGCGGAGTTGGAATCGCGACATGGGCTTAAAATGAGTTATAATGTTGCGTTGAGTGCTAAGCATCATGCTTTTGGGTTGATATATGTAGATAGCAACAAGTCATTCAATCTAATTCTGGCATACTTACACATGTTGAATTTAACGAATACCAGATCGGTAACTAGATGGAAGTCAGACAATTTTAATAGATTCAAGTACGTGTTTTTTGCTTTGCATGCATCAATCACTGGATTCCAGAATAATGCCCGGCCAGTTTCTGTGATTGATGGAACACACCTTAAAGGCAAGTACCGGGAAATATTGTTTGTTGCCGTAACAAAAGATGGTAATGAATAGATTTTCCCACTTGCGGTTGGAATTGGGGATGTTGAAAACGACGAATCCTGGACATGGTTTTTGAGACAGTTGAGAGATGCTTATAATTGCCCTCGTGATCTATCGATTGTTTCGATCAAAGACAAGAGTATCGATGCAATAAAAGCAAGATACCCGAAGCATCACATGGGCTTTGCACTTATCATTTGCGAGTAATTTGGCTCAATACGGTCAACATATAGTAGCAATGTTTAGGAATGCAAAGATATTCATACCGCCGTGAAGATTATGATAAGTATTTTGAAAACATAAAAGTTGATAGTGAGATGGGTGCGTTTAAGAAGTTAGAAAGTGCGGGGAAGACATATGGTCTCGAAAGTGTCTTGTTTGACGTTATGGGTTCATGACATCAAACTCAGCTGAGAGCTTCAATAGTCGGTTATTATGGGCCAGAAAGTTACCTGTTTGTTCTATGCTTGAGTGTGCTCGGACTATTATTGAAAAGTGGTTTTATGAATGACGCACTGCTGCTAATGAAAGAGATCAAGAGCTAACACTTGAAGCAACCAAAAGATTAAGTGATGCAGTTGAGATAGGTTGTAGAATGGATGTACAATGTCTTAGTAATGTGAAGTACAAAGTGAAAGATGGAACAAAGACCTATTTGGTTGACTTATCCCAAAGAACATGCAATTGCCGAGAATTTGAATATGAATTGATGCCCTTGCGCCCATGCATCTGCATCAATTAAGTATAAACAAATTTAAAATTTATATAAATATTTTCACATAATTCGTTCAATATTTTCACATAATTGTTTGTTTATTTGTGCAGAAAGGCGAACCTCAATATCTATTCATTTGTTGCCCATTATTATAAAAATAAAAATCTTCAACAAATGTGGGTGATGAAGTTTTACCAATTCCCGATCCGAATGAAGGGTTCTACCACAAGAGGTGCGAGAATTAGTATGCAACCCTCCAAATAACCCGAGACAAGCAGTCGTCCTGACAAAGTAGAGTTCATTCTCTTTGTTGAATCATCAAGTAATCGTTCACGTAAGAGTCAAATTTGTTCAAGGTGTGGGGGTCTTTGCCACAATGCGTCAAATGCACTATGTCATTGCCGCTTGATGAGCGAAAGTGCCCAGTGACACGATCGGGTCCTTCAAGACAAGGGCGTAGTGTAAGAAGAAATGTGGAATATGCCGGCGATATTCATACCCGTAGAAGATGCCCGAGACGTCCTGGATGATGAAAAATAGGCAAAAATTATTTCAATTGTAATACTATGTTAGAAAAACACACTAAGAGCGTAAAACTTCGCAGTCATTTAAATATATGTTAATCAAGTCGGTAGTCATTTGTGCCCCAAATATATTAGGGCACGATATATCGTGCCCAATATAATTACCTGGCTAGGCATCCGGGTGACGGATACTCGAGTCGCCTGTGCCAGTATCACCTCGAATGCCCAAATCACGTAACATTGATAAGTGTCAAAAATAAGAATATTTAAAAACTAAGTACAAGTATAAATAAAGTAAAAAAATATATATGTACCAAGAAGATATACGTGGGACCACAAAAATGATAACTAGGTGGGCGATATCGAGGTGGATCGTCCTTAGTATATCGGCCATGTGGCGTAATATCATGCACCGCCGAATATAATGAATCAATATCTCAAAATGAGTATTTCCCCCCCGAAGCGGAAAGCCTCCCACTCGCATCGCCCTCGATCAAAACCATAGCCAACGGTCCACTGCGGTCTGTCGGCCATCGAAAAAAGTATCATATAAAAGGCAAATAACACCTTCGCCACCTTTAGGGCATCGTCTGGTGAGTCACGGAAGGTGCCATCGGCAAATAAATCGCGTAACTACGCGGCGGTAACACGATCACCCCGAGGCCAATACTGTCCATATATACCAGTCTCGGGTACCTCAAAAACACCGTTAGGGTCAAATTTGGACCTTGAAAACCGCAATCCGGATATCATAGCAAAATCACGCCGAGAGAATCTAATAGTCTGCTCTCCGACGTGGAACCAACACTCCGATTCCGGAGCATCCGGCACACGCACCTCCATCGCAACCAATGTATGAAGTGCCGCATTACAACTAAATCCGTCATACCCAAAATCAATAAAATGGTCGAAAACAGACCGTCTAAACTGCCCATATAAACCACCACCGATCTCCCTTAACTCATCTCTCGATTATCTCAATTATACTTACGAACGTTCTGTGATATGGGCCCTCTCTCGATGATAAGAGGTCTCCTCCATCGTGGACCGACCTACAACAATAATTAATTGCAATTTAACAAGATGAATTGTTGAAAAATTGAATAAATATAGTGATAAGGTACAAAAATTATAGAACAGACAATAGAGGCACGATATAGGCACAAATAAGCAAATAGGCACGATTTTAGGTCATATCGTGCCCAAGTAATCCTATGGCACGATATGTGCCAATATCGTGCCTAATATAGCCGACGGCACGATATTGGCACGATATGTGCCCAAATAACTCTATGGCATGATATGTTATTGTGCCTAAAATAGCATACGACACGATATAAGTACGATATCGTGCCGCATCATCTTCTACATCTAATTGTGTCTCATCATCTTCTACATCTAATTGTGCCGCATTACCAGAAAAAATATACCCCATTTTCGATAACACTAACCCAAAACACAACCAAAACTTCATCTATTTTGAACATTCTAATAACTAAACTCAAATCATTCACATTATCCCATATTTTATACATATATTTCGAACATTCACAAATATATTTCGAACTTTATCAACGGTACTTCATATATTTCTAACAACCATGAGTTTTGAGAAATACATGCTCATGAGCGGAGGAGGACAACGTGGAGGTGGCGATGGCAGTGACGGAGATGGCGACGACAGCGGCGGAGATGACGACGGCAGCGATATTGGGCATGATTGAATCCATGGAGGGGGAAATTTTTTCTTCTTGCACGATAGGGGGCACGATTAGGGTTTGTCTTTTTGCTTTTACCTTTTGGGAGTATGTGTGTAGTGTATATGTAAATAAATGATATGCAGTTATATACGGTTTTAAATGATCCCTTCAATTTCAATATATTTAAACCCCTAAAATCCACTACACTCTTGCAAAAAATTTCCACAAATACTATATACTTTGTTAAATAACCCTTGACGAAGTGTTTTCATAATTGAATCGATGTTCGTATCTATTTTGTTACGAGATCAAACCGATTAAACATTGGTCCAACCAATGAAAACTAATCATTTTTTATTTATATATTGTAAAATAGTATTATAATATGTTAATTGTCATGTATTATATTTTAAAATGTAAAAAATAAATCGATAAATAAATATTCAACTAAACAACACATATATCAAGGTCCCCAATCCAAATAACCATTCATGTATGGTCAAATACCAAGTTTAAATCACTGGTTCCTAATTTAATACATATAAGTACGTATATTACAAAATATTGTTGAAAATATGTGCTCAAAAAATATGTTGAGAATCACCGTGGAGAAGTAGATCAAAGTAATGAATGGATAATTACACGAATTCGTAGATGTGTACTTAAAATACGAACGTATTTCAAATATGAATTGTGCTAATACTGATTTTTAATTATGCAAAAAAATTATACGTTTCTATATTATTTAATGTATAAATTGACGGCAAGTATTTAATAGAAATTAGTCTAATTTTAAAATATATATATTAGGATGTTTATTTTTGTTGTTATGATATTCCTTTTACAGTTATAAATAATGTTTAAATAATGATTATACGTAAATGTTACAAATATTTATTAAATTGATTATTATGCGTTTAAGTATATATGAAGTGATTAAGTGAATATAATGAGGATCAACCTCGTGCTCTAGTGGTTGAGACATGTGTTGTAAAGGTAAATGACCCGGGTTCGATCCCATACGGGTGCGTGTGTCCCCTCCCCAAGTTTCCCCCATTGTACTAAAAAAAAAGTGAATATAATGGGTTCTATACGTTTCACCAAAATGTACAATTGCAGAGTATTAATTATTGCTCAAACTGAATGAAAATAATTTTTAATTATTCGTATGTACATAGATTACACGATTATACAGGGTTCAAACAATGTATCTTTAACTTTTTTTGAAATTTATCTCATCCCCTCCAACCATTACTCCTAACTTATTAAAAAATAGATACAAAACTATAATACAATTTTTCTAACTAAGACCAACTCCAAAGAACACATCAAGTGGCATTAGGCGTTACTTTTTGTGCTCCAAAGACTACGCTAGTTGTTGGTGTTATTTTGGCATTTGTACAAGGGCGTTGCACTGTTTGGCTTTATCATCTCACTTTTTTTTTTTTTTTTTTTTTTTTTGGGTTTTTTTTCGTTAAATATGTGTTTTTTAATTTTGAATATTGTAACTAATTTTGTATATAAATTAATTTAATAGAAGCTAATAGTAAGATTTTTCCATTTATATGTGATATATTTTTTTAAATAATATGTTCTGTAATTTGAATAATACTATGAGATTATACATATTTTATAAATTATACATTTTTTACATATTTTCTAAGTAATTTCATTAAGTTTTACATTTTTTTTAAATTGATTAATTTTGAAAATATATTTAATAAATATTATATTAAATAAAATTTTATATGTAATAAAAATTAATATTAAATTAATAAAATAAGGATTCATTATGAAATGTTATTTTCTAATGCAAAAAGTTGTGCAAATCAAAGAAGATATATTGTCAATCATACACGAAAGTAGTGCAAATTTTGGACTAAAGTGGTGCAAATACTGGAAATGCTCTAAGAGAGTCGATAAAGAATACCCCTCGAGAATATTTAACTAAGATTGAATGTGATAACAATTAGCAACCAAACAAAGTACATAGCAAAACAGGGTCTATAGTGAAACTTTGAGAATACAAATAATACATCATTATTAATTAAAGTTTTAGATATAAAAATCTTAGTCTCGCCAATCAATCATGAGATGTGAAACTCTAGAAAATATATTAACAACTTGTGATATTGTACCAATCCTTAGTAATTTGACAATACATTGTTGTTGTGATACTTGACAGAACATGAATCCTTTTGTCTAGTCAATAGCACTCATCGTTAAGGTTGGTAGAACATGGAAGAAAGACTAATATTCATTTTATTTACATAGGAAGGGGCTAGGAAAGATAGTACATGAACGATTATCATTTATCTCCGAGTTACAATTTTATTTTAAAACAACTTTTTTTTTAATTAAAATTCTGTAATTTTTGCACCAATATTGTCAAAGCCCATCTTCAATACATATATTTCAATTTCAAATATTACCGTGAACATAAAATTTGTAATTCCATTTGCCATAATTATTGTATTTCATTAAATTGTCTATTTTATAATTTTCTTAATCTATTGCATTATAATTATTCAATTAAAGTATGTATTTTTTTACTTAATAGTAAATTAAATAATATTCATAAATAGAATAAATAATTATAAATAAAATTTAAGCAAAATCTAAACCATGATATTAAATTAGATATAATACATCTAACATATAAAAGTATTTATGTACATATAAAATATAGAAAATAACTAATTTTAACTGAAAAAAATACAATTAGGATAAAATTCGAACTTTTAAAATATTTTTATAGACAACATATATATATATACACACATACATACATACACAACTACCATGCTAGAAAAATTTAAAGTAGCACTTGAAATATATGGTGTTCAATTGGGATCTGTTCTTCCAAAAATTTGGCTCCCAATTAAATGGTGCTGGATTGAACTTTCTCTAAAGTCTTTTAATCATGATCAAATATTATGTGTAACGATTATATCACGACTCATCATACACACACGGATGTTACTGACACTACCTATCTAAGGTTGCAAATAATCATAACATATCATTAAGTTTCTAATATTATTGTATTATGTTACAATCAAGAGCCAACAAATTTATGAATAATATTAATTTATGTAGCATGAAATCTCTCCATCTAAAATAAATTTCTTGAAAGTTAGCCAAAAAAAATTGGTTCAAAATTCCATGACTAAAACATATGATACATGATGTAGACTTGTGTATTAAATCTTTAAGAAACTTACAACAAAACCCAATAAACTATATGTTTGTACCGGCATTGGTGTCTTTTCCCACATCCGTATATCTTTGTATGTTATTGTCATATTTCGGTGCAAAATTCTGACAAAGTATTACATTTATATTCCAGCAACTTAAGAGGCTTCCTAAATCCTAACAGTCAAAATTACTTCACTTCAAAATAAAAAAATGAATTAATTATAGACTTTAAATAGAACCCATAAATTCATCGAACTTTGTCGAGTATAATGAACATTAATTTTTTTAGTACATTCATCGTATATAGGGGCTTGGAGCATTTATACTTTTTCTTTCTTTTTAAGTTCAATAAACTGTTAGAGTTTACTTTTAATTATCTATACATATCTTCACAAATCACAATTATACCATATATGTGTGGTGCAATTATTAATTAATGATATGCTACACATCAAAGCAACAACTGTAGTATTTTAATGGAAACATTATTATTGCTGGAATTTTTCTACTAATTTGACTTTTTATACTTAACAAGAAATAGTTGGATATTGTGTCACTTTCATGTTACTCAGCATATTCCAGGCCAATTTCATATATCTCAAAGAACTTGATAAAAAAAAACATATATACACTTACATGCACCTTGGTGTTAGTACATCCACCACACACAGGGAGGATCCTATCAATTATTTGGCCTGAGTCGAATTTTAAAATTGAGCCATTTTTTTTCTATACAAACTTAAGAGCAATTTAAAACAACAACAAAGAAAAATGTGCGATATAAAACAACTCTATTATAGTTAAAATAATATGTGATTCATATTCACTAATAAAAATATTTATTTAAATATCTTACTATTTTGGCGACAAAAGTATTAATCAAGTTAGTATTGTCAAGTTGTTCAATAGCTTATTTTTTAATTGACAAGATAGCTAGCCCATTGAATCATTTCTTGTGATATGGTTGATTATAGAAGAGTTTTGATGAGATCCAACTTTGAGAGAATTTAAAAAGGAAATTCAGTGTGATTATGTTGTTAGCAAAACTATAAGAAAAATCGATATGGCCTCTTCATTCTTAGTGGCGAGCTTGACCAATGGTTGCGATTGAGAACTTTTATGGGAATAATGACGTTTCAACTACTAGACTAGATTTACTCATGGCGCAACATTTTATTTTCTATATATACTATATACAAAAAAAGGTACATAAAATATTATGGGCCCTTAAATTTCTTAATTTTTTTGGGTTTGAGTCGACCGACTCTTTGGCCTTATGAAAGGATCGGTCCTGACCACACATGAAAGCAACATATATAGTTAAGTTCTCCTTGGGACAACTGGATTGGCAAATAAAGTGGCCTCATGCACTCTGGAGGTCATCAATGTGTGTTCGGTTTCTGGGGAGGCAATCCTATCTCCTATTAGGGCTTGAGCCTTGGTGACCCGACCCGCTCATTGGGCTTCTGAAAAAAATGGGGTTGGGTTGGGCTTACCCGATTTTGCTCGGGCACCGAAATTGCTTGGTCGAGTCCAACCCGTATTTGACTTTTGTGTTTACAAAAAACTGGCGGGCCAAGCCAGATAGGCCAAAAAAATTTTGATCCTAGAAAATCATAGTCCAGACCAACCCAAATCTCGGGCCGCCCAGATATAGTTTGCCAACTCTATTGGTGACGAACACAGTTGATCCAACCACAAAACCCGCCAGCGCATCGCATCCCACAATTTATATGGTAGCAATAGAGCTAACAAAATTGACTTAGTCCGAATCGGACTTCATTTGTAGAGGTCCAAAAAGACTAGACATAACTTGGACCAAATGACCAAAAAAATTACACGCGTGTTGGATTGAGTGGGGTCACAAGAAATTTCGAACGGCTTGACTTTACAAATTGGCCAGCTGAGCTCGAATCGGCTTGGTCTGCCCGACCCAAGCCATTATAGTTCTTGGTAGCAATAATAAGGGGGCTAGACCTGTAAACAAAGTATAGTCGATTTAAACTGTTGGGTTATTAAATAGAAAAAAAATATATATTTAATTTACTCAAACACTGTGTTCTAAGTTGACCTTTTGAGACGAGCAAGATAGCGTGGATTATATTGTTATTGTCTGCCGCCAATCATTGACATTCTTCATGCCCCATTATTCTTTCGTAGTTTTTTTTTTTTTTTTTTTTTTTTTGAGAATTTTCGTAGTTTATAATTTAAAGGAAAATTGAATTTATCACTTTCTTATGGTTTTACGGGGAGCACATCTTCTATCTCATCCAAAATCCAAATATACAATAATATTTATACTTCATCATGTGTATGGATAATTGAATATATACTAAATACATATTTAAAAAAATACGCAAGGACGATATATATTATTATACATGATGGACCCAATAACACAACATTTAAGAAACTTATAAGGATCCCCTAGTAATCAGCGAGCGAATCGAAAATAGGCGAGAATCGAATAGTTTCGATGTCCGAATGTAATATGGAGAAACGTTCTCGATCACGGATAGAGTCCAAGTCCCCCGGTGAAAAGGAACGTTGGAGAGGGTGAGAGCCCCGTCATGCACGAACCCTACTCCGTCGCACCACGAGGCACTATCGGCAAGTCGGGTTGTATATAAGCGAACAAAAAGTTCAATAAAAAATTTAATACTTCACTTAATTAGGTTTTTTAATGGCAAATTTGAAAATTCAAAAACAATTTTAGACCTTAATAAACAAAGCCAAATTGTTTTCTCATTTTTCCAAAATATATAATCCAATCATATCAATAATGTAAATTTGACAAAGCCAATCACAATAATGTGTCCCCACTAGGAATACCAATAAGTACATCAAAACAAAATAAACAAAAAATCTTTTCCAATACTAATCCAAGATTAGACATATTAATTGTCATAATTAATCCATACCCATCCACGACTACCAAAGGGTAGGCTCCACACGTCCACGTGGCACGACCCCCCAGCGCGTACCCACACGCGCGCGAAAGAGAATCCACACACGTCCTTGCACGACCAAAATACAACCCAACTCTGGCTGCGCCAATAATGCTTTCCTCTGTTCTTCAAAAAAAGAAAAAAAAACACAGCAGAAATAGAATTCTAGTCTTCTTAGACTCTTAATACTGTAAAAACGATACATACACGTCTCCTGTATCTATATTCACTATACGTATATATACATATGTATGTATTTGAAAGGTCCAAATAGAAAAGTGAAATAAAAAGGCCCTTTTTAGATTCTTCTGCCTTGTCCGCGGGTGTTTTTGTGAGTTTTTTTTCATGAGCCATGAAGTCAAATAATTCTGTAAGTATCTTTTTGTTATCTTTCTTTTTCACCTTTCTCCAAACACACACACACACACATAGTTGTATATATTTCTTGTAAAGTTTTTCTTTTGTTTTTTGGGTGCATGGGGTTTTATGTTGGGTAGTTTTGTGCTGTTGAGGTGTTTGATGGTTTTTGTTAATGGTATAAAGAGATTCCTGGTTGAATTTACTTTGACGTGTATATGGGATTTTATGGTCGGTTTTATCAAGGTGGGGTTTTTTTTTTTTTGAGGTTTTTAAGGATGCTCTGTTTTTGTGTAGACTTTGTATGAGTTAAATTTTCATAGCATTCATTTGTGGGGAAAAAGGTTTGACCTTTGAAACCTATGATTGCTTAATCGTGTGGGTTAATTCCATATGACCAAAATAGGACACCTTTTTCAAAATTTGAATATTTTTGAAATTGTTGTTAATTGGAAATAATTTGTTGCAATTATTGAATGTTGATATATTTGAATTTGGTTTAGTTAACACTTTCTGAGGGAAATCCCTTTTATGGGATAAGGCATTCTTGATTGTGTTATTGCAAGTTTGGTGCTTTTGATTGTGATTCTTGGTATGCAGTTCTTCAGAATTAAATCTCTCTTCTCGTTTTGTTGGCCGGTTCGTTGGGGTTTTTTGACTTCTTGTCATAAATATTGGACGACGTGTCATGTATATTCGTCCAAGTCGTCGTCTTGTTGTAGATTCTACTTTAGGAGGGGCTGTAATGTTTATCCGTTAAAGACTTGTTTGCGATTGTTGATTGGATTGATAAAATAGTTTGGATAAGTTAACACTGAGATCATATAATTGAGTTTAATAACATGTTTGTGAAGTATGATTGCGATATGTGATTATTTTAGTAGGATAATAATATTTTGTTTGACATTGATGATAAAATTGGATAAATTTCCAAAATGACCAAATTACCCCTAATGAAAAGTAGAAACATAGTTCTACCCACGCAAATAAGGACAAATTCGTCAATGACCCTTCACAGAAGGATTCGAGTTGGGTGGGATTATGTAATTGCACCCCATGGCCTGGACTAGTTATCAACCGACCGTAGGACACAAAAACGGGTTGGCGTTAGTATCATGAATGTATTCAAAGATCCCAAACAATTGATAAATTTGTACTAAATCAAGTTTCCCAAATGAGTCCTATGTGTTGTGGCAATCATTTTACCTTGCCAACATGATTTTTTCAAAGATGGACTTGTTATTTTGAGACCTTCAAACTTCATCTTTGGTTTTTGCCTTTGTCAACTTAATGTTCTGTGA
This sequence comes from Rehmannia glutinosa, assembly GCA_016081115.2. Classification (NCBI taxonomy): domain Eukaryota; kingdom Viridiplantae; phylum Streptophyta; class Magnoliopsida; order Lamiales; family Orobanchaceae; genus Rehmannia; species Rehmannia glutinosa. The sequence goes on from CM071926.1 coordinate 1,439,586, forward strand.
GTTGTACAAATTCATATTTTGAGACATGTACCATTATGACTAAGGTGTGGCATAAATCCAGCGAACCAACCTGCTTATACCAATTAGTTAGAGTATTATCACTATTCACACCTTGCGATTATCTCTGATATTCGAATTGTTTCGTTGTTTTCAGGTTTCTATGTTATCAGATCCTAAAAGCAGATCATGTCTGTACAGTCTCTTCGTTACCATGTGTTTGATTTGTGTTGCTTTCTTCATCTGCAGCGCATGGCTTGGGAAAGATCCTTTTACGGTATATGTTCATTCTACTTTGGAACCAAAACAATTACCGATGTACTTTTTTACAACATTATGGGAGTGGTTGAGATTATCTCAAGCATGTCGAAAATAGTGTATTAATTATGTGGTTTGAATGGTTTGAGTTACCCATGCCTTTAACTCGATTCTAAAACATAGTCATTAGCTGTCTTTTGGTTAAAGAAGTCGGAGGGAAGAGAACGCTTTTCATTCAATTATGACTTTGATATATTGTCCGGCTTCTCTGCGAGCCAAATTCATTTGATTCGGCTATTTTGAATTGGAAGGTTATTCAGTTAATCCTCGAAGTTTGTTTAATAAGACCATTCATACTTGGAATGTAGCAGAGATTCAATCCAGTGTACAATTTTTATAAAACGTGAGTGTTCGTTTGAGTAGATGAGATTATTTAGCTTAAATCTACACTTTGTATTGGAGCATTAACTGATTTTTGTTGTTCTTGATTAGTAAAAGCTTTTCTAGTTATTTTACGTACAATCTAAAAATGTATCTTCTTGTTCCCTGGTCCTTTTGCAACAAAAATGGATTACTGAAATCAAAATCCGAGCATTTTACGCTGTGGTTACTGTTAAAGCTATAGATGTCACAATTTCTAATTACCTTTTTTTTTTTGTCTCTGAAGTAATCAAAATATTTGTACGGCATCATATGCATGTTTCTTGAATGAAAATTGATTCCATTATTTAATCAATACAGTTATCACCAGGACTTGGACTCAATGATACACAACAGTTTACAGAACCTGTCGAATGCGAGGTAGATTTCATACTATTACACTATTTTCCTTGGCATCCAAATCAAATGTTTATCTGGATTAAAATGTCTGAAAAATGCGCAAATATTTTCTGATGGGAAATTTGTCTTAACAAAATATGATCCTTGACATAATCTGTGTAAACTGTGTCAAAATCTGACTATAGAAACAAGAAATAGTAGTGGGTATAAATAGCCATATAATCGAATATGTGTTTGCAGTTTCAGGTAGCACCAACACCGGACATTGAAGTGATTGATCCCAAAGAAAATACAGACGTTGACAAATGCAATGTTTGTCATATCTACAAGCTTCTTCGTTCTAATCCCAAAAAATAAATTTCTTACACCGACTGCTTCTAACTTAAAGAGATCGATTTTTTTAATTCTAGGACAAATGCAGGCCTACTGGGAGCGAAGCTTTGCCGAGAGGAATTGTTTCGACTACTACAAACTTGGAAATGCACCCTTTGTCGGGCCCTCTTTCAAATGATGTATGTATCAATAATTTTACAATTTCTCGATGATTTTATTTTTTGTCTTTATTACTTCCTAAAGCTTAACTTGATTGAACAAATTATTATAAGTGTGAATCATAGCCGTCATCAAGTTATACAAATCATCTTGTGAAGTTCTTTTTCAACTTCTGTACGTTTTTTTATGTACTTTTTTAATCAGAACAACTCAAAGCATACAAGTCTATTGGCCGTACCAGCTGGGATCAAGCAAAAAAAATTGGTGAACCAAATTGTTAAAAAGGTATTATTTCTCTTACAAAACGAATTCTCGCTTGTTGAGTCTTTTTGATTTTCACTTCTTTGTATGGGGATATATAAGCATTATGATTTGTTGCAGTTTCTTGGAGAGGATTTTGTTGTGATGCTTTTCCATTATGATGGTATTGTGGATGAGTGGCGCGATTTCGAATGGAATGATAGAGTCCTTCATGTCTCTGCCAGAAACCAAACAAAATGGTATGTTTTCAAGAGATTGTCTTTTATGAATCAATTGACCTCGTACTTTTCATTGCACGCATGAAATTCATTTGTGTAATGGAATAGGTGGTTCGCCAAGCGTTTTCTACATCCAGATGTTGTTGCTGAGTACGAGTATATTTTTCTGTGGGATGAGGATTTGGGAGTCGAAAATTTTCGTCCAGGAAGGTATCAGTTATTTACACTTCATTGTGTATATTTAAGGTGGATATCAAGCTTTGTGATCTTTGAGATTTAACAAAACAGCTTGCAAAAGAGTCAGTTAGTGAAATTATTTCTGTAATACAAATTTCATAATTGTAATTTTTTTTACAGGTACCTATCAATTATCAAGGAAGAAGGTCTTGAAATTTCACAGCCTGCTCTTGACCTTGGTAAATCCGAGGTGCATCATCACATTACTGTCCGGCCGGAGATCAAGGGTGCACAGGTTAGTTAAAAAAAAACATATAGGATTTATTCAATAAAATTAAAAACTGCTTTAAACGACGTATCATTCAGAAATTTATTCCAACTCAAGAAAAAAAAATCACGCTTTCAGAAATATTTTATCATCTGCCTATTATTGTCAAGGGGAAAAATGTTGAACTATAGCTATTCATTTTATATTTCCATGGCCTTGATTTAAATTTATTTTCTAACTCTTATTTGTGCCGTAAATAGGAGATACTATAGGTTCAAACCTGGTGGTTCTGGAACATGTGATGGCAACAGTACCGCTCCCCATGCGTAGGGTAAGAGTACAACTCTTATAACTTCCGATTTGTGCAATTCATAATCTTTGAGGTCTAAACCATGAAGAATGTATTTGCTTAAAATATATAGTTCTTGTCTTTCAAATTGATAATGAGACGGAACATTTTCTTTTTTTTCTTTTTTTGATTGCTCAAAATATACTTAAGGCTTGCCGTAAATGTCTAGATTATAACATTAGATGAGTATTTGCTGATGTTGTCAAGTAAAATGTGGTGCAGTTGGGTGGAAATGATGGCCCCTGTGTTCTCAAGAGCAGCGTGGCGTTGTGTTTGGTATATGATTCAGGTACTCTTATCTTTGCGCTTTTTCAGTTGCCAACAAGATTTTAACGGACCCAACTACTCATCAAATATTACGTTTTTACAATTACATCTTTTAACTTTTCTAAATATTATAAATGCTCAGACGAAAAGGTTGGGGCTATTTGTAACATTTTAGCAAAGTTGAGGGATGTAATTGTAAGAAATCTGACGTCAGCAACTTCTGTCAAGTCAACTAACGGTCGATCTGGGTAAAATGTAAGACAGAATCAAACCTAAAAGTGGTTTATGTAATTTTGAAACTTCTCTGTGTTTTTTTTTTTGTAATTACCTCAAACCTCAGGGTAGTTTTTGTAATTATCCCTAATTATATCATAGCGAGTAGAAGTATTGTTCACTGTGAAATCAATATATTTCTTGGATAGCACTGACTTAAAAAAGTTATGGCAAGATGCTAAATTTAACTTTTTAGACTAATCTATAATAGTTACACATTTTCTTTTTCTGAAATTTAATTGATGCTCTTTACAGAATGACTTGATCCATGCCTGGGGCCTGGATATGCAGCTTGGTTATTGTGCACAGGTAAGTTTTCGACTAGAGTTGTAATTCTATTTGGTCTAATCGCCTTTCTTCAATGTAAGAAAAAAATATCGTCTTATTTACAGGGTGATCGAACTGCTAAAGTTGGTGTGGTTGACGAGCAGTATATAGTTCATCTCGGTCTTCCCACCCTTGGTGGCATTGCAAATAAAACTACGGTGCGTAAAATAGAAACATATGTCAAGAGGGTAGTATTAGTAATTATCCCTTTTTTTTTATTACTCAATTCATGCTATGCGCGACAAATTTCCCTTTCCGGACGCGTATGGATTAGTGTTAATATTGCTTTTTGATTATCGTTGTGGTACTTGTAAATGCAGACAATTTCAGACCAATCTTCCCCTTCAAGGAACTTGTCAGATTCAGAATCATCGGTATGATTTTATTCTAGATGCTAAAAATTTAGGGATAATTACAAAAAGCACCCCTAAGGTTTTACCTAATTAAAAAAAAACCCAGCTAACTTTCAAAATTACAAAAAGTACCCCTGAGGTTTGATTCAGTGTTAAAACTACAGGGTAAATTGCAATATTTTATAAATACGAAGGGGGATTTTCAAATGATTTTTGCTTATGAAGGGTTTAAATGCTAGATAAAATGAAAACTCAGGGGTATTATTTGTAATCTTGAAAGTTATGTGGGTTTTTTCGTAATTAGGTCAAATCTCAGGGGTATTTTTTGTAGTTATCCCAAAAATTTTATGTTGGTACCACATCCCACCTTTGATCTGCAATAAGAATTTTTTTGTTGGAATTGCAGACAAGTTCAGACAACGTTAATAAGAGAGTCGCGGTAAGAATAAATGTCATTGCCTTTCTTTCATTCCATGCATTAATATCACCACATACAAGTACATAACATATAACAACAACAACAACAACAATAATAATAAGAAAACGATTGAGTTTGTAATTCCACACAATTTTTACGTAACATTATATATGCAGATTCGCGCACGATCAGCTGCTGAAATGAGGGCATTCAGAAATAGATGGAACAAGGCGGTCAAGGAGGACGAGTGTTGGGTCGATCCTTTTGAACAACAGAATGTAAATTAGCAAACTCCAGATTTTTTTTTCAAGACATTGTCAAGTAAGCAAAAGGTGATGGGATTACAATACATGTACAGAAACACAGATATCATACAACAGAGCAAATTACATTCTTTTTGTCGCGGCCTTGGTAATAAGGAGCAGACCTGAAGAGCTCTAAAGAATCCAGGAGACGAGACGACGATTCAATTCATAAATATTTTTATTTTATTTATTTTTATACCATTTATAGTTGAAGTTAATGTTTCTGGTTGAATTTTTGTTCGTTTTTTTCGTTTCAAACATTTTTTCCCAGGAAAACTGGGAATACAGTTGAGACTTATATAAGAGTGTTGTTTTTGGCACTTACCTAGCTGGTCAATGTGACCACTTCTTCAAAGTAATTATTTTTTTGCTGATTGTTATTGTCATTAGGGATAATTACAAAAATACCCCTGGGTTTGGGCTAATTACAAAGGTCTTGTATGGTTGTGTTTCCAAGATCATTTTCCCACTTTCCAACTATTCCTAAAAAGAGTTTATGTTTGTTTAAAAAATTTCAAAGAGAAATGAAATCATTTCCAGTTTTCACTTTCTTATGGAAAATATTCTTTTGAAAACACAACCAAACAATTTTTTATCACAATTACGCAAATCTAGGTAAAAATACACTACAATCACGCATATTTATGTCAAAAATTCATTTGAAAAACTATAACCAAACATATTCTCATTTTCAAACAGAAATTCAGACAACAAACCAAACATATTCCCAATTTTCACACGAAAATCAATAAAGTTTGAAAATTTATTTTCCAACACTAGAAATTGGAAATTGAACTTGGAAATACATCCATACAAGCCCTTTAAAATATCCAGAGATGTTTCAAAATTACAAAAAAAAAAAAAACACCATCAGATTTGATTTTTCTTAAATTTAAGGGGCAATTGTAATATTTTTACAAGTGTCGGGGGTTTTCTGAAAATATTTTTGCTTATGAAGGAAAAATGTAAGACCACGAGTTTTTTTTTGCAATTTTAAAAGCCCCAGGTTTTTTTTCTGTAACTAGCCCGAACATTGAGGGTATTTTTGTAATTCTCATTCTTATTATATTCTTACTATTATTATTATTATTATTCTCGGTCCAGTTCTTGGCCATAATTTTGTGTGACACATTTCCAAGAGCATCAAAATGTTCAAAATAGCCAAGCAAAACAACTTTTATCAGCCCATTTCCCATGTTGGGAAATTTGTTTAGAGTCCAGGACATAATCCAGTACGCAGTTGATACCTAATCCCAAGCCCACCCCAAGTAGTTCTTTAATAGAAGTGAAGCCCACACAGCTTACTTCCAAGCCCAGAAGAAGGACAACATTATTCAAGCAATCTTGCTGCATTGTGGATTTTAAATTCAAATTTAATATTGTCAAAAGTTTTTTATGTTAATAAATTTATTGGAAACCCAATTTAGACAATATAATTTGTATTTTTTGAAAGATCAATCCGGTAAATATGTTCAGACATGATAATATATTTGCCCGATTCGACTAAATTTTAAGCTCATCTATGTTAAGATTAGGGGAAAAAAAACCTGTTCGGCTCGACAAAGCTCAATATTCATAATAACAAAATATTTCGAGTTTTCAAAAATAATTCGAATAGAACATGATATTTTTTATGGGATATTGAAATTACGTATATATCTTTTTTATATATTTCACAAATAATAATGTGATAAAAAATCCTTTAATTTTAATTGACAATATTCGCACAAAATAATATTATTTTATTTAATTTAATTTAGTATTTTTTATCACAATATTTCCAATTAATTGCGAAAAGACGGATTTTTGTTATGTAAACGATATTTTATCAAAAAAATTTATCAAATTAACTATTTCAAGAGCTGTCGAATCATTTCTGAATTAGAAATGTGTTACTATAGCTGAAACTAGACTCGAAAAATTACAAAACAGACTTTATTTATTCAGAATATATATCGACTGTAATATTAATTACACAACCATGCTGAACCATATTCGTCCCATAAGTGGTAACTAATTTGGTTATTCTTAAATTCAATTGTAAATAAAAATGTGTATTCACTATTCACTATGCTGATTTTTGTCTTTTGATTTTTCTTTTTAGAAATTCATCAATCATCATGATATATATATTTATGCATTATTAAAGAAAAAAATAAAAAAATATATTTATATATATGATTATAGATCCTATCTTCAATCCCCAATTCCTCACCCATTCCATTATCCCATACCCACCATTCCTGAGGCTAAGGAAGGTCTCCATTGGAATGGACAGCTGGCGTGGGAACCATGAAAGAAAAGTCTTTCCATTATTTATTTCTTCCTATCATACTATGCTTTTCTTTTTTTTTCTTTTTTTGACTAAGATCTTATATACATGTAAAATAATAGTTTTTCAGCCAAAACATATATTGTGGGACCAATAATATTATAAAATTTTGTTAAAAAAAATACTATATTATAAAATTAAAATATCAAATGTAATATTAATGATGCGATTCAAATAATTTACAATAAATGGAGTTTTGTTTTGTTCGCGACTGTTTTCTATATTTTTAGTATAAGACAATTATTATCATTTATCAAGCTTTTTTTTTCCGACTCGGAGTATACGTTCGAACTATGGGATATTCTTCATTCTCGCGATAATTCTAATCTCTAAAAACAGAGCAAACCCAATCTCTCACTCCAGGGTTAGTCAAAATTTGAACCAATGCCTTAAGCAAGGTGCAATTACAACTACAAGATAAAACGATCGACTTCATGATGACTCCATTTGCCTGAAGCCCAGTGCATGTTTGTGACAATCTTCTATTAGTAAATATATTTCCAGCTTAACTTATGGTTTTTGTTTTCATTAGCCCATCCCAATATTTTAACTCTTGTCTTTAAAAAACTAAAATAGGAAACAAACCTTTGCTAAAAAAAAAAAAAAAAATAGGAAACAAACGCAAACTAACTACAATAAAAGATAAGTTTGAACTACTTTTCACCATCCATGATCACTAGTCGGCCTTGTCGGTCTCTTTGCTTTTCCAAATCCCACTCTCTTATTTTCTTAGAAAATCAAATAAGAATTCAATGGCAACACATCACTCAAGTGATTTGTATTGTGGTTTAATTTTTGCCTGTACTAATTCCTAGCTCCAATTTCTTCAAGGCTTCTTTCCTTATCATAGAATAAAATCAAAGCTCTGTTATCAAGGGTTAATAATCCATTTTTAAATCTTTTCTTGTATTATTTTGATAAAATTTTGAAAAAGATTTCACTAGTCAAGACTTTGTCGATTTGGAGTATGAGTGAAACATTATAAGCATGATGTGGTGCAACATTTTCAGGCTAACTCTTATACTTGTTGAGTTATGTCAAAGAATCTGTTGATTCATCTTATTTTAACTTTACAAGGTTCTACCACCACAACCGAACAAGTATTTTCAAGAATAAAACATGTGAAGTCGGACGCGTTGTAACAAGATGGAGGATGATTTTCTTGCAGATTGTTTATGCTCTTTATTGAACAAAGTTTTGTTAATATTACGGATGTTGATTCTCATTATTGATGAATTTTATCTTTGAAATCTTATAGGGCACAACCAATCGCAATAAATACTGAAAAAATTATTTATGCATAAATTTTATTGTACTGTTTTTTTTTTTTTTTTTTACTTTCTAGTCCACCCCATCGTCGATTCCCTGATCCGCCACTTATTACAAGACCAACCTGACCCTTGGAGGTTCATCATTTATCAGTATTGAACAAATACACTTTCAACGAGGAGAGTAGTAGTTTACTAGTTTTGACTTTGAGGTGAGTAATAAAAAATAGTTTGATTAATATCAAATGATGTTTGTTTAATATCATGTTTTGATAATAAATAAATTGATATTAATTTGACTTATATATACATTATTTTTGAAGTGTATGATTTAATATTGATGGGACTTATACTTGCTACACATTTATTATTTAAATAAAATCTTATTGAGAATTATATATAGAGATCAAACTTATCTCGTGGAATGGTACGTATCTTCTTTTCAAGCTGGCAAACAAGACTTAAATAATTTATATTATTGCGTGACTTAAGTAGTGGTCATGTGCACACTTAATCATAGATTAATTAATGTTTTGCAAGGCAAAGTTACCTAAAATTGGAATTTCATTACATAAAATTAAGAATATAATGAGGTTGCTTGCCACCTTAAGTTTCTTGCCAGCAAGCATCAATCTAGTATACATTAAAATACCCTTACTTCGCTTTCATCTTTTTCCCTAACTAATTATTCATTTTAAATAGCGAAAAAAGTCTTCTACATCGTATTAAATATACTGTTAAATCATTAAAGTAAAGTAAAACAATTAAGGAATAACTTAATAAAATCCATTGCTTTAGCGAAATCCCCCCCCAAAAAAAAAAACTAAACAATTATTTTCTTTTTTATATGAAGTGCCGGTTGTTGTAAAACTTGTGTGGGTTTGGAAGGAAATGAACAAGAGACAATAAAATCTGTGACTTGTAGAATATGAATTAAGAAAAACTGATTTTATATATCAAACTTGAAGAAATCTGAAAGGAACAACAATGGAGAATCGATCGAAACAAGTCTAAGGCGTGATAATCACTTTCTTTAAATGCCCCATTACACTTGCAAATCGGGTTTGTAGGAAAATTACTTCTTGGATACGATAGACACAAAGAAACAACCAATTTGCAAGTTATTGAATTGTTTCTACAAGAATAAGAATGATTGAGTTAGTTTGATTCTGACAAAGAACACTTATTTATATAGTTCTTAGGTCCCAATACGTTTTTGGATTGAAAGGATTCAACTCTTTAAGAGGAGGTGCAACTTTTCAGAAGAAAATGCATATACCTATTCAACTCTGCACATCAAAGTCGCAGTTTTGCCTTTAGTTTTTGAAGCGAAGTCGTAGCTTTACTTTGTAAAGCCGTCCGGAATTTGTCTAGACATTTTTTTCCGAAAAACACCAGCAAAGCCGCGGCATTCGCCATCAAAGTCGGGGCTTTGATATATTTCAAACTACCAATTCAACATTGGTTACACATTTTATTTTAGTAATTTTTTTGTATTAACTAATTAAATTAAAAGAAAAAAATATGAAACATCCCTCATCAAAGGTTGAAACCACAAGATGTAATCCGTGGCAGATGAAAAATATACCTAACTCACGTACATGATGTGATTTTAATTAATTCCCAGTCAACTTTCTTGCTTTATCGGATTATGGGCGGTGGCTCAAATTTCACAATCTATTAAAAATATTTATGCTTTCATTGGGACCAAATTATCCATTATACATTATAGGGCAAAAAGGTATTCAAAACAAATTGATTAATAATAATTAATAATGGTTATTCGAGAAGATTATATATGTAAATTATCTTTGAATTGAGTGTTGGAAATTTTCAAATAGAAGGATAGAGATTGATTGTGTTGCGATAATCCTCTTGAGACTAGGGACTTAATTTGTACAAGTCACCCAAACAAGCTTTTATGCATATCTTTTTACTTGAAAAAAATTTAAAAAATATCATTATAATGTTCTTTGATTATTGCACGTAGAGGCCTAGCCCGAGGGCCGTAATTTAACTCGACCTAAAAATTTAAAGATTGAGACTATATTTCATGCGCCTTATAAAGATGAGCATGAGCTTTTTAGCCCGACCCTAATTGACCCTATGATTGGTCATGGGGAGTGGGCCTACCCTCGGGGCTTTTTCTCAATTAAGTTTTTGTAGTTTAGGGATTTATATTTAAATTTGTACATATAATACTATCAAATCTAATTTTTTTATCTCGTTTATCGTTATTTTTAAATCTTGGCAAATTATGATTGTTGAAGATGAAGGAACATGATATTAATTAATCCATGATTCTATTGTTAGAACATTAGATTATTGATGTTATTTTATTAATTCATAGATTATTTAGAAGAAACCTCATTTATTTGTTACTTAATTTTTATTATATTATGTTCTATCAAGATTTTTGATTTGATTAGAAATATTAAATTTATAAAGATATGACTTTATAAAAAAGAAAAAAATATAGTATCGCTCTTGACCGGCCCTAGCCTTGTAGGTCTAGGATCGTGCCTAAATTTTTCAAGCCCTTATGATTTTAGGGCTTTTTAGCCCTAGCCCCTTAAGGACTATGGCCTTTTAGAGCTAGGGTAGGGTTTTGAACTAACCTTTATCGACATCTCTAATTTCATGTACTGGAGTTTATTTATTGAGTTTTTCTTCTTCTTCTTTTTCTTTATTTTTTTTTCCTTAGCTAGGAGTATTGCAATGTGTGCAAGATCACAAGTTTAAATCTATATAATTATATGTATAAATAATATATATAGTGTGTGTGTGTGTATGTGCGCACAATTAGCAAATGATGGTCATAAAGGCTCTTAATTAATGTATGTGGGGGCATAGAAATATAATTTGTCTTGTGGATATGTATTGTCGTGGTCTACTGGGCTGTATTGCATATGATTTTATCAGTCAGTCTTCTGTCTTTACCTAATTAATTTAAGAATTAAAACATATTTATATATTAATAAATATATAGAAAAGAAGAGCATGCATGTATAACAAACTAGTCAGGGTTGTTCTCACGTGCACTTGCCATTTGCCAAAAAAGTTTGGTCAATTTTAGATCACGTGATCCCCAAGACAGTCACAATAAATTTAGGTATAGAAGTTCATTTGTTAATTATTTATAAAAGATTTGTAAATTGAGGGTGTTTAATTTGGAAACACATTCCAAATTAATGGACTTTTTTAGGCGTAGAAGTCCAATTTGTAGAATAGATGTATATTTGGTAGTTATTTTTAAATGAATTTTAGAAATTAAGAAAAAAATCACTTTTCAAAAAAACTCTTTTACTCTGACTTTCGGATTTCTGTTTTAAAATTTCTAAAAATGGATATTAAAATGTATTTTTGTCAAACACTTACCATTATCCATAAATAGGGGTGTAGCCAGCTTGACTAGCTCGATTACCTTAAGTTCAATTGAAAAATATATATAAAAAAATCCCTCAAGAAAAACGAGATAAAAAAATTTTGTGGTGCATTAGAGGCCGAAAAGACCCTCCTAAATCCGTCCATGCCCATAAGCACCTACGGAAAAGTCCACATTAACAAGTTTATCATATAAATGCATTTTCATTTCAAATGTGTTGTCCAAACATGCACAATAATTTTTCGAAAATTCTTATATATCTCAAATTTGTTAGGTAAAATTGTTGTTTGGTTTCTGTTTTGAAAATGGCTAAGTGTTTGAGTGTTTAGGCGTTAGTCGAGGCCCCGAATTGGATTCGCCTCCACAAGATGAAAACGCCCGTATATAAAGTGCTAACGGTTCTCGCGACGTCCCAAGATACAACAACTATTTCGGGTTTGAGTTTCGCACTTGCAAACCCGAAACGCGCGAACTAAGAGTGTTTAGACTTTCAAGCTTTGAAAGAGGGAATGTCAATATGCGATTAGGCAAATGACCGATTTTTATGCTTGTGATTTATGAATTTCGTTAAAATCATCTGCAGGGGCTTTTATATATAGGCAAGCAAGTGCCCGTATGGAAAATCACGCTCTTTTGGCTCGAAAAGACAGCTTTTTATCTTGAATGATGCATATGTTCTTCACTTCGCACGACGCACGGCTTGTGGCGCTTCCGTCGCGTGGATGCGAACCAAAATGACAAAGTTACGGCCGACGACGACGCCGAGCTCGGATGCGAACAGACCAGACTAACGCACGACCCGACGACAAACAGCCGTGCGTCCGCCTCTTTCGGGTGCGAACATTTCCTAGTTGAAATCCTAATTAATTAATATTAATTAATCAATATTTTAAAGGTTTTTGGTCCAAAAAGAATAAGGGCCTTGAAGCCTAAGCCCACAAATCACGACCGGACCGACCGGCCGAGTCGAGTCGGCCGTGGGGCGGTTGCCTGACGCGAGCGCGTGTGCTTAACTAAACCCACAAGCATGTAGCCCCTCACCCCTTTAAAAACTTGGGTGCCCCAAGGCCCAAACCCATAAGTCCAACTTGGGATAAATATAGTGTGCAAAACTTTACCTCTTTATCCTATGTGGGATGAAGCATTTCTCCTTCGCCACATTTTCCATTTTTCATACCATTTACTTGTATTAAGTGGCTAACTTCCGCATAAATTTCTCATTCACCTGGAATTAGTTTTGAGAAATTCTAAATGATATTCTCATCTACTCTCTTAGTAGAATTTTTACAAATAATTTAATTCTATTTTTTCACTAATAGAAACCACTTAGGGTGCGATTGGATATGCTTTCATTTTGAAAATTTTCTTTTCGCTAGAGAATAGTGAAAAGAAAATTCGATGAAAGTTTTTGGAAAATTTTGAGAGTGTGAATGGATATGTAATGATGAAAGTTGATTTGATTTAAAAATAGTAAAATAATGATTGGATGTGATTAGTAGTTAGAAATGTGTGAGTGAGTGAATAGTGAAATTTGTGGGAGAATGTGTAATAATGATTAGTTTTTTGGAAAAATGTGTAGATGTGATTGGTGAAAGGAAAAATGAGAAAAAATGAAAGTGAGAGAATAGTATATTTTCTGAAAATTTTCATAAACAATCGCATGTTTGGTCAAAAAAATTCTCCAAATGAACAAAAATAAAATCTCGCTCATATCCAATCGCAACCTTAATTATTTGGTCAAAATCAGTCAACACCCATTTTACAATGACCAAATTCCAACAATCTCCCACATGAATGAAATTAATACATGTGTGTATGCGATTCACTTGAAAGTCTCGGCGAATCGTTATTACATCGGGATAGGTAGCTTGTGACTTTGAACCTTCCTTAGTAAAATACTATCGATTTACTAGCCGCTAGTGACACGATGTCTTGAACTACTCGGTCGTTTGTGTAAATCGCGACAACAAGATTTGCACAATAACAACTCTAACACTTGTTGTTCTCACGTTGTGTCCATTTCGGCCCTGGACCATATCTTAGATTCATAAGTATTTCTTTGAAGCGCCATTACTTCTCACTTATATAGGTGATCTCTTATTGAATAGTATCTTGCCAAACTCCACCTTCCTGTAAGAATCATTCAAAGTCTTAAACTTAACCTCACCACATTCAAATGTTTACATTCACTTGGATGTTTCGAGAATGGGCTAACACATTTTCCAAGTGTTCAACGAACATTCATAACTTAGTTGTCTCATTGAACCAAGGTCTTGGGATCTCCAATTCACAAGGTTGGGTTACCGCTATGAACATTCTTTAAGTTGTGGATTTTAAACCCATCCCCTTAACAGTTTATACAATTGATCTCGATTTATGCCTTTTGTAAGTGGATCCGCAAGGTTTTCCTTTGACTTCACGTAGTCAACCGAAATAACCCCATTCGAAATCAACTCTCTCATCGGTATTATGTCTACGACAAAAAATGTCTAGACTTATCTCTTTCCTTTACAAGAAAAGACACATTTAATAAATACAACATTTCTTGATTTAATGATTGTACCATCATTTATATCATGAATGCCGAATTTATTTCCTAGGGTGCTTTTACTTTATCCAAAGCACCCCCACACTTCAAGGTATTCTCCTTTATGTGGTTTGCTTAAAGTAAAGTTTCCCCTTCCAATTTCCTAAAGATCTTTGTTCAACACAAGATTTTCCGAACATTTATGGCTCTCGACCACTTTGCTTTTATTCTGTTAGAACCGTGTCCCAATAATCTAGTCGAACCTCGTTCTACCAGATTAGACCTTAGTTCTAACAACTCCATTAACACATTTTACAAGGTGTCTAACCTTTGTTGTTATCACATCTTCGAAACACTTGGATTTTACTCGACAAGGTCTACCTCCTCTAGTGTTACAACACTTTGGGCAACACTTCATGCAATTGTGGTTTTGGTCCCACAACACTTTTGGCAACACCTTCTCGTCACATTTAAAAATGTAACAGAAACTCCACCGTGTTCCACAAAGTGTAGTCACCCCCCCACATTTGTCGATTTCCATTCGAATCTCGGTTGTCTTCCTCAATCCGAAGTCAAACTATCAAATCCTCAAGCCCTATTTTCTCCCGTGTGTGCTTGAGGTAGTTCTTAAAATCTTTCCACGATGGCGGCATTTTTTCGATAATCCCGTCACTTGAATGACTCACTCGAAACCATCCCTTCGCATACACTAAGTCATGAAGTATGATCCGAATTTCTTGCATTTGGCTAATCACCATCTCGGTATCAATCATCTTATAATCCAAAAATTTACCAACTACAAATTTCTTTGTCAGGCATCTTATGTTTTATACTTTTTTCCAAAGAATCCCACAACTCTTTGGACATTTTGAACGAACTATGACATTGTAGAAGGTGTCGTCTAGCCCGCTCAAAATATAATTCCGACACAGAAATCATTTGTATGCCAAACATCCACAACGATTCTCCGTTGGTTGTCGGATTCTTCATCGCCAACAAGAGGGGGGTTTGTAACGCCCGGTTTTCAAAAATGCAAGTAATTAAATAAAAGAGCTATAAAAGACATATTTTATAAAACCAAACCTATAGTTAAAATTTTCATCAAAATAAATAGAAGCACTTTTACCCATATAAAAAAATTAACCCTTCCAAAAATAAAATACTAATTATCAACAAAAGATTTCAAAACCATTGACAAATATAATTTTTTTATCTTAAAACTCAAATAAACTAAAATTTATTGTTTTCGCATCCACCGCATCCAATCCTCGCTCGGCCTCCTCAACCTGAAAAGTTATGAAAATGATAGGGTGAGCTTCCACTTGCTCAGTAGGGATTAATTTGTCATTACATAATACAACATACAAGTATAATCAAAATAATATAACATGTAATTTTCCTCTAAAATTTTCCTCAGTAAATTTTTCCCCGATCGCCGCTTAATAAATTTAGCACGGTGGCTTAACCCAAGATCAACTTCGATCCGGACCTATTTACGGCCCCGACTAGTTCCTCTGCATATCATATATAAATAAAAATACTCACATGAAATATTATATAAAGACAAGATTCAAAATCCCTACCTCAATTGATTTCTTGTAATCCTCGTAGTAAAATAATATGATTATCCTAATCCTCTTGATTCTCGATTCTTGAATCGATTTGTAGAGAAATGGGGTGAAGTTTATAAAGGAAAATTTTCAATTTATAGAGTTGAATTCGAATTAATTATTGAGATTTAAGTTCTTACATTAAAAATTATAACTCTTCACCTTTCATATTCTTTTCATTAAATTTGAGTCCTTCTAAATTCATAACATAAATTTTCATTAAAAGAGGCTAATTAAAATTAAAATTTTCTGATTAATAAAATTATAATTCATATAATAATATTTAAAAATACGGGATATTACATACTATCCACCTTTCAAAAAAATTTGTCCTCGAAATTCGTTGTCTTAACAAAGTTATTAGAAAATAGTGTCTTTTTTTTTACACGAAGAATTCTTGTCTAATTCAAAGTACACGTGCAATAATGCTTTTAAAAAAATGATGACTTGAATTTATAAAATGTACTTTTAAAACATGATAATATAAAATATTTCATGAATAAAATGGATATCGTGACATCATAAATTGCGTACCTTGAGGAATTCGACGAGATATGGCGAGAGGTAGATGTCATTAGATAATTTTCTTTAAAAATTTCAAAAGATATATATATATATATATATATATATTTTGTTTTAAGTCTACAGAACCGTAGACCTGCTCGATACCATTTGTAACGCCCGATTTTCAAAAATGTAAGTAATTAAATAAAAGAGCTACGTAAGATATATTTTATAAATAGAAGCACTTTTACCCATATAAAAAAATTAATCCTTCCAAAAATAAAATACTAATTATCAACAGTATTTCAAAACCATTGACAAATATAATTTTTTTCTTAAAACTCAAATAAACTAAAATTTATTGTTTTCGCATCCACCGCCTCCAATCCTCGCTCGGGCTCCTCAACCTCGAAAAGTTATGAAAATGATAGGGTGAGCTTCCACTTGCTCAAGGGGATTAATTTGTCATTATATAATACAATATACAAGCATAATCAAAATAATATAACATGTAATTTTCCTCTCGTAAATTTTTCCTCCGACCGCCGCTTAATAAATTTAGCACGACGAGCTTAACTCAAGATCAACTTCGATCCTGGACCTATTTACGGCCCCCGACTAGTTCCTCCGCATATCATATATAAATGGAAACACTCACATGAAATATTATATAAAGTCGAGATTCAAAATCCCCACCTCAATTGATTTCTTGTAATCCTCGTAGTAAAATAATATGATTATCCTAATCCTCTTGATTCTCGATTCTTGAATCGATTTGTAGAGAAATGGGGTGAAGTTTATAAAGGAAATTTTTCAATTTATAGAGTTGAATTCTGAATTAATTATTGAGATTTAAGTTCTTACATTAAAAATTATAACTCTTCACCTTTCATATTCTTTTTAATTAAATTTGAGTCCTTCTAAATTCATAACATAAATTTTCATTAAAAGAGGCTAATTAAAATTATATTTTTCTGATTAATAAAATTATAATTCATATAATAATATTTAAAAATACGGGATATTACAGGGGTTTCTCCTTCGTAAATCGGGACAGACTCCAATGTTGTCACGTAGAACACCATCTTATGTTGACATCTCTTGAAGTCAACACCGGAGAATTTCGCCCGCCGCCATGAACATGAGCAGAGTGAACGATATCGGCCATCGTCTTGAATAAAACAACCGATTTTCGTCTTGTGATTGTTAGGTAAAATTGTTGTCCGGTTTTGTTTGGAAATGGCTAAGTGTTTGAGTGTTTAGGCGTTAGTCGAGGCCTGAATGGATTCATCTCCGCAAGATGAAAATGCCCCGTATAATGGCAAGTGCTAACGCTCGCGTACGTCCCTAAGATACAACGACCATTTCGGGCTGAGTTTCATCGCACTTGCAAACCCGAAACATAACGAACTAAGAGTGTTTAGACTTTCAAGCTTTGAAGGAGGGAATGTCAATATGCAAATTATGTAAATGACCTATTTTTATGCTAGTGATTTATGAATTTCGTATTTAAAATCATCTCGCAGGGCTTCATATATAGGCAACCAAGTGCCCGTATGAAAATCACGCTCTTTTGCTCGAAAAGACAGTTTTTTGAACAAACGCATCTATTCTTCACTTCGCATCGACCGACGCGCGTGGATGCGAACCAAAATGACAAAGTTACGGCCTGACGATGGGTCGTGCGTCCCGCCGTGCTTCGGTGCGAACATTTCCCAGCTAAAATCCTAATTAATTAATTCAAAAATTAATTTAAAGGTTTTTTGGTCCAAAAGAATAAGCGCCTTGAAGCCCAGGCACACAACCCACGACCGGATCGGGTCGGGCCGAAGCGCGCGTGTGCTTTGAACCAAGTCGGCCGGGTTGGCCGGGTGGCGGCGCGCGTCTTGCGCGTGTGTGCTTTGAACCAAACCCACGAATGTATGTCCTCACCCCTTTAAAAACTTGGGTGCCCCACAGCCCAAACCCATAAGTCCAACTTGGGATAAATATACTTGTGCAAATTTTGCCTCTTTATCCTATGTGGGATGGAACATTTCTTTTTCCCCATATTTTCCATTTTTCATACCATTTACTTGTATTAAGTGGCTAACTTCTAGCATTAATTTCTCATTCACCCAAAATTGGTTTTGAGAAATTTCAAATGTTATTCTCATCTACTCTCTTAGTAAAAATTTTACAAATAATTTAATTCCATTTTTTCACTAATGTAAACCACTTAATTATTTGGTCAAAATCGGGTCAACACCCATTTTACAATGACCAAATTCCAACAATATCAATGGTTGTAAAGAGCCTAAATCACGCTCATCTCGTGTCGCAATATTTTTGCATGCAAATTAAGACATAAAACACCCTAGTCTTTTTTTATTAAAAAAGTTTGGGCGGTCATTGTTGGTGCTCGAATCCAAACCTTTTCATCATGAAAGAATACACATGGTCACCGGGCTAACCCCAAAGCTTACATAAAACAACCTGTTTGAAGTTATCATTTTCCTCTAAAGAGACTTTAAGGCTAAATCTAGGTAATTCGGAAAGGAGTATTCCACAAGAGCCTCAAAAGTTGAATTTACTAGACCTAATAAAAATATCTATAATTGCCCAGTTATGTTTTGTGAAATAAAAAATAGCCATTGTTTCCTTAAAAGATTTTTTAAAGTTATTTTGACTAAAGATTGAAGGTCATGGTCCCATAAACGGAAGGAAAAACAAAAAGTAAAGTGGAACAATAATTTGAACTCAAAAAATTGATAAACACTTGTTTTTTAAAATATGACTAAAAATCATTTTTGCTATGGAGAAGTGGCAAAAAAATACGACGACGGACTCATTTACATATTCACAAATTAACAAATTAAGCCGAATGATGAATCATGAATGCATTATATATATACCCAACTTATATCAATTAAAGGTACATTTTTAATAATTTAGCATGCATTCACTTTCTCTTGAGTGATAGACTTGAGCTCGGTGGAGTAGTATTTCCCATCTAATTCTATCATAATTGTTTTGTTTGTTCTCATTACATGCATTTTGGAGATTGACACCTAATTCTACAGAATCTGCTCCTGTTATTACATAATTCTATTTTGATTGAATATGTAATGGTGTCAAATTTGGTCCTGTTATTACAAGAATCTTATGTCATTTGTGATTTGTGAGCCGTGCAGAGTACATTTTGGTGGGTTCTTCCATATTTTTAATTATCAACTACACTCCAAATTTGTAAATATCAACTAGATTGCTTTTGTATCGGTATCACTATTAACCCCCACCCCAAATGAAATGATAAAATAAATAATCAAGTAACTTTAATAATCAATTCTAACGCAAAATGAATCACTATTTTAATTACTCAATTAAAATACTATATACACCCTTATAGTTAATGTGAATTGAAAAATGATAAATCATAAATACATTTAGTAAATGGTATTTAATAGGTATAAGGGTAATTTTTAAAAAAATTACTCATTAGCCTTCAAAATATATAAAAAAATGTCATTCTTTTTTAAGAACTTTTTATCAACCAAAATGATACTTATTGTGAACTGGATGAAATAGTAATTTGTTTTCTGGTATTATCAAATAATTATGTGCAATATTTGATATAATTATCATGTCAACAGAAAATAAACGAATTTGATTTAATACATTTTAGGTTGGGATACTAATATTAATGTGACCACCTTAAATAAGAATATCAAGTAAATAAATATAATTAGAACTAATAATAATAATTGAGGGGCACTGCTAGGCGCTCGCCGCCATTTTATTGAAGTAGCAATTTTGTTTGCACCTCCCACGTCCAATCCTTGTCCATGTTTGCTAAACAAATTCCAAGGTCGACGGCCGACACCTATATACAAAATTTTAGTATTCTAGGAAGAAAATAAAATAGTAGTTGGTTTTAATTTAAGGCATATTAAGTCAAAAACATGATGATGTGTTTAGAATTCAGTATATGAATCACCAATTTACTATTTTATTTCAAGAACCATATCCGATTTTTTTTTTTTAAGTATATATCCTGGCAGGGGAAGGAATGGTGGAAATGAAGTAATGAACTGCTCAATTATAAATATCCTATGAATATTAAAGTGGTTGTCTAACGTTTTTAGGAGGGTCGAATAAAAATATTTTGTACAAAAAAAAAACATTTTTATGAATACCAACTAGGGCAAACTAAGAAGCCTAGTGTCCAAATACTAGAAAAAAAAATTGCCTTCGATCGAATTTCCAGTCAAGTTGGAGAAAGTACGACGTGTGTTTCAATCTTAATTGATAATTGAATCACGGTTGGATGCTCTCTTTTTCCCCAAAATTATTAGAGATTGCTCGATAAAAACTCACCACTCAAACTATTTTTATTAGGCCATAGATATCCTTAAATTCTTAAATCCACGATGTTATATAAGAAATATGTATGCTTCATTTTCACAAAATTACAATACAATCAAGAGTCAAGACAAAATTATTATAGAAAATTGGATATCATTAAGTGGTTCAAATTCTCAGGTCTAGTCCAAAAGTTTGGAGTTCAATTCACATCACTCTTCCCAATGGTAGAATCGACACCCAATGTGCAGTTAGATTGAAAACTAAAAAAATCTTATAAATTCTAACTTTTTTTTATTTCTTAGTGATATAAGCAATTAAAAACAAAAATGGGGCACGGGGCGCAACATGACCTCCTATTTCCACTAGTGACCCCTCCTCTCCATATATTTCCATAAATTCCTCTTCTCCCTTTCTTTTTCCCCTTATATGAGGAGAAATAAATTAATTCAAAAATTAATGATATGATTTAATTAGTTCAAACGATTTAACTTTGATGCATGAATATTTAGTTGATCCACCATTTCAATTATACATTTTATTTTATAACATTCAATATACACATATACAGGACGAGGCCACATTAGGGTCGAGGGGGCACCGCCCCCACCCCGGAATTTTGAAATTTTGCAAGGGTATTTTAGTAATTTTATTCTATAACCTTAAAAAAATACAAAAAATAAGAAAAAGGGAACAAAGTTTTCAATTCCTCTATGCATTCTTCATCCCCCTTCCCATTTATGAATTTTGAAAAACTTTGAGTCTTGATCATTTTTCACATTTCACCAAAAACTCGTACATTTTTTTGCTCCGTTATAAACTTGAACTCGAATTTTGGCATTATTTTCTTGTGTCTCTATTTGTCTCTTTTGAAATGATTTATGGTTTATTATCAAATTCACATTAAAGAATTCAACATTCGAGATGAGTATGAATCGATATACGATAAATGTTATGATATGTTCATATAATCGTATTATGTTATTTATTTTTGAATATTAAGATATAATTGAATTAACACGACTTTATCATAATTGGTTCTTATTTATAGTTTTATTTTAGAGTTGATGTATTGTATTTTATTTTTATATTAATGTTGGTTGGGCTAAAATGAAAAAACGAACCAAATTACTTGATATTCGTTTGTGCTCGGTTCGTAACATAATGAACCAAATTTGATCACGTTTTTTATTCGGAAGATGTAAAGTTTGGCTCGAGCTCGACTTGATTAGTAAAAAATAATAAAATATGTGTAAAAATATCAAGCTACTCGAACTTGATTGTTGCTCGACTCGACTAAAGCTTGTTGGAGCTCAATTCGATTAATAATCAAACGAAACTCAAACACAATTTTTAAATCTCGATAAAATTTCAAACAAACTTGAATGTTTCTATATTCGCCGACTCGACTCCTTTACACCTCTAGTTGGGCCTCCCTACACTTAATTTCTCGGCCACACGCACATATATACACATGGTAAAAAAAACAATGTATAGGATGCAATAGTAAATCAAACTTTTTTGAGCAAGTCACTTGTGAGACGGTCTCACTGATCTAAATCCGTGAGACGGACCTCCTAAGGGCTCCGTCTTGAAAACATGAACCATGAAAATAAATTTAAAAATAATAATGAACCATGAAGAAACAAAAATAAACCCTAAAAACATGAACCATGAAGAATAAACCCGAAAAACAAAAATAAACCCAAAAATAAAAATAATAAACCCTAAAAAAACTAAAAATCCTAAAAACCCAAATCAATTAAAAATAAACCCAAGAAACAAAATAAACCCTAAAAAACAAATATAAACCCTAAGAAAAATAAATCAAAAAAAAAACCTTTAAAACTTTGTGTAAGGGCTCCTCACGGATCTAAATTCGTGAGACCGTCTCACGCAAGTTTTTGCCAACTTTTTTACTTGTATTATCGAATCCCTTTAAACAACCCCCACCCCCAAACAAAAGAGAGAGCAAGTCTCTTGTGAGACGGTCTCACTGGATCTAAATACGTGAGACGGACCTCCTAAGGGCTCCGTCTTGAGAACATGGACCATGAAAATAAATTTAAAAATAATAATGAACCATGAAGAAAACAAAAATAAACCCTAAAAACATGAACCATGAAGAATAAACCCGAAAAAAAAAAAATAAACCCAAAAATAAAAAATAAACCCTAAAAAACTAAAATCTTAAAAACCCAAATCAATTAAAAATAAACCCAAGAAACAAAATAAACCCTAAAAAACAAATATAAACCCTAAGAAAAATAAAATCTGAAAAAAGACTTTAAAACTTTTTGTGTAGAAGAACAAAATCTCACGAATTTAAATCCAAAACCGCCTCACGCAAGCTTTAAAAAAAAAAACAATCGTTTTCCCGCGGTTGGGGGATTTTCAAAATCAAAGAGACCATTATCCATACAAATAAAAGGAATCCCAAAAAGGAAAAGCTAACAAAATGGTGCCTTAATGCCTTGTCCTGTGATTGTATTTTGGATTGGATTCGTATTCCCTGCAGACAGGATAATAATTAATATGTGACCTTATCCTTAAGTTTCTTCATTCATTTGAACTTGTCTTTTCATATCATCAAAGAGAAACTTGTTATTCTTCTTAACTTTGCTAAAAATAAGTTATTTATTCTTGTTGACTAGGGTTTTTGGATGTATAATTAATACGAGGATGATATTTTTGTCTAATTTGGATCCAATATTCTATAATATTTTATATTTTATGTCAGTAATATCGTCATGTATGCATTGATAATATCATTAATTATGACTTTTTTAATTTGGTATAATATTTTAACTTTTACTTCATGTATGCATTTATAATATCATTTTATACACTTGACATGTATAGAGATATTCGAGTACAATATATACTACAGGAAAAATCAATTTACCAATCCAAAAATGTGTAGGTAAATATTAACATAATCAGTATTGTGTATGAAAATCATTGTAGGTGAAATCCTTATAGATAAAACATTTACAATATTTCATCACGGTAATTTTAAAATTATTGGTGATTTGGTTGTAATTTGTCGGTATAGTTAGAGAAAAATAATATTTTTTATTCTGTAAGTTTTTGTATGTAATTAGAAATTTAATAACACAATCATTTATGTCGGTAAATTATGTGGGTAAATTGGAGTTTTCTTGTAGTGATATACCATTTATATTAAAAATGTGCTTGCATTTTTATCTAATACTCCCTCCAAAGATAGGCAAGTAGAAAAATACACACAAATTAAGAAATTAAATATAATAAATGTAATTGGGATTAAAAAAATTCCACATTCTTCCTATTTTGCCCTTGCATTAAATGGTGGAATATTAATACTCTTAATAAGGAGACATGCCAGAATTTGGGATTAAAAAAAAAAAAAGGTGACATATTTTTTTTTGGGATGGAGGGAGTATATAGTGTATTACTATCGAAACTTAAATTAATAAAACATTTATTAATTATCTCTACATTCAATATATTATCACCAAATACTATATATATATAACAATACATATCTAATATAATTAACTACAAGTGTAATATATTGTCACCTATATATGACCGATCAACTTTTCGAGGGGTGGTTGGTTTTTGTAGACGTACAAGTCCGTAAATCACGGAATTTAATAGCCTTTGTAAAACATTGGACTGAAACAAATTAAAAAAGTTGCACATATTAAAATTGAACCAAATAATTCATTTCAGTTTATTATTTTTATTTTTATAGGAAATCAATATGTAGATTGGTTTCTTTTTTTTTAGCTTTTATTACATTACCGTATCTAATATCAAATTATTATTTTTTTCTTTTATGTAATAATTAATTTTATACTATTTATTTATTTAAGTTAAAAAATAAAGAATGAATTATGATTGCTCTATATATTTATTATTCCTCCGTCCCAATTATATAGTCTCTAGTCCGACTTTCACACATATTAATAAAAGTTTTGAGAATTACAAATATGCAAGATACTTACTTGATTTGTCCTTATCTAATGGATAGTGTAAATTATAAAATGCTATAATGGTAAAATAATGGAAAAGTACTATTAAATATAGAAAGTGGATTATATATTTGAGACATCCTAAAAGAAATAATGGGCAATATGTTTTGGACGAATGGAGTATTATTTATATATATTCTAATTCGATCTACTGGATTATCCAGCTAAAAAGTTGAAAAAAAATTGAAAAAGGATATTTTTTGCTTATTAGAATTAGAATGAACCAATTCGAGGTATGGGTGACGTTAGAAAGGCTTGTTTGTTTCGATTCATTAATATAATGAATTAAGATGAACATATTTTTTTCGCTCGATAAAATATAAAGCTCGATTCGAGCTCCATTCAATTACTACGTGTAAAAATATCGTTACTCGAGTTCGATTCGTGTTTGGCTTAACCAAACTCAAACACATGATGTAAATTCAAAGAAGCTTAAACAATACTATATTCGGATCGACTCAACTCGATTCGTGTACACCCCTAATTGGAGCCATTGACTTCAAAAAAAAAATAATATCAAAATAGGATTTTGTCATCATCCCAAATATCGTATTAGATAATAAGATGGAAACTGTACTTGCCGTCATAATTAAGAATCCATTGGATGCAAAATCTCTCTTGTCACGTGCACCTTACTGATAATCCGGGTCTAGTCCTTAATCCGAACCTACAAAATTCTTTCTCAAAAAAAAACCTACAAAATTAAAGAATAACCTTAGGCTTCGTTTGGTTTTATTTTATTTTTAGGTTATATTTTATGATTATATCAATATTTAGAGTTTGTTTTTGAAAATATTTGGAAATTACAATTCTAATTATCAACTCTATTTTCAAAAGCTGTACAATACAGTCAAAATGTCTTAGCATTATTTCTAAAAAAGTGATCGTGACATATCGAATACGAATTGTCACCTTTGCTATTGCCTATTAGCCTATTAAAACTCTATACGTTTCTAGTTTTTATAGGTTAAATCCTAAATCAAATATATATCTTATACACATATATTTTGCATACTCTATTTATGGCCAAATTACGAATTTAGACTGACTTAACAGAATTGCAAAAGATATTTACTCTGATATCTTTTTAACATAGTGATGGTAACACTGTTAACATCATTAATTTAATTTACTCAAACAAAAATCATTAATTCAATTAAAAGTAAAAAAATAAAAGTTTTTCTTTTCGAGAAGATTAAATCAAAGTTTTTCATTCAAAACATAAAGTATTATTTTGTGAGACGATTAAAAAGAAGGCAAAACTTGCGTGAGACGGATCTGTGAAAGTTTTAAAGGTTTTTTTTTTTTTTGATTTTATTTTTCTTGGGGTTTATATTTGTTTTTTTAGGGTTTATTTTGTTTCTTGGGTTTATTTTTAATTGATTTGGGTTTTTAGGATTTTTAGTTTTTTTAGTTTTTTTTTTTTATTTTTGGGTTTATTTTTATTTTTCTAGGTTTATTCTTCATGTGTTCATGTTTTTGGGTTTATTTTTGTTTCTTCATGGTTCATTATTATTTTTAAATTTATTTTCATTGTTCATGCTCTCAAGACGAAGTCCTTAGAGGTCCATCTCACTTGATTTAGATCCGCGAGACATCGTCTCACAAGAGACTTGCTCTTAAAAGAAAGCAAGAACGATTAATTAGACACAAAAATTTTCTTTTTCTCTTTAGAAAAAAAAAAAAAACATTTTTTTTTGGAAGAAACCACACTCCATTTTTAATAGGTTTGAAAAAACGAACCAAACTACTCGATTTGAGGTCGATTCGTTTGAGCTAGGTTCATTAACATAACGAACCTAGTTTGAACACATTTTTTGTTCAATAAAATATAAAGTTAATTGCTCGATTAGTTAAAAAAAAAAAAAATATGTGTAAAAATATAAAGCTACTCGAGCTCGATTCATGTTCTGGTTCGACTAAATCTTGTTCGGGCTCAATTCGATTAATAATCAAACCAAACTCAAACACAATTTTTGAAGGCTCGATTATAACTCAAACAAGCTTGAACAATACCATATCCTTCATCGACTCGACTTTTTACACCCCTAATTTTTTAAAGATAAAATTCCATTTTCAAAAGAATATTTATTTTAATATGAAACAAGTAATCCCAAAGTACTTTCTTAAAATAAAATTTTGTATCTTATGAGAGAATTTTCACATAATATTTCCTTTAAAAAAAATTTATAAAAACCCAATCGAATCACAGATATATTATTTCCCTCACAAAAAATCAGAATTGATTTACCTCTAATTTTTATTGATCACTATTTCACCAGTAACTGCTACTGTCATTTTGCTAAAAGTCGGGGTATTTTCCGTGGACGCCATTGAAGAAGCTTCGAGCTCTATTACTTTTTTTTTGTTTCATAATTGAACAACAACCCACGTCTCTCTGTCTTTTTCCTTATAAACGCACATAACAAAATAATCCCACACATATCTGTCTATATATACATGTATATATATGTATATGTGTGTGCCTGTCTGTGTGCCATCATTTTGAAAAATCACCGTCGCAAAACCCATTCTGAGCGGTGCTGTGCTGTTATTGAGAGATTCTGTTGAGAAATTCTCACCGGATTTTATTTGTTTCTTTTTGTGGTTTGGTTATAGTGTGATTGATGGATCATCATGAGCTTAACGATCATTTTCACGGAGGGGATATAGAGCACGATGGAGGAGGTGGGGGTGGGTTTTACGAGAGAAGAGATAGCAATGCGTCGTTGTTGTCGGAGAGGGAAGGCGCCATGAGAGAGCCGTTGTTGATTTCGAAGAGCAGAGTCAACACCACTTCTCAGATTGCCATTGTTGGCGCCAAGGTTTATCCCATCGAAAGCCTCGACTACGAGTATGAATTTCTTATATATTCTCTGGGTAGCTTAGTGTCGTTATTGAATTTTAGCAATTTCCTTGTCTTCTCTGGAGGTGTTATTTGAGTTATATTTAATCGAGGATTTTATATTTTGGGATTTTGGTTTTCATATGCTTATTTCTTCATAATTGGCTGTATGTAAAACTTTATGTTACAGAAATTGGGTTATTCTATAGTTTAATTGATCTCAGCTTTTGGATTGAATTTTCCATTTTGCATGATATTTGAGTCAGCTTGTGCAAGTATATTGTACCCATTTATTTTTGGTGGTGTAACTGTGGACATGATGAACCTTGATGAAGTTGAGAGAGGGACAAGGGAATGCAAGTATCTGTTCCTGCATAAGTTTTGTGAAAGATTTTGCTAGATATGAATAAAGGAACTGAATAGAGAAGAAGAAGATAACGGGACGTTTATGTGGTTCGGCCGTTTGATCTGCAACCACAGAAATCTCAGTTTTCACTTCAATAGGCACCCTTATCTATAGGTGAAATAACACATCGGATAAATGTTATCATTAAACTAACCACTTCTGACATTAATACTAAATTAAATCATCCATTCATCCTAGAATCTGAAAATTGAATGCATTATCTCATACTCATGATTCCTATTCTTGATTCCCTACAGATTTTTATGACTTCTCTTGATTTGCCGAGAAAGGTTCTCTTTGCAGTGATAATGTGATCTAGTATAGTTTGGTTATCATTGTGGATTAGTTAATTTTAATTAACTACAAATTTTAAGTAGTATCTTGGTGACTTTGGTTCGCAGCTTGAATTTTGTAGTATTATGGGTGTGCTTTGGCTGATGAGACACCATGCACACATACTTTTGCCATCATCTACAAAATCATTTGGCACCATCAGCGGTTGAACATGAAAACTTCAATGCATCTTATTTCTCTTTTCTGATTTGGCTGCATTTTAGTACTTCATGTCACACCTTCCACTAGTAATGCTTATCGTATGACTAGTTTATATATGCATGTGCTATTATAAAGCTACCAATTTATAGTGCTCTATTTTTATTGTCCCAGTTTTTCTGTTTAAATTATTTCTTCTATCCAGAACCACGTGTTGTAGGCAAATAACACCTGATTCACTTTGTTGCAATTTTGTTTTGCAGGATTATCGAAAACGAACTCATTAAGGAGGACTGGAGATCTAGGAAAAGGGTTGAAATTTATCAGTATATTTTTCTCAAATGGACACTTGTTCTTCTCATTGGGTTACTCACTGGTCTTGTTGGCTTCTTCAATAATCTCGCGGTTGAAAACATTGCTGGTTTCAAGCTTCTGTATACAGGCAATTTGATGCTAAAGGATAAGTAAGTTCAACTCTGACTAGAGATAGACTATTTTGGGCCATAATTGAATAAATTCCCTGATTAGTCACATAAGGCATTTGGTCCTTATTGCAAAGTTAGCATCTGATTGCTACTGTCGCCTGACACGTAATTCCCAAATTCACCCCTGGATTCAATATTCCACCATTCTCCACTATCGATGTTAGCAGGCAACTTTTGTCTGGTCTCATGTAACATATTCCTTGTCAACTTTCCATGGTTTATGGTTCTCATTTCTTAGTTTGTATCCAAGGTTTGCTACTTGCTCTTTGTGGTAGTAATATACATTAGCATGGAGAATGTTAGCCAAAATTGCAATAATGAGGATGAGCTCCATAATATTCTTCTATAGTATTAACTAAATACCTCTATATGTTTGTTGGTTTAAGTTGGATATGAACCATTAAAATTAGGCAGATATAATTTTGAAAGCATGCAAGAGGAATTTGTCTCGGAAAATGAAACTATGTCTCTGGTTTGATTTCTACTTGTTGCACGTCATTAAAATGCGTTCAGCTTGTTTTTTGGACTCTTCAAATCACTTTCGGAAGGGTTTTTTTCTTTTAGTTTTTTTTATCCTTATTACTATGAAGTTCGAATGTTTAAAATTAATTGTATGGCATAAAGATTTCCTTTCTTCGCAATAACTTTTCTTGTAAAACATTGTGGTTGATACATTGATTTTCAAAATAAGGATGAAATAATTAATTTTGGCGCAGGTTCTTTCAGGGATTTGTAGCATTTGCTGGTATGAATGTGATACTGGCAACTTGTGCTGCAGCGCTATGTGCATTCGTCGCTCCTGCAGCAGCTGGGTCTGGCATACCTGAGGTGAAAGCCTATCTTAATGGTGTAGATGCTCATTCCATTTTGGCTCCAAGTACCCTATTTGTCAAGGTGCGTTAGACATGCTGTGACTTCCCCCACTTTACATTCTCAAATTTAATCTGTTGAACGATGTGAATGAGATGAGAAAAAACTGTGCATATTTTCCCAGTGAAGAAAAATTATGGAAGTTAACAGTTTGGCATATAATGGGAGTTTTTCCCATCTGGTGAACTTTGTTCCTGATATATTGCGAGTGTGAGGCACTGCTTCTGAAGTTATTTTAAAATGTCAATGCACCAGGTCCGGAGCACAAGCATCACAATTATGCCTGAGGTCCTTGTAGGACATTTCATGATTTCTAGCTATATGTCTAGCCTATCCCCTAGGGATCAATGGTCCGGAATTATGCATTGCATTTTCTCGCATTATTAACTTTGGTGATTTGAGCTCATCTCAGTTTGGTTACTATTTCTGTCCTGAGATCAATATCAGTTCCAATTGCTTTTCATGAATAAGAAAACATTAAGAACTTCATCTGATGGCTCCATTTTCTAGTGGATTGGCACTGACCCACCTCCTTAAATTTCACATTTCTTTAATTTTTTTATAGGACTATTTAGCATCCAGTTATTGATTTAAGGTCATTGTTAATACCAAGATCCTTGTGGAATGTCTTGCACTACAAAATTATAATCTCATGGAACTGGATTTTTTTTAACACAACTTTTTCAGTAATCTACTAATTACACATTCAAATTTCGTAGATTTTTGGCTCTATTTTTGGAGTTTCTGCTGGCTTTGTTGTTGGTAAGGAAGGACCGATGGTACATACTGGTGCCTGTATAGCAAATTTACTTGGACAGGGAGGCTCTCGCAAGTATCACTTGACCTGGAAATGGCTCAGATATTTTAAAAATGACCGAGACCGAAGGGATTTGATTACTTGTGGAGCTGCTGCTGGTGTGGCTGCTGCTTTCCGTGCTCCAGTTGGTGGTGTGCTTTTGCTCTTGAAGAAGCAGCCTCATGGTATCTTTCCTCCTTCCATCCCCCATTCTCTCTCCATGCACGTGCTATTCTTTCATATATGTTTTGGAAAATTACAAGAGTTAACATAGAAATATAGTCTATTGAATTATTATATAAAATGCACATGGAGATTTTCAAAATGCGGAAATTAATCATTATTGTTGTTTGTTGTGGTAATCTGAAGCCATTTTCAGTGACGAAGATCCATATAGAATCTTGAAGTTTGGTGATAGAGAATTAGAGTCCTTTTATGGTACAATTGGTTTTATAATGCATATGGATATTACTTTTTGTGGCCCTCCTAACTGATTTGATTGATTTATTTTGATTTGGCGCTCATCAAGAGCAATTTCAGCTTGTTGACTCAAGTTTAGGTTGAGCTTTTTACATGAAAACAGGAGTAAAATAGAAAATAAACAGCTCAGCACTTTCGTTTGGAAAAATTGCTGCTTATATGTTAGGATAGTAACAGCATCTTTCAATTTGATGTTGCGTATGGCTTCATATTTGCAAATGTTAGTATATAGGAAACATTTATTTTAGGCCACGCTGAGTGGGACAAGTTTGAAAAATCAAATTGCATTCATGGATTTCTTTTTAGCTTGATGAACTGATTTCTTCAAGTTTTTCACCTTTGAGGAATTTATATTTTATGCTTCAGGTGGCGGAGTGCTCTTCTTTGGAGGGCCTTCTTCACTACCGCTGTTGTAGCTGTGGTATTAAGAACTTTAATAAGCTTTTGCCGCAGTGGTAAATGTGGATTGTTCGGGCAAGGAGGTTTAATCATGTTTGATGTAAATTCGGCGATCCCTGCTTATAACACTGCAGATCTGCTTGCAGTTGTATTAATCGGGGCTCTTGGAGGCCTTTTTGGCTGCCTCTACAACTATCTTGTGGACAAGGTCCTGAGGACATATAGCTTCATAAATGAGTACGCTTGTTTACCCCCTTCTCCTATTTACTAATTTAGTTTGGTTTGTTATAACCTTGCGCTAGTCATGTTCCATGATATACATGTTGAGTTTACAATATCAATCATGTAATGGGACATGACTAGAGCAACAATCTCAACTCATCGCTGTCTCATCGTATTTTCCATTCAAGTGGAAAAACCTATGATGATGATGATGGCTTTGGAATTTCATCTCATTTCTCCTTCGTATGAAGGTTGCGTCAGGAAGACATCCGGCGTAAAACTTTGTCACTTTGCTTTTTGTGTGAATTTATAGTGTTAACTTAATTTTAGAAATTAATTGACACTATAAACCTCAAACCACCGACCCCACATAGTGGGATAAAGTGCAGTTGATGATGATGATGATGATGTTATAACCTTGCGCATGTATTTATTTAGAAAATAAAATGTTTGCTAGGTATGGCATAATATCCCAAAGCATGTTTAGTGTTTACTATTATTTTACTGATTGTTTTTGTTCATTCTAAGGTGAATGAAGTTCTTGTTTAGTACGTGTTTTGTAAGATAATTTCCTCCTTTGGTTTTTTGCTTCCGGCTTAGTGATTTATATCCGTTATTTAGCGGATAGAAAACGTGTCTTTCTCCTCCCCAGCAAAAGATTTACATCTTTTATCATATTCTCTGGATTTCATACTTTTTCAATTTAAATTTATTAACTTTCTGCCATGCTTTAGCTGATCTAGTGTCGTTTACTTTGGGAACCTATGTAAAGTAGCGTCTATTTTAAGTTTATGAAACACATATTTCTTGACTCACTTGTTCACATTGCAATTAGTCCGATTTCTTAGAATCAGATATTTGTACATTTGCCATTCTTCTGATTTTTATTCAACAATTAACTGCAGGAGAGGCCGTGTTTTCAAGATTCTGCTTGTCATCACTATTTCCCTTTTAACATCTTGTTGTGCTTATGGCCTTCCTTGGTTTTCACCGTGCACTCCATGCCCGTTGGCTTGGAGGAAGAATGCCCCACAATCGGCCGATCTGGCAACTACAAAAACTTCCAATGTCCGCCAGGTCATTACAATGACCTCGCGTCTCTTTTTCTTAACACCAATGATGATGCCATCCGAAATCTATTCAGTTCTAGAAACAGAAACGAATTTCACATCTCTACGCTTTTCATTTTCTTTGCTTCAATATACTTCCTCGGTATTATTACTTATGGAATTGCTGTCCCGTCCGGGCTTTTCATTCCCGTCATACTTGCCGGAGCCTCGTACGGGCGTCTTGTCGGGAGACTCTTGGGTTCTATCTCCAATCTTGATGTTGGCCTCTTTGCCCTTCTTGGAGCCGCTTCGTTTCTTGGTGGGACCATGAGAATGACGGTATCGCTCTGTATCATACTTCTAGAACTTACTAACGACCTACTAATGCTCCCGTTGATGATGCTCGTTCTTCTGATTTCGAAAACCGTGGCCGATAGTTTCAACAAGGGCGTTTACGACCAAATTGTGAAGATGAAGGGTTTGCCTTATTTGGAAGCCCATGCTGAACCGTACATGAGGCATTTGGCCGCAGGGGATGTTTGTTCTGGTCCATTGATTACGTTTTGGTGTTGAAAAAGTCGGTAACATAATGCATGCTCTACAGATGACTAGACATAATGGGTTTCCAGTGCTTGATGAGCCTCCATTCGCGGATGCGCCCGAATTATGTGGCCTTGTTTTGAGGTCTCATTTACTTGTTTTGCTTAAAGGGAAGAAGTTCACAAAGAACCGGGTGTTGTCTGGATCGGAAGTTTTAAGGATTTTTCATGCGTTTGATTTTGCTAAGGCTGGATCAGGAAAGGGGCTCAAAGTTGAGGATTTGGATTTAAGTGAGGAGGAAATGGAGATGTATGTCGATCTTCATCCGATTACTAATACATCTCCGTACATGGTAGTAGAGACCATGTCTCTTGCCAAAGCTGCTGTCTTATTTCGAGAACTTGGCCTCAGGCACTTGTGCGTTGTCCCGAAAACACCAGGGGTAAGAAAACTCAGGCCGTGATTGCTTGTGAAAAAAATCCGTAAAAGATATATTATTCATTCATCCTCATTCTTCATTCATCGTTACACTTTTCATTTCAAAAATACACTATGCACTATCTCTTACTTTTCCAATCAGTAATCACATTTAATCGCTATTTTACTAAAAAAATCATCACCCCAACTTTTATCAATAAATTTTCATTTCATATTCAATCACACTCTCAAAATTCAATATTATTATTTTCAAACAACTTTTTCACACTATTCTCTCTAAAATTCCCCTTTTATTGTTTCTTCAGTTTCTGTCGAAGACAATATTATGATGCAAAGACAAATATGCATTGAAACTCATATCAATGAAATTTAACATTTTATTCTATTTTGCAATTTGCAGCGGCCTCCGATTGTTGGAATCTTGACAAGGCATGATTTCATGCCGGAGCATGTTTTGGGATTGTATCCACAATTTAGGCACCATAAGTAGCCAGTTTATTACACTGGCTAGTCGAACGATGCCCTTATCGCCATTATTGTTACAATTTAGAGGGATTTGTTCACCTGACAAGAGAGTAGAGGCTGATGCTGATTGCCTGAAGAGTGATATGAGGTGTTCGGATCCTCCATGTATATGTATATTTGCAAATTCATCAAGGAAAAATAGGCTTTTGTATTGGACTAGAACATAATTTATGGATGGTTCATTCTTTTGGAATTTGTATCAATTGGATTATGTCGACTGCAATCAATGTTGCAAAAATAAGCTTTGTAGAACAAATTCTGGTTGTTACAACATGTATAAAGTTATTTTCTTCTGTTATTTGTGCCATATTGCAGTTGTCACCATTTCCTTGACAACAAATACTATGTTATGGGAGAATAAATTTTGATAAGAGAAATAATTTAAGTCACAAGTTGTAAAACCATTCGCTTTATATGGAATTGAAAGCTACCACATATATCAGTAAGAAGTGTTTGCAAAAACTTGAACTTTTAAAAGAAGTGATTTATTGTACTAGAAGTCGAAGTAGTTGAGAATCCGGTTGGTAGTATTTGGTAAAAAAATGGCCTAATTGCAAAAGATGCCTGTAACTTTAGGTGAGTGGCGTTTTAGGACCGTAATTATTAAGTTTGCAAAATATGCCCTGTAAGTTTATAAAGTGTTGCAAGATTGGTCCTATAAGTTTTTACTTAAGCAAATTATGTCCTATAAGTTTTGAATTGTTGCAAAATTGGTCCAATGGGATAATTGAATATTTCCATAATACCAATTATACCCTTATTCATACATATTGCTAATTTGACTAAGTGTTTGCGTAAAATGGTATCAGAGCCCAGGTTTATTAAGAACTTTTTGGTTATATTTATTATATTTATGTAATTGACAATTGGTGAGGAGAATTATCTCCAAGAATATGGATCCGGACAATTGTCCGAGATGTACGCCATACAGGACATATCGTCAAATTTTGACGATGTATGCCCAAGAACACCAGGATAAGATCGCATATTGGAATCACCAATATGAGATACAAGAAAGCGCAGGAGCCGATAGGGAAGCCTTGAGGCAATGCGAAATGCGAGCGGCATATCATATGAGTTTCTGCACAAGAAACCGCCATTATATGTTGAGTGGATGAACCTCCAAGCGGTTCATGAGAATTCCCATCGAATGATTCCCGATGGAGTACCGAGTGGAGCGAGATACTTCCGCATAAATCTCGCTTCTCGAAGATCTTAGAGAAGTCCGTAAGACGGTGTAGCATTATGGCAACCGTATATTCATCTACCAAAGACAAGTTCATCGGATCCAAACTGGATGGAGACGATGGTGAAATATCGAAGAAAAATCTTGAAATCCTTCATGATATTCAAAAACGAGTCAAGAACCTGGAGGCATACTAAGTTCTTCCGAAGGAAAAAACGTATTGATTTGGGGACATGACCTATTTACACCAAAAGGAAACCAACCGGTTATACGAAAAATGACAGATGATGAAAAGCTCATAGCTATCATCAAAGGAAAATCCGTCATACATTAAAAGTGATGGATAAGATGAATCTAATAGATCTACATGACCTTGCGTAATCATTCGCGGGTTAGGAATTGTAGATTTAAAGATGAACGCAGTGATGGATCAACTTTGGTTACCTATGACCCACAAGGTAGACCAATTCCATCACCACCGCCACCAAATCAATCCCAATGTTGAGGAAAGTGCAGTTCAAATCCGGGAAATTAGGACGAGAGAATACATCACGCCGGAGATTTCACGACGGGAAGTGAACCACTTTCGGAACAGGAGCTCGACAACCTCTTGCAGAACTCGACAACCTTCTAGAAGGCCAAATGTTTATCAAACGCCTTATGGAAGATCGCATCTCAACCCAAAGACATCCATATGGGTTGATGTTAAATCGGACATTCTAGATTTCAAAATCGAGAAGTTCTCATTGATGAATGGGCTTCAACTATGAGGATTGCAGCAGAACCCTCGATCTTACGAAAGATTCATTCATCTTACTCCTTGAAATGAGTCTTGAGGATCCGTAAATATTGTCCGGGATATGACCGATGCAAGTACGAAAAGTGCGGTTACATCGGAGAATCACTAAAAGGAATTGTCGATGATATGGCAAAATTATTCAAAATCCAATTTATCGCACAAAGTTACTTTGAGAGATTAGAGGATGAAAAAGAAAAAGATATAAACAAGCCTTCTATAGCCTTGAGTTACATGATATTTGTCACATTGACGAATATATCAAGTTGTTCACCGAAATACAGGTGGAAGTCCAAGATTGGAGACAGAGAAGCTTCATGCCTATTCTTTGCTAAGATTCCGAGTCCCCGGAGAGAAATGCTAATCGGGAATACAAGGATGGAGCACTTAGATATTGTGGCGAGGAAGAATGTCTTTCTTAAAGACCAAGTTATCTTAATGGTGCTATCAAGCATCACTTTGTCACGAATTACAGAGATTACGAGGAATTAACAAAACAGTTCCTCTATGTTGCGTAGATGATGATATCCCAACAAAGTGGTGGGAAGTCAACCAAGGAGGCACAAGAAGAAGAAGGATAGAAGCCATCCATACCGCCGAAAAAGAAGCGGCGAAAAGAAGAAGGTCTTCATGGAGACCTAGAAGGTTTTGGTCAAAACAAAAACCCAAAGTTACAAATCGGGGCAAAGACCGGCATCAAGCGGGGAGTAGAGCACTCATCATCGTTCTAATCAAGCAAGTACCAAACATGAGAACCCCAGGAAGAAGAACTTTCGACGAGCTCATACGGTAATGAAAGTTTCAAAGATCAGTAATTGGCTGGACATGCGAGCAAGAAGACATATCTCAACCGATTGCCCGCATAACCAAAGACGAGGAGTTAGCGACAGGTTCGAAGCTACACTAGAAATCGAAGAAGTCGTCTATTATCGTGGATTTAATACATGTGTATCAATTTGAGGATATTCCCTCGGATGAAAACATCTATGAAGAAGAGATCTATTCTCGACGATGGAAGTGACTCAAATGGGAATCGGAGTGAAGAAAAATTCTTCAAATAGTCGGGGAGGATATGTCGAGATTCCTCTCTCACACTACGGTATCTCATAAGACTCTTATGAGAATCATGAAGGAAGATCCAAAGCTTCAAATCTATGATGGATTTACAATCGGAGCTATGGAAAAGGCTTTGGATAAGATTGATTTTAAGTAATAGAAAACACCAAATTATCCACATGGTAACAACCGGAGAATTTGCCATTCCAATGGAATTTACCTAACCCGATCGAGATGCGATTGGTCCCTATTAGAGAAATCCAGGATATCAAAAGCGAGAGTAAAAAGAGTTGCAAATACACTCTCATGGATCCATATCGGAGCCATAAGAGTCATTATTAAAACAACATTCAAAGAAGGAATAAATTCGCCACTTAATCTTGCTATTTTTGACAAGCGAATCTCACATCTCAAGGATTCATGCCTTGGAGCGATTCTGAAATTTGTATCTTTGGAAATTGGCATTTAATGTCTATCCTAGAATAGCATACAATCTGGGAGATCGAGATTTAATGATCTTAACCCTTCATCAAGATTTCAAAAGAGACAATTTGATGAAAGAAGGAATTGACCTACTCGATCACATATAGAGGTGTCAATTTCGCCCTGGCCCGACCCGATGGACCGGCCGAACCAAATTTTTCTAATAGACTGGCTCTATTTATTAAGGCCCGAAAAAAGTCGGGCCTCAAAAGCCCCTCCCTGGCCAGGCCCTCCCGACTTTTTAGTGTAATTTTCATTTTTGGCAGGTTGGGTTGGTTCTCCATTTTTGTGGCCCGGACACCTGTTTCTCCTACCCGACCCAATTTTTTCGAAAAGCCCTCCGGTGGCTCGGGGACCGCCCAACCTGTTGAAGATTTTGACATACTCAATCACATATAAGATATCCTATGCTCTCTCGAATACACATCATTCTAAGTATTCTTGAGAAAGGAATTTATTGAAGTCCCAAGAATCTTTGAGGACTTTGCCAGGGTGGTGGTTTTACCGAAATCATTGAATCTCCAACTATCAAGGAGATCGATATGAAAATACAAGATCAACCAGTCTTCAACAAAAGTCGAAGTCTCGTAGTTGAACCTGAAGGATGTCTTTCCAACAGACAAAATGGTGAGTAGCGATCGTTGGGAAGAAATGAGACCAAGTCAGATTCAAAGTATCCCAAATGTTTTCAAGACAAAGATGAGAGCTGAAATGTCCGGAAGGATGGCGAGAAATTGAAGTAATATTCGACATCACCCAAAAGGATAATATTTTTCCTTGTGATGTTCTATATTATCTCCAAATGTACCAATAGTTGGAAGGTATCAAGGAAGCCTCAAGATAGGAGAAATTGAGCTTACTATCACATGAGTTGCGGGAAAATTCGAGCAATTAATACTGGGAATTGAATTTCTTGAGGATCATAAACCTTGGGAAAGATTACAAGACGAAATGGAGTTTACAAAGTGGCGGATAAAAGATACTGAATCGAGATGACCACTAGTTCATTCTCCATATACATTTCTATCGAATTTTATATGTCGAATACAAGGCCGAATATTTCGCCGCCTATATTGATTCAGTGCCGAATATGTACTTGCAAAGTCGAATGTTTTTCCTAAAAAATTGGAGAAGAATTACCATCTATTGCGAAAGAGATTTCTCTAAAAGGATTATTATCCTTAATGGGGAATTAAACAAGCGAAATTATGATCGGAGGTGCGGCGGTACCCGTGGTACAAAGTAAAGACGCAACCAATCTATTTCCATGATACAGTGCGAGATGTTTTGCTAGGAAATAATTTCCTACAAACATTCAAGCGATTCACACAGAAAATGAGACAAGAAGACTTATTTTCACGACCTTATGTGATCATAAGATTATTGTCCGAGATCATAGGAAGCATTTTACGAAAAATGCCTATTAATTTTCGCAGCAAGCGTGGTGATGAAGCCAAACTCCGAAATCCAAAAATGGTGGATCGAAGGAAATTTGGTGATGCATTATTATCCTATAGATAATTCGGTTCGAATTACAAGGATAAGAAAATATGGGATAATAATCTGTATTCATTCGAATACAAGGAGAAGAACGAGTAACTCTGAGGCCATTGCGAGACTATGGTTGAGCCTAATGGAGAGTCCACAAAGTGATGTGACCCTTGAAGAACAAATATCACTCGAGGATATAAAGAAGATCCAAAGGAATTATAATGAAGATCATTTGGCATGGTGGGACAAGAACGAGCTCAAAGCAACCTTAAAGGTTAAACCCTAAAAGAGTACGAGTTCGTGAGATTCAAACCAATCCTTATGAATCAAGAAGATCGTGAGGATATGCGAGAAGATACTTAAGGAACATCTTGACCTTAAGTTAATTTCACCAGGAGTTTCTCCATACAAAGATCCAAGATTCTTAGTCGAAACCATGGAGAAATCAAGAGAGGAAAGCGAAGACTTGTTATTAATTATAAAGGGATTAATAACATTTTGGAGTTCGAATGGATACTATATCCCAAGCAGAAACATCCGGTTAATTGCATCAAAGGTGCCAAGATATTCTCAAAGTTTGATTGCAACTGGATTTTACCAGATTAAAATGGATGAAGAAAGCAAGAAGTTCAAAGCTTTCTCCACACCACAAGGACATTATATTTGGAACGTGATGCCTATGGGATTGCTAACGCACCCCAAATATATCAAAGGAAGATGGATAATCTCTTCAAAGATTATTTCGCTTTCATGTTCGTGTATATCGATGACATCCTTATAGCATCAAAGAACATGAAGGAGCATCTCAAACATTTGAAAATATTTTCGATGTTTGTCACAAAGAAGGATTAGTGCTTTCGGAGAAGAAGGCGAGAATTGCAACAAGACAGATTGAATTCCTCGGAATTGAAATCGATGAATCGAGATTATCCTACAAAGTCATATTGTAGAAAAGATACAGGGATTTCCAGATACGTTGAAAGATAAGAAGCGGCTTGAGTTTTCTTGGAGTTGTTAACTTTCTTTGGAATGTTTATAAACAATCTAGCACATTACGAGAAAGTGTTTAGCCCATTGCTTAAAAAAGATGCGATTCAAATGGGAGGATGAACATCAAGAAGGAATTAAGCAGCTTAAAGAAGTTTGCAAAAAGCTTCCTAAACTTGCAATTCCACAAGATGAAGATGAACTGGTTCTTTACACAGATGCCAGTGATTATTGGTGGGCAACATTCTTACTAAAGCTACATCAAACGGTGAAGTGCCATGCGCAGATATTGCGGTCTTTTTACGAGACGAGTGAAGCAACTCGGTGGCATATCAACGAGAAAGAATTATTTGCAATGAAAAGGCTTTCAAAAATGGCCTTTATTTTAACTCGCTAAAAAGTTTATCTTAAAATTAGATAATTCAAGTGTTAAAGCTTTTCAAAAACAAAATTGAATCAAAACCAAAAAAGCTAGAATACTTAGATGGCAAGTTGAATGTCAATATTATGATTATGATATTGTCATTATAAAATCTCATGAAAATGTTCTTGCATTTTCTAACAAGAGATGGAGGAATTGAAGTTGATTCCATCCTCACACCGAGACATCTTGGAGACCACTGAAATGCTACTCCGAGAATTTGATACCCGATCATCAATGTTGATTTAGCCGAGAAATTACAAAGGAATGATTGGGACAAAGAAACCGATCGTATACGAGCATGTGTCCTGTCTCATTTTCGATTGAGAACGGCATTTCAAGGGCCACTCCTCCGGGCCGCTAATAAGCAAATGGAGCGTTTAGAGCGCAGGTTTCCCAACCTCGTAGTAGAGGATTCCAGACCTAGCACAAGTCCTAAGTCGCGTAAATGTTGGCCCAAGGAAAACCGATACTCGCAGTCAAATCCCGAGTTATCACATCAACCCAAAGACGTCCGGGGTAAAGGACGGAGAGATCAATCTTGGGCCTATGATGGGCAATTCTTAAAGTTGATATTAACGAGATTAAAGTTTCTTCTTCTTGCGCGAATACCGGCGGGGGGAGAAACCGGTCACCAGTGCACGGATATCTCCGAAAAAAACAAAGATCGATATTTCGAAAATATCCAAGAGGTTTGATGTTACCAAATTCCACCAAGAAGTGAAGAGGTGGTACGAGTTTGGGGCTTTGGCTTCGATCTATACTACTTCACCACCTTTCCCGAGATCACAAAATTGCCAAAGTGGATCCGGAAGCGCTTTACGAGTTCTGTCCAACAATGACAGCCTAAAACGAGGGGATATATTAGAGTCGTATTTCATAAGTGCAACAATTGAGCCCGCTTCTGAAAGGGTGTACATGAAGCCTTCCATTACATCAAAGCCGACGACCGGATGAAAGGGCCTTCAAGAATATCAAGGAGGCAAATTCGGAAGAAACACACTGGTCATGACCTTCATCAAGATCAAATTACAAATGTTAAGGCGGCGTGGGGATTGTGGGTCTGTCTCAATGAGATGGACAAAGTCAAGTTTCCGTTCAAGTTTTATCAAAATTCAAATGAACGGATCATTCTGTCGAATACTATGACAGAAAAACAACAAAATTTGCGTAAGACCTATTCAAAAGAAAAGAAATCTTCTGTGGGAAAACAAGTCACGGGAGTAAAGAAACTCACGGAAATACTGTAATATGGCTCACATCGGCCATTGGGAACTTCAAGTCATCCCGAATGTCAAAACTGCAGAACCGAAATTTGGCAAAGGATTCCTACCAAAATCGATCGGAGAAGACCCGTGACAGAGAAGAAAAGTCACGTAAGTATCCAAAGTTTCGGGGACCACCCAAAAAGTAGATTCCCCAACAAAGTTAGTGGAGACATGTGACTCAGATAGGTAACAACCCACTCAAAGAAAAAGACAAAAGGTGGTCCATAAAAATGTCGTCCAAGTTACTAAAAGACGAATGACGAGTCAAAGATAATTTGGAAGTTCTCATAAAAACTTCTGATACCGCATGCTATGAGGCCCAACCCATGTGAAGATGAGTTGGATGCCAACTAATTGCCGCAAAGTGGAGCAATAATTCAAGAATGAAAGAGACATCCACCGAAAGGCAATAATGCGGAACATGAGGTCTTCTACCTCTACAAATGTCAAGATCTGCAGGCGGCTAAAGGCATCGAACATCTCCCTTAGTTTTCTAACAATAAATTTCTTTTGTAAAATTTGTGGAGTGTTTAGAAATTTCAGAGAGTGTTTTTAGTTTTAGAGTTTAGTTTTTAATTTTATGTACAAGAGTGTGATAGCCTTTATGAGAGGCTAAACAAGTTTTCTCCTCCCAAAAGGAGATTACTAATGTAATAAATATTTCAATAAGTTCTTAATAAAAAAGGGCTTTTTGCTTCAACGTGTCTTCATAATGTTCCATTAATTCATCCCGTTTAAGAATTACTTATACGCTTGGAGAGGAAACGAACCAAGGTCATGTCTTTGAATATTCTTTGAAGGAGTCGGATAACTTGCGATCATCTTCCCAACTGGTGAGGTTGAACAGGTGAGGAGTTGTTTGTCAAAAGATCTCGGGGCATTAATTTTCCGACTAGTGGTGTTGCGAGACATTTAACCCAAAGTGTTGTTTCGGTCAAAGAAGGTATGAATTTTAAGGGATTTATTAATTTTACTAAGATGTTGGGCCTGATATGGTCGTGATGGACTATATTTGTTTTATCAAAACCTTAGTCCGAAATCGAATTTATTTAGAATTATGAAGTATTTACAAGATGTCCTATCGAGTTTATAAATTTAAACCCGACATGATCCACTTAAAACCTCCGAATAGAGAGACTAAGTAAGTAGTGTAACAATGCCACGAACAAAATAGGTATCGAAAAATGTAAATTTTCATAATCTATGAAATCGGGATTTATTGAAAAATAGCCGTAGTATGAAAGGATCGAAATTGCTAATTCTCGATAGTTATAGGACTATATTTGTTACCTTTGGAAAGAAAAATGACCAAAATTGTTATTTGGCCATAAGGGCAAGATGGTCCAGGCATAAATTGCCACTTAAACAAATTATTGTCCTCTTTTGCCACCATACAAAAGTTAGAGGGCGATTTTGCAATTTAGCCAAAAAAATTATGAAAATGTTTATTTGTTTGTAAAAGTCAAAGTAGAACCACAAAACTAAGGCAAAAACTCGTATGAGACGGTCACATGAGCATTGTTCATGAAACTGGATCCTTCATGTAACTAGAATTCCAACCCACCCATAAAAAGACCTATATTTTTCTTAGTTTGTAGGATCCGTCTCATTAATTTAAGTCCATGAGACCATCTCATACAAGACCACCTCCAAAACTAAAGACTCATCTCTCTCAACTTTTAAATTCGATTAAATAAAAATAGAATCGAAATAGAAGTTAACATTAGTAAACACTAAAAATGATTTTTTTCAACAAAAACTTTAGAATCACATTTTTTAGTGATTGCAGACACTCCTAAATATTTCTTAGTTCTTCAGCTTTCCATTTTTATTTTTATCTTTTTGCTTCTTTTTTTTTCCTTATTTCTAGACCATGAAAATGAAACGTAGGATAAAAGTAAAGGGCATGATTCAAATTCTTGATTACCATTTAACTTATCAAGCCAAAAGAAAAAAACAAAGACAAAAAAAAAGAACTAGAGAATATAAGTGCAGCAAAAACACAGGAGAATGACTACTTGCTCGGTTGACCAATATATGCATCTCGCGCTGAGCTGGATAACTTATCCAATGATCATCTCCATGTATTGTTTTCGAATTTAGAATTTACATATGTGTAATGTCTAATGATATTATTTACAGATTCGCGCAACGGGTTTTCCTACAACATATGTACATACAACATACCCCCATCCATCTGGTTCTGTTAAGGTGGAGGTTGTACATTCATCATAAATAGGGATCTTGCTTTACCTGCTATCCCATCTCTCAAATGGAAGTTATTAATACAAATGACAACAGATACTCTTCTTACAGGTGAAGAATGTAGCCATTTTCTTGTGCCAAAGATGAGTTCGTCTTTCACCATTTCAGACGACGTTATCCTTGAATGGACCAGACTCTTGTAATAACTTCATAACAAGTTCAAGCTGTGAAGAATTCAATGACTAGAGTTAATGAAGGCAGGGGTTCTAAAAGAATGCAGTAGCTAACAACGAGTAATGTTATGCCAATGACTTTCCAGACAGTACACGCTATTACCTGAGCTTTTTCTCGTACCACGAAATCTGAAATGACTTTCCTGAAGTCATCATCCAGAATATAGTGACAGCTGTAGGTTGTCACAGGCAGATACCCCCTCTGAATTTTATGCTCGCCTTGGGCTCCGGCCTCCACCTTGTCAAGATTAAGTTCAA
Organism: Rehmannia glutinosa; assembly: GCA_016081115.2. Classification (NCBI taxonomy): domain Eukaryota; kingdom Viridiplantae; phylum Streptophyta; class Magnoliopsida; order Lamiales; family Orobanchaceae; genus Rehmannia; species Rehmannia glutinosa. The sequence continues at coordinate 1,484,246 of CM071926.1, forward strand.
TTGCTGCTTCTATAGCCTGCAGTATTAAAACAGGAATGCGAGTCATGGTTCAGAAAATAAATCTTTCTACTTTTTATTACGGAAATTTCACATATGAAAAATGAAGTTGCCTAAGCAAAACTTGAAGCCATCTCAATCCCTAAATTAAGCCATTTTTTCTTAATACTATGAGCAAGAGTATGAAGTATTGTACTAAAAAAGAAAAAAAGAAAAAAGAACAACAAGAACAAATTCCTAAATCAAACATTTGAAGTTTCGATAAGATGAAACATTTCTTACTGATCTAATGTTGTATATTGAGTAAAGTACAAGAAAGAGTTAGTTACGAAAAATACCCTTGAGGTTCGGTCGGATAACAAAAAAAAAAGTTCATCTATCTTTCAAAATTATAAATGCCCCCTTGACATTTGTTTCAACTTTACAAATTGCACCCTCGAGAGAGGGGTATTTGATAAGTAAATGCCAATCCCAAGAGGGTGTTCGTAATACCTTAGGAGGGCATTTGTAGTATTGAAAAATAACCGTAGTTTTTTGTAATTAGGATAAACTTCAGGGGTAGTTAATGTAATTTATCCAGTAAGAAATGAAAACCTGATAATAGCAGGCTTCAAAATGTAGACTTGGGTAGTATGCTTGAGGGAGGCATCCCCATAAGCGTCCATACAACGTATCTCCTCCAATAAGATTAAGAGCTCCAGCGACAAATTCATCCCCTTCTTCCGCAATAACAAGTAGCACTTGATCCCCCATCTTTGAAGCCATATTGTGGAAAAAATCTCTTGTTAGATAAGCACTACCCCACCTAAAGACATTACAGGCAAAATTCACAAAATAAATTCAAGGTTATTCTAAATTTTTTAAAGTCAGAAATTATAATCCTGGCTGAAAAAGTTCAACTAGGAAAGCAGAGTTTCAGCGAACAAACTTATTATCTGTCGTATTTCTGTAGAACTTATAGAATGTATCCCAGTGCTTCGCCTGCCAACATAATAGACGAGCAAATTTGAGATTTAAGAACAAGAAACAGTTGTTGAGAAAATTCAGAGTGATGAAACATGTGTCGCAATTATGACAAAAAACGCTATTAATTTTTTAGAGAAAGAAGGCAATCGAACTTGCTATAATATGCTAATGAAAAAAAGATTTGTATATAATCCCATAAATACCTTAATTTCATATCCTCTTAGACGTCTCATGGTCAAATTTTGGACAGAAATCTGCAAGAACGAAATAATATGCATTACTAGCACATTTTGCTGATGAAACAAGCCATCCTAATCACATATTTACAACAATGGTCTAGATCAAACTACAAGATATCGGATCATAACAAAACTCTGAATTGAAGGGGTTAACTTAACAGATATAGAGTGTAGTATCAATCTATGGGGGAATGAATGATAAATCAAATGAATAGAAACAAGCCCTCTTAAACCACATTATTCTTCAAACATTGATGTTGATTTTAGTGTATGTTAGAAGGCAGCTGAGGAGCCATATAGGGGCAGAAAGCCAAGATGAAATACAATGACTACAAGAAGTCTTTCATGTGCAATATGTGTACAAGAGTTGTATATGCAATAATAACTACAATAAGGGCTTCATATGAAATGCAATGACTACAAAACAAAATTAATTACCACATTCAAAGTAACAATGAAAGGAAATAGTACTTGTCATCACATAGAGGCAGAAAGCTTGTTATCTTGGTTTGTAAAATGGCATTTTACGCAATGTAATGACTACAAAATAGGGTCTAATTGGATAACAGTAGAAATTATTTACTTTGACAGAAAAGAGCTCATACGGCTGAAAGATTTTTCACAAGAAATACATATGATAATTAATTCAGGAGATATCACTTCAGTGCTATTGTGTTGTTCCGCCTAGTTATATTGATTGGTCGCTTCAAAGTTTTAATTACCCTTAAGTTTCTCATTTTTCTTATTTTCACTTTAACATTTTATGAATCTTTTGGGCAATGAGCTCATGAAAAAGATATTTTGCACAAGTTCTCCTTTACTATAGGGTAATCCACCACCGTAATCAAAGAAAAACCATTAGATGACTTTATTAGTTGAGTTTGCAAACCAAATATGCTATTCACTATGAACAACAAGCTTAACACTTTTCTAAATTAGTTTTATCGTATATAGTGGCATTGAACATGCATTGCACACTGTTAGCTGAAATACGGGAAAGATCACCATGTTCCCATCATATTGCAGCTATATTTTTTTGTAAAGTAGAACACAACAGAACATGGTTTGCACATATTAACAGAACTACATATACTACATTCTCCGAGTAAAGGTCAGGCTCTTGAATTTGAAGGTCAACGATTCTGCACATCAAATCAAATCTGTCTTCTTTCTCACCTTCAATGAATATATCTATACATGTGTCTAACACTCATGGCAATGTCATTTTTGCCTCTAAGATAAGTAGCAAGAAGAAAAATGAACAAATGCATAGGACACTCTAAAATACAACTAAAACATAAAAGAGTGTTTAGATTAGCTTCTAAAACTTGGTTTATTCAAACCTTCCTTTTACTTTCATGTATAATTTCATCAAGTATTGAAAATTCCTCATACGAACATTCTCCATTGATTCTTTGCCATCCATCGTCAATTTCATCAACCCAAAAGAGGAAAACTAACAATCATGCCCAAACCTTACCTTCTTGCGCTCTTGACGGATATTTTTCCTTTTACTTTGCTTCATGTCCATCAAGAATTCATCAAAACTGTTTATGATAACAACATTGCATTAGCGATAACAAGAAGATCTTCATTTTCATGGATTACTTTTTGCATATAGCTATGTTAGAAGAAATTGTGGCTGAGATCAGGAGGCATGGTTTAATACCGTGCCATAATTGTCGTTTTTCAGAAGGGAGGAGAATTTTTTTATTAAAATCATGTTGATCATAATAAAATAACCAATGTTCATGTATGAAAGCTTAAAATATTACGAGGTACCAAACTTTAATGTATAGCAGGACATCTCAGGTGAGAAGAGATGAGTTTCTCATTGCCTTTATCTATTATGATGCTAAGCAATGTGGTATAAATCCTGATAGTTCAATCCCCAGGTACACTATCTGCTTTCCATTAGTTACTCTCAAAGTTGGAATGGCTTCAATATTCATTTTGACTGGACATGTGGTATCAAAATACACCTTCCAAGCATTTCCCGAACAAGATAGTAGTAAGAATCACCTCACTTGTCATCTGTACACTATTCCATTGTCCAACTCCTAGCATTGGATTGAAATTAAGGAGTTCAGGAGTTTATGCATGAAACTGTATTCTAGCTATCTCTCCCATAAAGATGCTGATATAACTTTCCAACATTAATATCCGGAAATTGACGGTTTCATCAAAAGAGAAAGCCACCACATGGTTATTGATACTTGTGAGGCTTGATACTAATGATTTGGGAGGTGCATTGGCAGGGAAAAAGCGTGCCCACTGATTTATGGGTCATTTGCAAGATGTAAAGATGCACACTGACACTTCGCCTGAGGAACCTAGAACTCGATAGAATCAGTTTACTCCAAATACAATATGCAGTGGGTTCAAGTTTTTTCTTACATCCATGCAGCTCAAAGCATTTGATTCTTGAAAATATTTTAAATGTTGGACTCGGGCATGGTCGATGATATCCTTTTGCTTTTCGATGTGACTTTTCTTTTTGGAGGTACCAAATTTTCTTAGCAATGAGCATGCAAATCAAACACCAAATCTCAGCTCAAGTGAAAGAAAAAGTAAAATTGAATCTACTACTCCTAATACAAAGGGAAAAAATGCTATAGTAATTAAATGAAAAAAATTGCTGACATAATTTATTAGATTCCCCATTCAGCCATTGCACTGAGCAAAGGAAGTAGCAAAATGTAGCTACCTTTTATAATTACGATTTTTCCAGTGATACTGCATACCGATTCTCTGCAGAAAACCCTTCTCCTTCAACTTCCCCCACTCATCGGCAGAGGGAAAAGTGATGTGCAGCGATGAAACCTGAAACTGGGAAGACACAGATATGTTACTACAAACAATAGGTAATCGAAAAGTCGATCATTTCATGCAGTGGGAAAAAGAAGCACAAAAATAGATGCAAATATATGCATTCAATCTGTGTGGCAGATGGTTCTACCAAATTTTCTCTAGAACAGCAGTCGCACGTTTATGCCTTTTGATATTTGCTCGCAATTAATTATTTCACATGTGGCTGGTGGTAGCATGACACAAGCATATGAGAAGAGAGGGGAAACTAGAAAACCTGATGTCTCGTGAAATATATCCTTTTGCAGATTTCAAAGGTTAAATAATAAAATTGTGAAAGAAGCCTTTACCTAAATTTTGTGCATGGTCAAAATTCTATACGTAAAGAAGTGGTAGTTTACAGAAAATATGACGATCAGATCTCAAATCACTGGAAGGTAGACACCAAACATTTTTTTATTCATAGAAAAGAACAGACACGCATATGGTGGAAAACACAAGTTTTTGTGTACAGGCAACAGGAATTTTTATCTAAAATACAAGAAAGATATTCACAAGTTACTTCAGTTTATAGTGAAATGGAAAAACAAAAATAAATGCAGGTCCATTAAAGACAGGGTAAGTGCTTCTAAACAAATAAACATTACGTTTATCTAAAATGAAGTTATAAATGCTACAGTGAGAAGATTAGTTAAACTCAGTAACTACCTTAACTGTCAGTGCCACCAGTGCAGAGACTAAAATATCAAAGACCTGATTGCTGTAATTTGTATTACGGACTAAGATCCTCGGGCCAGTAACTGGGGTGAAAGGCACACAACATTGTAATTTTGGATAATATCTTGCCCCATAGCTGTAATAGGCATCCGCCCATGAATGATCGAACACATATTCACCATAAGAATGGCTGCGGAATTCAATAAAAGGGCACTCAGGTACAAGCATGTAAGAGAATATCTTATCCACTTACAGATGCAAGCACTTGTGCAGTCTGTTTGTGTTGCATGGCTCTTGTGCAACTAAAATATAAAAAAAATTGTTATCTTTTTCTTTTCGCAATTAATCAAAAAAAGTGCCAGTCGCAATAATTCAAACCTTTTCAGGTAGAGAGGAACCACTCCAAGAACATTATCACTGTCATCCCGAGCAACGATATGCTGTGGAACCCATCCTGTTTCCTGAAAGGGAGTATGAATAATTACTATCTCAATGATGAGGGCGAAATCAGATGGTTCAAAAGAAGAAGATGTGCAGATTATATAGGTGATAACGCCTCATGATTTTCTTTCCCCACTAATATAATTCTACGAGTCAAATTGTTGTGAAGCGTTACAAGATTATAGGCATAATTACTGTACAAGATTATAGGCGTAATTACTGTACAAGATTGAGCGCATAATTATAGGGATTATATTATTTCCTAGTATAGGATTTCTTATGTATATAAATACCCTACACAAAGTTGAATGAAAATACACAGAAAATTTTCCCATCTTTTATTCTCTAATTACATGGTATCACAGCCACCGTAATTCTGGGTGGGTTAAATATTTTCTTTTTTTTTTTTTTTTTTCAAATTCTAGGTGTTGGGTGTGAGTGAGGAAGAGACTCCAAAATCAGTTCGCCATCTTCGGAGGTCTTCCGGTCGACACCGCCGCCGATCAACTATCTGCGAGAAGCCGATCGCCAGAAACCGCGCCTGGGGGCCACACACTCTGTTTTTCTTCTTCTGCTCCAGTCCCACGCGCCGGCGCGTGAGGGCGCGTCGCCCATCGGAAAATTTTCCGTCCGCCGTCAGTCTGATCGGAATATTCTGGGCTTTCCGTTTCAACCACTGATTTCGTGTTTTGAGCTGTTCGTCTGACAGGTTTGAGTATTTTTCAGTTATGGGAATTTCTTGGTGCCATTTTTGTGACAGATTTTAGCCCTTTTCATATTTCTAGGGTTTGTTGGTTTATTATGGCTGAGAAAAAGACTTGTCACGGATGTCATTCCCGTGATGTCAAAAATCACGGGCCATAAACTTAATGCTATGAATTATCTCGATTGGCGTCAAACTATTGAATTATATTTGTTAAGTATCTCTATGGACAGCCATCTCACGATGACCCTCCTCGTGATGACTCTAAACTTCCTTGGATGCGAGAGGATGCTCGTTTGTTTCTTCAGATACGTAACTCCATTGATAGTGAGGTAGTGGGTATGGTTACTCATTGTCGAACAGTCAGAGATTGGAGGAATTATTTAGATTTTTTGTATTCGAAAAGGGAATGTAGGTCCCAAGGGGTGTAAGTGTAAGGTTTAGAAGGGGGTTGAATAAACCTTACCAAATTTTCGATTTAGTCCTTTTAAATATTCGAGTTGATACTACACAGTTGTGTCCTTGGTGGACAAATGATTTAGATAATCGTGAGAGTTAGTCTCTCAACGACTCAATCGAGCCATTGATGGAATAACTCACCATGTTGAGTCTAAATTAACTCAACTGTGGTTTGTTTTCAATGGAAGACTTAACACCCTTAAGTTTGATTAAGCAAGGATTTAGTGCTTGGTTTAGTACTTAGAAATTATCAAGTGGATAGCAAATTTATCGTGATTTAAACAATTAAGATGCGGGAATTAAAATGTTTGAAATGTAAATGACACAATAAGATTTTTATAGAGGTTCGAAGATGGGGTAATTCTTCTACTCCTCTCTTCTCCAACTCCCGGAGGAATCCACTGGTATTGATCGTTATACAAAGTGGTAATATCCGGATCAAGTGCTTGATCACACAAATGACTTGATCCTTTGGGACTCGGTCCGAGACGCCTTGATCACTCACCAAGCTTCTCGTGCGACTCAGCTTTCTTCACAGGCAAAGCTTTGCTACTACACTCACTTGCTCAAGCTCTTTGGATTTGATCACGAAGCCCTCCAAAAGCTCAAGACTTGTTCGACCCTCGAACCTTCCTACAATCCTTCGTGGAGTGTAGACCCGCTTAATTTTTCGATATTTTCCTCTTCAACTGATTGAAGTTATCTTTCCTTCACTTTGGTGAGTGTTGGATTGATGTTCTTCGTAGTGTAGAGCGAGGATTGAGAATATTTGATTTTCTAATAATTGCTTGAGCGTTTTTGGTTACGTCTACTTAGTTCCTTAATCTTCTCTTCTCAAATAAACTCCTCGGCCTTTTATATTGATCTTTCAAAAATTTGCCCGTTGAAGAGATAGCTTATTTTTGAAAGTCACTTCGTTGGCTTGTCTTGTTGCTTCCTTGGAATTGCCATTTCCTCGTATGAATTGTTCTCCACTTTTGAGTTCGACACGGTGTAGTGTTTCCCGTTGTTAATTCCTTTTGCACGCTTCCGGGTCGAGCACTTCGAGAAAGGTAGTATGGAGATATTACTTGTTTACGTAATTCTCTGATTTCTCAGTACAACGGATCTTTTTCGATTATCTCGACTTGACGCATTTCTTTGCTTTCCCCAGGTGACTTAGAGTCGGCTTCCAATTATCGGATGACTCTTCCTTCACTTCAACTTGAGACTCGCTCTTCTTGAGTTGACTTGACCGATACTCCACTCACCGCATCATCAATCGCTTCTTCAAAGAGAGTTCCCGTCTACTCTTCTTTGCCATACTTAGTCGTCTCGCAATGAGTCTTCCTTCTAGTTCTCCATTGTCTTCTTACATGTTTGAGCGTAGTGACTTAACTCGGCTTGATCACCCTATTTATTACAATGCATTTTACAACAAGAATGGGGTGCCAACTTCCTATTCTAAGTTTTACATGGCATTCATCAAAATCTAAACAATAAATTTCCTAACAGGGAATATATCTCGTATCTATGATGTGTGTCAAGCATTGTACAGGCGGATAAAGGTGATAAAACCTCACCAACTATTTTATGGATTTCAAGAAGACCTACGAAGAACTCAATATGCTACTTCCCTTCAAAGATCGATGTAACTATACGGAATCCCAGTGGAGCATGTGGGTCATATGAGTTTTTTAGCGGTCTTCCATTTGAGTATGAGACAATAAATCCCGCATTCTTTCCCGGTGAGAGATATCTTCTCTTGAGGATGCTTTCGCAGGTTCTTCGTACGCAGAGTTCACCAATCACCACCACCACCTTGCTCGGACTAATAGTGCTCTTATAAGTCGTAATACCACAACCGAATTCGGGAACCAACAATACAAAAGTGGTGGTAATAAGAGCATGGGTTCCAACAATTATGGCACTCGTAGACCGCAGCACTGGGAAGTAGTTTGTCACTATTGTCATAAGTCGGACATCACAAATGCTATTGTCGGAAGTTGCAATACAAGAAAGCACAAGTCGCCCATATCGCAACTACCACTGAAGGCTCGATAAGTCATTACAATTTACTGCAGAGGAGTATGCCCGATTACCAACATTCATCAACTCAATCACATTCCATTCTTTGCCATTGTTGAGTCGGCTAACCCCAAAACATGTCTTGTTTCCTCCTCGTCAAAATGGGTCATTGATTCTCGTGCTACATATCATATAACAGGTAACTCCAAACTTTTCTCTACATTTCAGATCACAAATATCCACCAACCCGTTACTTTAGGCGACGGTTCCACATCATATCTTTGTTGGATTTGGAACAATTAATCCTACATCATCACTTTCTTTGTCATCGATTCTTAACTTGCCTCAATTATCATTCAATTTGTTGTCTATCGGAAAATCACTCGTGATCTCAATTGATGTCTCATTTTTTCCCGATTATTGTTTATTTCGGATCTTATGGCGAAGAAGATTATTGGTAAGGGACATGAAACCGAAGCATATACGTCTTTGATACACAAATACCAAAACCTACAACTGTCTTTGAGTTATCACCCCTTTTGAAGCACACTGCAGTCAATCATCCTTCTTTCTGTTGTTAAAGAAACTTTGTCCTCAGTTTTCTACTATCTCGCATTTAGATTGTGAGTCTTGCCAGTTTGCTAAACATCATCGTCTTAGTTCTAGTCCAAGAGCTAATGCTCCATTTGAATTAGTACACTCTGATGTTTGGGGTCCGTGTCCAGTTGTATCCAAACCTGGGTTTCGATACTTTGTTACTTTTGTTGATGATTATTCTAGAATGACATGGTTATATTTGATGAAAAATCGCTCAGAATTATTCACTCATTTTTCTACATTTTGTGATGAATTCGACTCAATTTGGTGTGCCTATCCAAACTTTGAGAAGTGATAAAGTGAAGAAATATTTGTTAGATATTTTTCAAAAGTATATGATCCACAATGGTATTCTTCATCAAATATCTTGTGTAGACACACCATCTCAAAATGGTATTTCTGAAAGAAAGAATAGACATCTTCTTGAAATTGCTAGAGCTTTGTTATTTGAGATGCGGGTTCCTAAACATTTCTGGGTTGATGTTATTGTCCCACACTTAATAGGTACTTGTTGTGTCGATGTTACCTTTTGGGAGAATACCCCTTTTCCTCATTTGATTCTACTCCTCGGGGGAGAATGACGATTTACTAATTTACACTATTACATCCTCCCCGCATCCACCTTCACCAGTTTCAATGAGACCTCCCATCACAAAAATATATGCTCGATGGACAAACCCTTCGCTCCTCGCTCTCCTCGCTTTATTGTCGCACCTATTTTGGATCCTCCTGGTTCATATCCGATGAGCCGCCTTCTTCGCCATCTCGATCCCACGTCCCAATGACGATCTTCCCATTGCCGCCGTAAAGGTAAACGCGTCGTGCACATATCCATATCATCCTTTGTTTCATATAATAATTTGTCATCCTTTTCTTGTTCTTTTATATGCATCTATTGATTCTATCATTGTTCCTAAGATCGTTCATGAAGCATTAGCTCATCCTGGCCGCGTAATCTTTATGATTGAGGTGATGAATGCTTTGGATGCTAATGGTACTTGGACCTTGGAAGCCTTACCTGCAGGAAAACAAACTATTGGGTGTAAATGGGTGCTTTGCAGATTAAGGTTAATCCTAATGGCTCTATTGCTCGATTGAAAGCCCATCTTGTTGCTAAGGGATATTCTCAAACATATGGAGTGGACTACTTTGATACGTTCTCTCCAGTTCTAAACTTACATATGTGAAGCTTTTCATTTCCATGGTCGCTATCCATGATTGGCCCCTCGTATCAATTGGACATTAAAAATGCCTTTCTTCATGGTGACCTTCGGGAAGAAGTATACATGGAGCAACCACCTGTTGTTGCTCGGGGGGGGGGGGAGGGGGGGAGTATAGGAAAGTATGTCACCTTCGTAAGTCTCTGTATGGCTTGAAACAGAGTCCCCGTGCATGATTTGGTAAGTTTAGTCAAGCCGTTGAGAATTTTGGCATGCATAAAAGTAAGTCCGATCACTCTGTTTTCTACAAACACTGATAGTGGTATCATTCTATTAGTTGTGTATGTGGATGATATTGTCATTACAGGCAGGGACTCTACGGGGATTTCATCTCTTAAATCCTTCCTCCACACTCAATTGCATACTAAAGAGTTGGGAGTGTTACAGTATTTTTGGGTGTTGAAGTAACTCGCAACAAGAAAGGAATTCTCTTGTCCCAAAGAAAGTATGTGCTTGACTTACTATCTCGAAACAGGGAAGTTGGGAGCTAAACCATGCAAAGCAGACTTACAAAAGATGGTGATTTATTTGAAGACACCGAAAGATATAGAAGATTGGTTGGAAAATTGAATTACCTCACCGTAATCGTCCCGATATTCGCTATTCAATCATGTGGTAAGTCAAGATATGTCATCTCCGACTATTGATCCTGGAAGGCAGCGATGGAACAAATTTTGTGCTATTTAAAAGGGGGCACTGGCGGCGAGATTCTATATGCCAATCATGGTCACACTAGGATTGAATGTTTTTCGAATCTTTGATTGGGGGTCTAAAGAAGATAGAAGATCAACTTCGTGGATATTGTGTTTTTGTTGGCAACAACTTAGTTTCATGGAAGAGCAAGAAACAGAATGTAGATTCACGATCAAGTGCAGAATCTGAATACAGCTATGGCCAACTTTATGTGAAATAATGTGGATATATCAACTTCTCAGCGAAGTGGGTTTTAAGGTTTCAAAGCCAGTAAAGTTGTGGTGTGACAACCAAGTTGCGCTTCACATTGCATCCAATCCGGTCTTTCACGAGCGAACGAAACATATTGAGATTGATTGTCACTTCGTTCATGAAAAGATACAACAAGGTTTAGTTTCTACAAGTTATGTGAAAACTGGAGAACATTTGGGAGATATTTTCACGAAGGCACTTAATGGAGTTAGGGTTGATTACCTTTGTAATAAGCTGGGAATAATTAATATCTATGCTTCAGCTTGAGGGGAAGTGTTACAAGATTATAGGCGTAATTATTGTACAAGATTATAGGCTTAATTAGTGTAGATGATTGAGTGCATAATTGTAGGGATGTAATTATATTCTTTCCTAGTATAGGATATCTTATGTATATAAATACCCTACACATAGTTGAATGAAAATACACAGAAAACTTTCCCATCTTTTATTCTCTAATTACATGAAGTTTCACTAATTAAAGAAATCGTCGGAATTTCAAATACACATAAATGTAGTACTAATTTGTCTTTGTTGTGTGTCACTCTCCACCATACCGCATCCAAAAATAAACAAAAAAATAAAATTCAAAGGTCAAAGAGTCAATTGCTTTCATACATGAAAAATAAGCCAATTCACTTAATCACGTCGGCATCCAGGTTGCATATTGCATTCCCCAAAATTCACATCTCGAAAGATATCAAAGAGGAATGAGAAAAGAAAAAATGAAGGTAAAAGACTCATTATTTTATGTTTAATTGTATTTAGAAACATTTGACACTAATAAAAAGTTTTTTCCCCAAATTGTAGATGATCCTGCAAGGCATAAGAATGTATAGCTTCTAATTACATAATCACTATTTTCTTTTTTACAAATGGAAGTGCGAGAATTTTGATAAGGAAAGTATGCTGTGTGATCATTACTTAGATGCGTGTACTGCCGGTGAATGTAAATTGTAAACAAGCACCAAAATGTCCCGAACTTTTCATCTTTGCTCACGAGGTATTTAGATGCTCCTTTTTTCTCGTGGGTCCTAATTATAGCGGCATCTCTATAAATGCTCCATTCAAAACTTAGTACGATTTTTCCTTCATAATATTTCCAAATCAACGGGTTTCATATTAATAGTAAATCAGAGAGAGTCAACCTTCAATTACGAGGAACTAGGTCATGAAGAAGGGTTCCGATCTTCTTGTTCAATATTTTCAATGGCCAAGTAAACCCCATAACTAATCGGCGTTCATCTCTTTAAGATAAAAATGGAAATTATATACATATATACATATGTAAATGTTCTACATATATACATGTAACACATATTTACATACTTAGATTTTTGTGAAATTGGCACATGAAAATGTTAATTGAAAATGTGATCGATTATTTCTACAAAGTTCCCGATAAAGGCGAGTTTTTTGATAAGAAACAAAAATTTTATTGATCGAAATAGAAAAGTTACAATTATTGCTTTAACTCTGCATGATAAAGGCAGAGTTAAAGCAACAATAATGTTGTAATCTATATATATATAATAGCGTAAGTTTAGTGAAATATTTTCCCGCCTAAATGGTACTAATTTTATCTATAATTATTTTTGTCAGTTTTTCCCCCTTTTTTTCCCCTTATCAATGTGGTCATATTTTTGGCATCTAAAAGACTAAATCTATCTATAATTATTTTTGTTAGTGTTTTTCCTTATTAATATACTCATATTCTTGGCATCTAATTTATAAATTATCTATATATAGATTGGACCACTTTAAAATTAATTATTGTTGTTAGTTTACATATTTTTGGTATTTAAATTATAAAATAAATATATATAGTACTTTTGAGCAATCAAATATTCGTTACCATTTTGAATTTTGTATATCTTTTAATCAAATATCATTAACTAACAATTGTTCTTTAATTTTGAAAAGATAAGAAAACATGGAAGGAACCAAACACACATATAAATCAAAAAATTTGCGATTTATTTATATTTTTAATTGAATTTGACAATGTTATGCGATCGGATAGTTGGCAATACCTTTAAGAAAAAATTGAGAAAATCTCACCTTAATATTAATGATTTATCAATATAGAAATATATTACCTTAGAAAAAGGTCAATAATTTGGTCAATGAGAGAATTTTTCAAAACTTTATACAACTCCAAAAAGACAACAAATAAGAAAGAAAATCTTAATGAAATATTTACCAAACTCAAAATTCGCTTATACATTGCATTTCTAAATAAACTTTCCGTGATAAAATTATTTGTTTTAATTTACCTTATATGAATATTATTATTAAGATAAAGTAATAAATATCACCATGTTAATAGATAGTTTCATTATAAATCAATAATATTAAAATAATAATGCACGTGCAACGCACGCGCGGGATTACTAGTGTTGAATATTCCATGAAATAAAGAGCGTAAAGTGGCAATTCCTTTACGTCCGCGAAAAGCCAAAGAAAATACTAGAGAAGGTAGTGAAGGACGACCATCCCTTAAATCCCCGATGTCTTGTGGCCTCTGTTTCCCAATTCACATTGGGTGTCATGGCCGCCCTAGTAATGATTTGTCAGCGCCGACAAGAAATCGGATGACACTATGTACTTAATACTTATACCGTGAGAGGCTATGCATCCTTGTGTTGAGACGTCCTGGGCCGTTTAGGTAGGGGTGGAGGGGAAGTGATTGTCGGTCAAAAGACGGCCGCATAAAGGAGCAAGGAGCGATTCCTTGTAAAGCATATAGGTAGAGGACAAAAGCACGCTGGAAAGACTTGTGTATCTTTGGAAAAACAAGCTTTTTTTTTTTTGGGGGCAGCGATCAAACTAGAAAGCGACCGCCACATTTAGTGTTTATGTTATAACAAGAAATGGTGGCCAAGTTGTTCTTTGTGCGAGAGTAAACTCGAGTTCGCAATTAACAAATTTTCGTGCAAAAATTTTACTTCCCATACTTTTGTGCATGCTCTGTGCCACCCTGGACCTAATTTATTCTTAGTGCACCATGATACTTTAGAAAGGCATGAATGTATTGTTTGATATTCAGTAGAAATTCCAACATGGAGTGCACATTCTCTTTACGAATTTAGAATACATAACTAAGGAATAGACTTTATGCCACTAAAAATAGAAGAGACGTGATTGATATATTTGTGGGTAGAATATTAAGTGCCTATGAACATGCACAATTTAAATAAAGTTCAAGTGAATTTTTCAAGCAATGAAGACAATCTTAGAAAAAAGAAACTTAAGTACATGGCCCATCGTTTTAGGGATTCCATTTGGGCCATTGGCCTCGAAAAGACAACATCTATCAAGGACATAGCCAATCGCTTCTGCTACATTGTTGTGTATGCTACATCACAAGAATTTTAAGCTTTGATCCATGGTTGTAGTTCTTGACCATCTCAAAAACTAGGGGAAAATGGTAGAATTAGGTTTTATCTGGGGAAAATTTACAGAGGTGGGTTTTGATGGTGGTGGAATTAACCACGGATTGGTTTATATGGACAATTCAGTATGCATCAAGCCAAAATGTTATATATGCAGTTTTAGCATACAAAAATTTGTGTCAATGCTTCGCTTTGCATAAGTGAGGTTTCTCCATTTCTTTAGTCTTGTGATTATTATCATTGTGTATTTATTTCATGTTGGCTAATAACTGTAATACTTATCAATTGGCAAATTAAACTGAGGGGTGATCGTTGATTAGTGATTGATAAACTATTATGATATGCATTTTAATTATTACTTTTCAACATTAGTTATTTTTTATTCAAGAAAACAAAAATTAATTTAGGACGTGTTATATTAGTGAAATGCTCATGTTATTCCTAATTTCTTGGTAATGGTTGATTGTAAAATGTTTATGTGGATCTAATTTTTGTTTTAATTTAAGAATGGAAGAGTTAACTAATAGTTTAATACAAGAAACAAATTAATTAACTTTGATGTTGGAACTCGTTCGCCCGTGAATCATAATTAATGAAAGTTTTTTATGCTTGTTGTTGAAGATCTAATTTTTTATCGCAATTTTTATATTTTAATCTCCAAAAAGTATTTGATTAATGTTTTTTTCTAGAAAATTCATATAAAATCTTCTCATTGTTGTCTTCTGCAAGAACTCCGAAGTTGTCATTGTGCTATTGTGTTATTCATTTTCGGTATGTATAGATCTGCGTCAATATAAGGGGCAACTTGATATGCCTTCCACTTTGCTTTTATGATACCCTTGTTTTTGTTGCATAATTGTATAAACCATTGTGTCATAAGAAATGTAAATTAGAAGGAAACAATGATTCATTTCTTGTTAAATCATGCAATTATAGTGCAATGTGAGTTAAATAGTGCAATGCCTTTCGTTTTTCTTTTGTTTGCTCCTATTGCATGACTTTATAGCTTCAAAGCCTCATTTTCTATGCCTTTGTATGAGGAAATTGAGATGGGGATTTGATTTTCTATTGTAATCAATATTGACAAGTTAAACATCAAGCCAAATGTTGTAAATGCAATTCTAGTGTGTAAAAAATTTGCGTCAATGCTCCATTTGCCATGAATGAGGTTTCTCCATTTTTTTAGTCTTGTGATTATTCATCATAGTGTATTTATTTTATGTTGGTTTATAATTGTAATAATTATTGTTGATGTTGGAATCCGGAGTCCACGTGTCAATCAATCAGTGGATACAAGATGGAAAATAACTTATATCAATATGATAAGATGAGAAACGATATCCGACCAACGCATCGTGTATGTGCCTTAATTAGCTCAGAGCTTTAATTGCTCAGTTAAAGCTTTCAGGGATGAGATCTCATGTTCCACTTTTCCTATTCCACTCATATTCCATACACTGGATGAATGACACATGTATAATTGTGACATTATCATCTACACGTGCATTCTTTTGATGTAGTGGAATATAAGTGGAATAGGGGAAGTGGAACATGAAATCTAAATCCATGCTTTTACACAGTGTAACTGTCAACCCCTTCTTTGTAATCAGTGAGGGTATTATAGTAGAGAATACCCTATATACTCTATATACCCTAAGCATAGGTTTAATGATCATTTGTATGGGTTATCTACTTAATCCTCCGATTTTGAGAAAAATGTGTTAGACAAGTGATTTGAGGGAGACTTGATAGGTTAATGTTGGCGTGCATTAGTAGTTAATGTGCATTTAATGTAACATGACTTGATGACTCCATTTTATCCACATGGACCCTTCGACCTCCAATTTGGGTCGAGGGCCCAAGGTCCTTGATCTGTCCATTTTGGGTTTGGGTCGGTCAGATCGGTTCATGTAGGGCCAACCCCCCAGGTTGGATGTCATGATAAATTCTTAGCCATGGTTTAATACACGTCAGACCGGGTGGAACACTTATCAATTGGAAAATAAACTAAAGGGTGATCATTGATTAGTGATTGATAAACTACTTATGATATCCGTGTTTTAATTATTATTTTTCAACCTTAATTATATTTTTATTTAAGAAAACAAAAATTAACTTACGCCGTACTACATTAGTGCAATGGATATTATATTCCTAATTTCTTGGTAATGGTTGATTGTAATATGTTTATGTGGATCGAATGTTTGTGTTTATTTATTTTTTTTTTTTTTTTTGAGAAATAAGGGATGGTTTTATATATAAGCACCCGTCACCGATTACATCCAATAATCGAACATGATGTAAGCAACTAGGAAGCTCCTCAATCCGAACACCTCGAGAATTTGGTTCTTTGCACAAAGTGAGCAACCTCGTACGAGCTAGCTTATTTGCATTTACGTGAACAAAGGAAAATCGTTGTATGTTCGCTATTCGGCAATGGCTCGCACATCTTCAATGACCACATCACTACCAATCTCTACGATTGCTTTGCCCATAATTCCGATGAGGCATTTTGAATCACTTTCAACCTGAAAATTTGAGAAGCCCGCTAGCATAGATTGTTGAATTGCAAAGAACATGGCTAACCCCTCCAAATAGGTCTACTCCCATCAACATGCATTCTCTTCGTTCCCGCTTAGTAGCACTTCTCCTTCGCTGTCCCGGCGCAAATCCATAGCCCACCGATCCATCTCTAAACTTGGCCATGTATGTATTAAGTTTTAGTTCATCCTCTACGGGACGGATCCATCGACCTTCATTTTGCATCTTGTGCGTGGGTCTTTGTTTCATGTTCTTTGCTTTGGAATTCCAAGTATGCATTTTGGGCACTATTAATAGTGCTCTCCGGATCAAACATTGCCCATATATACCGGTTTCGCACCGTCCAAATTTTCCACGCTACAAATAGTGCTCTCCGGATCAAACATGATCCAAGTATGCATTTTGTTTTAATTTAAGAATGAAAGAGTTAACTAGTAGTTGTAATACAAAAAACAAATTAATTAACTAATTTTAATGGTGGAGCTCTTGTTGTACACGAATCATAATTAATGGAAGCTTGTTTATGCTTGTTGTAAATGATCCGATTTTTTATCACAATTTTTGTGTTTTAATATCCAAAAAAAGTTGACTAATGTTTTTTTTCTAAAAATTCATGTAAAATGCAAGAACTTTGAAGTTGTCACTGTGTTGTTGTGTTATTCATTTTTTGTATGTATAGACCTGCGTCAATATTAGGGAGTGTTGAATCTGGGGGACTTGGTACAATCCCAAACATGAAGAGTACCCAATATGGAATAGAGCTCAAGCCTACCAAGTGAGGTTCCATCCAAAACCAATTGGTGATACGAGAAGTAGCTCACTTGGCTTATAAAATAGACTCTCTTCCCTTACTTAATCAATGTGGGACAACTCACAAATGACATATCTCAACACGCCCCCCTCACTTGTGAGTCATTCATCAATTCATTAATCATCATAGCAGGATCCATCAAGTGAGAGTCCTACGTCGATTCATTAATCATCATGATCCACCATGCTCAATCACATCATGTGATACGGGCCACCTTGGGACGAGCAATGGGCCTGCTCTAATACCATGTTAAATTCGGGTTGGCCTTGAAGTTAAATGTTATGCAATAACCCTCTCTGGGGTCTATGAAGTTCTCCACGTGAAGAGAATCCACATACTTAAATATCTTGATCTTCCTCGTTCAGCCAATAACCAAGTTTATGATGGTTCGAAAGCAGTCAACCAGAAGTCCAGAATAGAACTGATGATCTCATTTCTTCTGACAAAAACAAGCTTTTTCATCTCGTATTTCTGCTCAATTTCCAATATCTTCTCGTTGGCTTCACAATTAATCTTTACAAACTCGTTTTGCACTTCTTGAATCTTCTCCACGTGCGCGAAGCACGTCATCATACTCAAATTGATCAATGTCTCCGCAAAGAAGAACTCTTGATCTTTTCGTTCATTAAACATCATACTCAAACCATTGTTAAGATGTTCCATCGGATTGGGCCACAACTCTTTCATAATAAAATATCAACCCCATCATCTCCAAATTTCTTCTAGAGGATATCCGAACCAACTAAAGAAAAGCTTTTCATATGTAATGGACGCTTGTTTTCTTTTTTTTCATCATCATCTTGCCACAAGGGGTCATGCCCTCCTTCGACTTGATGGTTGTACCGAGTTGACCTCACAAACACTTCCGCAATGTATTTGAGCGTCTTAGTCAATTTAGCATTTTCAAAATATAGGTTGGCCTTCCTTACTTAATCAAAGTGTGACAACTCACAAGTGACATATCTCAACAGAGAGCAACTTAATTTACCCTCCACTATGTTTTTATGCTATCCACTTTTTGCATGATTGTATAAGACGACTACATCATAAGATTGCGAATTAGAAAGAAATAATGATTTCTTTCTAGTTAAATCGTGCAATTACAAAGCAAATGCGAGTTAAATCGTGCAATGCATTTCTTTTTTTCTATTGTTTGTTCCTATTGCATGACTTTAAAGCTTCAAAACCTCATTTGCTATGCCTTTTGTATGAAGAAATTGAGATGGGGATTTGAGATTCTATTTTAATCAATATAGATTAGTCAAACATCAAGTCAAAAATGATACTGTGTGAGAGTCCTACGTCGATTCATTAATCATCATGATCCACCATGCTCAATCACATCATGTGATAAGACCCACCTCGGGGCGAGCAATGAGCCTGCGCTAATACCATGTTAAATTCGGGTTGGCCTTGAAGTTAAATGTTATGCAATAACCCTCTCTCGGGTCTATGAAGTTCTCCACGTGAAGAGAATCCACATACTTAAATATCTTTTGATCTTCCTCGTTCAGCCAATAACCAAGTTTATGATGGTTCAAGAAAGCGATCGACCATAAGTCCTAATAGAATCGATGATCTCATTTCTTCCGACATACACAAAGCTTTTTCATCTCGTTGTATTTCTGCTCAATTTCCAATATCTTCTCGTTGGCTTCACAATTAATCTTTACAAACACGTTTTGCACTTCTTGAATCTTCTCCATGGCGAGAAACACGTCATCATACTCAAATTGATCAATGTCTCCCGCAGCAGCAGCTCTTCATCTCTTTGTTCTGTTAGACATCATACTCAAACCATTGTTAAGATGTTCCATCGGATTGGGCCACAACTCTTTCATAATAAAATATAGGACCCCTCATCTCCAGCTCCAATTTATCTTCTGGAGGATATTCGAACCAACTAAAGAAGCTTTTCATATGTAATGGTCGCCTGTTTTCTTTTCTCTCATCATCAATGCCGTCAGCAGGGGCCATGCCCTCCTTCCACTTGATGGTTGTACCAGTTGACCTCACAAACCCTTCCTCAATGTACTTGAGCGTCTTAGTGAGTTTAGCATTTTCAAAATATAGGTTGGCCTTCCTTACTTAATCAAAGTGTGACAACTCACAAGTGATATATCTCATAGGGAGCAACATAATTTACCCTCCACTATGTTTTTATGCTATCCGTTTTTGCATGATTGTATAAGACGACTACATCATAAGATTGCGAATTAGAAGGAAATAATGATTCCTTTCTAGTTAAATCGTGCAATTACAGTGCAATGCGAGTTAAATCGTGCAATTACAGTGCAATGCAATTTAAATCGTGCAATTATCGTGCAATGCATTTCTTTTTTTCTATTGTTTGTTCCTATTGCATGACTTTAAAGCTTCAAAACCTCATTTACTATGTCTTTTGTATGAAGAAATTGAGATGGGGATTTGAGATTCTATTTTAATCAATATAGATTAGTCAAACATCAAGTCAAAAATGATAGAAGTGAGAGTCCTTCGTCAGTTCATTAATCATCATAACAGGATCCACCATGCTCAATCACATCATGTGATACGACCCACCTTGGGCCGAGCAATGGGCCTGCTCTAATACCATGTTAAATTCGGGTTGGCCTTGAAGTTAAATGTTATGCAATAACCCTCTCTGGGTCTATAAAGTTCTCCACGTGAAGAGAATCCACATACTTAAATATCTTTTGATCTTCCTCGTTCAGCCAATAACCAAGTTTATGATGGTTCAAGAAAGCGATCGAACCATAAGTCCTAATAAAACTGATGATCTCATTTCTTCTGACATAAACAGGTTTTTTCATCTCGTTGTATTTCCGCTCAATTTCCAATATCTTCTCGTCAGCTTCATAATTAATCTTTTCAAGCTCGTTTTGCACTTCTTGAATCTTCTCCATGGCGAGAAGCACGTCATCATACTCAAATTGATCAACGCGTCTCCCGCCGCAAACCTCTTGATCTCTTCGTTTGTTAGACACCATACTCAAACCATTGTTAAGATGTTCCACGGATTGGGCCACAACTCTTTCATAATAAAATATCGACCCCATCATCTCGGCTCCAATTTATCTTCCGGAGGATATCCGAACCGACTAAAGAAGCTTTTCATATGTAATGGACGCTTGTTTTCTTCTTTCTCATCATCACTGCCGTCGGCCCAGGGCCATGCCCTCCTTCCACTTCGATGGTTGTACCGATTGACCTCACAAACACTTCCGCAATGTATTTGAGCGTCTTAGTGAGTTTAGCATTTTCAAAATATAGGTTGGCCTTCCCTTACTTAATCAATGTGGGACAACTCACAAGTGACATATCTCAACAGGGAGCAACTTAATTTACCCTCCACTATGTTTTTATGCAATCCGTCTTTTGCATGATTGTATAAGACGACTCATCATAAGATTGCGAATCAGAAGGAAATAATGATTCCTTTCTAGTTAAATCGTGCAATTACAGTGCAATGCGAGTTAAATCGGGCAATTACAAAGATCTGCAATGCAATTTAAATCGGGCAATTATCGTGCAATGCATTTCTTTTTTTCTATTGTTTGTTCCTATTGCATGACTTTAAGGCTTCAAAACCTCATTTGTTATGCCTTTTGTATGAAGAAATTGAGATGGGGATTTGAGATTCTATTTTAATCAATATAGACTAGTCAAACATCAAGTCAAAATGATACAAGTGAGAGTCCTACGTCAGTTCATTAATCATCATAACAGGATCCACCATGCTCAATCACATCATGTGATACGACCCACCTTGGGCCGAGCAATGGGCCTGCTCTAATACCATGTTAAATTCGGGTTGGCTTGAAGTTAAATGTTATGCAATAACCTGCTCTCCGGTCTATGAAGTTCTCCACGTGATGTAATCCACATACTAAAATATCTTTTGATCTTCCTCGTTCAGCCAATAACCAAGTTTATGATGGTTCAAGAAAGCAGTCAACCAGAAGTCCGGAATAGAACTGATGATCTCATTTCTTCTGACATAAACAGGTTTTTTCATCTCGTTGTATTTCTGCTCAATTTCCAATATCTTCTCGTCAGCTTCATAATTAATCTTTTCAAGCTCGTTTTGCACTTCTTGAATCTTCTCCATGGCGAGAAGCACGTCATCATACTCAAATTGATCAACGTCTCCCGCCGCAGCAGTTTCTTGATCTCTTCCGTTCTGTTAGACACCATACTCAAACCATTGTTAAGATGTTCCATTGGATTGGGCCACAACTCTTTCATAATAAAAATATCCGACCCCCATCATCTCCTGCTCCAATTTATCTTCTGGAGGATATCCGAACCAACTAAAGAAGCTTTTCATATGTAATGGCCGTCTGTTTTCTTTTCTCTCATCATCATTGCCGTCAGCAGGGGCCATGCCCTCCTTCCACTTGATGGTTGTACCAGTTGACCTCACAAACCCTTCCTCAATGTACTTGAGCGTCTTAGTCAGTTTAGCATTTTCAAAATATGGGTTGGCCTTCCCTTACTTAATCAATGTGGGACAACTCACAAGTGACATATCTCAACAGGGAGCAACTTAATTTACCCTCCACTATGTTTTTATGCAATCCGTTTTTTGCATGATTGTATAAGACGACTACATCATAAGATTGCGAATTAGAAGGAAATAATGATTCTTTTCTAGTTAAATCGCGCAATTACAATCTGTCAATGCGAGTTAAATTGTGCAATTACAAAGGTCAATGCATTTAAATCGTGCAATTATCGTCAACATTTCTTTTTTCTATTGTTTGTTCCTATTGCATGACTTTAAGGCTTCAAAACCTCATTTGTTATGCCTTTTGTATGAAGAAATTGAGATGGGGATTTGAGATTCTATTTTAATCAATATAGATTAGTCAAACATCAAGTCAAAAATGATAGAAGTGAGAGTCCTTCGTCAGTTCATTAATCATCATAACAGGATCCACCATGCTCAATCACATCATGTGATACGGCCCACTTTGGGCCGAAGCAATTGACTTTGCTCTAATACCATGTTAAATTCGGGTTGGCACTTGAAGTTAAATGTTATGCAATAACCTGCTCTATCTATGAAGTTCTCACGTGAAGAGAATCCACATACTTAAATATCTTTTGATCTTCCTCGTTCGACCAATAACCAAGTTTATGATGGTTCAAGAAAGCGATCAACCGAAGTCCTAATTGATAGGTGATGATCTCATTTCTTCTTTCATAAACGGCGCTTTTTCATCTCGTTGTATTTACGCTCATTTCCAATATCTTCCGTCATCTTCATAATTAATCTTTTCAAGCTCGTTTTGCACTTCTTGAATCTTCTCCATGGCGAAACACGTCATCATACTCAAATTGATCAACGTCTCCCACCGCAGAAGTTCTTGATCTCTTCGCTTACGCTAGACACCATACTCAAAACATTGTTAAGATGTTCCATTGGATTGGCCACAACTCTTTCATAATAAAAATATCCGACCCCCATCATCTCGGCTCAATTTATCTTCTCGGAGGATATCCAACCAACTAAAAAGCTTTTCATATGTAATTGCCGCTGTTTTCTTTTCTATCATCATCATTTAAATCGTCGGCCAGGGGCCATGCCCTCATTCCACTTGATGGTTGTACAAGTTGACCTCACAAACCCTTCCTCAATGTACTTGATCATCTTAGTCGGTTTAGCATTTTCAAAATATGGGTTGGCCTTCCCTTACTTAATCAATGTGGGACAACTCACAAGTGATATATCTCAACAAGGAGCAACTTAATTTACCCTCCACTATGTTTTTATGCTATCCGTTTTTGCATGATCGTATAAGACGACTACATCATAAGATTGCAAATTAGAAGGAAATAATGATTCCTTTCTAGTTAAATCGTGCAATTACAAAGTCAATGCGAGTTAAATCGTGCAATTACAGTGCAATGCAATTTAAATCGTGCAATTATCGTGAAATGCATTTCTTTTTTTCTATTGTTTGTTCCTATTGCATGACTTTAGAGCTTCATACCTCATTTTCTATGTCTTTTGTATGAAGAAATTGAAACGGGTATTTGAGATCTATTTTAATCAAGATAGACTAGTTAAACATCAAGTCAAAATGATATAAATGCAATTTTAGTATGTAAAACATTTGCGTCAATGCTTGGTTTGCCATAAATGAGATTCCTCCCTTTTTTTAGTCTGTGATTATTCTTGTGTATTTATATTATGTTGGTTTATAAATGTAATACTTATCAATTGGCAAATTAAACTCGGGGTGATCGTTGATTAGTGATTCATAAACTATTTATGATGTGCATATTTAATTATTAATTTTCTCATTAGTTATATTTTTATACAAGAAAACAAAAATTAATTTAGGTTATCTTTATGTTAGTGCAATGCTCATGTTATTCCTAATTTCTTGGTAATTGTTGATTGTAAAGTGTTTGTGGATCTAATTTTTGTTTTAATTTAAGAATGGAAGAGTTAGCTAGTAGTTTTAATACAAAAAACAAATTAATTAACTAATTTTGATGCTGGAGCTCGGTCGTACCTGAATCATCATTAATGGAAGCTTGTTTATGCTGGTTGAAGATCAATTTTTTATCGCAATTTTTTGTATTTTAATCTCCAAAAATATTTTATTAATGTTCTTTTTCTAGAAAATTCATATAAAATCTTCTCATTGTTGTTCTCTGCAAGAACTCCAAAATGTCTGTCAATGAGCTATTGTGTTATTCATTTTCGATTGTATGAACATGCGTCAATATTTGGGGGCAACTTATTTTGCCTCCTCGTGCTTTATGTTATCCTTGTTTTTGTTGCATGATTGTATAAGACGATTGCATCATATGAAATGTAAATTAGAAGGAAACAATGATTCATTTCTAGTTAAATAGTGAAATTATAGCGAATGGGAGTTTAATCATGCAATCCCAATCTTATTCCTTTTTCATTTGCTTGTTACTATTGCACGACTTTATAACTTCAAAACCTCATTTTCTATGTATTTGTATAAGGAAATTGAGATGGGGATTTGAGATTCTATTGTAATCAATATAGACAAGTTAAACATGAGATTCCACGCAAGATTTAGATTTCGTTGAAAGTATTCAATGATAGAAATGGAAGATATACTCATGAATCCTAAATAAATTAGTCGCTTCTTTAGCGTGACTCTTGGGGCCGATCATGATGGGAGTGATCGCTTTGTGCAAAAGAGGAAACACGGACAAGGAGCAGCAGGTGGCAGGTTTCTAAGTGGAAGGAAACATGAATGACCCAATCCCACACCACAAAAAGTGGGATTTTGAGACTGTACAGTTAAGGAAAGCTTTCATGATTTGATAGGTATTACCCATACTAGCAAGTTGCATCTTCTACTTGGGAGCCCATGACTTATAAATTTCATAGTTAAGCGTGCTTAACTTGGAGCAAAAATGAGGATGATTGACCACCTGGGAAGTTTCCCTATGATGTTAGGACAAAAGCACTCTAGAAACACCCGTGTTGGTTTGTGGGGGACGGTTGTCGATTTGGAAGGTGGTATCGAGCACGACCTCTCCTATTACGGTAATAGTAATTAGGGGACAAACCAAGCGGAAGATGATGGTTTTGGTGGTTACTTCCATGACCTTGCATAAGGCTTTTTTTGTGCCAATTTGACGATCTGCAATAAAACTATGACCTAACGAAGAAGATAAACCCGGTCGGAAAATTGTAGTCTTGACAAAAGAATTTTATATATAAATGTATATATCTCTCTCTCCCATACAGGGTTACCCTCTTGTGACCTTTCATCTTTCCTAGGCTCATAACAGGGCCAAAAGGTTGTATATTCTAATCCAAATGTGCAAGAGCATCTTTGGCCTGTTTTCTAACTCTCGAACTTTAATGAAGTGGAAGTGCGGTATGTACGGATATAAGTTGCATCATTGAAACAGAATGCAAAATATCATTTTTTTCTTCTTATAATGAATAGCTAAGCATAAATGAAAAGATAGATAATCACATGCAGCGACCTACTGAAATACTATGTAAGCTAATGTTCATGCACATATTAACTAACCAATGGCAAATAAATCATGAGCCAATGGCACAGAAGTTGAAATTGCTAACCTTCATTGCACAGCCCGACTCCTCTAGGCTTGAAAGAAAACCATGAGTTAGAAATGGATTATATTTCTCCGGACCTGCAGCATCAAGACTACAAGCATCCCACTCATCCGCTGAAACCTCAGAGATAGAAGATACCACACAAACTGATAGCTTTCTGGCTTTATCAAAATCAGTTGTATCTTCCTATTGTAGATGAAAATAGCAAGGATTGGTATCATGAATTTGAAAACCCAAACATCAAATATATAAAGGACCACATAGTAAACACCTTAAATCCTAAATCTGTCAAAGTGAAGTCTCCAAGGGATAGCTCCAGTTTGGTTGGCTCCACAGCCTTCCTTGGTCCCCAAAATATGGCTTTTATGCTAAACCCAATATCTGAATTGTGGCATCTTTTAAATGATGTTTTCCTCTGTAATCAGAGAATTAGATATACAATATACTAAGCAGAGAAAAACAGAAATAATAAAACATGTTCAGTCTCTATTATGATGAAACAATTAGCAAAGAGCACCAGCAGAAGAATAGGGCATCCAACCGCAAGACATTGTATAGTTTCCTGCAGACTAAGTAAATCCTTCTCATGAAAGCTATGAAATTGAGCAAGCCACACAATGGCATGCTAATAGTTCCTAACCACGACATGTAGATAACAAGTTGGACCCTCAATGGAGAATTATAATGTAACCATTTTTTATGATAATGACCTTCCAACATCCCAACTCGGAGGGAAGTCCATGATGACAGGATTGCCTTCTGAAAAATAGAGTGAAATGATATGGCCTTCACCAAACTTTAAGAACTCATCACCGACATTAAAAGTCCAGGAAAATTTAAGTCAAAAAGGCAAAACCCCATTTACGTTACGACACTTTTTAGAGTATTTCTGTTCTAGAAGATAAAGGACAATGAGAACTTAAGAGAATGTAGAAGTTAATATGAGAGATTAAGTAAAGAATATTTCATATAGTTTTAACTGAAGCACATTCAATGAGCCAACTTTAAAAGAACAATTGCAACGAAAAGTGAAAGTACTTATTATGGTTACAAGATAAAACAAAAGGCAAACCCAAACAGAATTGAAATTGTCTAACGACTAACGAGTATGTAATTATATGGCCTACAGATATTCTGCCGACAATTTCCTGATTGAACCATGCAATCCTTATTCAAGAAAACCTTCTGAATCCATTACTCGATGTAAATCAAACATGATATCGTGCGAAAACACGTGTAATCAATTGGAGCAACATATCCATCTTCTATGGCAATCACATAATGATTACTCCTAAAGCCATGAAATTCTGGTAAAATGGAGTATAGCATGTATGTAATTAGCGTTTTTTACCAACTTAAAACACAAAATAATTTTTTTATAAGTTCTGCCCTCAGAGAAAAATTTGCTAAAACACATACTTAATCCAGTAAATCCTACTATAAGCAGCCCATCAACCTGTCCCTGACCAAAAGAAAGCCTAAAAACAAAAAGGGAAAAAAAAAAAAAAAAGAGAACATTTCTAGATTATTAACTACAGGTGCTAAAAATTGATTTATGCTATTAAAAAAAAACAATTTGCAAAGAAGTCCATGGAGAGAAAGAAAAGAGTGCCCCTTACTCCATGACCGAAGACCGAAAAATTTTAAAAATATAAAAAAAGAAACTACAATGATTTTAAGTTTCAGGAACAAAATATAGATTCAAAATCAGAATAACGCAATCAAACTTCTCTAAACTTAGATGGAAAAATTAAAAAAAGTTAGACAAAAACAATCAAGAACATAGTAAAACGAGTGAATAGGAAATTGGGAGGGGCTTACGACGTGAAATGAGTTGCGGCCCAGAAATGGAGAAGCAGCAGCCATGGCCGTTGCCATGGCAAGATGAGAATTTTCTTTTCCGTTTTTCACAGTAATTGGTGTTTGTTTTTATTCTCTTTCTAGTGCCATAATAAATGGACACTGTATAGTCTGTAGAGTAGAGAAATTTCTAGCCATGTACTGTTTTCTTGGCTATTTTCACTTTAACGTTACAGATAATTTTTATTTTTTATTTCCCAATTGGGAAGTATCAATTTAGGGTGTGATTGTTTGGGATTTCATTCTAGTTTCTACTAATTTTATATTTTTCGAGAATATAGTGTGAAAATATTTATTTTTAGTAAAATAAAAATGAATTTTCAAAGTGTGAATGAATATGAGATGAAAATCACAAGCTTATAGCTCAAGTGGTATCACGATCACCCTTTGTAAGGATAATGACTAGGGTTCGAACTTTCTATCTTTTAGTTTCTTTGAAGTTTATTCTCTCATCTCCAACCACTACTCCCAACTTATTTAAAAAAAAATGAATATGATATGAAAATGTAATGATAATAGTTTATGTGGTTATTTTTTATTATTTAATGGACTGGTGATCGGAAACGTAATTGAGAGTTATATTTGTGATATGAAAATATAGTTATAATAGATAATATATTTTTTAATCAGATTATAATTGGATGTGACTAATGATCGAAGATTGAGTATAAATGAATAGTCTATTGTTTGTAAAAGTATTTGGCAAGCAATCACAACCTAGGCTTTCGATTTTGCGGATGAACAAAGTAGGAAAAGAACAAAAAGAGAAAGGATATGTTTAAAATGAAACGAACTTTTTTTTTATTTTTTTTTATTTTTTTATTTTTTTTAAATGAAACGAACATTTTAAAAATACATAGTTGCAAGATAAATTGTGTGGCGTAAGTCTTAATTATATCCTCGTGATACTCAGAAAAACATTTATAAAATCACTAAACTTGATTAAAAATATTTAATCAAAAGGAGAACTTGAGCACAAGTTCGTTCAAAGCAACAAAGAGAATCAAGAAAATCAAAGAAAGTGCAATCTAGTCAACAACCATGATACCAATTAAACTTATTAGTTTGATTTTGATAAATTTCTTTTTAATTTCAGCAATATATGGAAGAATGAAAGGTAACCCTCCTAAGTCAGATGAGAAAAGATAATACTACTATTGATTGGGTATTTGGGTTTGTGAAAGATTCATTAGCTAGAAATTCATGCCAATTATAGCTCCTATAGTAATAGAATATCAATGGTGTACTCTCCTCCTGTTTCAACTAATTAATCTCTTTCTGATTCAAAAAGCAAAGCACCTTTCTCTAACCTGAGCTTAAGCTATACAACAAAGTGAACGAACATCCATAGATCAAACCAAAATAAGCTTTATTCATCTTCAAATCATTCTTGCTGGAGATCAAACTCATCAATGGCACCAAGAATGGGATATACGGAAAATAAGCTTATTTGACCGTACAATGCGGACAGATGAGCGATTAAATTTGAGATTCAATCATCTTTGCTTACCCATCTAGGTGAGAATGTATCTCAATAAAATTATACTAGAAAAATAACAATGGATTTCTTACATTAGGTAGGCGACTAATATAATCCCCATTTTTGTCACCATATAAAGCATACAATTCTCTACAAAGAGAGACACAGACAAGAAAGGTCTACAAGTTATTTTCCTAAGTCCTGGAGGTACTCGGTACCATTTTCACAAAGAATTGTTCTAGGAAGCTGCAAAATTCAATAATATACACAAGGCTCCTCACGTACTGTAACATCCATGGCATATCACACGGTAAGAGATGCACCATTGTCTGCCACCGTCAGATGGAGAATCAGAGTGGCTGCCCTGGGAGCCCTGTTAAAAAAAAGGACCAAGAAACTTGAATACAACAGATTAATATTTATGACAACTTGCAACTTTTACTATGGTCTGAATCCCACCTTTTACTTCAGCACCATTGAGGCATCAGGCATAGCACCAATTTAAGAGAAATCAAAAGTGAAATCAAATAGATACAATTTAAGAGAGAGTACCATGATTCAGGCGTCGGATATAGAGCAGCTGAACTTCCAAAACATGATTGAAGCATCTCAGTATTAATTACACCAGGATTGAGCGCAACAACAGCCATTCCAGGAGGCAACTCCTTTGCAACTGCCCTTGTCAAGCCCTCCACTGCCCATTTTGAGGCACAATAAGGAGCCACCTAGTATTATGTAACAAAGTTTCAGCCCATAAAACACATGGTCTGGAAGACCTAAGAATTCAGGTGTTCGAGGATTGAGATTCACAACTTAAATCTTGGTCACCGCACATGTCAGGTAAAGCCCAACTTGGCACTTGGCAGCATTGAAAATTAGAAATAAGATAAAAGGACTTCAAGATAGTGTATTTACCTAAATAATCTTTTAAAGTGCCTCGTCGCCATGTGGTTTTGTTGATGGCGTTCTTTCTTGTGGAAATAAGTGATAATATTGGGTTGAACAACGCTTAAAAAGACTTAAAGCATAACAGAGAGCAATTGTCCTTTTACTGATTGTGTAGTTAGCCGTGACAAATTAACAGCTACTAAAATGGCACCATGTCCCAAATACAACAATTAATAAAATACAGTAGAGCCATACTTTATATCAGATGATAAACAATTTCCCAGAAGAAAAAAAAAAAAAAAGATCATGAGAAGAAATACGCCTATGAAAACTTTAATTTACCTGTGCAGCAGCAGATCTCCCCCATCCAGATGAGATGTTGACAATTATCCCATGTTTTTTCTCAATCATAACTGGAATGAAGTGGCGCAGTACATTTGCTGTCCCTTTAATATTTGTGTCAATGACGGTGTCAAATTCATCAACTGGAACCTCCCATATTCTGTTGTTCCTATTTATTGTCCCAGCATTGTTCACTGGAAATTTGTTATGCAATACAGCAATAGTTTACATGATTTGGCAAAACGACAGCGAAACTAAAACTTGCGATCATAGTTGTCAAAGGCGCGCCTGAGGCGCAAGGCGCACAAGGCGCTGGTCCCTGCGCCTCATAGCCTCTCAGGCGAGGCATTCTACAAAGAGGCGCGCCCAGGCTCAAAGGCGCACAGGCGCAAGGCGTCTGCTCAGGCGCGCCTGAGTAAAACGTAGGGTTTTTGGAGACTGGGCTACTTAAAGTTGGGCCTAAAGTGGGTTTTTTAAACTGGGTTTTTAAATGGGGTTTGTATTTACTAAGTTTTCCTAGGGTTTCTTAAGTTAGGTCCTAATTAAACATAGTCAACTGGTTTTTTTTAATGGATTTATGCATGTTTATGTTACAAATTTTATTTATATTATTTATTTATTTATGCGCCTCACTTCAAAAAGGCGCGCGCCTTGTTTTGCGCCTTGCGCCTCAGGCTCCGGGAGCCCTTGCGCCTTTGTGCGCCTTGAGCCTTTGACAACTATGCTTGCGATGAATAAAATAAAATTTGAATACAAACCAGCTCTTGTAAAGACCTAAAGGAAAGTTGTCTTGCTATGTTTTTGTCGTATTGAGAAACATAGTGTGATAAGGAACTAAACATGTGCCATAGAAAAGCAAAAGAATTGCATTCAACATCGCAAAAGAATTTGTTATGTCAGAATAATCATCAGAGATTCTAGTGCAATAACATAACCAAGCAGTCAAAAGAAAGGCAAATGAAAGAATGGTGACTTGTTCAAACACATCCAAGTGTCAAAAGGCACAAAAGAATTGTTCCCAATATAGACAAAAGGAAAAAAAAGAAGAAGAAGAAGAAAGCAGGAAAGTTCTTGATCTTGGTTATTTTCCACCTTTGACTAACACTTGAAATTTCTTGCAAGGTGTGGCATAAGCAAATAGGAACTATAAGGTTTTGTTGTAAATCTAAGCAATTTTCATGATCATTTGAAGTGTACGCTTGCAAGGAACACCAGAATGCAGATCGAGAGAGCATTTTCAAATAGTACAATATGTTTGAGGGAAAATGATGACAATTCTTAGGATATACGGATAGTAAAACTTACAAAATATGGTAGCAAGCATTGTATCTAGCGTGCTTTACAGACATGGCCAAATCACCCAAATGATCCATCACAAATTAATATTAAGTCCTCATCTACACTCTATTCTAATGGCACTCTAAATGTTCTACTTGAGGTATGCTTACATCGCTGTCCTAAAAATACACCCAAACTAATTATGTTGCACACATTGCATTTTCATGTTACAATCATTCCATCACTGGCATAACCATTCTGTAAAAGACATCTTCTTATGAGACTGCAACAGGATGGCAGAACCTCTAAATGGTGCCAACCGACACCGCCAGCATCACAACATTCAAACTATATTGTAATAAGAGATCAATCAATCTCATCATATATATACTTCAAACACTGAGAACAAGATCATAAAACAACCATTTCCACAAAAACACACCACTAGAGCATCTTCTCCACGACCATTGTTCTTTCAACAGTAAACAATAATCTCAACCAACAACATAAACACCATTTGTAGGCATACACAAAAAAAAATGTTAATCAGTCGATGTACCTATAATATCAGGAATGGCCTTCTTTTCCACCAAATCACGCGCCAGGCCCTCAACGCTACTATTAGACCTCTAATTAAACACCAGTTAAATAAAAAAAAATCATGAATTAGAGACGCACAAAACCACGCAAAAGAAAATTAGAGAAATGAGGAGCACATTACCACGTCAACATTCATGATGAGGTGCT
The DNA here is from genome assembly GCA_016081115.2 of Rehmannia glutinosa. NCBI lineage: Eukaryota > Viridiplantae > Streptophyta > Magnoliopsida > Lamiales > Orobanchaceae > Rehmannia > Rehmannia glutinosa. The sequence goes on from CM071926.1 coordinate 1,516,776, forward strand.
TGTTATTGTTGCTCATGCTTTCGGAGGCGGATGCGAGCTCGGACTGGAGAGATGAAAGCCTATCCGGGGTGCGGGAGCAGCCGATTACGGTGTGTCCGCGCTTGGCCAATTCCAATGCTAGGGCTTTGCCGAGCCCACGGCTCACCCCCGTTATCAGCACAGTCCTGAGTTGAGCTGCGGCGGCGCCTCCCGTAACGTTCATGGTGTTCGTCGCCGTCGGCGGTGCCGGTGTGGTCATGCCCCTTCACTTCTCCACGCTCTCTCTGGTCTCTTCTATACTTGGCAAGGAAGTAAAACATAAAGCTGTATAAAAAATTGTGATTCAAATTTAAAGTTCACACCCGCAAATCCTCAACACTAACCTAATTTAATAGAGAAAGCACTATTAACGTCCCAAAATCTATTAATAATTAATATACACCTCCAACCTTTTTTAAATATAATATATTTACTTAATACACCCCAAATATTTCCAAATTTACCCTTCCCCGAATTAAAAACATAATAATACAACCTTTTTTAAACCTCAATATTATTGGCCAACATCATACATCTTCTTTCTCAACGTCAACGGGTGCTTTTCTATTATACCATTCTTTTTGCTTCTTCAATTCATCTGCTCTAACAATACTATTTTCTTCCATTCGCATTTATAACTCACTACAAGAATAATAGAGCAATTATATTTATAAAATGAAAAAAATGAAAAAAAATATTTATAATATATTTACAAAATATCATTTACGAAAATTATTATTATCAATTTATATATATTAGATATAATATAAGAATATATTTTTATATAATATCAGAATACATAAAAATTATATTATAATATATATTATATATGCAAAATATATATTAAAATATATTTTAAAAATAAAAATTCAAGACGGGGCGTGGTGGGGCAGGTACCTGCGGGGCGAAAATGATACTCAGACCCTTTCCCGTCCCGTCGTGGGGTGGGACGGGACGAGTACCCGCGGATTAGATCGGAATTGTCATCCCTAACATTTAAATGAATTCATGTTTAAAATTAAGAATAATTAAGTACTCAAGAAAGAAAAAAGGAATAATTACAGAATCTATCATGAGGTTTATCTTGCTTATAAAAAATTCATGTTTATCTCTCAAAATTACAAATAACAAACACCCACTGGAGGTACCTAATAAATACTCCCTTCTTGAGTGTGCCATTTGTAAAATTTATACAAATGTTGACGTGTTATTTGTAATTTTGATAGATAAATGTGTTTTGTGTAAGTAAGCAATCCCCCACAGGCCACATAGTTAATGCTTATTAATTATTCCTTAAAATAAATATGTGTTCGGCGCATGCTCATTTGAAGAAACGCAATTTATGGTTTTTTATATGACGAGAATAATGTCATTTTGTATACATATTTTGCCACGAGAAATAAAGAAAACAATACGTATCCAAAACTCAAAAATAAATTGCATTTTCCACCGGGACATGGTTATATTCTTTTGATTCTTTTGAGTGGATCAATAAGGGCTTCGTCCAAAAAGATTTTTTTATATTTGGGGAGAATTGGGGTTTTATGGTGGGGTTTAATTGGGAGATGGGTAAATTGGGTAATATTGGGGGCGTATTAAGTAAATAAGTTACTTTTAGAAAAGGGTGGGGGTGTACTAAGAGGATGGGGTGTATAATAGGTTTTGGAGGTGTTAATAGCGTTCCGCTTTCAAAAAAATAAAATATATAATTTTAATTTAAAGGGTTAGTCTCCTGTCATACGGTCTAACGGATCTAATTCGTTAGACGGATCCAAATATCCGATCCGTCAGCCCACCAACAGCCCGCACAAGTACTAATACTACATTCGATGGTCGCTACTAATATATTTTAGGATAGTTGCTAATACATTTAAGGAGGACTACTAATACTTTTCGTATGAAAAACTAATATTTTTAGGGGTACTACCAAATATTTTTTAGGATGACTAGTGATATTTTTTGAGGGAAGAACTAATACTTTTATGGGGAACTACTAATACTTTTTATGAGGAAAACTATTACTTTTCAAAAAGAATACTAAAATACATTTAATCAAAAAACATAATACTTTTAAATAAGACTACTAATACGTTTTAGTAGGAATACTAATACTCTTGATGGAAAAAAATAAATATTTTCAAGAGTATTACTGACAAAATTATTCAAGCAGATTACTAATACATTTCATCGTTACTACTAATACTTTTTTGAGGGACTGTTAATACTTTTCGGGAGAAAAAAGTTAATTATATTAAGAAGAACTACTAAAATACTCTCCATGGAACCACTAATACTTTTTCGAGGAACTACAAATACTTTTCGGATGCACTGTCCCAGAATATTATAAATATGCCACAGGTGCATAAAATTACGAAAAAAAACCAGGTCAGGTTTGATCCATCTAACGAAAAGACCCGTTAGACGGCCTACCATGAATTTTTGTGAATTATAAAAGACATGGAGTGTTTGCAAAAACTTCCGTTTTTAAAAGAAATGATTTATTGTATTAGAAGTAAAAGTTGTTGAGAATCCAAAGTTGGTAGTGTTTGAAAATAGAATCAGAAGTTGAGAATCATAAGTTTAGAGTGTTTTCTGAAAAAAGTTAGAAAATTGCTTATTTGTTTGTAAAAGTCAAACCACAAGTAGAGATGTTAAACGGGACGGCCCGACGGGCCAATCTGTTTAAATCGCAAAAAAACAGGGTTATGTTAGATAAATGTTTTTATCAAGATTTTGATGATTATGTTTAAATGAGTTTTTATACCAAAACAATGTTTATAAATGTTGTCCAAATACTCCTAAATGATTTAAAATGCTTTTACTAATTTTTGGAGTATTTCTTAGAGTTTATTACTCGATAAAATTGGACAACATTTTTGATGATTTTGTGTTAATTGGTTTTACACCAAAACAATGTTGTCCAAATACTCCTAAAAGATTTGAAATGTTTTTACTAATTTCATGGAGTATTTCTTAGAGTTTATTATTCGATAAAAATGGACAACACTTTTGATGGTTTTGTTTAAATGAGTTTACTATGTTTATAAATGTTGTCCAAATACTCCCAAGTGATTTAAAATGTTTTTACTTATTTTTTGGAGTATTTCTTAAAGTTTATTTTTGATAAAAATCGGACAACATTTCAATTTGGAGGTCGACCGGTCGAACAGAAGGTCGAACGGTACCTGAAGAACGCACAAAATGAAACAGAAACCAATTCTGTGAAAAAAATGGGGAGGGTGACCGGTCAAGGGTGAGGCGACCGGTCCGCACCCTAGGCGACCGGTCGCACTCCACCTCGACCGGTCGCGCCCCCGCAACCCCTACCTGGATCGCACTATTTTCATTCAAACGTTCGAAATCTTATACGAGAGACCGGTCGTGTGCTGTAATCTTTTGACAAAGAAAATTTGTACTTAGTTGAACTCCTTGACAAAGATTTGCTTTTCAATTTTGTACAATATTTCTACATCTTGTGATTCTCTTTTTGTAGACAAAAGTGAAGAAGAAGGAGCTATGTTGGGAGCCCATGTTGGTGAAGACTCTCCTATAAATAAAGGATGAATTGAAGACACAATACACAACAACACAATCAAATACACAACAAGAAATCGCAAATTTCAAGCTTTCATATTCAACACTCTTGTTGTATTTATAGCCTAAGTATTTCACTTTCACATCTTGAGGTCTAGTGATTTTTGTCATCATTCAACACAAGACATCCTTGTGAGTATTCTTGTGAAAAGAATACACTTGGGTGATCTAGGTGATAGGTGTTTCAAAAGTGTGGTGCTCTTGAGGTATTGAAGAATTTGGTGTTCTTCAAGGTTGAAGATTGTGGTAATCTTCACAAGGTGCCGTTGGAGATTGTGGTAATCTCAAAGGTGGTGTTGTAGAAGAGTGTGGTGCTCTTCAAGTGATGTTGTAAGGTGTTTTATTAATTTAAAATTAATAAAATCTTTTTCTTTTTGAAATTCATCCCTAGATCTTGGGGTGATAGAGGATTAGGCCTAGGTGGGTTGAACCTCTATAAATCGACGCGTGTTGTTTACATTCCACACTTTTATTATTGTCTTGGCGTAATTGATTCGAAAAGGAGGAAGAAATCGAAAAGATGGAGATAATCTATTCACCCCCTCTAGATTATCGTAGCCGCTTGGACTTACAGGTTAGGGCCTCTAAATGATGGCCAAATCCGGGCCTTTTTGGCCGGACCGGTCCAGCTCGCGGGCTAAACGGGTCGCCAGCCCGTCCTTTTTTTTTTAAATTTTGGTATTTTGGTATTTTTGTTTTTCAAAATAGAGGATTGGTAAATAAAGGGATAACAAAATTTATGTAACATTTCCTAAGAAATATATTTTTATAGTGACTTAAAATATAATCAATTATGATGATTTAAAATGTTATATAATTTATATCTCTCTAATAAATACAATATTATAATCTAAAAAATTTAAAATTTTCGTGACTTAAATGTGATAAATAATTGAAACTTTATGCAAATAATTATAAAGATGAATTTATTGTATTTTGAGATTCCAACTTATCTCACGCACAAACATTGAACATCAAATCGCGTTTTATCATTATTTTATTTAATTTGTTTGACAAAAATCAAAAGGTATTAAGAAAATATTCATTATATAGTGTTTATCATTCTACATTGTAGTTTGTTGTTTCAATTTTCATTTTAGAAATGAGTTTTTGCACATATTTTTGTTTCAACTCTTATTGCAGTAAGTATGTTCTTAAAGTTTCAAAGCATTCGACGATAATGATGATGTTTGATTATATTTGAATTTTAAGACTTTTATCCTTGTAATGCAACATAAAATAATTGTGTAATTTAGTTTTGCATATTTAGTTTGATTGTTATATTGTTATACATGTTTTAGTATAAAAATTACATTTAAATAAAAAATAATATTTTTTTGGCTTGTAGCCCGTTAGTGGCCCATTCAAATTGGAAGCCATTGGGTTAGGGTTAGGTTCGCAAATGCTAGCCCACATAGTAGTGGCCCATTTAAATTGTCGCCCATTTAGCGGAAGCTTAGTTAGGCCGGCCCTATAAATTTAAGGCCAACCCGTTTAACATCTCTAGCCACAAGTAGAAGCACAAATCTAAAGCATCTCTCTCCCCTGCATTTAGATTCTGATTAAATGAAACAAAATTAGAAACAAAAATTGGCATTTGTAATACGACGAAGTGAATTTTTCAGTCAAAAACTAAGAAATGCTTTTTTTTAGGTGATTGCAAATCCCACTTATATAATATATTTATAGCATATAGAAGTTCTAAATATACTCGAAATCTCTAAATACACTCCATTTTTTATTAAAATTTATAATTTTCCTCCTCACGTCCACCTACATTATTCTTCGAGCAAAGCTAGTTTTTTTTTTGTAAACTCGAAATTTGTCAATACCCACATTGTTATAAATATGGACAACAAATAATTCATTTGGTCTTGTAAGTATATTCTTATTCTCATTTTACAGCTTAAAGTACATTATTTATCTATCTTTACATTTTTTTATGTTTTAAAATAGTTGTTAAATAGCAGTGTGCGACATTTGGCATGATTACGACATTTAAAACATGGTACGATATTGCTCCCACTGTCCATGTTTATATATTGCACAATTATTGTTTCCATCGTGCCATCATGCCACATTCAAAACACGTCATAGTAACTATCATGCCACGTGTAAAACTTGGCATGATCGTAGCAACAAAAAACTTTTTTTTTTTTGCTTTAACATAATTTGATGTGTTTTGCTTATTTTTATTAAAAATCAAACTCGATTCCTATGGAGTATACGATTGTTAGTCCCCTGAATGATGAGATTATTCAAGACCAAGAATTTTATGTTGTTACAGGATTACCCACATGTATTCAAGACGTACAAACTTTTTGGTACATCGGAATAAATTATTTGATTAAGTGAGTGAGAGCGAGGAAATGAGTGGTGTATGGTGATTAGGGATGTCAATGGGCGGGTCAAAACCCAGCTCTGCATTAAATTTGCCCCGTCTGGGGCAGGTTCAAACCGGTCAAACGGGTTCTAGGGTGGGTTTTGGACTCGTTTTAAGAAACCCCATCGGGTCTGGGGTGGGTAACGGGTCCTTATGGACCCGTCCCGTATACAATTAAACTAGTCAAATTTTATAATTTTTTAAGTCAAACTAAGGACTCTTTGAGGCATCCAGTACATTTCTTAAATTTTTCTTAGTTGGAATGAAACTTTCGAGATCTTTGCTAGGGCAATGTGGCTTTTTTGGTGAGTAAAAAATATGTTTGCATATTGCATAATTGGAAAAAAATATTAATTAATCAACTAAGGGACGCCACCATTATTCATAGTCTTGAAATGATTGAGAAATTAATCATAAAAATTATTAATTTAGATTTTAATTACAACAAAGACTAGTAAAAACTAAGAATGAATTAAAAGCACAGATTGGCAACAAAATACAAAATTGGTAGCAGACTAAACAACTTAAATTTCATTCAAATCGGGTCTGGCGCGTTCAACCCGCCTGGTCGCGTGTCCAATACGGGGCGGGACGGATCCCGAGTCCAAGATTTTCTTCACGGGGCGGGTCCCGAGTTTAGCCAAACCCGTCCCAAACTCGCCTCATTGCCATCCCTAATGGTGATAGTAATTGTAAGCGGGACAACGGTTAGGGTAAGAAAAGACCTCAGTTATTTTTGACTTGTGAACACAGTGGGTAACATTCCATGAATCAAAAAGGTTGAAAATGTCGAAAAAAAGAATGTGAGCAAAGTGCAAAAGAAAGTGACTAAGAGATAAATCGGAACAAAAAAGTGTGTTGTCCATTTTGCTTGAGGGGTAGGCAAGTGTCAGTTGAATTAGATGTTGAATATGGTGTGCATAATCATCCAACAAAGCAATATTTGGAGCGTCACTCATATGCTAGTCTGTTATCTAAAAATGAGGAATAAAATGTGTTGGATATGTTACACAATAATACTCGACCAAAATAATTTGTAGATAATAAGTCCACAACAAGTACATCTAAAATATTCGTATGAATAATAAAGTTATCGAGCATGACAACCAATCATAGATGCAACAACTTATGTGAAAATTGAAAGAGCATAGAAATTTTGTCATCTATGCGTTGCAAGATGACTAACACTGTGAAAGATATATTATTTGCTCACCCAACGAGCATTAAGTGTTGCGTATTTTTCCAAGATGTCATATTTATAGACTGCACATGCAAGATAAACAAGTACAATTTTTCTTTGTTGAATTATTGGTGTGACTCGACCAATATGACATTTTTTGTTGCAACCACTTATTTTGAGTTCAAGTGATGAGACAACTATATATGGGTTTGCACAATCTTAAAATCATTAATCAACTAATCCTCTCTCGGTCTATCCCTACTGTGGTTATTACTGACAGATAAATGATTTTGAAATTGAGAGTATTTCCGACTTAGAGATATTTCCATTATGTGTGGCACATCTATAGGAATATTATAGCATATTGCAAGAAAACATTTCACACGAAAGAGAAATGAAATTTGTTTATGATGTATTGAAATTTGTTGGTCATCGCAGATAAATCATCATTTACGATTTACTTAAGAGATTCCAGTCAGAATTAACAGAATATCCAACTGTCGTATAATATCAATAGACAAATCGATATGATCGTGCAATGAATGATTTGTATCTGCTTGGACGAATAATGTCATGTATTTCAACACCACCACAATAAATAAGTAGTTCACTTAAATTTTATCATCACAGTTTTCTATAATTTATCAGATATATACCTAAAATTATTGGTGATTGCATTTTATTATAGAGCGGAGAGTCACCATGCAACATTAAAAAGAAAGTTTGGATCGAGTCAATATATTGGGACAAATTTACACCCTCATTGAGACGTCGCACAATGCATTCAAATAGTCGTTTGAGAAGAGCAAAAATAAAATCCAACATAAATAGAAATCAGTTGTATTCACGTCTCGACTATGTATGATGTATATGCATGTGTTGAATAAGATATATGACGAAATGAAATGTGTAACTGAGGGTAGTGTAGATTATGTGTTGTGTGAGTATGTATTGAGAAAGACGTGCATATTCCCATGTGCTCATGATATTTATGAATATGTAAGATAGCAGCAGTCAATCCCCTTGATAGACTTAGTGCGTCGGTGATAGTCACACCAAATTCGAACAAACAGCCGAAGCAAAAAGATTGTTCATATTGAAAAGATTGATGGAGATTGTAGATCCAATAACAACCTCACTAATCGAGTCTGAAATCCAGACTCGCTCTCATGGTCGTCATAAGTCCCCAAAAGCTAAACAATCCAAATCAATCAAGCATGGCCCGAATAAGTTTGAGCATGTGAAGTCTATTAAAGATAGGTGGTCATCATGTGAAGAAGTAATCTATGATATTGGTCATTCGAATGAACATCCTAGATTCACTTTGATGCCGAGGCCAAAACTACATGTAAATATTATGTTTTTTGTAGATGTAAATATTTAACATAGTTTTCCTAAAGTGGGTACACTTTGATTTGTTTTGTTTTAATAGGTCATTCGACAATATGCCTGACAAGTGTCAGTTATTGGTCCTATGAATAAGTTACAATCCCATTTATAAAAATATATTGTTGGGACTAAGAATATTGAAACTGAGAGTTGTAAAATCATGTATTTATCGAACATGACTGTGTTGATAAAATCCCAAAACGTATTAACTATTATGATGAGCTTACACCAATGAAACCATTGGTTTTGTTTGTCAGAGATGGGTTACTTGGTTGCATCGATTAACAATGTTGCTCTCGCATATTGGATCGGAGACCGTCTTTCACATATCTATCATTGAGAACAAAAGTCTCATGTACTCTGAAATTGATTTGTATTGAGTTTGTGAAGGTACATACAACGATATCTCAATCACGATTTATGTTATATGGATCATTTTATTGATAAGTATTTGATTTGTAGGTGTTCTTGCGTGACATACACCTATTACTACCCGTGCCAACCATATGAGATTCATTTTGCCATGAGTGTGCAACAGGGTGGAAGGATTTTTAGTCAACAACTTGAATTGTACAATAAGGAGGGGGAGAAGATGCATGCTTTCACGATTGGGAATACACGACTCATATAAACAGAAAATACATGAAAAATTAGGAAGACACAAAAATAAATAACATAAAAAAAACGATTCTTCCCCCATCCTACTACGGAAGAGATTATTTTCAGTAGGGATGACAACTTTGGCCCGTCGTGCATTTACGGGCCCCCACCCCGTTTGGGTATCACCCCAACCCCACATAACATTTTTAATTGTTTTAATATATATTTTACATATATAATATATATGATAATGTAATTTTTATGTACTTAACATTATATCTAACATATATACATTGATAATGACAATTTTTATAAATAATATGCATTTATATTTGATACATTAAAATACAATATAAAAACTTCTAAATATATTAGAATTTTATAATAATTTTATTTTCTAGTTCAATGTTTTTATTTAATTTTTAATTTTGTATTATATTTTTATAGTAATAGAAATATAATGTATTACTAAGTATGATATTATTGTATTTTTGAGCCTTCTTCTTTTGTAAATTCAATTTACGCCCCAATTTTCCCTCGTTCCCAAATCTCAACATACATCAATTTCGCGTACATGAGAATTTTGCTTCATTTTCAAAACCCAGAAGACTTCTGCAGATTCGATAACCCTAACAATGTCTGAACAACAAATCACAATTAACGAGATGGGAGAAGAAGAAGTAGCAGAAGATAACATTAATAATAACTCCAATACTAACACAGAGATGACGGAGTGCGAGTTGGCGACTCGAAAGGAGAGGCGGAAGACGGCGAAGAAGGAGAAGAGGAAGAAAAAGAGGAAGGAAATGGCGGAGATGGCGCGCCGAGAGGAGGAGGCTCGGCTCAACGACCCCGAGGAGCAGCTGAGGCTTCAAGCAGTGGAGGAGCAGGAAAAGGCGAGAGTCGAGAAAGAACGGAGGGAGTTCGAGGAGAGGGAGAGGAAGATTCTGGAAGAATGGGAGAGAAGAAGAGCTGAGGAGCAAAGGGAGGAGGAGAGGAGGAGAAAAGCTCAGGAAGAAGAAGATCAATTGAAACAAAATCAGGTACATATTTAAACAGTATATGTGACTGTACATGTATTTGTCCTTGTATATTGAAAACTTATTTAAGGTGAATGAGTTATTTAACTTCAAACAGCAGTCTTAAGTTGTGACTCTCGTTTGTAATGACGTTGGATGAGATTTCTGATGATTCTACTTTTACAGATTATTGCTCTTTGTAAGAGTATAAGTGTGAGATGAATTGATAATGGAATGGGAAAACTTAGGTCCGTTTGTGATATAAAGTAGATTGTGTAGAACTGAAAACAAGGGCCGCCACTTGGATTAAAATAGACAAACAATTGCTTAATTAATGATTGAGATGTGATGTTTGAAATGATGTACGAGAATGCATATGGTGGTGGTTGTTGTCGATTTTTTTTTTTATTTTTATTTTTATGGGTTACAAACCGTAAAGGAACTGAAAAGCCTAGAATTTGATACAGCTTAAAGAAGAGTGGAGTCAGATAGAGCAGCATTTTGAGAAAGACTATCTTATCATTTGGTATAACATAATGGAGGGACAGAAACAATAATGAACTAGGATCCCATGAGCTGACTTTTAGTAGATACAACTTTTAAATTGATATAAAATGTTTATTTTTGAATGGGGTTCTGGTATTATGTGAATTAGATTAACCAGTTTTGGAAACAATATTGAAACATAATCATATTAGCTGAATTTGAATCCCATATCAACTTTGCTTAAATTGACCCCTAAGCGTTTAATTTGGATTATCTTTATATCCGGACGGGGAACTCCATTAAATTGACTTTGTTCTTTTTCTTTGTTTGTGGGAAATCATAGAGTTTTAATTTGGATTCTTTTTAGTTGGGATTGAATTTCATGAAGTTGATTTATTCTTTTTGTTTGTTTCCGGGAATTGTGGTTTATTAACCAGCTGTAATGTGCTGATAGTGTCCATTGTAATCTATTGCTGGAGAATGATTCTTGTTATCTTGTGGACAGTGACATGGTTTTATCAATCTTTATCCTCACTGGTTGATCTAGCAATATATCGTCGCAAGTATCATGCCTCATAACTGCTAATTATAGTGCTTTGCTGGGACATCTGTCTGACCATGCATTTGTCTGCTTGCATAGATGAATTTAGTAGACTTTCTTGAAATTTATATGCGGTTTCTCATACAGGTTGGATATGAGAATGAAGTGGGCGAAGATGGCTGGGAGTACGTAGAAGAAGGGCCTCCTGAAATTATTTGGCAGGGCAATGAGATTATTGTGAAGAAGAAAAAAATTAGGGTAAAAAAGAAAGACGCAGAACAACAGATTACAAAAGAGGTTTCACCTTTTTACTCTTCATTGTCCAAATCATTATATTTATATTAATTTCAAGTGGCAGATGTTTGAAATTCTTTGAAAATGTAGGATCCTAACAGGCCCACATCAAATCCTCTTCCTCCCCAGTTAGAAGCTTTTGCCGATTATAAGAATACATCTGTTCTTTCAGCACAACAGTTACTAGAAAATGTTGCTCAAGAGACTCCTAACTTTGGAACGGAGCAGGTGCAGTTTGTACTTTATCTGTCTTATCATACATCTTTTATGGCCACCATTCAGCACATCATAGAGCTTTATTTTTACCTCAAGAAAGAACTATTGTTTCTACTCCCCCTTGCCACCTCCTCCTTCTTGGGGAAAGCTACACTTATCTCCTGGTTATGTTTTTTGGCAGGACAAAGCTCATTGTCCTTTCCACCTCAAAACAGGGGCTTGTCGATTTGGTTCACGTTGCAGCAGAATTCACTTTTATCCTGATAAGTCCTGCACTTTGCTTATCAAGAACATGTATAATGGTCCTGGCCTAGCTTGGGAGCAGGATGAGGGTCTTGAGGTCTGTTAACAAGGTCTTCATGCGACTAGTATCCTGCTCTTAACATCATAATGCTTGTACACAATTATGCAGTTCATAGTTTTGTGCTTCTGATATATTGCAGCAATATGAAACCTATCTTGACCAACCTTGAATGGAGTTCTTGATTTTTTTGCTTGAGTTGGAAGTGAAAACAAGAGAATTATGTCTCATTTGATTTTCTTCCCATTGAGCTATTTTCAGAATATCACTATTTGGGAAAGCCCAATTTATTTTCATTTTGAGTTTTTCCAGTGAAAACGGCCCTTTTCCACATTTAAAATAAAAATCCCTTACAAAACTTAGCCCATCCCCAACTAGACCGATTTCAAACCTATTCTGTGTCTAATTTGCAGAGTGTTGATCATGCACATCCTCGGTGAAATTGAAAAATTGTGGAAGGCATCGTGCATGCCACGTGCAAACAAAAATCAAAGTGTGGAGCCTTTGTACACATAATCATGATAACAACCATCAAATTGGGAACCCATCCATGTCACTGATCATACCACTATGGATTATCCACAATCTTTTATACATATCCAACAAAATTGAAGCAATTGAAAACTAAAAATCAAGCATATTTTATATTATTGTCACCATTTTTTTTTTGTATAAAATTTCCCCAAAATTACTCTAAACCAAACAAAATATCATTATTGACCCTATAAATTTTAATTTTTGGAAAACTCTAAACAAAATATATTCTCACTTTTCACATGAAAACCAATACTAAAATCCAAATCTCATGAGAAATGTTGTATATGACAAACCACCCCGAGCAGAAACCCGAATGAGCCCTTAAAGTTGGATTTGGTTTTTTTACCCTATTACCATTCATTTGACAGGTGTAAGATAAATAATTGGAGAACTCATTCTGCTTTGGTGGAACCATTATGCTGGCTATCATGGATTCTTCTGAATTTTTTATTTGTATTAAAACACTGCTGTGCATGTAAGTAGAATTATTATGATACTAGGAGATGCATAAAAGCAATTACGAGTGACAAAGTTCAGCATGGTAATGCTACATGGATTTTCTTATGATTATGCTTATTGCTTTCTCATCATTTGGTGGAATGCAATATCAGCATCTTAATTGGTTTCATGCATCCATTCTTGCTATAATTTTTTGTAGGGCAGATATTTTGTTAATTATATTAAGTGATAGCTTGAAAATATCAATAAAGAAACATATTGCTGCAATTTTATTTGATTGGTACTGGCCTTGGTGGCATTTTACTGGAATGAGTGCTGATATGTGTGTGCATATATCTAACATGCTCCCCCCATTATATGTACTTGGGTAGACCAAAATACTGTAGATATTTCCTTATTTTGCTTATAGTTTTAAGTTTCAACTACCATTTCCTCGCCCATTATGCGCCCTTTCTTCTTCTTTTAAGCATCATTGTCTTGCCATTTATCATATGTGGTGGTCGTGCTGATGTGAAGTTACGTCTAGTTAAATCGTTGTGGCTGGAAAGATGAAGACGCATTCATTCACTCCTGAATGTTTTAGCAATCAATTTTGTTTTTTTAATGTTTTTGAGATTCTTTGTTTACTACATGGGTTTGTTACACTAACTCGTTGAGTTCCTTAACTACTACTAGTATATTCGGGAGCTTCTGTTTCCCAGATGTTGGGGATCTCATGCCGATAGATGTTACCTCTTAAGGTTTGGTATTGTGAAAACTCAGGATCTTGTCTTATCTGTATGCCTTAGAGAAGAGTTACATCATCCTGCTGTAACTGTAAGTGCATACATAAAGTCAGTTGCTTTGTACATCACGGCACATTCCATTAAAATTGCGTAACATTCAAGAAAATATTGCTAGCATTTAAAATTAGGCTTGCTTTTTGAGCAACTCAAGTATTCTATTTAAAAGTAATTTCTTGATAAGAATTCGTGACCAAGCCCGTGAATGACTTCTTTCTTCCTCTGTTTGCATATTATCTTAAAGGGTTAAAGTTTTAAGGAATGGTGAAAAGATATTGATAGTCAAAAACTTGCAATAGGCGGGTTGTACTTTGCTTAAGGATTACAGCGATCTGTGTTACTTTAGAGGCATGTCATTTAGATGTTGGGCTTCTTTCCCTGCAATACATTTGGTTCTCATCCAGTCAATCTCAATATTTTAGCAATGCAATATGAATGCATGATATTGGTGTTCCTTTTTAGTTTTAAGAACTATTATTTGTTTTGTTGATCTTTGGGATCTCCCATGCATGATGCATCTATTTTTTGCCTTTGTGTGTGTATGTGTGTGTGCATTGCAGAATTCACATCATATGTGGACTGTGGAGCTCCTTAAACTTAATGCTTCCAATCATCAAGAGATTTCGCCTCTGATTTTCTGATCTATTTCATCCATTCTGCTTTGGCATGTAAAATTTGTTTACCTAGTTATGCTGCAAAATTCTTTTAGAAAGTGGATCTGCTAAATTCTTGACATTTGTAATTTTTGTTGTTCAGAGAACCTCTCTCCTTTGATATTGACTACTGAGTAGACACAGACTCATCTTTCATGTTCTTTGTTTTATCTTCCCGGCACAAATGAAGGCTAACCACAGGAATAAGATGGTTTTATGTCATTTATAAACCATCCAATCTATTTGAATATAGCCTCTAAGCCAATCCTGGGCAATCACGTATTGTAGTTTCCACATTCACTTTATGGATGCACAAAACTCTTTTCGTGTAATGTAGATTTTGTTACGAATATAAGATTTAATCATTTATTGTAGACGTGGAAACAACATATAATATGTAACCCTAGGAATAAAAGATACTGTTATGTACTAGAAGATGCTATTAAACTCTCTCTCACATACAAAATTGCACACACTTGAGCGCCCACAGGCACACACCTTTATTCCTACATCGTTTTGGAAATCTTCAGTTTATTATGTTTTTGCATCAAGGGGCCCAGTTTGTACTCTTGAATCATGAAAATAGCTTCTTACTCTAGTGACTTCGTTTGACCATGGAACAGACAGTTAGGTACTTGAATCTGTGTCAATGCTGGAGAGTGCACATTTTTTTTTGAGACAATTGGTGCCTTTTGACATTAAAGAACATTGGCGTGCCCATTTTTTCTGGGTTCAGCACATTCAGCACGTGTTTTGTCTGGCATTCCTTACTCATTTTTCATTTTTATGCACATTTCTCTATGATCAACCTTTTTCCCTGTCTATTTCTTCATGCCAGTACACAGATGAAGAGGCTGAACATGCTTATGAAGAGTTTTATGAGGATGTACATACAGAATTCTTGAAATTTGGGGAGATTGTAAATTTCAAGGTAGCCATATTTGTCCTTGAAAGAATAGATATTAGATTTATTTAATTTTTCTCTTAATAACTTGCCCGCTTTCATAATTTTGGATATGAGCTGCAATACACTGGAGAAGAGAGGCATTAGATTTTAGCAATGTAGTCTTCCAGTTAATTTTGTGAGTTTATTGTTTCCAACTGATTGTTTAAGTGTTGTCATAATCTGTTCCAGATGGAAAATAAAAGCTTGCCATTCCTATGGATTTTGTCCTTTCCTTTTACTTCACTTCATGGCCCATTGTTAAACTGACATACAGAGGGAAGTTGGTTTTCCATGCTACTTGTCCGTGAGCATGAGGTGTAATGTAGTTGTTGTACTGTAGAAAATGAATCTTCTTGCGCACTGCACATCTCCAGTTTTGGGCATAATGAATAAATAGCCATGTATCAGGTCTGCAGAAATGGTTCATCTCATTTGCGAGGAAACGTGTACGTGCACTATAAGTCTTTGGATTCTGCTGTGCAGGCTTATGAATCAGCAAACGGTCGTTACTTTGCAGGAAAACAGGTATTGCCTCCTTTATTTCATGCAAATCAAAATTGTCATTGTTAGCATGCGCGTACTAGGTTTCTTGGAAATATGTTTACATCATTTCCCCTTATTGATATATGTCCAGGAGTTTATATCATTAATATTGTCAATTTTACAATATATATATATATATATAATTATATATACTTGTTGCTATAGAATAATAAGGGAATTGAAACTTTCGTTCTTGACAAAATGCTGGTAATCTATGGAAAATATACCTGGGAAACTCAGTGCGGAATGTCCTCTCTGTCCACGCAAAGAACCTGCCAAATTGAACCAACTCTGTGAATTGTGAATCTTAAAAGTGTTTATTGCTATTATGAGTAGTCATCCGGTGCCCTTAAGCAATCTTCCTTAATACTAAGGATTAGTTAGGGAATAACTACCTTCTTTTAGAGAAGGAAACCAACATACAAATATTAAAATTCCTAAATTATTTAGGCATAATTCTGAAACAAATAATGTTCCAGGTAAAACAGGAACCAAAGAAATATATATTATATGAGAAAGTTGATATTCTTGATATTCCAGTATACACATTCTCTCCCCAAAAAAAAAAAAAAAAAAAAAAATGCATCAAGTGACATGACAATTATCAGAAAAGAATTCTATTAAAAGGAATCCAGCCTTACTTATATGAAGTATAATATAATAGCGAGTATATGTCACTCCAAATAATAGATTTTGTGATGGATATGATTTATATTTCAATTTTCATTGCATAAACAAATAGTTGTCAAAAGTGCGCCTAGGCGATAAGCGACCCAATCGCTTCAATGTAACATGCGACAAAAGTGACAAGGCGGCCGCTTGGGGGCACCTAGGCGTCGCTTTTTCTGAGGCAAGCGGCGATAAAAGCCATCGCCTTTCACGCCAGACGTTTTTCTGTGCTTCTCATTTTTTTTAATACAAAAGGACTTTAAGTAAAATATAGTTTTAAAACTTAAACCCTAAAAAACTACCCACTGCCCGCTGTCAAAGAAAGTAAAACGAGAGAAGGAAGACGTTACCCACCCTTGACTGAAAACCCTGGGTTCCCAGCGCCGCCGTCCACCGACGTCCCTCATTCCACCAGCGCAAGTGCAGGCGCACAACCCAGGTACTTTTTCAATTTCTACTTGTTTTTTCAGCTTTTTATTTTATTTTATTTGCTACTACGTTTGATATTAGCTCTTTTAAATTTATGGCTAGTTGTTTTTTTTTTTTTGTGTTTTAAGTCTTAACATGAACTTGGATTCTGTTTATGATCTTCTGTATTTATTATTATTTTTTACCTTTTGTGGCTGAAATTGCTACAA
Organism: Rehmannia glutinosa; assembly: GCA_016081115.2. Taxonomy (NCBI): domain Eukaryota; kingdom Viridiplantae; phylum Streptophyta; class Magnoliopsida; order Lamiales; family Orobanchaceae; genus Rehmannia; species Rehmannia glutinosa. The sequence continues at coordinate 1,534,024 of CM071926.1, forward strand.
ATTACCTAAATATTTCTGAAATTTATTGTTGAAACACATAATTACTTCTTTGGCTCTTTTTTTTTTGGGCTGAAAATTGCTGAACTACTTTACTGTTTTGCTGAATTGTTGTTGTTCATGTTCAATCAGACATGGCTTTTGAACAATTGAACGACCCCGGTTGGAAGCATTGCTATTTGAAAGACAAGAAAAATCCAAATAGTGTGATGTGCAAGTATTGCGGTTTCACTTCAATTGGAGGAATTTTCGAGCCAAATATCATTTTATTGGCGATTCCAAACAAGTTAGAAAGTGCAAAGAATGTCCTCAAGATGTTCGTGATGTGCTTTTGGCATATATTAATGAAAAGAATAAGGATAAGTCAAAGCTTCTGGATATTATGGTAGGATGAATGAAGTTTTTGGCTTTGTTGATGTGGAAGAAGATGAAGATGTTGAAATTGAACACGAAGTTGTATCATTGTCAAGTTCAGAAGGGAGTAAAAAAAGGTGTTTGACAAATGAGAGTGGAAGTGGTAGTGTTAAAGGGCCACTCGACTTATTCATTACTAAACAAAAAGGCAAAGGGGTGAAATTGAGGCAAACAAACATGAATTATGGATGTGATAAAGAGATTAGAGATCGTGTAGCTCAAAAGATAGCACGTTTCCTTTATCAAGCTGCGATTTCCTTCAATGTTGTCAAATTGGATAGCTTCAAGGACATGATTCAAGCTATAGGTGAGTACGAGCCTAATTTGAAGTCACCTAGTTACCATGAAGTGAGGGTACTTTCTTGTAAAGAAGGAAATTGCCTATCTGAGGAGTTGTTGAAGGAAGATAAAGACGAGTGTGAGAAATATGGTTGTTCAATCATGTCTGATGGATGGACCGATAGGAAAGAGAGGACATTGTTCAACTTTTTGGTTGGTTGATTCTGATCTGTTGATGTATCAACCTATATGAAAAATGGGGATTTATTGTTTAAGTTTCTTGATAACTTTGTTGAGCGTGTTGGGGAGAAAAATGTTGTGCAAGTTGTTACTGACAATGAGAGTAATTATGTTCTTGCTGGTAAGCGTAATTACTAAATTATTTAGTATTTGCTATTTATTTAGTTAGTGAATATATTCTAAAAATTAGGTAAGTATTTTATGACGAAGAAAACCATTCCTCTAGCATCAAATCAATGCAGTGAGCTGCGCGTGGGGTCCAGAATAAATTAGGTCTCTTCGCCATAAAATACTTACCTAAGAAAAATTTTAAAAAAAGTGAGAATATATTCACTAACTAAATAAATAGCAAATACTAAATAATTTAGTAATTACACTTACCAACAATAACATAATTACTCCCACTGTCAGTGCACAACATTTTTCTCCCCAAACACGCTCGACAAAGTTATCAAGAAACTTAAACAATAAATCCCCATTTTTCATATAGGCTGATGCATCAACAGATTCCAAGAACATTGTTCCCTTGGCAGAATTAACCAAAAAGTTGATCAGTGTCCTCTCTTTCCTATCAGTCCATCCATCACTTTCCTATCAGTCCATCCATCAGACATGATTGAACAACCATATTTCTCACACTCGTCTTTATTTTCCTTCAACAACTCCCCCGTATAGGCAATTTCCTTCGTTTAGAAGGGGTACCTCACTTCATGGTAACTAGGTAGCTTCAAATTAGGCTCGTACTCACCTATAGCTTGAATCATGTCCTTGAAACTATCCAATTTGACAGCATTTAAAGGAAATCGCAGCTTGATAAAGGAAACGTGCTATCTTTTTAGCTACACGATCTCTAATCTCTTTATCACAACCATCATTGATGTTTGTTTGCCTCAATTTCACCCCTTTGCCTTTTTGTTTAGTAACGAATAAGTCAAGTGGCCGTTTAACACTACCACTTCCACTCTCATTTGTCAAACACCTTTTTTTACTCCCTTCTGAACTTGACAATGATATAACTTCGTGTTGAAGTTCAAAATCTTCATCTTCTTCCACATCGCCAAAAACTTCATTCATCCCACCATAATATCCATAAGCTTTCGACTTCTCCTTCTTTTCATTAATATATGCCAAAGCTCGTCACGAACATCGTGAGGACATTCTTTGCACTTTTTAACTTGTTTGGAATCGCCAATAAGATGATGTTTGGCTCGAAAAATTCCTCCATTTGAAGTGAACCCACAATACTTGCACGTCACACATTTGGATTTTTCTTGTCTTTTCAATTAGCAATGCTTCCAACCGGGGTCTTTTCTACCATCATCTGGTTGTTCAGAAGCCATGTCTGATTGAACATGAACAACAAAAATTCAGCAAAACAAAAAAGAGCCAAAGAAATAATTATGTATTTAAAAAATACTTAAAAATATATATTTAGGTATTTGTAGTATTTTCAGCCACAAAAGGTAAAAAAAAAAGTTACAGAAGATCATAAGCAGAAATCCAAGTTCATGTTAAGACTTTAAACACAAAAAAACAACTATCCATAAACTTAAGAGAGCTAAATTCAAATGTAGTTGCAAATAAAAAAAAAGGCTGAAAAAACAAGTAAAATTTGGAAAAGTACCTAAGTTGTGCGCCTGCACTTGCGCCACCCGCAGCGGCGAACGGTGGCTCTGGGAACCCGGGGTTTTTCAGTCAAGGGTGGGTAACGTCTTCCTTCTCTCGTTTTACTTTCTTTGACATCGGGCAATGAGTAGTTTTTTAGGGTTTAAGTTTTAAAACTATATTTTACTTAAAAGCCCTTTTGTATTAAAAAACTGAAAAACTCCTGGCGTGAAAGGTGATGGCTTTTTATCGCCTCTCGCCTCAGAAAAAGTGACGCCTAGGCACCCCCAGGCGGCCTCTTCGTCACTTTTGTCGCTTGTTGTTACACTGAAGCGGTATTGGATCGCCTAGGCGCTTTTGACAACTATGGTTTACACTCTTTTAATGCCTAAATGCGATAGGAAGCTTTTGAAACACAAGAATAAAGCATGCAAGTAGGTCCAAAAAAAAACTTCTAGCTTCTTCCTCTGGACAAGCTATTGTATAAATTGTACAACTTCAATTTTAAATTTGATACCTACATTAATTTTGCATTTCAATTGAGAATTACTAGAGAAGAAAGAAATAAAAGCAAATGAAGGTCAAACCATCACCTTTGTTATCTTTGTTTATACAGAGATGTGTAACGTGTATATAAACAAATATGCATGTATAGTCAGGAATTGGGGAAAGATTTAAGGGGTGCCAATAGCCTTGCGTGCGTCCTAAATTTGCATCAATTGATAGAGAAAGAAAAATGGAGGTGAGATTATTAGAGGACTAACCAAATGGCCAAGACGGTAGGTATATAGCCTTATATAGAAAATGAGAATCATAATAGTAGAAAAACAAGTACAAGAGATAATGTTGGGGCTCGATAGTTGGTACTGATTGCAATCTTGAGGTTACTTGATCATCAGTCTGATTCAATCACCACACTTCATGAACGTACTATCTTCATCTCATCTCCTTTTCGTGTAAAAAGAACTTGCCATATTTTGTTAAAGCGGCAGTTTTAATGATTGAAAATGGTAACAGAATTGGCTTTGTAGCTAGTAACCACTGGATTTATTCTTTTGGCGTGTTTGCTTCAGTTTCTCGTGAGTGCAGACACTTCAAATTATTGTGAATCCGGCTGCTATCATGTGCACGTCTGCTCCAAAATATTAGCATACTACACAATGTAGTTTTTAAATTGCTGCTTTATGTTTTGATGATGACTTCCTCGTTTGGTATTGACAGGTTCAATGCGAATTTATTGGGGTGACAAGATGGAAGGTTGCTATATGTGGAGAGTTTATGAAATCGAAGTTTCAGGTAGAGTTACAACATTCCCTTTGAATCGATATTTCTTCATACTTGTGCAATTATCCACCTCCCCATGGAGATGCAGCTGCAATGGCTGCAGCTACAATCCCTGTCTATGCTGATGTTACATGGCTTGTCCTCATGTATAAATACCTGGATTTCTTTTTAGACATGTTCACGTGGAACGGCCTGCAATTTTATTCACTGCTTTCGGAATCCTGGCGGAGACTATGAATGGGCTGATTGGGATAAACCAGCTCCAAAATACTGTCTGAAAAAGATGGCTGCTTTGTTTGGTTATCCTGATGAATCTGGTTATGAAAAACAGATTGAACGAGGAAGCCCTAGATCGTTCAGGAATTCCAGCAGAACATCGGGTGATTTTGACAGGTGCGCTTAAATTGTTGACTAAGATTTGTATCATTCTACCATGTAGTTGGAACCTGCCTACTGAACCAGGTCCATTCACAGCCCCGCCCAGAAATGAAAAAAAGAAAAGAAAAGAATAGGGCCAGTTTTGCTTAGATGTCCTCCATATGGGTTTTTTTCCTTATTATCTATTTGTTTGTGGGGTTGGGTTGTACACGGTTTTGACTTGAAAGAGAAATTGGTACAACATCCGCCTTGGCTAAACTGAAATTAATTGCTGCTACCAAACATTTTTAATTAACAACAGGATTTAGGATATGATTTGAGAAGTCCATAGTTTTGATGGCACAACCATTTCTTACAAACTCAAATACTTTCGGAAGAAGCCTTCAAGTGCTTAATTAAGTGTTCTTTGATTTCCACATCAAAGTGGGGTGTTTTGGAAATTGGGCATCATGGGCTCCACATTAGGTTAGTTTTGGGGAAATTATTAGTTAGCAAGCATTATCACTACTGTTACCCATCTGAAAATTATGAACAGAAAAAATGATGAACGCAATCAAAAAGCTTTATTGTGGAGGATTTTGAAAAAGTTATTTGATGTTTTCTTGTTCTGTGCAAATTTCTGTGTCAGATACCACTCCCGCAGATCTCAATCAAGGGAGACTGGTTATTCAAGAAGTTCAAGAAATTACTCTGATTACTCTGACGATGATGATTTTCGAAGCAGTTCACGTCATTGGCGACATAGACATAATAAAAAGCTGCCTGACGCTCTCGATGACAAACAATGTGACGATACATCAAATTCTAGAGACAACCCGTATAGTAAGAATGCAAACATCGATAGTGATTCTGACAGAAATTGGTCGGACAAGAATGGAGGTAAACGCAGCAGATATGACAGCTCAAAAAGAAATCGCTCTCCAGATCGCAAGAATAGGAAATCTGAATCTCAAGGTCGAAAACACGGTCGAATAAGCATACACGACACTGATTCTGATGAAAATACACGTGATAGTGACCGAGACAACTATAAACGTGGGCATTCGAGTAGGAGCAGAAGGCACAGGGAGAGACGCGATGCTGGTTCACGAGGGAACTGTTCGGATGAGGACAGACTTAAAATTTCAGACCAAAGTGGCTCGTCTTCAAGGCTAGGGCAACAGAACAAAGTGTCTACATCTCCAGATGATCGATGGCGTGTCAGAAGCAGTACCGATGACAGTGACTTAACTGGTGATTGGTCTGATGGAGAGAGAGATAGTCCAAGGTCTGATGGCTCTGAGGAATTTGAAGATAAAAAATTTAAGAGACAATGTGCTCATAAACTAAAGCATTCCAGCGTTAGGGATCATTTGGGTAGAAGGAATGGAGAAGTTGAGCATGATAGTGGAATCCCCAGAAATTCTGATTCTAGTTCGAAATCCAGAAAAGGTACTGGTAAATTGGGACTGGGCGAATCGGAGAAAGAATTTTCTGATCATCTGAAGAAATCAAAAAGAAAGAGAGATGCGGACAAGAAATCTGTTTCTGAAGAAAGTCGAATTCAGTGCCATAAGGTGAAAAGACCTCATGCTACTGACTACCAAATTGATGAGGCTACTGATGAAAGAGGCCGCTGGGAACCGGACAAGTGATTCCGCAGGGCACAAGGAATTTGAGTACTGATCTGATTACAAAGAAAACGAGACGGTAGCGTAGGTGGTACATATAAGAGATACTAGATGATTACCAAGGGAATAACCGAGAAATGATATGTTAGTATCATTTAGTTTGTAGATGGAGATCAAGCCGGGGGAGTACTTGGTGGGTTTAAAGACTAGGTTTCTGTTAAGAAGTTGAAAGAATTTGATGGGAAATATTATATTCAAATTCCTAGAAAATAGAAATCATGCTAGAGAGAACAGTTCTTGATGAAGCCAGGATTTAGCCAGCTGTCTTCATTTTACGAAATGGTGAAAACCATGTTGGAATGTTCAAAGCACTGCTTAGACGGAATATGTCCTGATCTCTATTTCAATCAACCGTTTGGAAACTTACAATGTGCATATTGTGGTGTTAATGAATTTTAACTTCAGAAGAGAACTTATTTTTCTGTGTTTTTTCTTCCATTCTTGTTTATAGAGTCGTGAGAGTTTTTTGTATACTATCATGAAATATTTGTAAATGAAAGCAGTGTAACTGCAGAGTTCTTTCACGAGCGGATGTATTTTGTCAGTATCCCATCGTTTTCCAACCCCATTCTGATAGCACCGAGTGGTTGACATTAATTGTCCAGGAACAAGAATACTACTTTGGAGCATCAAGGAATCAACAAAACTTCCATGGATAACTGTATGAATCTGAGAAGACAAATTATTTTTAAGGTTAACTTTTCTCAGCTAGGAAATGGCAGTAAGGTAATTACATGTTTCTGGTGGCAGTCCCAAACTCTACAAAATTGCATGAGACTATTTTTTATTTTTTTTGAGTTAACAAAACATACACATGTTTGAGTTAATGAACATATAGTGATGTACATACGGGATTTCAAGGAAAAATCTAATAACCCCAATCGATGGACAACCTATTCAAAACATAAGAACACTGAGTGCATATAGCAAAAATTGTCACACAAAAAAGAGATTGATGATCTATATCATCTCCACAGACTTTCATGCAGATCTAATTACCATATCCCACTTTCGTAATCTAATTCAAACTTATGAAAGAAAATTTATTATCCCAGTGTTTTGACTCCTATTGCATATGCTCCTCCATTTATCCTTAAGATCACTTGGAGCACGAGTTCCATCAAACATATGTTGACCAAGTCCCAAGATTTTCCTCCAGGGAATATTCTTGGTTGGTTCATTTGAAAAATTTTCTACTCCTGCCCTGAGCTCCTCTTCTTCTCTCTCTCCGTCTCAGAATCGTCTCTTACATTTCCCACTACCATATCGTCGCAAGCTAGTTTGACCGAGGGTCGCTGGGGGTTGTTTCAACCTTCGGAAGACTTAACTTTGTTATTTAACACTTTATCGATGTCAATCAAAGCAGAATATGATCTCTTTGATCTACTTTGAGTATTCACAGTTGGAGATGTTTGCTTATTCTTATCACTCTGTTCAATACGCTTACTATGCACTGAGACAACTTCAGAATCCCCGTCTATTAGTTTTCTCTTTTTAGATAATCCCTAAGCTATCGCCTGCAGCAAAGGAAGTGAGTCTTCATAATCGGAAGCGAGGAAGTTTCACATTCATCTTTGGGAATCTTTTCTTCTTCAGCATTGCAACGTCCGTGTTCGTGCATCTTAAGTGAACCGTCTTCACCACTTGAAGCTGCAAAAACTTCACGATCATGAATCTTTGTTTCTTCTGCATTGCTGTTTTCTTTTTCCTTGGACATCTAAAGTGAAGGGTCTTCACATTTAGAGCCTGCAAAAGCTTCAGTTTCCTCTTCCTGAGTCTTTTCTTTTTCTCCATTGCTCACATTATGTTCCTTGTCAAGGTGAATAGATTTATCGAAAATGAAATCATTGCCCCCCTTACTTTTACCATCACCACATGTAATATTTACATTTTCTTCACTAACTTTTGATTGATTATCTCCATTAGCTTCAACTCTCTTATTTTCTTGCAAATGTTTTTCTCCGTCTATCATTTCTTCATCCATAAAGGCCAACAAAACTTTCTTTATTGCCTGAGCGTATTCCCTTGCTTGACGTGATTTTGCAAATGTTTGTTTCAATAGACAATATGGGCAATCGAAGTGGCCCGCATCATTAAATCTAATGGACATCTCATACATCCTTCATGAACAGCTAAAGGACAACCGCTTTCACTACAAATCAACAAATTCCCACCTTTATTGCATTTTATGCATAAATTTCTTTTCTGACCAATCAATTTCCGGAAGATCTTCTAATCCCTTTCATGATTGAGGCTCAATATATTTTAATAGAAACGCTGTTATTTGCGATTAGTGATAATGCAAACAACATCTTCCAGTATTATCTCACAACAGCCTAATGACATGCATCAAATCTCATCGACATGAAGGACCCACAAATAACTAATGGACACCAATCCTTGATGAACAACTAAAGGACAACCGTTTTCACTACAGATCAACAAATTCCCACCTTTATTGCATTTTATGCATATATTTCTTTTCTGACCAATCCATTTTCGGAAGATCTTCTAATCTCTTTCCTGATTGAGGCTCAAAATCTTTCAATAAAAATGTCATTACTTGCGATTAGTGACAATGCAAACACCACCTTCCAGTATTATCTCACAACAGCCTAATGACAGGCATCAAATCTCATCGACATGAAGGACCCACAAATGACTAATAGACAATCCTTCATGAACAACTAAAGGACAACCGTTTTCACAACAGATCAACAAATTCCCACCTTTATCGTATTTTAAGCATAAATTTCTTTTCTGATCAATCCATTTTCAGAATGTCTTCTAATCCCTTTCCGGATTGAGGCTCAAAATCTTTCAATAAAAACGCCGTTATTTGCGATTAGTGACAATGCAAACAACACCTTCCAGTATTATCTCACAACAGCCTAATGACAGGCATCAAATCTCAACGACATGAAGGACCCACAAATAACTAATGGACAATCCTTCATGAACAACTAAAAGACAACTGTTTTCACTACAGATCAACAAATTCCCACCTTTATCACATTTTATGCATAAATTTCTTTTCTGACCAATCCATTTCGGAAGATCTTCTAATCCCTTTCCTGATTGAGGCTCTAAATCTTTCAATAAAAACACCGTTATTTGCGATTATTGACAATGCAAACAACACCTTCCAGTATTATCTCACAACAGCCTAATGACAAGCATCAAATCTCATCGACATGAAGGACCCACAATTAACTAATGGACAATCCTTCATGAACAACTAAAAGACAACCTTTTTCACTATAGATCAACAAATTCCCACCTTTATCGCATTTTATGCATAAATTTCTTTTCTGACCAATCCATTTTCGGAAGATCTTCTAATCCCTTTTCTGATTGAGGCTCTAAATCTTTCAATAAAAACACCGTTATTTGCGATTATTGACAATGCAAACAACACCTTCAAGTATTATCTCACAACAGCATAATGACAGGCATCAAATCTCATTGACATGAAGGACCCACAAATAACTAATGGACAATCAATCCTTGATGAACAACTAAAGGACAACCGTTTTCACTACGGATCAACAAATTCCCACCTTTATCGCATTTTATGCATATATTTCTTTTTCTACCAATCCATTTTCGGAAGATCTTCTAATCCATTTCTTTGATTGAGGCTCAAAATCTTTCAATGAAAATGACGTTATTTACGATTAGTGACAATGCAAACACCACCTTCCAAGATATCTCACAAATGACTTAATGACAGACATCAAATCTCATCGACATGAAGGACCCACAAATAACTAATGGACAATCAATCCTTGATGAACAACTAAAGGACAACCGTTTTCACTACAGATCAACAAATTCCCACCTTTATCGTATTTTATGCATATATTTCTTTCTGACCAATCCATTTTCGGAAGATCTTCTAATCCTTTTCCTGATTGAGGCTCAAAATCTTTCAATAAAAATGACGTTATTAGCGATTAGTGACAATGCAAACACCAACTTCCAAAAGATTATCTCACAACAAAAGCTAATTACAGGCATCAAATCTCATCGACATGAAGGACCCACAAATAACTAATGGACAATCAATCCTTGATGAACAACTAAAGGACAACCGTTTTCACTCTGAGATCAACAAATTCCCACCTTTATCGCATTTTAAGCATATATTTCTTTTCTCACCAATCCATTTTCTAAGATCTTCTAATCCCTTTCCTGATTGAGGCTCAAAATCTTTCAATGAAAATGACGTTATTTGCGATTAGTGACAATTCAAACACCACCTTCCAAGATTATCTCACAACAATAATAATGACGATGACATCAAATCTCATCGACATGAAGGACCCACAAATAACTAATGGACAATCAATCCTTGATGAACAGCTAAAGGACAACCGTTTTCACTACAGATCAACAAATTCCCACCTTTATCGCATTTTATGCATATATTTCTTTTAAACCAATCCATTTTCGGAAGATCTTCTAATCCCTTTCCGATTGAGGCTCAAAATCTTTCAATAAAAATGCGTTATTAGCGATTAATGACAATGCAAACACCAACTTCCAAGATTATCTCACAAATGTACTAATGACAGGCATCAAATCTCAACGACATGAAGGACCCACAAATAACTAATGGACAATCAATCCTTGATGAACAACTAAAGGACAACCGTTTTCACTACAGATCAACAAATTCCCACCTTTATCGCATTTTATGCATATATTTCTTTTCTGACCAATCCATTTTGGGAAGATCTTCTAATCCCTTTCCTGATTGAGGCTCAAAATCTTTCAATAAAAATGCCATTACTTGCGATTAGTGACAATGCAAACACCACCTTCCAGTATTATCTCACAACAGCCTAATGACAGGCATCAAATCTCATCGACATGAAGGACCCACAAATGACTAATAGACAATCCTTCATGAACAACTAAAGGACAACCATTTTCACAACAGATCAACAAATTCCCACCTTTATCGTATTTTAAGCACAAATTTCTTTTCTGATCAATCCATTTTCAGAATGTCTTCTAATCCCTTTCCGGATTGAGGCTCAAAATCTTTTAATAAAAACGCCGTTATTTGCGATTAGTGACAATGCAAACAACACCTTCCAGTATTATCTCACAACAGCCTAATGACAGCATCAAATCTCAACGACATGAAGGACCCACAAATAACTAATGGACAATCCTTCATGAACAGCTAAAAGACTACCATTTTCACTACAGATCAACAAATTCCCACCGTTATCGCATTTTATGCATTAATTTATTTTCTGACCAATCCATTTTCTGAAGATCTTCTAACCCCTTTCCTGATTGAGGATCAAAATCTTTCAATAAAAACGCCGTTATTTTCGATTATTGACAATGCAAACAACACCTTCCAGTATTATCTCACAACAGCCTAATGACTGGCATCAAATCTCACCGACATGAAGGACCCACAAATAACTAATGGACAATCCTTCATGAACAGCTACAAGACAACCGTTTTCACTACATATCAACAAATTCCCACCTTTATCGCATTTTATGCATAAATTTCTTTTCTGACCAATCCATTTTCGGATGATCTTCTAATCCCTTTCCTGATTGAGGCTCAAAATCTTTCAATAAAAATGCCGTTATTTGTGATTAGTGACAATGCAAACATCACCTTCCAGTATTATCTCACAACAACCTAATGACAGTCATCAAATCTCATCTACATGAAGGACCCACAAATAACTAATCGACAAACCTTCATGAACAACTTAAGGACAACCGTTTTCACTACAGATCAACAAATTACCACCTTTATCGCATTTTATGCATATATTTCTTTTCTGACCAATCCATTTTTGGTAGATTTTTTAATCCCTTTCCTGATTGAGGCTCAAAATCTTTCAATAAAAATGACGTTATTTGCGATTAGTGACAATGCAATAATCACCTTCATGTATTATCTCACAAATGCTAATGACAGGCATCAAATATCATCGATATTAAGGACCCACATATAACTAATGGACAATCCTTCATGAACAACTAAAGGACAACCGTTTTCATTACAGATCAACAAATTCCTACCTTTATCGCATTTTATGCATAAATTTCTTTTCGATCGATCCATTTTCAAGATCTTCTAATCCCTTTCCTGGTTGAGGCTCAAAATCTTTCAATAAAAATCTCGTTATTTGCGATTAGTGACAATGCAATAATCACCTTCATGTATTATCTCACAACAGCCTAATGACAGGCATCAAGTCTCATCGACATGAAGGACCCACAAATAACTAATGGACAATCCTTCATGAACAGCTAAAAGTAACCGTTTTCACAACAGATCAACAAATTCCCACCTTTATCGCATTTTATGCATAAATTTCTTTTCTAACCAATCCATTTTCGTTAGATCTTCTAATCCCTTTCCAGATAGAGACAAAAAATCTTTCAAAAGGACAACCGTTTTCACTACAGATCAACAAATTCCTACCTTTATCATATTTTATGCATAAATTTCTTTTCTGGCCAATCCATTTTCGGAAGATCTTCTAATCCATTTCGTGATTGAGGCTCAAAATCTTTCAATAAAAACGTCGTTATTTGCAATTATTGATAAATAGTTCTTGAAAAGCGGCGAAGCTTGTAAATGCAAACAACACCTTCCAGTATTATCTCACAACAGCCTAATGACATGCATCAAATCCCATCGACATGAAGGACCCACAAATAACTAATGGACAATCCTTCATGAACAACTAAAGGACATTTGTTTTCATTACATATCAACAAATTCCAACCTTTATCGCATTTAATGCATAAATTTCTTTTCTGACCAATCCATTTTCGGGAGACCTTCTAATCCCTTTCACGATTGAGGTTCAAAAACATTCAATAAAATCGTCGTTATTTGCGATTAGTGACAATGCAAACGAACACCTTCCAGTATTATCTCACAACAGCATAATGACAAAGATCAAATCTCATCGACATGATAATGGACAATCCTTCATGAACAACTAAAGGACAACCGTTTTCACTACATTTCAATAAATTCCCACCTTTATCGCATTTTATGTATAAATTTACTTTTCTCACCAATCCATTTTTAGAAGATCTTCTAACCCCTTTCCCGATTGAGGCTCAATATTTTCAATAAAAACGCCGTTATTTGCGATTAGTGACAATGCAAACAACACCTTCCAAGATTATCACACAAATGACCCAATGACATGCATCAAATCTCATCGAGATGAAGTTCCCACAAATAACTAATGGACAATCCTTCATGAAAAGCTAAAGGACAACCGATTTCATTACATATCAACAAATTCCCACCTTTATCGCATTTTATGCATAAATTTCTTTTCTCGACCAATTCATTTTTGGGAAGATCTTATAATTCCATTCCCGATTGAGGCTCAAAATCTTCAATAAAAATTCCGTTATTTGTGATTAGTGACTATTCAAAAACACCTTCCAAAAGATTATCACACAACAACCCAATGACAGGCAACAAATCTCATCGACATGAAGGAACCACAAATAACTAATGGACAATCCTTCTTGAAAAGCTAAAGGACAATTGATTTCATTACATATCAATAAATTCCCACCTTTATCACATTTTATGAATAAATTTCTTTTCTGACCAATTCATTTTCGGAAGATCTTCTAATCCCTTTTCCCGATTGAGACTCAAAATCTTTCAATAAAAATGCCGTTATTTGCGATTAGTGACAATGCAAACAACACCTTCCAGTATTATATCACAACAACCTAATGACATGCATCAAATCTCATCGACATGAAGGACCCACAAATAACTAATTGACAATCCTTCATGAAAAGCTAAAGAACAACCGTTTCTACTACAGATCAACAAATTCCCACATTTATCGCATTTTATGTATAAATTTCATTTATGGCCAATCCATTTTCGGATTATCTTCTAATCCTTTTCCTGATTGAGGCTCAAAATCTGTCAATAAAAATGTCATTATTTGCGTTTAGTGACAATGCAAACAACACCTTCCAGTATTATCTCACAACAATCTAATGATAGACATCAAATCTCACCGACATGAAGGACCCACAATTAATTAATGGACAATCAATCCTTGATGAACAGCTAAAAGACAACCGTTTTCACTACAGATCAATAAATTCCTACCTTTATCGCATTTTATGCATAAATTTCTTTTCTGACCAATCCATTTTCGGAAGATCTTCTAATCTCTTTCCTGATTGAGGCTCTAAATCTTTCAATAAAAACACCGTTATTTGCGATAATTGACAATGCAAACAACACCTTCCAAGATTATCTCACAAATGTACTTAATGACAAGCATCAAATATCATCGATATTAAGGACCCACATATAACTAATGGACAATCCTTCATGAACAACTAAAGGACAACCGTTTTCATTACGGATCAACAAATTCCTACCTTTATGGCATTTTATGCATAAATTGCTTTTCTAACCAATCCATTTTCTAAGACCATCTAACCCCTTTCCGATTGAGGCTCAAAATCTTCCAATAAAAATGCCGTTATTTGCGATTAGTGACAATGCAAACAACACCATCCAATATTATCTCACAACAGCCTATGACAAACATCAAATCTCATCGACATGAAGGATCCACAAATGACTAATAGTCAATCCTTCATGAACAGCTAAAGGACGACCTTTATCACTATAGATCAACAAATTCCCACCTTTATCGCATTTTAAGCATAAATTTCTTTTCTGACCAACCAATTTCCAGAAGGTCTTCTAATCCCTTTCCTAATTGAGGCTAAAATTTTTTCAATAAAAACGTTGTTATTTGCGATTAGTGACAATGCAAACACCACCTTCCAGTATCATCTCACAATAGCCTAATGACAGGCATCAAATCTCATCGACATGAAGGACCCACAAATAACTAATGGACAATCCTTCATGATCAGCTAAACGACAACCATTTTCACTACAGATCAATAAATTTCCACCTTTATCGCATTTTATGCATAAATTTCTTTTCTGAACAATCCATTTTCGGAAGATCTACTAATCGCTCTCTTTATTAAGGCTCAAAATCTTTCAATAAAATGGCCGTTATTTGCGATTAGTGACAATGCAAACAACACCTTCCAGTAGTATCTCACAACAACCTAATAACAGGCATCAAATCTCATCGACATGAAGGACCCACAAATAACTAATGGACAATCAATCCTTCATGAACAACTAAAGGACAACCGTTTTCACTACAGATCAACAAATTCCCACCTTTATCGCATTTTATGCATAAATTTCTTTTCTGATCGATCCATTTTCGGAAGATCTTCTAATCCCTTTCCTGATTGAGGCTCAAAATCTGTCAATAAAATCGTCATTATTTGCGTTTAGTGACAATGCAAACAACACCTTCCTGTATTATCTCACAATAGCCTAATGATAGACATCAAATCTCACCGACATGAAGGACCCACAATTAACTAATGGACAATCCTTCATGAACAGCTAAAAGACAACCGTTTTCACTACAGATCAACAAATTCCCACCTTTATCGCATTTTATGCATAAATTTCTTTTCTGACCAATCCATTTTCGGAAGATCTTCTAATCCCTTTCCTGATTGAGGCTCTAAATCTTTCAATAAAAACACCGTTATTTGCGATTATTGACAATGCAAACAACATCTTCCAGTATTATCTCACAACAGCCTAATGACAGGCATCAAATCTCATCGACATGAAGGACCAACAAATAACTAATGGATAATCCTTGATGAATAGATAAAGGACAACCGCTTTTCACTACGGATCAACAAATTCCCACCTTTATCGTATTTTATGCATATATTACTTTTCGACCAATCCATTTTCGGAAGATCTTCTAATACCTTTCCGATTGAGGCTCAAAATCTTTCAATAAAAAAATGACGTTATTTGCGATTAGTGACAATGCAAACACCACCTTCCATATTATATCACAAATGTACCAATTACAGGCATCAAATCTCATTGACATGAAGGACCCACAAATAACAAATGGACAATCCTTCATGAACAACTAAAGGACAACCATTTTCACTACAGATCAACAAATTCCCACCTTTATCGCATTTTATGCATATATTTCTTTTCTCACCAATCCATTTTCGGAAGATCTTCTAATCCCTTTCCTGATTGAGGCTCAAAATCTTTCAATAAAAATGCCATTACTTGCGATTAGTGACAATGCAAACACCACCTTCCAAAAGATTATCTCACAAATGACCTAATGACAGACATCAAATCTCATCGACATGAAGGATCCACAAATGACTAATAGTCAATCCTTCATGAACAACTAAAGGACAACCTTTATCACTACTGATCAACAAATTCCCACCTTTATCGCATTTTAAGCATAAATTTCTTTTCTCGACCAACCATTTCGGAAGGTCTTCTAATCCCTTTCCTGATTGAGGCTCAAATTTTTTCAATAAAAACGTTGTTATTTGCGATTAGTGACAATGCAAACACCACCTTCCAAAAGATTATCTCACAAATGACTAATGACAGTATCAAATCTCATCGACATGAAGGACCCACAAATAACTAATGGACAATCCTTCATGATCAACTAAACGACAACCATTTTCACTACAGATCAATAAATTTCCACCTTTATCGCATTTTATGCATAAATTTCTTTTCTGACCAATCCATTTTCTAAGATCTACTAATTGCTCTCTTTATTAAGGCTCAAAATTCTTCAACAAAAATGCCATTATTTGCGATTAGTGACAATGCAATAATCACCTTCATGTATTATCTCACAAATGTTAATGGCAGCACCAAATCTCATCGACATGAAGGACCCACAAATAACTAATGGACAATCATTCATGAACAATAAAAGCAACCGTTTTCACGACGGATCAACAAATTCCCACATTTATCGCATTTTATGCATAAATTTCTTTTCTGATCGATCCATTTTCGGAAGATCTTCTAATCCCTTTCCTGATTGAGGCTCAAAATCTGTCAATAAAAACGTCATTATTTGCGTTTAGTGACAATGCAAACAACACCTTCCTGTATTATCTCACAATCGCCTAATGATAGACATCAAATCTCACCGACACATGAAGGACCCACAATTAACAAATGGACAATCCTTCATGAACAGCTAAAATACAACCGTTTTCACTACAGATCAATAAATTCCCACCTTTATCGCATTTTATGCATAAATTTCTTTTCTGACTAATCCATTTTCAGAAGATCTTCTAATCCCTTTCCTGATCGAGGCTCTAAATCTTTCAATAAAAACACCGTTATTTGCGATTATTGACAATGCAAACAACATCTTCCAGTATTATCTCACAACAGCCTAATGACAGGCATCAAATCTCATCGACATGAAGGACCAACAAATAACTAATGGATAATCCTTGATGAATAGCTAAAGGACAACCGTTTTCACTACAGATCAACAAATTCCCACCTTTATCGTATTTTATGCATATATTTCTTTTCTGACCAATCCATTTTCGGAAGATCTTCTAATCCCTTTCCCGATTGAGGCTCAAAATCTTTCAATAAAAACGTCGTTATTTGCGATTAGTGACAATGCAAACACCACCTTCCAAAGATTATCTCACAAATGGCTTAATTACAGGCATCAAATCTCATTGACATGAAGGACCCACAAATAACTAATGGACAATCAATCCTTGATGAACAACTAAAGGACAACCGTTTTCACTACAGATCAACAAATTCCCACCTTTATCGCATTTTATGCATATATTTCTTTTCTGACCAATCCATTTTCGGAAGATCTTCTAATCCCTTTCCTAATTGAGGCTCAAAATCTTTCAATAAAAATGCCATTACTTGCGATTAGTGACAATGCAAACACCACCTTCCAAAGATTATCTCACAATGGCCTAATGACAGTATCAAATTTCATCGACATGAAGGACCCACAAATAACTAATGGACAATCCTTCATGAATAGCTAAAAGACAACCGTTTTCACTACAGATCAACAAATTCCCACCTTTATCGCATTTTATGCATAAATTTCTTTTCTGACCAATCCATTTTCGAAAGATCTTCTAATCCATTTCCGATTGAGGCTCTAAATCTTCCAATAAAAACAACGTTATTTGCGATTATTGACAATGCAAACAACATCTTCCAATTATCTCACAACGACCAATGACATGCATCAAATCTCATCGACATGAAGGACCCACAAATAACTAATGGACAATCCTTCATGAACAACTAAAGGACAACCATTTTCATTACGATCAACAAATTCCCACCTTTATTGCATTTTATGCATAAATTTCTTTTCTGATCGATCCATTTTCGGAAGATCTTCTAATCCCTTTCCTGGTTGAGGATCAAAATCTGTCAATAAAATCGTCATTATTTGTGTTTAGTGACAATGCAAACAACACCTTCCTGTATTATCTCACAATAGCCTAATGATAGACATCAAATCTCACTGACATGAAGGACCCACAATTAACTAATAGACAATCCTTCATGAACAGCTAAAAGACAACCGTTTTCACTACAGATCAACAAATTCCCACCTTTATCGTATTTTATGCATATATTTCTTTTCTGACCAATCCATTTTCGGAAGATCTTCTAATCCATTTCCCGATTGAGGCTCTAAATCTTCCAATAAAAACAACGTTATTTGCGATTATTGACAATGCAAACAACATCTTCCAAGATTATCTCACAAATGACCAATGACATGCATCAAATCTCATTGACATGAAGGACCCACAAATAACTAATGGATAATCCTTGATGAATAGCTAAAAGACAACCGTTTTCACTACAGATCAACAAATTCCCACCTTTATCGTATTTTATGCATATATTTCTTTTCTGACCAATCCATTTTCGGAAGATCTTCTAATCCCTTTCCTGATTGAGGCTCAAAATCTTTCAATAAAAATGACGTTATTTGCGATTAGTGACAATGCAAACACCATCTTCCAAGATATCTCACAACGGACCTAATTACAGGCATGAAATCTCATTGACATGAAGGACCCACAAATAACTAATGGACAATCAATCCTTGATGAACAACTATAGGACAAGCGTTTTCACTACGGATCAACAAATTCCCACCTTTATCGCATTTTATGCATATATTTCTTTTCGACCAATCCATTTCCGAAGATCTTCTAATCCCTTTCCCGATTGAGGCTCAAAATCTTTCAATAAAAATGCCATTACTTGCGATTAGTGACAATGCAAACACCACCTTCGATTATTATCTCACAACATGTACTAATGACATGCATCAAATCTCGCATACGACATGAAGGACCACAAATAACTAATGGAAAATCCTTCATGAACAACTAATAGACAACCGTTTTCACTACATATCAACAAATTCCCACTTTATCGCATTTTATGCATAAATTTCTTTTTCGACCAATCCATTTTTGAAAGATCTTCTAATCCCTTTCCTGATTGAGGCTCTAAATCTTTCAATAAAAACACCGTTATTTGCGATTGTTGACAATGCAAACAACATCTTCTAGTATTATCTCACAACAGCCTAATGACAGGCATCAAATCTCATCGACATGAAGGACCCACAATTAACTAATGGACAATCCTTCATGAACAACTAAAGGACAACCGTTTTCATTACAGATCAACAAATTCCTACCTTTATCGCATTTTATGCATAAATTTCTTTTCTAACCAATCCATTTTCGGAAGATCTTCTAATCCCTTTCCTGATTGAGGCTCAAAATCTTTCAATAAAAACGCCGTTATTTGCGATTAGTGACAATGCAAACAACACCTTCCAATATTATCTCACAACAGCCTAATGACAGGCATCAAATCTCATCGACATGAAGGACCCACAAATGACTAATAGACAATCCTTCATGAACAGCTAAAGGACAACCTTTTTCCCTACAGATCAACAAATTCCCACCTTTATCGCATTTAAAGCATAAATTTCTTTTCTGACCAATCCATTTTCAGAAGGTCTTCTAATCCCTTTCCTGATTGAGGCTCAAAATCTTTCAATAAAAACGTCGTTATTTGCGATTAGTGACAATGCAAACAACACCTTCCAATATTATCTCACAACAGCCTAATGACAGGCATCAAATCTCATCGACATGAAGGACCCACAAATAACTAATGGACAATCCTTCATGAACAGCTAAAAGACTACCGTGTTCACTACAGATCAACAAATTCCCACCTTTATCGCATTTTATACATTAATTTATTTTCTGACCAATCCATTTTCGGAAGATCTTCTAACTCCTTCCCAGATTTAGGATCAAAATCTTTCAATAAAAACGCCGTTATTTTCGATTATTGACAATGCAAACAACACCTTCCAATATTATCTCACAACAGCCTAACGACAGACATCAAATCTCACCGACATGAGGAACCCTCAAATAACTAATAGACAATCCTTCATGAACAGCTAAAAGATAACTGTTTTCACTACAGACCAACAAATTCCCACCTTTATCTCATTTTATGCATAAATGTTTTTCCGACAATCCATTTTTGGATTATCTTCTAATCCCTTTCCTGATTGAGACTCAAAATCTTTCAATAAAAATGTCGTTATTTGTGATTAGAAACAATGCAAACAACATCTTCCAGTATTATCTCACAACAGCCAATCCATTTTCGAAGATCTACTAATCGCTCTCTTGATTAAGGCTCAAAATCTTTCAATAAAAATACCGTTATTTGCGATTAGTGACAATCAAACAACACCTTCATATCTCACAACAACCTAATAACATGCATCAAATCTCATCGACATGAAGGACCCACAAATAACTAATGGATAATCCTTGATGAATAGCTAAAGGACAACCGTTTTCACTACAGATCAACAAATTCCCACCTTTATCGTATTTTATACATATATTTCTTTTCTGACCAATCCATTTTCGGAAGATCTTCTAATCCCTTTCCTGATTGAGGCTCAAAATCTTTCAATAAAAATGTCATTATTTGCGATTAGTGACAATGCAATAATCACCTTCATGTATTATCTCACAACAGCCTAATGACAAGAATCAAATCTCATCGACATGAAGGACCCACAAATAACTAATGGACAATCCTTCATGAACAAACTAAAAGCAACCGTTTTCACAACAGATCAACAAATTCCCACCTTTATCGCATTTTATGCATAAATTTCTTTTCTAACTAATCCATTTTCGTTAGATCTTCTAATCCCTTTCCAGATTGAGGTAAAAAATCTTTCAATAGGACAACCGTTTTCACTACAGATCAACAAATTCCTACCTTTATCATATTTTATGCATAAATTTCTATTCTGGCCAATCCATTTTCAGAAGATCTTCTAATCCATTTCCTGATTGAGGCTCAAAATCTTTCAATAAAAACGCCTTTATTTGCAATTATTGACAAAACGTTTTTGAAAAGCGGCGAAGCTTGTAAATGCAAACAACACCTTCCAGTATTATCTCCAACAACCTAATGACATGCATCAAATCTCACCGACATGAAGGACCCACAAATCACTAATGGACAATCAATCCTTTATAACAACTAAAAGACAACTGTTTTCACTACAGATCAACAAATTCCCACTTGTATCGTATTTTATGCATAAATTTCTTTTCCGACCAATCCATTTTCGGATGATCTTCTATTCCCTTTCCCGATTGAGGCTCATAATCTTTCAATAAAATGTCGTTATTTGTGATTAGTGACAATGCAAACATCATCTTCCAAAGATTATCTCACAACAACCTAATGACAGACATCAAATCTCATCGACATGAATGACCCACAAATAACTAATCGACAAACCTTCATGAACAACTTAAGGACAACCGTTTTCCTCTGAGATCAACAAATTACCACCTTTATCGCATTTTATGCATAAATTTCTTTTCTCGACTAATCCATTTTCGGAAGATCTTCTAATCGCTTTCCGATTGAGGCTCAAAATTCTTCAACAAAAATGCCATTATTTGCGATTAGTGACAATGCAATAATCACCTTCATGTATTATCTCACAAATGTGACCTAATGGCAGTACCAAATCTCATCGACATGAAGGACCCACAAATAACTAATGGACAATCATTCATGAACAAACTAAAAGCAACCGTTTTCACGACGATCAACAAATTCCCACATTTATCGCATTTTATGCATAAATTTCTTTTCTAACCAATCCATTTTCGTTAGATCTTCTAATCCCTTTCCAGTTGAGGCAAAAATCTTTCAATGGGACAACCGCTTTTCACTCTGAGATCAACAAATTCCTACCTTTAACATATTTTATGCATAAATTTCTTTTCCGCCAATCCATTTTCTAAGATCTTCTAACCCCTTTCCGATTGAGGCTCAAAATCTTTCAATAAAAACGCCGTTATTTGCGATTAGTGACAATGCAAACAACACCTTCCAATATTATCTCACAATAGCCTAATGACAGGAATCAAATCTTATCAACATGAAGGACCCACAAATGACTAATAGACAATCCTTCATGAACAACTAAAAGCAACCGTTTTCACAACAGATCAACAAATTCCCACCTTTATCGCATTTTATGCATAAATTTCTTTTCTAACCAATCCATTTTCGTTAGATCTTCTAATCCCTTTCCAGATTGAGGCAAAAAATCTTTCAATAGGACAGCCATTTTAACTACAAATCAACAAATTCCTACCTTTATCATATTTTATGCATAAATTTCTATTCTGGTCAATCCATTTTTGGAAGATCTTCTAATCCATTTCCTGATTGAGGCTCAAAATCTTTCAATAAAAACGCCATTATTTGTAATTATTGACAAATAGTTTTTGAAAAGCGGCAAAGCTTGTAAATGCAAACAACACCTTCCAGTATTATCTCACAACAGCCTAATGACAGACATCAAATCTCATCGACATGAAGGACCCACAAATAACTAATGGACAATCAATCCTTGATGAACAGCTAAATGACAACCGTTTTCACTACAGATCAACAAATTCCCACATTTATCCCATTTTATGCATAAATTTCTTTTCCGACCAATCCATTTTCGGATGATCTTCTAATCCCTTTCTTGATTGAGGCTCAAAATCTTTCAATAAAAATGTCGTTATTTGTGATTAGTGACAATGCAAACATCATCTTCCAGTATTATCTCACAACAACCTAATGACAGGCATCAAATCTCATCGACATGAAGGACCCACAAATAACTAATCGACAAACCTTCATGAACAGCTTAAGGACAACCGTTTTCACTACAGATCAACAAATTACCACCTTTATCGCATTTTATGCATAAATTTCTTTTCTAACTAATCCATTTTCGAAAGATCTTCTAATCGCTTTCCTCATTGAGGCTCAATATCCTTCAACAAAAATGCGTTATTTGCGATTAGTGACAATGCAATAATCACCTTCATGTATTATCTCACAACAACCTAATGGCAGGCATCAAATCTCATCGACATGAAGGACCCACAAATAACTAATGGACAATCCTTCATGAACAGCTAAAAGCAACTGTTTTCACAACATATCAACAAATTCCCACTTTTATCGCATTTTATGCATAAATTTCTTTTCTAACCAATCCATTTCCGGAAGATATTCTAACCGCTTTCTTGATTGAGGCTCAAAATCTTTCAATAAAAACGTCGTTATTTGCGATTAGTGACAATGCAAACAACACCTTCCAATATTATCTCACAACAGCCTAATGACAGGCATCAAATCTCATCGACATGAAGGACCCACAAATGACTAATAGACAATCCTTCATGAACAGCTAAAGGACAACCTTTTTCACTACAGATCAACAAATTCCCACCTTTATCGCATTTTAAGCATAAATTTCTTTTCTGACCAATCCATTTCCAGAAGGTCTTCTAATCCCTTTCCTGATTGAGGCTCAAAATCTTTCAATAAAAACGTCGTTATTTGCGATTAGTGACAATGCAAACAACACCTTCCAGTATTATCTCACAACAGCCTAATGCCAGACATCAAATCTCATCGACATGAAGGACCCACAAATAACTTAATGGACTATCCTTCATGATCAGCTAAACGACAACCCTTTTCGCTACAGATCAACAAATTTCCACCTTTATCGCATTTTGTGCATAAATTTCTTTTCCAACCAATCCATTTTCGGAAGATCTACTAATCGCTTTCTTGATTAAGGCTCAAAATCTTTCAATAAAAATGTCGTTATTTGCGATTAGTGACAATGCAAACATCATCTACTAGTATTATCTCACAACAACCTAATGACAGACATCAAATCTAATCGACATGAAGGACCCACAAATAACTAATCGACAAACCTTTATGAACAAACTTAAGGACAACCGTTTTCCTCTGATTAATAAATTACCACCTTTATCGCATTTTATACATAAATTTCTTTTTCTCACTAATCCATTTTCGGAAGTTCTTCTAATCGCTTTCCGATTGAGGCTCAAAATCCTTCAACAAAAATGTTTGTTATTTGCGATTAGTTATAATGCAAACACCACCTTCGAGTATTATCTCACAAATGCCTAATGACAGGCATCAAATCTCTTCGACATTAAGGACCCACAAATAACTAATGGGCAATCCTTCATGAACAATCAAGGACAACCGCTTTTCATTACGATCAACAAATTCCTACCTTTATCGCATTTTATGCATAAATTTCTTTTCTGACCAATCCATTTTCGGAAGATCTTCTAACCCCTTTCCTGATTGAGGCTCAAAATCTTTCAATAAAAACGCCGTTATTTGCGATTAGTGACAATGCAAACAACACCTTCCAATATTATCTCACAACATGCCTAATGGCAGCATCAAATCTCATCGACATGAAGGACCCACAAATGACTAATAGACAATCCTTCATGAACAAATAAAAGCAACCGTTTTCATAACAGATCAACAAATTCCCACCTTTATCGCATTTTATGCATAAATTTCTTTTGTAACCAATCTATTTTCGTTAGATCTTCTAATCCCTTTCCGAATGAGGCAAAAATCTTTCAATATGACAAACCGCTTTTAACTACATCAACAAATTCCTACTTTTATCATATTTTATGCATAAATTTCTATTCGCCAATTCATTTTCGGAAGATCTTCTAATCCATTTCCGATTGAGGCTCAAAATCTTTCAATAAAAACGCCGTTATTTGCAATTATTGACAAATAGTTTTTGAAAAGCGGCGAAGCTTGTAAATGCAAACAACACCTTCCAAAAGATTATCTCACAACAACCTAATGACATGCATCAAATCTCATCGACATGTAGGACCCACAAATAACTAATGGGCAATCCTTCATGAACAATCCATATTGGACAATCCTTAATGAACAACTAAAGGACAACCGTTTACACTACAGATCAACAAATTCCCACCTTTATCTCATTTTACGCATAAATTTCTTTTCCGACCAATCCATTTTCGGATGATCTTTTAATCCCTTTCCTGATTGAGGCTCAAAATCTTTCAATAAAAATGTCGTTATTTGTGATTAGTGACAATGCAAACATCATCTTCCAAAAGATTTTCTCACAACAACCTAATGACAGGCATCAAATCTCATCGACATGAAGGACCCACAAATAACTAATCGACAAACCTTCATGAACAGCTTAAGGACAACTGCTTTCACTACAGATCAACAAATTACCACCTTTATCGCATTTTATGCATAAATTTCTTTTCCACTAATCCATTTTCTAAGATCTTCTAATCGCTTTCCCCGATTGAGGCTCAAAATCCTTCAACAAAAATGTCGTTATTTGCGATTAGTGACAATGCAATAATCACCTTCATGTATTATCTCACAAATGTAATGGCAGGCATCAAATCTCATCGACATGAAGGACCCACAAATAACTAATGGAAAATCCTTCATGAACAAAAAAGCAAATCGTTTTTTCACAACATATCAATAAATTCCCACCTTTATCGCATTTTATGCATAAATTTCTTTTCTAACGCCGTTATTTGCGATTAGTGACAATGCAAACAACACCTTCCAATAATATCTCACAAATTACCTAATGACAGGCATCAAATCTCATCGACATGAATGACCCACAAATAGCTAATGGACAATCCTTCATGAACAGCTAAAGGACAACCGTTTTCACTAAAGATCAACAAATTCTCACCTTTATCGCATTTTATGCATAAATTTCTTTTCTGGCCAATCCGTTTTTGGAAGATCTTCCAACCCCTTGCCTAATTGAGGCTCAAAATCTGTCAACAAAAATGTCGTTATTTGTTATTAATGACAATGCAAAAAATACCTTCTAGTGTTATCTCACAGCAGCCTAATGACATGCATCAAATCTTATCGACATGAAGGACCCACAAATAACTAATGGACAATCATTTATGATCAGCTAAAGGACAACCGTTCTTGTTACAGATCAACAAATTCCCACCTTTATCGCATTTTATGCATAAATTTCTTTTCTGTCCAATCCATTTTTGGAAGATCTTCTAATCCCTTTCCTGATTGAGGATCAAAATCTTTCAATAAAAACATCGTTATTTGCGATTAGTGACAATGCAAACAACAATTTCGAGATTATCTCACAAATGACTAATGACAGGCATCAAATCTCATCGACATGAAGGACCCACAAATAACTAATCGACAAACCTTCATGAACAAAGGACAACCGTTTTCACTACATATCAAGAAATTACCACCTTTATCGCATTTTATGCATAAATTTCTTTTCGCTAATCCATTTTCGGAAGATCTTCTAATCCCTTTCTTGATTGAGGCTCAAAATCTTTTAATAAAAACGTTGTTATTTGCGATTAGTGACAATGCAAACAACACCTTCCAAGATTACCTCACCATAGCCTAATGACAGGGCATCAAATCTCATCGACATGAAGGACCCACAAATAACTAATGGAAAATCCTTCATGAACATTTCACTAAAAGCAATCGTTTTCACAACATATCAATAAATTCCCACCTTTATCGCATTTTATGCATAAATTTCTTTTCTAACGCCGTTATTTGCGATTAGTGACAATGCAAACAACACCTTCCAATAATATCTCACAACGACTTTAATGACATCAAATCTCATCGACATGAATGACCCACAAATAGCTAATGGGCAATCCTTCATGAACAAATAAAGGACAACCGCTTTTCACTAAAGATCAACAAATTCTCACCTTTATCGCATTTTATGCATAAATTTCTTTTCCGCCAATCCGTTTTGGAAGATCTTCCAACCCCTTGCCTGATTGAGGCTCAAAATCTTTCAACAAAAATGTCGTTATTTGTTATTAATGACAATACAAAAAATACCTTCTAGTATTATCTCACAACAGCCTAATGACATGCATCAAATCTTATCGACATGAAGGACCCACAAATAACTAATGGACAATCCTTTATGATCAGCTAAAGGACAACCGTTTTTGTTACAGATCAACACATTTCCACCTTTATCGCAATTTATGCATAAATTTCTTTTCTCATCCAATCCATTTTTGGAAGATTTTCTAATCTCTTTCCTCATTGAGGATCAAAATCTTTCAATAAAAACATCGTTATTTGTGATTAGTGACAATGCAAACATCATCTTCCAAGTATTTTCTCACAACAACCTAATGACAGCATCAAATCTCATCGACATGAAGGACCCACAAATAACTAATCGACAAACCTTCATGAACAAACTTAAGACAACCGCTTTCACTACGAGATCAACAAATTACCACCTTTATCGCATTTTATGCATAAATTTCTTTTCCTAACTAATCCATTTTCGGAAGATCTTCTAATCGCTTTCCCGATTGAGGCTCAAAATCCTTCAACAAAAATGTCGTTATTTGCGATTAGTGACAATGCATAATCACCTTCATGTATTATCTCACAAATGTACTAATGGCGGGCATCAAATCTCATCGACATGAAGGACCCACAAATAACTAATGGAAAATCCTTCATGAACAACTAAAAGCAAATCCCACTTTTCACAACATATCAATAAATTCCCACCTTTATCGCATTTTATGCATAAATTTCTTTTCTCATAATCTTCAATAAAAATGTTATTTGCGATTAGTGACAATGCAAACAACACCTTCCAATAATATCTCACAAATGACTAATGACAGGCATCAAATCTCATCGACATGAATGACCCACAAATAGCTAATGGGCAATCCTTCATGAACAAAACAACCGTTTTCACTAAAGATCAACAAATTCTCACCTTTATCGCATTTTATGCATAAATTTCTTTTCTGGCCAATCCGTTTTTGGAAGATCTTCCAACCCCTTGCCTGATTGAGGCTCAAAATCTTTCAACAAAAATGTCGTTATTTGTTATTAATGACAATACAAAAAATACCTTCTAGTATTATCTCACAAATGTTAATGACATGCATCAAATCTTATCGACATGAAGGACCCACAAATAACTAATGGACAATCATTTATGATCAGCTAAAGGACAACCGTTTTTGTTATAGATCAACACATTTCCACCTTTATCGCAATTTATGCATAAATTTCTTTTCAATCCAATCCATTTTTGGAAGATCTTCTAATCCCTTTCCTGATTGAGGATCAAAATCTTTCAATAAAAACATCGTTATTTGCGATTAGTGACAATGCAAACAACAATTTCCAGTATTATCTCACAACAGCCTAATGACAGGCATCAAATTTCATCGACATGAAGGACCCACAAATAACTAATGGATAATACTTCATGAGCAGCTAAAGGACAACCGTTTTCACTACAAATCAACAAATTCCCACCTTTATCGCATTTTATGCATATATTTATTTTCTGGCCTATCCATTTTTGGAAGATCTTCTAATCCCTTTCCTGATTGAGGATCAAAATCTTTCAATAAAAACGTCGTTATTTGCATTTAGTGACAATGCAAACAACACCTTCCAGTATTACCTCACCACAACCGAATGACACGCATCAAATCTCATCGACATGAAGGACCCACAAATAATTAATGAACAAACCTTCATGAACAGCTAAAGGATAACCGTTTTCACTACAGATCAACAAATTTCCACCTTTATCTCATTTTATGCATAAATTTTATTTTCTGACCAATCCATTTTCGAAAGATCTTCTAATCCCTTTTCCTGATTGAGTCTCAAAATCTTTCAAAAAAAATGTCGTTATTAGCGATTAGTGACAATGAAAACAACACCTTCCAGTATTACCTCACCACAGCCTAATGACACGCATCAAATCTCATCGACATGAAGGACCCACAAATAATTAATGGACAAACCTTCATGAATAGCTAAAGGACAACCATTTTCACTAGAAATCAACAAATTCCCACCTTTATAGCATTTTAAGCATAAATTTCTTTTCTGACCAATCCATTTTCGGAAGATCTTCTGACCCCTTCCCTGATTGAGGATGAAAATCTTTCAATAAAAACGTCGTTATTTGCGATTAGTGACAATGCAAACAACACCTTCCAGTATTATCTCACAACAGCCTAATGACAGGCATCAAATCTCATCGACATAAAGGACCCACAAATGACTAACGAACAATCCTTCATGAACAGCTAAAGGACAACCATTTTCACTACATATCAACAACTTCCCACCTTTATAGCATTTTATGCATAAATTTCTTTTCTGACCAATCTATTTTCGGAAGATCTTCTGACCCCTTTCCTGATTGAGGCTCAAAATCTTTCAATAACAATGTCGTTATTTGTGATTAGTGACAATGCAAACAACACTTTCCACTATTATCTCACAACAGCCTAATGACAGGCATCAAATCTCATCGACTTGAAGGACCCACAAATAACTAATGGACAATCCTTCATGAATAGCTAAAGGACAACCGTTTTTATTACAGATCAACAAATTCCCACTTTTATCGCATTTTATGCATAAATTTCTGTTGGACCTCTAATACTCGGATTGAAATGTCCCCACAAACCAACACGAGTCTTTTCTACAATCTTCCTCACTCACTTGCACGCGCACTCGAAAACTTCCTTTCACCCATCACATGTCTACTCCGTGGCCAAGCACGCTTAACCTCGTAGTTTCTATGTAATGGGCACCGAGAAAGAAGATGCATCCGCTGGTATAAAGGTAGTCCAAATCAAATCCTTTAAGCTATCATTTAACTATGCAATACAAAGACTCACGAGTTCGAATCGCGGTCGCGCCTCGCGCCTCTTTTAAAGCCCATTGCAGATATTTGACCAAATCCCAACAATCCCCCCAAAGACTTTATCAAAGATCTCACCGCATGCTTGGCAACCTCCGCTTATCCGCCAAACTTCCCGGTTCTAACGCCAACTTTTTCGGGCCCAAGCATCGCGTCACGCGCCTTTCGATTCGGCCGCCAAAGAACCTACACCTTGATTCGATCTTTTTTTAGTCCAAATAACTGGCAACTTACCCTTCGCTTCGGTCACCAAAGAACCTACACCTTGCCTTCGATCCATTTTCAAATCTCCGGCCACTGGCAACATACCCTTGATTAACCCAAAGAACTTACACCTTTAGTTCCAAATCCTTTTACGAGTTAAAGCCACCTTAAACCTACCCTTCGCCCGTCCGTTTACCTCACAACCAAAGATCTTAGTTCCACCACTCACTCGGCAACCTCCATTGCAAAATCTTTTCCAAGATTCGAACTCGTGACTTTCCGATACCAGTTGTTGTAGCGTTACTATTGACGATCCCCCCAAAACCAACACGAGTCTTTTCTATCGCGCTTTGTCTTCACTCACGCCGCACTCGAAAACTTCCCAGGGGGTCACCCATCCCATGTCTACTCCGGCCAAGACGCTAACCTCGTAGTTTCTATGTAATGGGCACCAGAAAAGAAGATGCATCTCTTGGTATAGGTAGTCCAAATCAAATCCTTTAAGCTATCCTTTAACTATGCAATACAGCGCTCACGAGTTCGAATCGCGGGCCGCGCCTCGCGCCTCGTTTAAAGCCCATTGCAGGCAGGATCTTGGACCAAATCCCAACAATTTCTTTTCTGACCAATCCATTTTCAGAAGATCTTCTAATCCCTTTCACGATTGAGGCTCAAAATCTTTCAATAAAATCGCCGTTTTTTGCGATTAGTGACAATGCAAACAACACCTTCCAGTATTATCCCACAACAGCCTAATGACAGGCATCAAATCTCATTGACATGAAGGACCCACAAATAACTAATGGACAATCCTTCATGAACAACTAAAAGACTACCATTTTCACTACAGATCAACAAATTCCCACCTTTCTTACATTTTATGCATTAATTTCTTTTCTGACCAATCCATTTTCGAAAGATCTTCTAACCCCTTTCCTGATTGAGGATCAAAATCTTTCAATAAAAACGTCATTATTTTTTATTATTGACAATGCAAACAACACCTTCCAGTATTATCTCACAACAACCTAATGACAGGCATCAAATCTCACCGACATGAAGGACCCACAAATAACTAATGGACAATCTTTCATGAACAGCTACAAGATAACCGTTTTCACTACAGATCAACAAATTCCCACCTTTATCTCATTTTATGCATAAATTTCTTTTCTGACCAATCCATTTTCGGATGATCTTCTAATCCCTTTCCTGATTGAGGCTCAAAATCTTTCAATAAAAATGTCGTTATTTGTGATTAGTGACAATGCAAACATCATCTTCAAGTATTATCTCACAACAGCCTAATGACAGGCATCAAATCTCATCGACATGAAGGACCCACAAATAACTAATCGACAAACCTTCATGAACAGCTTAAGGACAACCGTTTTCACTACATATCAAGAAATTACCACCTTTATCGCATTTTATGCATAAATTTCTTTTCTGGCTAATCCATTTTCGGAAGATCTTCTAATCCCTTTCTTGATTGAGGCTCAAAATCTTTTAATAAAAACGTTGTTATTTGCGATTAGTGACAATGCAAACAACACCTTCCAGTATTACCTCACCACAACCTAATGACAGGCATCAAATCTCATCGACATGAAGGACCCACAAATGACTAATGGGCAATCCTTCATGAACAGCTGAAGGACAACCATTTTCACCACAGATCAACAAATTCCCACCTTTATCGCATTTTATGCATAAATTTCTTTTCTGACCAATCCATTTTCGAAAGATCTTCTAACCCGTTTCCTGATTGAGGCTCAAAATCTTTCAATAAAAACGCCGTTATTTGCGGTTAGTGACAATGCAAACAACATCTTCCAGTATTATCTCACAACAGCCTAATGACAGGCATCAAATCTCATCGACATGAAGGACCCACAAATAACTAATGGACAATCCTTCATGAACAACTAAAGGACAACCGTTTTCATTACAGATCAACAAATTCCCACCTTTATCGTATTTTATGCATAAATTTCTTTTCTGACCAATCTATTTTCAGAAGATTTTCTAATCTCTTTCATGATTGAGGCTCAAAATAAAAACGTCGTTATTTGCGATTAGTGACAATGCAAACAATATCTTCAAGTATTATCTCACAATAGCCTAATGACGGGCATCAAATTTCATCGACATGAAGGACCCACAAATAACTAATGGACAATATTTCATGAACAGTAAAGGACAACCGTTTTCACTACAGATCAACAAATTCCCACCTTTATCTCATTTTATGCATAAATATTTTTTTCTGACCAATTCATTTTCCGAAGATCTTCTAATCCCTTCCCTACTTGAGGCTCGAAATCTTTCAATAGAAACGTTATTTGCGATTAGTGATAATGCAAACATCACCTTCCAGTATTATCTCACCACAGCCTAATGACATGCATCAAATCTCATCGACATGAAAGACCCACAAATAACTACTTTTTCCCTCTACATAAAAAGAGATTGCAAAACAGCAGAAAAGGGAGTCATCTTCCTCTGGTAAAGATTGCAACTTTGCAAGAGACTAAAATTAAGATCTAACAATTTTATATTGGAAGGAAATAAAAAAAAATGTTTTACGCTATACTATTCAGGTTTTATGGATCCGAGAAGGGTTCATGATAATATTTTATTTCACATTCTCAGCGAAAAGAAATGTCACACAAGTAAGAATAATGACGGCCACTATTGATATGCTCAATCTTCCCAGCCTTACTCTACACATACTACCAATACATATATTTGATGTTACAACACACATTCCTCAGATTATAGCCGAGTATTACTCCTGTTAAATAACATTCAGACTACAAAATTTCGAAAATGAGGCCAAGAGATGAGAGACAAGAATGATAAAAGAAAGGGTCTACTACCAAAACAAGATAATAAAGCTTCCCACTCTATCAATGCCTAAAGTGCCTCACATTGGTGAGAACAAGTGAAACTCCATATTTGTTGCAGCAGTCGACTGCATCAGCATCCCTTATGCTTCCCCCGGGCTCAGCAATAACACCGACTCCACTTTTACATGCTTCTTCAACAGCATCATTCCAGGCTGTCACACCCAAAAACTCAAGATCAGATTGAGTGATTGATCAATTTCTGGCATTTTTTCACCCTAGTTAACGTTAAGTCCAATAATAGATGAAAACAGCTTTTACATTCTTTCGGTCACACCATTTCTTTGTCTCTCCTTTAGTCTTCTCATGTTCCTCCTAAATTTACAAGCCTATTTACTGTAATTAACAATGTCGGTTTTTTTCTCTTTTAATATCTTTTCACCTTTTCCTCATCTCTCTAGCTCTTCTTCAATAGATTTTCCTGTTTAAGTTCTAACGGTGTAGCAACTCAATACCACAGATGCATTTCTGCCAAAAGGAAACCAAAAAAAAATAAAAATTATTGCAACTTACCAAATGGGAAGAAAGCATCACTGGCCAATGCGGCTCCCTTGACTTCATCCCCTGCTTTCTTCATTGCTATCCTCAAACTCTCAAGACGGTTTGGTTGCCCACTTCCCATACCTAACATACAATTATTCTGCAGAAATATACTATTGCAGTTAGAACTATTTCTGCAAAGACGGAACCATTTCAAGCGTCGGAGAGGAAGGAAAAGATAAATTACTGACCTTTGCGATAACAATAGCATTGCTCTTCACGTGCTTTACACAAAGCCATGCAAATTGTGCATCTTGCAGCTCATTTTGTTGTGGAGCCTTTTCAGATACAACATTGAACTTGATATCTTCCGGAGTGAGATCATCTGCCTCCTGTGCTAGCCATCCACCGCCAACTTGTCTCAGTGAGAGCTTTCCTACATTATTTTTACTTGCCTCGAGGATTCTCAAGGTTTTGGACTTTCCACGGAGTACTTGAGCCCCTTCTGGGAGTACTTAGGAGCAACGACAATCTCATAAAACATACGAGTTTCACCGTCTGTTGGACTCCTAAACTCTCTAATATCTCTTGCGAGAGCCTGTCAAACACATGGACACGTGAAAGCTGTTGTTACCTCTTTAAGATGGCTTCACAATGAAGAATGAATGACAACTATCAATTATAGTCACATCCACATTTATTTGTACGCACAGGATTTAGGAAAAACCTGCTTTAGAGCTCACAGCTCTAGATGATTAGCCAGAGAAGAAGACGGCCTTCTTCCACATAAGAATGCTGTAAAAGATCCAAAAACTTATCTTACCTCATCAACTTCAACGTTGAAGGCAACGATGCCACCAAAAGCACTAACTGGATCTGCTTTCACAGCCAGCCTGTACGCTTCAACAATATCATCGCGTGATGCTACTCCACAAGGATTCGTGTGTTTCACAACCACACAGGTCGGCTTACTAAACTCACACACACAGTTCCAAGCTGCATCTGCATCTAAATAATTATTATACGACATCTCCTGTACGAAAGAAATACATCAGTTAAAACGTTGCCCAACAATTTCCATATAAAAAGAAGCTACTCCATATTAAAACATGAGACAGTTATCCTAACATGATACAAAGACATGATAACACACACTTTAACAGGACGTACGCCGCAGAGCATGTGCATTGCATTCAATGAGAACCATCATTTGTCGTCATCATGCACCCCAAGCTTTAATCGTGACTTCACAACAAAGAAGTGATAAAGACAACTCAAGCACAGAACGTTGACCAATGAAATGGTAAACCCATTAGACAGTTATCTATCTTCTAAAAATGGAGGTCTTAATTCATTTTCAAGATGTTCCATTATGCTTCCTTTCAATGCTTATTCAACTAAACTTGATTAAATCATACACAGTACTCAAACATCAAAACTAGTGCTCCCATATATCACTGCATATCACACGTCCGAAAAAGAGAGACGAACATTTAATCACATTTAAAAGTGGTCCTAACAAATCACAAATTGACTACTTTCTAACCAGGAAAAACGACAGAAAAATATGCAAAAATTGCAAAGTAATACCTGGAGAAAGCCTCACCACCCAACATAGACTACTAGTTTTGGATATCAAACTTATTAACATACACTTAAAGAGAAAGAAAATTAACATACCGAGAATTAAGTGGTGGAACTTAAAGAATATAGAAAAAAGAGATAGTTTTGTCAAATCTCTAGTAGAAACCATTGATTGGAAAGTGGTAGACAAAACCGATGAAACATGGAACTATGTAACTACTCAAATGAAAAAGATCGCAAAAGAAACATTAGGGGTGTCAAATGGTAATAAATGGAATAAAGAGTCATGTTGGTGGAATCAAGAAATCCAAGAAAAGGTAAAGGAAAAACGAACTAGTTACAAAGTATTGTATTCCTGTAAAAACGAAGAAAACCTTAAAAGATATAAAGACGCCAAAAAAGAAGTAAGAAAAGCAATATATGAAGCAAAAACCAAGGCATATGAAGATTTCTATAAGAAACTAGATACTAAAGAAGGAGAGAAAGATATATATAAAATAGCAAAATTTAGAGAAAAACAAACAAGAGATCTAACCCAAATTAAATGCATAAAAGATGAGAATGAAAACATTTTAGTGAAAGACGAGGACATAAAAGATCGATGGAGGAGGTATTTCAATAATCTTTTTAATGAACCGAAGAGGAATGAAGTCACATTAGCGGAACTAGGCCAATCTGAATCGAATAGAAACCATACCTTTTATCGTAGAATTCAACTTCATGAAATGCAAAAAGCACTAAACAAAATGAAAATGGCAAAGCGTTGGCCAGATGATATACCAATTGAAGCGTGGAAATGTTTAAGTGGAGTTGGAATATCATGGCTTACTAAATTATTTAATGTTATTCTAAAAACTAAGAAAATGCCTGATGAATGGAGAAAAAGTATATTGATACCTATATATAAAAACAAAGGGGATATACAAAATTGTGCAAATTACAGGGAATTAAATTAATAAGTCATACAATGAAACTATGGGAAAGAGTTATAGAAGCAAAAATAAGAAATGAAACTAGTATATTAGATAATCAATTTGGCTTCATGCCGGAAGATCCACAATTGAAGCTATACACTTAAGTAGACGACTATGTGAACAATATAATGAGAGAAAGCAAGATTTACATATGGTTTTTATTGATCTTGAAAAGGCATACGATAGAGTCAACCGTGATATAATGTGGCGCGTATTGGAAAAAAGAGGAATAAAAATAGCTACATAGATGCCATAAAAGATATGTATGATGGTATAACAACATGTATCGGGACACCAACAGAATATCTAGTGAATTCCCAAACACAATAGGTTTGCATCGGGGATTTGCTCTAAACCCGTACCTTTTATCCTAATAATTGATGAAATCACTAAACACTTACAAAAATCCATCCCCGAATGTATGTTATTTGCGGACGATATAGTTTTAATTGATGAAACAAGGGAAGGAGTAAGTGCAAAATTGGAAGTTTGGAGAGAAGCACTAGAATCAAAAGGTTTTACTATAAGTAGGGCTAAAACAGAATACATGGAATGCCACTTTAGTAAAAACAACAGAACAATGAGACGAAGGTTAAAATTGATGGACATGAAGTGAGTATAACAAAGAGTTTTAAATACTTAGGATCTATAATTGAAGAGAACGGAGAAATCAATAAAGATGTCACACATAGGATCCGGGCGGGTTGGAATAAATGGAGGAGTGCATCTTCTATCCTTTGTGACCGTAAAATACCATTAAAATTGAAATGAAAATTTTATAAACGGCCATAAGGCCCGATGCTTTATGGAGCGAGAATGTTGGGCGACTAAATATGAACACGAACAAAAAATGAGGGTAGTAGAGATGAGAATGCTAAGATGGATGTGCGGACACACTTGATTAGATAGAATAAGAAATGAACACATTAGAAACAAAGTGGGAGTAGCACCAATAGACGAGAAAATTAGAGAAACACGATTAAGATGGTTTGGACATGTTTATAGGAGACCTTTAGATGCACATGTGCGACGTTTAGAAGGTAGAGAATCACTCACACAAATCAAAAGAGGAAGAGGTAGGCCTAAAAAGACTTGGAAAGAAGCTATTAAACATGACATGTTATACCTAGAAATAAACGAAAATATGGCTTATGACCGTAAACGATGGCGCGATATGATCCGTATAGCCGACCCCACGTAGTGGGATTAAGGCTTAGTTTGTTGTTGTTGTTGTACTGAAATTACCTTTCTTCTACTCCCATGACCAAAATCAAACACGCCTAATTTGGAAAGGAGGATTCAAAAGAAAGACACATGACTAAATAGAACATCGTTAAATCAGAAAACATTACATACACTCATGCATAAAGCATATAAACATACACACACACACAGAATCACAAAATAATGCTGCCAGGAAAAAGTTATTCTCAGTGACTATAGAGTTGTACCTTTCCATGGTGTTGAATGGCAGTCGCAATGCCACCAGCATTGACCTCCGCAAGTGACTTATCAACATAAAATGAAGCCTTCTGATGAGGATTTTCACCATACCGAAGTGAACTCTTGAGGGACAAAGGTACTGTCAGGCTGGGAGGAAACTTATCTACAAAGACAATATGTTTATGAACATACTATCCAACGTTTAGGAAACATTTATATGTCATTAGCATAAGAGATTACATCGTACTTTCTGAATTATTTCATGAATCATCCAAATTTTGTTTCAAAATGATTTGGTCTACATTTCCAAAGAACTCTATTCTTGTTTCAGAAGATTCTTGTCATTGTTCCGCAATGTTCA
Organism: Rehmannia glutinosa; assembly: GCA_016081115.2. Classification (NCBI taxonomy): domain Eukaryota; kingdom Viridiplantae; phylum Streptophyta; class Magnoliopsida; order Lamiales; family Orobanchaceae; genus Rehmannia; species Rehmannia glutinosa. The sequence continues at coordinate 1,572,070 of CM071926.1, forward strand.
GTGTTTGATTATTTTGGCTTTAGAGAAAAATAAACCTATGGAAACATACCTCCTCCAGTCCGCTTCCACAACCATTCTGAAACTGCGGAATCATAAGAAGCAACATGCTGAAAAGCCTTCCAGGCAAGTCTCCTTCGAAACTGCTGGTCATCCTGCCCTCCTTTGAGATATTCTAGGAGTGCTGGATAATCGTTAGAGTCCACAACAACCAAGACATCCTTATGATTCTGTTAATGAGAAAGAAAAAAAAATCAATTAGAAATTGATATGAAGAAGAGCATTACTTCTGCTAGACAATTCAAATATTAACCAGCATTGCTTTATACGTTGCTTGGGTATATTGGTCAGAACATGACCTGAATTGAAGCATAGTATCATAGGCTTTTGGTGAACATCTATGTTATGTTTTCCATAAAGCAACATTTGATCTTTGGACACAAAAGGTACAACTTTGTTTCCCCATAATGCTAGGGCTTTCTTCATAGACAAGGGCGCTCTACTTTAAAGAATATTAACGAATTCAATGATTTTTTTTTATTTTATTTCACACAATAAATTTGTCATAATATTGGACAAAACAGTAAGAACATTGTTTCAGATCAAATATGTTCGGCCAATTCTTTTTTTTTCCCCCAAGAAATTATGATGTGCAGTGTGCTCTGTATAACTTGAAACCATACTAATATCTCTAGATTGTCATATGCAAAGCTAAATTGGTTTTTGAAAATTTGACATATGTTCAATCAAATGCTATATATTACATGCAAGAATTGTCGGCTATATTACACAGCTTAAACCACAGAGGATGACTAAGGAGAAAGATTTACTAAAGATAACGTGAATTTGTGCAAGTTTGATACTTGCAAGGCCTTTCTGACATCGATGGTGATTTTGTGTTTCATATCAAATGAATGTGTTGGTTATGGAGACAAATAAAGACAGAAGTTTTTTATGCAGCTGCAAAGTTAAGTTTTCACTGCAACTCAGTGGGAAACCCAGCTAAATATTTTAACTTCACGGGAATAGTAAGAAGATCCTTTATTCCCTTCTCACATTTAGACCGAGTGAAGTTTTCAGCATAATTAACAAATATAGAAACAACAGTTGAGCCTAAACAACCTTCGCGGCAGCTCTAATCATGGCAGGTCCACCAATATCAATGTTCTCAATCCCATCCTCAAAAGAAATCCCAGTAGAAGAGGACACCTTGTCATAAAAGGGATATAAGTTCACCACTACCACATCGAATGTACCTGCAGAGAAGTATGTTATGAAATGGCTTATGCGACACAATAGAAAGGACCACAGCGATAGAAATTGAAAGAATAATTGAACAACAAAAGTTTATTCTCTTTGATAACAAGTTGCTTATATAATTCTAAGGGTCATTAGATTACCAAATTATTATGAGTGCCTGAAGCCTTTTCTTCTGTAAGAAAATGTGTCTAATAGCATATATGAACGTAAGTCATTAGTTAGCACTACCATAAATCCTCCTCTTCCTGGAATGTATTCAACAGCACATTACTACCACACAACCATCAAAACCATTATAATGCTTAACTCAGCAGTTCACTGATGCACAACAGTGTACCAATAGTTTTGCTCACCCATTATAACCTACTCTTAAAGCTAACTTATATTTATTGAGTTATTGTTCATCCAGGGTACGTACGCCCATGGCACAACATAAACAAAAAAACTTGCATGAAAGATGTATGCATAACAGAACACTAGGGAAAACACCAATCATTACAAGTAACAATTAAAAATTTCTGTAAAGAAGTAAAATGCTTTTCAATAAAATAAAGGGTTAAAAGGGAGTCATCATGATGGAAATGGATTTAATGTCAACGTCCATGTGCGCATGAAATTTTTTTGGTTTAGTCCTAACTAAAGTTAGAATTAACATGGCACAGAAAGGTTTCTCTTGAATACAATAACTTTTGCAAAGTACCAAAGAACATTACTATTTCTCAAATGCGAAGTGGACTATCTGAAACAGATCACAACTCAAGTAGAAATAAGAATCAAAAAGTATCACTGTATTTTTGTGAAGGCAGCTTATAATCTATATAAATACGCCCTCAACAACCAGCTTTGATAACAGCTCACAAGAAAACAGAAAAAAAAAAAAAAAAAAAGATTGATTGCACAAAGCAGAAGTGATGTAATTATTCTCTAACAGTACAACCAATTATTTACTCACCAATTCCATGATTATCAAGGGCTTCCATGTGATGGTCTTGATCTCTTCTTGCAAGAATACCTCCATGTATATTAGGATGTAAAGTTTTTACACGGCCATCAAGCTGAAAAGGATGTAGAATAAAATATAAGAGAGGACTCTAACTAGAACAATCAACATTTTTTAATGAAGTTAGGTGATGGTATTCTACGACAAAGCATTTGCAAGAACATTGCAACGATCGAGACAGCAACCAATGAATTCTCGAGTTAATTAAGCTCAGTGGCGATAATCATTGTTCCGTTGGGACAATTGAATATCTATGGAGATAAATAGTTAATAATTAATGACATACATCATATATGAGATTAATGCATACAAGCAATTAGTATTATGTTAGCAATATGTACACAGCACAAGTTACTGCGACACAATGTTTATAACAGCTTTCATAAGCAGTCAGTGTATTAATGATTCATAACAAGAGAAGAGAATAAACAAGAAAAATATCACATTCCTCATTTATAGATTTAGCTTAAAAGAATTAGGCCATTTCCCATTTCTATGTGCAAGAAATCAATATCTCATAGAGCAGATGGAGAAAAGTCTTACCATTTCAGGAAAACGAGTAAGTTCCTCCACCTTGGTTACCGACACACCTGAACTTTCCAAAGCAGATGCTGTTCCTCCAGTGGAAACAATTGTGAATCTTAGAAATAAAAGATTAGGTCATTAGTAATTATCAGGGGCCAACAATCTGCATACAATATGGATGCACCAACATTTTCATTTATGATTTCCTCCCGTATTCGGCATTTCGAAACAAAATAAAATGGTCAGTTTTACATCATTGACAACATTTAGAACAGTTACAAGGTATAGTTATAGAACGTATGCATGCACAAAAATGTAGGGAGAGCTCACCCAAATTCCTGTAGCCCATTGCCAAGCAAAGCCAAGTCCCTCTTGTCTGACAATGAAATTAGCGCTTGCCTCTTCCCTATGACACAAAACAAAAACAAAATAACAAATCAAATGTCCTCATAACTTCAGACGGAAAAAAAAAAAAAGAACATTTCACAAACATTCCATCAAATAAGTAATATATAGATAAGAAAAAAAGTACCAGACAGCAAGGACTGAGAGTCGAGCTTCGGAGTTGAAATAGTTTCTGCCATGGCTTTAACTCGAAACGCAGATAACTTATACGGTGTCGCTCCCGACTAAACCCCAACCAATTTCGGGAGAGCGCAACAAAACAACGCAAGAATTCAATTAAAAAATATCATTTTGTTGTAGCATCGAATAAAACAAACAATCATAAAATTGAATACCAATTGGTAGGAAGGAGATAAACTTCTAGGGTGAAGAGCGGAGGAGGTAGCGCAGGTAATGCTTGTGTGCGCTGGGTGCGCGGCGCTGACAAGTGAAGAAGTGGCGGCGACGCTGGTGGAAGCTGGGGAAACGGCGGCGGCGGCGGCGGCAAAAGCCAGCATTATTTACGTTTTTAAGCTGCTTTTTTCAGTGAACTGCGTGCGGTGCGGCTTATAATATGTAAACCTGCGCTTTTTATGGAAGCCAAAGTCTATGCCTCGCTTCTACGATTTTTGAGGGGAAAAATAAATTGCGCGTTTTTCAGAAAAAAAAAAAAAAAAAAAAAAATGGTCATCCTGCATATTTGAACATATCGAGAAATGCAATCAAAATTTGTAACACCATTTCGAACCAAATTTATAAAACTTTCAATTTATCAAATATGGCACATTTTGGCACCTAATACTACTATTAAAATAGCACAATAATGAAAAATAAAAAAATAAAAAATTGCCTCTAGAGCTCTAGAAAAGAAGAATATAAATTTGAAAAAAAAAATGGATTGTATTTAGATATTTGTTAGGTGTATTAAATTTTTTATGATATTAAAGATATCATAGTTATTTTAAGTCATAGCAATTTTATAAATTGGGAGAGGCGTGTACTTATAAGAAATGGGGTGCAAATAGCGCTCTTTTTATAAATACTTTACATATTTTTATACGCATTTATGTATCTTTATTAAAACAAAAAGACTAGAAAGTAATTATATTTTTATTTGCAACCCATATAGTCAACATCGAAATAATTTTTTTTTTTTTTGACATTTTTATATAATTTGGAAATACTGAAAACATAAAAATAATTTTTAAAATAATCCAAACGGGCCTGAATCTGATATAATATTTTAAGAGGAGAAAAGAGAATTGTGAGGCAAATCCATGAATGAGCTCTATTCTATAGGCAGATCGAGCCCATCACTTGGACAGGCCTAGACTTTTATATAACACAATTACAAAACTTAGAGAATAGAGAAAATATTTAGCCCAAATTCTTAGGGCCTAGTTTCGAATTTTTTTATCTGATTTCACTTGCTGTCGGAAAGAAGACAAACAGCATTGAGGCCCAAATTCATATCCCAAAGCACAAACGTATACACGGACCAAATGTTTTATGGGCTTGTTTGGTTTCTGTTAAATTCGAGGACTTGGTACGGACTATGGTCCTACACATGGCGTCCATATGGGAGAAAGAGCTCAAACCCACCAAGTGAGGTTACATCATAAAATCAATTGGTGATAGAAAGAGTAGCTCACTTAGCTTATAAAGTGAACTCTCTTCCATTAATTATCAATATGGGACAGCTCACAAGTGACATATCTCAACAGTTTCTTTCCATGACTCATTTTCAATTTTCAATATTTGAACGAAATTTTCGAAGTTGAATTAATTTTGATGCGAAAGAGAAGATGTTTAGATGAAAATCTTAAACTTCGATTGTTGTGATATCATGGTAAATTAAATTATTTAAAATATGGTTATTATTTGTTATTTATAATTTGTTATTTATATTTGATTGTGATGTGCCCGTGTGGAGATATTTAGATGTAATACAGTAATAATATGAAAGTTGCATAACCTACATATTTTGACTTAGATGCAACGGTTGCATGTTGATTTTTAATTTTTTTCATTTGGGTATTATAGTTGTATATTCATTTTTGAAATTTTGAATTTTACATATATGATAATTTCTAGTGGAAATTGGATAAACAAGACATGATTTCAATTTCTTTTTACAGTGTAAAAGATCTGTCTTTGTAAAGAAAAACCAACACGCCCGAGTGAGTTGAATATTTATATAATTTATAAACAAATAGTTAGCGAGCCTCTAAATGAGAACAAATAAATTTCGATATAATGTTATTGAATGAAAGGTTAAAATTATGATAAAATACATATTTATTATTTTTAAAACTGTTAAGAATGTTATCCCATGCCAAGTTGTTGGTCTGCTCTTGTGTATAAACATGGCTTGGTATTTATCATCAAAATATAACAAAAATCAAAGAAGTCAATATGAAACAAAATAGAGAAAAACAAAGATAAGCCTAAAATATCAAGCATAAAAAGACACGTCTTCAAAGAAACAAAAAAAGAAAAGAAAAACTACAGTAGTAAAAAGACAAAATGACCAATTTGGAATTAACTTTCTGCAGGCACACAAAAACCACAATTCATCCCAAAGACTAAAAGACAACATGAGATAAGAGAAGGAAACATAAACCATATAAACTTATATATACACCACCTCCCATACATGAACAAACTTACAGAGTTCCATCCAAGATAGCAAAAACAAAAACAAAAAGGCAAGAAATAGAGATAAATCTCTTGAACCTAACTAGGGATCCAAACAAAGCAAGCATCATAAGATTCCCCTGACAAAATACAAACAAAATAACACGATAAACGGAATCCTTATCCTTATAGCACCACTCTCCTCGTTATATTATTACGTAAACAAAAAAAACGCCCTTTTGTCTCACCAGCATATCCTTTACCAGCATGGGCAATTTGTCATGCATAGCATCGTTGGCCGCTTAAAAACAAAATTGCAAGTCAATTGTCAGGTTCCTTCTCATTTTCGACCTTATTGCAGCTTTAAAGATAAGCATGATGACTGCATCAGTAACCAGACCCCACCGTCGAAGATTGTTCTTCGGTGATAACAGCAGCATCTGAATGGAGCTTGCCAGATTTGACTTCTGCCATAGGGAGCTTTATCTTGGGCGAAAGTCTTTTGGCTTCCTCGGCTGTATAGATGTATATCTTCTTCACCATGGTGCAAAATTCACTAAGAACATTTACCAAAATCAGATGACATAATATTAGCATATTCGAAACATATCAATATCGTCGCTTAAACAGGGCACCCTTTCCAGAACTCGTGCAATATAGGGATAATTACAAAAAAAAAAAAATGACGTTTGGGCTAATTACAACAAAACCCAGAGAGGTTTCAAAATTACAAAGAGCCCCCTCAGATTTGATTATGTCTTATATTCAAGGGGTAACTGTAATTTTTCTATAAATGTCATGGGGTTTTGGAAATATTTTTTGCTCACGAAGGGGAAAATTGTAATTTTTAAAAACCTCTGTATTTTTTTGTAATTAGCCCAAACCACAGGTTATTTTTTGTAATTATCCCTAAAATAAAACTATAATCTATGTCTATGAAGCAATGACTATTTGATCAAGGAAACAAAAAGTTGAAGCGAGAGATGAAACTTTCTTAAAAATTGGTTACACAAACAAGCAGGAATTTGGATTTTAGACAAGCGTGCCCATCAGAATAAATATTCCAAGGCTGAGAAGGCAAAATAATGCTAAAAGCACAAATGCCCATCTGGAACAGCAATATTCATCGTACGACTTTTTGAAAAGAAGAAAAAAAAATGGTGTCAGAATGCAATACTGTGACTCAAAACTATGGTTGCCTATGATTGTGATGTTAATATTGACTTTTATGAATTATCCAGCATTTAGATATCCATATTATCACAAACTATCCCAACACTTGGAACTTACGATTACCCAGTGGGCATAAGTCATGCCTAATGCAGCACAATACAGAACTGAAAAGTAAAGCTACATGCATAGAAAGATAGAAGAATCTAATTTTGATACTTAACTGCCATGGATCATCTCCAACCATCATCATGTCATCTTCATCATCTGTGTAGACAACCTGCCATTTCTTTGTTGACCCGGAAAGTTCCCCAACAATTTCAAACATCTCTTCAAATTTCTTGAGTAGATCCTCATAGCAATCAAACCTGGTCAGATCTACTGCTCTTCCAACAGCAATGCCTTGCATGTGCACCTAAACAAATTGTGGCATACATTATTCAGAGTTCCATATATAGGACCTCTCTAATAGGATACGATAAAATGACAGTTAACTATATAAGAATGATAAGAAAAGGAAATGAGAGTTCTATATGTCCTCAACAGTGAAAACCATTTAAAAATCTTAAAGCAGGTCTAAATGTAAATCATATATCCATTAGTTATAAGTTTACAAGTTCTTGTCAAATTAGAGTCAAAGCACTGTAGAATAAAAGGACGACATACAAAGACAGCATCACCAACAATAAAATCTAACTTTGTTGAACCATATCTAAACATAAACTACATAGATGAGCATAATGGCAAAGAAATCTAAGACAAGTTATTGTAGTAGAATGAAAAGCTCATGAAGATCCCAGTAGAATTCGCAAAAGAAATGCAAGAAGCCCAAAATAGCAAATTCACTGATATCGGTAGTCTAAGTTTGAAATCTTTTTTCTCATATGTAGTGGCACTTAAATAATACAGTACTAAGATAAATTACCTTGGTGCAGCTCCGGACTTGCCGGCAGTGTGGCTCATGAGGGGATCTCAGGCATGACTTATCAGGATCACAACTGGCCGAGGGAACATCAGATGGGTTACGGTTTGATGGCTCAGAATGTTGTTCATATTCAGAATCGAGAGGAATATGAGAATCCTCAACAACTGGTCCAGACTGGCCTGCTGGTGATGTGTCTTCAACTGTTGAATGGTCAAGCAACTCGATCCCAAACAGCCTGCAGCCATTTGCCTGTCTTTTTTCAGTGACGGGGGTAAATGACTCTGCAGCAGTTTCTATTTGATTAGGCTGGTACATAGAACTGCTTGAAACAGGCAGCGAATTCTCATTGTAACTCATAGGGCCGACACTGAGTTTAGGTGATTGATATAGGTCTCGCTACGTGATGGATCGCGATAGGAAAATGCTGAAGGGGAGTCAGCGGGTGATTTCCACATACCTATCAGGACCAAGTAGTTCTTTATAAAAGGCTATGTTAAGTGGATAACTGATTAACATTATTAGAGAAAGAGGTCATACCAAGTGAAGATAGATCTTGCATCGGCGAAGGTAAAACGGGTGGTCGTGCCCGCTTATTTCTTTGTTGAGCCTGTGAGTTCGGAGGAGTTGCTGCAACTAGTGGTTCTATTTCCCATGGTGAAACTCTATCAGGACGCAATATTACGGAAGGTTCATCCCATTGGACCTGGTTGCATAGATTGAGTGAGTGGTAAAGCTAAGATATATTGCCATTCAAATACAGAACTTTCTTTGTCATTAGTCCAGGTTTATTGCTTGTCCAGATACAGAATTTCCTTCATGATGGAAATCAGATGCATTTGCACATGCAACGCCAAAAGAAAATGTTATCACCTTTACAACACTGCTAATTGAGTATAATTACCTTCAAAGATCTCCATTCCGAATCAGGCCACCCAGATGAAGCATTGCTCCCAACACCAACAATAGTCCCACTAAACCTGTATTAAAATGCAATAACAATTGTTATCTCTGAAATCATTTCGAAAAACTATTTAAAGTTAATATTCGCATCTCAGCGGGAAGGATACCTTCTTTCAGGAACCTCTTCGCCTTCAAACCTCATCTTAAACCTCATCCCAACTGAGAGCTTGTGATTTTGAGCTTCAAGATACTTGTTTAGACTTACTATGAATTCAGATCGACTAGTCCTGGGCACAAATAGTTGCAGCGTGATTAAGTGATTCATCAAAGCAACCACTACAAGAGTGGTGTAAGGATGGGATAAAGAGACCAGACAGGGTTGACATGGTTAAAAGCAACATCTATATTATCTGACAGAGCTGGGTAATAAAGGAAAATAACATCTGTCATGCACAATTTACAATCTTCTGCACAAGTCCACTCATACGACAACACTTACAAGGCTAACATCGTAACTCCATAGAAAGTGAAAAGGCATACAAAAGAAACATGTTATACCTGAGATGGTTCCACTTAACCTCAAATTAGATCACTCCAAGGTATTGATAATAGAACAAAGAGACAATACTTATTATATAAGTCTCGCAGGAAGTACTACTGTTAAATGGTAATCTGAGGAGGGAAAAAAAGAAGTAAGAAGGAATAGCACACAACCTTGGTTTATAAAAAACTGAAAATAAGGTCCTAGTGGAGATGGCATGTGATGCAGTAGCAAGAACTCCCAGATGCATACTGTGACTTGATATAACAGAAGATGGCATGTTATTTAGTTGTCTCATGAGCCTTCGCACACCAACTCGGAGTTCCCCATTTTCTCCTCTGACAAATTTTAAGAAAAAAATTGCAATCTTGAGCAACTCATTATGCGAAAAAAATAGACAGATAATGTATTCATAATTCATACCTTAGGAAGATAAAAGCATCTCCTGCAACTAACTTTTTTGCACTGACAAATACACTCCATCCAGTTGTCAGTAAGTGACGCCTTGGTTGACCTGAGCATAGGGTCAACCCACATCAATGTGAAATAGAATTGATACCAAAAGCATTTTGCTTAATACAATAAAAAAAGAAAGAAAAAAAAAAAAGGAACACACAATAATGACCAACGCACTACAGTTCACCAGCTTATTAATAAAATGGAGGTAGTGCAGAGCTGTATTTCATTTCAAAGGCATTCATCCAATAAGAAATAAATGTTACAAAAGACTTTCCAGCTATAAAAAAGGTGTGGATGACTTATAACAAAAATATGTGCATAGCATAGCTGGAGGCATTTCACTATTTCAGCCAGGAGCCTCAAAAATATACTTAAGAGGCAATCTGACTAGTGCTAAAATATTCATGATCCATTTACCAGGGCAAGGATGGATATTTTTCTGACATTTTTTTTTATATTTGGTTCAAGATTATTGAGCATTTCTCTAAAGTGACATGGATTATCTAGGCAGGGACATCTATTGCACAATCATGGGCCCTGGAAAGGTTTCAGCTGCTCGTTGTACACATTGGTGGAACCAAACCAGGGACTAAATTTAAAATTCCACAAAACAGCCTCCCCCTCTCCCCCCCCTCAAAACAAAAAAAGGAGAGAGAGAAAATAAACTTGACCACTATGATTCTAACCTCGGAAAATGTGGCGGAAATGCCATTCATTGCCATGAAGATCAGAAGCTACCAATTCCTGCCATGGTGGTTGCTGAGACATATCCTGCAACATGAACAAAGATGTTGTGTGTGTGTGAGAGAGAGAGAGAGAGGGGAACGAAATAGCAAAGCACATGAAAATCTTAAGAATCTTACCAATGGGGGTAAACAGTCATCAGCATGCCTCCGTAAAACCGAGAATCCACCATGGGTGCTGGTATCAGAAGCCGTAAGTGTCTTACAAAATGAGTGGACAGTGCATCTTTGAGGCTCTGGTAGAGGAGGATCTGGACTTGTGATCTCACTTTGCTGATCCATCGAATAAAATAAAATAATGCGCCTTAGTTCAATAATAGAAACTCAGACAAGGATTTAGGCTTTAAGGAACTGACCCAATCCTAACATGTAAAGATTAAATAAAACTTGATCAGTTTCCGATCAGTTCTGGTTTTCCTTCATTGAATTACAACTAAATTTGAGTTGTGAAAAAGTTCAAACAAGCTTCACTCACAATAAATAACTCAACTATCTTGTCTTACAGAACTCAAACCAGATTTGTACCAAATAGGAATTGATAGCACCCTGAACTTATTCCAGATTATAGTGTTACCAAACTTATTCCATATCTGTCTAATTCCCCTCCAAATCCAGAACTATATATTTACCAAAAAGAATAAAAAATACTCAATGAGGCCATTCAGGGAGGGAGGAGGAAACAACAGAACTTGCTTCAAATTTGCATACTGTTCAGAGCAAATGAACTGATCTAACTAGTTTACAAGAAGTGGACTAAGTAAGGGAACTTACATCTTGTTCGGGAATCAACGTAACTTGTGCATACACCTCATCCGTGTCTGGTTCAGCCTGAAATTTAAAATGAACAAGTTAATGAAAATGGACAATCTGGCAGACGTATGTTGAGATTTCTGGCAAACAAAAGCCACCGAAAAGTCAAATTCCACTTGCTTAGTTAATATATTTCAAGAACCTTACCCGAAGCTGAACATGCACCACTTTGCAAAGGATTTTACTGGGTAGGTTGAATGAAGGGAGTTGCTGATCTAATCCCTGATGTGTAGATGCTTCGAGCTAGAAGACAGGCCACACAGTAAATTAGTGACTATAATTAGCATTGGGCATGCCAAAAGTAATATAGCAATATATAAATCAGATTATCTTGGAGAGAGAAACTTTTGTCCAATGTGGAAGAAGCAAAAGAGACAAAAACACAAGAACTCCAGAAGCAACTTGAGCAAAGTAAAAGATATATTAATACAGAATCTGAAACATCACAGGAAGACATAAAATTGATGTCTTCCTTTAAAAAAAAAGGAGCAGACGCTCAAAAGAAACCAAGGCAGTGTTTGGATTTGTTTTTGGATGGTGTGGGGAAAGGTGTTTTGGGAAAATGTATTGGGGAATGTAAGTAGAATGTTTGGTTTTATTATGAAGATATTTTTTAGTGTAAGGAATAAGATGTTAGAAATATTTGGTGGAAGTGGAAGATTGTTTTGGAGGGAAAACTATATTAAATGTTAGGTTTTATGTCAGAGAATGAAAGAAAAACAAAATTAAAGAAAAGTCTATGTTTTTAACCCCATTTATAGTGAGAAACTGGAGTATTAAAACTCGAAAAGTAAACTGGATAAGGACAAAGAAAAACAGCCAAACCTGTTCCATGTGACCTTGCGGAAAGTAATAAACTCGTTCTCCTTCACGTGGAACAGTGACAAGGGGCCCAGCACAAGCATGCCAAAGTTCTTTATACAAAGCATCATTTGAGGCCCCTGTAACAGAAAACCAGGCACTAATAGAACTGAGGGAACAGATGGATGGTCAAAAATAAGCAAGACCAAAGAAGCTTGATAGATAAACAAACTTGTACAATAAATTAGTTGATTGTTATGGCTAAATTTCTTTTCAATGAGAATAGAGAAAAGTGTTTTTCCAACTGCATGGAAATTTACATCGATTAGGATTAAACAATACTAATCTCTCAAAATATGTTACTTTTTCCATACTATTAGAAGTCTGACACCCCTTCCATAATAAACATAGTCCCCAGAACAGCACTCAGTTCATGTTTATAAGCAACTACACTGCAGCTGCTGATCGTAGCTGATATCACCATCGCAAACTATTAATGGACAATAGAAGAATAGTGAAGTTCTTCTCATCAAAATATGTAGCACTAGCACAATATGGCAGCAAGATCAACGAGGAGTCAACAATCAGCTTCACCACAACCCTTGATACGAAAACACACTAGCACAGTAAGTTTAAATTTTACACCAGCAAGAGGCAGGTTGAAACGAAAAGGAGTGAAGTCCATGACAAAAGCATATAGTTGCATTCATGTAAATGCCATGGGACAAAAATAACACAGATGAATAGAAACAATTACCACCTAAACAAGTCAATTTCAAGCTGATTACAAAATTCCAAAATCAAATAACTCGAACCTGGGGGAGGTCCTCCAGCAAAATGATTCATAGAAAGGTGTGCCATGAGAAAACCAACTCAAAATCCACTGTAACACCAATATGCAGCGTCTGGTGATTTCTCTTGTTGTCAAAAGGGCCTTATGCTGAATAATGAAAATATGTCAGCCAAAAAACCCTCATGTTATCTCTATTTCTGAAAAATATAAATGAATTGGTGAGCAATCCGTACCCAAATAAACGAAGTCCCTAATTACGCCTCAACCCTCACACTTTTGGCCTGGAATGCAGCAAAAAGGTTTGTCCGTAGCACACCTTCTGACACACAAATCACACAGAAGGCGTGAACCTTTAAAACAGGTCTTATCGAGCTTATCTTTATACCCCTAAGTTCTGGATAACTTTATCTGCAAAGCAAAATCAGCCAACTTTTTCATAACCCTTTCAAAATAAGCTCATTACCTCATCAACTAATCACATGATGTACATCACTAGAACATAAACAATACTGAACCCAGAAGAAAAACAACCATATAAACTCATCAAATCAAATTATAAATGCATATTTCTTAACCAGCAAATGCATCAATTAGGTATACACAGAAAAACAAAACACGGAGTTAGGCGTAAAACTACATAGATTGACTCATTTTCAACATTTCAACAAAATACAGTAATAATTTTCCCATCCAAGATTAAGAAATGTTTAAAATACACGGTGGGTACTCCACATCGACAAATTGAAAATCTACTTCGTCTTGACTGAAACAGCAAAACCCATCAGACTTAAAACGCTTCAACAAGTCAAAGTAGTCAAGTAATTAAGGAACACAGCAAAAATGGTCTTCGATCGAACACAAAACCCCCAAACTATAAAGAGATCCAAACCATATTGCAAACTCACAAAGCTATAATGCACCTTTTATACTGCGGGAAACATTAGCTTGCGGAAATTCAATACCTTCCATAAACATCTAATCATGAGCTTTGATTTTCATTTATTTTGAGTATAAATAATATAACTTGTACGGACAAAATTAAACCCAATAACATAAAATCCAACACTAAACAAAGTATTCAAACACATACCTAATTAGCCACTGTTTATCCACCACGATTTTGATACTCACCAAGGAAACCCTAGAAAAATCTGCAGTTCCCATAATTATCCTCCAATCATAGCCACAACAAGCTTCTATTACACTAACCCTGCGGTAAAATAATCAGCTTAAACCCAAACCCAGCTCCGGATTATCAGCTTCCCTGGCTATTTGTAAATAAAATATTGATTTTTTCAGTAGAAGAAATCGGAATAAAAAATGAAGGGAAAACCAGAGGGGAAAAAAAGATGGGGATGGATGTCTTTGCCTGGTTGAAGCCGACAGTATTTTGCTATATTTTCTCTCTAGAATAATATAATGGCATGTGTGTCCATTTGTGACTATTTTAAAATGCTATTTTTTGATTTTTTTGGGAAATGTTGGACTTTTACTGTGTAGAATAATGAAATGTTTGAAAATGGATAATACTTGTAAGTGCACAGTGATGGTATAATTGGTGTTTTATGGACAAGGATGAAAAGGGTGCCCAGTAATGGTACAAGGCCCACAGAAATACTATTTTGTAGGAAATTTTCTTAGTGTTTTGTTTGGGTAGGTCTTTTTGTAATATGCAACTAATTGAACTTTTAGTGTTAAAAAAAATATTTTTAATGTAAAAATAATATTTTGTCTCAATACTAAAAGTATCACCTCGCACTGTGCGACCGCCTTAACAAGTTTTTGCTTAGAATTTGAAGATAGAAAACAAACATGACCTTATTTATTTTATGTCATTAAAATGTTATGTTTGGTGAATCTATTATGTCATTATGTGTAGTATTATTAAGTGTTTTAAGTTTTATTTAAGATATAAGATAATTGTTATCAGGGGCTCAAGGAAGAATGCACTAAGTACAGTTGTATAATATTTGTTATGCTGTTATTTTATACAAAAGAATGAGATATATCTTATTTATAATAATTTTATACTCCGGATATACCCTTTATTTGATGTTTGTCTTATCATCGAGGAATTTTTTAAATGGGTACAAAATAAATACAATGATAAAACTATATCAAAAAAAAATTAATGGGACATATTTTTTTAATATAATCAATAAATATTTTTTAAATAAAAATTAATATTAGAAAAAATTTGTCCATGGTAGGAATAATGCATCCGCGTGTGTAACTACTGCCTATGTAGCCACTGTTATCTAATGTGAAATTATCCATTATAGATGAATATTCACAGGATAAATAATGTATCGTTATGTCTCTTAGACGTGACCTAATCCTTACTGCAATTTTTTTTTCGCAGTTAGTGTGTCCCTTAAATATTTTATCCTACATAAAATTTAAAATAAAATATAAAGAAAAATGAAAGTTTCTTACATTTTTAACTTATTATATTATATAGCATCACTATTGGGAATTAAATGGTACAACTTCCTATTATTATTATTGAATAAAAAACCCACTTTTGTTAATAGAATCTAATTTTAAAGTATTCTAAACAAATTATAATTAACAAAAAAAAAATTCTTTTTTCTTTTTCTTTTTTTCTTTTTTTTTTGGGTTGGGGGGGGTGGACAAGGGTGAAAAGCGTGCCCTGAGATGGGTACAGGTTTCCCATCCAGTGTCCACGCGCGGAAAGCGAATAGTTATATACTTCAACGCTTGGGGAATTGGGAATGCTTAATAATGCTTTGTTATACTTTTAAAAGACACCCACACAAATGTATTAATTAATTGTTAGGCCATTTCACGTGTAGTACCAACTATTTCGGGTTATTTTTCAATCTGTGGCATTTGCCACAGATTTTTTTATTTCTATGGTAGATTGGGAGTGTTTTAAAAAAATAGGTGTAGCGCTGTAAAAGGCGTCTACTAAAGGGCGTCTCTTGACACGAGCGTGGTCACACCGGGGCCTTTTAACCTCAATTTTTATTTTTTTATTTTTGAAATTTAATTTTAAATATGAAAATACAATTTTTCGAATATTCAATCGAAATATTACTCAATCGAACACGATTACATAAAAAGTTTACACCATGTAATTAAAAAAACTGACAGGGAATAAGATACAACATGCTATTACAACATAAAATCGGTACGAAATAACAGAACATTCGCCGGTTTGATCAAGCGCTTACAACCCGATTTTTTTTTCCGAAATTTAATTTTTAAATATAAAAACACGATTTCGGATATTATCAATCGAAATATTACTCAATCGAAAATTGTGTTTTTATATAAATTTCGGAAAAAAAAAATTCAGTTGTAGGCATTAGTCAAACCCGACGAATGTTCCTTTATTTGCGTAACGATTTTCGCGTACTTATGTTGTAATAGCATGTTGTATCTTATTCCCTGACTGTTTTTTTTAATTATATGGTGTAAACTTTTTTATGTAATCGTGTTTCGATTGAGTAATATTTCGATTCAGTAATATCCGAAAAATTATATTTTTATATTTAAAATTAAATTTCAAAAATAAAAAAATAAAAAATTGAGGTTGTAGGCGCCGGTCAAACCGGCGCCTACGTGGCTGTCAGCAGGCGCCTTTCGTACATGCGCCTGCTTATCTAAGGGCGCCTACACCTATTTTTTTAAAACACTCCCAATCCACCATAGAAATAAAAAAATATGTGGCAAATGCAACACATTGAAAAATAACCCAACTATTTCTACCTAACTTTAGTATTCCAAATTGCAATAATTAATGGTTATGGTACTTTTACATTAACCTCAAATGGTCCCAAAATCTATAAATAACCCATACGTTACAATGTTGGATTGGTACATTTTTAAATTTAATAATTAGAAATACAAAATATTGTTTTCCTTTCGTTAATTAATGATGTTTATACGTGTCGTTTTTAGTAAATATAAACGAGTTTTGCGTTTAAATATTTAAGATTTTATAAAATTTTACAATTTAAGAAATTTGCATGGGTAATGAGCCCAGAACAAATTCAATACATAGAGTTTAGAATTTTTTTTCCGAATTAGAGATCATGACAAATAGAAAAAACGATAAGCCAAAATTCACAGTGTTTACGTATTAATCCATTAATTGGACTAGAGTATGTGAGCTAAACCCTCTAGAGTTAAGGTCCCCGATATACAAAGACATTCACCTCATAGCAACATATAAATAGTAATAATATATACATATCTAAAACAAAATATTTAAACTTAAAAAATCTAATTGGTCCGTAGAATTAGAATGTCTCAACGAATGCATTGGACAAAATACGTACCAAATGAATTGATCTTATTTCTGTCATGTATTGCCGGATAATAATTCATTTGAATCTTCTGAACAAAATCTCATATATGGGAGAAACTTTATTTACTGCAAAAAAACGTAAAAAAAAAATCTTTGGGAATAAATAAAAAACCACCTATTGAGACAAATTTATTAAAACTGAAAGTACTGAAAATTACTTCTCACATCCTCTAAATGAGGATGACAAAAGAAAAAATGAAGAAGATGAGGAGCAAAAGCAACTAACTAGGGTTTTAAATTAATGATCATTGTTAGAATATACATGATGGTTTAATTATATATACACTTATACACTCTCAAATAAATTAAAATATTTCCACACATATATTAAAATATAAATAAATAATTATAGTTAGATTAATAGTTTACCATGTCACAACATATAACAAAAAAAGTTGTAAAATAGTACCACATTAGAAAAATAAATAATAGCCATTTAAAACTTTTGGTACGAATCACAAAATATAAGTAGGTCACGATAAAACGTACCATAAAATTGGTACAATTATATTTGACCAAGACTTATTAGTACAATCGGACCGGCGAGAAATTAAAATATGGGTACTGACTTGGTGTTACTTTCAAAAATACACATGCAATTGCCAATTCAAAGGGCAGTGCTGTTAATTTACACGTGAATATATATGGCAATTGGATGTGTAATTAAATTTTCTAGGACACTAGGACAACATGTATGTACATGCTACAGTTGGGCCGTTTTATGATTCCAACAATACAATTAATGGAAAGTAATGAATTCTAGTCCCAGGTCTTTATTTAAAGGGTTAGTCTCCTATTAGACGGTCTAACGGATCTAAGTTCGTTAGACGGGTCTCAATACCTTACCTAGATTTTAAAAAATCCCAGTCACCCTTCTCATTCTCACACACATCGTTTCTAACACTCTTCCTGTACTTAGCACTTAACGTACAGTACTGACTGACAATTTTTCAATTCAACATTAAGATTTAACAAACAACTAACCATTTTCATTTCATCAAATCAATTAAAATAGCGAAAAACTTATCAGAGGCGACCCACTTGTTGTGGCAAACGACATCTTTAATTTATGTCTAGTGAACCCCTCTCCCCCCACAAAAACTAGAAGGTATATTAAGTCGAACTGCAAATCCATTTCTGAATATGTAGAGCAGTGTCTCGAGAAATGGATGTAGTTTTGCTGGGGTGATGAGAGAGATGAGAGAGGTAGTCCAACGACTTTAGGTTGATGAAAATATAAAAGCCATTTTTTTTGTTTTTATATAATAGACATTATAAACAAAGCAAGTTGGGATACATTTGGAAAATGTATCTGTAGAAAAGTGGGTTTATTGAATCAAGTAGATGTGTCTTTCAACTCGATTTTAACTGGAGTTTTGGATTTATTGATATAAAAAATGTTTTTCTTGTTTATATATCGCTTACTAATTCTTTTCAATTTAACTACTAATACTTTTTTATTATAAAAAATAATACTTTCCAGTTCGACTACTAATACTTTTTATTGGAAAAATTAATACTTTTCGATTGCACTACTAATACATTTTATTAGAAAACCCAATATTTTTTAGGGGAATTACTAGAAGAATTTCAAGGGAAAGACTAATATTTTTCAGGGGACCTACTAATACATTTCATGGGGACTACTAATATTTTTAATGGATACTATTAATTTTTTTTCAAGTGAATTATGTACTAATATTGGCCCCTGAAAATTACAAAAATACCACTAGGTCGATTTTGGGTTCGTCTAACAGTTTTTGATCCGTTAGACCGTCTGACAGGAGTTTTGGTCTTATTTAAACCAATGTTTTAATTTTATTTTATGAAGATCAGTGGCGGACGAATGAATTTATAGTTGGGTCAAATCATAGCTGCTTGAGGAAATAAAATACATTTATGAATATTTTTTTGGGGGCGGGGGTGGGGGTGGATACGAAATTTTCCCTATAAGCAAATTTAATGTTTAAAATAATGGATAAATCTCACTTTGCCCCCTTATACTATCCGTGAGTATCATTTTACCCCTAGTACTCTCGATTGTATCATTTTACCCCCTTATACTCTTAATTAGTATCACTTTACCTCCTTATGCTTTTAGAATATTATTTTATACACAAATACTCAAAACAATTACTATTTTATCCTTACCTATAAGTTTTATTAAAATAACAAAATCATTGTGAAAGTATTTAATATTAATAAACTTGTACTTATTTTCTAAATTAACTTTCATAGCTTGATTAATTAACGGTTAATATTAAATATATTATATTTTGCATTTAGTTGCTAATTATTTAACTTTAATATAGTCCCTATAAAATTAATATATAATAGAATATTTCTATTAGCTAATACATTTATACGTTTAATTTATTATTCATCACAAACTTAAAATTATATAGTATATAATACAAATTTATTAAATATGTGAAATGTTGTTAGTAATTTTTCTATTATTGATTGAATACTCATAATTTAATAAAAAATATGTTGAATATAAAAAATACTCATTTTGGTGATTAACTTTTTGAATACAAAATATTATTTTATAATATAATACATAATTTCTAGATTTATTATTAAAAAAAAGATGTATGAATATATTATTTTACGTAAAATAACCTACAATATATTTATTGAACTATATTAATTTTAATAAATAGAAGATAAGTTTTCGAATGTCTCTCTCTCTCTCTATATATATATATTTATATTTATATATATATTTATATATATATATATTTGATGCCATTGTTAAATTAAAATAATAATAATAGGAAAAATTATGTCATTAATAAAGGAATAGAAGGATTAAATGATATTTTAATTATATAATGGGGTAAAGTGATACAAATTGATAGTATAAGGGGGTAAAGTGATACAATTGAAAATACAAGAGGGTTAAGTAATATTCAATGAGAGTATAGGGGGCAAAGTGAGATTTACCCTAAAATAATACCTATTGAATTGAATTTTTTTGAGGGGGCACCCCCCCAAGGTCCCGCTCTGTTGAAGATACGACGAATGTATGTAGGGTGAAAATCAACCTAAATTTAAAAAACCGTTTAAATTTGATACATAATTTAACAAATCCATATTGATTTTTTTTTTCCTTTCGTTCAATAATTTAAAACTTAACTTTGAGCTTGATTCGATTAGTAAAAGAAATTGTGTACTCTGACTAGATTAATATAAAATTAAGGTGTAAAATAAAAGATGAAACTAGTCGTGTGGGTATTGTTTACTTTTATAGTTGTTTATTTTACTTAATTAGTGTTGAACAAATTAAATGTAACTAATTATTTTTTTGTTAAAGAAAAGAGATATTGGTTAGTACACACACCCGCTTGGAATTGTTAAATTGAGAAAATAAAATGTGTATTTATCTTTTGCAAATTGCAGAAGATATTGCCCAAAAAACTTAACAAATTAATACATGATTGATAAACATAAGATCATAGTGTATAAATTATTGTTATCATCTAAGATCTTGTCGAACTACTGCTAAATTTGGACAAGATCTGTCTGTAAATTTGATCGATCTTGGTCTGGCACATGATTTGCAAAGTTGTTTCAGATAAACATTGTTAAGAGTTGTTTCAAAGTTGTCTCAACACATTTTGCAGAAGTGAATATGGAATAAAGTCTATTTACAACATTTTTTCAACTGAAAATGAAATCCCAACTCCCATTGTTAAATCATATATGTCCCACAGTTTGATTTTTTTTCACTTCCACCCATCTTCTCAGTTGGCCTGTCTTCGACCGCCCTGCTTGGGTAGCCCCCGCCTAATATTTTTTGATATATATTTTATATATATAATATGTGATTTTCATATATTTAATATTATATCTAATATATACATTGATAATGCATGACAATTTATATGAATATTATGTATTAATAACACAAAATACAAGATAAAAAAATGTATACTATGCTTATAAATATATTACAAGTTTATATTAATTTTATTTTTCTAGTTTATCGTTTCTTTTATTTAATTTTTAATTTTGTATTAGATATTTATAGTATTATGTTATATTATTACGTATTAAATAATGGTGTATTGACCCGCGCCCCTACCAATGAGGTGGACGGGGGTGGGTCTATATTTTCAATATCCGTCCCGGACTCCCGGCCCATCATCCCCATAAAAAATCCCAAAAGGGCAAACACTGCTACTAGCTTCAAAGAATGACACAACTGATCAGAGACGGACGTACATTACATGATGTGGGGGCACTGTTAGATAATGTTTTTATCGTAATTTTGATGATTTCATTTAACTGAGTTTTTCACCAAAACAATGTCCCCAAATGTTATCTTAATACTTCAAAATATTTTCAATGATCTTTACCAAGAGTTTGAAGTACTTCTTGAACTTTATTTTTGACAAAAACCGGACAACTCCTCTGTTTTGAGGTCAACCGGTCGCCCTATAAGGCAATCCGTACCTGAAAGCTTGTCAAAACAAGAACAATCTATTTGCTGAAAATGGAAAGGTCAACCAGTTGACCTAGAGGGCGACCGGTGGCTGAATGTTGGTTTTTCCATTTTCTGTCTCTAGTTTGAGGGAGACCGGTTGAACATGCGGTCGACCGGTCCAACCCCACCTGAACCGGTCCAAGGCCTTGATTTTCAAGCATATTTCATTTTTAAATGTATTCGAAGCTATTAGAGCGGGATCCACTTTTGGGGAATATGAGTCGAATCAATAACAAGAATATTTCTATTTTTCATATTAGAGGTCGACCGATCGACCTAAGGTTTTATCAGCAAACTATCTGTTGCATAATATACAATTTTTCATGAAATTGTGAGATTGATTTCTAATAGTTATATTCTGCATTTAATGTGCAATTTTTACAGATTTCAATCTCCACGGAGAAGCCTATTGATGGGATTCAAATTCAAGAGCTCTCCTATAAATAGTTGAAGGCTTGAAACACAACAAAACAACATAATACAACACAACAAGAAATATCTCTGCAAATATTTTGTTCTTCACTTTCAACATTCTTGTTGTATTAGCCTAAGCTTATCATTTTAACATCTTGCTTATTAGGCTTTCCTTCTTGATTACACTTGCACTTTTGAGTTGTAATATTTCATTTAAAGTGTAATCTTGATTGTATTTGTAACATCATTCAAAATAAGAAATCTTTGTTAATGTTCTTTTGGCAAGAACACGTTTGGATGATTTGATTGAAAAACTTGGTGCTTTCGTGTTGAAGAGTTTGGTGCTCTTCGAGGTGTTGAAGAGTTTGGTGCTCTTCGAGGTGTTGAAGAGTTTGGTGCTCTTCTAGTTGGAAGAGTTTGGTGCTTTTCGAGTTGGAAGATTGTGGTGATATTCATAGGTGTCGTTGTAAAAAAAGTTTGGTGCTCTTCAAGGTAAAGGTTGTAATAGTTTGGTATCTATTAATAAACTTTTTTTCCTTTTTTTGAAATCCATTCCGGACATACCGGGTGGTAGAGGATTAGGCCCTAAGTGGGTTGAACCTCAACAAATCATCGAGTGTAGTTTACATTTTTGCACTTTTATTTGGTCATTATCTTTACATCCGAAAAAAGAGTGCGTAAATTGAAAATCGGGAAAATCTATTCACTCCCCTCTAGATTTTCGTAGCCACTTGGACTAACAGGCACGTGCCACCTTAACAATTTTGTATTTAAATAATATTATTTATCATTTTTTGAAATTATATATTGTAACGCCATGAAATATTGAACTATAAAATGTGTGTAAATATTTATTTTACCGTATATTATTATTTTTTTCCATAAGAAACTTGAGAAAAACAACTCGTTATAGCGAGCCATTTAATTTTTTAAAAAGAATAATAATTATAGCGGAAGCAATCGCATAATGATGGCTCGGAAGCTACTCCTAAAAACGGCCTAGGCAAGTGCACCTATCGTTTATAGCAAAGCTAAGCGAGTATCGAGTGTCATTCCCACGAGGACTATGATTACTAGTAATTACCGTCTTTTTATTATCTAGCCTACAAATTCGCCAAATAGTTTGTTGCAAAATAAAAATAAACGAAAGCAAATAAAAGTGAAAGAGGCAACTAAGAACACGAAGGATATTAGATACACTCGGATTGGAAGATGATGGATATAAATGTGCTTGAATATGAATCACTCTAGAACGTCTTTGTGATTTTACCAAAATGAATACAACCATAACCCTTAAGTTTTAACCATCCCTTAACATATTTTCATGCTTCATGGACCGTAGGCATTCCTAAATTAAGTTAAACCCTTTCTCAAGGCGAAAAACTCCTAATCTCAAGTTGATTAACTGAAATCTCTTTCTAGTTAAAACCCCCAAGATTGCATTAACGATTTGTGAATTCCCATATTAGGTTTGACCCTAATCCGGAAGATTTATGTCGTCCTATATCTAGGATTGCATGCAACTCCTTTCACTTATGTTGGTTCTATTTCACCACGAATCTCTCGATTTCCCGGTGAAAATTGAATCAATATTGCGCATATACCAATTCGAATAAACAAGCATAACATAAGTGACTCGCATAAGAGCATAAGAAAATATATTAAAACATTCAAACCAATAAACACAAATAAGTTCTAGGGTTCATCACATTCAAACACTAGCGATTTAACTTATGATGGATTTGAGAATGAAAACAACAATTAAACAAGAAGTTTCTTTCGAAATCAACATGAATACTTGATGTTAAAACTTTCAAAACCAACATAAGACTCCCATGTTGGAAGTATGATGATGAAGTGGTGGAGTTCATCTTCTTCTCTGAGCGATCTTCAGTCCTTGTGCCTTAGCGCCTCTCCATGGTGATCCAAACCTTCTAACTTTCTTCCTCACCACAATATGTGTTTCTCCTCTCCAAAATATGAACTTTCATCTCTAAAATCTGATTTCTATGTATATCAATGAATTTATGGATGAATGAATGAATCCTTCAACCCACACTCTTGGCTTTTATAGACATTATTTTAGAGAAAGTGTTCCATAATAATGTCATCTTTTGATAGTTTTATGCTCAACTTTATGAGTTGGGTTGTTAAGATCATTATTTCCATGTGATCATGTGGGAAAGTAAGGAATTAGTGCAACAAAATGAGGTGTAAAAGTGCTCAAAGGTTGTCAAAAAGGTTGGTAGATGACTTTTTAACAAATTCCACCAGAAATTGATGCTGGAAAGTGATCCGAACATGCCCATGTCGCCCAAAACGGTTAGGTCGTGCTGTTTAATTGTGCAGGAAGTCAGGATAACATGGTTGTGCTTCCCAACACGGCCAGGCCGTGTCTCTGGACACGCCCGTGTTGGGGAACACGGCCTGGCCGTGTCGGGAGGTCATTTTGTGTAATTTTTTGAGTTTTTCGCTCCGTGAAACACGGCCGTGTTGCCCAACACACTGCCCGTGTTGGACCAAAAGGCCACGAAATGACGCGTTTGGCTTGGGATTTCGAGCGTTTTTGCATCCTTAAACCCCCCGATATGTTTTGACATGAATCCATGGTCCAAAATTCACCAAAATTGGCCCCCAATGGTCAATCTACACCAATAAAATCACCTCACAGTAGTATGAACAATATACAATCAAAAACTAATGAAACTAACAACAAAATAACTCAATTTTTACTCAAATATACACATAAAATATGCATAAAAAGACCATTATCACATAACATAATTTGAATAAAATTTGACATCTACTATAATTCAAACAGACTATTTGACATTGAAAGACTTTGAAAAAAATATCGCGTACGTACGTTTATTTATAAGAGAAAATAGACTTATAAATATATTTCATTTAAAATTCAATAGCAACAGCGGAAGCAAATTATAAAGTGTAGAAAATTCATATATTTATTTATTTATAAGAAATTCGCACATTTACAAAAAAATATCCTGTTTAGTCTATTTGCATAAATAATCTTAGAAAATCATAATAATTCATCATTTATTATCTCAATTCGAAAAACACTTTGAAAATAGTAATTTGTTTAACAATTTCGTATTCAATTGAAAATTAACATTAGAAAAACATCACTCTAGCAGTTGCATAGGGAAATCATAATTCGTATAATAATTTCTTACTCAATTGAAAACAACATTAAAAAAATATAAAGACATTACTCCAGTAGTTTCATAGGCCACCCATCATCCACCGCCAATAACCATCGCCGACTCCTTAACCTGAAAAATTTGATTATATATATGGGGTGAGCAGAACAGCTCAGTGGAGTATAAATTGTCCAAGCTAAATAACAGATATCTCACATAGACATGCAAATACAATCCAATAGGACATAGCATAGATCTTTTGAAAAACCGTAGACATAGACAATAGTTGCACTACAGGGGTTCCACCTGAGGGATACATCGACCCCGGACCTCTTGAGTCACTGACTCAATAGTGCCTAAGCAATTGTACTACACATTCATACAAAATAATTTAAGCATTTAACAATGACAATAAAGTTTAGAAAACAAACCCCACCTCGAAACTTTTCTTGAAAAATAGTAGAACGATTTGATGCAATATCCCTATTGAACTTCAGAGCTCGTCGTCCTCGTCGCCTAACATGAATATATATACATCTTAGTTCCTAGAAGTCAAAACTTAAGTATTAACCTCGATATCGGAAGAACTAAAATAACATTCGTGGAAGCTCACGGTATTTTCCTAAGGTTTAGGGTTCAACTTGGTTGGTTTGAACAACACTAAAATCACTGCATAGTTGGGATCAAATAATATTTACTCATAAATCATATACTGGAATTATTTAGTATTTTTATAGTAGGTAATAAACTCAAAAATAGATATCATATAAAAATTTCAGGAAGATTAGAAATATTTAGCTATGGATTTTGAATTTGTGAAACTGAAATTGTTGTAACATTAAAACTTGCATTGCTAAGGGATAAAAATTATATTTAAATAAATATAGTACTATATGATTTTAAACTTTAACAACATATAATATACATTTCAAAGTATAACATATCAAAAAATCATAAAATATTAATTTCATTAACTTTAGGTTTTGAATTTTATAAACTGAAACTTTTGTCATTGCTAAAACTGTAATATTTTGGAAAATAATTAATATTTACATAAATATACGTTAGAATGATCTGATATTTTATCACAAGGTAGAAAACACTCTAATACATAAGATATCCAAAATTCAGATATTTTGAAGGTCTTTATACACGGTTTCTAGAATTTATAAATCAGAAACATAGTATATTCAAGATTTGGAAAGCGTGAATGAGAATTTTATATAAACTAAAATACAACTCAACAATATATGAAATTTTAACTGAATATTTTAAACATATGATAACATGACATATTAAAATTTTACAAATTTTGGATATGAATAAGTAGGGTTTTGGATTTTCTAAAACAAAAACACAGAATAACATAAATTCTGGCATCTTAGTTTGAAAATTCAATAACTACCAAAGTAATTATCGGATTAATATGAAATTATAACTGTGCGATAACATCATTACTAAGAATAACATATTAAAATTTAGGATAATTGTGAATAGTATAACTTGTATTTAGAATTTTGTAAGTGAATTACCTTAGGAGTTGAGGATGAAATAGGGAAGGCAATTGAGGGATCATGACGTTGAAGAAATACTTCGTCGAGGTTGTGTGGTAGATGATGGGGTTGTGGTGGCGCAGAGAAAGAGTTGGAACATGTTTTATTTTGGTCCCCTCTAATGTGGTATAATAAAACCCTAATAACAAAAGAGTCCTAATATAATTATCCTAGCTAGTTTTCCAAACACCTTAGGATTCCTCATGGGCCAAGTAATTGGATAATAAACCCAATAATAATAATAATTTACTAATGGGCCATCTAACTAATTAAATACACTTCTTTTTATTTTTTCCCCGGGTGTTACATATATTAATAAGGTTTTATTCAAAATAAAAACAAAAAAAAAAACAAAACGCCCCCATTACTAGATACATGATAATCTCATTGTTTACATTGAGCAAGAAATTTTTGTAATGTTGATAATAATGAGTCCATCTGCAAAAAATTTAGTCTATAAATGTTCATAGATTTAAATTGTAATTGCTAAATTGTTTTCTACGAATCTTTTTTTAATTACGAATCTTGTGAAGGGATGAAGTTAGGTGTGAACTGAACTCATGCACATGCCTGAGTTTTTAAAATGTGTTACCACTATGCTACGTAATGATTCCCTGATGAACCCTTTTTTTACACACACATATATATATATATATATATTATTTAGTTTGTGCCCCCTTCTAAAAAATTACTGGATTTGTCCCTCAACTAATGTGTGTAATTCAAGTTTTAATTATCATGTAATTATTTAATTACAATTTATTTACTATTTCTGACTTTTAATTGCTAATTGATAGGTTATTCCTAAATGTTCTAAAATTGTAGGCCCATGAGGTCCAACCCACTAATGAGGCCTAAAGTTTCGTTATTTACAAGGTACACAGATTTTTACACAATCTACTCTACATTCTATTTATTTGGATTTCTCATTATTCATTGCTCACTTAAACATCACAGAGATTTCCACTAAGACCCTTTTTATAATTTATTCATGTTGCGGGCTAAATCACATTCAATAAAGGATGAACCCCATCCCTGAAGGCCCTACTGTCTTTGCCCTAGAGCTTCGTGGAGGATGTGAAGCGCGGATTATGCTTCAACTAGTCAGGGTCTTTGGGCTGCCGAAGACTGAGTCACCACACAAGAAGTTCTCCTTCACCCTGTAAATCGTTACCAGGGGGATTCTAACAACCACACTGTGGGTGCCAGCAAACAGACATCACATCATCCAAGTTCTTTACCAGTTGAGCTATGCCCCGGGGGCGCTAAATCACATTCAATGAATTTATTGTTGTGTGGAGCTTTTTGGAATTTTGGGTGATGTTACGGATTTTTGCAACATCAACTGCCATACCGAATAAAATTTCTTATAAATAGACTTTAAACATTATTATTATTCACCAATAGTAATACGATCAAATCTTTCAAATTTTTTTATCATATAGTTTGATTTCATTTCAAATTTTATGGAAATTACATTATGCTAAGTTGATTTTCTACTTTTCTAAGTTTACATATAACATATTTTTTATTGATAAATATCATCAGGGTGGATCCAATTTTTTTTTTTACAATAGGGGCACAAGATAAATACAATTATAAGTTATATCAAAAGTAATTAATGAGGGTACATTTTGTTTTCCTAATTAGTAGATAGTTTTTAAAATTTTATATAACATTAATAATGTTATATAACACTTTTTGAATTTATAATGTTATTAGTGTTATAACGTTATTAATGCATTTTATAATTTATAATATTGGAAATATGGTTACATAAATAATAAATAATTAAAAAGAAGAAGAAAAAACTTATGAAGGCACATTGTCACGCAGTTGGCCTTTACGACTGATTTTTCGCCATCTGCCGGACAAAGGGGCTCACCATTGAACGAAATCCATCGCCAGAATCACCTAAAGCATGATTTTAGAATGATCTAGAAGAATCTGGAATGTTCTAGAAGAGTCTAGAAGAATCTGGAATGTTCTAGAACATTGTAGAAGAGTCTGGAATATTCTAGAAGAGTCTAGAATACTATAGAAGAGTCTAGAATATGATAGAATAATGTAGAACATTGTAGAATAGTCTAGAATGTTATAGAGTTGTATGGAAATATGTAGAAGATTGTAGACTAGAGTGGAGATTTATAGAATACTTGTAGAATATGTAGGAATCATGTGGAGAGTTCTAGAGAACTTCTCCCAACCGTTGGATCAAATGAATCACCACCGTCCATTAAGGAGGTGGAGTAGTATAAATAGGTGTAGGGACCTCATTTGTAACCAACCAAGCATTGTAACCAAGTGTGAGTGAATATAAGTGTTCCTTTCCTAATTTTCTTGTGTGTTTATTACTTAGCCATCTTCTTATACTTCTTCACACACAAACACGTGGGAGAGGCTGACTTAGCTAATCGCAAGGGGCGATTGAAGGAGCTAAGGCCGCACGGTTCGTTGTTGAGGGAACAAGTCCGTGACAACATGCTCCCATAGTAGGAACCATAGCTCTGGAAGCCTGGAACATTAATTTTGGGACTGCCTAGGGATGGTAAAATGACCTGCTCCGATGGGTACCCGCCCCACATTGCCCCGTTTAGGCTACCCCATCCCGTGACCCGTTGCGGGGCGGGACGGGTCTGGGTATCATCTCCGCCATGTGGGTACTAGAGCTGACAACACGGGCCGATGGGGCGGGCTGACCCGTGGCCCGCCAAAACCTGCCACTTGGCAGGGCGGGGCGGGCTAGTCCGCCGAGGTGGCGGGCCGAGAAAACCTCAGCTTAACCCAACCCGCCTTGGGCTGCGGGTTGGTCGTCGGCCCGCCAAAAATTTAAAAAATAATAATAAAATTATTTTTTATTCATATTATTAATTTTAATGAATTAAATATACTAATGGATAACAAGTACATATTTTACAAAAATATTATATACACTTTTATAAGAGATAAAAATATAAAATATCAATTATACTATTTTTTTGTCTATTTTATCTAATATTTCTTTTCTTTTTCTTTTTTTTATTTATGGTGGGCTAACCCGCAGCCCGCCGCCCGCCCCGCCAAGCCCGCTGCCCGCAACGGGCTACTAAATACATAACCCATCCCCTACCTTAGGCGGGGCAGGGCAGGCCGGCCCGATGGTCCTGACCCGTTTTGACAACTCTAGTGGGTACCTGCCCCGTGTTTTTTTTTTTTCAATTTTTTAATACATTTAATGTATATTATATAAAATAATATAGTTTTATGTATTTAGTATTATATTTAACATATATAATGTCAAATTTTATTAAACAATATGTATTTATAATACAAAATATAATATTAAAAAATTAATAATAATATAAAATATAAAAAAAAATCAACACAGATCGCCCCGTCCCGCCCCGCCCCGTGGAGGGGACGAGACGAGTTTGGGTATTGAGATACCCGCCCCGCCCTGTCCCATTACCATCCCTAGGACTGCCAAAATTAATTAATTTAGCGAGATATTAAATAATCGATAAATTAATAATCTATTAATTTATAGATATATGGCTTGTACAAAAGTTTGTTGCTTGTAGATAATTGTCATGCTCATCTAAAAATAACTAAAGAATTGCAAAATATTGAATTATTTTTATTGCAACCAAACAAAATATCAAAAAAATCAACCTTATAATGATGGTATTATACAAATGCAAAGATATTGAAACTACATAGTTGTTGACCAACAGGCAGATAATCGAGATTAACATATCATGAAACGTTAAGTTGAATATAATAATCATATTGTACCCCATTCTAAGGAAGCTAACCAATATGAATAATTTTTTGTTTAGTTACGAGAAAATCACACGAAAAATTCTTACTACCTTAACAAAAGTCATAAATTAAATTTAAGGTGACATCAGTTTCAACAAGAAACAAAAAAAAATTTAGTCATTTTTTATGAAATCTTCATAAATTGATCATAAATGTAGTATATATTAAGTAATTATTAATTTTTATATTATATGGGTCCTATATGAATTCTAGTACATGTATTATCTTATAAATTTAGCGAATTATTAATTAGCACGTTGTCCTTGAGTCGGGACCGACCAAAAATGTTATTCAAGCGAGGTTATTAATTGATCGAGTATTAAATTATCGAGGTTATACTGTACATAAATATGATAAATACAAGATAATTTCTATAAAATAACTAGGAACTTTATTTCAATTATTATAAAAATAATGACAAAATTTAATGGTAGATGTGTTACATAGTCAATATTTTATTATTTAAAAA
Source organism: Rehmannia glutinosa (assembly GCA_016081115.2). Classification (NCBI taxonomy): domain Eukaryota; kingdom Viridiplantae; phylum Streptophyta; class Magnoliopsida; order Lamiales; family Orobanchaceae; genus Rehmannia; species Rehmannia glutinosa. Next base: position 1,603,241 of record CM071926.1, read on the forward strand.
ACAAAAATACTTGAAACAATACTAACATTATTATGAGTTTTAAGAGAATATAAAAAAAAATTGGATTTAAATTTACCGTGGACTGTGGCTCATTGGAGCAACCGAGTCTTGCTTGTTTTGCCTGAATTAGAGCATTTCCAAAAGACTCCTTAAATTTAAAAAATAATTATTGCAAAATAAAGAGCATCTTTAAATTTAAAGATTAATATTTTTGACATCTTCCAACATACTTGTTAAGTTGGTATTTTACCAATTAATTAAGTATTTTAGATTAGAATTTGGTTTTATTTTGGGTGTTTTTAGAGTCGTTAGAGTTCAATTTATTTCAATTAGTGTCGATGAAGAGTCAATACAGATTTGGCAACCGAGAAATGAAGAAAACGATGAAAAACGGCGCGAGAAAAGAAGAAATCGCGTTTGAAGAAGAGAAAAATCGCATTTTGGCCTAAGGACGGGCGGGCGCTGCAGCGCCCGTGACATGGCCACCAGGTTGCGCGGATGCATGTGGGCGCTGCAGCGCCCGGGCGGGAAATTGACGATGCGGGTGGGCGCTGCAGCCCAGGCGATCAATGCGTCTGCGGAAGTTTTGGCGCCGCAAAGACCCGGGCGGAATTTCCCAGGCTCACCTACCCCCTTTCTTGGATTTTTGTGTACTATAAATACTAGCCTTGGGGCTTGAAATTAGGGATCTTGGAACCCTTGGGAAGAGAAGAAAACAGCTACAAGACAAGGAAGAAAGATTGGGGCATCTTGAGAAGAATTTGGAGAAGAAGATTGGAGGCTTCGATCATCTAGAAATAGAGAAGATCCCTCAACTCTTGTTCTTATTTTGTTGCTTTCTTCATATCTTGTAAGATGTATTGTTGTATTCTCATGGATTCATTTTCTTTAATCATGAGCTAAACTCTATAATTCTAGAGGAATGATGTAATCTATGTTTGAACTTATGTTTTGGGATTGTGGTTTGTCAATCTAGATCTATCAATTTATTTGTGCTATTTGGATCTATTGCTTGTAAATTACTTGATCAATAATTTAGATTGTTTGGTGTATTTGATTTGACACTTGAGAGAGGTAATTGAATACATGACCTTGGAATAGCATAACCTAGGATTTCATAGAATTGAGAGATTTGTGAATCCTTTGAAGTCATTTATCAAGATTCATAGCTTTTATTGAGATTTTAATTGGTGATTTTTATAGAGATATTGATTTCCCAATTGAATTTAAAATCATTTGGCACTTGAGAGATAATAATAACAAACATCATCATAAAGCAATTAATATCAAAAGAAAATCAAATAGACGAATAAAGGATACACTTTTTCAAGTTGTAAAAGATCCCAAGGAAAAGCCTTAGAATTTTATGTTAAGAGAGAAAGGCGAATGAAGAGAGAAAAATTAAAATATTGTATCTAGCATGAATCGTGAAAATCTAAAGCATAGATTCCCCTTTTATAACCCCAATATCGCCTAACAAATTGGGAGAGTTCAAATCCTAAAAAAAATCGAGTAAAAATTCGGACGAAATCACGTTAAAATGTGATGAACGGTCATGGAATGGCCACCGAACGACCCGTTCCAAGCTTTTCTTCCCTTGAACGACTGGTGAACGACCGTTCTTCCTTTTTATTCATGCGAATGACCACCGAACAGTTGTTCGCCGTCCGTTCACAGCTTTTCTTTTTGCTCGTTCACTGATGGTACCATTAAGATATCTCTCAGCCATCTTCTCGTTCAATCCTAATTTTGTCTTATATTTTTCACAAAAAACAAACATAAATGTGAAAATGGACTCGACGATAAAATATATAAATTCGCAAGCAAAAATACGAAATACACCATGAAAAACATATAAATTAAACCAAAATATTCACACAAAATATTAACAAAAACATGCTAAACAAGTTTCTATATGGACACTATGCTTTTGTCCCGCAACAAACCTTAAAGAATTTACAATAATCTTAAAACACATACAATGAAAATGAATCTATATACTAATATTTTCTTTTAAAACATACTAAATAAGCTAATTGGTACGTCGTGTTAGGCAACAAAAAAAGTAAGAAGACAAGTTTTTATATGAAATTGATATGATATCACCTTAATTCATTATCTTTCAATCACTGTCTGACATACATGTATCATGTTTGTCACCACAAGTGTGATGGTTATCCCGACAAAATCCAAGTTAGATTCAGGGAGAAATACATAAATAGAAGAACTATGTACTTTTATATTGATGTTGTGTTGGGTAAAATATCTAGAAGATTTCTGTTTGGAAGAAAATGACTAAGTGTTTAGGATTAGTCGAGGCTTGATTTAGAATCAGTCTCCGCAAGACGAAAACGCCCCGTATACCGAGTGCTTACGGTTCCGGCGCTCGCCTCTAAGATACAACGACTTTATACAGTTCCGGTTAGCAGCACAACAAAACCGGAACAACATCGAACAAGCGAAGTGTTTGACAACTTTCAAGCTTTCAAGGAGGAAATGAGACAAGATGCAAAATGCAATGCTCGGTTTTTAGTTATCTGATAATTTCGTATTATTTTTTTCATCAGTAGGGTCGAGTAATTATAGACCACAGGTGCCTCGTATGGAAAGATCACGTCTTTTGGCTCGAAAAGACACCTTTTGCACTGAACAGTCGCACTTGCGCAGGAGAGCGCGACTAGGCACACGGCTGTGCGCCTGCCCACGCGTGTATGCGCAAAACTTCGGCCCCTAGCATGACCTAGACGCACGGGTCGTGCTCCAGCCCGTGTGCTGGCTCGCAACTCTGCTGCAGGTAGCACGACCCGACCGCACGGGCCGTGCTCCCGCCCTTGCGCGGGTCCGAAACGTTTCCCAGGTTGAACTCATTAAAATAATTACGAAAATTAATTAAATCTATTTAATTAATTACAAAATTAATTAAACATTTAATTTTAAAGGTTTTTAGTCCAAAAAGAATAAGGGTCTTGAATCCCAAGCCCAAGTCCGCGGCCCTCGACCCGACCCGACCCGGCGGGCGGCGGCAGGCAGCAGCCTGCGCGCGCGTGTGCTTTGATCCAAACCCACAAGCATGTAGGTCATCATTCCTTTAAAAACTTGGGTGCCCCCAAGGGCCCAAACCCATATGTCCAACTTGGGATATATTAAATGTGCAACTCTATCCTCTTTTTCATATGTGAGATGGAGCATCTCTCCTCCCCCACATTTTCCATTTTCCATACCATTTATTTGTATTAAGTGGCTAACTTCTAGCATTAATTTCTCTTTCACCCGGAATCGGTTTTGAGAAATTCTAAATGATATTCTCATCTACTCTCTTAGTAGAATTTTTATAAATAATTTAATTTCATTTATCACAAATGGAAACCACTTAATTATTTGGTCAAAATTGGGTCAACACCCATTTCTCAAGACCAAATTTCCAACAATCCCCCACATGAATAAAATTAATGCATGCGTGTATGCAGATTTGCTTGAAAGTCTCGGCGAATCGTTATTGCATCAGGATAGGTAACTTGTGGCTTTGAACCTTCCTTAGTAAAATACTATCTGATTTACTAGCTGCTTAGTGACGCGATGATGTCTTGAACTACTCGGTCGTTTGTGTAAACCAAGACAACAAGATTTACACAATAACAACTCTAACACTTGTTGTTCTCACGTTGTGTCCATTTCGCCCTGGACCATATCTTAGGTTCATAAGTGTTTCTTTTGAAGCGGCCATTACTTCTCACTTATGTAGGTGATCTCCTATTGAAGAGTATCCCGCAGTACTCCACCTTTCGGTATAGGAATCATTAAAAGTGTTAAACTTAACCTCACCACATTCAGCAGGTTTACATTCACTTGGATGTATCGAGAATGAGCTAACACATTTTCCAAGTGTTCAACTGAACATTCATAACTTAGTTGTCCCATTGAACCAAGGTATTGGGATCTCCAATTCACAAGGTTGGGTTACCGCTATGAACATTCTTTAAGTTGTGGATTTTAAATCCATTCCCTTTAACAACTTATACAGTTGATCTCGATTTGTGCCTTTCGTAAGCGGATCCGCAAGATTTTCCTTTGACTTCACGTAGTGTTGGGAAATTAATTTTTAGATTTTGATGAATGCCATGTAAAACTTAGAATAGAAAGTTGGCACCCCATTTTTGTTGTAAATTGCATTGTAATAGATAGATAGGCTGGGTCGAAATGAGTTAAGTCGCCTATGCCGAATATGCAAGAAGTCAACTAGAGACTAGAAGGAAGACTCACTGTGAGGCACTGAGTGTGGCAAAGAAGAGAAGACAGAACTCGAACTCATTGAATGTGCAAATCGAGATGCAACAGTGAGTGAAGTGTCGGTCAAGTCAACTCAAGATAGCCAAGTCTCAAGTTGAAGTGACGGATGAGTCATCCATGATTGGAAGTCGACTCAAGTCACCTGGGAAGTCAAGGAAATGCGAATAAGTCAAGATAATCGCAAGAGATCCATTGCACAAAAGTCAAGAAAATTACTTAAACAAGTAATACTTCCACACTGTCTTTCTTAAAGTGCTCAGTCCCAGAAGCGTGCAAAAGGAATAAACCAATGGGAAGCTCGACTCCGCACTGTGTCGAACTACGAAAAGTCAAGGCTCATTCATACGAGGAAATGTCAATTCCAAGAACTGCAACAAGACAAGCCAACGACCACAAATGTCTTTTGAAAATTAACCTATCTCTTCAACGGGCAAATTTTCAAAAGAACACTATAAAAGGCTGAGGAATCTATTTGAGAAAAGGTTAACTTTGTTACCTGGAACTTTCAAGCTATTATTCAAACTATAACCTACTCAAGTCATTAAAGTTCAATCCTCAAGCCTACATTACGAAGGAAATCAATCCAACACTCACATGTGAAGGAAAGACGACTTCAATCGGTTAAGGAGGAAACATTTGAAGAATCAAGGGGTCTACATTCCACAAAGGATTGTAGAAAGGTTCAAGGTCAAACCAGTCTCAAGTTTTTGGAGGGCTTCGTGATCAAATCCAAGAAGCTTGAGTAAGTGGGTTGTAGTAGCAAATCAATCCCTGTGAAGAAGTTTTGAGTCGTACGAGAAGCCACCGGTGTGTGACCAAGGCATCTCCGATCGAGTCCCAAAGGATCAAGTCGGATGTGTGATCAACTTGCATCCGGACCGATAACCACTTTGTACATTGATCAATACTTTTAGTGGATTCCTCCAGGAGTTGGAGAAGAGAGGAGTAGAAGAATTACCCCATCTTCGAACCTCTATAAAATTTATTGTGTCATTTACATTTTAGCACTTTAATTTCTCGCATATTATTTCAATATTTGCTTTGATAAATTTGCTATCCAATTGATAATCAACAAAGTTGTAAATCCAAGTATTAAAACAAACTTAAACCAAATTCAAGGGTGTTAAGTCTTCCAAATAAATCATATCACGCGTCAAGTTAAGTTTTAGACTAAGCAAATTGAGTTATTCTATCAACAAATACTCGAAATGTTGAGTGCCTAACACTATTTGGTTAACTAACTTAGCATCCATCAAGGACTTAGCCGTGAAGTATTAACTCAACTTTTAACAGACTAAATCGAAAAATTGGTAAAGTTTATTCAACCCCTTCTAAACCTTACACTCGCACCCCTTGGGACCTACACGTAGTCAACCGAAATAACCCCATTCGAAATCAACTGTTTATTGGTATTATGTCTACGACAAAAATGTCTAGACTTACCTCTTTCCTTTCCAAGAAAGGATACCTTTAATAAATACAACATTTCTTGATTTAATGATCATTCACTTATATCATAAATGTTGAATTTATTACTTTCGGCGCTTCTACTTTTTCCAAAGTACCCCCACATTTCAAGGCAATCTCCTTTATGTGGTTTGCTAAAAGTAAAGCTCCCCTTTCAACTTCTGATATCTTGTTAAACACAAGATCATCCCGAATTCTTATGGCTCTTGGCTATTTTTTATTTTATTTTGTTAGAACATTGTCCCGACAATCCAGTTAGAATCTCGTTCTACTAGATTTCAGATCTTAGTTCCAACAACACCATTTTTAAAAAGTGTGTAACCTTTGATGTTATCACATCTTTAGTAAGACTTCAGATTCAACTTGTTACGATGTCTGTCTTTAGTGTTACAACACTTCCGGCAACACCTCATGCAAATGTGGTTTCGGTATTTACAACACTTTTGGCAACACCTTCTGTTACATTTAAAATGCAACATAAACTCCATTGGTGTTCCACAAAGTATGATCATACCCCCACATTTGCCGATTTCCATTCGGAATCCCGGTTGTCTTCTTCAATCCGAAGTCGAACTATCAAATCCTCAAGCCCCATTTCCTTTCGCTTGTGCTTGAGGTGGTTCTTATAATCTTTCCACAAATGCGTCAATTTTTCGATAATTGCAAACACTTGGAACGACTCATTCATAATCATCCCTTCATACACTAAGTCGTGAAGTATGATCTGAATTTCTTGCACTTGGCTAATCACCGTCTTGGTGTCAACCATCTTATAATCCAGAAATTTACCGAATACAAATTTCTTTGCACCGGCATCTTCTGTTTTATATTTCTTCTCCGAAGAGTCCCACAACTATTTGGACGTTTTGAACGAACTATAGACATTATAGAGGGTATCGTCTAGTCCGTTCAAAATATAATTCCTACAAAGGAAATCACTGTTATGTTAAGCATCCACAGTGATTCTCCATTCATTTTCGTTCTTCATCACCAACTAGGGGTTCCTCCTTCACGAAACGACAAATTTCCCCAAGGTTGTCACGTAGAACAAAGATCTTCTCATTTGCCATCTCTTGAAGTCGGCACTGAGAACTTCGCGGTTTCTCACCATGAGCAGGAGCAACAACCTTCTTAACTGGAGTGAACGATCCTGAAGCCATCGTCTTAAACAGAAATAAAGAAAATTTACGTCTTGCGATTGTTGGGTAAAATATCTAGAAGGTTTCTGTTTGGAAGAAAATGGCTAAGTGTTTAGGATTAGTCGAGGCCTGATTTAGAATTAGTCTCCGCAAGACGAAAATGCCCCATATATCGAGTACTTACGATTCCCGCGCTCGCCTCCAAGATACAACGACTTTATACGATTCCTTAGCGGATAGCAAAACCGAACAACAAATAACAATCGAAGTGTTTGACAACTTTCAAGCTTTTAAGGATGAAATGGGATAAGATGCAAAATGCAATGCTCGGTTTTAGTTATCTGATAATTTTGTATTATTTTTTTCATCAGTAGGGTCGAGTAATTATAGGCCACAAGTGCCTCGTATGGAAATTTGATCAATTTTGTGGCCTTTCGGAGATCATTTTGGCAATTTGACCAATTTGATTTTCCAAGTTGCGAATGGATGCTTCTTGGTTCCTTAAGGATGTTTCGGTGGCCGTGAAACGAGTTTCCGTTGTTTGGACGAATTTGGAAAGTAAGTCCTCCAAACTTGGTTTTCGCGGTTGGAAACCGGGAGGTGCGATTTAATTGGGGAGTGCGTTTGGATTAGGCTTCTGACCTTGATTTCTCCAACTAAAGTTCGGATGTTGACGCCAACCTGGATTATAAGTGTTACTGAAAGGATTATTTTGAAAGGGTCGAGATTGATTACCTAGATAATCCACTTGTTCATGCGGCGGTATCGTGTGAGGGCAATCTTGGTGGTTGTGCGATCCTCCACAAGTCTCGCATGAGAGAAGGCTTGTTGTGGTGGTGGTTTTGGAGCCGCCAACCCGTCGATTTTCCGAGTCGAGCTTTGACTGTCGCGCGGCTAGTGTAACCACCGCGTCCGCATTATATACTCCCACCGACTGTTGGTTTTTCCTCGTGCGGATTGCCATTGATAGCCATTCATGGCCATTCCTTCTATGAGATCTTGGGCGGCTTGGGTGTTTTATTGTTCAATGTCCCCCCGCGCGCATCAATCATCTCGCTTTGTCGATGAGAGCAACCCATTGTAAAATGTTTGGACTTGCATCCAAATGGGAAGTCCATGGTGTGGGCATTTTCAGCAATTCTTTGAATCTCTCCCAAGTGTCGTCAAGGTTTCATCGTCCTCTTGAGTGAATGAAGAGATCTCATTCCTCAATCGTGCGGTTTTAGCGGGTGGAAAATACTTTAGAAGGAATTTTTCCGCCATAATGCTCCATGTTGTGATTGTTCCCTTCGGTAAAGTGTTTAGCCATTGTTTAGCCTGTCCCCGAAGAGTAAATGGGAACAAGAGTAAACGGATGGCATAGTCGGAGACTCCATTTATTTTGAAAGTATCGCAAATTTCGAGGAAATTCGCGATATGATTATTTGATCTTCGTCCGGTAGTCGTCAAATTGAACAAATTGTTGCACCATTTGAATGACATTCGGTTTGATTTCAAATTATTGGTCGCAACAAATGGCCTTACGATACTAGACAATGTACCGTCCATAGATGGCTTGGCGTAGTCGTACATGGTTCTTTGTTGCTCATCCGCCATATCGGGATCCTTGCTTTCGTTAGTATCCTCCTCGTGGTCTGTACTAATACTTTCCTCTGTGTTGCTACCGGCGGTCTCGCACTTCCAAATTCGGCGACGAGTAGGCATGCACTGCGGTAAATAAGGAGAATAAGTATAATCCAAGACTTACAAAGATAGATACCTAGAAAGACAAATGATGAAATAATAAAAAAATGATTAAATTAACAAAAATAAGGTGTTCTTAATATTACAATCCCTTAACGGCGCCTAAAACTTGATGGCTCAAAAGCTACTCTAGAAAACCTTAGGCAAGTGCACCTATCGTTTTGTAGTATAGATTATTGAGTACCGAGTGTCATTCCCACGAAGATTGTAAGTACTAATAATTGTCGTCTTTTTGTTATCTAATCTAGTAATTTTCAGAGTTTTGTTTGTTAAAATGGAAAATAGAGAATTTGAGATAATTGCAACTTACAAAAAAAAAAAAAAATCAAATAAAAATAGATTGTAGAATGAGAAATCAAGAGATAGAAATGTGTTGAATGTAAATCCCTCTAGAATGTTTTTGTGATTCAATCAAGATAAAAATACAACCATAAACCCTTAAGCAAAAACCAACCTCTTTTAATAAAATCTCATGTTATGTGGACCGTAGAAATTCCCGATTTAAATTAAACCCTTTCTCAAGGCGAAAAACTCCTAATCTCAAGTTGATTAACTGAAATCTCTTTCTAGTTAAAACCCCCAAAATTGCATTATAACGATTTATGAATTCCCATATTAGGTTTGACCCTAATTCAGAAGATTTATGTCGTCCTATATCTAGGATTGCATGCAACTCTTTTCACTTATATAGGTTCTTTCCCACCATAAATCTCTCGATTATCCGATGAGGAATAGATATCAAATTAATATACCTAAATAGTAACTTGAATGAATTAAACATGATATAAGTGAATCACACAAGACATGAGAATTTTATTAAAAACATACAAACCTTAATCACAAATCCATTCTAGAGTTCATTACATTCAAACATTAGTAGTTTAGCTACTCATGATTTTGACAAAAGAATAAATTACACAAAAAGATTTAAGTGTTGTAGACATGGTGTACTTATCTTTCTCAAAATCTCAATGACTTCTTCCTTGATAGATGATGTTGATCCAAGCCTTCTTCTCCAATGTTGCTACAAGCTTACTCCTCCAAGACCTCTTGATCCCAATTCCACTCAAAATGTTGGACACAATGAATATTTTCTAAGTATCTATGATGAATACACAATGAATCTCTATATGAATGAATATTACATGAATGAATTTCCCAACTCAAACTCTTGGCTTTTATTGGCACCATCTTTGTGAAATACCATATTAACAAATGCTCCATTTCCATGCTTGTTAGTTGAATCATTGTGTGCACATTCATGGTTGAGTTGGTTGAATCATTGTATACACATGACAATACTTCACTTCCATTGGTTGAGTTGGTTGAATCATTGTGTCCACATGACAATTGAGGAGATAATTGAGTTTTGGTGCAACAAGATGAGGTGTGAAAGTTGCTCAAAGGTTGTCAAAAAGCAAAAGTCTCCATTATTTCCGCCAAAACAAGAAAAATTGTTGAGTTGGAGAGAAAACACGGCCGTGTTCGTCAAATTTGACGAACACGGCCGTGTTTATAAACACGGCCTGGCCGTGTTTTCTTCACAAAAAGAGGAATTTCTGGCAGGGTGTGCTTTTAAACACGGTTTGGGCGTGTTTTGATGTTCTGGCGCGTGAAACACTGCCGTGCTTTGTAAGCACGGCCTGGGTGTGTTTTTCTGTTTTTTCTTGTTTTCTTCCTTTTGAAGCATGGCCATGTTTCCCAACACACTAGGGGTGTGTTCTCGCACGAGATCGAGTCTTCTTGCCTTCTTTTTTTAGACTTTGTTTTTGTTCGTATTTTCATACGAAATCATACGAATTTGCTTCAAGTCTTTACCTTCATCATTCAAAACAAGCCAATGTGATTTTTCTTGATTTTATTGATTAATGAACTAAAAAGTTAAAGAAATTATCTAAAAAGGTTAAAAAAATGTGAACAAAAATGCACTTATCAAACCGCCTCCAACTTGGAAATTTTGCTTGTCCTCAAGCAATTTTTAAAACAAAGAGTGGGGTTGAAAACAAAAATGAGGTATCTATTTTCACAATTTCGACATGTTTGAAGTAAATCGCTAACATTTTTATTCCCAATTGAGCCAATCGATTCGTTCTTCCAAGTCAACCAATTTGTTAAAAAGAGGGTGAATTCAGTAAATGGAATCGTTTAATCATCATAGTTGTCATATCACAGGAATTGTTAATCATTCGCTTAGACCAAATACAAGAATGTAATGATAAAAGGAGATGTTCAAAAACTCGGTTTTTTTTTTAGTGCATATAATTATAAATTAGGACATTTTTTTGAGGTAAACTTCCACTAGGTTTAAATTTTGAATGCTTTCCAAAAACTCCTAGGGTGGTTTCCCATACTCATATTTGTGCTGCCGTTTTACGTAAAAGACAAACATGGGGCTCATGAATGCTCCTAGTTACTAAGCAGCAACAAACAGAGGAGTATAACCTCGATTTGTCCTTTTTTATAAAATATATTTTTTTTTTCGATTATGGATTTTATTTTTTAACCCGAATAATGATTTCTCCAACGATCATGACACAAAGTATCTAATTTTAAGCAAAGTCCAAACTATTTTCATGACATTAAACTCTTTTGGCCAAATTCATCCTTTTACTAGAGTCACACGGTTTTTTTAAAACATTTTGGCGATTTGAGTTCAAAAAGATGACTTTTTCGGGAGAAAAAATGGTTAAAACAAATTCACAAACAACTTATTGAATTGTAAAAAGAAATATCTCATGTTTATTTGCAAGAGATATAAAAGTGCATAAAAAAAATAAAACATCCACACAATTTAATTAAAAACGCAATCCCACATAAAACTAAAAAAAAAAAGTAAAAATTATCCAAATATGCTGATAAATCTCACCACCTCCAACTTCAAGGGTCACATTGTCCCCAATGTGAAGAAGGAGATGTGATACAGTCCAGATTAAAAAGCGTAAAAAAATGAAACAAGAAAAATACGACCTTCATTGTGGTGGTGGTGGGAAATGTCCTTGCGAAATATGCCATTGTTGGATACGATCCATCATGGCAAAATAGGACTGCTGTTGGTCGTATTGTTGTTGTTGCTGTTGTTGAAGATTCATGAAGAATTGTTGTTGTCGTTCTTCAATTCGAGCGTAATGTTGCGTCATCATTTCCTCTTGGCGATCCAACATAGCTCGCTCCATTTGCTCCAAGCGAATGGCGTGGAGAAGAGATCTAGTATCATCCATGGGGGTTGGTGGTTGCCTTGGTGGTTGTGACGCCGAGGGAGCATCAATATCTGGTTCCTCACTTTGATAGGCATCTGTGTCGGAGGTCGGCGGTGTGGGTAATCGGAATGCATCCGGGTTATCACCTTGCGGGTACATCATCTTCCAATTGTCCGGTCCCGAACCGGCAAGTGCGAAGGATCCGACAATGGATGTGTGTAAATCTGTATTTTTGAACCTTAAAGCATAACCCATCCCGCTCTGTTGAATCATTCACATAGCAATACAAGATTCAAAGTTGATCCGGTTGGTCCCCGCTTGCTCAAGTCCTGCAAGGTTATAACTATAATGGATGGCGATAGGAGTAATAAGGCCACCAATGACGATTTTACCTGGTTTTCTTGCTCACTTTGAGAAAATGCTTGGCGAGATAAGAACCCGTGTCAGCCAAAGAAGAATTCACCATTGACCATAGAAAATAGAGCTCATCAAGTCGGACGACTCCTTCGCTTTCGCCCCGGCCAAATAGTGTACTCGAGAGCACCCGATGGATATAACTAAGCAAGGATTGACAATGCATGAGGATTTTGATGAAGAAGGATTATATTCCAGCTCATGCGTAATTGCTTGCCAAAATTGTCGATCACGGAACCCCAATGGCTTTATACGCAACCCATTTGTGGGTAAATCATAGATAGAATTAAATTCTGCCAATGTGAGCTGGTGATCATTGTTGAAGAGCCGAAATGTGATACGTCCTTCTTCAGCGTGTCGGCCCGAAGTGATCTCCGCGTCATAGGAACTCAGAAATTCTAATGTGAGACGGATGTAGGTGGGTGTGGCTAGATTCATGAAATAGCCCCACCCAAGTTGATTGAACATCCAATCCACATCTGTACGCAGCCCGAGCCCATCCAAGGTAGGGTTATCTGAGAATCGTGTGTTAATGATGTGACGTTGGGCCAGACGATGATATTGAGCTTCATGATCATTATCTCGGAAAGATATACCAAACGGGTTGGTAGGGACCGGTGGGTCAGTACGAATGGCTCAACGACCGCCGTGTATGGGGGCCGCGGAGGATGAAGCATCACCGGTACGTCCTCGTTTCGACCTGGGATTCCTATGTCAATATAAACTTACAACAACGTGAAAAACCATTCTAAGAGACATAAACAATATCCCAAGCATGAAAAAAAGCATCAATTTTAAAATTCCATCATATCAACACCTTTATTCAACAAGAATCCATCTTCACAAGCTATACACTCCATTTGCAACAATGATTCAACAACATCCCTTTTTCAACAATAATAGCAATTCAACTAAAACAAAGATATCTCAACAACAATTTAGGAACATTAATCATATGACTCCAAGTCTAACTCTTTAAGTTCATGAATATCAAGAGCAAATGACTAATTCCTCAATTTAGCAAGATAAAAACATCACAAGAATAATTTCTCATCATTACCACAAGAACCAAGAAATTACCACAAACAAACTCACAAAAATTCACAAGAAATATGTCATAAAAAGAAATTCATGATTTTACCATTAATATCAACTATTCAAATTTTAATTTCCCTACCATTCAATTTTCAGGGCATGAAAATTTGGCAATACAAATTCATGAATTTGCTAACTACAACATAGGATAATCTTCACAACAACACACAAATATACCAATTTAAACAAATCAAAATTCGAAATTGAAAGAAAAAGAAGAGAAGATAAGAACAACACATACCTTGAAGACATTGTGAGGAGGAAGAGATGAGAGCCTTGTGATGTGAAAGTGTGTGGTGTGGGTGAAGATTTTTGGAAGAAAAGAGAAAGAATTTGGTGATTTTGGGGTAGGGTTTGAGAAAATGGGGAGAAAGGAAGAAGAAGAAGAAGAAGGGGGTTTGGGGAAGAAAATAGGGCCAAAATCGGACCCCCTCTGTTTTGTCTGTACCGAACACGGCCGTGTTCGGTACGTGTTCAGCCTTCTTTTTTCTTTTTATTATTTCGAAATTAAACACGGGTGTGTTAATTAACACGCCCTGGCCGTGTTCTGTACGAGTTTTTCACCCAATTTTTTTTTAAATGAATTAAAACACGGGCGTGTTTAAAAACACGCCCAGGCCGTGTTTTCTGCGTGAACTGCCAACATGGCCTGAATTGAAGAACACGGCCAGGGTGTGTTTGTCAATTGATTGACGAACACGGCCGTGGTGGAGAAACACGGCCAGGCCGTGTTTTTATTATAATTTTTTTTATACACACAAAATGTCGGGTTGCCTCCCGGATAGCGCTTCGTTAACGTCGTATAGCTGGACCTGTTTTACCTCTACTCGTGTGGTGTATTTTGGGGGTCGTTAAGATGGATGGAATCTCGATAACTATCATCGATGGTGCCCCCAAAATAAAGCTTTAGACGATGTCCGTTTACCTTGAATGTTCCCATTTCCTTGTGCGTGATTTCAATAGTCCCGTAAGGGAACACTTGAGTAACATGTGATGAATGGGACCGGACCACCGGGATTTTAACTTACCCGGGAATAGTCGAGTCGGGAATTGAAGAGTAACACTTGATCACCAGGTTGAAATTCTCTTGTTTGCTTAATGCGTTTGTCATGCCATTGCTTTGTTCGCTCTTTGTAAATTCTCGAGTTCTCGTATGCCGAATTTCGCCATTCTTCGAGTTCGTTAATCTGCAATAAACGGTTATCTCCTGCACTTGACAAATCATAATTAAGCATTTTAATAGCCCAAAAGGCCTTGTGTTCAAGCTCAACCGGTAAATGACACGCCTTACCATAAACGAATCGGTATGGAGTAGTCCCTATTGGCGTTTTGAAAGCGTTTCTATAAGCCCAAAGGGCATCGTCGAGTTTGAGGGACCAATCCTTTCGAGAGTGTCCAACCGTTTTTTCCAAAATTCTTTTTAATTCGCGGTTGGACACTTCGACTTGACCACTAGTTTGAGGATGATAGGCGGTGGCGACTCGGTGTGTGACACCATAACGTTTTAACACTTTGTCAAATTGATTATTACAAAAGTGAGTGCCTCTATCACTAATGATGGCTCGTGGGGTACCAAATCGGGTAAAAAGTTTTTGAGAAAATGTACCACCACTCGAGCATCATTTTTAGGCAAGGCTTGAGCTTCTACCCATTTAGACACGTAGTCAACGGCTACCAAAATGTATTTATTGCCAAAAGACGCAGAAATGGTCCCATAAAATCAATACCCCAAACATCAAAAATTTCGCAAACAAGAATACCGTTTTGGGGCATTTCATTTTTTCGAGAAATATTTCCCGCTCGTTGACAATTATCACAAGTTTCAACATACCGTTTTGTGTCTTGGAAAAGTGTAGGCCAATAAAAGCCCGACTCAAGGACCTTTCGTGCCGTGGTATTCGCTGATAGTGCCCCACCGGTGGGTCCTTTGTGACAATGATTCAAAATGGAGATCGTTTCGGGAAGTGCGACACATCTTCGTATGATTTGATCCGCACAAATTCGGAAGAGGTGGGGATCATCCCAAATATAGTGTTTGAGGTCCGAAAAGAATTTCTTCTTTTGTTGATGGGTCACCTTTGGTAGAACTTTTCTGCAAGATAATTAGCAAAATCTGCAAAACCAAGGACTATTAATTGAAATTGAGTTCAAGGAAAAGAGTTGCTCATCCGGAAAGAATCTTTGATATGTCCTTTGTGTTGCTTGTCGGTGTCGGAGTGCTCAAGCCCTTGACAGTGATCGGCGGCAAGATTTTCGGACACCCATTTATCTTTGATTTCCACATCGAATTCTTGGAGTAAGAGTACCCATCGAATTAGTCGCGGTTTTGCATCATTTTTGTCAAGCAAATAATGTAAGGCGAGTGATCCGTATAGACAATGACTTTGGATAGGATCAAATATGAGCGAAATTTGTCAAAGGCGAAAACTACTGCAAGTAACTCTTTTTCTGTAGTTGTATAATTGGACTGAGCTGGGTTCAGAGCTTTGCTTATGTAGTAAATTGGTCAGAAATGCTTATCTTTTCGTTGCCCAAGCACCGCACCTACCGCATAATCGTTGGCATCACACATGAGTTCGAATGGTTGAGACCAACTGGGAGCTACCATGATGGGAGAAGTAGTGAGTTTTTCTTTCAAAGTATTGAATGCTTGAAGGCATTCATCATTGATATGAAAGATCGCATCCTTTTCCAAGAGGCGAGTGAGTGGCCGGGCAATTTTTGAAAAATCTTTGATGAATCGCCTATAGAACCGGCATGCCCCAAAAGCTTCGGATTGCCTTCACTGTGGTGGGTGGAGGCAATTTGGAAATTGTCTCAACCTTCACCTTGTCAACTTCAATGCCCCCGCAAGAAATTTTATGTCCCAAAACAATACCTTCTTGTACCATGAAATGACATTTTTCCCGATTAAGAACAAGGTTAGTCTCTTCACAACGAATGAGGACTTTTTAAGATTTGCAAGACAAAGATCAAATGAGTCCCCAAAAACCGAGAAGTCATCCATGAAGACTTCCATGATATCTTCTACAAGTTCGTCGAAGATAGCAAGCATGCACCTTTGAAAAGTTGTCGGTGCATTGCACAATCCGAAAGGCATGCGGCGATAGGCAAAAGTACAGTAGGGGCAAGTGAAAGTGGTCTTTTCTTGGTCCTCCTGGTGCTTTATCGGATCTGAAAATAACCCGACATGCCATCAAGGAAGCAATAAAACAAGTGACGGATAATCTTTCAAGCATTTGATCAATAAAAGGTAAAGGAAAATGGTCCTTGCGAGTAGCATCATTGAGTCGTCGTGTCGATGCAAACTCGCCAACTTTATTACCGTCCGTATTGGAATAAGTTCATTCTTTTCATTTGGTACCACCGTCATCCCACCTTTCTTTGGAACCACTTGAACTGGACTTACCCAATTACTGTTAGAAATTGGATAGATGAGCCCAGCATCAAGTAATTTAATTACCTCCGCCTTGACTACCTCTTTCATGTTTGGATTTAAACGACGTTGTGGTAGAACAACTGGCTTGAAATTTTCCTCCATCAGAATTTTGTGAGTGCAAAAGGAAGGATTGATCCCTTGAATATCGGAGATTTTCCAAGCGATGGCCTTTTTATGTTCCCGTAATATTGCCAACAATCTATCCTTTTGATGAGACGATAAATCGGAGGAAATAATTACGGAAGTTTGGCGTTCTCGGCTAGAAATGCATATTCCAAGTGTTCGGGTAACTCTTTCAGCTCAACAAGGTGGATCCTCAATGGATGGTTTGATATGCCCCACCTGTGAGTTTTCAATTTTTTCGAACTCTTTCTGTCGTAATTCTGTTGGTGCGTTTTCCTCCAATGCGAGTACAGATTCCCTAAGAAAGGGGTTTTCATCCGATATACCTGCACTTTGAACAATACAAGTCTCCAAGAATTCGTTAGAAATCATGCTTGGTAGAGAATTGGTTATCTCCATATCGATAAGATCAATAGCAAAACAGAGTCATCTTTATCGATCGTATTTTCATTGATGTAGCGATTTTAAAAATGACTTGTTCATCTTCGACTCTTAAAATTAGTTTGCCATCATGCACGTCAATGATTGCCTTAGCAAAGAGCTAAAAATGGACGCCCCAGGATCAAGGGGACTTCGACATCCGTATGCATATCAAGAATTACAAAATCGACAGAAATATAAACTTATCGACTTTGACCAAAACATCTTCAACAATGCCTCTAGGATATTTAATAGATCCGTCGGCCTAATTGCAGGCTCATCCTAGTTGGTTTTGGCTCCCTGACCCATTTGTTTGAATAAATCATAAGGCATCAAATTAATGCTAGCCCCTAGATCGGCCAATGCCCGATCAACAGTCAATATACCGACATGACAAGGAATGATGTTACCCCACCCCCTTTACTTTCTAGCATTTTCATTAATGATGTTTTGTACTTTGATAAATCTTTGTAAAACTCATTTGTACTAATGATATTTGCTTGTTTTTCTTAAAAGGGTTAATATTGCAAGTTGATAATGACTTGTGGATGATCATGATTTATGATGGAGTATTTGATGGTAAAAATACTCTAAAGCATTGTTTGATAATTGGTATGAAGTACTTGATGGTAAAAGTGCTTCTTTTATTGCGTTGATCATTTTGCTTAGTTGGATATGTTGGGACATTTGATACATGTATTGTTGAAAGCATGACTTATTTCTTGAGGGATGCTCTAATTGTTGGCATTTGTAATGCCTTGATCATTCTTAGCTTATCTCAATTGGGTTGAACCCTTGAGAATCTACTTTGAGCTTCTTAATTGATGAACAAATTATTGCATATGGTGCATATGATTTTTGAGCTTTGAAATGAGGTTGATTGATGATATGGAAATTTTTTGGCTTGAACCATTTACAAAGGTTATATACAACCTCTTCTATTTTTTTCACGCACACAAGGTGTTTGTTAAAATGTCGCAATGAAACTTTCAACTTCTACATGATTCTCTTGCTTCAAAATGACTTCAAATCTTTTTGAAATCATGTTTTTAGCTTACTAATAAGCTTATGGATCTTTTTATGTTTCAATTCTCTCACCTTCCTTGGATGATTATGCTTTAAATTGCTCAAACGGTTTTTATCGTCCATTTGGCATGCTTTGATACTATTGTATGGTGTTTTCACCATCCTAACATTCTTTTTGATGATTCCAAAGGGGGAGAAACAGGATATTGGTTCATTAGCTCAAAGAAGCTAATAAAAGCTTGTCATAAAAGCTATAAGCTATGGCTCATAAAAGCCATAAGTTGTGATTTATTTTTAGTCCAATTGTTGCTTGATGGACTTATATTATTGTTTAATGTTGTTTTGTGACAGGGGGAGCTTATAAGCTCTTGAACAAATTGTAAAAGCTAAAGCTTTTAGCTTATGGATTATTGCTCTTACATTATTCTTGATGTGCTTGTGGATAGGGGGAGCTTGTGCTTAATATTGAAAATATTTACTCCCTACTTGGTTGCTTTAATATTTTTGGAAATTTTGGTTGCTTCCAAACGGTCAAATGTTTTTACCGGAAAATCATTTCTAAAATTGCTCTCTTAGTTTGTGTATAAAATTGTTTTGGTTTGTAATCATCAAAAAGGGGGAGATTGTTTGATACATGTTTTTATCTTAATTTTGATGATTTTATTTTATCACCAAAACAATGTTTTTAAAGGTTGTCCAAATACTCCTAAATGATTTAAAATGATTTTAATATTTTCCGGGAGTATTTTCTCAAAGTTTATTTTTCGTCTAAATTGGACAACGCTTTTAATGATTTTACGTTATTGGTTTTCACTCTCAAACGATGTTTCTAAATGTTGTCCTAATACTTCCGATCGGTTTAAAATGTTTCTACTATATTTTCTGAGTATTTCTTGGGTTTTATTTTCGACAAAAATTGGACAACATTTACTGTCTCGTGATCGGCCGTGGCCGCCCCCATAGGGCAACCCATACCTGAAGATGTTTTTAGAAACATAAAAATGAGACGGAAGGAAAAAGAAGCGAGTCGACCGTCGCATCAGGCGTCGACCGGTCGGTCGGCCGGCCGCCCAGTGCGGCGACCAGACTGCAAGTGTTTGAAACAGAACTTTTAATCCTTGCAAAATCCATGAGGGGACCGGTTGGGGTGATGGTCGACCGGTCGAGGTAGACGCGTCGGCCGGTCCGCCTGTGTTTTTTTTGTGTATTCTTTTTCAACGCGTATTTAATGCGGCGGCCGCCTCTATGTTTTGACATCAAATTTCGACCGTTTGACAAAAGACAAACTTTCCTTAAATTGTGGGATTGATTTCTAACAGCTATATTCTTGATTTTAATTGTATTTTTCTGTAGATTTTCAATCCCCAAGAGGAGCTATGCTTGATCAATCATCTCCTATAAATAGAGGAAGTTTTGGAGCAACCAATACAACAATTGAGATACAACACAACAAGATACACTTCAAGCAAACCTTGGTCCTTCATAGTCATTATTCTTGTTTGTAAAATTGCCTAGCTTATCACTTTCACATCTTTGAGGTCTAGGCTATTCTTGATTACACTTTGCACTCAAATTGTATTATTCATTATTGAGTTGTAATCTTGATTTTTGGTTATCATTCAAACACAAGATATCCTTGTGAGTGTTCTTGTGGTAAGAGCACACTTGGATGATCTAGGTGATAGGTGCAAGAAGATTGTGGTAATCTTCTTATTGAGGTGTTGAAGAATTTGGTATTCTTCAAGGTTGAAGATTGTGGTAATCTTCACAAGGTGCCGTTGAAGGAAGATTGTGGTAATCTTCAAAGGAGATTGTGGTAATCTCCAAAGGTGGTGTTGAAGAAGAGTGTGGTGCTCTTCAAGGTGTTGTAAGTTGAATTTGTATTAATTTTGGTAATTAATAAAATTCTTTTTCTTTTCAAATCCATCCGGATATCTTTGGGGTGGTAGAGGATTAGGCCCTAGGTGGGTTGAACCTCTTTAAATCGACGTGTGTTGTTTACATTCCGCACCTTATTATTGTGTTTGAGCATTCGGTTTGAAAAAGAGGGCGAAAACGAAAAGATGGAGATAATCTATTCACCCCCCCTCTAGATTATCGTAGCCGCTTGGACTTACAAGTGGTATCAAAGCCAAACTCTTTGGCAAGCTCGTTTCACATCGCGAGTGAAGAGAAACGATCGACGGCTACGAACGAAGCTCATCTATCCGGCACCTCCACCACCAAGCCACCACTATTTGATTCCAAGAATTTTAATTTTTGGAAAGAAAGAATGGAATGCTATCTACAAGGTTGCGGGTTCGACATTTGGAACACCGTCATTAATGGAGAATCCATTCCGACGAAAGATACACCATACACCTCAAAAGGCTTCAAAGAGCTCAATGATGAAGAGAAGAGAATCATCTCCTTAAATGGTAAAGCTCTTAATATTTTACATTGTTCACTTACCACTTTGGAATTTGATTATGTTGTAGGTATTCGATCGGCACATGAAGTATGGCAAAAACTAGAAGCCATCTATGAAGTATATGCAAATAAAAGGAGCAACTCAAAAGCATCTACTTCTCAAATGGATACAACATCAAATCCAACAATATGGGATGAGCCTCTTACAAATTCCGATGATGAAGTCGAAAAATGTCTTATGGGCATCGAAGAAGAGAACGAGGTAAGTTCTAAACCTTCTACTTCTTATGACAATGAATTGCAAAATGAATATAGTGATTTGCAAAATGATTATGATGAACTTCAAAATGAATTCCAAAGCCTACTTGTTAAATACAAAAATTTGAAAAAGAATTCAATATTTTGAAAAATGATAAGGATAGTTTATTTACTTCTTATGAATCACTATCATGTGCTCACACCACCACTCTTGATAAGGTTAGAAATCTTGAAAAAGAAAATAGTACTCTTGTTGAGAATATTGATTGCATGAAAAAGGATTTATTAAAATCCAACTTGAGTACCAATAAAATGTCCAATATTGTTGATATTCATAAAGGACTTGATCATAAGCCTAATGTTGTTAATCATATGAAAAAGGATCAAGTCAATATGCATATTGGTCATTATGCTCCTAGAATTATTACTTGTTTTTATTGTGGCAAAAAGGGTCATACGGCTAATTCTTGTCGGGCTAGAAATAACTCTAAATATTGTTGGAGACCTAAAAGTCTCAAAGCTAATCTTAAAGGACCCAAACACATGAGGGTACCACAAAACAATGTGCTATTAGGTACCCGACAAAGCAAAAATCGGAGAAATTTCATGCCACCAAGAAAACATCAAATGAACGTTTCATTTGATCAAAAAGGAAGAAACTACTCTCAACAAAGCCAATTTCCAAGAAGAGCGTATAATCAAAAATGGGAAGAACACAATCCTTGAAATGGCAAAGACATCATCAACAAGGTGATTTTCAAAGAAGAAAAACCATCAACCATGGGAAGGTAACCAAACTTGGAAATGGAGAAGTCATCATCAACAAAGTGACTTCTCAATGGGAAGATATCATCAACAATGGGAAAGACACAACCCATGGAAACGGCGTAATTGGTAAACCGTATCTCCCCATTTAAATATGCATTTTTTTGTATGCATACTTTTAATTGTGTCTTAATTGCAAAATGAATTTTCAAGTATTTATTTTTAAAATAGGTCTCTCATATATTTATGAGTTTCAAATTTTTCTTTAAAGAAAGAGACCTTGCATGATTTTATAAAACTCTTGAGCATTTTATTAAGACTCATGTGGCTTATTATCTCTTATGAAATCTTATAGCATAAGCTCTTTTTGATATCTCATATTATTTGCCTACACTTGAATTTTCTATGAAAATGTTGTCTAAGAATTGTGTAGGATACATATTTCATACTCATTGGCTTTTACGTCATCAAGTTTCTTAAACCATCAAGGTATGTCTACTCGTATTTTTCTTTAAACTCGATATTATGCACATATCTTTCAAGATATTTCATTTTGACCCTTAAGTGCCCCAAATTGAACTTGCAAATATTTTCTTTTAAAAGGCACTACGTGTTTAGTCTCGATTTTATCGTTTATATGTTTTCCCAAAACCCATATTTGTTGGATATAGTCCAAAATTATATTTTTGCAAAGTTTTAAAACTTTTGGGGTGGAAAATCGAATTTTGGAAAAATGGGGAGAAAGAAAAATCACCTGGGGCGGTCATAGCGGGGCGGCCGCCGCGCCTTCGCACCTCGACCGTCGCCCCCTACCTCGACCAGGTCGCCTGGTCTATTTTACAACTTAAAATCGTTACATTCTTCTTCTCAAAAAGCAGACGCAAAGAAAAATCCCCAAACCGCTGCGGCGATTTTTTCATCCCCTTTTCTCTAGAATCTTCAATTCTTCATCATTTTTCACGATTCTTGTTGCTAATCTTCTTATTTTCACAAGAATCTTACATATATAGCTCCTCCAAAGAATTCCACCGGTCGAAATCCCATCTCCAAACGTAGAAGGGGCGGAGAGGGTTCGTCAAGAAATCGGCAAGAGGAAGCCGAACAAAGGATATTCGAGCCGCTCAAAGAAACGTGGCTCAAGAAGGTGATGATGTTCAAAATCCCATTCTCTCTCGGGCCCAAATTACCGAGCTACGCGAACGATTTCGCTCCAAAATTGCCGTTGGGCGAAAGGTAAAAATCCTTTGTTACTCAAGCCCCTAATTCCCACAATGTTCTTAATTTCATTCATAAATATGCGGAATGGTATTATGAGGACTCGGGAATGGGAGAAAAGTCGATTGCTCGGACTAAAATGTGTCGTTTTAGTTCATTTACGAATGAGTATCCTACGATTAGAGGATTTTTGAGGAGCAAGGTTGGATGTATTTATGGGAACATGCTTATGTGTTGTATGATGATGATATTATCCAACTCTTTTATGCCAATATGTGGGTCGAATATGATAATGATAGAAAGCCGATTGCCGTTAATTCGCTTATAAAGGGTCGTCATTTTAGATGGACTCCCAATGATATTTGCTTTTTACATGTTAGAGAAGGTGGTTGGGATTATTTCTCTTGTGGGACTTGGAATGATGAAATGTTAGGGGTGTCAATGAAAGAAGTCAAGACGTATTTGGGAGTATGGCCTAAGTATTCTTTGTTGGCAATGACACTTGAGCATCGCATTTTATCGGTCATTGTCGCTTATTGCATTTGTGGTAAGTCGGGAAAGATTCCTAGCAATATGGATTACTTTTTGACCTATAAGATTGCTAGGAGGGAACCACTTAACTTTGGTGCCATACTTATTCAATGTCTTATCGAGTCCATTACTCAAGGTAATAAGAAGTTGGTCATGGGAAATTGGATTTGTAAACTTCTTATTCAATCGGGACTTCCTTCGTCGGAGTTTAACTCGGAAGTTTTTCAAAATGACTTCGACATTGATAATATCACCCAAATAGTCATGATGCGCAAGAATATGGACATCCGACCTACCAAAATGGCTAGAGGCGGAGGTCAAGAGTCCCCGATCCTAATGACATCTTTGATGACGCCGGGCCGCAAGATTGGTGGAAGAAAGGCGAACCGAGCAATCCGGAGGGTAATACTGGTGCTGCTCAACCGCCTAGGAGGTATATACTCAAGCCGAATTTGATGAGATGAGGGCTTTTCATGAGACGAGGTATGAGGCTTTAGAGCAAAAGACCTCTAAAATGCAAAAGTCTATCGGCAAGTTAAAGAAATTCATCAAGGACTTTATTCCGGATCTTGCTTCTCCTGGATGAGGAATGATGTTACCCCACCCCTTTACTTTCTAGCATTTTCATTAATGATGTTTTGTACTTTGATAAATCTTTGTAAAACTCATTTGTACTAATGATATTTGCTTGTTTTTCTTAAAAGGGTTAATATTGCAAGTTGATAATGACTTGTGGATGATCATGATTTATGATGGAGTATTTGATGGTAAAAATACTCTAAAGCAATGTTTGATAATTGGTATGAAGTACTTGATGGTAAAAGTGCTTCTTTTATTGCGTTGATCATTTTGCTTAGTTGGATATGTTGGGACATTTGATACATGTATTGTTGAAAGCATGACTTATTTCTTGATGGATGCTCTAATTGTTGGCATTTGTAATGCCTTGATCATTCTTAGCTTATCTCAATTGGGTTGAACCCTTGAGAATCTACTTTGAGCTTCTTAATTGATGAACAAATTATTGCATATGGTGCATATGATTTTTTGAGCTTTGAAATGAGGTTGATTGATGATATGGAAATTTTTTGGCTTGAACCATTTACAAAGGTTATATACAACCTCTTCTATTTTTTCACGCACACAAGGTGTTTGTTAAAATGTCGCAATGAAACTTTCAACTTCTACATGATTCTCTTGCTTCAAAATGACTTCAAATCTTTTTGAAATCATGTTTTTAGCTTACTAATAAGCTTATGGATCTTTTTATGTTTCAATTCTCTCACCTTCCTTGGATGATTATGCTTTAAATTGCTCAAACGGTTTTTATCGTCCATTTGGCATGCTTTGATACTATTGTATGGTGTTTTCACCATCCTAACATTCTTTTTGATGATTCCAAAGGGGGAGAAACAGGATATTGGTTCATTAGCTCAAAGAAGCTAATAAAAGCTTGTCATAAAAGCTATAAGCTATGGCTCATAAAAGCCATAAGTTGTGATTTATTTTTAGTCCAATTGTTGCTTGATGGACTTATATTATTGTTTAATGTTGTTTTGTGACAGGGGCTTATAAGCTCTTGAACAAATTGTAAAAGCTAAAGCTTTTAGCTTATGGATTATTGCTCTTACATTATTCTTGATGTGCTTGTGGATAGGGGAGCTTGTGCTTAATATTGAAAATATTTACTCCTACTTGGTTGCTTTAATATTTTTGGAAATTTTGGTTGCTTCCAAACGGTCAAATGTTTTTACCGGAAAATCATTTCTAAAATTGCTCTCTTAGTTTGTGTATAAAATTGTTTTGGTTTGTAATCATCAAAAAGGGGGAGATTGTTTGATACATGTTTTTATCTTAATTTTGATGATTTTATTTTATCACCAAAATAATGTTTTTAAAGGTTGTCCAAATACTCCTAAATGATTTAAAATGATTTTAATATTTTCCGGAGTATTTTCTCAAAGTTTATTTTTCGTCTAAATTGGACAACGCTTTTAATGATTTTACGTTATTGGGTTTTCACTCTCAAACGATGTTTCTAAATGTTGTCCTAATACTTCCGATCGGTTTAAAATGTTTCTACTATATTTTCGGAGTATTTCTTGGGTTTTATTTTCGACAAAAATTGGACAACATTTACTCTCGTGGTCGACCGGCCAGCCATCTATAGGGCAACCCATACCGAAGATGTTTTTAGAAACATAAAAATGAGACGGAAGGAAAAAAGCGGTCGGCCGTGCTCGGGCGTCGGCCGATCGGTCGGCCGAGTCGCCCAGTGCGGCCCAGTACTGCAAGAGTGTTTGAAACGAACTTTTAATCCTTGCAAAATCCATGAGGGGACCGGTTGGGGTGATGGTCGACCGGCCGAGGTAGACGCGTCGGCCGCCTGTGTTATTTTCTTTGTGTATTCTTTTCAACGTCTATTTACGTGCGACCGGTCGCCATGTTTTGACATCAAATTTACGACCGTTTGACGTGACAAACTTTCCTTAAATTGTGGGATTGATTTCTAACAGCTATATTCTTGATTTTAATTGTATTTTTCTGTAGATTTTCAATCCCCAAGAGAGCTATGCTTGATCAATCATCTCCTATAAATAGAGGAAGTTTTGGAGCAACCAATACAACAATTGAGATACAACACAACAAGATACACTTCAAGCAAACCTTGGTCCTTCATAGTCATTATTCTTGTTGTAAAATTGCCTAGCTTATCACTTTCACATCTTTGAGGTCTAGGCTATTCTTGATTACACTTTGCACTCAAATTGTATTATTCATTATTGAGTTGTAATCTTGATTTTTGGTTATCATTCAAACACAAGATATCCTTGTGAGTGTTCTTGTGGTAAGAGCACACTTGGATGATCTAGGTGATAGGTGCAAGAAGATTGTGGTAATCTTCTTATTGAGGTGTTGAAGAATTTGGTATTCTTCAAGGTTGAAGATTGTGGTAATCTTCACAAGGTGCCGTTGAAGGAAGATTGTGGTAATCTTCAAAGGGAGATTGTGGTAATCTCCAAAGGTGGTGTTGAAGAAGAGTGTGGTGCTCTTCAAGGTGTTGTAAGTTGAATTTGTATTAATTTTGGTAATTAATAAAATTCTTTTCTTTTCGAAATCCATCCCGATATCTTTGGGGTGGTAGAGGATTAGGCCCTGGTGGGTTGAACCTCTTTAAATCGACGTGTGTTGTTTTCATTCCGCACCTTATTATTGTGTTTGAGCATTCGGTTTGAAAAAGAGGGCGAAAACGAAAAGATGGAGATAATCTATTCACCCCCCCCTCTAGATTATCGTAGCCGCTTGGACTTACAAGTGGTATCAAAGCCAAACTCTTTGGCAAGCTCGTTTCACATCGCGAGTGAAGAGAAACGATCGACGCTACTCTGAACGAAGCTCATCTATCCGCACCTCCACCACCAAGCCACCACTATTTGATTCCAAGAATTTTAATTTTTGGAAAGAAAGAATGGAATGCTATCTACAAGGTTGCGGGTTCGACATTTGGAACACCGTCATTAATGGAGAATCCATTCCGACGAAAGATACACCATACACCTCAAAAGGCTTCAAAGAGCTCAATGATAAAGAGAAGAGAATCATCTCCTTAAATGGTAAAGCTCTTAATATTTTACATTGTTCACTTACCACTTTGGAATTTGATTATGTTGTAGGTATTCGATCGGCACATGAAGTATGGCAAAAACTAGAAGCCATCTATGAAGTATATGCAAATAAAAGGAGCAACTCAAAAGCATCTACTTCTCAAATGGATACAACATCAAATCCAACAATATGGGATGAGCCTCTTACAAATTCCGATGATGAAGTCGAAAAATGTCTTATGGGCATCGAAGAAGAGAACGAGGTAAGTTCTAAACCTTCTACTTCTTATGACAATGAATTGCAAAATGAATATAGTGATTTGCAAAATGATTATGATGAACTTCAAAATGAATTCCAAAGCCTACTTGTTAAATACAAAAATTTGAAAAAGGAATTCAATATTTTGAAAAATGATAAGGATAGTTTATTTACTTCTTATGAATCACTATCATGTGCTCACACCACCACTCTTGATAAGGTTAGAAATCTTGAAAAAGAAAATAGTACTCTTGTTGAGAATATTGATTGCATGAAAAAGGATTTATTAAAATCCAACTTGAGTACCAATAAAATGTCCAATATTGTTGATATTCATAAAGGACTTGATCATAAGCCTAATGTTGTTAATCATATGAAAAAGGATCAAGTCAATATGCATATTGGTCATTATGCTCCTAGAATTATTACTTGTTTTTATTGTGGCAAAAAGGGTCATACGGCTAATTCTTGTCGGGCTAGAAATAACTCTAAATATTGTTGGAGACCTAAAAGTCTCAAAGCTAATCTTAAAGGACCCAAACACATGAGGTACCACAAAACAATGTGCTATTAGGTACCCGACAAAGCAAAAATCGGAGAAATTTCATGCCACCAAGAAAACATCAAATGAACGTTTCATTTGATCAAAAAGGGAGAAACTACTCTCAACAAAGCCAATTTCCAAGAAGAGCGTATAATCAAAAATGGGAAGAACACAATCCTTGGAAATGGCAAAGACATCATCAACAAGGTGATTTTCAAAGAAGAAGAAACCATCAACCATGGGAAGGTAACCAAACTTGGAAATGGAGAAGTCATCATCAACAAAGTGACTTCTCAATGGGAAGATATCATCAACAATGGGAAAGACACAACCCATGGAAACGGCGTAATTGGTAAACCGTATCTCCCCATTTAAATATGCATTTTTTTGTATGCATACTTTTAATTGTGTCTTAATTGCAAAATGAATTTTCAAGTATTTATTTTTAAAATAGGTCTCTCATATATTTATGAGTTTCAAATTTTTCTTTAAAGAAAGAGACCTTGCATGATTTTATAAAACTCTTGAGCTTTTTATTAAGACTTATGTGGCTTATTATCTCTTATGAAATCTTATAGCATAAGCTCTTTTTGATATCTCATATTATTTGCCTACACTTGAATTTTCTATGAAAATGTTGTCTAAGAATTGTGTAGGATACATATTTCATACTCATTGGCTTTTACGTCATCAAGTTTCTTAAACCATCAAGGTATGTCTACTCGTATTTTTCTTTAAACTCGATATTATGCACATATCTTTCAAGATATTTCATTTTGACCCCTTAAGTGCCCCAAATTGAACTTGCAAATATTTTCTTTTAAAAGGCACTACGTGTTTAGTCTCGATTTTATCATTTATATGTTTTCCCAAAACCCATATTTGTTGGATATAGTCCAAAATTATATTTTTGCAAAGTTTTAAAACTTTTGGGGTGGAAAATCGAATTTTGGAAAAATCTGGGAGAAAGAAAAATCACCTGGGGCGGTCATAGCGGGCGGCCGTGCCGCTGCGCACCTCGACCGGTCGCCCCCTACCTCGACCTCGCCGCCTGTGTCTATTTTACAACTTAAAATCGTTCGTTCTTCTTCTCAAAACAGACGCAGCAAAATCCCCAAACCCTTTGCAGCGATTTTTTCATCCCCTTTTCTCTAGAATCTTCAATTCTTCATCATTTTTCACGATTCTTGTTGCTAATCTTCTTATTTTCACAAGAATCTTACATATATGGCTCCTCCAAAGAATTCCACCGGTCGAAATCCCATCTCCAAACGTAGAAGGGGCGGAGAGGGTTCGTCAAGAAATCGGCAAGAGGAAGCCGAACAAAGGATATTCGAGCCGCTCAAAGAAACGTGGCTCAAGAAGGTGATGATGTTCAAAATCCCATTCTCTCTCGGGCCCAAATTACCGAGCTACGCGGAACGATTTCGCTCCAAAATTGCCGTTGGGCGAAAGGTAAAAAATCCTTTGTTACTCAAGCCCCTAATTCCCACAATGTTCTTAATTTCATTCATAAATATGCGGAATGGTATTATGAGGACTCGGGAATGGGAGGAAAGTCGATTGCTCGGACTAAAATGTGTCGTTTTAGTTCATTTACGAATGAGTATCCTACGATTAGAGGATTTTTTGAGGAGCAAGGTTGGATGTATTTATGGGAACATGCTTATGTGTTGTATGATGATGATATTATCCAACTCTTTTATGCCAATATGTGGGTCGAATATGATAATGATAGAAAGCCGATTCTTAATTCGCTTATAAAGGGTCGTCATTTTAGATGGACTCCCAATGATATTTGCCGGCTTTTACATGTTAGAGAAGGTGGTTGGGATTATTTCTCTTGTGGGACTTGGAATGATGAAATGTTAGGGGTGTCAATGAAAGAAGTCAAGACGTATTTGGGAGTATGGCCTAAGTATTCTTTGTTGGCAATGACACTTGAGCATCGCATTTTATCGGTCATTGTCGCTTATTGCATTTGTGGTAAGTCGGGAAAGATTCCTAGCAATATGGATTACTTTTTGACCTATAAGATTGCTAGGAGGGAACCACTTAACTTTGGTGCCATACTTATTCAATGTCTTATCGAGTCCATTACTCAAGGTAATAAGAAGTTGGTCATGGGAAATTGGATTTGTAAACTTCTTATTCAATCGGGACTTCCTTCGTCGGAGTTTAACTCGGAAGTTTTTCAAAATGACTTCGACATTGATAATATCACCCAAATAGTCATGATGCGCAAGAATATGGACATCCGACCTACCAAAATGGCTAGAGGCAGAGGTCAAGAGTCCCCCGATCCTAATGACATCTTTGATGACGCCGGGGCCGCAAGATTGGTGGAAGAAGGCGAACCGAGCAATCCGGAGGGTAATACCGGTGCTCAACCGCCTAGGAGGTATACTCAAGCCGAATTTGATGAGATGAGGGCTTTTCATGAGACGAGGTATGAGGCTTTAGAGCAAAAGACCTCTAAAATGCAAAAGTCTATCGGCAAGTTAAAGAAATTCATCAAGGACTTTATTCCCGGATCTTGCTTCTCCTCGGATGAGGAATGATGTTACCCCACCCCCTTTACTTTCTAGCATTTTCATTAATGATGTTTTGTACTTTGATAAATCTTTGTAAAACTCATTTGTACTAATGATATTTGCTTGTTTTTCTTAAAAGGGTTAATATTGCAAGTTGATAATGACTTGTGGATGATCATGATTTATGATGGAGTATTTGATGGTAAAAATACTCTAAAGCATTGTTTGATAATTGGTATGAAGTACTTGATGGTAAAAGTGCTTCTTTTATTGCGTTGATCATTTTGCTTAGTTGGATATGTTGGGACATTTGATACATGTATTGTTGAAAGCATGACTTATTTCTTGAGGATGCTCTAATTGTTGGCATTTGTAATGCCTTGATCATTCTTAGCTTATCTCAATTGGGTTGAACCCTTGAGAATCTACTTTGAGCTTCTTAATTGATGAACAAATTATTGCATATGGTGCATATGATTTTTTGAGCTTTGAAATGAGGTTGATTGATGATATGGAAATTTTTTGGCTTGAACCATTTACAAAGGTTATATACAACCTCTTCTATTTTTTCACGCACACAAGGTGTTTGTTAAAATGTCGCAATGAAACTTTCAACTTCTACATGATTCTCTTGCTTCAAAATGACTTCAAATCTTTTTGAAATCATGTTTTTAGCTTACTAATAAGCTTATGGATCTTTTTATGTTTCAATTCTCTCACCTTCCTTGGATGATTATGCTTTAAATTGCTCAAACGGTTTTTATCGTCCATTTGACATGCTTTGATATTATTGTATGGTGTTTTCACCATCCTAACATTCTTTTTGATGATTCCAAAGGGGGAGAAAAACAGGATATTGGTTCATTAGCTCAAAGAAGCTAATAAAAGCTTGTCATAAAAGCTATAAGCTATGGCTCATAAAAGCCATAAGTTGTGATTTATTTTTAGTCCAATTGTTGCTTGATGGACTTATATTATTGTTTAATGTTGTTTTGTGACAGGGGGAGCTTATAAGCTCTTGAACAAATTGTAAAAGCTAAAGCTTTTAGCTTATGGATTATTGCTCTTACATTATTCTTGATGTGCTTGTGGATAGGGGGAGCTTGTGCTTAATATTGAAAATATTTACTCCCTACTTGGTTGCTTTAATATTTTTGGAAATTTTGGTTGCTTCCAAACGGTCAAATGTTTTTACCTAAAATCATTTCTAAAATTGCTCTCTTAGTTTGTGTATAAAATTGTTTTGGTTTGTAATCATCAAAAAGGGGAGATTGTTTGATACATGTTTTTATCTTAATTTTGATGATTTTATTTTATCACCAAAACAATGTTTTTAAAGGTTGTCCAAATACTCCTAAATGATTTAAAATGATTTTAATATTTTCCGGAGTATTTTCTCAAAGTTTATTTTTCGTCTAAATTGGACAACGCTTTTAATGATTTTACGTTATTGGGTTTTCACTCTCAAACGATGTTTCTAAATGTTGTCCTAATACTTCCGATCGGTTTAAAATGTTTCTACTATATTTTGGAGTATTTCTTGGGTTTTATTTTCGACAAAAATTGGACAACATTTACCTCGTGGTCGGCCGGTCGCCCCATAGGGCAACCCATACCTGAAGATGTTTTTAGAAACATAAAAATGAGACGGAAGGAAAAAGAAGCGGTCGGCCGGCATCTCGGCGTCGGCCGATCGGTCGGTCGGCCGGTCGCCAGTGCGGCCGTACTGCAAGAGTGTTTGAAACAGAACTTTTAATCCTTGCAAAATCCATGAGGGGGACCGGTTGGGGTGATGGTCGGCCAGAGGTCGAGGTAGACGCGTCGGCCGTGCCGCCTGTGTTATTTTGCTTGGGTGTATTCTTTTCAACGTCTATTTCTGTGCGACCGGTCGCCCTATGTTTTGACATCAAATTTCTGACCGTTTGACAGCAGACAAACTTTCCTTAAATTGTGGGATTGATTTCTAACAGCTATATTCTTGATTTTAATTGTATTTTTCTGTAGATTTTCAATCCCCAAGAGGAGCCTATGCTTGATCAATCATCTCCTATAAATAGAGGAAGTTTTGGAGCAACCAATACAACAATTGAGATACAACACAACAAGATACACTTCAAGCAAACCTTGGTCCTTCATAGTCATTATTCTTGTTGTAAAATTGCCTAGCTTATCACTTTCACATCTTTGAGGTCTAGGTTATTCTTGATTACACTTTGCACTCAAATTGTATTATTCATTATTGAGTTGTAATCTTGATTTTTGGTTATCATTCAAACACAAGATATCCTTGTGAGTGTTCTTGTGGTAAGAGCACACTTGGATGATCTAGGTGATAGGTGCAAGAAGATTGTGGTAATCTTCTTATTGAGGTGTTGAAGAATTTGGTATTCTTCAAGGTTGAAGATTGTGGTAATCTTCACAAGGTGTGCGTTGAAGGAAGATTGTGGTAATCTTCAAAGGGAGATTGTGGTAATCTCCAAAGGTGGTGTTGAAGAAGAGTGTGGTGCTCTTCAAGGTGTTGTAAGTTGAATTTGTATTAATTTTGGTAATTAATAAAATTCTTTTTCTTTTCAAATCCATCCGGATATCTTTGGGGTGGTAGAGGATTAGGCCCTGGTGGGTTGAACCTCTTTAAATCGACGTGTGTTGTTTTCATTCCGCACCTTATTATTGTGTTTGAGCATTCGGTTTGAAAAAGAGGGCGAAAACGAAAAGATGGAGATAATCTATTCACCCCCCCTCTAGATTATCGTAGCCGCTTGGACTTACAGGTGGTATCAAAGCCAAACTCTTTGGCAAGCTCATTTCATGTTATGTGGACCGTAGAAATTCCCGATTTAAATTAAACCCTTTCTCAAGGCGAAAAACTCCTAATCTCAAGTTGATTAACTGAAATCTCTTTCTAGTTAAAACCCCCAAAATTGCATTATAACGATTTATGAATTCCCATATTAGGTTTGACCCTAATTCAGAAGATTTATGTCGTCCTATATCTAGGATTGCATGCAACTCTTTTCACTTATATAGGTTCTTTCCCACCATAAATCTCTCGATTATCCGATGAGGAATAGATATCAAATTAATATACCTAAATAGTAACTTGAATGAATTAAACATGATATAAGTGAATCACACAAGACATGAGAATTTTATTAAAAACATACAAACCTTAATCACAAATCCATTCTAGAGTTCATTACATTCAAACATTAGTAGTTTAGCTACTCATGATTTTGACAAAAGAATAAATTACACAAAAAGATTTAAGTGTTGTAGACATGGTGTACTTATCTTTCTCAAAATCTCAATGACTTCTTCCTTGATAGATGATGTTGATCCAAGCCTTCTTCTCCAATGTTGCTACAAGCTTACTCCTCCAAGACCTCTTGATCCCAATTCCACTCAAAATGTTGGACACAATGAATATTTTCTAAGTATCATGATGAATACACAATGAATCTCTATATGAATGAATATTACATGAATGAATTTTCCAACTCAAACTCTTGGCTTTTATAGGCACCATCTTTGTGAAATACCATATTAACAAATGCTCCATTTCCATGCTTGTTAGTTGAATCATTGTGTGCACATTCATGGTTGAGTTGGTTGAATCATTGTATACACATGACAATACTTCACTTCCATTGGTTGAGTTGGTTGAATCATTGTGTCCACATGACAATTGAGGAGATAATTGAGTTTTGGTGCAACAAGATGAGGTGTGAAAGTTGCTCAAAGGTTGTCAAAAAGCAAAAGTCTCCATTATTTCCGAAAAAGAAAAAAATTGTTGAGTGGAGAGAAAACACGGCCGTGCTTTAAAAGCGCGGCAAGGCCGTGTTCGTCAAATTTGACGAACACGGCCGTGTTTTCTTCGCAAAAAGAGGAATTTCTGGCGGTGTGCTTTTAAACACGGTTTGGGCGTGTTTTGATGTTCTCACAGTGAAACACTACCGCTTTGTAAGCACGGCCTGGGTGTGTTTTTCTGTTTTTTCTTGTTTTCTTCCTTTTGGAGCATGGCCATGTTTCCCAACACACTAGGGGTGTGTTCGCACGAGATTAGTCTTCTTGCGCTTTCCTTTTTTAGACTTTGTTTTTGTTCGTATTTTCATACGAAATCATACGAATTTGCTTCAAGTCTTTACCTTCATCATTCAAAACAAGCCAATGTGATTTTTCTTGATTTTATTGATTAATGAACTAAAAAGTTAAAGAAATTATCTAAAAAGGTTAAAAAAAATGTGAACAAAAATGCACTTATCAAGCGCAAAACTTCGGGCCCTAGCACGACCCAGATGCACGGGCTGGGGCTCGCAACTCTGCGGCAGGTAGCACGACCCGGCCGCATGGGCCGTGCTCCCACCCGTGGGCGGGTCCGAAACGTTTTCCAGGTTGAACTCATTTAATTAATTACGAAAATTAATTAAATCTATTTAATTAATTACAAAATTAATTAAACATTTAATTTTAAAGTTTTTTGGTCCAAAAAGAATAAGGGTCTTGAAGCCCAAGCCCACGGCTCGACCCGACCTGGCCGCCGGCGGCGCGCGTGCATGTTTGCTTTAAACCAAACCCACAAGCATGTAGGTCCTCACCCCTTTAAAAATTTGGGTGCCCCCATGGGCCCAAACTCATATGTCCAACTTGGGATATATTAATGTGCAACTTTATCCTCTTTTTCCTATGTGGGATGGATCATCTCTCCTCCCCCACATTTTCCATTTTCATACCATTTATTTGTATTAAGTGGCTAACTTCTAGCATTAATTTCTCTTTCACCCGAAATCGGTTTTGAGAAATTCCAAATGCTATTCTCATCTACTCTCTTAGTAGAATTTTTACAAATAATTTAATTCTATTTATCACAAAGGGAAACTACTTAATTATTTGGTCAAAATCGGGTCAACACCCATTTCTCAAGACCAAATTTCCAACATGTTGAAATAGTCAAATATGTATTTGTAGGTTTTGAAAATATTTATTAGCCAATGTATAGTGGTGTACGGACCAATAAGCGCATTGGATCTAGTAAAATGAAAACATATTGCCTATTGGACCTTAGGTTGCATTTGGATGAGATAATTTAGATTTGAAATCCTCTAAATTGAATCAAAAAATAGCTTTCAAGTATTTGAAATCAATTATAGAATAACTTATTTCAAATAACCTTAGGGCCCATTTGGATGGAGGAATTTGAAATTCCAAGTGATTTCAAATGAATGGATTTCAAAGTCATTGGATTTGAAATCCACCTCTTGTTTGGATGATGTGATTTGTGTAAGGATTTTAAATCCGTCGTAAGTTTTGATAAAAAAAAAATTTAGAAGCTCTATTTATTTTCTTAATTGATATTTAATAAATAAAAATAAAAGATATAATTTTATTATTTTGTGTGTGTGCAATGTGTGTAGTATGTGTGCAGTGTGTGTAAATGTGTGCAATATGTATCTAGTATGTGTAGTGTGTGTGCAATGTGTGTAGTGTGTATAAATATGTGTGTAGTGTGTGTAAATGTGTGCAGTGTGTGTAAGTGTGTGAATATGCAAGTGAGCGTAAAGAGGGAAAAAAGTGGATTTCAAATGACTAGGTTTTGGGAGGTATTTGAAATCCTTTTAAAATGAACTAAAAGTTAAAGAGGGATTTGAAATCCATTGATTTGGATTTATATGCCAAACAAGGGTGTTGATTTAGCTAAGGATTTCAAATCCCTCCTCTCAAATCCCCTCCCAAATCCCTCCATCCAAATGCACCCTTAATGGATTTATTACTATGGATTTAAAATCATTATATCAAAATCCAGCAATCCAAATAGAGTCTTAATGCATTTGCATTAATATTGCTCGTTTTTTCACTAATTTTGCTTATGCCTAATCATAAACTGTTTGGCTAATGCTTATAAACACTGTTAATGGTTTGGCTGAAATCCTAAAATGCACTTTAATATATATCAAATACACGTGTAATGTTTTTTCCCCTAAAAAAACACATGTTTAATTTTATTTGTCTAAAATAATTTTTTAGAAATTGTTAATTGAAAAACAACTACCAAAAGTCTAAAACAAACGTCACTTTAATGAATGGGCTTTTATATCTACAAATCCATTTTATCTTCTCATATTAGGGTGTTGTGATTGTCTTTAATTTGTGATAACGCTATGATACGCAAATTAGTTCAAGAGAAAAATAAAGAACATAAAACTAAGAAATATGCAAATAATATCGTCTTTCGAAATGAATGACTTGTTAGACTATTTGTAAATTTTTAGAGGAATAATTTAATTATGGTGTAACGTGGTGCATGAGCCATACAAATCGTACACTGAGCTATTCAAACGAGTTTTTAAAATTATTTTGTTGGGCATCTAGAATTGTACGGGGTAGCAACATTTACTATTGCAAAAACGTGCACGAAAATTTGCCATCTTATGAAAATATTGAAATTTTATTTTGATTTGTATTCGAAATTTATTTTACCATCTTTCTTGTTTTACCATTCAGTACATGGTTATAATAATTATATTTTTGATAACATTGGAATTCACAACTGTTACTCTTTGTGCACTAAGTAAATCTTCGGGTTTGACATTTGCATACCAAACCAACCATGTAAACCGCACTAGACAAGTCATGTGTAACATACTCGAGTAATAGTGGGAGATGAAATTCAAACTTGAGAACTCAAGAACCCACCATACACTCCACCAAAGCTACAATAAGATATACTAATCAAGAGAGAAATAAGGTTCTTCTTTAGTTTTTTTCAATCTAATTAATAAATGTGGGAAAAAAACTATCGGGCTGGTCCAACTGAAAACGTTACCCACCCAAGACCCAAACGAATTTTAGGACAACTTCCCAATTACCACATTACGACCCATTTGACAATGTCTAGACTCATCCCCAACGGGATGAATTTGAGTACGGACTGGACTTTAACTAGCCCCATTACTGTCCTATATTATTATTATTATTATTATTATTATTATTAGGCTTCATTTGGTTGGGCATAATAGAAGGAATATTAGTTACTTTTATGATATTTCACCCCTATTATATTGTTTGGTCACACATCCATGACCCGATTCTTTATCCTTCTCATTGAGGTAATAGGTATCCCATCCCCTAGATGGGATGAAGAATACATCCCAAATTCCCAATATCCTGCTATTACAAATTACCTACATACCTCCATTTACAATTGTCCTTGTAATTTTCTTTTCAGAATTGCCCCATTACCCTGAGGAATACATCCCAATATAGGAAGATGACTTATAATTTAAGGGCAATAAGGTAATTCAATACTTATTGAGCTATTACTATCTCTTTTGAACCAAATAATTTAATAGATAACCCTTACAATCCAACAACCCAACCACTCAAAAAAATATATTATTGGACCATATTAAATATATGGGAAAATGCCAATAAAACTGGTGGGAAATAATCAAACTCAATCCTATTGTTGAACCAAACAATGAAAAACCTTATTAAACAAGGTGTAGTTTGAAATACCAAACAATGAAAAAACAGACAAATAAATTCATTGGCGCGTTCCTTTTCAAAAACTTCATTCCTCTTTCACCGTACAAATTGAAACCCTAGAGCTTTTCCATTTTCGTTCTCAATCAAATACATAGAGTAATCCACAAATTGAGGCAAAAAAGGAAAAGATAAAAAATGATTATCAGAACGCCGCCGGCGAGGAAGAGAAGGGCGGAATCGCAGCCGCCGGAAGATGGTAATAATAATACGCATAGCCCAAGTTCCAGTAAGCAGCTACTGGTCTACGAGGATCTGCCGGCGCCAGAATATTCTCATGACCATTCAACTCCCATCACCTCCGACCAAATGCTTTGCACTTACCAATGCCGTCAGATGGTATGCTATAGTTGCTTTTCCAACTCAACAGCTCACCTTTTAATTTTTTGATTATTTTATCATCGCGTGATTTTTTGGATGTCTTCAGACGCATTTTTTTGTGCCTTTTTGGTTTTGAAAATGAATTTATTGACTCTTTGAGAGCCCATTTCTTGTTTCATGTGGACTTTAAAACATGAATCTTCATTAATACTGTAACAGGTGAAAATCTGAGGTTGGTTGGCTTGGTTTGGACCGATGTTAGAGCTAACTAACACACTGGTCCGAGTTAGAGATTGATCTGTTGCGCTTTGATTGGTCGCACTTTGGTCTTGTTCATCCCCTTTCCTCTTTTTAATGTTAGGAAGCCTTTTCCACATTGGTTGTTATACTAATGCATAGAGGTTTATATGGAAGTGGTTCACTCCAATATCTCATGATTTTAGGTTGAAACATTCATGGGCTTTTAACTCTACCCTACTTCGATACCAATTTGGAGTTTTGGATCAGCAGGTTCATGCTTGACCTACTCTTGGTTCAGTTCAGAGAGTTTGTTGCATGCCACTGGCATCTTCATTGACTTCCCTAGTGCCACTGGTCACTTTAAAGTATATCTCAGTTACATTTCTAGTGCCACTTGGCCACTTTAGAGTATCTTAGTTAGCATTTCTAGTCTCCCTGGTCACTTTGATGTATGTAAGTGGACATTTCTTTTGGTCACTGCAAGTCATATGTTTAAATCTTTACTTCGGATGTCCATTTGTTCAATTAAATTGGCCATGCCAACAATGAAAAGAAGGAAGACTTGACTAAATGCCATGAAAACATGTATTAACACGACTGTTTGTCTACTAATTTATTATTTTAAAGTTGCATAGCGCATAACTTCTACATAAGCTTAAACAGAGCAGTACTTGATGGGATCATTAATGAGTTTATCCAATGGAAGAATGTCATGATTCTGAATTACAATTTCATCATCTTAAACGAATAATTATTTATGGTTTGGTAAGTATCACAATTTTGATCACAAACGTATAAGAAAAACTCCATATTATAATTTGACATACTATAATAATGCAATATAGAAGACTATCAATTTATCCCTTGATCTAGGGATCAAGATTAACAGATGCCACTTAATATAAGCATCACCGATACATTTTTGCATCAGGTAGTACATATCAGTCAATTCAAATTTAATTTATTATCAATCCTATCACACAAGGAGTAGGGTACAAGTATGTGAGGCGGTGTTGGTTGACTTGTTTCAGAGAACTTAGCAAGTTTGGGACTTGGTGTTGTGAAAGAAAGTAGATATAAGTTGTGCTTATTTCTTTATTTGTCCTGCAAAACCTTGTCCAATGCTGTATAATCCATCCCCATATAAGAACTCAATTTTTCATTAATTTGGATATCTGTTATCAATTTTTATAGAGAATGAACGCATGCCAATTTTAGAAGTCGATTGGTTGAATTGAGTGTCATTTGTTTATTTTGTTTGACATGTTTCAATGACTATCATATACTTTCCTTTTGTTGCTCTATGTTGTCTTGATCATGATGCTTGTACTCTTGGAACTTTTATCGACAATTTTCATGGCTGACAAACTTGCTCTTGTAGGTGAAAGCAGAGTTTTTTGATGCCCTAAGCAGTGCAGAAAAGCAAGCACATGATTATCAATCTAAATTTGAAGCATTGAATGAAGATTTCTCAAAAGCTGGTAAGATTGGAGTACATGATTATCACTTGTTTTTAAATTTAACATATTTCATTTTTTTCCTTGTGTTCCAGAAACTATATTTTGCTATTATCCATAGTTGTTAGAAGTGCGCCTCGGGCGCATGAGGCTCACAGAAAAACGCCTCTGGAACTCTGAGGCGATGCATGTTTCAGAGGCGCGTGTCTCGGTGCGCCTCCTGCACAATTCTTTTTTTGGGTTTTTTTTTATAAAGTTGCTAGTTTAATAACATTTCAGAAAATACACTTTTAACCTTTGGTATAACAACTTACACTTTAACATTGAAAATAACCTAGAAAACTCAAAAATAAAGAAAACTAGGGTTTCATTTGAGAAAAGAAAAATGAAACCCCTGCTTCTCCAAGATTCAACACTCCAGCACTTCTGCCTGCCGCTTCTCGCCGCCGGGCGCCACCTCTCGCCATCGGAAAGTCCTTTTTTTTTTTGTTTTCTTCCCTCTTTTTCATTTTGACTAATTAAATTTCAGTGTTTCCTTAGTTTCAGCTTGTGTTAATTTATTTTTCTTCTTTTTTTTTGAATTAAATAACTTATATTATTTTTTATATTTATCTTTTATTTTTGGACACGAGGAGCGCCTCGGGCGCTACGGACCCCTTTGCGCCTCGGCGCGCCTCTCGCCTCTAATAACACTGCTATTATCCCAACCACATTCCACTATCATAGTCTACAGTAGGAGAATCATTGTAACTTTATGTCTCCAGTTGGCTTCTTGTGACCGTTAATCAGAATATTGATATAGTCTATTGTTTGCTCTGATAAGGTTACTTTCTTCTTTGTTTCAAATAACACAGAAACAATTGGGTGCTTTTTGTTGTAGCACAAGTCAATCACTAATTAGGAATTCTTTTAGTGTAATACGAAATTGTTTAGGGGTTTCTCACACTTACAAAACCAGGACTGAGTGAAATAAATATAATATCAAGTAGATTGTCCCATAGGATTTATTAAGGGAGAAGATGGACTTTTTGCAGAGTTGGCTCCATATTTTTTAGAGTTACTTATGCTTAATCATGGGCCTTTGGCTCTCTGTAATATCTTGGAGCAGAAAGAATTATGGTGTTTGTATACTTGAGCATACCTTGAGTGGTTCAGTTAGCATATATTATTGTTAACATTTTGGGTGTGCTGGGTGGGTATGAGATGGCGGTGCAAACTTTTTTCTATCACCATCTTAATCTTATTATGAGGGTGTTTGGCTGAGCTTATATGCCCTTCAAAACATCTTATAAGATGTGTGAGAGCTTATAAGCTGTTTAAATTTGTTTTGGTAATTTTTTTAGAAAAAGATCTCATAAGCTCCCAAAATAAGATGTCACAAGCTTATAAGCTGTTTTTAAAAAGTAGGGAAACCCCAACTTTTTTTCAAAATAAGATCTTATTTCAACAACCTCCTTTAATTTTGACTATTTTAATTACAAAATTGCCATTACTAATATCTTAAAAGCTACACCATCTTATTTAATCCAAACGCTTCAACAACTTATTCTTAAAATAAGATCTAACATCTTATAAGCTCGAGGTGTGAACATGTTGTCATTCACCTCTACTTTGAATGAAGTCAAGGATCAGATTAAGGAACCCGTTGTATTATTCATATTTTTGAGGAGATGATTTCTCAGTCTTATTAATAAATTTATATCTTATGGCTACATTCCATGACCTCATATTATTCAGGTTTTGAGTAGATAATCTCAGTCTTCTAATTAACCAATACCGTTTAACTGCACTCCATCACCTCTAGTTCAAATTGAAAAAGCTATGGTATTGAGAATGTCAACTTAAATAGTCTACTCAGATATCAACTGGCGAATTTGCTTCTGTGGCTCTCGTTGTGGTTTGAACTCGTCCAGTCTCACAGTGTCTTCTGCAAATGTTTAGTTGTAACATATTATGCATATTTTCTTTTCTATCTTTTCCATCTTTTTGTTATGTTATCATGTTGTTTTTGTTGTTTGTAAAATGCTTAAAATGGTACATTAGACTAGATACTGCTCCTTGGGATTATTGTTGAAAAGCTGCCAATTAGTCCAGGCAATTTATTATTTTTTTTCTGAAAGATACCTGTCCCAAATCCTCCATAATTATGAGGGGGCCTGCTTTACTTTGCTATGACATGCAAGTTGTTTGTTCCTTCGCAAATGCTTCTACCTTCAGCATTTTTGTTAATATGACTGGAATTGATAAATGGGCTTGGGAAGAACTCATCCTCAAAAGCTAGCTCAAGGGGAAAGGGTGCCCATCCCACATTTGTGCATAATAACAGCCCAACAAATTGGCGATGTGGGACACAAACACAAACTCTAACACCCACCCTCACGTCGAGCGTGCCATTCCAAATGGGCCGAGTATCGCCTCCAAACCAAACCTGGGTGCTCTGGTACTATGATAAATGGGTTTGGGTAGAACTCATCCTCAAAAGCTAGCTCAAGGGGAGAGGGTGCCCAACCCACATTTATACATAATAACAACCCAACAAATTGGCGATGTGGGTCACAAAAACAAACTCTCACAGGAATGATGATGATATATTTATTATTTACTTAGTCTTTCGTCATGATATTCTCCTTTGGATTAAGGAACAGTTTAGTGAAATCTT
The DNA here is from genome assembly GCA_016081115.2 of Rehmannia glutinosa. Lineage (NCBI taxonomy): Eukaryota > Viridiplantae > Streptophyta > Magnoliopsida > Lamiales > Orobanchaceae > Rehmannia > Rehmannia glutinosa. The sequence goes on from CM071926.1 coordinate 1,645,927, forward strand.
TTTCTTTGCTACCTCTTAGGTAATGTACACACATCTCCAGATAGGAACCTCTTTGACTGGAAATGGGAATGGCCCCCTTTGTGCCCATTTGTTCTGATACTTACCTTTCAAAAAAATGTTACCCTTTGAATTTGTTCTTTGCATAATGTCTATAAGAGCATAATCTGATGCTAAGTTGTATTATATTTACACTTCTACAGAAGCTGAGAGAAAGAATTTTCGAGACAAATTCTTCAATGCTGAGCAAGAACTGGCTGCTGCTAAAGGACGTGAGCAGATGTTGCAAGAGCAACTTCGGAAGGAGATTGATTTTTCTCAAGAACAGCTTAGGAAACAAATACAATCCTATAGTGAGCTTGAGGTGCCGTTATTTGTTTTGGTTTAAGTTATTTTACTGTGCTGTTTTGGAATTGGCTTTACTTAGAGCCTTTGACACTTACGAAGTTTTTTTTTTTTTTTTTATGCACTGTTTACTGCATACATGTTATATATAGATAAGTTGGGCATGAACCTGGACTTCTGTATTTTAATCCAATGTGATCATGTTGGATTGATGGATTCTTAAAAATGGTATTAATGAGGGTTTTGAGTCAACCTCATAGAATCAGGTTTCATTTGCTCTTCAGGCAGGGAAATTCACCTAACCCATCTTTCAACCCGAAGTTTTGATTGACGTTGTCTAAGAAATTGAGATTCTTTTTAAATGAACCTCACCCATGGCTTCACACTCTAGTTTCCCAGGCCTTAGATAGTGAAAAATCCCCAGAGGCTCTCCTTTTTGTGCCCTCTCCACTGTTCTGTTATAGTATTTTTTTGTCGCAAATTCTCCTCCTTTATCAACTTAAAAGTTCATCACTTTTGTTCTTTTCCCTTTTTATCCGATTCTTCTCGAGACTAAAGATTATCCTCGATCATTCATTGGCTTTCTCATCTTTTTGCCGTAGTTGCTCTAAGGATGGCATGCAGAGTTTTGCTTAGATTTCAAGGTGAACTAATTGCACCCCACTTTGTTATCTTTACAGTCATCTTTCATCTTCAGGAGTACCGATCATTGGTGGGCCACATTTAAAAAGTAGGTTTCTATTTGGAGAAACACAGTTTTTGTTCACTCCATGTCAAGAGACCATAGATTTTAAACTTAAATTGGATCATGCCTCCGCTTCCATCATATAAGCATTCACAAGCACTGGTAGAACCCAAAACCTAGTTGAATCATTTCAGGGTCTGGTTTCAGTATGGTTAGTTCAGTTCTGGTATTAGAGACTCATGCCTGACATTTCAAGTGCTTAATCTTATAAATCGTCGCAAAGGAAACCCATCTTGCTTGTGTCTGGACGGCAGACGAGGAAAACATTACCAATTTGAGGTTCTGTTGAGCATCTTTTTGTGTCCATACTTCAGGTTTTGTGGAGTTAAAATCAGATGAAGGAAAATTCTTGATGATGTGTTTTTTCCATGGCTGTTGAGATTAATTGTTCATGTTTTGCGTGGCTATGCATAATTACTGCTAGTTTACTGCTTTGGAACTCTACATACGGTCACTGCCTTTTACATGCAGTGATTTAAAGATTTTAATACGTATAAGCCTCATTAATTTTTCAAGTCCACTCTACCAATTAGAGATCTAATACTCTCGTATGATGTTCTGAATTTGGTTGTTCCTTCTTATCCTCCTTAACAAACTTTGTGTGTGTGTTATCAGCCGGTTGAGAATTTCCTTGTCTCTAATTAGTTGGTGACCGCAGTTGGAGTAATTGTTTCAGCTATATTTCATATAATATTTAAAGACCATTTTGTACCTGTTTTTTGGTTATGCTTTCGTCATTCTTCTATCAGGTGCATACGCAAAATCTTCCTCTTCATTTTGTAGGTAAAGTTCCGGAATGAGATGGATCTTCGCAAAAAAGCAGAGTCATTAGCAGCCAAAGCTGAAGAAAAAGCAAGCCTTGTAGAGGAAAACTTACGTACTCTATCAGAAAGCATAGATAGGGAAAAGAATCGTCTCCAAAATGACCTTGTTCAAATGAGAAGTGAATCAAAGCTGTCAGTTTCTAGAATAACTGCTGATGTCAGTACATTTACATTTTGTTTATTGGTAACACACTGTCCTCGGTGATCTTTTTATCTTAATTTTTAATCATATTTTCTTCAGCTTGAGAAAATGGAATGTAGAGCTAAAAATGCAGAAAAAGAATCAGCTTTATTGAAAGAGCAGTTGGAAGAACTTAAAAAGCGACTGGATGAGGTAACTTTTTGACCTTGTTCCACTTACTCTTAGTTTATGAGGTATTGGAAGCATTCTAGTTGATCGGATTGTGTGTAGTTTGGCAATCTTTTACTTTAGATACTTTTGTGTCTAGTAACTGAGCTTCATTGACTTGTGGGATTGTTCATGCACCTTATATTATTTGTGACTAGTTGCTCTGATGAACTCGCTGCAAAACCCTATTGGTTTGTTTTGTGTGCGCAAAGACCTTTGGTTTTCCTCATTTGCAACTGGAAAAATGGCATAAAAGATTGAGATAACCTCATTCCCTGAGTTTATGAATGTACTTGACTGATGGAAACAAATTTAATGTAAAGTGAATGACGTATTGCCCTTTTATTTTAAATAAACATTACTTCTTTAACTAAAATGGATGTCAATTGTCAAATGCCAGCCATGTTTCTGTGCCCTAATGTGAACACAAAATACAAAAGGTTGGTCCATGAGCTCCATTTTGAATATTGTATTCATCATTATAAGAGATGTGCTTTCGATTCCCTTGTTACACATGTACTTCATCATTATATTCTCTGTAATTTAATTATTTTAGAATAATGTGGTTGTCTTGTCTTTCTTCACCAGTGCATGCAGGAGAAATTTGAGGTGGAGAAAAAGTTATCTGCCAAATCTCCAGAAACTCCTTCTAAGGACACTAGTTTGTTGGTGAAGCATTTGCAAGAAGAACTGAGGAACTATGTAAGCATTTTAATAGTTACCATTAGAATTCGGTATTGCTTAATACCTTTAGCCAGTCTGCCCATTTCGGAGAAACTACTTGCAACTTAACAATCACACAATAGATTTAAGAATGAAAAGTAGAACCAAAAATGTGATAGGTGCAAGGTGCAAGAAATACATCCTTCTGATCACCTAGTAGGGCTTTTTTTTTTTTTTTTTTCCTCTGAAGATGGTTTGTAATAAGCCTCCATAGTCCATTGTAGCCTTAAACTAGGAATCCACATTAATGATTGGCAGGTTTTTAGGTGGTTTTGTTTGTCATTGTTGGGTAACATTGGTGGAATTAGTAGCTCTGGGGATTCATGTGCTTTGGAGTGTGATTGTTCATGCTATGTGTTAGTTTTTACGGTTAGAAAGGAACATGAGAATATATGTATGTAAAGGAGTCTTTAGAGGAGATGTGATATAGGATTTAAATTTAGGGTCACTTGGTGGATCTCAAATCATAAAGAGTTTAAGGATTTTTTTTTGTTTCTGACATTGCAAGAGATTGGAGTTGTGTCTTCTTGTTCTAAATCTCAACTGGGACTTCTGTCCCTTTGTACCTTCATGTTTATTCTATTAATAAAATTTTGTTTCTTATTAAAAAAACCACGCTGAACATTCTGTATACAAGGTGATTCTTCAGTCAGGCGTCATCTTATCCAAAAGCCAAGCTTAGCACATTGCGCATAAATCTTTTCTTACCTCGCCGTTTGTGTTCTCTTGCGTACATGTGATTCATGACTGAGATTTACATTTCAATGCACGTCTTTCCAGTATTATATAACATGGATAATGGACTTGTCTCAATATTTCACCAGGAGTCTGAAGTGCGTGAAGCAAGAAAAATAAAAGCTTCTCATGAAGATATCCAGTTATTGAAAGAAAAATTATATGAAGAAAAAAACCGCAGGGAGAGGGCAGAGTTGGATCTATTAAAATTATCTGACCTCCAATTGAATGTGAAGAGGCTGGAAGATGAGTTGTCTACTTGGAAATCAGTGGTTAAGGAAATTCCTGCTGTGTCATCTGCTGATGATATAATTCCCAAATTTGCAGCTTTACAAAAGTATGTTTTTAGGCATATTTACTCCAGTTTTGTGTTATCTAGAGTGTCCATAATAAGAAACTGTTACTTAGATTTTATATAGCCGAATTTTTTCATATTTGGTTATTGCTGCAAATTTCTGCCATAGCAGTACCATTTAAATGGTTTCCAAGTAAAGCAGGCTGCTTCATGTTGCACCTTTATAACATGGAGTAATTTTGTTGAACTCACAAATATAATTGAGTGTAACACTATCTTATTATCTGGAAATAACTTGATATATTACTTTCTTATTACTCATTTGCTTGGGTAGTAGTTTCTTTTGGATTGTGACAAGTCATTCTTGTGTCTATCATTATATGGGGCTTATGACCTCTTTTTATTGCTCACACAGAGAGGTGGTTGATAGCATGATGAAAGCAAGTGAGGCCCAGGTATGCATGAAAGAAATTCAAGCGTCTCTTGATTCAGCAGTCCTTGATAAGCAAAATGCAGAAACTGAGGCCTCAATGGCAAAAGATAAGGCAGAGTCATATAAAGCTGAAATCAAAAGGCTAGAATTGATGGTTAGTACGACACTTAACATAATTTGATTGTCTGATACTAGGATGGTCTACTATGTTTTACTTCTACTACGACCCTTAGAATACTCTGGAAGTTGCAGATGATCTTGTTGTAATTATGTTGTACTATTTAGTACTTAAGCGAAATGTAAATCTTCTATTGATTCCTTTTGGATAAATCATTTTGATGGCAGAAAGTTAGAAAAACAACCCCACAGTTGTGAATGAGATCCTGCAATGCAATTGCCTGTAACATTTTTGTCAAAAAATGTCGGTTCTGTTTACTTGCTGTCAGTAGAAGTCATCAAAAGTAACATATTATCAAAGTTCACTTGTTTGTTGCCCTACATGTACTTCGTCTGAACTGCTTGCTATTGCAGCTCGGTTTGATTACCGAAGAAAGAGACCGCTTAAAAAATGTTGTTCAGGAATTAAGAGAGCCCACAAATCGTGAAAGCGGAACTGAATTATTCAGTGGAACTATTGTTCAGGTTGAGTATCATTCTTCCAATTCATTCAGTTTTCCTTTAAGATTTTGCGTTTTGTGTGGTTATTACTTTTAGTCTCTCATGTTGACAGGAGCTTGAAGCATCTCTCGCCAAGAAGGAAAACTATGTCAAGGAACTTGAAAACAGTTTATTAGAAAAAGGAAATTAATAGCCGTCAGCACAATGAGATAATGTTGCTAAACGAAAGGTTAACGAATGAAGCAAGACGAGTAAAGATGTTAGAGCGAGAAGGTGATCGCCTCCGTTCTGATATATCTTTGTTGGAGTCTAAGGTTTGTGTATTAAGGCAAATACACTTGTTGTTTTAGATTTATATTCTGGTCCTCGTAGCTATCCCATTGTTTGCTTGTCAAGTTCGAAACTATTAAGATAATTATCAAGCTTTCTGTAAATTCCATGAGGATTTAAATATTAATGAGGTGGGCCAGAATAATATAATTGGATTTCCAATTAGAATGGTGTGGGCAAGTATTAATTGCTGAATTCACAAATCAGAGTAGTCGCTATTCTGCTATTGGAAACAGAAAAAGAAACAAAGTGCTATTAGTTAATTACTGAGGCAGTTGTGAAAACGAGCAATTTTTCCTACAGGAAGTGATTTTTTATGTAGTCTTTCTCTTCTATTTCCATTTCCTATCTTCCTCTTGATAATAGAATCTTATACTTCTTTTGCAGCTGGGACATGGTGATTTTTCTTCTGCTAATACAAAAGTTCTGCGGATGGTTAACACCCTAGCAGTTGACAATGAGGCAAAACAAACAATTGATGCTCTGCAAAATGAGCTGCAGAAGGCAAAAGAAAAGTTGCAGGCAGTTGAAGAACTTAAGAAACAGTCAGGTAAGTTAGATGGACTACTGTCAAACTCGCTTGGTTCCTTATATATTTTTCTAGTGTCCTCATCAATAACTGCATGCAGTTAGTCCGGTTGCTTTTGGAACTTCTTTTCTACACAGGAAAATGGAAAGTGGCCTCAGAGGCTGTGGGGTTAGTTTTACAGGCATCTTTGCCTGGTGTGATGATGCAGGATATACTAACTAACAAGCTAAGATGTGAATCAAATGTATTTTGCAAAACAGACAGTGGCAAACTTAATGACAATTGATGCACTCATGATGTTTAAACTTACTTTTAGACTGCTATTCAGCTCAGAAAATGACCAAGTTGTGCAAATTGTTTCCCCCAACATATAGGACGATGAAATGCGGATATTGTCCTTCTCCCTTTCTCCCTCCCATCCCTTATGAAAATATCAAAGGTGAAGACGAAAAATACACAAACTTGCTGTCCACAAGTGGCCTAAATTATACGCTTAGTGATTGAGCAGCTATACAGGAGGATTAGCCAAACACTTAACCTTTCTACATGTAGCTTATTCACAGATGCATAGCAATCATTTGTTTTGTAATCTGAGAATCGTTCTACAATCTGCTCTATGCCCTGTGTATAAGACGAGTAATATAATCATACTTAGAACTGATCCTTTTCTCTATTTTTTTCCCTTTTTCTTATTTTTTGAAATGCTCTCGTTGGTAACATTGTGCTATGTAGCTGATGCTGGCACTCATGTTGACTCCTACATTGCTGGGAAAATTAAGCAGTTGAAAGAGCAAATTGCAACACTTGAAAAACGCGAGGAGAGGTAGTGGGCAATACTTTGCGAAGTTTCTATAACATTTCCCACTGTTTTAGCTTGAAACTGAGGTCTTGGAAATATGTCAATAAAACAGATACAAAACAGTCTTTGCAGAAAGAATTTCTGTTTTCAGAAGGGCCTGTTGCGAACTTTTTGGTTACAAGGTATCTCATTCCAATATTTTGTTTTTAGTTCCAAAATCATAATTGATTACATTAGTATGTCTCTGCAACTTACTTTGGTGCACCTCCTAAAGAGAAATGAAGAAATCATAGAATGGGTATGTATCCCTTAGGATGCCAATATTCTTTCCCCATCACTCTCTTATGATGTTTGCTTTTTCTTTCTATGTGAAATCTCTTGTTTTCCTAAAACTTTCCAGTTATGGTTCTTTTCCTTCCATCGCTATGTATAGATTGACTGCAGGTGCACTTATAGAAGGCTTTTGGCTGGCCTGTCGTTTATTTTGACTATCCCAGTCATAAATGATGCAAAATGGTTTTAGTCTTGCCCGTTCATCCCCCTTTCAAGAAAAATGACAAAGTTGTAGACTAGTAGAGTTTAGAGCTCAAAATGAGATTTCAGATTTTGGCTTCAGATGCACTTACAATGGTGATGACAAGTAGTGGTAAGTTTTAATGGGATTGTGAATATTAGGCTATCCACCCACCCTATATACCACAATAACACACACGAACGAAAAATTTTCTTTTAAAGGTTTTTGGCCCTTAAGTTGTGAAGGCAAAATCACCACCTGATTTTCCAACTTTCATGTGCTTTTCCCGCATGCCAGTGGTATCTGCTTTTCAGGACGGAATATGATACTCTTATGTCTACTTGAGGGAAAAAATATGCAATTTAAGATATTGAAAGTGCAAAAATGAAGATATCTCATGGGACAAAGAGCGATTTACTTTTTGTCTGTGCTATTAAATCAAGGGGAAGATGTATGTAAGTGAACTAGTCGATAATTGTGACAACTGTCGGTCTTGCTTAGGAAGCAACTTCAGACATTACTTAGCTGTATTAGATATATGCTTAGGAATGGAAAAACTCCATGCATTAGGCAGATGTGTTATGATATTTCAAGTGTATAACAATGATGAAGGTTAAGGAAATTCCCAGACATGAAGAGAGTCTTACTCCAATGAGAAGGAAGGAGAACTTGAACCTTTGATATTTAAAGTGGGCAAAATGTCCCAAATTCCCATAACCAAATTTTCTCTGACCAACTTGTTGAAACATACTATCAGAGTACCCGAAGCTTCCTTCTTTTTTCACACTGCCATGCATCAGATTCAGTATCAATCCACTGAGTTTCATCCCAAAAAGTTTTTAGATGTGAACCTTTGAACCAAGCACAGTAATGCTTGTTACCTGGGGGGTTAAATTGTATTTTTGGGATATTTTAAGGCGCCAAGAATGAAGAAGTGGAAAGTTAATACAGCTTCTTTTTGTTGTTGTGAGGAATGTGTTAAATTGACATGCTTAGTATGAAGACGAGTTCGATGCAATTATCCTTGTAGTACTATTTTGATAGTTTATAACCTTGTTATCTTTTCAATATGCTTCAGATTGTTATGGATGACCACCAGCGACCAGATGGAATCCCGGTCACACGATTTACTCTCCATTCAATTTATGCCTTGAGTGATGATGAGAAGCTTCAATTTGAATATGAATCTGGGAACACAAATATTGTGGTAAGTTTGGCATTGTTAGTTATTTTTGTTGTAGTCTGGGTGATAGGTGGTAGTTGGCCTGGAGACCCAGAAAAGAATTGTTGAATTTTATGTCAAACTCGGATATTTTCCTTCTCTTTTTTCGTACTAAGCTCTTGATTGGTAGATTTAGGAATCAGGAAGAAATGTATTTTTGGTCATTTCCACTGGGGTCGGTGCGGGATGTAGCAGTGAGTCATTTTTCATACCTTCAGGGGAGAAAGTTTTAAGGTTTGATTCCAAATTATATTGCAATTTGGAGGAATAACTGCGACAAATGTTGAGTGTTGTGGGATATTTGTCAAATGGAAATACTAATATGTCTTTCAGAGGAAAGAACAAGTTAAAATATATGTCCCTATCAACGCTATCATGATAGCTTGGGTGTTAGGATTGTATTTGAAATATTTGTGGGAAGAGGGATGTACTTGTATCTGATTTTTTATGTTTACAAGAGGTCTATTATAAATCAGAAAATAGTGGGAAGTTCCTGAATCATAGCAAACTGATGGGAATATATTTGGTTTCAAGTTTACGCCTGTCAGAATAAGTGTATTAGTTAAATGTAGCAATTTTGTGAATATGATTAATTTGCATGCTTGAAATTGGAATTTCTAAGTGAGACCTCTTATTCAAGCTCCACATACGCATGTAGATACACATGCATATTGGTATACAACTTGAACTAAATCACGTTTTGTCTTTTCTATTTCTTAAAATGCCAGGTGAATGAGTATGCTTCACAGCCTGAGATATCTCGGCAGGTCTGAACTAACATCTTTTGAAGTTGTTGCTTTCGTTATTTATATTTTTCTAAATCATATGCATTCTAAATCGTATCTGTTTTTTAAGTTAAAACTTTAAAATGTTACAACTAGTTAATATTGAAATTTTCACCCTTTTGTCTCTGGAAATAGTTGACTTCAGTTTTCATGATGACTCCAATATTCTCTTCTCTACTGATCTATCTTGAACTGGGAGTTTTGGTACCTGCATGAATGGGTTAAATTTATATCTTTGTTATGTTGTGTGCCCCCACACTCATGATACTCTTAAGGGTATGCCTATGACCTTGCCTTGGTTTTATGGGCTTTGGCGACATTGTCCATCAGTTGCAAGAGCATCTCAGAGAGCAATAACGCCTATTTCAGTAATAAGAATAAGCCTCTTTTTCTGACAAGAAAGTGCAATTAGTTTAAAATGAAGCATACTTGAGCAAAATCAACTCCGTGAATTAGATGGAAATTGTTATTAGTTACTTGTCTTCATTGCAGGAATTTAAGTTTTGTCTCAGATTTTAATCTTTTACAAGTGATTTGTTTTACAGGTCGATATATTTATCAGGAAGATGAACTCAATTCCTGCCTTCACAGCAAATCTGACAGTGGAATCTTTCAATAAGCGTACTCTATCATGAACTGTTGCAGTTTTATACTATTATGCTCTCAAGCTATTATTACCATGTATCATATCAAATAAATTCATTGATTGAGGTTTTTGTGTTTTTCACTTCTCATTTTCTGTGATTGTTTCCTTGTATTATGCAAATTTAGAAAAATTTGCATATTGTACGTGGGTTATCGTAAATTTGCATATTACGAAATTTTCCTGTATTATAACATTATGAAAATTTTCTTCTGATTGTTTCCTTGTATTATGCAAATTTAGAAAAATTTGCATAGTATTACAACTCAATGTATATTTAGCCATTCAGCAACTTATTTGATATTTTGTCGGAAATCTTGCTGTTGGCGAACAGTTTTTAGGCTTTACACTTCTGGTTGACACAGTCTGGATAGTAGGTGCAATTCTTAAAATAAGAAAGGGAAAATTTGTAATATGCATATTTATAAAAATTTATTTTGTGTTTTTATCGTATATTCTATATTATGTGTATATCACGTATACCCAATTAATATCAGGTATATACTTTAGAAAAAACATAATACATATATGACGTACGCATATTATATGTGCAATACAAACTCAAATACTTGATGTAAACTGGCATTACTGGTAGACATGTATTGCTTGACATGAATAAACGACAATGACTAAAGCCACAACTTTTGGCATCACTTAAGCTCATGGAAAACCACAAATTCTAAAACTTTCTAAGTGTAGCAAGCACTTTCATTATAAGTATGAATTTTATGAAGCTATTGATTTAAGGTTCAACTTTGTAAATAGGGAAACTCAAAAAGCCATTAGAGAAGGTCCTATGTCTGCGCATATTGCGATTCACTGTGTTTGGGATCATTGGGAATTTTTTTTTTTTGGATTCCTCAAAGAATTCAGGTCTCATTACTAAATTACAAACAATACGCATGAGTTTAGTCTAATTACAAAAAAGATCAATTATCTTTCAAAACTAAACATACAGTTATCTTTCAAAATTAAACATACCTTATTATTTTCTCAAAAAAAAAAGAAAGAAAAAAATACCTTATTATGGTATTACCAACTTCACTTTGAGGTTTGTATTCATTTAACGAGTATCCCACTCTTGAGTGTAATTTGTAAAATAAAAATCAAAATCAATAGGGTATTTGTAGTTTCGAAAGATAATTAATTTTTTATGTAATTAACCCAAAATGTAATCATATGAAAGGCATCAGGTGTGACCTATAAGTTTCATATATTCATGCCTAATGGCTCAAGTTAGTCAGAATTTAAAGTAATAAAAATGAAAATAACAAAAACTAATTCATTAATTAAAATCGTAACTTTGACAACGTGAACAAGACCTCATTTTGCAATATAAAGTGGAATAATGATGAACTCTTGATTTGGATAGATAGAGTTGACTAAACTTGACATTGTTGACTTCTCCAATATACATATACATTGCATTTGGCTATTTGGCATGTCAAAAGCTCTTTCTCCACATGCAAACACTGACACATACACACAATCTAGTATTCCTTTTTTTTTTTTTTTTTTTTTTTGATAAGCTCGAGCAGAACTGCGCGCACGCCCGACTACGCCGGCGACAACAACTCCGCTCCTCATTCTTCTTTACCGCAAGGTAAACCGCGGGATGTGCACGCACTCGCCAAGTTGACGGGGTCTGGCGACGTACAACCGATCCTCCTGCGGGTAAAGAGAACAATTATGTTCGACCCCCAATCTACTAATAACGATCTCTCCCGAATCGAACCCACACGGATGCTATTCAAGATGAGTTTCCACCAAATCTTCACTACCGCATATGCCTTGTGGGAGCAATTTGATGGAGCGAGGGATAAGAACCCCGACCTCCACCCCACAAACAATTTGATGGAGCGATTTGACTCCACCCCACAATCATTCTTTGTGGTGGTGGCGGTGCCACCTGGTTACAATCTAGTATTCCTAAATAGAGCTTTTAACAAAAGGGAAGATCATAAGTCATAACAATGATATTCACAATACAGAAGAAATTAAGCACATGCGCCAAGACAATGAGGAATAAAAGAAGGCTCATCTGATCAAATTATTCGATATTGCATCAAATCGACAGATAATAACCAGTTCATATATGTGATTCGTTAAGTTAGAACATATTCTTTAATTGAGTTGGACTATATTAGGGTAAAACGAGTTTCAATTGAATTGAATACGAATTAAACTCGAATAATTTTGATATGTTGCACATATTTTATCATTTCATAATATGATTACCAATCAAACTGAGCTTAGATATAATTCATCAAGCTCGATAAAAATTCAAACCAGCTTGATCAGTAATAAACGTGTTTTGTTTAACTTGATTCATTTACACATCAAGGCCCCTCTTAATGCCATCTTATGAGAATGCAATTCACTATACACTACTTTGAATTTTTTGTTTCAACTTATACTTCGTTATGCATTACACTTAATGAATACAACTATACAAGTCGTATATATGAGATCTAGAACTAGATTTTTATTTAAAGAATATTTCATACACCCAACATTTATTGTTTATAATTGTGTATCATCTGAAGTCCTGTCATTATAATTGAGTGAAGGAAAATTAATTGATTTTGGAATCATTTAATCCAAAACTAAAAGGAGGGAGGTTAAGGGTACACGTCCTTCATATTATGACCATAAATTAGTGTAATTTCCAAATTTAGTGATGATGTTCCATCCACGTAGCTAGATTAATGTGGCGAATATTGAGGTTACAATTCAATCATAATTATTTATCTTCGACCATAAAAATATATAGAAAATCGTACAGGCAATAAGTGGAGAATCCTTTCTCTTCATTCGGCCAAATCTTTTTAGCCGAAAAATGTTAGATCATATGTTGGTAATGGTCGACTCCACTTATTCAAAAGCATACATTTATTCCTCAGGGCTCGGATCTATTTTCCCGATGACTAATCATGTTTGGAACATGTAACTTCGGTATTAAAAAAAAAACATACATTTATCGATATGAATGTATATAGTGAGTATTTATTTTTGTAATAGTTTAAAACGATATATATGAGAAGTGCGCAAAATTATGATGGGAATCGCCTCAAAATTTTATTATAATAGAGTACTTTTAGAATTTTATTTTATTTCACCTTGAGGTGTCTCATTGTCTTTTTATGCATATTTTATGTGTTTATTTGAGTAGAATTTGAGTTATTTTGTTGTTAGTTTCGTAAGTTTTTGATTGTACATAGTTCATATTATTGTGAGGTGCTTTTATTGGTGTAGATTGATCATTCAGAGCTATTTTTAGTGAATTTTGGGCCATGGTTTTATGCCATAACATATTCCGGGGTTTGTGGATGCGAAAAACGCTCGAAATCCCAAGTTAAACATGTCATTTCGGGGTCTTTCGAGCCAAACACGGCCCGGGTGTTTTTTTTTTACACATCCATGTTAAAAATAAACAAAAAAAAGAGCAAAAATATGGTCATGTCGTACCACATACGACTAGACATGCAGTGATTTTTAGTACGATCGTGTTCTAGAGGTTGGCAGAAGACGTATAAAACACGACCATGCCGTGTTGGACAGCACGGCCGTGCTGTGGGACTGTTTTTGCACGATTTTTGAAGGGTATTTTGATAAAGCATTCAGCCAAGCTTTTTGGCAACTCTTATACATTTTTGACACCCAATTTTGCTGAACAATGTCTTCTTTTCACTAATAATTTTGCATAAAACAAAGGGGGAATTTTTTAACTACCCATTATGGATAGTGGGTATTCTTTTCTACCAATAGACATAAGAAAACTCTTTTCTACCCAATTTGACAAAAATGTCCCTCCTTTAATTTGAATATTTTGAATTTTGAAACTGATGCAATTAATGCATTCCTTGAAAATCGTGTACATTTCTCCCCAAATACACACACCTATGAATAAAATCGTATACACATCGTGCCCTATCGTGCCAAACCCCATGTACATATACATAAAAAAACACGATATATCGTGCCTAATTTTAACTGCGGCACGATATATATCGTGCCTAATTTTATATCGTGCCTAATTCATTTTTCCAGAGATGAACACGCAATCAAAACACAAGTCTATTAATTCATTTTTCTACCTGTTCTTACGTTTCACAAAGAAGCCAACCATTATTGGCCATTAATATCAAAACAGAACTTTGGTTTAAATTACATTTTCAAATATATTTTTTTACAAATTAATATATATATATATATATATTACAGGATCTTGCTAATAAATTATTTTGAAGTAAATATTCACAATATTTTCTCGTTAATTGAGTACTATCATGTTGAAGTAAACTGAGGCACGATTTTAACCGAGACACGAATATTGGGCACGATATCGTGCCTAATTTTTACTGAGGCACGATATCGTGCCCTATTTAAAATTGGGCACAATATATCGTGCCTAATTTGTTTAAAATATAAAAAAAAAGATAATTTGTTTAAAAAATAAAAAAGAATCAAAAATACGAAAATAGTTTTTTTTTTTAAAAAAAAAACTACACACTTTTTCGAAAATATTTTCCATTTTTTCGAAAATATTTTCCATTTTTTTAAAGTATCTTGAAATTATAAATAATAAAAACTCAAAATTATTTTCAATTTTTTTTTTATAATAAACGATTTTACAAAAATCTGATTTTGTTTTAAAAAAACTAAAACTTGTGTTGAAAATCTAAAAATAAAGAAAGTATATAAATGTGAGAGAGAAATATGTGAGAGAGAAAGTATGAAGGGTATTTGGGTAAAAGAACCACAAAAGTGGGTAAAAAACTTAATTTTTTATCTCACATGTCATAAAAGTTTTTGTCATATTCTAAGTGGGTAGTTCTCACCATTTGCTCTAAAACAAACACCCAATAACCCAACTAATGAAGTGAAGATACCAAAATATGACATTATTAAGAATTACTTTTACCAAAATTATATCAATAAAAGCATGGGGTTGAGGTTGGAGATTAATTCAATTCATCATTATTCAAATTCATTTACATAGAGAGCCAATTATATTGAGAGAAGTAATCAGTTTCAGTTGAAAGTGTTTGTTAAGTATAGCTCCAGAAATTATTCACGGTTAATACCAATAACTAGTGATGAGAATTCACGGTTAAATTGTGTGACTTTCAGTTGTTTTTAAATTTTATCATTTACTTATGTTTTTAAATTGTGTAATCGGAATCTAGGATTTATTATGTAACTGGGTTGTAATGAAGTTCATGTTTTATATTTCGAAAAATGGTGTATGCATTTTCTAAGTTTTTACAAAACTATATCCGGAAATAAAAAAAATATTACAAGAGAAAACAGAGATTGCATCTCTGTTTTTAAATTGATGATTTAAAAACAGAGTTTTTTTTAGTACAATGGGGGGAATTTGGGGAGGGGACACACGCACTCGTATGTGATCGAACCTGGGTCATTCATCCTTACAACACATTTCTCAACTACTAGAGCACAAGTTGATCTCATTTAAAAACAGAGTTTAAAACTCTGTTTTCACCCACTTTTTTTTTTAATTTTTTTACGTTATTTATTTAAATTGATTTTAAAATAGTGTTAGTTTGTTAAATTAGCCGGAGGTTAAGGCTACACGTCCTTCATATGATGACAGTAAACTAGTTAAACATTTTCAAAATTTATGTAAATTTGGATTTTGGTCTCAAGTGATATATGTTTCATCCACGAAGGTGTATTGCCAAGTTTAATGTGGCGAATAATTGAGGTTAAACTATAATCATAATTATATTCGACAATTAGTTAGACAAGTTTAAGTGATATAATCATAATGGCTTAGGCTTGTATTGTCAGAACAATTGACGTGAGTTTGATCACATATGAGTCTCTCTTATCACTTTCCTATTATCCCCCATTTTTCTAAAAAAATGTACAACAAGTGGAGAGTCCTTTCTCTTCGGCCAAATCTTTTGGGCTGAAAATGTTACATCATATGTTGGTGGACTCCATTTATTAAAAAACATACATTTATAGACATGAATGTAGTGAGATTTTTTATACCGCCATCTCGTAGCTCAATTGATATTGCTCACAATTTTTAAGGGTATTGACCAGGGTTCGATTTCTATATTTTTTTTCTTTGAAATTTATCTCAATTTCTCCAACTATTACTCCCAATTTATTAGAAAAATCTGTACTGAGATTTTTTTAATTTTTTTTAGAGTTAATATGATACTAATTGAGAAGTGCCAAAATTACGCTGGAAATCGCCTCAAAATTTTATTATTTTAGGGTACTATCAGATTTTTATTTTATTTCGCCACTTGAGTTGGCTCTTTGACACATTTTTCTGTCATTTCTTGTTTATAATATGAGTCACGGCATGTAATTTTCAACGAGATTTTGCACACATTTTTCTTGCTGGCCACTTATAATAATGAATATTAATGGGAAATTACACCACTATAAATGTTAATCTATCATCTGTCAAATTATAATGTGATTATTTATTGATCCCATAATATAATAAACAAAGGTGCAGCCAGAAAGAATAAATGGATCAAGGGTTATAGTGGCCATTATATATGTGCACATGGAGGCGCTTACTAGAAAAGGTTGGCAATTTGGATTTTGATGTCGATGTGGATTTGAATTGGTCGAACTAATTCCCCACTTGGTCATTGTGAAACCAAGTTGGATCTTAGCTACTGCATGGGCTTCGGATGTATCTTCCTCATGTAACTAAAAAAAATATTTTATATATGTACAAACACACATAAAACACATCGATCTGGGTAAAAAAAAATATTAGGAACTCTATGTTGACCACTAAAAGCCAATATATATATATATATATATATATATATATATTGCAAATCGATAGTATTGGAATTATATATTTTTGTATTAGATACGTTACTATAAGAAAAATATACCATAGCATATGAATTATCTCCACATAAATAAATTAATCTAGCTAGTTGAATACAAAGTTATAAGCTTAATTGCAATTTTAAGTCATGTAACTTCTTGATATAGCAATTTTAATATTTGACAATGTTATCTTTCAGTCAAAGTAACAATTTCAGTCCTGTAACTTTTAATGATCTATGTGTTTTAGGTATTTTGGCTAAAAGGCAAAGGTGTTTTGAAAACAAATGAAATATTAAAACACATATACATGGACCAAAATCACATAAAATAAGAACTTATAGATCAAAATTGCACAAATTATAATTTATTGGATTTGAATTGCACATAATCAACAAGATCAAAATTATTGCCTAAAATATTTACAGGACTAACATTGGGTGCCCAATATAGCTACGGGGCCAATTTCGCAATTAATCCCAAAATTATATGACAATAAAAGTTTCAAATGATAAAACAAGACTTAGAATACGTACTCTAATTCTTAATAAATATATATGCTAGTACAATTGTACCTTAATTGGCAATATTTTTATTTTATTGCATTACTCCACAAAAAGCCAAAAGAAAAATACAGTAAAATAAAATAAAAGGGGTTGTTTGCCGGCAATTGAACCTGTCGGCAAAAGTGTACAACTACCACATGGTATATATAAAATTAGGCGCACCATCTTTTATGCCCACAAATTTGAAAATGAGTTCGAATGAAATATGCACACATGTACCCCATACTTTACAATTTTATATTATAATTAATCTGCCCTATTGGTTTTGATGATGAGAAACACAAGAACAAATTAAGTCCTAAAGCAAACCACTGGGTTACTATTTAGTGAAAAAGTCCGAGTTCGAATCTCTACAATAACAGTTGTAGAGACTGAATATTTAAAAAAAGAAAAAAAATTAAGTTCTAAAGCATTGCTAGTGCACAACTAAATAACTTAATCTATTGAAAAGTTTGATGTTTTTTGAAGATATTCTTTTTACTTCATGATGTATGGAGAAATTATAATATAATAATGATACAATTTCCAAATTTTCATTTATTATTTTTTATTTATAATTTCGTATCGAGTCAAACAAAAAAACATATATAGTATTGACATGGTGGGACAAACCATCTAAATAAATCTTGAATCATCATAATGTATCTTTCATCTTTAGACTTATTAAAAGGACATGAAAAAAAAAAGATGAAATTGATGTGAATTCTTAAATTGCAAGTCAGAACTCTTTTTTTCTTTTTTTTTTTTTTGTGTGTGTGTGAGAGTAAGTCAGAACTAATGAACTATTGAAAATAGTAATGATTGCTCAAGTAAAAAGAAGCCTCCATTGCTTTATTACATACTTAGTGCATGGTGTAAATGTCTACATGAAGGAAAAAAGGTGTGGATTTGGAATTAGTGGGGATGACCCCAAAAATTAAGGGAAAGGCTACTACCTTTTTAAGTGCTTGGATACCTAATTATGCTCTTTTTTTTTTGACTTTTTCCCATGAGCATTAATGTGTAAAAAATTTTAGTGGCCCTATATTGGAACTTGGTGAGAATTTACCCTTTTCATTTATGATGGATATAAAAATTTCCAAGGGTTGACTATGGATATGGAATCCAAAGGAAGACAGATTCTCAAGCAATTGATCTTGATTTTCCATAAAATGCCATAAGATTATGTATGTTTTGCGGTTTTTTTTCTAGATGTAAACTAGTTAGTCATCATAACTTTGTATAAAGTATGTGAAGGTCTATTGACTTTAGGTTTAGAGGCAAGGGTGAGTAGGTTTGACTAAATTAAGTCAACATATTATAAATCTTTATATTTTATAAGATGTTTTTAAAATTTATAAGATGTTAGATTAAATAAGTTGTTGAAGTGTATGTGTAAAAGAAGAGTGGGTCCGTGTTTTGGCCATTCACATCAAACCAAAATATTTTTAGCCATATTTTTGTTGGGTAAATTTATAGAAAGGTTTCTGTTTAAGGAATGGCTGGTGTTTGAGTGTTTGGCTCAGTCGAGGCATGAATTCGATTCAGTCTCCGCAAGATGAAAACACCCCATATACAAGTGCTAACGGTTCCCGCATACGGCCCTAAGATACAACGACTATTTTTATTGCGGTTTAGCAGCACTTTCAAAAATCGGAACTACAACGAACTATAAGTGTTTAGACTTTCAAGCTTTTGAAGGAGGGAAGTCAATACGGTCGAATGCAAATGACCGATTTATTTATCTGATGATTTTCGTGTATTTATTCCATCTGCAGGGGTCGAGTTTTATAGGCATGAGGTGTCTCGTATGGAAAGAACACTTCTTTTGGCTCGAAAAGACAGGTTTTCACTGAACAGACGCATCTGTTCTTCACTTCGCATCGACGCACGACCTGTGCATGTGCCCGTGCGTGGATGCAAACCAAAATGACAAAGTTACGGCGCGTGGCCTTACGACCACGTGACGACGGGCGTCGTCGGCCCATGCTCGGATACTGAACGAGCTCGCCGACGCTTGGACGACGCCGACCCGACGCGACGGTCGCGGTGCGATGCGAACACTTCCCGATTGAATCCGTTAATTAATTAATTGAAATTAATTAATTATTTATTTTAAAGATTTTTGTCCAAAAAGAATAAGGGCCTTGAAGCCCAAGCCCAAGGCCATGACTCGCTACCCGAACCCAGGCCGAGCCGGTGGGTGGGCGCGTGTGCTTTGAACCAAAGCCACAAGCATGTAGGTTCTCACCTCTTTAAAAACTTGGGTGCCCCCAAGGCTCAAACCCATAAGTCCAACTTGGGATATATCAAGTGAGCAAACTTTGTTTCATTTTCCTATGTGGGATGGAGCATTTTTACTTCCCCACATTTTTCATTTTCTATACCATTTTCTTGTATTAAGTGACTAACTTCTAACATTAATTTTTCATTTACCCGAAATTGGTTTTGAGAAATTCCAAATGCTATTCTCATCTACTCTCTTAGTAGAATTTTTACAAACAATTTAATTCTATTTTTCACTAATGGAAACCACTTAATTATTTGGTCAAAATTGGGTCAACACCCATTTTTCAAAGACCAAATTCCAACAATTTTTTAAATACATGTTTTTTTATGTCTATTTTAACATGTGAAATTCCCAAATGCCCTTTAACCCAGTAAACCCCTTTTCGAGTCACACACGTATATTCACAAACTTCGTGACTCCATATTTAAAACTTGGGCAAAAAATCTTATTCCGGTGACTTGCAAAAATAGAATCTACGGCGACAATATCGACAGACAAAAAATCTTATTCCGTTAATTTCATTTTTTTTTTGTTGATTTAGTTAGTTTATAGTTGTTTAGGTTAGGATTTGTTGTTATGTTTGAAGAATTTTTATGGTTTAGACAATTTAAGTTTTGATTGAAAACCTTGTTGCACCATTAATGGTGATTGGAGTGAATGAGGAAAATGACAAGAGTTTTCATCGCATAACTTGATATCGGGTTACTGTAGCTTGATATCGAGTTATGTAACTGGATAATAATATTATTTTCATGAGTTGTTTTGTCGAGTTGTGTTTAAGATATTGTTCAAAGTTATATATCGAGTTAAATGTAACTGGATATCTAGTTACATAACTCGATATGGAGTTATGATTACTCGATATCCAGTTACATAACTGGATATCGAGTTTTTCAGCTTTTATTGTAGGCGTTGGTCAAATTAGCGATAACTCGATCCAGTTACCTGCTTAGTTTACCCTCACTTATTATACCCAGTTATTTTGTTTTTCTCCAAAAACTTTGAATTCACATAATTTTTTCGTTTCAAATCTGTTTTGCATGTATAATACATCAAATTAATTTTTTTCTGAGATATATAATTTAATGCCTATATTGCATATACAAAAACGAAAAATATAGATTCGAATTTTTTAAAAAGTTTGAAATAGAGGGTAATAGGATATAGAGAGATATAAGTGGAAGAGAGAGAAATAGACCAAATATCAAACAAATATATATACTAGAAAGGTACGAATGTCTTTTGTTATGTCAAAATGGCTAAAAAAATATTTATTTTCAAAAGATGACTAGTTTTCATGTTGCATTAAAGAAGTGGTCAATTTGACCCATTACCACTTAAAAGAATATGAGAGAATTTTAAGATGTCAATATTAATGATAATTTTGAAATTAAAATTATCAAAATTAAAAAAAAAATTGTTAAATGAAAACGATCCGAATATATAGTATATCTTATTTGAAACCTATAAACTCCAAGATTGAGTTCGTAGAAATTTACAAATATTACATATAAATTTATTATAATTTAAAATTGTTGCTCTCCATGCATGCTTTATATTTCTCTGTCCATTAACTCCACATATAGTATCATAATTTTGTAAGTCCTTCAATGTAAAATTTTCCTCTATTCTTGGGATCACATTACATTTTAACTTGTATGTATACATCGGTGAACTATCCATGTTTTATACACTCTAATAGTACCACTGCATGCTAATTTAAACAACTTACAAATATGCTACAACTTGAACAAAGCCTGGAAGATTAATAGATATATATTGTTCCAAAAATTCCCGCCTAGCTCGATTATTCACCGTCTAGGCGCTAGACTATTCTTGTCCACCTACATTTTTCTTCCGATTAAGCATTGCCCAACCCCACTCAAGTCCCGCTGAGGCTCCGCCTAAGCGCTAGGCCCCAATCTGCTACCCGACTAGCGCCTAACGCTTTTTAGAACACTGTAATTGGGAATGTTTTTGCAAATTCTAAAAAAAATACGATTCTTAACTCTAACTGTGAGGAAAACAATAATTGTTTTTCGCATAGAAGCTGAGAATTAATCACTTTTTTTTTAGACTTTGCAAAACACTCCCATAGTTTGTTTATCCACTGCAAAATCTTCCAACGTCATGTACATATAGAATATAGAGAGATTTTTTGGGAATGCAAATTAATGTGATTTAAAAGTTTGAGAATTGAGAGAAGCTTGACAGAGCTTTATGGTAGGTTGACAAAATCTACCGTTCACAAGAAATAAGATCACTACCCTTATCTTGGGTTTTAAGTTAATTGAACTTGTTTGAATTGCTACTATAAAACAAATTTTAAGAAACAATTAATCCCATAAATAGCCTTCTATGATTGATCCTAAAAACCATACATAGATAAAGATCATGAAATCATAAAAGCACATTTTGATGTCCAAAAGCTTCCCAGAAAGCTGAGACACCTTGTCCCAAATATGAACATTACATGAACCTCCAAAGTGAAAAATTTAATGGTCTCACCCATTTTAGCTATATATATATATATATATATATATATATATATTCAATCTTTTGAAGCATAAAACACAACGAATTCAACCTATTAAAATACAAAAGGGCAAGAGGTAATTATAGAATCTCAAATAAATTCATAACCCGTATGATAAAAATATATGCACTCTCAATATTATTTGTTTTATTCTTGAACCAATTAAACCAAATTATTGAACTGTTATATGTTAGTGTTATAATTGGTTATTATTAGCTATAAGGGTAGTTTTGTATTTTCCTACTTATGTATTACCTAGGTCTTTATCTCTAGCCTCCATTTTTCATTTACTCATGTTGTAATGTTGTATTCATATTCAAGACATCTCTTGTCTCTATGAAACTCTCCCATTTACTTCATCTTACAATTTATGTTTACAAGCTAGTCTAACATGGTATCAGAGCAAGGTTTAGTAGCAATCTCGACTTCTCGACTTCATCTTACAATTTATGTTTTTTTTTCCGGTGGGTTATACATGGTCAGTTCCGGTGGGATACCCGAATCAGTCACAGTGGGTACGTTGCGATTTTTAATTCACTTTTTCGCATTGTTTTGACGGGTTTGTTCCTTATTTAGGTTTCCAGAATCAGATTACTTGTTGTGGGTTCTCTTTGATAGAGTTAGCTTGGTTTTGTTGGGTGCTTGCATCGATCTACCTTGTTGTTTGGTTGGTGTTTCGTTTGATTTCTGTCATTATGGCTAGTGAAAGGGATGATTCGATTCGTCTATTAGTGTACGCTTGAATGGAAAGAATTATTCATCTTCGAGTTATGTGATGAGAAATTTTTGAGAGGAAAAAAATTGTGGAGTTATATTTACGGAGCAAAAATACAACTGTTGCAAAAGATAATACTAAATTCGTTGAAGAGATGGAGGTTTGGGAAGTGAACAATTCGAAAATCATTACTTGGGTTAACAATGCAGGGAAAACTCTATTGGTATGCAATTAGCAAAATATGATCTCACGAAAGAAGTTTGGGATCATTTGGAGCGGTTATATACTCAATCGAATTTTGCTAAACAATACCAGATTGGAAATAGATATCCGATCTCTTGAAAAAAAATATGATCAAAGAATTTTATTCTACTATGATTGATCTTTGGGATCAATTAGCCTTCATCAATCTTGTGAACTTCGCGCATTTGCCCCTATATTGCTCGTAGAGAGGAGCAACGATTGGTTCGATTTTTGATGGCTCTTCGGGATGATTTTGAGTCTCTTCGTGGAAATATTTTGCACCGTATTCCTTTACCATCTGTTGATTCTTCTTGTCGGTGAATTGTTAGCGGAGGAATTACGCCTCTAAAGTCTCGAGCGGGGAAAGGAGTTCTTCCCTGCTCCTACTTCATCCGTTCTTCTTTGTGCCCATCGTCCATCTTCTCGTTTCCTTTCGGACCGCACCCAAAGGTTGCGATAATGAGTGTAGTAATCGTAAACAACCAGGACATTGGAAGGCTCAATGTCCCGAGTTGAATAAAGGTGGCCAACAACGTTTTCAACGAGAAAAATCCACGACCTCCCCAACATTAGTTTGTCCATCCAAATCAACGTGGTTTTAGGCGGCCCCACCGACTCGTGTTGCTGCACCTGTACCCTCATCAGATTCTGTGACGTCTGGAACTCTTACCTCCAATCAGCCTTCTATGGATACAATTGCCGAACAATTTCAGAAATTTCTTGCCTCATCTCATGCTTTGTCTGCCTCAGGTTTGTCAACTCCGAGCTCGTCAGGTATATCTTCCTCTATTTGGGTATTAGATTCTGGATCTTTTCATCATATGTCCCCTGATATATCATGTTTTACTTCCATTTCACCCACATATGCTAGACCTGTTGTCACTGTTGATGGTACATTGTTACCCTTAGCAGGAATTGGATCTGTAGCTACACCTCAATTGTCTCTTCCCCATGTTTACCATATTCCCAAACTTACATTAAATCTTGTTTCTGTTAGCCAATTGTGTGATTCTGGCTACTTAGTATCATTCTCTTCTACTTCTTGTTGTGTGCATAATCCACATTCCCTAAGTGATTGGGACAGCCGTAAGCAAGGAGAGTTATACATTTTGGATGAGCTCAGTACCTCTATCGCAGACCTCTTGTTGATTTGTCTTCTTTTGTTTGAGTCCTTCATCGTCTAGCTTTTATTTGTGGCATTCTCGTTTGGGTCATGTTTCGTCTTCACGTTTAAGATTTTTGGCTTCTACAAGTTCATTAGGAAAATTGTCATCTCATGATATTTCTGATTGTAGTGGTTGTAAACTGGCAAAATTTTTCGCTTTACCTTTTAATCGAAGTGTTTCTTCTTCAACTGCGCCATTTGATTTGGTTCATTCTGATGTGTGGGGACCTGCTCCCATTTCCACAAAGGGGGGTTCTCGATATTATGTCTCTTTTATTGATGATTATTCTCGTTATTGTTGGGTTTATTTTATGAAGCATCGTTCTGATTTTCTGAGTATATATACTTCATTTCGAGCTTTTATAAAAACTCAATTCTCTGTTATCATAAAATGCTTTAGATGTGACTTGGGTGGGGAGTACACATCTAATAATTTTCGTGAATTGCTTGCTTTGGATGGGACTTTACATCAAACGTCTTGCACAGATACTCCTGAACAAAATGGTGTTGCTGAAAGAAAACATAGGCATATCATTGAAACTGCTCGCTCACTTTTACTATCAAGTTCAGTCCCAAATGAATTCTGGGGAAGCCGTGCTTACCGCTGTTTATTGTATCAATAGAATTCCATCATCCATTACATCTGGTTTGTCACCATTCCAAAAACTTTATGGTTACGCTCCTAGTTATTCTTCCTTACGGGTTTTTGGTTGTGCATGTTTTGTTCTTCGTCCTCATGTTGAACGTAGTAAGTTATCTTCTCGTTTAGCTATTTGTGTTTTCTTAGGATATGGTAAAGGTCAGAAGGGATATCGTTGCTTTGATCCCGTTGCTCAAAAATTATATGTGTCTCGTCATGTATTTTTCTTGAGGCTATTCCATTCTTCTCTATCCCTTCTAGTCCACATAATATCTCTAAATCTGATCTTGTACATATTGATCCATTCTCTGATACTACAGATAGAGACTCCTCAGATACCTCTGCTCCGTCTGCGTCTACGGCACCCCAATCGCTTCCTCAGACTGTGGATCGTGTATCTCCTCGATATCCTCAACGTACACGTAAGTCAACCGATTATTCGACTTTGTTTATTCATCTTATTCTCCTGCTTTTGCATCAATTTTGTCCTCCATTCACCATATTTCTGAACCACGTTCATATAAAGAGACAGTTATTGATCCCTTGTGGCAACATGCTATGTCTGAAGAACTTTCTGCTTTGCATAAAACAAACACTTGGGACTTGGTATCTTTACCAACGTAAACAGCAATTGGTTCGCGTTGGGTTTATAAAATTAAAACAAAGTCGATGGTTACATTGAGCGGTATAAAGCACGATTGGTTGCTAAAGGTTTTTCACAACAAAGATGGTATGGATTACGAGGAAACATTTGCTCTGTTGCAAAGATGACTACTTGTTCGTACACTTATTGTTGTTTTTTCTGTGCGTAAATGGCATATATCTCAATTGGATGTCAAAAATGCATTTTTGAATGGTGATCTGCAAGAAGAAGTGTACATGACACCACCTCCTGGTGTTCCCCATAATCAAGGTGAAGTTTGTAAGCTTAAGAAAGCCTTGTATGGTCTCAAACAAGCTCCACGTGTGTGGTTTGAAAAATTCTCTTCAGTGCTTACTTCACTTGGTTTTACTTCTAGTAACCATGATTACGCTCTTTTCTTCAAGCGTACATGTGATGGTATTATTCTTCCGTCCTTATATGTTGATGATATGATTATCACCGGTGATGATGTTGATGGGATTGCATTGTTGAAATCGAGTTATCCTCTCATTTTGAAATGAAAGATCCGGGACCTTTGCGATATTTCTTGGGTATTGAGGTAGCTCGTTCCCCTCGAGGTTATCTTCTTTCACGGTCCAAGTACATTGTTGATATACTTGACCGATCTCGTCTTCATCGATACTCGGTCGTTGATACCCTCTGGAACTTAATGTCGGTATTCACCTTCGATGGCACGCCTTTGCCGATCTACTTTATATCGCACTATTGTTGGGAGTTTGGTTTATCTCACTATTACCCGTCCGTATATTGCATATGTTGTTCATATTGTGAGTCAATTTGTTACTTGCCCTACTACTAGTTCATTGGGGTTGCCGTTACTCGTATCTTGCGATACCTTCGTGGTACTATTTTCGAGAGTCTTCTATTTCCATCTACATCTCTATTAGAGTTGAGGCATATTCGGATGCAGATGGGCTAGTGATCCTGTGATCGAAAATCCACTACTAGTTTTTGTATTTTTCTTGGTGACTCTCTTATCTCTTGGAAAAGCAAGAAACAAAATGTTGTTTCTCGCTCCTCCACGTTTGAGTATCGGGCAATGGCTTCTACTACCACCGAAATAGTTTGGCTACGTTGGCTACTTTGCGGATATGGGTGTCCATTTGTCCTCACCTACTCACATGCATTGTGATAATAAAAGTGCTATTCAAATTGCTCATAACTCGATTTTCCATGAAAGAACTAAGCACATTGAGATCGATTGTCATGTCACTCGTCATCATCTACAACATGGCACCTCGACTTACCCTTCATCTCATCATCTTTACAGTTGGATCTTTTTACCAAGTCGCTTTCCGCTTCCACGCTTTTTTTTTAGTTGGCAAACTCTCGATGATCTCTACTACATCATCATGAGTTTGTGGGGGGATGTTAGTGTTATAATTGGTTATTATTAGCTATAAGGGTAGTTTTGTATTTTCCTACTTATGTATTACCTAGGTCTTTATCTTTAGCCTTCATTTTTCATTTACTCATGTTGTAATGTTGTATTCATATTCAAGACATCTCTTGTCTCTATGAAACTCTCCCATTTACTTCATCGTACAATTTATGTTTACAAGCTAATCTAACATTATAAATATATATAAACTAATAATAAGGTTCATCACATTCAAAAACACTTGCACACTTAACATTTTACTGTGACGAAGAATTATATAGTCCACAATGAATTCAAAAGCCATGTCTCCACTTTGTCTCCCACACAATTCCCCTACATTGAATGATGTAACAAATTAAGATTAATTATAGGTGTTTTAGGTTGTCATGCACTTGATCTCTACTTCCTTGCCGACCACCGAATGTTTCTCTGCCACGTGTGTCAGCTGTTTTATCTAGGACATAGATTTTTGGGGTCTCGTAGATGATACACCAAGTGTACATACATTTGGTGAGTGAATGTATAACAAATGTCTCACTATTTATAAGACTGGACATTTGTCATTCATCCATATAAATAATGAGACACATGTCATTCAGTCATCTACCAAGTGTAATACACCAGGTGTAGCAGGCAGGATAATACGGATTGACGCTCACTACTTCACATTGAACTGAAAAGCGAGATTAATTTTATTGGTATCCAGCGCTATCTTACTGATGGATTAAATTTATTTAGGTTTAAAATAGTCCGTAGGCCTTACAACTGTTACCTACTCAATGTTCTAATAAGTTGTAAATTTTTTCTGAAAAACTAAATTCATTTTGATGTCAAAGAAAATTAAAAATAAAAAATCCCCTCCCCTATAATTTTTCCCACCTTAGAAGAAAAGTTGATCTGAGGGAACAAAGTTGAGAGCTGAAAGCTTAGAAAAAAGGTGACTTTGTTCCATTGCAAGCCTACAACACATATCTAAGTGGTTTTAAGGTGGATTCCATTTTTATATTATTCTTTTCTTAATTAATTAATTAGCATTAATTTGTATTTAGAACAATAGAGAAGCTAGGCTTAAATTAAGGCTAGGGAAGTTTTTAGCTGCATTTTGGTGAGGAATTTTATCCTTTCTTTGTCCCTCTTTGAAAGTGATACATGATTTTAGACTCGAGTGTAAAAAATATATAAAATAAAGCGGTAGAAAATTAAAGTTAGTGGGAGTTGAAATCAGGGCTTTAACTGCATTCATTTATTCAGAGATAGTTAATTTAGAAAATAAGATAGGACAATAACCTCAATAATATTTTTTTTCAGTCCAAAAGCTTGTATCAGTTCAAAAGATCAGCAATTTCAATAAAATAATAAGATAATATATATTAGGAAGACCCTTTTATAAATCTATAATCCTGTCAATATGATAAATTAATAATTCTCTGAACTTGAAACATAACTAGGACCATGTAGAAAAGTAGGAATATATTGGTGTCTGATTTTTCATGAATTTAAATTTAGATGTATTTCATTTCTTATAACTTGTTTCATTATATTCACGAAAAGCTCCAGTGCCGTGTTCTTGACCTGCACTGAAAAGGTGTGAACAATTGTTGCCGCTGTGAGTACTTCCTTTTGCGCGTTGGTAACAAATGTTGTGAGGCTTCGAATTTTAACAACTTGAGATACGATGTTATGTAGTGATTATTTATTTGGCTATGTATCACAAACATATTATTACTGAAACGCGACTCTATTTTTATTTATTTCTTCCAACATCAATTACGCAATTCACATTTTTGAGCTTAGCAATTTTATATTCTCCTCTAGTATTAATACTTGATCTAATGACTACAACTTTAGAAATATTAAACCCTCGATAAATTAGGAATATATTCCAATCTCTATCCAAATATTTCACTATATTCTATAATTCATTTACCCAACAACTTCCAATTAATTTTTTTAAAATATGTATTTCTTATTTCACATCTTTAATTTTTAAATTTCTAAATATTTAATTATAGATATTTATACATTTTATTTTCTTTCAATTTTGTATAAAAAAATTATTAAAAAAACAATATTTCGAAAATTATCCCTTATAAATGGGGATTAATTTTTAAATTTCTAAATATTTAATTATAGATATCTATACTTTATAATTTCTTTCAATTGTAAAAAAAAATATATTTTTATTATATATTTTTTTAAAAAAAATTCGAAAATTACCATTATAAATGGGGAGGTTGTTTCATATTCTTTTCAAGACCTACAATTATATATGTATATATATATTTACATATATATTATTTTTTCCTCAACTTTTGGTCACATGCTTAAAGGAGGGACAAAACTTTCTTTCCACCAAATTCTAATAAATAAAAATAACAACACCATGATTATTATTCCCTCCAACTTTTGGCTCCTTGTCTTAGGGGAATCAATCACTTTTGTTATTTTTTTTCTTTATCAACCAATACTCTTCATTTCATAATTATCATAAAAACACAAGACGTGCTCCCATTTTTCTCTCTAAAGGATCAAATTCTTCAAGCATAAGGTAATAAAATCTTCATTTCTCCCAACTCTATTTTTCTTCTCCAATCCTCAACCTTATACCTTCACCATCTAATCATGTTGAATTCTTCTTGTTGAGGTACTCCTAGAGAAATTTCTTGAAGAATTAGAGACTTAGATTTGACTACAAGCTTGAAGAGGAAATTCAAGACTACACATTATTAAGGTGAGAAAATTATGGTTTTTATTATTTTCCTCTTGATAACATGAAGAATTAAATTTTGACTCAAGAATATGAAATTTTGGAGTTTAGGGGCTGACCTACATCATCTCAAGTTGATGTTAGAGGCTTGAAGGAAAATTTCAATTTTTGAGACTACATTTTAGATCAACCCGAGAAACTACTACGAGGTGGGTGGAAAAATTCTTTCAACTTCTAGGTGTTTTAATTAAAATGCATGTAGTATTTTGTTATTGAGCACTAGAGATATATATTATGTATTACATACTATTTTCTTGTATGAAGTTGAAAATTTCTCAAGTGTTGCTAAAAAAAAATACGATTTATCGAAATTTAGGGCATACATGTACACTTTATTGTTATATTTGATGAATTCTTGTATGAGATGGTCATGTATGTGTATGACTCTTGAAATATATGTTTTGTATGACTTATAACCTGGAAAAGTCGAGCATAATTGATTAAATTTCAATTTTTGGACTTAAAAATAGAAAGTTGGTGGACTTAATTGCAAGAAATAAAACTTAAGGGACCCCTCTGTAATTTTCGAGTTTTGGGACTATACTCAGGTTCAAAAATGATGTTTGGACATTTTAATAAAGTTTAAGAGTTTTTATATAAATAAAATCAACCTTTAAAAGCCCAAGGACTAGATTGTAAAATTTTAGAAGTTTAAGGGCTATTTTGTAATTTTCGAAACTGTACTAGGCCCTATTTTTAAAATTTAAAATTTTAGGAGAGTTGTTAATACATTTTAGGATGACTACTAATACTTTTCGGAGGAAAAACTAATATTTTTAGGGGTGGTACCAAATATTTTTCAGGATGACTACTGACACCTTATGGGGGAAGAACTAATACTTTTATAGGGAACTACTGATACTTTTTATGAGGAAAACTGTTACTTTTAAAGAGGAATACTAAAATACATTTGATCAGAAAACATAATACATTTAAATAAGACCACTAATACGTTTTTATTAATAATTTTTCAAGAGGATTCTTGAAAAAACTGTTGCCAGACTTAATACATTTCATCGTTACTACTAATACTTTTTTGAGGATCGCTAATACTTTTCGAGAAAAAAATAATTATATTCAAAGAACTATTAAAATACTCTCCAGGAATTACTAATACTTTACGGATACACCGCCCTAGAATATTATAAACATGCCACCGGTGCATGTAATCACGAAAAAACCTGGTCGGGTTGGATCCGTCTAACGGAAAGACCCGTTAGACGATCTGAGATAAGTTTTTGTATAATTAGGAAGATATTGATTGAATTTTCTTCCCATATTTAGAATTATCATAATTGATTTTTACCCTGATTTACCATGAACGTTGTAGCTTATTAAGTGTAATGGTTCACTCAGTCTGCAAGTGTGGTGATCGAGTTCACTATAAGAAAAAAACAACCAAATTTCAACAAAATAATTGCAACGAACTAGAAAATCGTTGGATTTTTTAAAATTCAAATGAAAATTCCAGTGTTATATTGTACCGTTGGAAAATTCCAATGATAAATAAAACCATTGGAATAAACCGATGGATTAATTCCCGTTGGAATTTAAAATTCCAACACCACAACAAACTGTTGGAAAATTTCAATAGTAATTTCAACAATAACAAAACCATTGGAATAATCCATTGGAAATACTGTTGGAATTTTAAAAATTCCAACAGAAATTCGATCGGTAAAGCATACTATTGGAAAATTCCAACCATAAAAAAACGTTGAAATTTCCATTAGAGTTTTTAAAATTCCAGCGGATATTCCAATGCTACAACATATTGTTGGAAAATTCCATTGAAAATTCTAATACCGTTGGAAAAATTCAATAGAGGTATATTTGATACTATTCATATGAATAAAATATATCTTCTTTTCTGGAGTCAATCATATTGAAATTACATAGTTAAACGTGATTGACTTAGGACAAATTGATGATGGGTGACCCTAGAGCTGTCGAAATGGGCGGCCGGGACCGGAAGACCGCCAAAACCCGCCACTTGGCGGGGCGGGGCGGGGCGGGCTGAGAAAACCTCAGCCCAACCCAACCCGCCTTGGGCTGCGGGTTGGGCGGGCCGCCCGCCAATAATTAAAAAAAATAAAAAATAAAAAAATATTTTTTATTCATATTGTTAATTTTAATGAATTAACTATACTAATGGATAACAAGTACATATTTCATAAAAATATTATATACACTTTTATAAGAGATAAAAATATAAAATATCAATTATACTATTTTTTTGTCTATTTTATCTAATTTTTCTTTTTTTTTCCTTTTTTTTTTTTGGCGGGCCCGCCGACCCGCCCCGCCAAGCCCGCGGCCCGCGACGGGTTAGCCTGTTTAGGCCCGCCCCTTGTCGGGCTACTAAATACTTAACCCACCCCCTACCTTAGACGGGGCGGGCCGGCCTGACGGGCCTGGCCCGTTTTGACAGCTCTAGGTGACCCCCTGAGAAGTTAAAAATATTAGATAATGAAATGAATGATTGAATATTCCAACGGATATATACCATTGAACTAAATTCCAATGGTACAACTCTTTTGCAATAACCATTAGGAGTTTTTTCCAATAATTATACATTCCAACAATTATATAACAATGAATATTCCATTGGACTAAATTCCATTGGTATAACTCCATTTGGAATTACTGTTGGAAAAATTGTTGGAGTTTTTTTTCCAATTGTTGAATATTCCAATGGATAAATACCATTATATTGGAAGTACCGTTGAAATATTTTTTTTGTTGGAATTTTCATTGGAATTTTTCCATTCTAACGACCATTATACCAATAGTATATTTGTTGGAATTTCCATTGGAATCGATAATTCCGACGGAAACTAATCAAATTCCAATGGATTTTTTCTGTTGGAATTTCCTTGTTTTCTCGTAGTGGTTCAAATCTTGAGTCATTCAATTTCTTTGATTCTTATCCCCTCCCCTCCTCCCAAATTATTAAAAAAATGATGTTGATTGAATTTTTTGTTTTAATTTTTATATTCGCTGAATCAAGAAAATACTCTTTAAATTAATAGATTATTAATTTAATAGTTAAGTAATACATCTCTAAATTAATAAATTTCATGAGGTTTGGTGTAGTTACAAAAAATCCAACTAAGTTTCAAAATTACAAAAATAACTTGAATTTTGAGGGATTGTGGTAAAATTAACGGATTTTTTGTGAAGCCGCTAATGCCCCTGACGGAATTCAAAAATTAAAGAGGATGTCTTATGTGAGACCGTCTCATGGATCTAAGTTTGTGAGACGGATCCTAAACACATACAAACATATGAGTTCTTTTCATGGATGTGAGTTTGGGTCGAAGTTCTATTTAAATATAGGATCCGTCTCATGGATTATATCCATGAGACGGTCTCACACAATTTTTTGTGAAAATTAAAAGTAGTACAAGAAAATAAAAAGATGTAGACGGACCAAATTACCAACATTTAGTTTGAAAACTCATAGTTTTTGGATATTTTATGTAGTTTATGAAAAATTGGAGGGGTGAAACTGTGAAAATTATTTATTCTTCGTAACAGGGGGATTTTTTTTTTAAGATTTTAGGAAATGTTTGTGTAAAATTAGTTATTCTTGTGTTTTTTATAATTCACATTTCAGTTTTCCTTTGCTGATTGTAGATATTCTTAAGATAGTTAGTGATAAATAATATAGTATAAATCCTTAAATAATTTATGTTGATATTTGCAAAATATAGAATAAGGAGTTTCATGACGAATGTTGTAGTTTATGTTGAAACTGAATGATGTTTTTCTATGGACAAAAACTTATATAAAAATATCTCACGGAATAATTTTGTACGACGGATCTTAAATAACCCGTATTAACTAATATATTTGAATTTGGATCTCACTTTCTTTGATTTGTAAAATGGGTTAAATTCGTTTTAAGAATTTCAATCTGTGAGATAGTCTTACACGAGACTTACTCTTTTGTATGTTCCAATAGTAAGCAATGGTTTTTTTTGTAATGCATGTTTTGCGAATTGTCAAAGAGTAACAGAATCACAAGGGTATTTTGGATTGTCGGGTTAATATTTTAATTACGTCAGCAAATTTTGTTAGGTTAATTAACGATGGGGAAAAAAATGTTTAGACGAAATAAATTACAATTCCTTATTAAAAAACAATGGCAGGATAATCTAATTCACTAAATTAACTCTATATATATTCACTAATTCAATGCCAAATTAACAAGATTAATTCCAATATTAGTAAATCCCACTTGAAGCTCTTAAAAAAAGCTTGACATCATTTCCCAAAAAAAAAAAAAAAAAAATTGACATTAATTTCAAGATAAATAAATACTAGAAATTAGTTTGCTGTGTGTGTGGGTAGGGTGGGTTTAGGCATGGGGTGGGGAAGGGATGATTATTTGATTGGGAGCAAGTCTCTTGTGAGACGGTCTCACGGATCTAAATTCGTGAGACGGACCTCCTAAGGGCTTCGTCTTGAGAACATGAACCATGAAAATAAATTTAAAATTAATAATGAACCATGAAGAAACAAAAATAAACCCTAAAAACATGAACCATGAAGAATAAACCCGAAAAACAAAAATAAACCCAAAAATAAAAAATAAACCCTAAAAAAACTAAAAATCCTAAAAACCCAAATCAATTAAAAATAAAACCCAAGAAACAAAATAAACCCTAAAAACAAATATAAACCCTAAGAAAAATAAAATCTGAAAAAACCTTTAAAACTTTAAGAAGCTTTGTGTCACGGGTTAAATCCGCGAGATCTAAATCTCAACGCAAGTTTTTGCCTTTGATTGGATAAGAATGGAAAAAACAAAAATATTTGGAGTTTGAATATCCCAACTACACTTTGTTTTTTCTGCGCTTTTTGGACAACACGCAAGCCAACCACCATGTATGTTCATGTGCAGTTGACCTATTGACAATAATATTAGTTTCATAATATGATAATAATAATACCTTTTTGCAAATGCATATACTAACCTTTGCATGAAAAATATGTGGCAATTGTTCACCAACCAACAATCTTGGTTCTGTCAACCAATCAAAATTCAAAACATATACATACATTTACGCAACACATTCAATGTTACTAGAGTAAACTTACCATTTTTTTTTTGAAAGGGTAAACTTACCATTTTATCCACATCAAAGACATAAAATCACAAAAATACTAAAAATCCCTTTTTTTTTTTTCTAAAAAAGACTACTATTAAACATATTCAAGTGTAGAAATAGAGGCCTTGTTTGTTTATGTTTCC
This sequence comes from Rehmannia glutinosa, assembly GCA_016081115.2. Classification (NCBI taxonomy): domain Eukaryota; kingdom Viridiplantae; phylum Streptophyta; class Magnoliopsida; order Lamiales; family Orobanchaceae; genus Rehmannia; species Rehmannia glutinosa. The sequence goes on from CM071926.1 coordinate 1,680,850, forward strand.
AATGGCCTCTTTCTAGTTTCCAACTATACATAAAAGTGGAATCATGTTTGTTCATAAAATTTCCAATGGAAATCATCATTTTCATTTTCTATTTTTCACATAAAAAAACATCTCAAACCTATGTACTACCCTACATCACTCATCATTATTTATCAATCACTATTCTCATATTTTAACCCAATTATATATGTGGAACCCACCATTATCAACTTTATCTACTTAAAATATTACTATTTTTAAATTATAACTATCTAATGGGACCCACCAACTATAATCTTACAAATATAATATTGTATATTCAAATTAAAATATTGAAGTAGATCCCACCATTACCAACTTTTCAATTATTATATACATAAAATAATATATTTTTTTTTTTGATGGGAAAACAGACTTTGCATTAATCAAAACAAAGTTACATCAGTTTGAAGGATGCCTTCCAACATAGGAGGCCCTTTCTGGCCCGTATACAAACAGAATCAATATCCTTACGTAAATGAGCTAGAAAATGCGCACTGATTCGCTTCTCTCGGAATAAAGTGAAAGTTATGGCGGTCGGTTTCAAAGCAAATGGCATTTAGTATGTCGTCTCGAATGAGGTCTCCGTGCGTATCCGAGATTTGTTTACCTTGTAGCGCGTCTATTAGAATCTTGCGATCACTTTCGATTTGGAAAATCCGGATACCGCTTTCCTTGATTGATTTGAGTGCAAAGAGAATTGCCAAACCTTCCACGATTGTACTATTTTCTTCCATTATTTTTTTCTTTGCACCAAAAAGAATATTACGAGCGTGATTTCGACAATGAAGCCAAAGCCAACCGAGCCATCCGTATAGATCGCCGATCCGAATTTAATTTGAGTTTCTCAATTGGGGGTGTATTCCATTTTCTCGTTATTCTTGCTCTACTTCGCGTGCGATGGTGTATTCATTATGTTGCCGTGCGGCTCGAAGAATGCATTTTGAGCTCGTGCAATACATTCTCTGCATTAAACGGCTTGTGCTCAAAGCATAGTTTATTCCGGGCCGTCCATATACACCAAGCCGTAATGCATAAGAGTTCAGTATTATCCATCGGAGAGGTATCCATCGTACACCATAGGGAGTTTTTAAACAATCCGAAAGACAACAGTGATGGGTCGATTCGTAGTGGGCTATGTAGCCAAACTGGTATGACCTCATGGCATTCAAGCATCAAGTGAGTCAGGGTTTCTGGCCCCTCTCCGCATATCGCACAGATTGGATCAATCGCTATGTTTTTCTCTACTAGCTTGTATTTTGTTGGTAGTGCATTTAGGCAGGCCTTCCAAATGAAGTGTTTGATTTTTGATAGGATTCTTAGTTGCCATATTTTTTTCCAAGCTCCATTCGAATTGCTAGCAGATGGGTACCTACTGTATGCATTTTCTGATTTGCTCTTGATTGCATAGTATGCTGTTTTACCAGAGAATTGGCCATTCTTAGAGTGTCTCCAAAGCATTTTATCTTCAGGTAGGCGGCTACTAAGATGCATCGCACAGATTCGGTTTGCGTCGTGAGCCTTGAAATTTTGTCTGATAAAATCAAACCTCCATGCTTTGGCATCGAAATCAATCAGGTCGGATACCTTGGCCGTCGGATTTATCACATTCGTTCTACAAGTTGGTTTTTCGAAATTTGTCATGCCAATCCATCTATCTTCGAAAATTTGAACCTTTCGTCCTTTTCCTATCCTCCATGCCGTCCCCTCCAATATTGTTGGTCTTGCGGCAATCAGGCTTCTCCAAAGGAAGCTTGGTTGATATCCAAGTTTAGCCGTCATAAGCTCCCCTCGTGGATAATATTTTGCTTTGAGCACTTGAGCGCCAAAGAGTCCTATGTGATGATATAATTCTCCATACTTGTTTGGCTAGCAAAGCAAGATTGAAATGGTGTAATTCTCTAAATCCCCTCCACCCTCGTATTTGGGTTGGGTGAGTTTATTCCAATTGATCCAATGAGTTCGTCTTTCGCCTTCCTTATTTCCCCACCAGAATCTTCTCACTGATTTCTCGATCTCTTCACATGTTGTCAGAGGTATTAAGAAGCAACTCATTAAATAAGTTGGGATCGCCTGAATTATCGATTTTATGAGTATTTCGGCTTTACCGCACACGACAATGCCTTTTCCTTCCAAACCTTTCATCTTGCATATGATTCTTTCTTGGAGATTTTGGAATATTAGCCGTTTCTTTTTGCTAATAAGGGTTGTAGTCCAAGGTATTTCCCAACCGATCTACTTGTCTAACCCCGCCTCGTTCCCATATCCAAGATAAAATTTGCCTCTATGTTTCTGCTTGCCGATAATTTTGATTTATCCAAATTTATTTTTTGACCTGATGCTTGTTCGTATATCCGTAAAATCTCCGCAATCCTATCTACCTCGAAGGTAGTAGCCCGAAAGAATAGGATGTTGTCGTCGGCAAAAAATAGATGGGAAACGGCTGGTGCGTTTTTGGCAATATTAATTCCGTGTATCAGCCCGCTTCTTTCTGCTTGTCTGAGTAAGGACGAGAAACCCTCTGCACATAGTAAGAATAGATAAGGAGAGAGGGGTCACCCCCATCGGATGCCCTGGTAGGTGTAAAACGTTCGAGCCGGTGAGCCATTAAGAAGAATTGAGTAGGATATCGAGCGTACACATCTCATGACAAGATTAATCCATTCTTTAGCAAAACCAAGCTTACCTAAGATACCCTCCAGGAAAGGCCATTCAACCCGATCATAAGCTTTACTCATGTCCAATTTTAGTGCAAAATGGCCACGTTTACCTTTGACCGTTTTTTTCATAGAATGGAAAATCTCAAAAACCGCCATAGCACTGTCAGTTATAAGTCTCCCCGGGATAAAACTGCCATCTCTTTCTCATCATTTATCCATAGTCCATCGCCATTTTTGATTTGGTCGATGCTATTTTTTTCGTTTCTTTGCGATGCTTTTCGGTTCGATCGCCCGCCTTAATCCATAGAGCCCGTGATCGTTGGTGCCAAAATATTTCTTCGAGTCTATATTGTGCATCCAACTCAGATTCAATTTTCTTACATTCGTTGATTACCAGGTCAGTCTGAGGGCCATTCTGGAGTTTTTCCAATCGTTTTTGGAGTTTTGCAATCTTAACATGAGGTTTTCCACAATGAGCATTGTCCCACTGTTGTAGAGCTAGGCTACAAGCTTTAACTTTTTCTTCGAATTGGGGGCCATTCATAGTGCTTGTCCATGCTAATTTGACTACTTCCGTGCATCCCTCGTGTTCTAACCAAATGCTTTCAAAACGGAATAGTTTCTTACGTTGTTTTTTATTATGGGCGAGTCGTTTATCAGCGCCGTCGAGATAGACGATTAATGGTGCATGATCGGAGTGAATCCTAGGAAGGTGTTCAACTTGGTATTTGGGGAAGCAATCTCGCCATGTTTCCGTTGCCAGGGCTCGGTCGAGTCTTTTTTTTTGGGTATTTTGATCGAAAGCTTGGCCATTCGTCCAGGTATACATATTTCCCGAGAAGCCTAGATCAAGAAGTGTACAATCATCCACCACATTACGGAATGATTCCATGCATGCAAATGCCTTAGGGTTACCGCCTATTTTTTCATGGGGCCACATTATTTCGTTAAAATCACTGATACAAACCCATGGTTTATCGTCTCCTGGGTTTAGGTTTCTGAGTAGTTGCCATGTGTTCCGTTTCATATGATGGTTCGGCCAGCCGTAAACATAACTCAGCTCCCATATTCTATCTCCCGTTTCCTTTACTGTAACTGATATATGATGGTTTGAGTATGAGACTAGAGATAAGTCATAGGGATTTTTCCACAGTATACTCAAGCCACCTCTCTTGTTCCTACAATCACCTTCAGGGTTCACCGAAAAACAACCCGCGTAATGAAATTGTGTACTATTTAAGGTAGCCATCCGTTGATCATTTAATTTAGTTTCCATCAAAAAAACAATCCCCTGATTCTTTTCTCGAAGGATCTTCTTGAGAGCTCGAACTGTCGCTTGATTTCCAAGCCCGCGACAGTTCCAGCTTAAGAGATTCATAACCCTCGATTGTAGAATTAAATCATGTAAGATCCTGAGGACAATTCACAAGGCAAACAATAGGCAAACACGACTCAGGGAAACCTGCAAAAGTCGACACCACTATATGGAAGACAAAAAATGATGGGTAAAATAAATGTAAGGTATGTGGGGCGTGGAGGATAATTGGTGGGTGGTAAGTGGGACTTTAGGGAAAGTAATGGTTGATTATTATTAAAAGAAGACCATGGGGGACAATGAGTAATGGGTATAATAAAAGTAGGATAAAGAAAAGATAAAAAAAATGAAAAAACAGAAAAAATGGAAGAAAGGGCAAGAAGAGGTGCAGTTGGTCAAGGGAAGCAAGGTAGGATGCAGCAACCATGGGGAAGATGGGCAAGGGTGATGGTGTAGGGAAGAGGAAGGCTAAGGAGGGTCGTGGGTAAAAGAGGAGTGGAAGAGATGACGGACGAAGGATAGGAGATCCTAACACAAACCCTGATGGGGACGAAGACTCAAGAAGAGAACAAAACTCCTACTGTGAGAGGAGAACGGCAACCCACTGGCCTGGGTAACTTGAACGCATTTCCAAATTCAGAAACCCATTTCCAATTGGGTTCAACTCAGAACGAAGCTAGAATCATTTGCTTTCATGAGATTACGGTTACTTGACACTTTCAAGAAAGTGGAATTTCATTATGTGCGGTTAGCAAGATTGATGCACTATACATAAAATAATATTTCAAAACTACTCAAACCAAACACAATCTCATTTCCAACCCTACATAAAACACATTTCAATTCATTCATCCAAACACAATCCCAATTTTCCATCCTTTTTTTCTCTTCTCCATTTGTGAATCTTGAAAAATCTTTGTATCTTTCATTTTGTTTTTTCTTTTTCTCAAAATTATGTATATTTTTTTTGCTCCACTGACTTTAACTTGAAACTTGACATTATTCTCTTGTGCCTCTATTTGTCTCTTTTGGGATTCTTCATCAAGGCGTAGAATCGTAGGGTTAAGTTGTCATTATCTTACTAGTCGCCACTGCCATGGTGGAAAGAGCTTTTTCGGCAATGAATATCATCAAGAGCTCACTACCCAACATAATGGAGGTGTTTGATAACATACATTGAAAAATATATATTTTGAAATATTAACAATGAAGTTATTATAAAGAACAAAAGATAAATATTATGATAAATATATATGTATTGTATTTTATTGGGCTTTTGACACAATTGCTCCACTTTTCGGAGACAATTACGACTTTTTATGATTTTCGGTACTTTTTTGGACAAATTTATGCTCCCGCCCTTTTTATTACACAAATTTACACTACCGCCAAAATTTTTGGACTTTTTTACGTCGTTGTTTCAAGATTGTTTCGAACATGTTTCTTCCAATAAAATTTCAGTGAAAAAATAAAATTTTGCCCCCGTTAAATAATTAATTTTATACTCAAAATCTTATAAAATCACTACAACATAAATGACATTAGGTAACACCCAAAAAATATTACCTAATGCCCATAAAATGTTACTATAGACAATAGGTAGTACTTTTATGGTGCTGCACTTGCCCATGCTACCTATAGTCTAAGATATCACTTTTATTATCTTTTAGTGACACTTTTTCTAAGTGTTACATTAAGTTCTCTATTGGTAACACTTTGAAACAATATTTCAAAAGTATTACATATGAATCTTATGTAACACTTTGTGTAATACTTTTTATATTTGTAATGTTTTATAAAAAAATACTTCTACAGTGTTACATATGAAATCTTACGTAACATTTTTTTTGCATCACTTCGTAGAAATACTATTTTTTGCCACCAAGTAGATTTGAACCCACGACCTGTTATGTGTGGAAGTGACAATTTGCCACTAAGCTAAGTTGATTCTTATTATAACTTTTGTTTTGTTTTATATATACACATACACATATATATTTTAAAATTGTATAAAAATATATTATACTTATATATAATATATTTTATATAATAAAAATTATACTTTATAATATATGTATTAAATTATATTATACATTGTATATATCAAATTTTATATTATATAGTATATAGTTTGAAAATCATATTATGTTATATATTAAAGGACACAAAAATTTAAAATATCAAAAATATATAAAATGAATTTATCGACTGATCAATATTCAATCGGTAAAAATAAAAAATATATATAAATATAAAATTAATTTACCGACAGATAAGAAAGTTTTAACAGTAAAAAAATTAAATAATTTACCGATGGAAGAAATTCTGAAATAATTACTGACAACATCAATTTTCATTGGTATCTTTTTAAAAAAATAAAAAAATAAAAATTGGTTAATGATGAAATTGGTCTCCGTTCAGAAAAATTAAAAAAAAACAATAAATAATAATAAAATAATACGACGGAATTAATTACCTCCGTGAAAAATAAAAAAATAAAAGCAAAACTAAAATACTTTAAATAAAAAACAAAAATTCAGTAAAAAAACAGAGTACATGAATGTAAGTCCAAGCGGCTACGATAATCTAGGAGGGGTGGATAGATTATCTCCATCTTTTGATTTTACCCTATTTTTCGAACCGAATGCTCAAAGACAATAACAAAGGTGCGGAATATAAACAACACACGTCGATTTATAGAGGTTCAACCCACCTAGGGCCTAATCCTCTACCACCCCAGTATATTCGAGATGGATTTCAAAAAGAAAAAAGATTTTATTAATTTACCAAAAATTAAAACAACACCAACTTACAACAACACCTTGAAGAGCACCACACTCTTCTTCAACACCACCTTTGAAATTACCACAATCTCACTTGAAGATTACCACAATCTCCAACGGCACCTTGTGAAGATTATCACAATCTTCAACCTTGAAGAATACCAAATTCTTCAACACCTCAATAAGAAGATTACCACAATCTTCTTACACCTAACATCTAGATCACCCAAGTGTGTTCTTACCACAAGAACACTCACAAGGATATCTTGTGTTGAATGATAACCCAAAAATTCAAGATTACAACTGGATAATTGATAATACAATAGAGTGCAAGTGTAATCAAGAAAAGCCTAGACCTCAAGAATGTGAAAGTGAATAGCTAGACAAATTACAACAAGAAATATGACAATATAAGAACAAGTGTATTCTTGAGTGTATCTTGTTGTGTTGTAGTTTTCTCTCATGTTGTGTTGCTTCAATTCTTCCTCTATTTATAGAAGATGTCTTGTACATGATAGGCTCCTCTTGGGGACATGAATTCTGTAAAAATTGCAAGACAATTGAAGAAAAGAGTCATAGAAATCCATCCCACAAATTAAGGGAAAGTTGTCTCTGTCAAAGCGGTCGATTTTTTTGTCAAAACCAAAGATAGCGGCCATTCGCATTTAAATAGAAGTTTGAAACATATCGCAGCAATTTTACATAGGGCGACCGGTCGACGTAGGCTTCAACCGGTCACCCCATTGCTCAGCCGGTCGAGGGAGACAAAAAATAGAAACAAAAGTTTCTGTTCTACGAGGGGGCACCCAGGCATCGAGTTTGTTCCGGAATACCCTTTTTGTCTTCTTCATCACTATCATCATAGGGCATCCAATTGATTTAAGGTGTTCATAAAAGAACATCCAAATATTTTGAGGTAACTAATATTTGGAGTACTTCATTTCTCATCTACACAACTTAACAAACTCATTAACGGCAACGCTTATATAAGCAAGAAAAAATAGCCCAAGTGTAAGAACATGCCTCAATCATCAATCACAAAATATCTTGCATAAGAGCATAGTAGAAATAGACATTATATATATAGACCATGAAGCAAGAAACACATACTATGCATTTAGAAGATCATCAAGAGTCTAATAAATCATGCAAGTTCAAATAAGCTTAAGAAAGCTACAAAAGATCTCTTTTGAAATTTGAAAATCCGATAGCATACAGTTGAGACCTCATTTAAAAGAAGTATTTGAACAAGAGTTGACAAGGCAAATATGTGCAATCAATTATCGAATAGTGCCTTTCAAAGAATCTAAAAATCCTCTTAATGGCACTTGTATGAATACTATGAAAAACAAGCACATAGGCACATGGAAATACATATATCGAGTCTATAAGAGTAAGAATAACACAAGTAGACGTACCTCGATAATTAATGCCTTTCTTGACAAATAATGATGTAAATGGCCATATGTGAAAATATGTAAATCCTACACAATTCTTAAAACAAATCTAGCACAAATCATAATGATAAAAGTGTAGGCTAAGAGATATCACAAGTAAGCTCATGCCATAAAAATCCATAAGAGATTATAACACACTTTAGTCTACAAAAGTGCACAAGAGTTTTAAAAACATCATATAAGGTCTTCTTATTCAAAAATATTTTAAAAGCACAAACATATATTGAAGACCTTAATTAAAAAATAATACTTGAAAACTCATTTTGCAATTAAGACACAAATAAAAGCATGCATAATAACAAAATAAAATGCATATTTAACTAGGGAGATACGGGTTACCAATTACGCCATTTCCATGGGTTGTGCCGTTCCCATTGTTGATGATACATTCCCCTTGAGAAGTCACTTTGTTGATGATGGCTCATTTGATTACTCTATTTCCAAGATTTTTGTCCTTCTCATTGTTGATAGTCTCTTCTTCTTTGAAAATCATCTTGTTGATGATGTTTTTGCCATTTCCAAGGATTTTGTTCTTCCCATTTTTGATTATATCCTCTTCTTGGATATTGGCTTTGTTGAAAATATTTTCTCCTTTGATCAAATGAATTGGTCATTTGATGTCTTCTTGGCGGTATGAATTTTCTCCGATTATTATTTCGTCGGGTACCTAATGCAACATTATTTTGTGGTACCCTCAAGTGCTTGGGTCCTTTAGGATTAGCTTTGAGACTTTTAGGTCTCCAATAATGATTAGAGCTATTTCTAGCCCGACAAGTATTAGCCGTATGACCCTTTTTACCGCAATAAAAACATGTAATAATTCTAGAAGCATAATGACCAACATGCTTAGAGACTTGATTCCTTTTCATATGATTGGCAACATTAAGCTTATGATCAAGTTCTAGTGTCGAATTATCACAACAATCAACAATATCGGTCATATCATTGGTACTCAAGTTGGATTTAGATAAATCCTTTTTCATGCCTTCAATATTCTCAACAAGAGTACTATTTTCTTTTTCAAGGTTTCCAACCTTGTCAAGTGTGGTGGTGTGAGCACATGATAGTGATTCATAGGAAGTAAATAAGCTATCCTTTTCATTTTTCAAAACATTGAATTCCTTTTTCAAATTTTTGTACTTAACAAGTAAATTTTGGAATTCATTTTGAAGATCATCAAAATCATTTTGCAAATCACTATAATCATTTTGAATAACAATATCATAAGAAGTAGAGGGTTTAAGACATACCTCGTTTTCTTCTTCGATGCCCATAAAACAATATTCAACTTCTTCATAGTTGGAAGTTGTAAGAGGCTTGTTCCTTATATTTGAGCTTGTATCCCTTTGAGAAGTAGATGCTTTTGTTTGACTCCTTTCATTTGCAAATACTCCATAGATGGCTTCTAATTTTTGCCATACTTCATGTGCCGATCGAATTCCTACAATATGTTCATATTCCTTATTAGTAAATGAACAACACAAAATATTGAGAGTTTTACCGCTTAAGGAGATGATTTTCTTCTCATCATCATTGAGCTCTTTGAATCCTTTGGAGGTGTGTGGTGTGTCTATCATCGGAATGAATTCTCCATTTATCATGATGTTCCATAAATCGAACCCGCAACCTTGTAGATAACATTCCATTCTTTCTTTCCAAAATATAAAAATTTTGGAATCAAATAGAGGTGGCTTAGTGGTGGAGGTGCCGGTGAGATGAGCTTCGTTCGTAGCCGACGATCGTTCCTCTTCACTCGCGATGTGAAACGAGCTTGCCAAAGAGATTGACTTTGATACCACTTGTAAGTCCAAGCGGCTACGATAATCTAGAAGGGGGGGTGAATAGATTATCTCCATCTTTTGATTTTACCCTCTTTTTCGAACCGAATGCTCAAAGACAATAATAAAGGTGCGGAATGTAAACAACACACGTCGATTTATAGAGGTTCAACCCACCTAGGGCCTAATCCTCTACCACCCCAGTATATCCGAGATGGATTTCAAAAAGAAAAAAGATTTTATTAATTTACCAAAAATTAAAACAACACCAACTTACAACAACGCCTTGAAGAGCACCACACTCTTCTTCAACACCACCTTTGAGATTACCACAATCTCACTTGAAGATTACCACAATCTCCAACGGCACCTTGTGAAGATTACCACAATCTTCAACCTTGAAGAATACCAAATTCTTCAACACCTCAACAAGAAGATTACCACAATCTTCTTACACCTAACATCTAGATCACCCAAGTGTGTTCTTACCACAAGAACACTCACAAGGATATCTTGTGTTGAATGATAACCCAAAAATTCAAGATTACAACTCGATAATTGATAATACAATAGAGTGCAAGTGTAATCAGGAAAAGCCTAGACCTCAAGAATGTGAAAGTGAATAGCTAGGCAAATTACAACAAGAAATATGACAATGTAAGTACAAGTGTATTCTTGAGTGTATCTTGTTGTGTTGTAGTTTTCTCTCATGTTTTGTTGCTTCAATTCTTCTTCTATTTATAGAAGATGTCTTGTACATGATAGACTCCTCTTGGGGACATGAATTTTCTGTAAAAAAATTGCAAGACAATTGAAGAAAAGAGCTGTTAGAAATCCATCCCACAAATTAAGGGAAAGTTGTCTGTTTCAAAACAATCATTTTTTCTTTGTCAAACCAAAGAAGGCGACGGCCGTCACGTAAATAGAAGTTTGAAACATATCGCAAAATTTTACATAGGGCGGCCGATCGGCGTAGGCTTCAACCGTCACCCCATTGCTCACCGGTCGAGGAGACAAAAATAGAAACAGTTTACGTTCTCTACGAGGGGCACCCGTGCACCGGTCGCCCTCACCGGTCGACCTCCCGGTCGACCGGTCGCCCCCCTCAGTTTTGTTCCCGTCCCTTTTTCTGTTCCAAAACTCAACACAGGTAAGGGTTGCCCTATAGGGCGACCGGTCGAGCCTGAAACATAAGTGTTATCCAATTTTATATCGAAAATAAACTTCAAGAAATACTCCGAAAAATAGTAAAAACATTTGAAACCGATCGGGAGTATTAGGACAACATTCAGGGACATTGTTTTGATGTAAAAACACTTTGACATAAAATCATTAAAAGCGTTGTTCAATTTAGTCGAAAATAAACTTGAAGAAATACTCCGGGAAATATTAAAAACCATTTTAAATCATTTAGGAGTATTTGGACAACCTTTAAAAAACATTGTTTTGGTGTAAAAACAAAATCATCAAAATCATGATAAAACCATTTATCAAACAATGAAGTCTATAATTTTTAGGTTTGGTGATTTTTTTTGTCTTCACATATTTTGTGACATCAATTAATTAAATAAATCGTTGACATTATTTAATGATAGTTATATAATTTTGTGTTACTAAAATATAGCCTAAAAATGGTACATTTAATAAAATATAGTGTTACCAATAGTGATTCTTATATAAAATGATACCCATTTGCGTTACAAAAGAAATAACAAAAAAAGTGATACTTAAAAAGCGTTACTTATTTAAAAGTGTTACATATAAGCGTTAAATATTGATAAAGTGCTACAAAAGTGTTACATAAAAATTGTAATGTAAAAAATGTTACAAACACGTGTTACATATGTATTTATGTAAAAGTGCTACAAAATTTGTGTTACCTAATATCATTTATGTTGTAGTGAATCAAGAAAATACACATAAAACGACACATATTAAAACCAAATAAATTAAAAATACTATAGAAACAACAAGAATAAAAAACATGATCCAAGTTTTGATCCAATGTATGAAAACATAAAAAACATGGAAACAACCAAAAAACAACATAGAAATAAACCAGAAACAATATAGAAAACATCATATGAGAAAAAAAAGGTTAAAAATATGTAAAACTTGTATTTAAATATCGAAAACTACGTGGAATAACAAAGAAACATCATAACGACATCAAAAATGGTATGGAAATAACCCATAAATAACAAAAAATATATTAAAAAGACCACATGAATAAAAAGAGCTTAAAAATAGGTAAAAACTGTATTTACACATTGAACACTACATGGAAACAATAACAAAAATTATTAGAACAACATTAAAAATATTATAGAACAACACAGAAACAATAGAAACAATGTGCAAAATAATACATGAAAAAAACAACATACAAAATAGGTAAAAGTTGTGTTGAAACATCAAAACAACAAAGAGATAACATAGAAACAACAAAGAAACAAATTTAAACAACATCGAAACAAAATATGTAAAGCAATACATGAACAAAAAAAAATGAAAAACACGTAAAAATAATCAAAAAATATGCAGGAATGTAAAAAAGAAAAAAAAAGTACAAAAGTAATAGGAGCGTATTTTGTGGAACGTTAACCGAAAAGAGGGTATTTTATGTAATGTTTCCTATTTTATTTTTATACTAGTGACAGTTGGGGGCCCCTACATCAAATTCCTAGTTTCGTCACTGATCTCAAAACCCAATAAATTTAAATACGGATGTAGAGATGATGACACATTAACAAATTTTGTACAGATTAAATGAACCAATTATCATCATAAATACCGTCAAATTCAATTGTTAGAAGGTAATATTTAGTATGTTAGGTGCGTACACTTTGTATAATATCTACAATCCAAATACTATTAGGAAATGAAACAAATTAGCTTTTATCCACACACCAAAGAAGAGCAAATGGTGGGAACTACCCATTTAGGATAGGACAAAAACTTTTATGACATGTGAGATAAAAAACTAAGTTTTCTACCCACTTTTGTGGTTCTTTTACCCGAATACCCTTGATACTTTCTCTCTCACATATTTCTCTCTCACATTAATATACTTTCTTTATTTTCAGATTTTTAACACAAGTTTTAGTTTTTTTAAAACAAAATCAATTTTTTGTAAAATCGTTTATTATAAAAAAAAATTGGAAATAATTTTGAGTTTTTATTATTTTATAATTTCAAGATACTTTAAAAAATAGAAAATATTTTCGAAAAAATGGAAAATATTTTCGAAAAAGTGTGTAGTTTTTTTTAAAAAAAATCATTTTCATATTTTTGATTCTTTTTTCGTTTTTAAAACAAATTATTGTGATTTTTATATTTTAATATTTAGATTTTAAAATAATTTTGTAGTTGTGTAGGATGAATTGCATGATATATGAACATGCATGCACGATATATGCAAATTGTAAGATAAATTGGATGGCACGATATAGGAAGTGCATGATGAAATGCATGATATATGTAGGAATTGCATGCATGGCACGATATAAATTGCATTTGAATTGCATGGCACGATATAGGAAGTGCATGATAAATTGCATGGTATGTAGGAATTGCATGGCACGATATAAATTATATATGAATTGCAGGGCACGATATAGGAATTGCATAGCACGATATAAATTACATATGCATTTCATGGCACGATATAGGAATTGCATGGCACGATATATATATATATATATATATATATATATATAGGAACATGCATGGCACGATATATGTAGGATGAATTGCATGGCACGATATATATAGGCACATGCATGGCATGATATCGTGCCTCAGTTAAAATTAGGCACGATATCGTGCCTTAGTTAAAATTAGGCACGATATATCGTGCCCCGGTTAAAATTAGGCACGATATCGTGCCTCATTTTTCGTGCCCAATTTTAAATGAGGCACGATATATCGTGCCTAATATTAAATGAGGCACGATTTTGGGCACGATATGTATATGTATATGTATATGTACATTGGGTTGGCACGATATGACACGATATGAGTAAACGATTTTATACATAGGTGTGTGTATTTGGGGGGAAGTGTACACGATTTTCAAGGAAAGCATTAATTGCACCAGTTTCAAAATTCAAAATCTTCAAATTAAAGGAGGGGCATTTTGGTCAAATTGGGTAGAAAAGAGTTTTCTTATGTCTATGGGTAGAAAAGAATATTCACTATCCATAGTGGGTACTTTAAAAATTCCCCCCACCAAAGAAAGTAGGGTGGATTGTCATATTAATTTAAGAAAAAACATATATATAAATTATAACTTCTTTTTTTTCAAAAAAAATCTTAATAAAATTCGATTTAGAAAAAAAGGGGAGGTCGGGGCCCAATATGCCCCCTATCTCCACCCTTGCACACCAAGTGTATATACACCTAGTGTAGTATGAATATCACCTACTACTCGTTTTGCCTTTTTGTTCTTTGTGAATTAAATCATGATATGAACTGACTCAAGTTCCGAAAGGATTGAATGTTACCTCGACAAATTTAAATGCCTAATAATTGTGTGCTACATGTTTTTCTAACCAAGTTAAGCTCGTCTTTTACTAGACTCAACTTAAGTATACTAATTTTCCAAATTAACATTAATTCACATTCATTTCTTTAAATGATGTGAATTATCCTTTGTATAATTGTCGGATATTGATCTTTATAATCATTAATATAGATAGATAGATAGATAGATAAATAAAAATAAATAAATAGATAAATAAAGATAGACAGATAATTAATGGTGTGGAATGTTTGAAACAATGTGGGGGCCGGGTAGGGTGAGGGATGACTAATTGTCTTCTTGATTCTTTGTTTCAAACCCCCCCAAAAAAAATTCTTAATTATGGGTATACATACAAGATAAGGTACATTATATATATTTGGGTGAGTATGTCAAACAAAATACACTCACCTATGACAATGAAACCATTTGCCTGCCCTTTTTGCTGGTTGACAATTGAAGACACACACATATACATACATAAAAAAGCTAAAACTATTGGATTGATAAGATTAGAAAAAAACAAAATAAAATGCGAGGTGGAAAATAGTCAAAAGGGCAGCCTGCTCCAAGTCCAAGTGTCCAACTCATCTATTTCACCTCAAAAATATTTATGGTTTAAATAATTTTTATAGTTGATAAAATTTTCTATTGCAAAATAGTGTTTCGTCTCATATTCAATTTAGAGATAATCAACACGTATATAAAATTACCTTATAAAAACCATAGTTTAGTCTTGATATATGCTTAAAAATTAATATGAGAACTTTTAAAAACGTGACAATTATCTGTATTTTGGAATAGAAGATGAAACACTAGTTTGCAATAGAAGATCTCATCCGTCCCAATATTGCAAGTCCAATGAATAGTAGAAATTTTTGAAGCTTAATTATATATAACTAGAAGATTTACAGAAAGAGTCATTATATATTTGATTTGAGCCTTAACATGTGAACTCATATTAAGGATGTTCTAAGGCACTTTTACTTGGACTCCATAAGTTTTTTAAATTAGTATAAATTTCATATTTATAATATTATTAGTTTTTAAATTTTGTCTTTTTAAAATAAAAAATCTCTCCCCTTTTTTTTATTATTCTTTAAGAAAAATCTCTGAAATTTCTGGCGTACGTGTACAAATGCTTTGGATGTTTTGAACACAAGAGATCTAAATGACAAAATTATCCACACAGATTTCATTCATTATCGCCATTTCTTTTTTCGGTGTCATGGTACATGAAAGATCACATGTTAATGCTTGTATGAAAGTATTGGATAATGGTGCTAAGAAATTTAAATATATATTGATGTACGCAGCTTTTGACTTTCTTGTAGCTGCTTCATATCAAACGAGAGGAAATTTTATGACCCAATTCACTATTATTATATAAGAGCCGCTAAATCTGCTTATAATTAATATTAGAAAATAAAATATTGATTTGAATATGTATAGTCTAATGATTCACAACCTTAAATTATTGAAGTAGACGGCATCTTATAATACCCCCAGTTGGTCTTAAATCTTAATTTTCTCTATGTTTTCAAGCTACTCTTTTTCTTTTTTTTTTCTTTTTAATTTTTTCTTTCATTTGTTATGTGATTATCTTAATATGAAATATTGTTATTAATTTTATATTTCAACTAATCTAATTGAAAATAATACTAAAATTAATTCATATATATGTGATATTTGTTTTTAAAATAATATGATGTGTAATTTTGTTATTATGTGAAAGGGCCTCGTTTCTGAGATCTAATCGTCTTTCCCAACTCGACCTCTTGCTAGCCTGCAATAGATGCCCGAAAGGAATTCCGGCATTAGCACCACGACTGATAAGTGCATTTTTATTCACATTTTTTATAACTCTTTTTCGATAATTCCTACAATAAACCATTTCTCCTCGACTCCTTTTTAGGGGAGACCTGAGACCTAAGAGCGATGAATACTATTTTAACAGATTTTTCCCTTTTGGTCTCAGTTTTGACATATCCAGACCTGTTAAAGGAGATCTTCCTTCCATAAACTTCAACTCTAAATATAGCCGGATCAATATGAATTGTTGTTTTAATTTTGTATTAATTTCATTAAAATTTTCATAGTGTTTTGAATTTGATTAATTTTCAAAATAAAAAAATCAATAATATTATATTAAATAAAATTAGATATGTAATATATTTATCAATTTTAAAGTAATAAAAATCAATATTAAAATGAATAAAATACATAATCTTATAGAATATTCTTTTTTGTGCAAAAAATAATGCAAACTGCTGGAGTTGAGTGAATATTCTATACCAAAAAAGTGCATATTATATACTAAAAGTGGTGCAGACTACTGGAGAGGGGAGATGTTCTAAGTACGTAGCGTATCTATCAATTAGAAATATAACTCAATAATAAAATATTACTCAAATTTTCAATCCATTTTTTTAAAAATATTTTTTTTTATGTTTTCGTCAGACAAATTAGGATTTCAAATAAAGTTAATGTGGAAAACTTTTTCCTCAATTGAGAGTATTTGACCATGTTACTTCTCTTTCTCCCGTGCTAAAATATGCTTTCTTGATTTGACTTGCTTGACATGATTTATTTTTAATATCAATATATGAACTACATGGCAAACTATGGAAGTACATATACAGATACATCGTTTTTTTATATAATATGTATATTTTTTGAGATATATATTAGCTGTCCATTTACTTTGATTTGAATTTTGAAGTATAAAAGGACTAACCCCCAAAAGAAAAATTCTTTTTTTTTCCTCACCAAAATGTACTCATTCAAGTACGAATTATAAATTAATCAACATGGTGTTTGGTTGAATTCTAAACTGAATAAAACATGTAAATGTTTGAGAATTCAAAAGACATATATAGCAAAATATTAAATAAAATTATAATATGAGAAAATAGTTCATACATTTACTTCAAAATAAGTTAATAAAATTTATAAAGTTTTTGGAAAATTAAAGCAAAGTCATCCCAATTTATTTTTAAGATCGTTATTAGAACTATTTTGATTATGATAATATTGACTTTAAATTTATTATTGTTAATATCTTTTAAGATGTATAATATTATTATATCCATTTTTTTCAACAAAAGTATTTCACACCACAAAAATTCTCCTACACATGCAAATGTTCAACCCATGTTCAAATTAAGTTGAAATCCAATCTCCCATAGTCCATACACTAAACCATAAATATTAAAAACTATAGTCATAGTTAAAGCTGGTACTGGATTTGGCAGCTCCGCACTATTACTTTGAAAATTAGACCATCAAACGATTCAAACGAGACGTCATAAAAAAAGGCAACTTTTGATGTATATCATGGGCTTATTTGTAATTTTAGTCCAATATAACTTGATGTGACAATTTCAGTCTCAACGTACGATTTTAACCCTTAGTGAAATAGCAATTCCTCATATGTAACTTTTTTGAAATTTGGCTAAAAGATAAAAGGTCTTGTATGGTTGTGTTTCCATCACCATTTTTCCAGTTTCCAACTATTCCGAAAAATGAGTTTATGTTTGTTTCAAAAGTTTTCAGTAGAAATGAAGTCATTTCCAGTTTTCACTTTTTTATGGAAAATATTCTTTTGAAAACACAATCAAATAATTTTTTATTCAAATTACGCAAACCTAGGTAAAAATACACTACAATCACGCAAACATATGTCAACAATATATTTGAAAAACGATAACCAAACATATTCTCATTTTCAAACAGAAATTCAGATAACAAACCAAACATATTCCCAATTCTCACACGAAAACCAATAAAATTTGAAAAATTATTTTCCAACGCTAGAAACTGGAAATTGGACTTGGAAATACATTCATACAAGCCCAAAGATATTGTGGGAACAAATGAAACATCCAAACACTCAATTGAGACCAAATCATGCAAAATCGGAACTTATATGATCAAAATTGCACAAATTAAAATTTAAAATAACAAAATTGCTAGCTAAAATATTTGCAAGCCCAAAATTGCTAGCCCTATAACTGTGGCCCCCAGGACTAATTTTATAAATATATAAGCCTATATAGTGTCATTAATAAACACGATAAGAAATTTCAATTTATCGATGGAAATAATTTTGTTACTATCTAAAGAATAAAACGTGTTACTTGTCCTCAAATTATACCAATAAATTGACGACAGATGAGATAGTTTTAAATTTATCGACAAAAATACTGTAAGTATTTGCCAATAATTTTATGTTATGTAGGTGAATATTTACCTATAACGATTGTACATATATATAGACAGAATTTCTCATGCAGTGGAACCAATAAAATTTTGCACCAAAAAATTAAAAGTACAATCTGGATGAAAATTGGAATACTTGTTTTTTTTTTTTTTGAGAAAAAAATTAGGATAGTTTGAGTGGCACTAGAAAATATTTTTTGTTTTGTTGTTGTTGATGATGATGTAATAATTAATAGAGGAAGTGGTGTCCACGCGATGGAGAAGTGTGTGTGTGGTTGTTGTTTGTTGGTCACAATATCCAAAAATTGGGGCCTTTAGAAAGGGAAGGGTGTGGCCTGTGGGACTATATAAATTGGAGGCCCAACTTGCCTTCAATTCTTCAGTATAGAAACATCTCCACGCCTCTAATTTCTCTCTCTCGCTCAAATATAATTGGTGTGAAGGGGAATTAAGAAGTATCTTGGATAGTACTTATTATTACTTAGTTTTATTTAATTTCTCACTTGAAATATATACATATACACTATTGGGGTGTGTGTGTGTGTGTGTGAAAGAAGTGCTAGAAATAATGGAGGGGTCAAAGATGATTTGTGAAGAGAGTAGTGTTGATTGGAGAGGAAGGCCTTCTAACCCTCTTAAGCATGGTGGAATGAGAGCTGCTGCCTTTGTTCTAGGTCTCTTTTTTTCTCTCTCTCACTCACACACACACACATGTGTGTGTGTACTTTGTGTGTGTGTTTATCATTCTTGTTTTTAGTGTGAGTGTGTGTGTTTATGTTTCGTTGTGACTAGATTTCCATTTTTTCTGTTCCAGTTTCAGTTTCATTTAATTGGACGAATAACATGTATGATTCAGATAATTATGCGTTAATTGCTAATTTTTCGGATGTATGTATATGATTTGAGTCTTTGCATAACATACTAATTTGCATCACTATTAAATTTCCTTTTCTTGAAAAACTAGTTCAAGGGCTTGCTGGATTAATATATACAAATGGAAATTTAAAAAAAAAAGAAATTAAATTAGTATTTGACCATTAATTTAAGTTGCATGTGATGGGGTTTATAAATTTAATTTTGTTGGAATTAATTAATTAATATAATAAATGTGCAGGTGTACAAGGATTTGAGATAATGGCAATAGCAGCAGTTGGGAACAATCTGATAACATATGTGATAAATGAGATGCATTTTTCATTGTCAAAATCAGCAAACACAGTCACAAACTTTATTGGAACAGTTTTCATACTTGCACTGCTTGGTGGCTATCTCTCTGACTCTTATCTTGGTTGCTTCTGGACCATGCTCATTTTTGCCTTTGTTGAACTTTCGGTAATATTCATTTCTCCGATCCCCTTCATTTTCTCTTTCTATTTTACCTATGTATAATTTCCAAAAAAAAAAAAAACTTTACCAAAAAGTAATTGTGTTTCAAGTTTTCATCACAAAATGCAACATCATTATGGTAGTGTTTGCACACACTAAAAAACAAGTGATTTAATTTTTAATATTTCAAATGTCAATTTTTGTTTCTGATTCAATATATATATATAATTTAATCACACTCTAAAAGTTGTGTGAGGACTGAGGATTATGTGTTTTAGATTTCTGATTCTGCGTGTGGTCAAACGCTCTTTTTTAACGTATTCAACTTTAAGCTTAATTTGCATATTCTACCATTTTTTTTAATTCTCAGCCCTTTTTCACTTTTACTACAATAAAACACTTACTCTAAAAGCATAATTTTTTTGCAAACAACCCATGTATCTAATCTATACAATCACATGCATGTAGTCATGTAGATATTTTACATGTCAATTTTTCATGCATGTTTCTTGTTTCTATCTTTTTTTAAAGCACTAGTAAATCTTTTATTAATTATTTTTTGGTGATCTTATTTCTATAGGGCTTCATTTTACTATCAGTCCAAGCCCATCTCCCACAACTAAAACCCCCACCATGCAACATGTTAACTGACCATTGTGAGGAGGCCAAAGGTTTCAAGGCCTTAATATTTTTGTGGCACTTTATTTGGTTGCATTGGGGAGTGGATGTGTTAAGCCCAATATGATAGCTCATGGGGCTGACCAATTCAACCAGGATGACCCAAAACAATCCAAGAAACTCTCAAGATATTTCAATGCTGCATATTTTGCCTTCTCCATGGGTGAACTTATTGCCTTGACTGTCCTAGTTTATGTCCAAACACATTCGGGTATGGATGTCGGGTTCGGAGTGTCGGCGGCCGCCATGGCCATGGGGCTTATAAGCTTGATTGGTGGTACATTTCTGTACAGGAATAAGCCTCCTCAAGGCAGCATTTTGACCCCTATTGTACAAGTAAGTTAATATCTTGAGTTTTTGGGTTGATTACAATTACAAAAAGTATTAATTCATGAGACTTGGGTTAACTTTTTTTAAAAAAAAAAACAATAAAAGTTCCAAAATTACCAAAATACCCTTGAAGTTTGCTCCATCTAATATTTTAAGGATTAAAAAACCGGCTTTAGGTTTGGGCTGATTACAAAAAAAAAAAAAAAACATAGATGTTTGAAAATTAGAAAAATCATCATCAAGTTTGATTATGTAATTATGCCTTAAATTCAATGGGGTACCTGAGGTTTGGGCTAATTATAAAAAGAAAAAAAAAACATAAATGTTTGAAAATTACAAAAAATTTCATAAGATTTGATCATGTGATTATATCTTAAATTTAATTGGGTGACTGTAATATTTTAATTAATATAAGGGGGTTTGAGATGTTTTTTCCCTATTGGGAACTATATGTGCCACTCACATGATTCGAATTCAGTGAAATATTACCAAAATTGAGATTTTCATATAATTACAATATTATTTGCGAATTTCAGCATTTTGCAAGACCAAAATCGAGGGTTTGCTATAATTACAGTATTTTTTTGCAAACGACAAAATCTTGACACTGTTAATCTGCTATTTAAAAATTCATCCACAGTAACTTATGTGAAATTTTTTGTCAACATGTTTGGGTTTGTCTGGGGTAGGGTTAACCCATTATTTTATGCATATATATTACATCATATTTTAAATGGGAATTATTATGAGTCTTTTAATTTATTATATATAGTGTGATTATCTATTTGATGATCTGCTGATTATGAATGCACTCTTGTTTGTTTATGCTGAATAAGTTTAAAAAAAATATTAATTATTTGGTTGTTGAATAAAATAAGTTCATGCTGATTCATGTTCTTTGAAAAAGTCATACCATTAATTAATGTGCCAATTAATTATAATACAACATTAAAAATATGTGTCGGAAGATTTGGCATCTTGCTCATCAATTCATCATCTGTTTTAAACTTTTCTTACAAAATAAAAATAAAACAAAAAAAAAAAAAAAACAACTTTCTTATTTTTGAATATAATATTTTTTTTCTGTCAGGTGTTTGTGGCTGCAGCTTTAAAGAGAAAGCAAATATGTCCATCTGATCCTCGGATGCTTAATGGATACCATTCCAATACTGACAACTCCATTTCTGACACGTCTGCTAATCTTCAACTCACTCGCAGATTTAGGTAATTTTGTTCACACTTAATTTTTCCTGTTAATTGCTTTTGGAATTTTCTCTAACCCCTAATGTTTAGTCTAATTATAAAAAGCTCATGCTAACTTTTAAAATTACAAATTAAATACCCCTTATTTTATGATATTACAAACTCACTTTGAGATTTATATGCGCTTAACAAATAACACCTTCTAGGGGTGCAATTTGTAAAATAGAGACAAATGTGTACTGAGATATTTGTAATTTCCGAAGATATATAGTTGGGTTTTTTTTTCCAATTAGATTGCAACTTAAAGATATTGTTCACAAGACTCAATTGCAATTTTAGTCATGTAACTCCTTTGGGTTGGCAATCTTAGTCTTGTAACTTTTTGATACGACAGTTTTATCATAGAAGAATCTTCTTTAGTCAAAATAGCAATTCCAGTTCTGTAACTTTTAACGATCATAAATATTTTTTGTGTTTCAACTAATGGACAAAGGTGTTGTGAGAATAAACTAAATAAAAAAAACACTCAATTGTATCAAAATCGTACAAAATCAAAACTAGTAGACTATATAAAATTGGACAAATTGGAACACATGAGAGATTAAATTGCATTGAGTCAAAAATTTACGAGTTCAAAATTGCTACATAAAGTATTTAGCCAAAATAACAATTTCAGCCTTGTAACTTCATGACTATTTTAGATATTTTGACTAACGGACAGGGCCGTTTTTGGTACTAAAATCGCACAAAATCAAAACAGTGAGACTAAAATTGTACAAATTAAAACTTATGAGATTAAAATTGCGCAGAGTCAAATTGTTACATGACCAGAATTGCTAGCCCACTATAGTTAAGGACCAATTTTGCAATCAAGTCTATTCATAATTATCAATTTTCTCTATGCACAATTAACTAACACCAAGTTAAAATTTTCCAGATTCTTGAACAAGGCCTGCATCAAAACACCACCTCAAAATGGAAACACCAAAACAGAATCCCCATGGAAGCTCTGCTCTATCCACCAAGTTGAGCAAGTCAAAATACTAATCTCAATTGTGCCCATATTTGCCTGCACAATCATCTTCAACACAATCTTAGCCCAACTCCAAACATTCTCAGTCCAACAAGGCAGCTCAATGAACACACACCTCACAAATTCCTTCCAAATCCCACCAGCCTCCCTCCAAGCCATCCCTTACATCATGCTAGCCCTCATCGTCCCCCTATACGACACGTTTTTCGTCCCGTTCGCGCGGCGGATCACGGGCCACGATTCGGGGCTCGCCCCTCTGCACCGCATAGGGGCGGGCCTGTTTCTCGCGACTCTCTATGGTCGCTGCCGCGGCCATGGAGAAAAAGCGACGGACGGCCGCGGTCGAATCGGGCAAGACGCTCTCGATTTTCTGGATCGCGCCGCAGTTTTTGATTTTCGGGGTATCGGAGATGTTCACCGCGGTTGGGCTGATTGAATTTTTTTACAAGCAGTCTTTGAAGGGGATGCAGTCCTTTTTGACGTCGGTTACTTATTGTTCGTACTCGTTTGGGTTCTTTTTGAGCTCGGTTCTTGTGACCGTTGTTAATAAAGTGACGTCAAATGGTAATTCTTCGTCTGGGTGGCTAAGTGATAATGATCTGAATAAGGACAGATTGGATCTGTTTTATTGGGTCTTGGCGGTTTTGAGCTTCCTCAATTTTATCAACTATGTGTTTTGGGCGAGATGGTATACGCGTGTTCGGTCGGATTCGTCAGCGCTGGCACGACACGAATCTAACACGATGAAAGTTGGAGGGGATGATCATAATGTGTATCCCTTGAATGATAATGTGTGATTTTAGTGTGATTTTTATTTTCTGATTGACATGTCTTTAAACTTGTACTAAGAGTAGAGAAATTTAATCAAAGAAAAGGAGGAAGAAGAAGGCAATGCCATAGGGATAAAATGGCGTTTGCATAAATGTATAGAATATGGAATGTATCAATAATATATAGCTTCTTTTTGTGGCAGATTATTAATCTTGATGGATGTTCTCTTATCCCCTATCTTTTGAAACACCTTAACTATTAAATTTAATGATGAGTTCAAACAGAGTCAGTTCTAGGGTTCGAGGTGTTTGGATCCCGAAAAAAGGGGCTCTTATGTTTACATTAAAAAAATTAAAAATAACAAAATCAATGTTACAACTGTAATTTCATTGATTTAATTTAGGAAAATGGCGACAAGATATGAATGAGGTATGTATGTGTTTTGCAAAAAATAAAAACTGGAAGAAAAAATAAAATACAAAAGGAAGTTTCCTAATTTTTGCATCCGTATGGAATTAAACTCTAGAACTCAAAGTTCAAGCAAAATATATGTGTCACTTCACCAATTCATAATCCTGTTACTTATGTTAACATTTACATGTATATAACAACCATAATATTTACTGGTGGGAGCCCCCTGTGCAGCGAAACCATTTTGACCGCCCTTGAGTTCAAATGTTCAGCAAGACATGTTGTATTATACAATTCAAATGAATGACATGTGTCCAACGAAATAAGATATTATATCAGCATAAATTTATTTTCATGTGTCATTCATCCAACACAAAATACAAAAATGGACAGTATTAGTGGAACCCAATAGAGGTGTTTTCTTTTTTCTTTTCAAGGGTGGGCTCTCAACTCCCAAGAAACTTTGGCAAGATGAAAGGATAATTGTAGGAACATATGGTCCACATGTAAAGATCCATTGCATTTTACCTTAGTACTGCATTATCAGGGTCAATGATCCCTTGGCCACAGAACATGTGCAAGCAGTGCAAAACTAGGCTAGCTATATAGATATAGTGCATTTACTTTAATTGTTAGCATATATAGTACTGTGATTTGATGCATCTTCACACAACATAATGGAACTACCTGTACAAAAAGGCAACAACCAACAGGAGAAGCAATACCTCTCACTGTGTGTATGTGTGTGAGAGAGAGCAAGAGCTAGAGGAATAACACGAACGGTACTGATGAAAGTTGATATAATACAATAATAGTAAAATAATTATTTGATATAATTGGTAGTTACAAATATGCGAATGAGTGAATAACAAAATTTGTAGTAAAATATGTAATAATGATTTTTTTTCGAAATAGTGAGTAAATATAATTAGTGTAAGAGAAAGTGAGTCGGTGAATACTGTATTTTGGTTACAAAAAATTCGCTAAGTAGAATGAAAACAATTAAATTCATAGACAAGCTCCCTACCTTATCCACTAGAAAAATCCCAAGACTCTAGCTAAATATGAAGGATGATGTCCTAATTTTGTTGATGTTTTATGAATGATGATTTCACTTTTTACCACAAGGGAACATGTCTCAAACATGTTGGAATTAGGCCCCCCTATCATCTTCGAAGGACATTTTTGCAATTCCTAACCTAATAAAACCACTGCCTCAATTGTCCTCATTGTGTTGCCTAAAAGATGAGCATCATTGGGTCCCTCCATGCAAATTAAGTTACCTTTTTTTTCCTGCTTTCAGAAGCTCTTCATCCTTCAATTGTGGGGATGATTGTAGCTTAACCTACTAGCTAGCTTATATAGCATATCTATATGCATCCTTCAATCTAGATTATATATAGATTTTCCAATTGGAAATCTCTACTTTAAGGGTCACATCTAGAAAAACCAACACTAATAAATTCTAGAGTAACCAAGGGCGTAGCTAGGGGGTGTCAACCCGTGCCTCGCTCCCTTTTTCTTAAAGAAAAATTATACTAGTAAGAGTTTTTACCAAAAAAAATAAATAGTTGGAGTTAATATAATATTTCTTTGGGTTTTCTATCTGGTCCACCCACTTTCGTGTATCTGCCACCCCAATATTGTATTCTGGCTCCGCCATTATTGAGAATAACAGTCTCGGAATGCATTAGTTCATTAGAAAAGGGCTAGCTATTGATTATTTTTATTTTTTCGGTTTTCATGGATCATCATTGCAGCTGAATTAAGAAGACATCTCCAGAAATAATTACATAAACCTCCATAAGGTTTGATGTATGTGCATTCTTATGTTTTCAGAATTATATCCACTCCTAACATCGATGACAGCAAGAAAACCCTGATAACTTATATTAAAGGTAGACAATGTGTGGTTAATGTTCTAAATATTACTAATTTTAATTTAAAAATCTCGAATGGATTTTTTCAATATTATATGTTATGTATTTTCGTAAATATAAAAACATGTTATTCCTTTTGTAGGTGTTATTTTGCTCCAAATAATACCCCTTTAATTTATTTAAATAATTAAAAATAATATATCAAATGTGTTATTTCTGTCTATTTTTCTTCTTCCTTATTTTCTTTTTCTGTTTTTCCTTCCACCAAACATCCGACCACCCACCAGGCCACTACCCACACCAAGATCATTGTTGTAAAAATCGGTCGATGATGTCGCCTAATCACCCCAAGGCCGAGATGATTTTGTCCAAATAGTCTCTGTTGTAAAAATCTCGGCCTTTTTGTAGCGCCCCCTTATCTGCCTACGATTTTTGTGTCAATTAGACCCGCCTAATCCATTAGCCCAAGTCTCGCCTAACCCCGCCTGGCGGATCCCCGTCTGCAGCTGCCTTAAGAAGACATTTGAACATTGCAAATAGCTACAAAAAATCATCTTAGCCTAATATTGGGCCTATCGCCCGCCTAGGCAGCTAGGTGGCCAAACATTAAATTAAACAATAGGTGTTCTAGGTGCTGGGTTGCCACCGACTAACGCCTAGTGAATTCTACAACCTTGTCCAAGACTCAAGAGCCAACCCCCTGAACCCCAATGCGATAGTTATACATGTGTATATATGTATCACCATATATATATATATTCACACAAATAGATACAAAATAAAAATTGACATTTTGAAAACCAAAAACAAGAAATAGAACAGAACATGGGCCATTGATTTTGATTTAAAGTGAAATCTGGAAAATTGACAAGATCTATGGTTCATTGTATTACAACTATTGGAATTTCTTTTAGGATACAATCAGTAAAATAAGGTTACTATGCACGGTTATGCATTAACAATTTAACATGGAGGGATTTTTGTGAAAATATAAAGCCATTTAAGCAATTAACCCAATGTATACAACTAGCCCCTTTCACCCCACTCCCAAACGATTAGGAAAATTGCATCTGTCGCAAATAGCACATACCCTTATTCAGTCATTTATAAACAGTACATAAATTGGAATGTAACACTTCTAAAATTACATATTAAAAAAAATACATGGTTTTGATTCTGTAATTCCTACAAGTTCTAATTTAAGCACATTAAATATGTTTGTTTAACTTAAGAGAACAAGTGCCATCTTTTTTTTTTTTAATTAGGATGGTTATTATAGTAAGAATTGAAACTAATTTAATGTTATAAATACAAACCTCAAAAGGAGGTGTTTGTAATGCTTTTTAGGGTATTTGTGATGTCAAAGATAACTCGAGTTTTTTGTAATTAGGCTGAACCACAGGGAAAGATTTTGTAATTATCCCAAAAAGTTTAGCAGTACATGCATTAAAATGCATCCATCCATAGGACCAATGACCTTAAACAACAACATTAATCGAAGAATTCAATTGAAAATCGCATCGTCTCCAATTTACATAGCGCCAGACCACGGAATTAACATAAGAGCAACACCAACATACAATGAAAGTTATAACTCATGGGACAACAAGTCCAGGACAGAACCTCGAGCAAACAAAAAACCTAGGACGAAATGATCATATATATAATATGGTGGTCGACACCCAGTTTTCCCAATGGTATTGACTTGACTTACTGTATTCACTAGTCGGCAAGGAATATTCAGTATATTACTCCCCTTTCTATGGATCCAAAGAACCTTTTCATCCGTATCGAAGATTTTTGGTCCCAAACAAATCAAAAACATGTTCTACGAAGTTCCACAACATCAACTATTGAAGCACGGGGTGAAACAACTATCATTCATTCCGGATAGAAGAGTATTTCTCAGATAGTGTCTGTGATTTGGCGATTTCGTTCATAAGATTCTTAAACTTATGGCTACAGTCTCCTCCACTGCGAGACAGAAAACAAAAGGATTAATGATTACATCAGAAATTTACAAGTTTCCAATTTCCAAAAGTTTTACCTTCAAATTAGCTTAAAACAATAAATACAGACAACAAAATGAATCTGCCAGTCGAAAGATAATGTATATATCAGTAAGGCTTTGAAAATAACAATGTTGCCTTTAGCACAAGATAATGATGAATGCAAATACTACGCGGTGCTGCTATAGGAAGGCCATAATGAACATCTGGCCACTGCAGTTGGGATTTGTAGTAGATTATTAATGAGAAAAAAAAAAAAAAGAAAGAAAGAACACACACAAAAGGAAAAAAACTCAACCAATTTGTCCAAAAATACCCAGAATTTTGTCCTATGGATTTGTTATCATCATTTTCATTATTACATTGTAACAAGATATATTGATTTGAAACCTAAGCATACCTTATGCGATTCAAGGAAGCAATAGCCCGGAGGGCACTGCGGATCATGTCTTCATTACGGTCAACTTCTTGCTTAACGGCATCCTGCTTGGGCCTAAAATTGATAGTTTTCTGGAGAGGATCCACCAAGGAATCCAATACTGGAAGTGCAATAATTTGATGAAAATTGGATTTAATATCTACTTAAACTATTAAATTTTGTTGAAAATATTAGAACTATCTGCAACCACAAAATAATTAAAGAAAATACCTGCCAACACAGCAGATGGGCACTTATCAGCTAATTTTGAAAGGATAAGATGGCAAGGCATTTTGACATCATAATGATCTGAAAATGAAGAAGCGTAATAAGTGATTTGCTAGCAATAAAAGAAGATTTTTGAATTTAATCCATCACAATTTGTTACATAATTATCAAAGAGGGAAGATGGACTGAGGCCTCTCAGATTGACTCACCATCCAAACCAGATAGAAGATATGGAACAATAAAAGAGGAAGGATTCACTTGATCAAGACAACTGTCCAACAAAGTGTCTACGCATTCAAAAGCAGCTTTCCTCAACTCAAGCCCATCATCTACTGTGTGCTTGAAAGGACCTAAATCCACAGTCCTGATCAATTCTTTCTGCAAAAGAGACAATTGACCAATAAATTTACGCTAACAAAAGAGACTTCCTAGAGGAAACAAAAGCAACATACAGATAAAATCAAGACTAAGTTGTCTATTATAGGTACAAAGAAGTAATAATACAAAACTGGTGGATACTTTTTCCCATAGTATGGTAAACAAGAGGATGTCTCAGAAAAAAAACAATCTTATGATAACTGGCTAACAAGGGGATAAATATATATTTAGAAAAAAAGAATATAGAGGCAAAAAGAACTAGGGGAAAAAAGAAGAGGAGAAGAAAAAAGAGAACAGATCCAACAAGGGAAGAAAAATAATAGAATTTTTAATGAGAATGAAGAGTCAAGTTTAGAGTGTTTGGATAAAATTAAGTTTAGAGTAGCGTCATGGGTCAAAGGGCGGGCATAAAGAGTTTAAACATTTGTGTGTTTCTGATTTGATAAGGGATTGGGGACTAGCTTTATGAAGCATTAGCTTACTTCGTATTTTTGTGGATATCTTTTCCACCATTTGTAACCTTTTTTTACATTAATAAATTTTTTGTTTCTCATCAAAAAAAATCCAACAAGGGAAGAGAAAGTTTATATTGTTAAATAGAAAAAAGGCCTGAGGAAACAAGGAAGCTTCACAGCGTCGTTAACTAAGAACTTGCTTTGTTCTTCCAAATTACCAGTCTATAGTTGAATACAAATCTCTACTCAAACGAAGCTGGTAAAGATGACGATAAAGACAATAACATTAGCATAATCCAGCGGACATTTCAGAGTTCTTTACTATTTCTACCGTTAACATGCTATAGATACAAGACAATTCATTCATAATCCACATAATGGGTGGTATCTTAGTGCCAATTCATTATTTAATGAATGCCTACACCAGGTTGGAGTCAAAAACTTTAATATGGACCTCTCTCATGATTGATAAATATTTGTTACATGAGGGAATTCCATCCATTGTCGATAATTTTCTCACTTTTAGCCCTCCTGAATGCCTAACCCAAAGACTCAACATAGATTTTAAGCAATACCAAATGGAGACCATTCCTTATTGAAAGCTAGCTAAATACAGGTCAAACTGACAGCATAGCTAGCATCTTAGAAAATGAAAATAATCGTGTTCGAATTATGCCACTTGTAGGTAACTTTCATGCTAAAGCATGAATTTTCTCAGGTCCAATCTTAGTGCATCTTATAGTTTTTTGAAGGATATATAACAAAAAGATATGCATGATAATACTAGAAGATAGTTACCTTAATTTTTTGAAGGGCGTATGATAAACAGATATTTATGTTAAATTGCTAATATTAGAAGATATTTACCTTTATTACTGTTTGATCATAGAGAAGCGGCAGTAGTTCTGAAAGCAGGCCCTTTATCAGGTTTGGCTTATTATGAGCTGCAGTATTCAAGGCCAATACGGCTGCACGCCTCACATGCTGCACACATACCAATAAACCATGAAATATATTGTAGTTAAAGTCAATGAAATCCAATGAGATGGATGACACATTTTATTCTTCTAATGTGAAAATGTTGGCTAAACATATTGACTAAAATTTCACGAGTATCTGATTATTACCCGGTCATGATCCTTGATAAGCATCAAGAAAGATGAAATCTCAGGGTACAAAATCTCGTCTATTTTCTCCTGCCGCTCAACTATAGAATACTTCACTGCAATTACAACTGTTGCTCGGGTGAATGCAGCCGGATTGGATGTCCTCTCCTATAATTATAAGTGAAGCATATTATTTTGTCCATGAGAATAATCGTATAAAATGTATATATAAGAATGACAAACACACTTTCTAAGAAGATACCTTAAGAGCAGGAACAAGCTTTCCAGGTTCAATAAGGGCAATTTTTCCCAGACACTCGGCTACCACATTACGAACCCCCTCCTCCTCACTTTCACAGTGGTTAAAGAGCAAATTAGTGATTTTCTCAACGCTAGAATCATCGAATTCTGCTTTATCCACAGATTGTCTCACAATGACCTGTAAGCAGGTGAGTGTTCAGCAAGGTTGAGTTTTCAATGCTGATTAAATAAACTTCTCTCAATAAGTAAAGGTACAAGGAATACACCTCCTTCAGAGAATGTAGCAACAGATATTGCTTCTTCTGCTGATTATCAATTTTGTCCAGGATAAATGGTAAATACTTGGGTAGATTACCAACAGCAATATTTCCTAAGGCATAAGACGCAGCAGATTTTATTTCTTCAAAAGGTGACTGGAAGGACTCGATAACAATATTCTCTATATGGTCATGAGAACTTAGATCTTTTCTCCTTCCTATCTCCCCCAAGCACAGCAAGGAGAGATGTTGCTTGGCCTACGAGAAAGAACAGTTAATAATATAAGAACACTAGAGGTAATAACATAGAGTCAATACAATTCAACATGCATTGTTATTTCAAGCAAGACCGTACTACTCCGTAACCAGAATGGATTGTCCCAAATTACAGAAGGCACAAGATATAGATACCAAGAAAAGAAAAGAAAAAAGTTAAGTGACTCGAATCATTTTCGAAATTGCTGAACAAAATGAATTGTTATGTCATCACAATAATATATGATTAGTCCATCAAAGTGGCATCCAAGAAAGCTAAAGAAGTATCTGAAGCATATATAGCTTATAAAAATTTGCTTGCAGCATGCCTATCCATCTCATGGTGAACAAATGACAAGCAACCAAATATCAGCTCCACTACCCATTTATCTCACAGAATCTCTGATTATATCATATATAGCCAGTAAGTCATATACCATAAACCTTTCTTTTAGACTATTCCCCACGGCAAACAGCTATTCATTTTTCAATAATTCACAATTATTGTAACTAAAAGATCTTCCAATTACTTTCAAGGATCCACACAAATTGCTCCAAAAGAAGCGGACAACCGAATTCAATAAACTAGCTTGTTTAAATCAATAGCTAGGTTTATGTTATGTATGTGTGAGTGTAAGGACATAAGCATGTAAGTGTGTATTAGCAATCATCTAAATAATGTCACTCCAAACTAAATCAGCAAAATCTAGCAATTATATATCCAATCTAAGATAGGCAGGAACAAACATAAGTAGATTACATACTGAATTGGTGCTGCTATCAGCTTTCAAGATATCTGTAAGCATATTTACAGTAGAGGAACATTTCTTATCGCCTGCAGCAAGACATAGAACAGCTACACATCGAGCAATCGAGAATAAAGCCTGTTTTGCAACACCACCAGACTGCACGGATGATTTCCCAGTTGAAAGAAGAGAGTCTAGCAGTACATCAAAGCTTGTGTTTGCTGAATAAACAAGGGCACCAAAGAAGTTCTGTAGTGCCTGTGATTTTTCAAAGATGAGGTTATTGTAAAGCAATACATTCTAAAACATGTATCAACCAATGAAGCATAAATTAGTACCAGAAGGGCTTGGCCCTGGAGCAGTGGGCTTCTAATCAGAGTCAGTGCTTGGGGCAGAACTTTGTTTCTGACAGTCAAACCAACATTTGGACCGGATCTTTTGTCGGCCATTAATGTACAACACAATTCCAGAGCTAGAGCAGCCATATGCAAGTCTGAGTCACTGAAAAGCACTAGGAAGACTTAAAATTCAAAATAGTTAACTGATTACCCACAAACGATTTATCATGCAAAACTATGACATCTGCAACACTCAGGGTAATTGTAACTACATGAACAGTAAAGCAAACATTTGCAGAACCTTATCAGAGTAGAAAGTTCAACAACAATGACTTCATAAGCAGCTGAACCGATTTTATCACCATAGGCGACAATTAGTGTGTTTAGCGTCCCCAGTGTAGCCTGTCTTAATGCTCGATTGGCCTATTATCCACAAAACATGAGAGCGGTTCAGTAGCCATCATATCAAATCATAAAGTATCATAATGGAAGAATCATCCAAAAGGCTATGGGAAAATATAGCAGGTTATACCTTTCGTAGGAATGCAGTCAACTCCGATATTACATGCTCTAAAAACGCAAGATAGGTCAAGGTGCAGGGAGAAGCGGCAATGACAGCAAAAGCCTGGAAGAAGGAATAAAGGTGTAGAATGTATGCATATGAGAATATAAATCCAAAAACTACAAATAAATATTTTGTTGCAATAAAACCTGAAAGAAAAACACAAGAAAGTGATTTCCAACAATTTGAGTGAGAGCTGCATAAATAATTTCTGGATATAATTTATGGCCTCGTCTCACAAGTGCCTCATAAGATTAAGTTATACAACAACCGAAGTCCATTCGGTAAATAACTGCAAAGCAACTTGCCACAGCATTCATTAAAGGAGTTCATACGTTACCAACTCAGGGACGTGTAATAGATGTCTGTTCTTGTAATGAAAACTAAGTGTGTTGTCAAAAAAGAAAAAGAACGAGAGAGAGAGAGAGAGAGAGAGACTAAATTTATTCCACATAAACAGAAGTGAATAACATTACTCCGAAACTTTGACCACATGCAAGCAACTCCAGTGCTCCCAGCAATGGACGACCCTACTCATTCCCTCAGTTGCTTAAATAATTCAACTTAGTCAGTTAGTTGATATTCCCATTTCATCAAACTTAATCAACACAGGTTACGCATGAAAGGAAACAAATTAGACTCCAATTGAAGCCTATAATACCTCACATTAACATAGAGTAACATCAAATAATCAAGGTACAAAGAATTTGGCCATCAAAAATAGTTGATGGTCAAAGTTCTCCCATTTTTCATGTGCAGTCTTCATCCCATAAATGCTCAATAAAGTATTTCCTAACACTGACACCATTAACAGTTGCACAGTGCTGTAAATAAAAGAAGAAGTTTCACTGCATAATGTTAAATGCTTGAAAATGCAATGAATGAAACAAGATCCATGAACCAACTACAGAAGAAAACCCCAAGGAAAAAGCTTCAACAAACCTTCACAGCTGTAAGACGAGTTATCTCATTTCCCATTCGATCCACAAGCACAGGAAGACATGCGGGTAGTTCCCCCCCAAGATGATCACCAAATGTAGAAACCACAAGCCCCATGCAAGAAATGGCACATTCTTTCACTTCCTGTGAGAGGAGAGCAGTAAGACATGAAACTAGAAGGAGGACAATATTTCAACGCAAGGAATGTCTCTAACCTGATCTTGATCTTGGTTTGTCAAGCGTGACATAATAGCAGTATATATAGGATGGACATAGGGTTTGAAATCAAAACCATAACCCTGGTCAACAAAACCACATCAAAATTTCAGAAAGGGGCCTCCCACCACCTAGAAGCCAAATAGAACCTAGAGATGAAGCAACAGACCTCCATATTTGGTCGCACAACACGTACAAGTTCTCCACATACTCTTAATGCCTCTGCCGTAACTTTGTAATAACGTTCCCCAACAGCAGATATAACTGGAGCAGAAATCGCCTAAGAGAAACATGACTAAACCATCAGTACAGAATCAAGAAAGTCTTTCGTTATAATTTTGGCAACCTTGTTATAAAAATGACCTTCATTTGTTTAAAATTAACAAAAGCAGGATGCTATAGCACAAAAGCGATCACTAACAACCACAAAAATTCAACAATCCACATCATTATCTAAATTTACAATCAAATCATCAGGCAGAGCTTAAGCTAAAAACTTTTCTCCTGCCACTCATAGGGCTAACCGTCTAAGAATCATAAATATGATTCTAAAGAGTTCTGGTGCACATGTCATGTGAGTTTTCAGTTGAACAGAATGACTGCACTAATTAGTTTATCCCAAACGCAAGCATTAGAATGATGTTGGATATTTTGCCGGTAGTGCCAACAATAAAGTGCCAGGTTGAAAAACAAGAATTTCTAGTAAATGAAAACTCTCTGCTTATCCACCTCAGTTTTCAATATTCTTCCACGTCAATTTCATTAGGACGTGTAAGCTGATGAAACAAACCATTTTACAAATATTGAAGCATTAACTTAAAAATATTGCGGCAGAATTTCAAGCTATATTATGTGGCTTAAACTCAGAAAGGGGCTCATATGAATTCTGGAAAAATACACTGTGATTCCATGTGAGTCCATGTTATTGAATTCAACAGGAAAACAGTGCCACTAGAATTCAAGCTATGACGTAGAAAAAGCTTTTGCACTTTTGCACTTTTGCTACAGTTGTAACCACAGATTGTTCATGTGCATTATGAAGGTAATGCAGCAGCAGATTTTCTTAAAAAGTTTGATGCTATGAACTGCTCTGCGCAGAAGCACATGTTCCAAAGCAATTAAAAGGCATCCTCAACCTTCATTGACTTGAAACTTCTTATTTGAGATGCTCAGTTCAGCTATGTATTAGTCTTTTGCTTTCAATCTTATTACTTGTAGGAGAGCAGTATTTATTTGCAGCTTCACAGAAGCTAATGCCAAGGAGTGCTACACCTATTTACTGCTATCTTCTAATTATTCTCCCACCTCAGCAATACCATGTACACATCCTCACTCGTTCACTTTCTATCAAACTAATAGGGATCCAGCAAACTACCCACCAATGTCCTGGTGCTATGTCATTAGAAGAGACCAAGGTAAGGAGGAAAAAAAAAAAGGACAAATGATCCTGTGTAGTTGTAAGAAGTGGACCAAATTAGTGATAGTAAACAATTTCCTACCATGTACTCAAGTATCCTAAACCTCCCAACATGTCGAGAAACTAGATGCTTAAACCATCTCGACTTTAATATCAGGTTGCACCAAGAGTGAATCACCATTCCTAAACAAACATAAATGAGAGACTGCTGCGATCCGCATTCTCTGTTAAGGAACCAACCCTTGTTATCAAAAAATTCAGGTAAGATATTGCAGAATTTCAATTGATATTAGAGATTACAAAACTTTATCACAGAGATTAGCAGATCCAAGACTCACGGCCCATTTACTTTCCTAAGAATAGTACGGATTCACTAATTTATCCAACCCTAGTCCAATGTTACATTTGTCGATGGAGGTCAACTCATAGAAAAGAAGCCCACTGCTATTTCAAATTTGCAGATGGTTTGCTGATTTGAGTCCCACCCAAGGGGAACAGATCCAATAATCCTTAAAGGCCACCAAGTTTTACTAAAGAGCAAAATTGTCTAATTTGTCCCCAAAACCACTGCGAAATTACAAAGTTTGCCCTTCTGTCAAAATGACAAAATTGCAATCTAGATCCTCAATTCACAAATTCATCATTTTTGCCTTTGCCTTTGCATTGACAAAGAAACAAAATTCTCACAATTTCACCTAAGCTGCTCAATAATAGTTAGTCGAAATCATGTCGGACTTTTGTGTTCTTCCTCAAGTTGAGGACAGGAAAAAGGGTAACAAAAAAGAAGGGAGGAAGAAAAATTAGAAGAAACAATTGAAAGAACATTAGCAGTGGTGATGTGAGTTGGAGTGGTGTTGGAGTCGGCGATGGCGGTGTCAAGCCAAGGAGTGAGGAAAGGATAGAAAGTAAAAAGAAGAACAAAATAAATAATAAAAAAGGGAGAAAAAATATATCTCAAAAAGAAAGGAGGAAAAAGAGGAAATCGAGAAGAAAGAAATAAGAAAAAAAAGAGAGAAGCCTAACATAAAGAAGAAAGAACAAAAAGGTAATGGGGTAAATTAAGAATATATCAAAGGCACTTTAGCCATATAACCATACTCACTCATGTATCCTATATAGTAAACATTTAATAACATTTTGTATTAATATATCATTGTTACATGCATTAAAATCAAATACACAAAAAGATTTATTTGTAAATTAATCCACATTCCACGAATTATCACATTATTCATGAATCATCTCATATCCAACAACAAAGCACGCACCCGACCCTCAGGAAATAAAGCTACATGCTTCTACCATCCATGACACATCTCACATGAAGGATCCAGATGATAAGAAATGTTTCATACTTGCTGCTTAGCTTGCCTTTTCCAGAACTCTTCAGTATGCGAAACCAATACTTCAACCTATATTCTTCACATAGAGGTCTATACTTTATAATCAAATTATCACCTATCACCTATACTAAGAGAATAATCATCCATTCTACAGGAATTCTCTTTAACATCTAGAAATAATCTTAATTACCACAAAGTTCTAGCATAACCCTCCCCACAAATCCATTAACAAACAAAAGTTAGAAAAAAAAATTGTGTAAATACTATATGGTAAAATGTTAACGAAACCTAAGATGCATCATTCTAACACTGACTTCTCAAAATAATATAGATTGAACAAGCAAAGAAAATCAATTCCATAATGACATGTCATTCACTGAATATCCAAATCCACTCTTTCAAAAGTGGAGAATCTCCTTCAATTGGAGACCAGCTTAATTAGCTATTACCTTGATGTAGGGATGAAAAACAGGAGGAGCATGTGAGGCTAACACTAATCTTGTAAAAACAAGAGCCTCAATCTTTAAATTTGAGGTAGACGATTTGTCCTGTGGATACATGTAAAATTAATAAACACAATATTTATAGAAATATATGGAAAATAACGCAACACGAGTGCTTTTAAACGATGTAAAGAGGACCAAAAAAAAACTTACACATAGTGCTTTCTCAATTCCAGGAGTAAGAGATCCGATGTGGTCTGCAAGGCAATCAGGCAAAACAATAACCAGCTCTTTCAACACCGAAAAGCCCCAACCTGAAAGCATGAACAAAAAAATAAATCTTAGAAGCTTGAGACTGAACATAGACAATGACATACTTGTAACATCTTTTTACCTTTGTCTTGATAGATTTTTCGCGTAGCTGTTTATTTACAGATCGAACAATCTTTGGCACTTCTTGCTTCAATAGATATCTGGGACTGCATAACATTACAAGATAAAAATAGAATAAGATAGATATGACATTTAGTGAGTGCTGGCCAGGAAATTCACCTTTTTCTCAACAGAAATTACAGAATAGTGTACCATTTGTATCAATTCAAGATTTGACACAACAAGAAAAATTTTAAACAATTTCGGGCGATATAGTATAATTTTCCACAACTAGATAGAGTATGGCACCTAATAGAGCATACAGAAGTTTATGTTAACCCCAAACCATCATCTTTCCTGCCTTCCTTTTCTAGCTACTTCATATTACTCAAGGCCAGTCGGTTGACAAACTCGTGATTAACTGCAACATTAACCGTCTAAAGCTTGGATCTTTATAAATCCCACCTCCCCAAACAAAATTCATCATCCTAAGAATTCTTCAATCTCGTTCATGGATCTGGAAGCAAGGATTAGTTATTTGCTAGATACTGGATCAGCCCTTTTGTCAGAATGTTGCAGAGCAATTTGAAGCATTTCCGAGTAGTTTGAGTGCTTGATCAGCCCTTTCAGTTAACAATAATGTATTCCTTGTCCTCTTTGCACTTTGACAGCTGCACCTTTACATGCCAAAGTGCATGACACAATATGGAAGATAAGTCTTCTGAGTTCCCTGAATGACTAATTGACTATGTTATAAGATAAAATGCTTTCGAAAAGCCCATCAAGTACATTGTGCAACAAGATTTGATATTTATCACACGGGGTCCACAACAGAATTTCCTCCAATTCTAAACCTAAAACACCATAAGAATGATCGAACTCAACAATCAATAAAAGAATTTCTGACAATTCATACTGGACAGACAAGAACTTGCCTTGATTCATCAAAATCTGTCTGGCCTTTTGTAACATTTCCTGTTTGTCTCAGCAACTCAATGAATGTATTGAAGACGTCCATCTGCAGCATATTAAGATAACAAATCAAGAGAAATCTTATATTTGTATAACCAGATGGTTTGTTCCTTCATACCTTGACGTTCTCTTCCCTTTCTTTGAACCTATCAATCAACTTTGGACAAGCCTGAAAAGAATGGTTCCATTCTTTATAAATTTATCACTAAACAAAAAGCTTTGACAGGTTAATTATGTGAAAAAAGGAAAAGTGAAATGTTATAATCAAGTACCTAACAAAAAAACTGAAAATGTATGATTTCCCAATGAGAAAAATCTTTCTTCAAAACCTATAAAGGGTGTCTAGGTTGATATCTTCATCTGTTCAAAACTGCTAGTTATAAGACAAACTCAAGGCAAGCAAATTAAGTGTTACCTAGTATGCTCTTCCTTGAGGATCAGCCAGTTCTATCTATTACCCATGAAAAATAACTAGATCGGGAAACTCTCAAACAATTTTAGAATAGATTCAAGGTCATTAGTTACAGTTCCTCCTAGGACTTGCATACATACATTGACAAGTGGTATAAGCACTCAAAATGTGAACACCCTCTCAAGATATTGATCTATGGATAATACAGTAGAATCCAAAGAATAATAGGTTTTGGGGTAAATACTTGGCAGGTGAGATTTGATGTGATGTATTGAAAAATGTATGTCAGTAAGAAAATGTAGTGGATGGTGTGATGTGTTAAGTCTATTTTGGAATAAGGAGTTGATAAGGAGACACTTTGGGGGAAGTTAACCAAACATATCTTAAATATTTCTTACTTCTGTTAAATTTTCATTTTGATAAACAAAGAAAAAATGTAATCCAGGGACTGATATAATGTCACTGGTCATACCTTGCTTGATTTATGGAGAAAGGAAGCTCTAATATCTTCACAACTTCTCTTTTAACTTTACATAGTTGGAGAAAATTTGAACTCTTGAAACATCTAAATTATTGATGTCTCTTGAAAGCAGACCAGTTTAAGATTTATGGAACTACCCTATTAGCCAAATTGGGTAGAAATAGTAAGCTCTCAGAAAAGAGAGTTACTCCAAACAACACATTATCAGTTGTTCCAACTGAAAAATAATGTGTTTATAGGAATGGCACAATACAAAGATAACTTTCACAGGAAAGACCGAAAGGGTTTATTAGTGTGACATATAAAATTCAATTTGTTTAAGCAAAATGCAGAGGACTAAACTAACTGGTACTTAATGTGCATTATAATTTGTATCACTCTCCATATTATTGGAAAATTAAAAATGCCTAGGGATAAAGAACCAGGTATGTCTAGAATCAGTATAACTAAAAAAAACTCTCGATGTATACCTCCTCATATAGTCTTGAGAGCATCTCAGGCCGAGACACAATTAATGCCGCTAAGCATTTGGCAGCAGCTCGAACTTTCCAGCTGACATCTTCATCATCTGTGTATTCATTAGCACTCTCACTTACAAGTAAAAACATAACACGTTAGCATAAATTTTCTCAAGCACAACTAATAAGCCTTTAATAGATAAATCATTCACTACATACTCATCTTCCTCTTTCCTCGCATAACTCTCATCATCCGTGTCTTCCTCCATGTTATCAGTGAAATTCGGGTCATGGCTAAGAAATTCCAAGGTAAGGTGTAAGATTTGGTCACAGTAGGAAGAGAGATATCCCTGGGACACCTCATCAAAAGCTCTCTAACGCCTGCAACAGAAATCATATTAAAACCAGAGATAAAATCAAAGGATGAAGTGACAGAATGGAAAAAAATTTCACAAGTAAGGCCTCACTACAGTTTTCACAAAAAAATCAAGTAC
Organism: Rehmannia glutinosa; assembly: GCA_016081115.2. Lineage (NCBI taxonomy): Eukaryota > Viridiplantae > Streptophyta > Magnoliopsida > Lamiales > Orobanchaceae > Rehmannia > Rehmannia glutinosa. Next base: position 1,721,796 of record CM071926.1, read on the forward strand.
CTGCAAGCTATACTCACGAAGCTCTTCATCATTCTCTGATGCATTATTACAGTAGTTAATTAGAATCTGAACAGCATCTCCAAGGTGCGGACCAAGCGACGGCTGGAAAACCAAAATCCACAGGTCATTCACCAGATGATTCTCATTGTTGGGTAAATGTACAAAAAAAGGCCCCATATTAAAATGTATTGTGGAATCATGGGTGAAAATCTACAGGATCACAGCTGACAACAGGAAACTTCCTCACAGAATCTACTTCAACTTCCTCAGCACATAGCATTGGGAACCCAGCATAAATTACCATATTAAAGCTTTAAGTGTCACATAGGGTCACTAAAGCGCACTAATCCTTCATGGGGCTATCCTATTCCTATGAACACTCTAATATTCTCAATCAAAGCCATGTGCCAATAAACTGGGGCATCCATTATCCAGCACATTTGACAAATTACTTCAACACTTTTTACTAATCAAATGTAGTTAAATCCATGTCGTCTAAAACTTAGAAGTAGTTTAAGCGACAATGATGAGACATTTGGACCATTAGTCCACTCAAAGTTAGGCAGGATTTACATGCCGCTTAATTCTCAAGTATTGGAACCCACAGAATTCAAGTAACCTGACTACCTGAGTCAGTATATAACATGTATACAGAGGACGCAGCTATATTATATTCTTTCACAGATGAGTGGGCTAATTAATATGTCTTGGAAGTCCTGAATTGTCGCAAGATTTTCTCTATGGCAACCAAAATTACATCGATAATCTAACAGAACAATCCAGCAGTTTCGAGATATGCAATTTTGAAGATTTTTAATCAGGAAACTATATATAGACATGTGTTACAATCATTCAGGAACCGCTAACTTGATAACTTACCTTAAAGCGCCAATCATCTGAATGTTTGTCGCGTAATTTCGATTAAGTCGCCTGATTTTTCAAAAGCCGAACAACTTCAACTGTAGCCTTTGCCAGCAAATCATCGGCAAGCTTGAAGCGAGAGATGCTGCAGCAGACGTTCTAAATTAGAATATCTCAAAAGAATCATCAGGTTAACTGATAAACAAACAGACAAGAATATCTTGGAATTTTTTAACGTTCAGTTGATCCTACCAATACATGAAACAGCCTTCTTTCTGACACTGGCTTGATTGGTGTTCAACTGGGGCAACAATGCACCTAACAATACCTCATGATCTGATGCCATTAGATTACCATATTTGTGAAGAACGTCACAAAAGAATATCAAAACATTCATTTTTGATTTCTGTGCTCATTCCCTAGATAAAAGAAATAAAAAATGAGTTTCATAATAATGAGAAACAAAAATATGCATGAATTTCATGGAAAAACAAATACCATCTGTAAAGCACATATAATGCTGCGGAAGAACATTTAAAAAGACAAATAGAGGCATTAAAATATACTAACACCAAATACAGTTAAACATTATCCATAATTCTGAGCCCTAGGACCAGGTTTTGAAATCCTACAGCATCATTTTATTTTTATTTTGTAGAGCTTTCTAATGCATCATGTCAAAGAGATCAGTTAGTGGTATTCCTGGGTAAAATTCAATCCATCCTGAAGAACAAGAGACAAATGGAAACCGCACAAATGCTTTACCATTGATGCTTCAAAAGATTTGCAAAGGAAAAGCCTAATCTCTTGCCATCCAATGGCTGCAATCTTCACAATGTCAATCACTCCCCGTCCCAAAACCCATACACTGCAATTACATGCATATACTGAACCCCATAACCACCAGATTAGCTCAAAACCAGTCTAGAATGTTCAATTTATTGAAAGAGCCCATTTAGAAAAGCAAGACTTTCTATTGATGAGGTCTAACTAGCTAGAAAGATTAATCATGCAACAAATGTCCAAAAAAGAACAAAGGATTAAAGTTTTTACTGAGGTCTAGTAATTCAACCATCACCCAAAACAAACTTGGAGATGTATCCACTTCTGTCTTCAGATGCTTCATAATACTCTTTAGCTAATAATGAGTTCAAGAATCAGATAAACATTCACCAATTCAATATCAAATAAATTTTACCAATGAATAAATGATGAAACTTAATTTGACCCTATGTACTTATAAGATAGCTCTACTTAACTCATTTATGCGCTCATAGGATAAGCTAACAAATGCATCTGATGAAAAACACAACTTAAAGAGAGTAACTTCGCAAAAAAACAACAAACCTCACCATAAAAACAAATTCATCGAAAACAGTTATAATCACAAAGCTCACTGTTATGGTGTTATCACCTAGTCAAAAAAAAAAAAAGAAGATTTGTAACTCATAATGGATTGTTATAGAACGCAACAATGCATTATCACAAGTTACTACACGGGTACAATGTAATAGAAAAAACTAAAGCTACCACTAATGAAAATAACTCCGGCTTCTTTTTGATAATTTGTTTATATCTTTTGCAACGAATTTTCATCAAGACTGCCTAATGTTATCAAAATGTACAGTTGTAAAAGAATCATCAAATATTAATTCTATAAAATGTGCAAGTAAA